>OX387339.1:55137362-57537362 GCA_947562085.1 Eudonia lacustrata | reverse complement strand
AGTCGCCCCATTTTACCTATAGCAAGACCGCTTAACTGAGTCCTCGCCTGCGGTAGGTACGCGGGGCGGGAAGTACGTAGGGCCTCTGCCACGAACGCGAGCGACTTGCGACGCGATGAACGGATGTCTAGTTCATTGCGCGCTATACAACGGCAGTCATAGTCAACGGTTATAGAAATAACGCAATGAACTAGAAATCCGTTTGCCGCATCGCAAAACGCTCGTACTCGTGGCAGAGGCCCTACGTACCTCCCTCCCCACGTACCTACCGCAGGCGAGGACTCAGTTACGCGGTTTAGCTATAATAGTATTCACAAATATTATTACCTAAACTATCACAAATAAAATCTTTAAAAAAAATCAAGATTAATAATTATCAGTAACATTTTTCAACAAACAAAATAAACAAACTTATTCGATAGCTAGTTACTTAACTTACGTAATTTATAGAGAAGTTGTTATAGATATGTAACTAATCTAGGTATAATGTAAATAACTCGCAATTTAAATTTTATGTACCATAGTTAGATCACAGTAATAAATTGTGTAAAAATACAAAAACAAGGAAAATAATAATATCATGTTAAAACATGTAAGTAAAGGTAAACCTTTACTTACATGTTACAATTAAATATCATTCACCTTCTTTTTACGACACATTTGATCACATAAATTATCTTATTTCTAACTTACAAGAGCTAAATTATCTATAAAAATAACCTAAGGTCATATTTTGAAAAGTTTGTAAAATGCTGTCAATTATTTACTACAAAAATAAGTAAGTACAAATACTTTGTTCATAAAATACCGTAAAAAAATAGATTAAATATGTAATAGGTACTTTGGTTTGAAAATATTGGGTGCCCAAATGAATGCGATCAAGACATTTTGTACTTTGTCATTATTAAACAGGTGTCTCAAATTATTGGACTCAAGATGGAAATTAGCTCAACCACCACAGAAATCATAAAAAAGTTTTAATAGGTAATAGGTTAGATTGATGTTCCTTTATTAAAACTGCATAAAAAGTAGACAGGTTTTGTTTGAGACAGCCTGAAAGGACCATATTATATTTAATCCTAAATACTGAAAAAGCTAAGTTACAGTAGCCCATGCAATGGTGCAAAATAAAAAACTATCTATCGCACTCATAGCAACTGAGCACTAAGGTTTTTGCCGCATCGCTATACTCTTGTATACCACTCTGGAGGTTACCCCGCCTTAAGAGAGACACAGACACGTAAAAGAGTTAAGCTTTGAATAGTTATTCCACATTTTTGTTTCTTTACTCTAACTAATTCGTAAAGAAGTTTACATGCCGAGAACAAAACTCGGAACATTTTGTTTAAATTAAGGATCTAAAAAGTAGTACGCAGGTCACTTGCCGGTTGCAATTCCACATCATCACCCACTATGGAGGTACATTTCAGTTCACACTAATTAGAAGGCGAGCTCGCAGGTCGGTAACCACATCATTCCACTATGGAGGTCCGTGTCCGCACTGCGCACTAGAAGTGGAAAACGAGCACGGAGGTTGGTTGCCGCCACAGTTATTGTCCTGTGGTTGCCGCACATCACTCGTACGTACACTGAGGTTTGTGTCCGCACTTCGCGCTATTGGTTGAATGCTCTAAGCGCTATACACATTAAGATTACTTGTAGAAGGCCAGTACGGAGGTCGGTAGCCGCATCACTCCGCTATGTAGGTTCGTGTCCGCACTGCAACTAGAAGTACTTAGAATACAACCACAGAGTCTGTGTGCCGACGAAATTGCTTTATCACTTTTGACAAAAACTTCCATTACAATAAAGTTTCGCTAAGGCTCATTGTCAATAATGACAACGTATCTGTCACTTGGTCTTTTAAACAAAAATAGAACTTGTTGTTTTATTATATGCAAACAAAATTCACTTCTAAGGTGGTAAAGCAATTCCATTGTCGACTATACATTATGGAGGTTCGGGTCCGCACTGCACACTACGAGTAGAATGTGAGCACGGAGGTGTGGTTCCCGCGCACGAACAGCAGCGGCGGCAGGTCCCGGCTCAGCACCTCCAGCCACGCCAGGTACAGCGCCGCCGACACCGAGCCCTGGAACACATCACACTGGTTAAACGCGGCAAATTGTAGTTCAATTCAAGTAGTTCGATGACACCGTAAAGCTCTGGTTTCCTAGAATAGTGGTGGTGCCGTCTTATAGCGGCCGTAATATAACGTTGTCTATGTAAACTAAATGGCGCGGTTTCCTAGAGAGCGGTAATTGCCACCGTAACGTCAACAAGCGGTGCCGCCATTTGTATGACGGCCGTCTTGACGGTGTCGGATAGTTTCGTGAACGTTTTTCGATAGCGGTGAAGATAATTGTGTTTTTCTTACCCGTACCAAGTGAGTACAAAACGAATTTCTCTTCATTGCCCAGCAAACGGCGGCGTACTAAAATCTCAAATGCACCTTCTGTACCACGAGATTTAAACAAATCATCTTTCGCCATACGACTATTTTCCTCTTCTGATGATAGTTCATCCTCCAAGTAAATTATTAAAGCTAAATCAAGGTCGTCCATTTTCTCTCCGATAGATACGTTTAGTTTGACGGTTTTTTTAAAAAGATGACGGTGTGACAGCCGTGGAACTTTCCACATGTCGTCACCGTTAAGACGGCCGTCTTTTTGGATAGAAATAAGTAGAAAGAGTTTAGTGTATAACTATTACAAATATCACAATACAGTACAATACAAAATAAAACAAAACAATACAATACAGTTTTAAGAGTGGCCTTAAAAGATGTCCACTCAGCACAATGCAACCTAAAAGGGTAACCTAACCCTGGTCTTCCGCGAATACCTTAGTGTGAGAGCACAGCAACGCAAAGGATACATTTACTAACATTTAACGTTATTCGAAGTCCTGTTATACGTAAAGTGACTGACCTTGTAACGGTCCATACGTCACTAGAACATTTTCTAAATGAATAAATAAAAATTATAAATATCTAGGATAGAATTCAGGCTAAATGTTATTTAATTTTAAATTTGTAACAGGCAAATAAAATAAAAGTAACTAACAGATTAATCAACAATACTCAAATAAAATTAAGCATTACTTGCTAGGACTTTAAATATCAAATAGAATCAACCTTTCTACATTATTGTTAACAGTGTTATTTTTACTTTTCAAGCGAGCAATAATGAGACCTTATTACCTACTTATAAGCAAAATGGTTATTGATACATACGAGCCATCTAGCGTCGTTCTAAGAAATCTTTATACACTATCTAATAAGCGTAGCTTATCGTAGGTCTGTTAACTACGCTTTCTAATGTTTCGTCATGTTCGACCTACGTAGTTTCCGCATCATGTAATAGATGGCGTTAATATGAAAATCAACAGTGTCAAAACAAAATATATCTTTCGTAGATATTTATGTTAAAGATTCATTTTAATGATTAATTTAATTAACTTTTACGCTCACTCTAACCTAGGTAGACTATAAGGAGGCTAGAATACAATAGAAATCTGTACTTTAATGTTACAGATTGTATTTCATGAATTATAAATAACTATTGCGTTTTCATGTAGTATTTACAGGTTTTTTACATTGTCATACGAACGTAGGTTTAGTTTCTCACATGAACCCGGTCAGAATATGACAACTTACAATCATTTGGTTATTTAAAATGTAAGTAATGCACTGAGTCGTGAGTAAGATTCATAATTGAGATGGGAGGGCGATCGATCAATGAATACTGCAAGCGCCATCCAGTGGAAATAGTAGCAGTATTCTAACCGTAGTAAAAGCAGAGGGAATAGAGAGGTACATGAATGAATGTTTCTGGCGCCGCCCTGCGGAGAGTAGCAGTAGCTTTCGCGTGTCTATGGATAAAGGGATGCCAAAAAGGGAAAGTATATATTTTGTATCGATATATCGTATCATAATGTGTTGCATGAGTTTGTGTCAATGCACAATATTATTTTTACTAAAATTCAGTTTATTTTTATGATGTCTTTTCAAAATGAGTTTACAAATTCGTACCTAGTATTATTTATAGTTTTAATAAATAATTCATGGTTTATTTTACATTTACGCCGTCATGGGTTTTAATAAGATTATTTTAAACATTTGACTTTACTGGCGGAGCTCTAATAAGACATGTGTAAATGTTATTCGACACAGTGAAAACACACCGGAAACACACCAAAAACCTAAACGTTGATCTTAACAAATTTGTCGATACCTACATACAGAGTCTACATCTAAAATAATCAAAATCTATCTACAAAGCTAAACAAAGTCGGCTGGCTGGTACTTGTACAGTCTTTGATACAAGTTTGTTCAAGTCATTCACATTCATCACATTATAATAATGATATCTAATGTTACGTCTTAGTCCATCATATTTTGTTTATCTAATTGGGACACATATACATTTTATTATAAACATACTAAATGTGATACATTCATACGACATTAATATCGTAATAATAGAAATCATAATAAGTAATATAATGTAATGCTGTATCGATATTCTGATGAATTACATCGCATTGGGCATCCCTAAATCTGCCAATGAATGCATCAGAATCTGGCGCCTCTGCACAGGAAGTAGCAGTAATCTGTATCCAATAATACGATATGCTAGTCTTTTCGATTGTCTATGTATGAGTAAAAATGAGAGATTTATCAATGAATACAGCTAGCGCCACTAGCCAGCGCAGCGGGGAGTAGCGGCAATGTGGACCTTGGCATGTGGCTATACTAACACTTTATTGCTCGTGTTTTTCTTTTGAGGAATTTAAAGCTATTTATCATGTTATTGGTATTGTTGGTAAGTGGAAATTGACGGTGGAAACTTTCAACATAAGTAAATATTAATAAAACTTTGATTGAAACAGTATTTAGCGAGATATAATCACTCGAAGTCTAGGACCAATAGGAAGACAGCAGGGGGGTAAGGAAAGATACCTAGTGCCGGCGGGTATAAAAGGAGGCTGGACATTGGGAGTGGGGTCATTAAGTATTCAGTAGTGTGTGTGTCAGACTGCTCTGGAAACTGTAAGTAAAACTTTGCTACTTTAATTTGATTTTAAACTGTGTAAATTATAAACTTTGTAGTAATTTTGAAACTTATTGCATGTCTTTTAAATGTTGTGATTATCATTGTATTTCTTTTATGTGTTGTGACTATGTTGTCCTATGTACCTTCCTTCCCCCACAAACCCTCTCACTGCGGCCAAGACACCTTTAGCTGTCAGTTAACTGATCGTTCGTGTGAGCCTGCACGAGCGGCAGTGAGAAAATCCAACCTTTAAACCTACCTAATCCCATATACCTACCTTCACCCACAAACCCTCTCACTGCGGCCAAGACACCTTTAGCTGTCAGATATCTGATCGTTCGTGTGAGCCTGCACGAGCGGCAGTGAGAAAATCCAACCATTAAAACCTTATCCTTTCAATCTTATATTTTTGTGTTTCTGTTGTTTATGTGTACTTAATTAATATTCATTTCTATCTCACTAAACATTTTAATTTATTTTGTGAATTTTATATTATGTTGAAAGTGTTGTGTTTGATTAACGGCGATATCGTGAAATAGTTAGATTTTGCATAATGGTTAGGAACGGCTTACATTATAAAAGGGAATTAGGTTGGTTAGGAGTAGGTACGTTTTATTTCGAAGTACCTACCTACGTTTTAGATGATTTAAGATATAGGTAGGTAAGCATATAGGTATGTGTGTAGGTAGGTAACCGAAATGAGAGTTTATTGTATGAACATTATGTAGGTAGGTATAATAATAATGTGTTGCTTTATATACTGTTTCGCGTTGCGGAATGGAGTAGGTGGTCTCGGGTCCCAGCGGATAACTCAAATCTTTATTATGATCCAAAAACTGTTATAAGCTAGGTTGTCATAAATAAAACCGTTTAAAAAAAAAAAAAAAGATATTCGTTTGCGTTAATAATAATAAAGCGTTACATGTTATCAGGTATTCAATAAGTTGGTGGTGGTGTTTTAGTTAAGTAGGGTCAAGTTATGTGTGTCGATGGATGTGTGAAAACCGTGCTTAGTAGTTTATTAGGTTTATTTTATTCGGATGTCACTTAAATTAACTAGAAATTTACCTACTTAAATACTTTGAGGAAATTAAGGTTTCCAGTTTTGTTATGCCGAAATGGCTTATACATATAGTTGACGGTATCTTTGTTCAGATTCTGGGGCAAGCAAAGCCGTCCCCGTAGAGATCTTCAAGGAGATGTACTACCATCGAAAGTCTGCAACAATTGCTACCACAACCTACATTTAAATAGTAAAATCTATATTTTGGTGACGTCGGATAATTTAGACATTTCTTTTTAAGATTATCTTATTTATTAATTGTTCATTGGGTTTATTTTATTCTGTTGTCATTTAAATGAATATATCTACCTACAGATGGTATTATTACAATACAAACTGAATTTGAGGAAATTAAGGTTTCTAATTCTATATGCCAAAATGGCTTCGACATAATTTGTTGATATCTTTTGTTTGGCTAAGGGCAAGCAAAAGCCGTCCCTGTAGATCATCTTCAAGGAGATATGCTACCATCAAAGGCCATAAACGATTGATAACACAAACTACATTTAAATGATAAAATCTATATTTTAATGACTATGGAGTAAAGTGAACATAATTATAATTATTTAAATATAATTAGATGGGTTCGATTCCCGGTCATGGAACCAGTGAGTTCGAATCTCGCTTGTGGATGTTATGAAATAAAGTGAATGTATGATTATATACATTTAATTTATGTGGAGTGTTGCGAACAAATTACAATTCGTATGGGTTCGATTCCCGTTCGTGGAACCAGTGAGTTCGAATCTCGCTTGTGAACTTTATGAAATAAAGTGAATTTATCCTCTCAAGTGTGGCGGATAATTTTACGCAAGTTGGTTGCGAATAAACTACAAATCGGATGGGTTCAAATTCCGTTCGTGGAACCAAAGGTTCAAATCCCGCTTATGGAATGTTGTTTTGTTTATAAGACTAAGTAATAGTTATATTATTTATTTACTTAATAAACCCTGGTTCAGTGCCTAATGTAGGTATTTGAGTGACTTTTGTTTAGTACAAATACTCAATGTACAAGCATTAAATACCTATAAGCAACGGTTTAAATAAAGATTAAAATCACGAGTTAAATATTCACTCTAGTATCATATCGGGCACTGCACAGGTGATTAGAGATTGCTAGATCTAAGCATCGTGACCGAATTGTTTTGTATGGGTCTTTCGTTGCCTATGTTTGGTCAAATACTAGTATATGCATTAAATATAGGCAATGGTCTAAATAAAGATTAGTTTACGAGCGGGTGTGGATGGATATGGGGAAGGTGGAGTCCATGTAGCTTTTCAATGATCATTCTGATCATTTATACTACCTATACAAATAAGTTCGGTGATAGATTATGTTTAAGCAAACACTCGTGGTTGTTCGAAGTAACGCTAGGGCGAAATGAACACTGATAGTATGTACTACGAGCTACATTTGCCTCAATATAGTAAATAGATAGCTACCTTACCTACCTACGTAAATATTAGTAAATTGTAGTTAGGCGTCAACTCGTCGTCACTCGTGAGTAACAAGAATAGAGGTTAGATTTATTCTTATTAAATTCGAAATGAGAGTCGTGACCGATTGCATATGTTAATTATTAACCAACATGTTTATTAGGAAAGTAGTCGTATTAATGAATATTAATTACAGTTATTTATAGTAGAAATAATGAGATAAAACTATAAAATAAGTTTAGATCTTAGAGTCCGCATAAAACAAAATAGTAATTGCAACTAATAGTTTCCTTATAGGAGTTTTGTTTTATTTCTGTATAATGTAGATGCTAAAATAATTGTATTTTACTTCATCTTGTTTTTGCATTATTACGATCAGAACCTCTGCGTTAAATTTAAGATATTTTATCAAAATTACAAGTTTAAAGAGTATTCAGAGTATTAATTGAAGCTCCTTATGTTATATTCTATCAAACAGGATAGAAAAACGATTAAATTATTAAATGTTAAGCAATTTTACATAGTTTCGTAATGGGATGGGAGACCGCGATGTTATTATGATTTTAGGTACTTACTTAATCTAGCTCGGCGTAGGCCATCGCTTTGGTTGTTAGTTTATAATAGTAGGTGATCTGTTACTTTTGTTTTAATGATAAGGGTCATGAATTCATTTACAGGTAGTAAAGAAAGGGTTGTTAGGTCTTGCCTTTAAGTTCCTTAAAGTTCTTAGGTTATTGCGGACCTTCGTAGGTGCACTAGACGATCACTTGGCCAAAATGATCTTTTAGATGTGATTGAAACAAGTAGGTTATTCTCGGTTTTGGATTATTACAATAATAATGGTTAGGAGTTAAGTAGGTTAATTTATGGTAATCTAGGTAGGTAATTATGTTCATTATTTACATCTCACTTATATCGTTATATTTGGTGCCGTTAGGTATAAGTAGGTTAAACGATTTATTTAATCTAATTAATTCAAAAAAAATAAGACCGAAAGTAGTTTAGCTCCTTAGTTTTAGTATTAGCTTCAGAGGGTTTGTTACAACCTTCCTAGGCATAGGCAGCGACATGACGACCAGCCTGGCGCCCGCGGAGTTGGCGAGGAGCAGCTCGCGCAGACGCAGCTGGCGGTTCGTCTTCTCCGCCAGGGTAAGCAGCTCGGTCTCGCTGACGCAGCACTCTGGAGGAACGATTAAAAAGTAAAGTAATTAGCCTAAAACTGTCCTGCTGCAGGGCAAAGGCCATCACTGAAACGAAGTTATCACTATAATCTATGGGTAATGGTCACGCGAAAATATCACATGTCGGATGTTGGTTAGTTGTTTTTGTGAACGGTTATAGTTGTTAATGTGTAGTTTGGAATGTACTATAAAGACGCCCGCCCACTTCCGATAATCGGTGACCAATTTAAGTTTTAGTCGGTGAAAATGAAACGTATGAAATTATATGTTGCATGCAACACACACGTCCAACAAAAAGTAGGTCATTAAACAGGTGATAAAACTTCGACGAAAAAATCGGTCCGATTGTTGGTCACAGAGTCGGTCGTGCACGGGCAGCGTAATGAGTAATCCACGACCTACAATGTTTTAACCACAGGTTTTGAAACCAAATAAAATATCTTATGAATAAACAAGAAAACTCTAATGTTGATTGGATAAATGTCGATAAAGCTTCCTTTTTGTGTTAACAACCAATCTGGTGTTCACCACTGGTGGCACCACTGCTGGCACCATCACAGACCAAAATAGTTAAGATAGAGAAGTTACCACCGGTCGATTGCCAACAATTTTTCAGATTTCGATTCGATTCGATTGTCGATAAAAAATCCCCAATTTTTAAAATAGGCCTTGGTAATTGTTTTACCTTTGTTGGTATTTTCTGCGGTGAACTTGCTGATGAGGTCGTCGAACAGCTTCTTGGTCTCCGCCTGCGGCGCCTCCGTGATGTCCTGAACCATCGTCAGCGAGGAGTAGTCGATGCGGAACTTCGACAGCAGATTGGCCATGCTGGAAACAACCACAAAATAGCTTATGAAAGGACTGATGATTCTTTATTATTTTTATTCTACATTCTTATGTTGTTCACATTTTATACATTCATTAGGTATTAGTGCAGTTTCTTCAGATCCTTTAACTACAGGTAATCTTCTTTTAATAAGTGACTGAGTTAGCAAAGGAGCGAATGTCCTGCCTGATTGAAAGCAGTTACAATGAAAGAAAAGAAAGAAAGAAAACCAATTATTGACTACACAAACAGCATAGAATAGAAAAACAAAAAATAAAGTAAGAACACAAATTTAGAATAAAAAAAACTTAATAACTATTGCAAACAAATCAATAGAAAGGCCATAGACGAGAGCAACACCAAGCAAGGGTATCACGCACGAGTGCCGTGCGGTACCGATCCTGACGTTTCAGTTTTTATGCCTTATAGAGGTCTATGTCGTGTAACTCGCCTGCTATCCGTGGCTCCGAGCCGCTTCCGTAAGTGGATGTTACTGCGTATTTAGTGGGTATTTTAGTCCCTCTGCGCCCCGTCCAACTTTTTGGAGCCCAGACCCAAAACCCGCGATAATTTTATGCTGTTTTTTTCGCATTTACCCACCCGCTATTGTTTAATCTTGGGCGACAATAAAATGGACCTCAACTTATGAACTCCGTGCATTGTACGTCCGCACGGTGACAGGTGAAATGAGGTAGGCTTAAAAAGGTCTTACTTCCTCTCCTCGAGCTCCATCTCGTGGCGTCGGTTGGCGAGCGCAAACACGCGCAGCTTGCAGTGCGCCCATGCCGAGCGCTGCGACAGGATGTACGGCAGCAGCATCGTCAGCCCACCGTCGTCGTACAGCCACCATACGTCGATCGAGCCCGGCTCCTGCGAGCGGCAAGCCAGTTCATTGTAAATTCAAACGATTACGAGACAATTAGCCAGTTCCACAGTTGTGGAAGGTTCGGGGTGAAGTGCACTTACAAGTTCAAAATTCAAAATTCAAACTCATTTATTCAGTTTAGGCTACAAGTAGCTCTTGTGAATGTCACTATGCCATCGGTTCGTAAGTCTACTCTAGGCGGGAGATCTTGTACTGAGTATAACCGGCAAGAAACTCAGCAAGTGTCCAGCTCTTTTCCCCCTTACAGCGTCAAAAATAATGAAAAATGCCTTATCATAACAGGACACTTTCCATTAAAAATAAACACAAAGGTTAATCTAGTACAATACTTTTTTATTTTATTGTAATAGTGTGTACCCTGCCCCAAGAAAGAACCAAGAACCCTCTGTAACCTGAACAGTGGCATTACAAGTTTTGTCTTATTTCTAATAATGAAATTGTGTACGTCACCATGTTTAGTAAAGGAGTTGATATAGCAACGTATAAAAAGTATACAATTATAAATATATTGAGATGCAACTGTCAGGAAACCAATCTCCATAAAAAGATTTCTTAAGGAAGTTCGTGATCCTAGTTTATAGGTTGTTCTTATTGCTCGTTTCTGTAAAATGAATATAGTTTCAATATCAGCCGCTGTTCCCCACGGTAGGACGTCATACGACATGACACTATGAAAATAACTAAAACAAACTGTTCTAGCAGTTTCAACGTCTGTTAACGTCTGTAGGGTATGGCAGCTGGAACTACGGGTCCGGCTGTCTTTTTAAGGGTACCACGGGAGTTCCAGATCCTAGGCCCCCTGCCGGTTATGCCTTCGCGGGCGTCTCCGGCAGGTCCCGGACATGAGTTGGACTCGTGGCATGCGGTTAGCTGTAAAAGTGGGAATGTTCGTCTGCCTGGTTGAGGTCTGACCAGGCTTCCATTTCATGCACAGTGAGCAGGTCCGAGTAGCGGTCCGGGAGGGGGCCTGAAGCGAAAGGATCTGCGGGGCACGTGAGTTGTCCATAGTTGGTTGTTCTGCTCGGTGGTTTTCATTGAGTAGGCTTCCAACATCTCCGGCACTAGTCTGGAGAACTAGTAGAGGCGCCCGCTAGATGCAATGTCTCCGGTTGAATCAGCCGCGTAGGATTTTGGAACTAATGAGGTGCCTGGACCCAACTGAGAAGTGCTTAGCTTACAACTCCGCCACCAAAGAGGACATTTGGTAGTCGACTTTAGAGTTGACGACCCGAGCAGTGGAATCTGCGAGTTGTACTCTTAGTGCAACGAGAAGTGAGCGAGCTTACAGCTCCGGTAACCTATCTGGATATTAGGTAGTGGACTATACGTGTCCACGGGGCATTTTTTCTAATGGCATAAGCAGGAACTGAGATTACCGGCCAATTTCGATATATGAGGATTCCATTGAGGTTTTGAGTCAAGGGTTACAGTTGTTCGCTTTACGACAGATTCGCTTATGCCTAAAAAAACTGTAGAATCTACCAAATCTAACTGATCACCGTTTATTCTAATATCGGTTGGTTCATTTCTGACATTTGGTAATATAAATTTAATACATTTTGTTTTCTTAGCTTTACGCTGTAATTAATAGTAAACCAACGGAGTACCTCTGAAAGAGCTTTATTTACATTTTCATAATTAGTCCTACACCTAGTCACATTAGAAAGAGAGAGAGATGAGTGAAGTATCATCTACGAATAATACAATTTCACAGAAGTTCTCTACTAAGAAGGGCAAGTCATTAATATAGATCAAGAATAGAAAAGTACCAAGAATCGACCCTTGTGGAACTCTCATTTTTACATGAGAACCAGATGATTTAGTACCATTTATATAGACAGTTTGTGTTCTAGAGCTGAGATATGACTGTATTAAATTTAGTGCAAAATCTTTGATACCGTAATAATGTAGCTTCGTCACCAGAGTCCGGTGCTCAACGCAATCGAAAGCCTTGGACAAGTCGCAAAAAACTCCAAGAGCGTTTTGAGACTTCTCCCAGGCATCAAATATATGTTTGATTAGAGCAACACCTGCACCAGTATTAGAACGACCCTTAGTAAAGCCATATTGCTTACTATGTGAAAATATGACATCAACTGTTCAAGTATAATTTTTTCATAAATTTTACTAAGCGCTGGTAGAGTAATGGGCCGATAGTTACTGGGTCTTTTTTGTTTTTGACCTTACCATCACTTAACTTAAGGTGTAAATAATTAAAAAAAAACATCAATCCCGTCTTCCAGCAACGACCCTTAAGTAATTTAGTGTGACTGTAATTTAAAATAATTTAGAGTCACCTAAAATTGCAATCAATCAAATCAATCACCAGCTCATTGTATGTCCCCACTGCTGGGGTACGAGCCTTTCCTATGGATGAATAGGGAGAACGGGCCATAAACCACCACGCGGGCCCAGTGCGGATTGGCGGTTGTTAAGCGAATGCAGCCGGGACCAACGTCTTTACGTGCCTTTCGAAGCATGGAAGACCTCGAGAGTATAAATTTTTGGTCACCCATGCGATGACCAGCATTTGCGAAAGTTGCTTAACCTTATCAATCGCAGAATTCGCAGACTAGGAGCGTCAACCACTGCGCCACCTATCGACCTAAAACTTAAGGGTCGTCAATGAAAATGGTTAAAAAATTAATCCACCAGTTTTCAGCAATATTCATCATCATAGCCTCGTCAGGAGGTACAAGCATGTGAAAAACCGGGTATTGAACCACCACGCCATGAAAGTAACTTGTACGCACCTGTTTTCTTTGGAATATTGTCATCTGAGTGAGTTGGTCCTTCGAGATCTCCACGCCGCTAGAGGCTTTGTAGATGATCTGGCGGTGGATGTCCGTCGGTTTCTTGTCTTTTTTCTTTTCTTTTGATTCTTTGTCTGATATTGTGAATGAGCGTGATGTGGACAAGGTCAATAGATCTGTAATACAAAACAACCTTTTTAATTCTTAATTGTTGACGATGATCCAACAAAAACTAAGAACAATGTACAATTTATATTATTCAGTGTAGCAGTAGTATGGTAACTGGGAAGGATGTTTTTGTTGCATAATTGCACCGTAAGCAAGATAAAAAAATTACATTATGTGTTTAAAAAAAATATAGCTTGTTTGTATAAAATTTATATCGATGAAAAATATTCTCACCTTAACTATATCAATATTAATCATAAATTACGAGTACTTTTAGATGAAGTGTCTTAGATCAAAACACACTGAAAATTATCAAAACAATTGCTAATAATGAAAAGAAATGAAAACATAGCGAATTAGGTAACCTGTAAACTCACTTGTCAGGTTATGCCTGCTAGACGGCTGCGAGTCCGAAGACCGTATATCAAGGTCGGAGTCAGCGTGCATGATGTGCGCAGCGCCACGTCGCACGCGCAGGTCGCCGCTGCTACTGCTGGTGGCGGTGAGGCTGCCGCACGCGCCCGCCGCCGCCTCCTCCACCGCCGCGCCGCAGTCCAGACCGCCGGCGACGCGGAGTATAGCCACCGCTAGACGGTTCTCGAATGCGGTGCTGTTGACAAATGAACCCATTAAATGGTGTCCCATACAAAGTTTAAAGTTACATCTTTCAAATAAACGGTAATCCTAATTGAACTCTTTATGCTTGGTGTAGGGTTTGTGCCCTACAGTCTTAAGATGTTAGTTAGTTGAGTTAAACGGCGTCACTGGTTTATAGTTTTATTTAAAATCACAAAGTTAAAATAACAGTAAAAATGTTTGTTGGTTAGTGGCTTTCGCATAACTGACTATAAATAGCAATTAAATTACATTGTGGCAGTAAGTGCTGATACGTAAGAAACAGTAATTTGACTCTACCAATATTGTGCAGTTGCTAAACTGTACATGCTCCCGAGGGCGAGATGAAACAATTTACAATAAAATACACTAGAAAGAAAAAGTTGAGTAAAAAAAAAACAAATTATAAAATTAGTGTTAGTTAATAGTCTTAAGTGATTTCAATAATTTCACACTGCACGCACTAGGTACACTAAGCACTGTCACTTTCACTGAATAGTTTTCTTATAACAGGTGACGTTGATTTGTTTAGGCGGCCGTACAGGTGAGCTGGACCCGCGTTTGATTCTCGTCTCATAGCTGTTGTTTCGTTTGGAAGACGAGTAAGTCGAGATGTCTGCGGACGTTGTGCCAGTGGAATTGGAGGATCGGTTGGTGGTTGATCACCGCGTGGTGTAGAGGAAATAGCCGCGGAGCAGCGCGCTCGCCCGCGCCGCCATAGGTAGGTGCCCGCTGCGATCAGTGTCACGCCGGCTAGTATGTACAGCACTACGTACTGGTGTACATCATGGATGGTGATGCTATCCGTTATTAGTTCACTGACTTCGTTGCTCTTCATTTGTTGGACTCGATTGTCAATAGCATCAAGTTCTTTTCCATAACTTTAATGTTCAGAGTCATTAATACCTTTAAATTGGATCAATGTTATACTTGTATTAAAGATTTTGTTGATTGGATGTATGTCGACCTTGAGAACAGGTGATCGTACTGAGATAGTATTCGATTGCTGAGTATGCGAATATATCGTGAAGGTATCGCCCTTGATGACGCATCCTTCTCCGAGTGCGAAAACGCCGGCCTGGCTGACGCGCTCGGCTGCAACTTGATGCTTGCATATAATTCTAATTGTTCGTTGTCCACAACAGAAAAATAAGTATGTATTTATTTTATTAAGCTGCGTCCACATGTCGGTACATATTGTATGTGAAGTTTCACATTGATCTGTATCCTTTTTCTTGTTGCAGAGATTCTCGTCTGGCTTTAGATGATAAATTGGTTGTTGTAATGAACACATAAGAGTTTTATAATTATAAGGAATACATGATCGTAATTCAGTTTGTGATAGTAGTATGTAGGCATCTTATTTTAGGTTTATAGCGATATGATCAGCAAGCGGTTTTATCTGTACCATATTTTCTTCAGTTTCTTGAGGAATGGCTATTAAGTTGAATATCTCGTAACTATCACGAGTTACGAGAGGAATCTTTATTTCAAATATGAAATATTTTAAAGTCATTCTTGCTTTAACTCTCAGTAAATGGTAGAGTGTTCTCAAATCAGTTTGAATGTTTTCGATTGGTAAGGTTAGATCGTCGCTCGAAAGGTGTCCTGAAATAATGTTCAGTTCTTTTGCCAATTGTTCAGGGCTTAACAAATGAATGTTAAATTTTCCATAATGAATTTCTGTTACCGTGTCTAAAAGGGTTTCTTGAAGTCCCTTTAAATTTTCTAAAATGCTGTTAGCGATAATCGAAGTTAGTGTAAAATCGCTAAGTGTCTTCATGTCTTTCATTTCAGTCGCCATTGTGTTCGCGGCCTTATCAAGCTCGACAATGTGTTGGTTATACATTTTATGTTGGCGATCGATGGTTTGTTCTACTCGTTTTAGTAAATTGTTTTCACCTTCTACAAGCGAGGTTTGGTTTTTCCAGAGCTGGACAAGATGTTTTTCGTTTTCTTTGATCAATCTGATGTCCTTTTCATAGTTGTCGGCAAATTGTTGATCAAGTACGCCAAACAAACTGTTTGCTATAGAGCCGACGCCGTTGATAAGTCCCCCGACGCCGCTGCCTTGAGTTTTTTACTTGTTGACTTAGGAGCATATCACTGTAATAGTTCAACTCGGTGTAGCCATGACGTAGTTGGAGTAGAATGACGTCACAGTGACGTTCCTTAGAAGTGGCGCATATATTTTCTAAGTTTGTAATGTAGTGTTTGAATGTCTGTATGCCATGCCAATAGGGGTCCATATCATAAAATACGGTAAATTTCCATTCATCGCGCATAAGGTGCATGTCCGTCAAAACTGATAATATGGTCCATATCAAATTGCATAATCCTTTGTTTGTTTTCTGATTTGTAGGTTTTTTGTTCGCTCTGTTGATTATTTTTGTTAGTGGGCACTTCTTTCTCTTTGTTTTCAGGGTTCGCTATAGGTAGTTTCGATAGTTTGGTAATAGGGCGTTTCATTATTCCGTTTTTTGTTTTAATGGTGACCACTCGAACGTAGCCATCCTTTCCTGGGTGCAGCTCGATAACTCTTCCTAGGGCCCATTTCCCAGCTGGTAGATTGGCATCGTGTATAATTACGACGTCGTTGATGTTCATGTTTTCGCGCGCTTGCCGCCACTTGCTGCGTGGTGACAACTGAGATAAATACTCAGATTGGCATCTCTTCCAAATATCTTTGTAGATTCTCTGAACAAGTTGCCAGCGCGTGCGCTCATCCGTTTCCGTTTCAATTATAGTTAGTGTAGGACCACTCGAAAGAAAATGTGAAGGCGTCAAGTAGTCAAAATCGTCAGGATCTTCGTTGAGTGGTAACAGAGGCCGGCTGTTAAGACATGCCTCCAGCTGGGCTAACAGTGTTGAGTGCTCTTCAAATGTGAGCTTTTGTTCACCAATGACGCGGCGGAGGTGGTACTTTAGGCTCTTTACTGCTGCTTCCCAAAGTCCACCTGCGCTCGGCCACGATGGGGCATTGAAGTGCCATTCTATTTGCATGTCTGTTATCGCTGTGAAGAATTTAGGATCAAGCAGTTCGTTCAGGTTGATAAATTCTTGTTTCAGTACATTGTTGGCCCCGACGAAGTTGGTGCCATTATCGCTGTACATGTGACGCGGAGCTCCTCGTCGGGCAGCCAATCTTCGTAGAGCAGATAGAAATGATGATGAGCTGAGGTCCGAGACCATTTCTAGGTGCACTGCCTTCGTCACCATACATACGAAGACAGCCACGTAACCTTTTGTTGTTTTGACGCCTCGGCCTTTGTTGGCTTTCACATCGATGTAGCCGGTGTAGTCAACACCGGTGTGATGAAACGGTCTTGTAGGGTTGCATCGTGCTGCAGGTAAGTCACCCATCAGCTGTAGTTGTTTTATTGGATTTTGTTTTCGACAACTCACGCAGTCATGAAGTCGTTTTTTGACAGCCCTGATTCCACCGATAATCCAATATTGTTTTCGTATATTTGCTGTCGTAAGGCGGGCTCCACCGTGAAATGTAATCAGGTGAGCTTGATCGATTAAAAGATTGGTGTAATGACCTTCATGTGGAATGATGATAGGGTGCTTTTGGTCTTCATGAATGTTAGCGTTTCTGATTCGTCCTCCCACTCTGAGAAGTCCGTCTTGATCTATATAAGGGTTCAATGGTAAAAGTCTGCTTTTTCTATCTACTTCTTTCTTCTGTTCTAGGTTGGAAATTTCGTCTTCAAATGCGGTAAGTTGTATATGTTTAATAATAATGTTTCTCGCTTTTATTAGTTCCAGTTTAGTTAGGTAGTGCGGTTTGTAATGCGATGCTGTTCTTAGTATCCACGCTACAACTCGTGTTACATGACCCAGACAGCTGTTTCGCGTAAGTATATCGTCAATTACGTCAGATCTGTGACGTTTAGTGGTGACGTTTGTTTGCAATTGCTTGTTTATTTTTATCTCTTCGTTTGTTTCATAATTAATTTTGTTATTTATTGTTCCAGGTTTCAACGTTTGCAGCCAACGGGGTCCGTGCCACCATAATTGATTGTCTTTCAGCTGCATTGGATTTATTCCTCGGCTGGCGCAGTCAGCTGGGTTCTCTGCCGATTTAACATAGTGCCAGCGATTGGAAGGCATCGTGGCCACTATTTTCTTCACTTTGTTTGATACAAATGTTTTCCAGCGTCCGTGATCTCCGTGCAGCCACCCCAATACAGCAGTGGAATCTGACCAGCCATATAAAGTAATGTTGTGGTTAGGTATGCATTCTTGCACCTTTTTCATTAATGTGGCGAGCAGTAACGCAGCACAAAGTTCGAGGCGCGGGAGCGAAACTATTTTCTTGGATGGTACAAGTCTCGATTTTGCGGCTACCATAACTGTTGAATTTTGATCGGCCTTGCAATAAATCACACAGGCGTAGGCTTTCTCAGATGAATCGCAAAACCCATGCAATTCAATTCTATCTTGTTTTTTACTTGTAGCCATCTTGGTATTTGTAATTTGTTAATTTCAATTAATTGATCTTTAATTTTTATCCATTCTTTCTTTATGTTTTCAGTTATTTCATCGTCCCAACGTAAGTTTTCTTGCCATACTTGTTGAAAGATTAATTTGAGTTTTGTAGTTACAGGACACAACCATCCCAGCGGGTCAAACATTTTTGAAACTTCTGATAATAACAACCTTTTTGTGACCCGCTTTGTTGAATTTGTATCGATTGTTATTTGGAAATTAAAGTTGTCTTCTTTAGGATTCCATCTCAAGCCCAAAGTTTTTGTAGATTCTTGGTGTCGAAAATGAAATGCCTCTTGTTCATTATTTGTTGGATTGTCGTCTAGAAGTTTTAGGTTGTTCGATGACCACTTTCGCAAGTTAAATCCACCGGATAAAAGAAGGTTTTTAAGGTCATTTTTGATACGTATTGCAGTCTCAAGGTCATCCGAAGTATAAAGAAGGTCATCCATATAGAAGGATGTTTCTATGATAGCTGCTGCCTCAGCATAGTTTTGTCTCTCGTCGTTAGCCAGTTGTCTTATAGTCATCATGGCTAAAAATGGAGCCGCTTTAGTGCCATACGTTACGGTTGTCAACGCGTACTCCTTAATATGCTGATCAGATGAGCTTCTCCACAAAATTTTTTGGTATTTTTGGTCTTCTTCGTTTAGAGCAACTTGTCTGAACATTTTTTCAATGTCAGCAGTAAGTGCAACCCTGTAGAGTCTCCATTTCAAAATTATAGACTGTAGGTCTGTTTGTAAGTTAGGGCCGCGGTACATTAAATCGTTGAGACTTTCTCCTGAAGTTGTCTTGGCGGATGCGTTGAAAACAACTCGCAGGGCCGTTGTTGATGAGTCGGGGCGCTGCACACAGTGATGCGGTAAATAATAGCTCGGTTTCGGGTTACCTTCGCTAAGTCTCATGTGTTTTAGGTCTTGGTATTCGTTGATGAATAATTTATAATCCTTTTCTATGTTTTCGATTTTTTTGAATTTGTTTTCTAACTGGCGAAATTGTGCTGCAGCTTTCTTTTTTGATTCTCCCAACCTTTCGTTGATATCAGAGTGTAAAGGCAGTCGGACGACATAACGGCCATCTTCTTGACGTTTTGTAGTTGTTTGGTATTGTTGTATACAATTAAGATCTTCTGCAGACATTTGAGAGCTCTCCGCTATGTCTTCTATAGTCCAAAATCTGCAGATTTCATCTAAATTATTAAGAATGACGTTACATTGATACGATCTCATGTTACCACACAAAATCCAGCCAAGAAGGGATTGTTGTGCGATGGGGTGTGTTTCTTCTCCCTTGATTATTCCTCCTAATATAATGTTAGAGTAAATATCCGCCCCAAAAAGTATATCTACGGGTCGGCTTATATTAAAGTCTGAGTCTGCCAGTTGTAGACCTTCCAGATGTGTCCATGTTGATGGTTTTGCGAATGATCGGTTTGGTAGATTGTTGATTAGGTGGCGCATGACGTAGACTTCAGAGTTAAAAGAGTGATTGCCAAGCATAGACGTACATGTTATAGTTACAGTGCCTTTACAGTTGTTCTCTCTCGCTCCGACTCCGAAAATCACGCCTTTACATTTCTGTCGTGGTAATTCGAGCATCTGAGCGGCATTTTCAGTAATTAGGGAAACTTGCGATCCCTGGTCAATCAGTGCTCGTAGAACGACCTCCGAACCATCGTTGGCCTTGACCTTGACTAGGGCAGTGGCTAAAAGTGTTTCTGATATGTTTTCCATTGAAGCATGGCTGCTTGAAGTCGTAGCGTTCTGGTTGTTAGATTTATTCATATTGTTTTTCGGTGTTATGTTTACAGTTAGATCTTGATGAAGCAATGTATGGTGTTGTTCATTACATTGCTTGCATCTTTTCTCTGATATGCATTGTTTGCCCTTGTGATCGAACAAACAATTTCTACATAAGTTATGTTTCGCAATCAATTTCCGGCGGTCATACAAATGTAACTTGATAAACTCGTTACAATGAAATAATCCGTGTTCATTATTGCAGAGTGGGCACCTTACGTGAATAGGTATGTTATTCGCCGTCGTTTTGTTCAATGTAGAGTAATTGTTATAAGTTGAGTTATTAAATGTTTTAGGTTTTGAACTTAGATTTTGGTTAGCGCTGAATGCTTTGTATGTAGGCTGGAACTTGTTGTTTGATAAACCACGTTGTTGTTGATTAGTTGTTGGTCGCTCTTGTTTTCGCCGCGAAGACTCCAAAGACGTAAATTTTATTTCCAAAAATTGTAAAAACTCAGTGAGACTCGGCAGCTCCCTTGGTTGTTTGAGACTTTCAATGTAACCGTTATAAGTGTCTGTATCCAATTTTTGTGATAAGAGATGTACCAAAATTGGATCCCAGGTTGAAATATCAACGCCAAGGCTTTTTATAGCGTTGAGACACTCGTTCGTAGTATCATGCACTCTTTTAATAGATATTGCTGTTTGGTATTGTATAGCTGGTAAGCTTAGCATAGTATTAAGGTGCGAAGAGAATATAAGCTTTTTGTTGTTGTACCTATTATTCAGTATTTCCCAACAAACACTGTAATTATCAGAACTGATTGATAGATGTTGAATTTTCAGCTTCACCCTTGACCTTCGACTTCAAGAACTGCATTTTCTGTGCTTTTGATAAAATTGGATTCAAGTGGATAGTTTCAATGAATAAGTCCTTGAAAGAAGTCCAATGCTGATAAGAGCCACTGAAGACAGGCAGCTCCATTACAGGTGTTGATTTTTCTTTATGAGATGCTGACCACATTTTAATGTTAAGAGCTTTCTTCATTGAATTATACTGCCTTTCATATTTTTCAAATAATGTTTCGTACCCTTCTTGCTCTCCTATGGCTTCACTATCAATCTCCCAATGCAGTGAATCGATAGTTTTCCATCTTGACTCGATGTTCTTTAAAGTGTCGTCATACTCCCACTTCTCGTTAATCTCTTCCAAGTCGATAGCAGCTAGTGTTCTCGAAAAAGCCTTAAAGTTACTACGCTGTCGACGTAACATTTCTTCGGCCTTGCTAGCGTTACCTTGAGATATAGTTTCAGTTGTTGATTTTTGAATGTTTGATAGTTGTTGTTGACTGGTAGAAGGTTCGCCGGACACCTCAAGTTCAGTTAATTTCGTTTTCAAAGTTGACCTTTCTTTTATCTGTTGTTCGCTTATTTTTGATTGTTGCACAATAGTGGTTCGCGCTTCGTTGTAAAAGTTTTTTGTTTTTTGATAACAGTTTTCAGAAAAGTAAGTATAGTTGTGGTCTTCAAACGCACACAGCTCAACATGATTGGCTTGAAATTCAGACCAATATGACTCCAGCAGTTCCAGACGTTTTTTGATATAAGGTGGAGTCTTGCGGTCAGCTGGATCTTTCTTGAAGTTGCGAAGTAGTTGTTGCATCAAACACCTGGTTTTGGTTTGCTAATAAATCTTCGATGTTGCTCATATTGGTAAGTAGTTCTTTTTCTTTCTTTGTAAGTTAGAAAAGTTTAATGGAAGTTTTCCATAGGTTGCTGGTTTGCACTAGTAGAAACACTCACGCACTATCCGTTTTGACACCGGAAACGCGCAAATATTCCACGTGCACAGTTGTTTAAGTGACGTAATGCTCACTCTCCCCTCACACGGTATATGCACCTTCTCAATTTGCCTGGTGAGACCCGCTTGTGGGAGGCCAGACAAACCGATTCGCTACCGTGAAAAGAAAAGAAAAGCAAACGTACCTTTTTTCCTCGAAGGACCAATAGATGTAGGGTTTGTGCCCTACAGTCTTAAGATGTTAGTTAGTTGAGTTAAACGGCGTCACTGGTTTATAGTTTTATTTAAAATCACAAAGTTAAAATAACAGTAAAAATGTTTGTTGGTTAGTGGCTTTCGCATAACTGACTATAAATAGCAATTAAATTACATTGTGGCAGTAAGTGCTGATACGTAAGAAACAGTAATTTGACTCTACCAATATTGTGCAGTTGCTAAACTGTACACTTGGAGACATACGGAGAGACCAGGAGATCTAATGGCTTGTCAAACGAAATGTGCATAAACCTGTAATTTAACAAAGTACATGCATTTAAATTAGATACAGCATGGCTATAGTAAGTTATGAATTTGAAAATAGTTAATAAGTTGAGTAACATGTTGGGCGCCAGGTAGACTAACGAGCGTGTGCTTAAGCTTTTAATAAAGATATTAGGTTAATGGCTTCCTATAAGTGTACATACTGCAGCACATTGAAGTACGAGACGAGGTCCTCTGCAGGTGCCGCGCTCCAGTCCGCCTTGTAGCCCATGAGTAACACGTTGGGCGCTAGCCGGCCGACGCCCGCCGCCTGCATGAGCGCGCGCGCACCCAGCTCGAAGTTGAACCCGTGCACCTCACTGCAGAACGCGCGGATCTTGCGCCCGCGCAGCCACTCGTCGCTGGTGCGGAGGCGAGAGGAACGCTCCTTGAACGAGAGCTTTTTCTGCAATAAATAACATTTCTGTTAAGTAAATAAATTGCACCATATGATAGTCTAGCGAGGTCTACTGCGCTGGCAGCGCCTCCAGTATCCTTAGTCCCTACCTACAGCAGCAGCTGCGGATATTGGTTCTTCACATTCACTTTACCAAACATTACTTAATTCAGGTTGTTGCAAGTTTGAAAATCGAACCAACCTCAGTGATATCGGCGACGATCATGAGCGAGCCCGCCTTGGTGATGAGGCTAGCCAGGTCGCAGAGCGCCGGCCGCCCCTGCGGGATCCCGGCTAGCACGAGCAGCTGGGGCCAGTAGTTCTTCACGTGCTCGCCGGTGCGCGCGAGGCTGTGCGCACTCGACAGCGCGGTCTTGTACATCTGTGCTTGAGTGCTGCTGCCCCAGTTGACATCTGCACCGAAAATACATACATAGCGTCACGCCTGAAATCTCCAAGGTGGTAAGGAAAGTCCTAACAGCAACTCGAACCACGTTCAGCCGAAAAGAGGTGGGTGTACATGGAAAATTGTTAAAGAAGTGATAGTTGCTTGCCCATCGCCGTACAATCACAAAACCAATACCCAAAAGCCAAATAAAATATATGAAAAAGCGCATTCTAACGTTAAACGAGTAAAATTCATCGCAACACGGCTTGTTTCGAGTTACCGAATACGAGTAGGTTTGATTGGTTTACCAATTGGTTTACCTTTCGGACTCAAAATATAGTATAACTAAGTATGTGACTTATTTATTAAAACCCTTTCTTAGGTTCCATTTTCAGCGGGGGTCACTGATATTATTATTTATTAGTTGAATCGAATTTGTTGTTGGTAAGGCTTTTCTACTTAAGCAGTCTCTATTTTTCTAATCAGTGTGTTATATCCACCATCTTCATAAAAGAAACGCCAGCTTTTTTTACAATCGCGATAGTTTGTTGCAGTAAGGAAACGGGATTGAAAACAGAGTGGTCTCGCAACGTGAATCCCGCCACGTGAGCGGCATCGGTGATGCAATCCGCGGCACCGAATTAGCTTCACGGCTATTCCTGTTTCTAGGCACTACGAGTGCAATAAAGGGGGTTATGTTCAATGCATCGGTGGCAGTGGTGTTTGCACTTATAGAGTGCATTGCACAATGCCTCGTGTCAGTAGTAGTAACTGTAAAGGCCAGCGCACATAAGAGACCGTCCTTTTTAATGGGGAAACTATAGATACCTACGAGTCGCTTCAGACGCAACCAAACACGAGTTTGTACTTAGTATATGTTTATGTACTTATCTATAAAAGTCAAATATTTGGTTTATTTATTAGTTTTAAAGTCGCGATTGTTTAAATGTTCATTTATTCTATTTTTACTCAAATCAAAAACAAGTTAAAATATTTCTAATGTTTATTACAGTGATTCACGAGGCATGATAACGGTAAATCGTATCCGCAATTTAAAAAAAAAAGTAATTACAAACCTGGCTTCCGGTAGTGCACGATCAGGTAGAGCGTGAAGAAGATGCCGAAGGTGATGAGCGACATGACCCAGCTGATGAGCAGCATGATGGCCACGCACATCAGGAAGCCCACCAGAGACACCCACACGTTGTAGTACTGGGAACAACGAGCATACACATCGAAACATTTGAAGTTGAAGTCAATTCAATTCAATTTAATCATTTATTGCTCTCCATATGTATACATGAGTTGTTACAATATTGTATTACTGGTGACTACAGGTTTTCTTCAAACCCCCTTCAGGCACCAGTCTCTCACAACGATATAGGTCATAAAAAATTGAACAATTACTACAATTAGCACTAAGTCGTAGATTAATTAAGACCTATTTATTATTGTGGAGAGAAAAATAAATGATTTCAATAATGTATGGTTAGATAGAACGTTATGGGCCCGGATTGGGCACGACCACAGGAACGACAATGCTTTGAGAGGATGATAATACTTATCTATCTTATTCTATAATTCAAAATATGTATTAATTTATTTATTTTCTATACAATAATTATACTGTTAATTAATTACATTATTTATTCAAATTTATTTATATTCAAATTATAGTTATTATATTATAGTAACAATAATAATAAAAAGAGTAGATGATGTATTCAAATATGTTTTTCTAAAATTTATCACTTAAATACTCCGTAATTATATAATATGCTTTTCTAATTAGTACCAATTGTTTAAGTTTGTTATTGAATTCTATCTCCCCGTCTATGTTTTTTATATGTTATGGTAGTTTATTGTATGTCCTTACAGCCATGGCTCGTGTGCTTGATGAATGTAGTTTACAACAACGCGGAACACTAAAAAATTCGCTAGTTAAAAAAAAAAGTTAAAGTTAAGTGTCGTACGTGCCAGGGGAGGTATGTATAATTAGTTTGTTTTTATTTCGTAATGTGTATTTAGGGTTTACTATCTATACGCTTTTTTAAAAGTCTGGATATATTCTTACAAATTTAAAAAAAAAACATATTCTAATAAGTAGATACTAGGTAATGTGAGCATTTTTAATTTTTTTTTTAAATAAGCGTTGTTTACACAGCAATTACATCACGTTCTGATGATTTCCAATGTTCCCGACGAGTGGTACGTTACCTACGTGACACTATGTTGTGCCTTCGGCACAGTTTGCAAGAGTCTGTATTATCAATATTTACTAAGATTCTGATTAGTTTTTTATGTAAAGTAAATAAGCTGGGAGCATCGGTACTTTTTCCCCACATTATGACTCCGTAGCTCAGCCACGAATACCTATGCGTAAGTATGCATAATAGGTTACTACAGCTGTTTGGAAGTCGGTTATCTTTTTTATTTCATAGAAAGCATAGGTGAATTTAGATAATTTAGTTTAATTTTTTTAATATGTTTCAGTGGAGAAGATGCTATTCTAAGTAGACGCATGGGTAGAAGTAACTAAGTAACATCAGTATTTCAGAGTATAATGTCAAACCCGTTGGATCCAACAAACTCTGTTGATCTATAAAACGCCTAAGATGTATATTTTTATATATTTACAGTCACGGGACTGGCATCTAAGATACCTACATTTACAAATGTAAATATAAACTTTAAAGTGAAAAACAAATGTTACATCAGCAACATGGTATGAACTCCGTCGATTGCGTATGGCGGGCTCCGATAAACCTGGCGACACGTGAGGGGAAGTGGGTATATATAGGAGTTTTAGAGGGTATACCCCATTTTCTCCAGCGGAGGCGGCCATAGGTGAATAATCCTACTTAACCATCTGCGTATTCCCTGGCGCAGCAAGATTTCCAATGCGGTTTCAACTTACCCCGAGGCGTGACGAGGAATCAATCGGCATTTACTATTTCAGGTAAAATTTCAGTTACATACCAACTTATGTGGTATGTATTAAATTTGTATTGTACTCACCCTAAAGGTAGGTCGCCAGCCGAGAGGGCGCACGAGCGCGGCGTGGAAGGTGCAGAAGTTGATAAGTGCGTACGAGGTCAGATAGAAGTTGGAGATCAGCGGCGCGATCGTATTCAGATCAGCTGTAACGAAACAGTGTTGAATCAACAATGCAACATAAACTAACACAATAATTTTATTTATTTTAAGTCAGTCTCAGGTGTTTTTAAATAAACAAAAGCTTAAGGAGGTTTCATGCAAACTGGTTAGTCAAGATATTCAAAGAATGCCTTTCTAAGACGCCGTAAATGAAGGGCTAAATGGTTCTAAAAATCCTTGATGAGTTCCCTGCATGTTATTTCGGCTCAAGATTTATTTCTCTTACGAACCGTAGCGTAGTGAGTTTCATACGAGTGAAAGTTTCAGTTCAGTTCAGTTTTAGCATTTTTTTTATAATCTGTAAGAATTTTTTGATTTTACAAAAATTTTACCATGAGCAAACGTAACTTTACACTCACCAATCAGAAGGAACACAAGTGACACCAAGAACGTGAGCACGTATCCCCTATAAGGCTCGCCGTGCCGTCCGTAGGGCTTGGAGAAGAAGATGAGTCCGGGGTAGATGCGGTCCACCCCCAGCGCCTGGATGAGCCGCGGCACCGACAGCAGGTTGGTCAGCGCCGTGGACAGCGTCGCCGCCCAGCACCCGCCGTAGATCAGCGGGCCCCACGCTGACATCAGCTGCATCACCTACAGAAGGCAAACGCTAGCTAATGCCTCGATTTAAGCGTAGACTAAAGGTAGTGTACTGACTGGTTTAAGCGAATCTTTAAGAAACTAATTTCATTATTTATGAACAGTGTCGCCGTGCGCGGGATTGACGGTCTGCAACACTTTAATACATGGTCTTAGAAAAATATATTTTTCCTCTTCTGCCCTGCTTCACATTTAGTGTATGTAGTTTTTTCTAAATTCCGGCTGACTTTCACGGCATTATTTCAATAGCATTATTCTGATAACGCTACTGGAATTACATCTGTGGGTACCTTTTGATGTTTGCAGCAAGAAAGAGAGACATATAGGTCTCTACCTCCAACTCCAACCAACTCCAACTCTCTAGTGAGAAGTTCATAGGACGCATCGTCATAGGATAGGAATGGTTTAAGTCAAAAAAATCCAAAACCAATTGTTGGAAAAATAGATATGTTACCGAGTAGCTGTTATGTAAGCCGTATTTGCAGGTATTGTTAAGCACGCAGTCTCGCAGGCCGTTGTAGTTCACCACCGTGCCGTTTGACATGAGCAACGCCGTCACGTTGCCGCTGGCGTCCCGCAGGGCTCCGCTCCCAGAGAACAGGACCATTAGTACGTAGCTCAGCATGGAAATCAGGAGCGCTAGCAATGTGCCCTTAGGAATTGCTGATCCTGGGTCCTGTAGGTACAATTAATAACGATAAGCAGGTACCTAGCCTAGACCTTGGAGTGTGAGACAGTCGGTAATAATGCATGAAAGCCGGCTGGCATGATTTGGATACGTCAAATGAATTCGCAATATAACACTCAACCTGGAAATACCCGATCTCAGCGCAGACGAGACCAGAACAGCTGATGTGGATGAGTGTTGTCGCAAAAGATATGGAGAGTTGTGTGTGAGTTGACAGAACATGACAGGGAACTTGCCATTTCTGATCTCGAGCCCATCCCCGTGGCAGAGAAGGTTTACTACTAGGTTTTAGGAGTAGGACTAGTTAGGAGCTACTAGATTTTTACAGGATAAACCTCCCCTTGTCGAGCTTTTAGTGGTTGGACGAGGGAAGAGAAGGAGAGTCCCTAATAACCCGGGGTCGCCCTAGCCCCGGTGTATGCGCAAAGAAAGAAAAGCGGCAATGCGATGCAATATGATTGATATATGAACAGAAAACAATCGTGAGTGACATTTATTGCTTTACATTTTACAGTCTCAATTAATTAATTTATTATTAATAAGGATTTTTCGTATAAACTATTATTATTCGAATTTTAATGACATCTTTAATTTATTTTTCAATGGTTTTATATAATAGGTATTATGTCTGAGCAGTAAGTAAACTAATATTGTATTGTTTTTTTTTGTAATTGATTTAGGGAGTTTCACCCGAGTTCTTTGTGTAATAACAAGTGTTGTGAGGCTCCATTTTAAACTTAATCTACTGTACAATTATTTATTATATAGTAATATCATCATCATCATCATCTCAGCCAAAAGACGTCCACTGCTGGACAAATGCCTCCCCCAAGGATCATTAATATGAAATAATATGAATACACTTGAAATTGGCTTAATGCTAAAGGCGATGCCATTAATTAAGATATAATAATAATTGATTTATTTAAGATTTACCATTTTGTTTAAACTTTTATTTGTATACCTCATCTAAAGTGGAAATGTAGTGGAACTAACAAATTTATAAATTTTCATCATTGTAATACTAATCTACATCTCACAAATAAATAATTCTGATTCTGAATACTTTAACACTTGTTAACAGGTGCTTTAGCATACCAATTAATATCCACGTGATATCCACTTTAAAGAAATTTAATACTGAGTCTCTTAATTTGGTAGGTACCTAATTGTAAAAAAACGTCAGAAATAAACATGATTAATCGAATAAAAGCATCTTCAATTGGCTTCAATGATTCGTCTCGTTGCTCAGTCCATTTGGGTAAGTGGTAACCCGAAACGCCAGTAACATTTCGATTGCATCCGACTAATTATAGGTACTTTTTTTATCAATTCGTCACTTATTAATTCGGGTTAGTTTCGTTTCGGCACCTTCCCGATTCGGCACCCATGAATTTATTCGATTGTTTGTAAAGTGCACGATTTTGCGGCTCGATTTTGTGTCATGTCTTAATTTATTTTATTCGGAACTTATATACCTACCTACACCCAAAGTGTTTCTTTGTCATGTAAATACAATCATAATACGTAATACCTACTAGAAAAAGCGTTATTTCCGGTATTATCATTACTTAAATTAAAGGAAAGGCGGTGCCTCATAGTGAAATTAAAAAAAGTAAACCCTTTTATTGTTATTTGTTTCATTAACGACCGATTCATCATTTCGGCTCGCACTTTGTTTTTCTGTGATGTCTCTGTGGCGATGACGTCACCGTTATTCCGTTAGTTAGATGGTCGTGGCGTCTATGTGCTGAGTGTGAGATTTATTCACCTATACGTTAGCGAAAACAAAAATCTATATAGCATTATTGCAACTCAACTTGTTTGTCACCCTTGCGGCGCTTCAATGTCAACAAAAATAGCAAATAAAAACTCGTACCTACTAGGCACTTCACCTTGCACTCTGTAAGTCGATCAGTGTTGTTTACCTGCTTTCGACAGCGCACGAAGCGGACACGTGGTAAGGGCGCGCGTGATTTTTCAGGACGTGTGTATATGTACCTACATCGATTACAAGCACGAAGCTTTATTACAGCTACTATTGACGGGTAGTAACGCGTGTATATACCGTGGACATGCATACAAACACGATAGTTAACATTTAGGTACTTTTATAGTTATTTATTTAACGATTTGTAAAAAATACATGTAATATAGGTAAGTGACCGATCGTCACGATTTAACATTTCTGTGGTGGTTCAACCCTTCTGTGATCGACTTGTATTTTATAAGTAAACCGAGTATGCTTTGCTAGATAAAGAGATTCTACATTATAGGAGAGCTTGATTATCTTGATTGTAGGTAGGTATTACCTACTTCCAATCGTCCATTAGGTACACATAATATGTCAGTATTAGTTGTGGGACTTTTGCGACTTTGATGCTATCATTAAAAGATTTCTACAAGACCGGTAACTCGCAAATGAATGAATTTTCAAGAGCCGGAAATATCAGAGAAATCATGCGTTTATATTAATCGTATCCTAATCACTCGCGACCTCACTCCTCAATCACAGAAAGCATTAGTGAATCGTGTCATAAGACGTTTGATGTAGTAACCTAGCTTATAAATAGAGAAAAATTTAATGAATCCCAGTACAGAAGAAAAAACAATAGGAGCCTCGCGTGGGCTGGGGCGCTCCCAACGCTAATGAAAGCATCTCTTGACGTCATCGTCAGTGGAAGCTATCAGCGAGCCGTAAATACACCGCGCTGTCGTTAGCTAAGCTGCGGCACATGAGTAGATATATGTGTGGCTGCGGTGCATTTCAAGCATCGACTGCTTGCTGGAACAAGGGCAAGCTACTCTGAAATGCCTCTTCGGTACGTTGAAGTGATTGTTTAATGTTGGTTTCTTTATACCAGTCCCCCCTTGATTTTTTGTTTTAGGTGGCATTTTCAGCGTCACCTGCCTTTTCTTTGACGGCGAGAAACGTCAAGGGTTCCTTAAGCCGTGTGATCGAAATACCGTAAGAGGTTTTCTAGAGGGAATGGCATCACATACTACTGCGTGTCCCCGTTCCCTACTAGATTGTCCGAGGGGTCAGGATCGGCTAGGGATTCCAGAGGATGGGCAGCAGCATCTCTCTGAGGTTACCCTCAACCTACTGCGATCCCCAACCCGCCTGCCAAGCGTGGCGATTACGGCAAATACTCCTCATATCCTTGGGGGAGGCCTTTGTCCAGCAGTGGACGTCTTTTGGCTGAGATGAGATGATGAGATAAAACGATTTTGATTTTAATTTGATTTTTTGATCTTATCTCAATCACATGAAGTTCAAAATGTGGTGTGAATATCCCTCTGACCCTGAAATAGTTAACGGATCTTTGCTCTATAAGGAACCTTTTCCAAGTTTGAATGCTTTAAAGCACCTGAGATTATGTGAACAGTCAGTCAGGCAAAACGTAAAATAGATATATTTCAATAGTTTCTTTATACAGCAGACTTCGAACTAGATTTTATTATCGAAATAAAAACCTTGTATTACCTAGGGATATAGTGTACCGTAGCGTCACCAGTGTCCGACATAGTTTTCGTCTCAGAATAATAACGTTATTGTTCTGAGGTTTTCGTCGCCAAAAAAAACATAGATTTTGATTGAAATGTTACGCGATGACAGCTTTATAAATTCTTTTTTCGGTTTTGACGTTGTCTGCTCTTTTGGATTGTCATTGTTTTTGTATTTTCGCTAGGTCTCGTTGCTAAACTGGACTATACTCTTATGCTTGAAAATACCGTGTTTTCATCATCCTCACGTCCTACAGTCCACCGCTCCATAACATTTGGGTTAGTATTCAAGCGTTACTAAAGACTAAAATCAGTTGCTTAGCCCTATTTTTAATGATTAAAGCAAAAAAATGTCGATCACACGTTCCTGTATGCCACTACCCAAGCTGTCTATTAGTGAAAGATCCTGAGAATCGGTCGAGTGGTTCCACGAGTTTGTTCCCCTTACAACAAACATAGTCATTTTTCCTCTTAATAATAAGATAATGTTTATGCGCTTAAGGTTTGGTTGTCGACTCCCTAACTTAAGTGCTTAGCGTGAGTTTATTTCATATTCGGTTACGTTAACGAAAACGAAAATTAGTATGGCATTGAGGCAGCGCCTCCTGGCGAAAACGAGAAGAATTAACATTTCGCCATACTTACAAATTTTCGTTTTCGTAAAAGTAATGGTATGGATACGGATAGTAAACAAAACTCACACTAGGCACTCAGATAAACGTTTTATATCACAATCGTTTATCCTATCCTACTAATATTATAAACGCGAAAGTTTGTAAGTATGAATGGATGTTTGTTACTCTTTCACGTAAAAACTACTGGATGGATTTGGATGAAATTCGGCATACAGATAGTTTATAACCTGGATTAACACATAGGATACTTTTTATCCCGATATACCTACGGGAACGGGAACCACGCGGGTGAAACCGCGAGCGGCCGCTAGTTACAAAATAAACTTTTTATAAAGCAATTTTAGAACGTCTAAATTTAAAGTTACCTATTGCTTCGTAAAGCCATAGCTAAAGGTAGAGTTATACCAAGTTGGATGTATAAAGCTTTCGAACTTATTAACTTGATTAGATCTAGACAAAGAAGCTATATTTAATACACTAAGTCTAAGCAATGGTGTCTCAAACACTAAGTGCAAAACATAATCTAGTCGTAAGACAATACCTAACTACTCCCTTCTCCTAATAACAATTTAATGTCTATCATTAATGAAGTAATGCACTTATCCCTATGAGCTTTCCTCATTATGGTAAGTACCTGAGGTTTCGGGGTTTTATGAAACGTCAAGCGAACGCGTAGTAATCCGTTATGGTTATGACTCGATTATGACTCACGCAAAACCCTTTACATGCTTCCGTAATTGTTTCAGAACTGTATACAAGTAAACCATTTGATTACACACTAGAAAATAGATTTTCTTTGAAATACATTAAGGGTCTTACTAATAAACAGAGAATAGTTATTCTATGTTTTGTCTCTTTTACTCTAATTTGAAATGACGTTTACATGACAGGAACAAAACACGGAATAACTATTCGGACCTTATTCTTTGTTTATTTGTAAGGCACTTAAGTAGATTTGATTGTAAAGAATCATACTGTACAGGCGCTTATTTTGCATACTTATATTTTTTTATTGTGTCATTTCGGACCCTTTGCAGGATGATCAAAGAGTATAATAATATAGTAAGTGATTGATAAATTATTTGGGTTTTTATTATAGAAATATTATCAAAGCGGTTTTTTTTTCTATTTTTTTAGAATGTAAGTACCTAACTACCTATGTAAATCGTTTGGCTCATGTTGATGACACGCTAAAAGTAGAAACTATCGCAACGATTAAAATGAATGATTATAAATGAATCTAAAACATGTTGTATAAAAAATATATCAAAAAATCCCCAAATTGTTGCAATACCTTACAGGGTCATGTTAAGGGGCTATTTATAATATTGTAAGATCTGTACCATACCAACATGATGCAATAAATAATTATGACTATGGCTATGACTACTTTTTATATCTTACTGGTAAGCACTGTGAGATGATAAGGCCGCACTTCACCCGGAATCCCCAAATACTGAGGCCTACCTACCTACTTTAAATATTTACCTTAAGGTCCCCAGAGATGTTGGCACCGGCCTGGATGCCGGTGACTGAAGGGAAGAAGATGGCGAACACGCTGAAGAAGTTCTGCTCCAGACCCTCGCTCAACCGGAAGTCAGGCCTAAGGTTCTCCACGAAGGCCGCAGCTGCCGAAAACTTTAACGTTACTTCCAAAATAAATGTACCCCGCAATTTTACTATATACTAGCACTTTTCACGCGACTTCGTATTTTTCCCTACAAAACTCTATTTTAGAGCCTTTTTTATCAAAATAAAATTTATCCTATGTTATCAGCAAGCGATGTAGCCTTCTGTCAGAGAAATAATTTTTCGTATTGGTCTAGTAGTTCCACAGATTACCCTCGTCAAACAAACAAAGTGACAAACCTCTTTCGTAGGCCCTTTGTTAAAATGCCTCTGTGTGTTGTAATGTAACTGGATCATAATCCTTCAATTCCCATCGACGCAAGACATTGCTTAAGGGCAGAAGCAGGTATGAGTGTGGTAGCAGTTAGCTGATGATACCTAGCTGATCTACCTTGGTAGATTGTGAGACACTTTATCATCAGCTAACATACATACATACATGTTTAGCGCTATATTAAACTATGAGTGAAATCTTTTTAAAATGTTTTTGTTTTGTTTATACAGGGTGGAAACTTTCAGCGGGGCAGTAAGGGGAAGTACCTTATCCGTTGCTGCTACACGAAAATGGTCTTAGAAGACTATCCATAATTTTTTATGGAATTTTGATCCCAATTCAAGGTTTTCAAAAAAATGTACAGTTAGCAAGGAAATAGCCATTTTACACAAAAAAAAATTTGATGCCAATCGATCCTGTTTCTAATACTGATCAAAAACTTCTATGGGACCAACCATCGTTGGAGTACTCAAAAAGTCACAAATTGCAAAAAACTTTTCCCTTACATTTTGTAAAGAATTTGTGTAACTGAAATACAAAAAATAAAATACAAGACAAATGATCACGTAGAATTTTACATATATCAAAAAGAAGGCGTAATAATTTTCTTTTTGTATTAACTAATATAACTTGATGATGTTATTCACAACACACTCAGAGCTTTTCTGACGCAACAAACTGTCAAGATTGTTTTTTATTTAATAATAACGAGTTCCAAATTTGAATTGTTTTTAAACTTATCTTTTTATTCAGTCAATAAAAAGATCTCAACCGTCACTAAAAAAGCTTTTGCGTAAAATTTTCATACAAAATGTACGGGAAAAGTTTTTTGCCATTTGTGACTTTTTGAGTACTCCAACGATGGTTGGTCCCATAGAAGTTTTTGATCAGTATTAGAAACAGGATCGATTGGCATTAAAATTTTTTTTGCTCTGAGTGTGTTGTGAATAACATCATCAAGTTATATTAGTTAATACAAAAAGAAAATTAATACGCCTTCTTTTTGATATATGTAAAATTCTACGTGATCATTTGTCTTGTATTTTATTTTTTGTATTTCAGTTACACAAATTCTTTACAAAATGTAAGGGAAAAGTTTTTTTCAATTTGTGACTTTTTGAGTACTCCAACGATGGTTGGTCCCATAGAAGTTTTTGATCAGTATTAGAAACAGGATCGATTGGCATCAAAATTTTTTTTGTGTAAAATGGCTATTTCCTTGCTGACTGTACATTTTTTTTAAAATCTTTGAATTAGGATCAAAATTCCATAAAAAATTATGGATAGTCTCCTAAGACCATCTTCGTGTAGCTGCAACGGATAAGGTACTTCCTCTTACTGCCCCGCTGAAAGTTTCCACCCTGTATAATTTTTAACGCAAATTTTGTTGCGAACAACACACAGACGGGGGCAGGTTCATATCCTGCTCGTGAAATTTTTTTCAACATTTGTGTTTTTGAAATCTTTTTGATAAAGAGAAGTACAGGTAATTCTACTACGATAGACAACGCTTTATCAAGAAGAATAGAACTAGAAGGTATTTTGTGCCAACTAACTACAATTAACATGGACAAGGCAGACAAACAATGATGATGATGATGATGTAGGAGAGGGGGAGAAGTATAAAAAGCACTCACCACTCAATCCGACGAACCCTTGCGCTATCTCGTCAGTGGTCTTGGGTCCCATGACGGTGCCCACTATGAAGTCCACCATGGCTCCCACGATGATGGCGATCAAAAAGTTCTGTCAATAAAAAATATCTATGTTATTCCATTAAATAAATTATTATTATTTGTTTCTAAGCACACATTTTACATTAGACATTAAACATTTTTAAATCATTTATTTTTAATTCATTTATTATTTTCTAAAGTTTACGCGAACACTACACATTGAATTGAAATGAAACAACTTTTACGGATCTACTCGCGTTTATTTTATATATTAGTTTTAATTTATGTTTTTGGTTAATGTTTTCCTGACGTTTCGAACCCTTTGCAGGGTCCGTGGTATGGAAGAGTTAATTACCACGAACGAGTGCCGAATTAAACTCATACAAGGCACCCTGAAGCATTTTCATGACAGCTATGAAGCATTTTCATGACAGCTATATTTTCATGATCTTTCATTTCCTTCATGTTCCCTCGAACATGACAGTATTTAAAAGGGTGTAACCGGTGTAACGTACCACAAGTCAATAAACTTAAACTATGTAAACCCTAATAATTAGGTATCACTATCAGATAACGCGTTTAATCATGTCTATTAGCAAGAGTGTCATTTGTTAAAAAGCTCACGCGGCGTGCCGGGCGATTAGCAGCGTGCGAGTACAATTTGCGGTGTATCCATTAGCGGTTAAAACATTAACGCAATTAACTTAATAAAACGTGGCGTGCGTGTAGTGCCTACACACGCCTGTACGTCACACTACCACAAGCTGACTAATTTCTTAATAGACTTCGAACTTTACGTTTAAGCCATATAGTTGAACATTTATTGAGAAGTTTATCAGTTTTGGATAGATTGATGTGCAGTTGTATATAGGATCTAATAATATCAATAAGCGAACGTTTAAGGGTAGCATCTATACATCACACTGAGCATGCTTGCCAAATTTGGTCCAAAACTACAGGCTCGTTACCGAGATAATCAACAAAACATTATCATAATTCACCGAAAAATACACCCTTTCCAAACCCGTACAGCTGTACTACACGCACACAAAGATAGAATGGTTTTTTAATTGTGTATCTGTACACTATCTTTTTATTGACGCTTGCGTGCGTGTTAGTAAAGATACAGCGTGTTTCATGATGTGCATTATTTTAATTGTAGAAAAATAACTTTGAAAAAACCACTATTAAACTGAAGCCCATTTTTTGTCATTGTATTCAGAATGATGAATAGATAAGATACCGCCCTTAATCGTTCGCTAATTGATTTTGTTAGATCCTGTATATAATCGTAAATCAATCTTATCCCGAGCGCCGGCGGTGGCGCCGGAATTGGAACTTTTTCAACAAAAAAACCCGTTAAAACCCTTTTTCTATAAAAAGGGTAACCCTATGGTTAGCCTCAACAGGGTTTTTGGATGCGGTTACTGCTTACCCTATTTAACTATATCAAATTGGTTAGTCTTTCGATGCAGTAAGTGACGAAATGCTTACCGTATTGAAAGAGTTTCCACAATCGGCTTAATCAAAAAAAGGGGTTTTCCGGTCCCTGGTTGTGATACCTTTAACACCTGTGATGGGTAGACCTACTAAACGCGCTGCTCGTATGAGACAGCGCCGTTTAAATGAGACAAGTGAAGAAAACGAGAAACGCCTATCTCAAAGTAGGAAATCAAAAACTGAGTTCCGGTGCCTGCCTTCTTTTGCTTGTCATGGTCGCTTAACTATCTTAATCGAGATATCTTATCGCCACCCGTGAAATACTTATCATTGAGGAGTTCCAGTGGCAATCCGTGGTCATTTTTATCAGTTACACTTCATCAAATGATACTTTCTGAATGCAAATGCTTGACTTATTGCTGAGAATACCAAAATCGCTATAGGTATGCCTACAACATTTGAGGAGTTCTCTCAATTCCTTAAGGATTCCATTATCAGAACTGGACCAAATTAAAATGGGACCACACGGGAAGCGCCAGCTTTCAAATAAAGAAAGAATTATCAAAATCGGTTCACCCAGTCGAAAGTTCTGAGGTAACAAACTTTTTTTTAAATACAGTCGAATTGAGAACCTCTACTTTTTTTTTAAAGTCGGTTAAAAATAGCATAATAGGGGTCAGTCAGCGACTGATTTTTATCTTTGGCAATAATTGAATGACGACCACCTTACTGTCCTTGCTGTCCTACGGGACAGCAAGGACAGTAAGCTGGTTTTTTCAAATCGATTTTCATTGTAATAATACTACAACGGTATTACAATGAAAATCGATTTAAAAAACGACAAAGTGTTGAAGAATTCCACGAGCGGGATTCAAACCCGCACCCCATGACATGCCGGGTCAGGTGCACCACCAACTATGCTATCGTGGCTCAATCCAACTCGCCGAAATTAGTCAACACTATCTACTCTTACTCTGTAAGCAATAGAGCCCTATTCAATGTCGACAACTACGTCATCAACATCCGATCTTAATATTTTTACAAATATTTAAAGATCAGTAAAGATTTAGGCAATTAAGCTATATTTATGATTATAGTTATACAGGGTGTTTGGAAGGTCGGTACAAAGCCTTAAGGGGATGTTAGTATGGTCCATCTAGAACATTTTGAGCCACACTTGTCTTAGACCAAGTGTGTTATTATTATTATTTTTTGTTGACCTGCGATTTTAGTGCCAAAAATCCAAAATTTGCTAAGTAATTGCTAACAACATTCAGTTTAAGTTAAAATGTCTATTTTTTACAATTTATTTTGTTAGTGTAATGTGTCCCTAATCGTATCGAAGCATTTTTGAAGCACCATTTTTACCAAAAAATAAAGTTACAAGCCATTCAAAAGTGATAGAAAGTTTGGAAAAAAAAATTTTCGACTTTAAATGTCAATTTAAAAAATAAAGAAAATAGCTGCAGATGTTCAAACACATTTAAAAACATGCTAGGTTAATGCCCTTTCTTTTGAGATATCACTTACGCAGATATCATACCATTTCTTGAAATTATGGTGCTTAAACCAGTTAAGAGTTTTAATATCGATTTTTAAGAAGATTAAAAAAACATCATTTTTGATGATCTAACTTTCTAGCCTTCCCGGTAGCATAGCGGTCAGTGCAGCCGCCCAGATTGCGGAAGACCCAGGTTCGATTCCTGGCTGGGTCGGGTAGGCGTTTAATTTTTTCACTGTATTTTGTAAATTTTTAATGATATAACTTTAATTTTCATGTTCAAAATGTCGTCCACCATTACAAATACATGCTCGAGCACGTTTTCTGACTTCAGTCATGCTGATTTTTAGCATTATTTCTTGTTTCATCCGTTTAAACAGAATGGATTCTCTCCAATAAGTCCTCCTTCGTAGAAATTTCCGTCGTGTAGACAAGTTCCTTTGCCCGACCTCATACAAAAAAATCTACCGGGGTTAAGTCAGGCGATCTTGAGGGCCAAGGAATTGGCTCATCTCTGCCGATCCAGCTCTCTGGAAAACAATTATTGAGGTGTTCTCGTACTGTTAAGGTCCAATGCGTTTCATAAAGGAGGGTTGGTCAACCCTCCTTCATGAAGCGGAAATACCAATACTGGATACTGACAGGAGAATCATGTTCCAACAAGATGGATGCCCAGCGCATTGGACTTAACTGTACGAGAATACCTCAATAATTGTGTTCCAGAGAGCTGGATCGGCAGAGATGGGCCAATTCTTTGGCCCGCAAGATCGCCTGACTTAACCCCGGTAGATTTTTTTATATGGGGACGGGCAAAGGAACTTGTCTACACGACGGAAATTTCTGGAAAGGAGGACTTATTGGAGAGAATCCACGAAACAAGAAATGATGCTAAAAATCAGCAAGACTGAAGTCATAAAACGTGCTCGAGCATGTATTCGTAATGGTGGACGACATTTTGAACATGAAAATTAAAGTTAAATCACCAAAAATGAAGTTTTTTTAATTATCTTAAAAATCGATATTATCACTCTTAACTGGTTTAAGCACCATAATTTCAAGAAATGGTATGATATCTGCGTAAGTTATATCTCAAAAGAAAGGGCATTAACCTAGCATGTTTTTAAATGTGTTTGAACATCTGCAGCTATTTTCTTTATTTTTTAAATTGACATTTAAAGTCAAAAAATTATTTTTCCAAACTTTCTATCACTTTTGAATGGCCTGTAACTTTATTTTTTGGTGACAATGGTGCTTCAAAAATGCTTCGATACGATTAGGGACACATTACACTAACAAAATAAATTGTAAAAAATATATATTTTAACTTAAACTGAATGTTGTTAGCAATTAATTAGCAAATTTTGGATTTTTGGCACTAAAATCGCAGGTCAACAAAAAATAATAATAATAACACACTTGGTCTAAGACAAGTGTGGCTCAAAATGTTCTAGATGGACCATACTAACATCCCCTTAAGGCTTTGCACCGACCTTCCAAACACCCTGTATATAATTTTAGGCAAATTTTGTTGCGAACAAATTACAATTTGAAAAAGACAAGTGTTGGTAAAAGACCACGAGAGGGATTCGAACCAGCACCCCATGACATGCCGGGAATCTATGTTATTTTTTGGCGACGAAAACTTTGTCGAACACTGGTCATACAGTGTCTTAGTGATACAACTGTAAGTTGAATAGCTCCAAAAATTCATTCAGTAAGTGTATAAAATTAATCGAAAATTAATTATCAATATCATGCCAATTGCCGTACATACGATACACAATCGTCGCGTTCGTGTGAAATCACCGTTATGGGCTGCCCTTGGTGGGGGCTGTCTCCGTCTGTCTGGACGTAGGTATACCGCTATAGGCGGCTATGCACAAACTAGATAGAGATACTAACGTATCGGCTATGTGACACGGCACGCCAACAACAAGTGGATAATTTATTTATTTATATACATGAGCTTACAACTATTATTACTGGTTCACCCAATGCAATAGTGCAGCATTATTATAACATATTATTAAATTTAAACATTCTTAAATTACTATATTATTAAAATTACTAATTACAATATCAGTCATACATATAATTCCATTATCGACATACATTATATATTATTTTAATTTTTACCAATATCTTTATAATAACTTAACACGAATAACGCACACTTTGTGAATTCACACAACGAACAAGCAAAAAGGTCAGTATCTTCGGCTATCACATTAAGATTCCGCATCGCCAGTGTCAGTGGGGCCTTGCTCAGAAGGTTGGTTCGCCCTCGAGGCACCGCGAACAATTTTGGCCGGCGCCTTCGCTCCAGATACCTATCCGGAACACAAAGACCCATCCGACTCAAAATCTCCGCATTACATACTTATCTTGCCTCGTAATAATTTAAAAATATAAGATACCAATGTTAAGTCCCTTCTAACTCTAAGTTCATTGTACCCAACCATACCCAGGGTAAAAAGGATCTCAGATACAGGTATCTTACAAATTTGTTTTGAATACGCTCTATCATAAGGCCATATTTAATTTCACTTGTATTCCAAATAACTGCATTCCACTCGAGGTGACTTCTAACTAAAGCATTGTTTAATGCAACTACTGCCTTCATATTTGTGAAATTATTAACCCTGCGTTGTATGAATCCCAAGTGTTTGTATGCTTTTTTGCAAATACCTAGTATGTGGTCCTGAAACTTCAATTCTGCCGTAAAATTTACTCCAAAATTCTTGACTTCCGTTACCCTTTTCAATGATGTCGAATTTATGTTATATACCCACTAAAATCTCTTCCACTACCCCTCCGTGCCGTCAGTAATTCCCTTCGGGACCGTTATAAACAATCAGCGCAGTGAGATCCTGTTTTTTTTAATCTATGCAAATATATTACTTAGATGCCTTATGCCGTTAGACTCTTTATAAGTTTAAAAAAATAAAAGGGCTTTCATCACTCTTTCAGGGCAATAAAAACGACCGATGTTACTTTGCAGATATTTTAGGCTATCAGGACTATAATCTACGAACCGGCTGTCTTATAGAATTAGCGGTTATTGCGATGTCGACGCTCGCGACTTCAGCTCTATTTGCAGCACACGCATTGTATTTGAATTCTTTTTCTGTACAAATAATATTATAACCTTGTATAAAATTAAAACTAAAAATACATTGTGAACTTTTTAAATAGCAAAATCAAAGCCTTCCATCTTAGTGGTGCATCAATTTGTAATAAACATTATTATTTACAATAGACAAACGCGTAAAAAAATTGTAAGGACAAGATGAATCATCATAATAATATATTTTAAATGAACAACTAAGTATATTATTTCAAAAGGCAGCGTAAAACTGACCTCGATACAAAACGCGATGAGCTGATGGCCCGACAACACGCGTCAATCATGCTGATGCCAGTTTACTAAGAAGATCGGTTATGCTAGCCATCTTTGGGCGCACCAGCGCGGCCGTGCCGACTAGGAGTCGAAGAGGTCGCCATGACCGAAATCGGTTGGACCAATCATCGTCAACACCATCATATCAACTCAAAATAAATTTTAGATAGAAAGGTAGATATACTTCATTGCTCACATACAGGTGAAAACAAAAAAACAGTTACATATAAAACTATATAGTTTTGTTTACATTCGTGTTCTTTTAAAAGTTACTAGCGACGACGCCATCTAAGTCTACGACGAGAGATCTTGCACTAAGTTAACCGGAAAAAAACTCAACAAAAGGGTTTCTTTTCTCCGAATTCCGTAGTGTAATAATGCTTACGAACACTTCTTAACAATATCCTTATAGTTTCTATTTGTTTTCCTACTAGTGTCCTTAACGTCAATCATTTTCAATTTGTGACTTCTACTTGTATGTATGTGTATACCATATGTAACAGTGTAGGCCGGAGGTATGATTATGAGAATGCGTGAGGCCGCCGGACGCGCCGAGCCCTGTCATTACGACGCAGGGCGCAGCCTGGTGGGGGGGGGGAGAGGGGTGAACCCGTAGTCACCTCGTTACAACATACATACTTACCTACTACTATTTACCCTGACGCTTTTCTGTTTGGTCCTTCGAGCCGGATATTAAATAAAAAGGATAAAGTGTTATCGGATATGGACCGTTATTTATATATTAGAAACGCGTCGATACCTATAACATGTGGAAAGGGTCAATTTTAATCAGAGAGAAATGATTAAGGGTTTTATAAATTTAAAAACCATACATACAATTTTGAAAAACAGTGCTGGAATGAGAGCATTACCGAAATATTAGTACTTTATGAGTAATTTTGTTTTACATTAGCGCTTACAGGTTGAGTTTTTAGAGTAAATACATAGAAACCTTTATTACAGCTGTGCTTACTGCCAGATCAGTCCGTAACAATATCATGTTAAGCGAATTACTGTACTCTGTTATCGTAATATAATAATCATGTTAAAAACGATATAGTGTTAAATAATTGTGTTTTATACACGTCGTATACATAATCAAAGATCATCATCATATGAAATGAATGATCTAAAATTTAAAATTAACTGATTTGTTTATGTTCCTATTTTCGGCCACCAAGCAATATTCATTTGTTATGAACGGAATAACTTTAGATAATGTAAATAAGCACGCGCAAACGAGCGCGCTGCTGTGATCAAACGGATAGTTTCCTCCACAAGTGTACTATTTACGCCAATTTGGAATCTACTGCATTGCATTAAAGAAGATAACATATAAAATAATAAATATTACAGCTGCTTGTCAAGGGTACACGAAGTTTGAACTATCTAGATTTCCCCTTTCCTTCCTCCTTATATCTCGTGTAAAAAATAAACAGTTACAAAATTTACTGCGAGCGTCTTGACTTGACTCGATAGATACCTACTAAAATAAATAATAATAAAATAATAATAATACTAAAATAAATATAATAAAGTGCTATTTCTATAGAAATGGCATGGCCAGTAAATACTTAAATAAATACATGATTCCCATCAAGATAAAGTCTATTATCTATGTAACAATTTATTTATCATTAAATAATATTAACTGCTACTCTATAGATTTTATTTGATTGACAATAGTGAAACTGGTTAAGTATGCGTTTTATATTACAGAATATTTTTGTATTTATCTACATTTTGAAGAGCCGATTATTTTGTTTTTTGCGATATAGATTTTTTTAAATGTTTTTTATGAGCTTTTTTCGCATTACAAACATGACCGATCCATATAGTCAGTAGTTCAGAGTTATTAGTATTTTGCTAAATGCTAATAGCTCTGAATAAAATCTCATAGCTTCAAACAAAATGCGTCGAGAAACAACTTTATCATGCGATAGGGAGGAGTGGTTTGCTGGCCGCTGTATAATAGTTTCATCATCATCATCATCATCTCAGTCAAAAGACGCCCACTGATGAACAAAGGCCTCCTTGGGGCATATTAGTTTACTTTATTAATATGCAGGCGCGGTGTTCGGCTAGGCTTCACAATAGTTACTATCATCCATTTCTTTTAATCACCGGAATCCTAAATAAATCAAATTATCTGCAGTTGCAGACTCTGCAGATGTAGAAAATAAACTTCAAATACAATGTAGTGTAGTATTACTAAACATCCGTAATTCCGTAAAGGTAATACCTATAGCTGTCTAGGTTATTGTCAATTAAATTAAACTTCTTTTTCGTTTCTTGTACGAAGGTACATTGTAAAACACAGTACTAAGAGCAGTACCTTAGTACGTACGTCGTACGTACCTATAACCCCTTTTGTGTCGCGCCATATACGGGAAATTTAATATTTTTTAAGTAATCATCAATCTGTCTCTATAAATATTATACATCCTGCTTAGAAGATTAGATACTTATCTTAAAGTAGTACGCTAGTTAAAGTAGCTTAAAGTTGATAAAGACAGGATGTGCTAAGCAGGATTTAATTGAAACCTAGGTTACAGGCTCTAGTGCAAAGTTTTTAAAATGCTACAAGACTTGAAATGAAATGCGAGAGTTGCTATATAAAAAGTCATAAACTTACTTAAACTTAAAGTTAACTCATGAATATATTTTTATCAATTTACAAGTATTTTGGCAACATTATATATAACTATTACCGAATATTTTACCTGAATGAGTTGGACATGTCAGTTGTGACAAAGCACCGCACATAACTAAACTAATAAAAGTCTTGCTCGGGCTAAAACCACACACATGTTTTTGTTTAGTTTTGTTTTGTTTTATATTCTTCATTTTGGCAAAAACGGTCATTGAACTAATAAGTACATTGTTTGACATACAATACCTACATACTGAATAACAGAAATTATGGGACTTAAAATTCACATCACCTTAGAAAGTTAGGAAGCATAGAAATTTTCATTAAAATTTACTGAATTTATGATTTACTAGAATTAGTTAGAACTTTAAAGTTTTAATATGGAATACCTAAATGTGAAATGACTCTTCAGGGGTTACGTGCTAGAAGAGCAGAAAAAATCAAAGCAAATGTAATTATCACACGCGCGCTGCCGATGCTTTAGGGGGGTAACCACGAGCTCTTATCAATATTATTGCAGTTGTGAAAACGAGACGCGTGTAGCGGCGAATATACTCGCGTCTCTTTTCCACAACTGCAATAATATTGCTTTAAGAGCTCATAGAAAGGGGGCAGGTCTTATATATGCTTCAGAATGCTTCTATGCCTTGTAAAATCACTGGATCTAGCAGGTTCTACTTCAAAGCAGACCCCAGCAAAACAAGGCTTGATAGCACAAAAAGAAAAGCTTTAACCCTAAAAAAAAGTTTAAGTTTTAACATGGCAGAGTTTTTTTTTGTGGAATTATATATTAATATATAATTTCACAAAAAAAAACATATAATATATATTTTTTGTTTAAAACTGTGTTCTTTTTCACTATTCGAATTTTTTTGTAAGTTAAGTGTTTCGAAGAATCCACTATGCCAAGAATAGGGTTAATAGACGGACAATATGATTACCAACCTGCGCCTTGCTCTCCCAGTCCATGCCGACAGCACAGATGATGCACATCACCACTAACGCGACAGCTCCCACGATCCTCACGTCATTCACGTCACTGTCCACAATCTTCAAACCATGACTCCTTAGCAGGTCGTTCATGGAATCACAGAAACCAATCGTGTTCATACTAGCTGCCACAGCGTTGGCAAACGCGAATATGATGCCTACTGACGCACCGAACTCTGGTCCTAGCGACCTGGATATGATGTAGTAGATCCCACCTGGAAGAGACAATGTCGTTAGAAACATGAGGGTGCGCCGTCCATAAGTGACAAGTGTCATATGTTTTATTTGAAATGTCGTCGTCTATATTTATTTGATGCCGCGCGGCCATACTAATTTTGTATGGGGAATTTAAGGTGCTTAATAAAAAATAATTATTTAAATAACCACTTGATGAATCGAAAATGTAGTCTAGCAATTTGTAGTTTATCCATTGATGATTGTTTAGACAAAATCAGAAGTACAATAATTTAGATAAACTATAAGAAATCTACTAAACGCCGCCACTCGTTTTCATGATTTTTGCCCAACTTTAAATGATATTGTAGAAAAAACTATAGCGTGTTATGAATTTATGGTTCTGAAAAATTGTAAACACGTTCCCTATGATACTAAATATATATTTTGTTCATTTAATACGATAGTATTTTCAATTATATTTACTTAACCGTAACTGCATTTTTGGCATTTTTTGGTCGGCGCACCCTTAATAAAAAATTTGAACGTATCGTGACTTGTGAGTGGTGACATGAATTTGGGATAGGTTGCATGTATTACTTGAAGTGTTAAAAGTGTGTCATCAATCATCATCTAGTTAGAAATACAGAAACTGGAACAGAAAATCTGCAAGAGGACACAAGGAAGTGACACTACCTTTTACTTTGGAAAAGTAAACACGCCTGCGCACCAAACTACCATTAACTGTCAAATTTCCTCAATAGACTTTGAACCTTATATAAATGGCATACGGTTGAACATTAATTGAAGAAATTTGAAATTTTTGGATTGTCTGAAGTCCAGGCGTTTGACTTGGAAAGACTTCTAATCTGAGGACGTACCCGTTAGAAAAGCTTGAACGCAAATAGGAATCGCACTCCCACTCGATGTTCTTCCATTATGTTTATCTTTATGACGTTTTAACATAATTTATTACTCTTACAAGTATAAAAATGTCTGAAATCACTTTTATGACCATCAATAAAAATTGCTCTGTTAATCCTACGAAAATAACTAGAACTAGTGCCTAGCTCGAAATTCTTATTTGCGTTTAGTTTAACTTTTTAAAGTTAGAAGCAATTTTAAAAAGAAAGATTTACTGAACTACGTGGTTCCTTTTAAATAATTAAAAAAATTCACACCCCCGTAGCACTTCCTTTGTTTCTTGCCGGTTCTTCATAGTTGGTACAGGTGATTAAAACGTGATAATGACGCAAACCATAGTTTATATGCCGATGATGAACAATGAAAGGTCATCACAAAATAGGACATACTCTACGGACATTCTCTACGGCAACTATAGACGACTGCCAACGTTGAGCAGCGAAAGGCATCAAGCAAGCATGAGGCACCACCCAAAATAGGACGTACCTCCTTTCACCTCCCCGTTGGTACAGATCGCGCTCATGGAGAGAGTCGTGATGACGCAGACGACAGCCGATATGGCGATGATGAGTAGCGACAGGCCAATGCCTGCCTGCGACACCACCCAAGAGATCCGCAGGAACAGCATCACCCCCCAGATGTTCAGGAGGCATGGTATCAACACGCCCTGGAAACGATTTGCAATGAGATATCGTAATCTAGAAAGCCGTAAAGGAGAGGGAGAAAAGAAAGACCCTTGCTGTGTTACTTGCCAGTTTAAGATTTATACGATGGCGAAAACCAAAAAAAAAATACTTTAACTTACTACTTACAACTTGTTACTTACGTTATGTAATTATGAATTTTGGATAAACTCAGGCGGCTCAGGCAGAAAAATTACATTGAATTATTTCTAGTAGTAGGTAAGTACATTTCATTTTCTTACTTGGATCCATCCTAATTTTATTCCGCCGGCTGGCGTTGGTGATTTCGTATCTCTCTGCTCCTTTTCGTCCTGCAAGGAAAGTAAATTGGTTACTATACTGAGGTAAACTACTAATACAGACGTACCTATGAGTCTCTTGCCTCCTACAATATCGTTTCTTATTTGCGGCCGGCGAGAAACTTAGTTGATCCTCAAGGGGACTACCTATATCACAGAGGTATCCAAACGTGTCTCCATATAATTACATATTCTTGGGGTTTTTCATGTCAAGCATCAAGTGTGAAGAGCTGTCGCATGCTAAGTTGACCTTGGCTGGGCTTAACCGTGTCATGGAAGACAAGAAAAGCGCCCTGCCGCATGGTTGTAGTAATGAATCACAAGGGTAAGGTTGTGTGGTCTTAAAGACAGTGTAACAGTAGAAATAATATTATTAATGCGTATTTGTAGTGTTTCGGTGTTTCCAATTGAAGTATTATTTAAGTCGCCTTAACTTTTCATGCCGGTAGTCTGATTAGTAGACCAATTAGCTTTATTTCATTACTTTAAAAACAGGGGATTTATGCTATGTCCCTTCCATCTTAATTAAAGTTTATAACTTTAGTTCAATGGTATTATTATCATCTTTATACTTGATTTCCTATTAGTTATTTAGCACTTTGTAAATATAAACTATCTATAAAATAAATCCCACATAGACTCCCCGATAACTTTGGTTTTCTAGGCTCTCATGAGAATTGGCATGATTTATTAAAAAATCCTGGTTTACGTTATTTACGTCTGCATTCGCTCAAAACTATTCATATACTAATTCTACTAAATAAATATTTATTTCAAGCATAAATTCATTTACTTTTTCCGAACTGCCGCTGCCGGCCTTGTAAGACATTTTCCGAGAGAAAAGTTTACCTATTATTATTCGTTTTCATATTCTATAACATAATTAACTCCTTGCGTATTGTAAATAATAGAATTGAAATATAGCTCCGCTTGCTTTTTCGCCTGCGAAGCAAAAGTAGATATGAGAAGTGGAAGAAAGCTTTTTTTTAAATATTATTTTTCTCCGTAAGAGAATTGTAACTATAATATTTTCGTTAAATTCAATCCGAGATGGGTCTTCGTAAATATCTTTAGAATAAACTTTTAAATATAATCTATGGCGGAGTTTCATAAATACTTTCAACTGATTTTAGATACGAAATCTTTATCTCATCTGGTCCTGACATAATTAAAAAATCATAATGACCGTTTATAATTTGACTGCATTGTAATCATAAATAAGGTTTATTTCGCGTGACTAACACGTTCCTTCAGTGATGGCATAGACACATTCATATTCATATTCATTGCAGGCAGGTGTGTATTTACCGTGACAGTGCGTTCACAAAAACAGATTGAGTTTAGTACACAACTACGTGGTCCAACACTGGCCCTTGAGCTAATAAAAACACACATTCGCACATGAGTAAAACACGCACAATAAGTACCCATGAAAACACAAGTAGTGACACATCAGCTGTCCGTAGGTACAATAAACCACACAACATCGAAAATAGTCTAAATTATATTGTGCACCCGTGACATTTAGAACAGTAAACAGTTAAAAAACCATATATGAAACGGATCTAAAATCATCATCATCATCATCATCATCGGCCTATCTTAGTCCACTGCTGGACTTAGGCCTCCTCTAATGAGCGCCATAGCGCCCTGTCCTCCCTCGGCTTGATCTAAAATAATTTATACTAATTCTATAGTACTACTTAGACACCTACCTCATCTATTCAATGCAATAAATAAATGAGATAAAAACTTATCGTCTTTTTCTTTTAATAGCGGTTTCGTTAACACGTCTGTCGGCCACCATTTGGTCAGTGGAAAGGTATCATACTAATATTATAAATGCGAAAGTTGTTGAGTATGTATGTGTGTATATTTGTTGCTTCTTCACGCTGCAACGGATGGATGGATTTGGATGAAATTCGGTATACAGATAGTTTATAACCTGGATTAAAACAAAGGATACTTTTTATCTCGATATTCCCACGGGAACGGGAACCACGCGGGTGAAACCGCGAGCGGCCGCTAGTTTAGAATAATAATACCATCATCAACTTTTTCCTTGATAAAATGATGTCGGACGTCAATATGTTTCGTTCTAGCGTGATACATAGAGTTAGCGCATAACTTTAAAACCGACTGATTGTCAAAGCAAAGTTATGCTGTACTGTATACCCCGTAAATTTCGAACAGAAACTTGCCTCTGTGCATGCATCAGACAGTGACATATACTCCACCTCCGTGCTGCTAAGAGCTACCGTTTTCTGCTTCCTACTCTCCCAAGAGATGGTAGATTTACCAAGTTTGAAAACGAAACCGGTATAAAATCGACGATCGTGCTCGTCCGCCGCATAATCTGCGTCGGCATACGCGATGATGTCCAGCCCCGACTTCTGGAAAGATAAACAATAGTTAATCGTACCTTGAAGAACGCGTTTCGCTTTCCAGTGAGTCTCGTCATACGCCTCGTTGAACTGGCTAAGGGAGCGGACAGCGTGGGCGACATCCGGGCGACTGTGCATGTTGCGATATGCTGGAGACAACCCATCAGGCCTCGGAAGTCGTGTGCACAATCCTTCGTTTTGGACCTGTCATGTCCTGTCTCCATAGGTGTCCACGCAGGTTTGCAATCTGACATTTGAAACCTTTCTTGTACCTTCTTAATATAACTCAACTGGTCTAGAGTTATTTCACCATTCTGTCTGCAAATCCTCATGCCTAGAATATGGTGTGCAGGTGTGCTGGCCGTAAATCCTTTATTTCGAAGGCATTTTTCAACTCTTCTATTATATAAGCTCAAGGGCCAGTAGTTGTGTATGAGCCACAAACTAGGTAGAGATACTAACGTATGTATGAGCTTATCTAAACTCAATCTGTCTAAAATATAGTTTTTCTTTATAGACAGATGTCACTCTTTATAAAACGGTCTGTTCAGTTCGCACGTTGTGTGCACTAATGGAGGCCCGTGTTGCTCTATGGCACTAATATATAACTATTACTATTACTATAATTTAAATTGGGGAACGCTGCCTGCCATTATCTTTGGAACCTTGCCTAAAGGGACTCTTTTTAATAATATATTTTAATTATTATATTATATATATTTTTTTTAAGGTTTTTAGTTATAGGTTCATTGTTCTAGTGTATTATATATTTTATTTCTGTATATAGGTATTGTATTATTTTATTGTAAATCTGTTTTCGTAAATTTCTTTTTTTGTATTGTTATGCCTAAACTGAATAAACTATTACGGAACAGCTGATGTTTCTTTTGGTCCCGGAGCCTCTCCTGATGACTGACAGATGACTATGTATGTGATGTGGAGACATGACGACATGACGATTGCCGGCTGTGACCGTGCATTAGTCCGTTTTTATGGTTAAAAACAAACACGTCATAATTATTATGATGTGAATGCGTATATGTACGATTATTGATCGATCACAAATGTTACCTAAGCTTGCTGTGCTGTACCTACCTACTATTACATTCATACATTCTTCGCCACAACAAAAAAAATAGACGTTCTGAATAGTAGGTAGTAGGTAAAAAAAAATGTAGATAATTCAAAGGCACTTTTCTTAGGTAAGTATATCTGATTTAAAAAAAATTACTTTGCCTTTAACTTTGACTAGCAGCAAATGAAAAATACTATTTTTAATTAAAAAAAAAGATAAGTAAGTAAGTAAAGTAAAATTGCCTAAATTCTGTCCCACTGCTGGGCAAAGGCTTCCGTCATCGAAATCAAGTCATCTTTACAATTAATGGTTTACAAGACAGTACCAGATATCATTCATCATTTAATGTATTCATTTGTTTTATAGCCCGTTCATCACTGAATGAAAGTGTAAAATCTGTCTATAGATACAATTCTTTTTGTTAAATCTTTTTTGTTTTCAGCATCAAATTATAATTATTTATTTTATGTATTACCAACAAATACCTAATAAGTAATGTATTGTTTCTGAAACTTCGCAAATGACACATTCAAATAAAAAACTGTCATGCTAATCACGTTTATTATTATTTTATCCATTGATCAAAGTTTATCCAAGGTTTATCCCGACAAGGACGCGACCGACGAACCCTTTGGTCAGTGATCGCAAGGTGTTAGTCGTCTGAAAATTAATTTGTAAACGTCAAGTTAAAGTAATTATTACGCAGGAAATTAACGTGTGAGTAGATCCGTATTTCTTAACACTGCAGTTAAAAAATGGTAACCTTTTTATTAATAATTTATAGAAACAGTTGAATATTATCTATAAATTATTTTTAAAAATTGTGTATTTACTTATATATATTACACGATTTTTATGACAGAGTGGTTATAACATAAACTTGAAGAACATCTTTTATCTAGCATATATAAAAAGAATACTTTTCTATCCTCATACCTTGCATACAGTACAAAATGTTAATTCAAATGGATTATAGTAATATGTGTGACGTGCTAAGTTACAGTCGTATTCATTCCCAGAGACGTTTCAAACCGGCCTGCACCAGCACGCACCGCTTCGCAGCAATACACACCTCATTATCTCACACATTAGGTATGCCAGTTTTATCAAAGCAAATACTCTTTTAATTGGCGTTAGCGAATGAGGTTTAATAAATATAATTCACTTCTATATAGGAGTCTTGATAAGAAGTAGAGTTATCTAGTAAAAAGCCTATATCCCGTCTCACTGCGGGAGTGCGTCTTGCTGTGGTATAAGCCTCGCATCATTGAAATCAAGCCATCGCATAATCACTACGCTTGCCAAATGCGGATTGGTGATTATAAACCCGTGCAATGTATCGAAAAAATAAACAAACACTTAGCCCGACACCTGGGAATTGAAACCGGGCATTGAATTTTCAAATCAACGGAACGCTTTGCCAGTTTTTAAATATTTAAATTGACAATAAATTATAATTCGAAAAGGTAAAATAGCATCCACGAGAGGGATTTGAACTATTACATTCTGATAATCCGGGCCTCGCTATATTATACTACCGATACTATCGATAGACTACTACATTGCAACTGCTTATTCAAATCACACATTTGATATAAACATTTCTGAAAATAAAATTTAAGCAAAATACTATAATTTACTCTATATCGTGGCGGGTTAGAAAATTGGATATTATAATTTATTTTTTAATTTATTCGCGTAACATAGGTAACGTAACATTTGAGTAAAACAAGTCTGCGGATGCTGAAGTTAAGCAACTTTCGCAGAGGCCCGGTCATCGACTGAGTGACCATAAGATAAGATAAGATAATTATTTATTTGCCAAAAAACATAGTAATTTACAGTTGGTATAAAATTTACAATGCGCACATGTTTTGCTATTATAAAACAGCATGCAAATGTTAATTTGAAATGTCGAAGATAAACATGTCAATAAGGTTAATTAATTAATTATAAGTAGAAAAAATTAAATTATAATACAAATAAATGTCAAAATTATCATATTAAAAGTCCAATAACAATTTTTTTTTTATGAAAACTACATACGTACATACGTTAATAGTGTGTTACATTATGTCCATCAGGAATGATATAAATATTCTTTAACTGTATAGAAACAATGCTCTAATAGCCAAGCTGTTAATTTATTTTTAAAACATATTAAACGGCAATTGTTTTTATCTCATCAGGCAGCTTATTAAATATATAACATCTCGAGCTTATACATTTCGGGAGAAATAATCTATTCTTATGCCTCGTGTGTCGCATTAGCACATCAGAGTGTTTAGGAAAGTAACCTAATGTATCAATACATAATTTTATGGTCACCCATTCGATGACTCAAATGTTATCATCTCGGACTCCCTCGTGTTTCGGAGAACGTAAAGTCGTTCACCCCTGTTTTTCACTGGGCCCGCGTGGTGGTATATGGCCCGTGCTTCCTGTAGTCTTTCAGGATAGGAGGCTTGTGCCCATCCCTGTGACAATAGGACATACATCAAGCTAGTAATGATGGATGTTCTAATTGCAAAAGTTTGTACACGTTTGCATACGCTAGGCAAAGACTGAATTGGAACACGACAGACAATTACACAGTTAATTTAGATAATGGACAAACGATATGTTGTTATTGAACGCGAGAGACTGGAATTACCTAGAGGTCTTTGTTGAAAGTAGATTAGTGTGGTGTTACCTCTGTTTGTCTAGTGTTTATTGTACATCAATCACTAGAACTATTTGTCCTCCGTGACAAATCAATAAGACGTCTATTTAGTTAATAACACAAGAGTAGATCATGTGCTAAATAGTGATGGGTGCCTATTTGACGACTTTTATTTGCCATTTGACTACGTTAAGGCGCTGACAACTGTGAAATGCGCTTTAATTATTTATTTATGTTTAATTATGAAAAGTAGACAACATACAACGCCCATTAGACTTTATTTGCAACAATATCATTGTTTCCAAAATGCAGATTATAAAAATTCCTTGATAGAAAAAATCCAAAGTAGGTAACCTTTAAATCTATTTACATGTTTTTTTTTTTACTAACTAAATACATAACATTTTTTATTTATAGGTATTTAGTTTTTAATGTGCTATTTATTTTACTTTGTCTTTTTTTAAGTTATGTTTCTTTTTGTTGTATATACACTGGCCTGCAAAATTAAGTATCACACTTTTAAAATTGCAATAACTTTTTAAGTACACAAGATATACTTTCGAAACAAAAAGGAAAAATGTTACTAATGTATAATTTACTTTAGTTTCAAAGAAAGCTGATAAAAATTGCTGCAAAACGTTTTTTATTTAAAAATCTCTAACTTCTATAGTTTAGAAAATAAATAAATATTAAAAGTGTAGTACTTATTTTTGCAGGCCAGTATATATTATACTAACTAAAGTATGTCGATGATATTATGTATACTTATTTGTAAACTTTTTGGAAAAATCTTTTCTTTAATAAAACATCTAAGTACCTAAGTCGATTTCAAAATAAATAGTGTTTTTTAAACCAGTGGATCACGCACTATTTGCATCCCTTTGCTTGTAATATGCAGATCGACAGTAAGCTGTTTCATTTGTCATCGGGTGTCTAGTTCCGAGTTTCATTCGCCATTCGATCACGATAACGAAAACGAGAATTTGTATGTAATTTTTTTAACTCCTCTCGTATGCCGCCAGGAGGCTCTGCATCAATGCCATACTAATTATCGTTTTCGTAAACGTAGGTAATCTAATGAATACGGATAGCGAACAAAACTAACACTAGGCACCTAGCGCCTTAATAAAAACAAGAATATGTATAACAAAATGTCAACCGTCCTCGTTTGTATAGGAGGAGGTGTTTCCACGCCATACTAATTCTCGTTAACATGATCGAATGAACTCGCAATAGGCATATGGAGTGCTAGTTTTCATTTTTAACTACTCGATATGGTTAATAGCTAACTAACTACTTTTTGTATGGAATCGAAACAGTGCCACCTAGTGAAAAACGAAGAGAGATACAATTTTGATAAACAAAATTCTCGTTTTCGTCGAATGAAATCGAATCTATTTAAATAAAAATTACGGCGGAACGGATTTGGATGAAACTTTGCACATAGACAGACCATGACCCGGACTAGGAAATAAGACTTTTTATCTCGGTAACAGGTTCCTGTGGGGTAGTGTAGTGAAGTCGCAGGCGATATCTAAGTAGTAAATAAAACTGCATCTGCATTAAGCACCCAGCTTTATATGTGCAGCTCGGCTTATTCACAAAACAAGGAGGACCCAGAAGGAAAGCTTAATACATTTAGCGCTCGAGCATGTCACACATGGACCCACGGATCCGATCCGAACCCTTCGGAGTATCTAATAGGGCACGGGGACGCGCACTTTTAAGTGTACGATGCTGTTCCCTCTAGAAAACCTCCGAAGGTGATTCGTTTCACACGGCTTGACACCCTTTACGTACCTCGCCGCCCCCAAAAAAGCCCGGTGACGCTGAAAATGCCGTTTGAGAAAATCAGCAATTTCTCTCAAAAAAAAAAGCTCGGGACAGACCGAGGCGAGCGCTGCTGCTGCGAGATCACGTGATCGTGAGAGGTTGTCTAATGGCTGATTTACACGTATTAAGTTGTTAAGAGTGCGCCGTCCGTAAGTGACAAGTGTCATATGTTTTATTTGAAATGTCGTCGTCTATATTTATTTGATGCCGCGCGGCCATACTAATTTTGTATGGGGAATTTAAGGTGCTTAATAAAAAATAATTATTTAAATAACCACTTGATGAATCGAAAATGTAGTCTAGCAATTTGTAGTTTATCCATTGATGATTGTTTAGACAAAATCAGAAGTACAATAATTTAGATAAACTATAAGAAATCTACTAAACGCCGCCACTCGTTTTCATGATTTTTGCCCAACTTTAAATGATATTGTAGAAAAAACTATAGCGTGTTATGACATTATGGTTCTGACAAATTGTAAACACGTTCCCTGTGATACTAAATATATATTTTGTTCATTTAATACGATAGTATTTTCAACTATATTTACTTAACCGTAACTGCATTTTTTTGCATTTTTTGGTCGGCGCACCCTTAAGTAGATAACTAAATTTTAACTTAATTTTGAGTGATTAATTGCATGTAAACACAGAATTCAGTAGCAAGTTGCAAGTTAAAATTTAGTTAACAACTAAACAAGATATTTAGAATTCTGTCTATTTTTCGGTTAAGTTGGTGGGCGGGGATTGTCACTTGACACGTTTGGACAGGCACAATTTAGTTAAATGCATAAGTGTAGTGATGCACTTGGGTTCAATTTGTTATATTTATCCAATTTCTCACTTACAGTCTTTTGGGTATGGTTATTTCCCTAATTATCTTTGACTTCGTCCAAAACCTCGCTAATAACAAATTTAAGCACAGAATTTACGACTTCATTACGTGATAGATCGCCCATCTTGCTTGAGTTGAGTGAACTAAATAGCTTAACTACTTAAATACGTATGGACATAACTTAAATATAAGTTACTTAAAGTTAAGTTAAAATTTAGTTACCTACTTAACAACTTAATACGCGTAAATCAGCCATAAGTGTAAGTTGCTTGAGCGCGTTTGTGTGGAGCTTGCCTTCTGCAGTCCTTATTTTGTGGATTAACGCTGCTGGAGGGTATGACTGGCCCACATCTAGGGTATGTACGCAGCCGTAAATAACCCGGGGGCATTCATGACATGAATTATTACATCCGAAGTAGATTGAGCTTGTTTTAACTTCCCTAAGACTTTAATAGGTACCTACCCACTGGATTCTTATAGGATCAACAAACATTTCGGCATTTAAATGTCTACGAATAGTTTTTTTGATTAACTACCTATTCATACGCCTCAGTAGCTAAGTGGTAAAAAGGTCGACGCGATTCTATTCCCAGGTCGGAAAATGTTTGTTTCGGTTCGTGGCAAAGCCCGGATTGGTAATTTTAACTAACCGACTTTGGCATGCTATTCAAATGTTCAAATTCAAATTCAAAATCATTTATTCAGTTTAGGCTACAAATAGCTCTTATGAACGTCATTTTATGCCATCGGTTCGTAAGTCTATCTACTCTGGGCGGGAGATCTTGTACTGAGAAGAACCGGCAAGAAACTCAGCAAGTGTCCAGCTCTTTTCTCCCTTACAGCGTCAAAAATATTGGGAAGTGCCCCATCATAAAAGGACACTTTCCATCACAAATAAACAGACAAAAAAAATCAAATAAAGGACAATCACAACACACAAAAAAAACAACAAAATAAAAAATGTTTAAGTTTGCAAAAGTTACATCAGGTACCAATTTCAATTTTCACAATGTCATACAGTATTATTTTATTATTATTATTTTCATCGCTACTATTGATAAGTAGATTAGTCTACTTATCAATAGTAGCGATGATTTGTTTTCAATGATGGAGGTACCTACTTGTCTAGCAGTAGGTAGGTAGGACAGTACCTAATTACTCGCACTAGGCAAATAACTTACCTACTTATATATTAAGGAAGTTAGATTTTTTTTTCTTACGGACAGTCACAGCCGAGCTTTGAGGGAGGTATTGTTTGTCTGTATCGGTATTTTTGGCTACTAAGTCTTAGCATTTTGGTAATTGAGGCATACCATCATCGCATCGTGATAGGACAACAAGTAGCAAAATGTTAACGATATTTTAATTCGTATCCGAACTGGCGATAATGACTAGATTTACGAAATGTCACATAAATAATGACACTGATAAAGACCCTAAATCCGAATATAATTGCTTTAAACATTGACAAAATCGTTGCCTACGATAATTATGGCTGATTAAGGAAGAACATTTTTTGATATAAAGTACATAATTTAACTTGCTTTTAGGGACTGACATTGACACTACAAAAACCAATTGAAGCCAAATAATAAACCTTATAGCATAGGTATATCCTATATACCTACTACTATATAAATCTGTAGGCTCTGTGTACTTGCAATTTTTTTTAACAAATTTTGGGATAAATATTCATTATAGAACTCACCTACATCAATTTTATTCTACGATTTTTGAAATTTTTGTCTGTCTGTCTGTCTGTATGTCCACTTTTAACTCAAGAACGGCTTGACCGATCTTGATGAAATTTTGTATGTAGTACAAACATGAGATTGTGCAAATGATAGGCTATAAAAAAAATGTAAAAAAAAAAAATGAAATTTTATTTAAAAGTTTACGCTCAGCGAAGCGGGCGGGTGACGGCTCTTGATGAAAATTTGTATGTAGTTAAGAACATGAAATTGTGCAAATGATAGGCTATATAATATGATGTTGGTAAACCTAATATATTATTTTATATTATTTTGATTAGTATTCTTTGAATCATTATTTTCGCACAGCGAAGCGGGCGGGTGAGACGGCTAGTACGAGTATAAAGCCAAAGGTTTAAATCTAACTCTGGTTATCTAAAATAGCCAGGGTTAAACTTAACTCTGGCTATCTTACTACTGAATGGTACTAATTATGTTGTTATTGCGACTGACTTAGATAATATAAGCAGTAACCAGCTGGCTAGCCTGCCTGGGCAGACTTATAGCCCACAGTTGTTGACGCCATAATAATATGGCGTTATCGTCCATGCCAACATGTTCATTTCATTTCAGACCTAATTACATTACAAAATAACTATTAACCTTTAACAGGATTTCCACACTTTGCTAACTGAGATAACATTGAAAACCAATCAAAACATTAAACGAAACAAATGAAAGCACATCCTCACCTCGTCCGTAATCAAATGGTCTCCGTGAAGCTCTCCCAAGCTCGACCTTTTCAGGGCCGTTCCTATATTTCCATCCTGGGTAAGGCCTCCCTGATGAGCTGGGCCAGCGAGTGCTTGCGCCGCCAGCCCGCGTCGTTTAGCCAGATGTCTTGCTGGCCGGTCCTCTCCCACCCATCCGCACTGCGCCTCGAAGAATCTTATAGAAGACGGACACGCTAGATTGGTGCTATCCTTTCAACAAACCCTTTAATGACGTTCGTTCACTAAGGCTCGAAGAATTTTGAGTTTTTCGCCGGCCATAAAAATCCGGTTCCGCTAAAAAAGCTATCGGTGGCCAACAGCAATAAAAAAAAACCATTTAAAGATAATCCTCACCTCCTCCGTGATCAAATGGTCTCCGTGAAGCTCTCCCAAGCTCGGCCTTTTCAGGGCTCTCTTAGAGTTCCTGTAGTTCTCCATCCTGGGTAAGGCCTCCCTGGTAAGCTGGGCTAGCGAGCGCTTGCGCCGCCAGCCCGCGTCGTGCAGCCAAGTGTCTTGCTGGCCCGTCCTCTCCACCCCCTCAGCACGCAGCGGCCGGGAGATGATGGTCGCACCCATATGGATGCCGTTCTTTTTGTTCTCATTCTCCACTGTGGAGACCGTGAATCTGTATAGGAGAGTTTGAGTTAACCACTGGATGATAATAATAGCTATATTATTATTATGGGCTACTATGGGTTACTATTATGGGCTACCATACAAATATGCAATTAAATCTCATGTTAATTGTGCTGAGTTATTTGTTTATCAAGCACCGCCCTCTTGCCCGCAAATATAGCGATAACCTGAAATAAATTAATTAACACTACAATATTGCCTCAGGCATTAAATCCGCTATGTAATTTATGTTGCAATTTTTTATATAAAATATTAATAAAATTAATATTATTTGGATTGCATTCTTATGTGCCATGGATTTCTAAAAAGTATCGCCTATATTGGTAAATTATTATATTGCTTATTCCCAAACTTGAGAGTGCCAGAGTGAGTGTTCTAGTCAAAGCTCACCTCGTTTGTCAGCAGGGGGCGCAGTATGATATGAGATCGTCATGTTAAGACGTCCGTCGTCAGGGCTATGCATCGAAAAATCTGATAAAAATTGTGCCCAACCTGAGAGTCGAACCCAGGACCTCCAAATGTCGGACCGAGTGTATTGCCACTCGCATACGATTAAATTGGTATTTGAATGTGCATTTTTACTGCCTATGAAATGCAGAGCTTTGTTGAGGGGAAATCCAAACTGGTTTCTAACATACACGTAGGTGGGATAAACTTTTTCCTCAATGAGGTTCATTACCTGTTCCCCTCCATGATCAGGTCGGTGGACTACCGGGAACTCGTTTTGTAGGGATCCACTTCGCGCAGCTTTGTCGTGATGTAAAGGTCGCAGGTAGATGTTTGCAACCTCATAATTTTCTTCAGTTGTATACCTGTAAAGGACACAGTTTTAAGTTTTCTAACTAAGTTTCTATTAAATTTTAAAAGTAAAATTGATTTTGTTATACAACTCTAAGATAAGAATCATCCAATTACGAATTACTCTGCATGGCCGATTTGGCCATGAAAGGTCAAAAGTCAAGCATCTTCTTTTTTTATATTAGAAGGAGGCAAACCAGCAGGTAGGCGGGTCACCTGATGGGAAGCAATCACCGCCGCCCATGGACACCCGCAAAACCAGAGGAATATATAAGATCTTCTTATAAAGCCTATTAATGATAACCTTTTTTTTTATTAGTTATTATAACGATACATCTGCTACACCTAATAAGCTATGTATTTCTATTTTTCTAACGTTTATGCCGAAAACCTGTTGGTTTAAAAACATATGACTTGCTTGAGTAATCGCATAAAAAATGTATTTAAAAAAATAGGTGGAAATATACCTAACTTGCTCTTTTCCTGACCTATGTATGAAATGTGCATTTGATTTTCTGATATATTGATTATTTGCGGTTTGTTGTTTATGAATAAGTACATTTTTTAACGCAAACCTACTTATTCGCATCGGCTGTAGCTGTCTTCGTCGTAGCCTGTCGTAAAATTTTCCGTATTTTTACTACGGGATAAATCGAATGTAAGAATTAGTTAGTGATTTTAACATTGTAGATTCCCTTTAGCTGCTGGATAACTGCATTAGACATTGAAATGAAATTACTTTTACGGGTCTACTCGCGTTTATTTTACACATTGTAGGTAGGTAAATTGTGTGAATAAACGCGAGTAGGTCCGTAAAATTAGTTTCATTTCAATGTGTAGTGTTTGCGTAAACTTTAGAAAACCATAACTGCATTATAGTTATACATGACCAAACTAAACACACATACATTACAGTAGAATTATTCCTGAGTTAGAAACGGTTGATTCCAATCGATTATTATCAATTTATCACCTGATTGATATTAAATACACATAATGTTTGCAATAAATTAATTGAATTTTAAATAATAATCTCTTAATTACTTTTCAAAATGTTGTACGGTTAGTTTTGTGAAGTTTAAAAACGAATCATCATATTTTTTTTGATTTTGATTTCATTTTCATTTCCCTGCGACATGTAGTTAAGTATATGCTATTTGTTCATCATAAATGATCGATCATCCTTGAAATATATTTGGTGTGTCGTAACAAAACTGCACCAAAAATCTTTTGTATTTTCCTCCAAATTAATGCAATGCTCTTGTGAAAACGGTGACTTGCGTTGCGACTGTGAAAAATCGACTTGACCTTCCGCTATACTACACATTGTTTTCACAAGTGGCAGATACACTCACGTCGTGTACTCTTATTATTTTATTACTGTTTGTAGTTTTATTTACATGCAATAAAACAAACGTGGGTTTATGCTGCCTTTAATATCACACCTATGAAGATGTATTAAGACATTTTTTCCGATAAATCTCGCCCCTTATTATTTTCTTTACCCCGTCTTAATTTTGTTAACTATAATCTAAATTATGTAATATAGCCATTTATTATATTTACTTTCTGCTTTACAAAACCGTCAAGAGAAAACATTTTTAAACTTAGAAGAGCGTCGTAAGAGGTAAGTAAGTACAATGCTTTTTATCTGCTACATGAGATGAAAATGACACGTAACTAATTTATATTAAATAAAAGTCTTTTATTTCAGACCAACGTCTGGGTCTTCCATAGGTATGTTAGTAACAATAATTGATAAGTTAAGTGGAACGGAATGTTTACTACCACGCTCTGAATCTATTTCTGTTCTATTCTTTCAATTTATTAGGCTAAAAAAACAACTTACATGTCGAATCGTGATATGAGTAACAGGAAAGATGTTTGACATGTCATTGTTTGCAATGATGAATATTTAACTAAGGATTCAGATTAGATTTACAAATGCTTCAACTTTGATATCTAATTAAATCAAAGTAGTTAATTAGTTACTGTCTCTATTATCTTTTCTAGTACCTACCTTGACTCTATATTATTTAAGCATAAGATAAATATATTATCAGATAATACAGCATTGTTGAAATAGTAAAGTCTAAGAGCTGACCGTATTATAATAGAGCTAGGAGCACAGATGATACTTAACCATGATGTCATCATTATAAAAAAGATAACCTAACTGAAATTAGGAATATTATTATTAAAAGTATCGTGTAAAAATAAACTACTCGAGTTTAAATTGAAAACTGAATAAATTGGTGTCTGAATTTCGAGAGAACAGAGAATTGAAGGAACTCTTTTATTTAATTATTTAACAGCGCATCCACACTAAAAACAATAACAATAAAAATCACAATTTGAATTTCGAATTATGTTCATCACGAAACTAAGAGAAGAATAAAAACTCGTTGGTGAGTCATCAAATGAGTCTATAGAGCTTTGAGGCGGGGAGCAGAGCGTCTCGTCTCTATAGATTCTATACGCAATGGGATCGCATCAGTCGCGATTTGGTGACGTCTAATGCACAAAATAAGGAGACTGCAGAAGATAAGCTTTATACAAAACGCGCTAGAGCAACAACGTACACAATTACACCTTCTCACGGACATGAAATCTCGCAACAACTGCGCTCTGGACTGTTCCGAGCTGTTCCGTTATGCCGGTTTCACACGAGGGCAGAACAGTGGGACAGAACAGTTTGGAAGGACAGTAGCGTTTAAATTTAGGACAGTCAGTTCGCATAAGTAGCGATGGAGCGTCGACGACGACAACGGCAACATTTACAACAGTTACTCAACGTTGCAGTACAAATAGCTCTGGATGAGCTAATTAAAATTGTAAAGAATTAAATAAATAGGAAAGAAAACCTTTGGATCAGACCCTGGATAGCAAGAAGACCAGAGTTTGGTTGTTCGATTCAATTTTAAGAAGAAATAAGGACTGGCGATCCCAAAGAGCTTAGACTGATTATGCGTATGACAAAGGAAAATCTCTTTGCACTGCACTGCCCTCGCGTTCACACGAGTCAAGCCACAAGACAGACGAGCGAGAAAGGTGGTGGGGGTAGGAAACTGCCCCGAAAAAATAGACCGGCCAGCTATTAACTGATTTCTGCCTTGGTTACTGTCAAGACAGTACTGTTCTGTGCGTTCAAACAGTAGCAGTACTGTGCTGCCCACTGTTCTGCCTCACTGTCCTGCCCTGTTGTGAAACAGGCATTAAAAGCTTACCTTCTGGGTTTAATTATTTTGTATCGAAGGCTTTCGCGCCGGTTCGCGCCGGTTCACGGCGGGTGCGGGAAGTCCGATCCGCAACGCACTCGTACCTACTAGAGCAGTGCGACTGTACTAGTGAACTGATGAGTCTAGAATTGTTTCGTTGTTATTAGTTTCGTCTAGCTAGCGTCAATAACTCATGACATGAGCTGGTTATGCAGATTCATTAAGACATGCTTTTTGTTAATAAATTGTCTTATTATAACTGTTGCATTCCATCGGAACCTCGTTTTTTATAAAGTGAGCATGTTATTTCTGTTAAGAACAGAATATTTATTGCTCTTAGAAGCATTACGAAAGAGCGGACTTAATCCAAATGGCATTCTCTACCAGTCAACAGTACGGCTAGGCAGAAAGATTAATGGACGGGGTGCAGTGAACATATCAAACACATTTAACTATATTAGCCGTTTTTCACACATTTTCTCCACATTTTTTCCACATCTTCACAGTTCATATCATACTAGTTAACACAATAACACATATTGTACCTACAATTTAATTAATGGAATTTTTTTCTAGATTTACAGTTATTTACTTACATTGTTTTTTTCTACTTCGATTTTTAATATTATATTTTACTTATTTACGGTCAATTTCTTTTTGTAATTTTATTAAGAGGGAGAATGGGAAAATACCTATATTTTATGTACCTACATATCATTATTTGTCTGCTGGCCAGCAATGACAGCGATAGTGCTTAATCTATATTAATATTATAAAGCTGAAGAGTTTGTTTGTTTGAACGCGCTAATTTCAAAACTACTGATTCGAATTGAAAAATTATTTTTGTGTTGGATTGTCTATTTATCAAGGAAGGCTATATAACATCACGTTGCGACCAATAGGAGCGAAGCATCAGTGAAAAATGTTGCAAAAACGAGAACAAGAGCCTAAAAAATGAAAAGTGCTGCCGAAAGTCACTATTCCACGTGGACGAAGTCGCGAGCAGCTGTGCTCATAAAATACCTATGTTCACTTCATTTTGTATTCTCATTATCATATCATTATCATCGTCTTCTGTGCCTAAGTATTATAAGTCCATGCTAAGATTAAGGTGTGAATTTCGAAAATGTAGCACATCTAAAAGCAAGTCTTTTTATTAAACCACACACATATATAAATCGCAACCTATGCCTGTATAACGGCGAAATCGTCGTATACCGGATTGAATTTCTTTGACCAAGTCGTCGCACGTCGCGTCGCGTGCCAGTCAAGCACATAAATTATTTATTTTTGCACCTTCAGAATGACCTCATAAGTATGGTTTTTATATGAACCTAAGTTGTTTATCTTATTGCAAAAGATATTTATCTTTTGACGAGGCATATAGGTACAGATTACCTAATGATATAGGTATTACTTTTTTGTTCGTTACGTTGAAACCACCGATTGTATTTAAGAAGCAAAAGGCTTTGTAGAGGGAAAAGGGGAACACCCGCTCCAAGTCGTACCTAGTACATCATCAATTTTCTTAATGTCTCTCGGCAAACTTCGTGCAGTTAATAGTAGTTTATGCAACTGTCATATAATGAAGGGTAATAAAACACGAATAGTAACGAGTGTTTTAATACCCGTGTTATATGCAGTTGCATACACTACTTTATCTTCACTAATGCAATTAGTCAAACAACAAGAGTAAAAGCTGACAATAGTTTATTTATAATAATTGTTCAAATTTTGGATGGTACAATTTTGAAAGTTAATGTTAATTATTGATCCAGCAGCTGTAGCGGTCGCGGGGCAAGCAGTAGAGCTCGTAGACGGAGTTGGAATATTTATAATTACTTCAGTCGTCTTGTTTTCTATACTGTTCAAGATCGTATTTGAGACTTGAATTTTATTCATTAAAGACTCATCAATGTAGCTTTCAGCCACAGTAGAAGACTTCTACCTCCCGTGTCGTTTCAGTGCGGTCAAATCACCACCGCTATCTATGAGAAGGGTCGCCGAGGTGCGCCGGAAGCAATGCCCCGTGTACAACGCTGGGTTAGGCAGATTCAAAAAACTTGCGATAGTTTTTCCCAGAGCACCAAATTTATTAATACCAGTTCTTTGATCAACGCACTTCCCCGATCTATAGCTCAAGAAAAAGGCAGGGTTTCGACAGGGGGTGGGTCGAAGTTCCATGTATTTTTTACATACGGCATAGCAGTTGCCCGTCACAATGAAAGAACGATCTATTTTCGTTTTTGTTTTCGAAACTTTCACCATGATTGTACTGTCGTCTATGTTAGAGACTTCATCGAACTGGATGTTGTATAGCTCTTGCCTTCGGCATGCCCCCATTATGCCGAAGATTAGTGCAACCTGTAACAATAAACGATATAATAAGCTTGAGGTACATAGCCAAGGCAAAAACTATGATTTATGAAGTAGTAAAGTGTAGGTACCTACTACCCAATTTATACACAAAGCGCTTAAACGGAGTGTCTAGATAACTTGCGTGTGTAGTACGTAAGTACTAGGTAGATTAAATAACAGAACTAAAATACACTTACCTTTTCAAAAAGATACAAAATATCTGGTGAATCTTTCAGGAACATCTTTATTTGACCTGATGTAAACGTCAAGGACTTTTTTTCCTTGTGTCCTTCTGAACTGCGTTTCAGGAACGCTATGACTTTTGAATACTTCGTGATATCAATATTGTTGTAGATACTCAGTGTGGACTTGAGCATAGAATATTTAGCCCACATAGAAGATGGCTTGAATTTGTCGGAAAAGTCTTTGAGATACACAAGAATGACATTTTCAGAAAATGATGTAGTTTTCTTTTCGATCTTCCATGCCAAAATGTTATTATATTCTTTTTCATATAATTTTCTAGATTTTTCTGGCAAAAGATTGTGAGTTACTTTTGTTGCCAATTCTAGAATATCCGGAGGCGTACAAATATCATCGTCGCTGTCAATTTTTAACTTTTAATTTGTATTTTAAAAACAAAACACATTGCAAAACATTAAATTCACGCGTACGTGTATTGTGACAGTGAACTTGCCGCCATTAAAATCTAACCAATGAGAGCGCAGCTGCGCGCGAAGGGCCAATCAGGAGCGAGCGCGCGCTGTTCTTTTTTTATTTAATTGGCACAAGATCTTACCAAAGAGTTTTGTGTATGTAAGTTTAGTAGTTTCGACGAAGTTTTCACGTATAACCCAACTGTTTTCAAAAGCCAGCCTAATATCAAAATTTTATACAACTTGTATGAGGATTTTGACATAAGGCTCGCCAGGTTAATTGGTCGCGTTTTATTGATGTTATAATGAGATTTTACGATATCGATGTGGATATTATACCATCATGTGAAATTGCTTAAATTGAGTGTTTTGTTGTCTGCGCTATAACAGTAGTAATTATAAGTCAAGTATTGGAAACATAAGTAAAATGTTACAACATTAGTGTAGATAAAGAATTATACTGCACATCGCCAAAAACATAGCATATAAAATTTTATTGTTTTATAAGATGGCAGCGGAGGTTTCCCCGCTGCCACCTGTTTCCACCTGTTTAGGTGGTCTAAATACAATTGCTGACCCCTATAGTAAATCCATCATCAGCTCATTTTATGTCCCCACTGCTGGGGCACGAGCCTTCCCTATGGAGAACGGGTCATAATCCACCACGCGGGCCCAGTGCTGATTGATGGTTATAACTATGGTTATAAATATGATAACTCTAGGTATTTATTGTAACTTTTTTTCGAGGGAGTCCGGATTTTTATTTCACCCAAATGTCCTGGGTTTTTGAAGTTTTTGTCCTGCCTCCGTAATTTGACTGATGGCAGCCCTATTTATAACGACTGCTAATGCAGCCGGAACCAAGGGCTTTACGTGCCTTCCGAAACACGGAGGAGCTCGTGATGCATTTTTGGTCACCCATCCAATGGCCGGCCTTTGCGAAAGTTGCTTAACCTCAGCACTTGCAGACCGGGCGCGTTAACCACTGCGCCATCGAGCTCCTCCTTTAATTATTAAAGGAAAAAATGTTGATTACTCTAAGTAGTAAACAACCTATAACTGTCCCACTGCTGGGCAAAGGCCTCCATCATTGCAATCAAGTCATCACTACAATTGATGGGTAATGGCTTAATCACCACGCTTGCCAAATGCGGGTTGGTGATCACAAACCCGGGATTATGCAGCGAAAAATCCAAAATACATTTTGCCCGACCTGGGAATTGAACCCGGGACCTTCGGGTATCGGACCGAGCACTCTGCCACTCGGCCACCGAGGCGTTGATTACTGGTTCCTGCCGAACATACACTGGTACCACACACACCCTACCGTACTAGGTTTATTCAATTTATTGTATGAGTAATATGAAGGTTTCTACCAGCTAAATAAATTTTGCTAATAAATTTAAAGGCTAAAGCGTTTAAGTTCAATGAGTATAAAATTTACGGAAACTAGCTGCATAAGTCAGACAAGACCTTTGGGTTAACATTTAGAACCCTTCTAAGAGCAATCCCGTTTTCATTTTTTTTAGCTTGGTCGAACAGTCGTCGGGTTAAAAAAATGCCTATTAGTCACATTCGTACTACAATAATAGTTTTTTAGAAAATTAGAACGCGAAAGTTGAAAAAATGTAATACAATATTCACAACGAATTGAACAACATGATTTAATTTGTATTTTTATCAAAAACAGGCACGGCATCGAATGGAAAGAGCAGCCGGGTATGAAACACTCCAAATCCTTCCTAGGCGAAAACGCTTTAGGACGGAGTAAGTTCATATGCGGAGGCAGCAGAAGGCAGGCCCGATTAACCATCGGTGCCTTGACAAGGCACTATGCCACAAAATAAATGCTTCACAGAATGAAAGGTGCATTCTGCAAATAGTTTGTGAAGGGCATGTGGAGAGCAAACGGAGTCAATGCAGCACCTACTGTGTGACTGCAACTCTCTGGCTAGGAAAAGAATGGGACTCCTGGGGTCGGCCTATCCGAAACCGGAGGACTTCAGGCTCTTCGCTCTTAAGGACGTTGCCAGGCTTATGGCATCTATCTTTACAGAGGAGGAAGAGTGAAAGGATGGGGTTGCACAAAAGGTCCCAATGGGTCGAAGTGTTACTGGGAGGTGGAAACCTCGGCAGGCCCCACTAAGATAAGATAAGATAATTTGTATTTTCTTGATATAAAGTTACTTGGGAAACCAAGAACTGCGGTTTTACAACAATTCTGAGGTAAGCAGGTACTTATATCACGTTTTACCGTGTAATATACAATGTGTAACAGAAAGGAGTGGTAAAAATGAATAGATCCAAAGATCTTTTGGAGATTTGGATCTTTTCAAGAGACATGCATACAAATGCAGGTTACTAAGACATAATTATAAACTTTGATTTGCTATACAGTGTGTAACAAAAGCCCTGTCAGATACTCAGATCCGTAAAGTTTTTTGTACCGAAATTGCTCAAATTACCCCAAAATTATGCTAATTTTATAAATGTGATCACACTTTCCATCAATGGCGGCGGCGCCAAAGTCCTACCCTCAGAACAATAACTAAATTATTATTCTGAGGTCCTACCTACCGAAGTGCCGACAAAAGTATTGCCATGTAAGTTTTGTCATTTAACAAATTTTTATCGGGGTAAATTTCACTTATTATTTTACAATAATTAAGTAAATATAACTGCATCTCGATACCTAATAACACCTTTACGGATCGGACAGGGTTTTTGTTACATTATTCTAGTGTGACGTCACATCAAAAAAACAAGTCACACTCCTAGTGATTTAGTAACCTCTGTGTACTTACATTTATGATCAGTGCTGCTTGTTAATGCGCGCCTAATGCGCATAACTTCACTAATATTAATAATTAATTTACAATTGCATGACAAATTAAAGTTAATAATTATGTCTAAGTAATACACATACTAGATCTAGATCGGAGACACTTTGGATCTTTATATTTTACATTTACATTTTTGTTTACATTTTTACCACACCCTTCTATTACACGTTGTACCTATAGATCATCATCATCATCATCATCAGCTCATTTTATGTCCCCGCTGCTGGGGCACGAGCCTTCCCTATGGATGGATAGGGAGAACGGACCATAAACCACCACACAGGCCCAGTGCGGGTTGGTGGTTATTAACGACTGGCTAATGCAGTCGGGACCAACGCAACGGCTTTACGTGCCTTCCAAAGCACGGAGGAGCTTGAAATGATACATTTTTGGTCACCCATCCGATGACCGGCCTTTGCGAAAGTTGCTTAACCTCAGCACTCGCAGACCGGGCGCGTTAACCACTGCGCCATCGAGCTCCTATTTCCTTTTTATTTATTATTGTCTTATTTGCTTTTTTTTCCAACCATTTGCTATTTTGTGTAAATAGTGTGATCTAATGATATCACTTTCCTACATTCTTGTTCCAAGAATCTACTCATAACTAATTAACTGAGCAGAACAACAAAGTCCAATTTAGCTCGTGAAAAAAGGTTCTTTAACGGAATAATACAGCAAAATGCAATAGATTAGTGACCACACCCACACAACCTTAGTTAAGTAAGTACATATTTGTTTTCGCCGTATAATAGCTACGCGTCGTTGTTGTATTTTGTTTGTTTGATGTAAAGCGTCGTTTGTTTCGCTGAGCAAACGTAACACCTAACAAAGGAGGCGCTAAATACCGAGCACCCACTCCAAGGGAAAACTACTGCTACTTATGGAAGTGGTCTGTTTGTAAAATGCTCCAATCTATTTATAATCCAAAATATTGTTAAGGTTTTTTAAACTTGTATAACTTGGTAACGTAACGGCATATAATTTTGTAAATGTCGTTACATATTGAATTAAAGCTGTGGAGTTTCTTGCGCCCATTCTTCTCCACAGCTAAAAAATAGACGTCCTGAATGGGTAGTAGGTAAAAAATTATGGACGATTCAAAAGCACTTTTCTAAAGTTTATTTGAATAAAGAATATTTGACTTTGACTTTGACTTTGACTTTGTTACTCAGCAAATGCCAACCTACTATTCACTACTAGCCATCCGTGTGCTTAACTTTAATTGGATATTAATTAATTATAATCTATTAATTTGCGCCTTTGTTATTTTCTTGTAATACCACGGTATAATTTACCATCCGCAAGGTCCAGTGGTTAGAGCGCCCGTTTTGAACTTCTTCCATTTCCAGCATCATAATACTTTTATATTTTCTTCGTTAAAAGTTTACGCAATAAGGTAGTGTTGCTAACATTTTTATATATTTTAAGGTTTTTTTTTAATTCTTCCAATTTTGTATGTTTACTTTCTTTATTTAAAAAAAGAGGTTTTTTTTTTATAAATTGTATGTAAGCGATATAATTGTTTTCCAAAAAAGTCTAAAAGGTTATTCTATATTTCAAATAGTTTAGTTGAACCGTTTCTATTTAAGTGAATGTACATTATCTAAAGAATCACCTACTGAAGTACATAATTATTATATGTAGAGCAAGGTCTTGGTCACAGTAATTGAACAGTACCTACCTACAACCTACAACCGTTATTTGAAGTTATAATTTTTCCTATTTTTCATTTCAGGCTAAAACTATTACTTTTACATACTGTACCACTGGTGCCTAATAAGTAGGTATCGGTCAATGTCAATTTGATGATCAAAGTACACCATTTCAATAACACACTTTTTATTTCATCATCAACTCATTCTATGTCCCCACTGCTGGGGCACGAGCCTTCCCTATGGATGGATAGAAAGTGGTTAACGCGCCCGGTCTGCAAGTGCTGAGGTTAAGCAATTTTCGCAAAGGCCGGTCATCGGATGGGTGACCAAAAATTTATCTTCTCGAGCTTCTCCGTGCTTCGGAACGTAAAGCCGTTGCCGGCTGCATTAGCAGTCGTTAACAACCACCAACACGCTCTGGGCCCGCGTGGTGGTTTATGGCCCGTTCTCCCTATCCTATGGATCATAGGGAAGGCTCGTGCCCCAGCAGTGGGGACATAAAAATGAGCTGATGATAATGATGAATAATCAGTTGCGACCCCCATTATTAATGAGTAAAGGAAAAATGTCGAGCACTGTGGCGGTAGCCAAAGTAACATTAAGAAAACGATAGTGAAGTTCGAAAAGAATAAAATGTATGGGATTGACATAAGATTGACCACGTGATTTAGCGCGGCTTATGTCAATCCCATACATTTTATTCTTGTCGAACTTCGCTATCGTTTTCTTAATGTTACTTTGGCTAAGCCTACTGGTGCCACAACCCCATATTGTAAACATTATTTTGATGTTTGTCTTGTATATTATGTTAATAATCAAATACGAGTATAGATAAAAAAACAAGCAAGCCTTACAGTAGTCGCTTATAATGTGTAACATTCACACCTTAGTGATTTGCAATTTTAACATTATATTCGGAAAAAAATGGGTCAGGTATTACATCATTTATAACTATAAAATAAATAATGTTATAGTCTATTCCACACGAAAGGGTTGAAATCAATATTACAATAGAAAATAAAATATAGAATTAACAATGATGTATATTTTTTTACAAATCATAAAGATAATGCAGTATGTAAATACGTGTAAGAAGACATTTGACATATCAAAATGACCTTTGTTAGTCAAATGATATAACACGTATCACATATAAATATTATGTCATGTTCATAATATCGATTACTGAATCTACAAAATGGCGCGCACTTGCGCGCTAAGTAGAGGTACTTCCTGTTACACTGTCGGACACTTCCGTCCCATTTCACTAAATCACTCCCACAAAAAACGAGCGGAAAGATGTTACACATCAAAAATCTTATGCAGTAGTAGTAGTACACAGAAGACTGACTATGACGCGCCAAAATAAAAAATAACCGCCTGTAGTGGTACACGTGCATAAATAATGTTCCTGTGTTTTCGATCTGTGTGATGAAAATGAATTAAAGATGTTTTTCTATTTAAGTGTTTAAGTACAATTTACAAGCAAACATTATCCTTTCAACTGTATTCATTAAATAGCAATTACAATTAAGTTGACGCTAAAATACGATCTTCCGGTTATACCAAATACCATTAACAGCCTATTAGATTATCACAAAGGCCATCTGCCGTGTCATTTCAGCACATGACTGCCTTACATTAAAATATGAATATAATACAAAAAAAACACGATGTACCATGATTTACTGTGGTGACATGCATCCGGTGGCAATTGTATCTTTTATTCTTTGTCACGTGTTCTTTGTGCAACATTGTTTATCGCAATGCTCAACAAAAAAAATCTTACAAAATTGATTTAAAAATCGCCATTCGATCGTGTGAAAAATAGTGTATTTTTTTGGCATTGACGCAACGCCTCTTGATGGAAAACATGAAGAGTTAAAAAAAACCCATTAGCTTTTCGTCTTCGTTAACGTGATCGAATAACGAACGAAACTCGCACTACGCATCCAGATCATGCCCAGATGCAATGAGCGAGTTGGTATCGGAATCGCAATATACCCAGCCGGTCTACTAAACATTCAATCACCGGTTTAGAAGTGACGTCACATTTTCTGTTGACGTCACAGGTTGCTCTACTCCCTACTTTTTGCGTCAACAAATAGGTGATATCCTTATTTGGTGTTACCGTAAGCGATACGTCACAGAATAGAGATTATTGCGTTCTTGTTATTTTTATTATTCTTTAGTTTTGTAAGTATTTCTTTAGAGAAGGAATTTGTACTTATGGAGTTGCATTAAACTTTTTTGTATTTTGATTAGGTATTCTTTAGTCTTGCGACTGTTTTTTTAAAATTCTAACTCGATGTCAATGTGACCTAATTAAAATATATATTATATATTTTTTTAAGGTATTTTAGTTATAGGTTCATTGTTCTAGTATATATATATTATTTTATTTCTGTATATAGATATTACATCTTACAATATCCTAACCATTTGCATAATTATCATAACGATTTTCCATTCTGTGCTCAAAAATTTGCTCCTCCAGGATCTAAAACTTCGAAATTAATAAAAAAAAAAAAATATATCTCGAAGTCATACGTGCTTCTATCTCCTCATGTGTTCTTGTTCGTAGGGGAAGATAAGGCATAAGCCCCACAGTAGACGTTTAAAGACTGATGATGAAAAATCATGATTCTCTTTCAAGACTTTCGATGAGGATTGTAGTGGCGACACCAGTGTTTGACACGGTAACCCAGTGCTGCTCAACACCCGTTTTCGTCGCCAAAAATAATATAGAATTTTATTGGTGTGCAATATTTGCTAAAGTAAAAAAAAACTGCTGCTGACCCTTTTTTTTTGATGATTAAAGAAAAAAAGTGTCGATCACACGGGCGCCACTAAACTAGGCAGGCATATTAAACATTTAGGTTTTCGGTGTTTGTCCGTATGCATTGTGTGACACAGTTTGTGGCAATCATGGGACCGGCCCCCTGCCTGATGGCACTTACTGCCTTTTGCATCGATCCATTTGCGCTGGACGGAGGAGAGTGTGTTTTTCCTCAATATAAAATATGTAGCAGAATGAGGTCATTCTCGGTCAACTGGTTGAGTTATACGGAGCTGACAGTGATCACTCAGGTAGGTATATCGAGTTATGTTCTTGCACTGTCGAATTTCCTTATCAGAATTGACATTTTCCTTATAATTAAGAAACAAGGATTTTGCTTGTATAATAAAGAAGTTTTGAGGAAATTTTTATAAAAATCATTATTATAAGAGTTTGCAAAAATACCATAATATATATCAACATCATCATCATCTTATATAGTTTTACGCAAATTTTGTTGCAAACTAATTACCTACAAATTGAAAAAAGACAAAGTTTTGAAAAAATTCCACGAGTGGGATTCGAGCCCCCATGACATGCCGGGCCAGGTGCACTACCAACTATGCTATCATGGCTCTATCCAACTCGCCGAAATTAATCAACACTATCTACTTTTACTCAGGAGCCCTATTCAATTCGCTCATGGAGATTTTACAACACTTTGTCTTTTTTCAATAATTTTCATCATCATTTCAAAGCCTCCCTTTATCTCGCTAACTTAGCCGATCCCGTGCGAGTCTCATCCACTTCCTCCAGCCATCAGCCCGACGAATGCCGACGATATGTGTGCCCATCTGACTGGTGGTTTGTTTTAAGACCGCTTTCCTTTGAAATAGTATGTTTATAAATAATCTTTTCAACCAAATCAGTGGCTTAGTTGGATGACCACCAGTCTAGATTTGGTACCCTGAACCTGAGAGATCCCTGCTGGGGGGTTACGGTGAACATAACCCCGCATAACCCCCGGTGAACATACCCAACATAATGGGACTGGTTTGGTTGTTAGACGACTTGCGTTGGACTTGTTCTAAAGTCTGCCAATCTTTGCCATCCTTTTTAATATCTAAGTTACCATAGCGTTCCGACAGTTATTGATACGATAGCTCAGTCAGCAGTGAAGAGACCCGGTTAAAATCCATTTTCGACTTTATCATGACTTAGATTTCTTCAAGACCTTGATTCTGTTATTTAGAATGTTCACAATCGTGTCTCAGTGATCTGAGTAAAACATTTTCCCTAGTCTAAATGAAAATAATGCAGCAGAATCTAGACCCGATGATGATGATGATGAATTTCCCGTTATGAAAAAAACAGATGTTTTTTTATTTTACAATGAGGAAGCAGTTAGCCGTTATCTCACCTGATGCTGGTGACGATAAGGCCGAAAATGTAAGGGCACTCCACTAGGAGTACGGAAACAATTTTCATAAAATTTTCCTTTGACTTTTTGGGACGTAGGTTGCGTTTTAATTATTAACACCAACGCTTTAAGATTTAGTAAAACGTGACATATTCGTAACACCACAAATTCTATCGGTTCCACCATTCGACATGCTTCAGGTACGTTACGTTACAATTTTGTACAGTCAACATCTAATTGATTAGAGCATACTAAAACATTTAATGCGTAAGTTTTCAGTCTATTTTTGTTTGCAGTCATGTTTGTTTTTCTTAATGTCCAGATATTTTTGCGCCCAGGAGCTTGATGGCGCAGTGGTTAACGCGCCCGATTGTGAGGCTGGTCATCGGATGGGTGACCAAAGATGTATCATCTCTCGCTCCTCCGTGCTTCGGAAGGCACGTAAAGCCGTTAGTCCCGGCTGCAATAGCAGTCGTTAACATCCACCCAAAGGCGGATTTAAGGGAAGGGGGGGGGGCAGACGGTATTTTAGTGTACTGTGGAGATCGTTCCATCACAGTTCATACTTAGAAGCAAATCGAGAGCTCTATTGTTTTGACACTTTCATAAACCTTCCATACATACATACTTGAACTTGTATAAATAAACTTGAAGTATGATACTTCATGTTAATTTCTAACAGTTATTGTTGATTTTTTGTCCCTCCCTTGCTGATTTTTTGAAAAAATCCTGGATCCACCCTTGCATCCACCAATCCGCAATGGACCCACGTGGTGGTTTTTGGCTCGTTCTTCCTGAGGTGTCCATAAGGAAGGCTTGTGCCCCAGCAGTGGGGACATAAAATGGGCTGCTGAAGTGACATGAATATTGCGTCGATTAATTTGGCGTACCTACCTACACCTGTATCTTATGCTACAAATCCTACTAATATTATAAACGCGAAAGTTTGTAAGTATGGATGGATGTTTGTTACTCTTTCACGTAAAAACTACTGAATAGATTTGGATGAAATTCGGCATACAGATAGTTTATAACCTGGATTAACACATAGGATAGTTTTTATCTCGATATTCCCACGGGAACGGGAACCACGCGGGTGAAACCGCGAGCGGCCGCTAGTGAGATACTAAAACAATGTATTGTGTCATCCACGTCGGTACAGGCAATACTATGTATACTTTTACACATCAGACTCCACAAAAACTGTCAAATTTCTTTGACTTTTAACTTATGTTTATGGTTGAGCATTTATTTTTGACGACCTCCTTGGTCGAGTGGTTTGTACACCGGTTTTCATGGTGTCGCCATCTCTGAGGTCCCGGGTTCGATCCCCGGTCGGGTAAATTTTAGAAATTATTGTTTTTCTAAATTGTCTCGGCTCTGGGTGTTTTCTATGTATAATAAGTATGTATTTAAGTATTTTAAGTATGTTTATCCGTTGTCTAGTAACCATTTAACGAGTTTCATAATGAAGCTTCTCTTGGGCTAGATAATTGGTGTGAGTGTAGGAATGTTTATTTATTTCTTTATTATTTATTGAAGTAGTTTCACAGTTTTCATCATCATTATCAGTGGTGTTAAATTAAATACGAGTTGCATTCGCCATTTGATCAAATTAACGAAAACGGTATTTGTATGACATAATTAACTGTCATCGTTTGTCACCAGGGTGCCTAGCGCGAGTGTTATCGGCCATTCGTTTGATCACATTAACGAGAACGAGAAATTCTATGTGGATTGTAGCATCGCCTCTGCATGGTGAAAGACGTGGAGAGTTAAAATATTGCCTTTGAAAATCTTGTTTTCGCTAACGTGATCGAATAGAAAGGAAGCGGTAATCACCACCAGCTTATTATATGCCCCCACTGCTAGAGAACCAGCCTACCCTATGGATGGATAGGGGCCATAAACCACCACGCGGGCCCAGTGCGGATTGGTGGATGTTGACGTAACGACTGCTAATGCAGCCGGGACCAACGACTTCACGTGCCTTCTGGAACACGGAGCTCAAGATGATAAATTATAGGTCATCCATCCGATGACCGGTCTTTGCGAAAGTTGCTTAAGCTCAGCAATCGCAGACCGGGCGCGTTAACCACTGCGCCTTATTTCTGTGACTGCGCCATTGAGCTCCTTCGGCGGCGCTTTTGTCGACCAAACTGACCTCAGGACTCCTGCCCCCCGACCGCCTAACCGATCGCTTTGACTACGCGTATAGTTTATGACGTCATCTTGCCACCTCGCACGCTAAAGGCTAAAGCTAAAGCAAAAGCTAAAGGCTATAGCTTTCGATATTGCTTTCATAGGCCGCACGAAACGACAAGATGACGTCATAAACCACACACAAAGTCAAAGCGATCGGTTAGGCGGTCGGGCCCCTGGTACCCTTATTGTCTTAGCAATAGTGTTGTTTACACATAGTTTATTCACTAAATTGTAAATCCACAACATTGCATTGTTCGATTTTATTTTATGTATAAAATAAAATCGAACAATGCAATGTTGTCAAAAAAAAAATCGCAATTCAAAAAAAAAATCGCTTCACAGTTAACAAAATAAGGTATTTAATTACAATTAATTACAATTAAATACCTTATTTTGTTAACTGTGAAGCGATTTTTTTTTGAAGCCGAAGATCCACATTACAACTTCAATACAAATTCTCATTTTCGTTACCGTGATCGAATGGCGAATGAAATGAACCTCGCACTCGACAACCGTACTTGTTTATAGGTGGCAGTTGATTTACTCCCGGGCGCCACTCCTACGGGGAAAACAATTCGTGCCAATTGATAAATTTATGAGTCATTGATAATTTTAGGAATCGGGATCAAAGTATCGACGGAATGCACACAGTGGAACTTCTTAGTAGCGTTGTTGGAACGTTATACTCTTCGTGAATCACTGCTTACTCAGTTCCGATGGGCCGGCGGCGTTATTGCGCCTTTCAACGGAGTTAATACTGCAATATTTTTATACGCCAATAGCATCATTCATGGGATAACCTTGTTCCAAATTTACCGAGACACATACAAGAATGTACAAAGTAAACTGTGAATCCAAAACTGTGTCAGAATGGTATTTTACATAATTTTTTTTATTCTGTAGTATGCATTCATCTCAACAACCGAGCTTAAGGCGACGCATTGGAAATTTACGTGACGGGATCTTGATTTTCCCAACAATTACAAATATGAAAGTGATATTTGATGACATGATTTTTCATTTAATTGACTTCATTTTGCTAGTTGCAGAAACACGATTTGTTAACTTTTATAACAGAGAAAAAAATGTCAAAGTAACCTCTTTTAAAACATAGATTTGCATTTTACAGGCAATTCAGACCGATTTAAGCATCTAAATTTTCTTAGTAGATTAGTCTTAACACACACTTCAATATGCTAGATCATTTTTTTAAACTTATTTGTAGTTTTAATTGAAAAAAAAAACAGTTTTGCTTATGGTACGGGGCGCAAACGCTCCATATTAGACTAATTGTTTAGCGATGCGTCGCTTTAACTTAGGTTTAACTTGTCATTTGGCTCGTTTGCCATGAATTACGGATCAAGTGCGATTTCACTTTAATTTGTATCGTCACTTACCTTAGTGAGTTTTATTTCCAATCGATCACGTTAATAAATAAAATCAAAAAGGTTGGAGAGTTAAAATTTTGCCATACAAGTTTCGTTTTCATTATCGTAATCAAATGGGGGAAAAAACCCGCACTAAGCGCCCTTAACTTAAATTATTAAGTTGACACACTTGGCAATACCGACGTGTATCAATCAACCAAACACACATATGTTAGCTAATTGGAGGTAGGCACGACTTTCGTTAAACTGTTTACAACATTTGTAATGCCAAAAGTCAAAGTAAAAATATGCTTAATTTCTTTTATCTGCTGTTACATAGTTTGAGAAGCTTGATGGCACAGTGGTTAACGCGCCCGGTCTGCGAGTGCTGAGGTTAAGCAACTTTCGCAAAGGCCGGTCATAGGATGGGTGACCAAAAATTTATCACCTCGAGCTCCTCCGTGCTTCGGAAGGCACGTAATGCTGTTGGTCCCGGCTGCATTAGCAGTCGTTAATAACCACCAAGCCGCACTGGGCCCGCGTGGTGGTTTATGGCCCGTTCTCCCTATCCATCCATAGGGAAAACTCGTGCCCCAGCAGAGAGGACATAAAAAGAGCTGATGATGATGATGATGATGATAATGATGAAATAGATTTATAAGTATAATGTTTTTATTATTATCAGCTTATAAACATTTGCTGCTGTTCCAGAAAGCTCTGACCACATACATGGAGTAAAGGACCACCACGCTAGCCCAATGTGGGTACCGGGTTGTTATGGATGCTAACGACTACCGAAGGTGACAAAAACAGGACTAACGGCTCAACGTGCCTTCCGTACTACAGATACGAGATCGAGATATCCTAAATGATGGCAACAACCGGGGCCAATGGATTAACGTGCTTTCAGGATCACGGAGGAGCATGAGATATATATCAATTTGGTCACCCATCCGATGACAAGCCATTACGAAAGTGGTTTTAACTTGCGACGTGCGCCTTGGTATTCTCACTTGCTGTTAAGGCGACGCACCGCTAAACAATAAATCTCATACAGAGCGTTTGCGCCCCGTACCATAAGTAAAACTGTTTTTTTTTCTTTCAAATTAAAACTACAAATTATTTAAAAAAAATGAACTGCAATATTGAAGTGTGTGTTAAGACTAATTTACTAAGAAAATTTAGTCTGGTTAGCCTGTAAAATGCAAATCTATGTTTTAAAAGACCTTTGATATTTTTTTCTCTGTTATAAAAGTTGACAAATCGTGTTTCTGCAACTAACAAAATGAAGTCAATTAAATGAAAAATCATGTCATCAAATATAACTTTCATATGTTTTGTAATTGTGGGGAAAAATCAAGATCCCCGCCACATAAATTTCCAATGCGTCGCCTTAAGTGATGATAAGGCTGAAGGTTGAAGCGCACTTCGCCCTGATTCCTCAACTAGTAAGGCACTGGCTATCTCATATAACTATCGGGACTCAAGATATTGACACATGCTACTAATATTGATAATATGTTATGGCGACATAATATATTGATAGTCTGCAAACGAGCAGGTAGGCCGCCTGACAGTAAGCGGTCACCGCCGCCTATGGACATCAGCAACATCAGAGATGTTGCTTTTGAGTTGCCGACCTGAGAAAAATCTCTTTACACCCTTTTGAAAGAATCCATGTTGTGGCTCAATGGGAAAACCTCGGATGACAGCTCATTCCACAGTTTGATTGTACGTGGAATAAAGTTCCTCTGAAAACGAACCGTTCAAGAGAACAGCGGCTCCAGAAAGTGTGCGTGTGCCCTGTTCCAATGGCGAGCGGTGCGATAGTAAAGGGTCTTTCAACAAGGACGGGTCGATGTTAAAATTGAATAAAACTAAATGTGTCTGAGATATTAACGAATTTTTTTTTTATTTGAAAGGCCCATCCATTAATGCCATTATGAATGGAATATAACATCGTTCAAATGTCCGCCGTGGCTTCGAATGGTGGCACGAATCCGAGAGGTCCAATTTTCAATGACTCTGCTACATTGATCCGGCTGAATCTGAGCGACGGCCTGCGTTATGTTGGCTTTCCGGGCAACGGTCGATTGTGGGTTATTGGCATAGACCTGTGACTTCAGAAAACCCCACAAGAAAAAGTCTAGCGGGGTCAAATCACACGATCTTGGTAGCCAATTCACGTCACCTCTGCGAGAGATAACCCTACCCTCAAACCGTTCACCGTCACCGTCCATATTGTTCAATTCAAGCCAAAAGAAATTGTTAATCATTGATCTGTAGCGCTCGCCGTTGACGGTGATGGCCTCGCCAACGTCGTTTTCGAAGAAGTACGGACCAATGACGCCGCCAGACCAAAATCCGCACCAAACAGTAACTTTTTGTGGATGCATTTCCACCTGGTGAACCTCATATGGGTTGTGGTCATCCCATATACGGCAATTTTGCTTATTAACAAAACCATTCATTCAAAAATGTGCCTCGTCGCTAAAGATTATTTTGCGGCCAAAATTGAAAATTGAACCTCTCGGATTCGTGCCACCATTCGAAGCCGCGGCGGACATTTGAACGATGTTATATTCCATTCATAATGGCATTTTAAATAAACAACTTGTCCACTACCTAGAAGAACACTCCATAATTCACGATCGCCAATACGGGTTTCGGCCGAAACGGTCAACGGGTGATCTTCTAGCGTACGTTGCACATCTTTGGGGTGAGGCTATTGACGAGCGTGGTGAGTCGGTGGCTGTTAGCCTTGACATAGCCAAGGCTTTTGATCGGGTCTGGCACATAGCTCTTCTCTCCAAGCTCCCGGCATACGGTCTGCCAGTTCTGCAACTGGGTCGCTGGCTTCCTGCATGAGCGCAAAATTCGTGTTATATCTGATGGATGCGCTTCGCGGCTCATGTCTGTGTACGCTGGTGTCCCTCAGGGGTCCGTTCTATCCCCCACGCTGTTCCTTCTGCATATCAATGATATGCTTCCACTTGGAAATATTCATTGCTATGCAGATGATAGTACGGTCCATGGAGGATATAACGGTCACCCAGCGGCTGGGCGGGTCGAAACCGAAGTGAATCGAGTTAATCTTGTCATTGAGCTCAATCGGGTATTGGACCTCATATCTAATTGGGGCACCAATAATCTGGTTGAGTTCAATGCCAAGAAAACACAGGTGTGCGCGTTCACGGCAAAAAAGTCACCATTCCTCCCCCTTCCATCTCTTCAGGGTACATCTCTACGCCTGCAGAGCAGTATCAACATGCTCGGTATGACGATACGCTGCGATCTGAACCAAAGGGACTACATCGAAGCCGCGATCAAAACAGCCTCACGAAAACTCGGAATTCTGAACAGAGTGCGGCGATTCTTTACGCCGGACCAGTTGTGCCTTTTGTACAAGACACAGGTACGGTCTTGCGTGGAGTACTGCTCGCACATCTGGGACGGTTCCGCTAAGTACCTTCTCGATGCCTTGGACAGATTGCAGCGTCGCGCTGAACGCATTATCGGCAATGCAGAAATGGTAAATACTCTCGAATCTCTGCAATTGCGTAGAGACGTTGCGTCACTCAGCGTGTTTTACCGCTTATACCATGGCGAGTGCTCTGAAGAGCTCTTTGACCTCATCCCACCTTCTCCCTTTCTTCATAGGAGTACACGTGCTGCTCTTCGGAGTCACCGTTTCACTGTCTCAAGTATCCCATCACGCACAAAGAAATTTAGTGACTCGTTTCTTTGTCGCACCTCCAAAAGATGGAATAGTCTACCAGCACACGTTTTCCCTCCTTCCTATGATATGGGGTCCTTCAAGAGAGGCGTGAAGAAGCACCTTGTGGGCCGGCAGTGTGAAGTTAACTGATGCTACGTTTGTTTCCACGCTGCACCAGTTGTCTTCGCGTTTGGACTTCATTTCCATTTAACATCAGGTGGGATAGAGTCATTTGCCGAGCTAAGTATAAAAAAAAAAAAAAAAAAAAATGTCACGTCGCAAGGCTAAGGCTAGTTAGCTAGCCAGGCGGTCTTAAAACAAGCCCTCCTACCACCCATCACAATAAGTACAAACATGTACCCCCTCGCTAGGAATCAAACCCTTTAGGTCTAAAACCACTAGACCACAAAGGCGGTTAACCTTTTTTTTAATACGTAGCAAGGCAAATGACTCTATTTCACCTGATGTTAAGTGAATATGGAGTCCAGATGCTACGACAACTGGTGCAGCGTGAAAACAACGCAGCATTAGTTACCCGCACTCTGCCGGCCCACAATGTGCCTCTTCACGCCTCGTTTGAAAGACCCCATATCATAGGAAGGAGGGAAAACGTGTGCTGGCAGACATTAGAATGATGTGGTAATTATAAAAAAATATATATTGATCTCATCAAACAAAATGATAATTTGTCACTAGTTAATAATATCCTTGAGTGCATCATGAATAATCGTGATATGCTCGGCTTGTTTTATTACGAGAATTTGTTCCAGCAAAGCAATTTTCAGTATTGTGAGTGATAATAACTTATAACATCATGCTCATTTCTGACCGTTCGTTGTGCTAGTTATATTCTATGCCAAATTACATAATATTATTCTATAACTGGTATGCCGTATTTCTTCTTCTTCCAGCCCTGGTCCCATGTTACTTGGGGTCAGCGCAAAATTACCGTTTTTTTCCACCTTCATTTTTGCTAGGGTTTTGGCCAAGTATTTACGGCCGGCCGCCTACCTGCCTGACACCAACCCTCCTCGGGAATCCTAGTGGTGGTTTACCCGCCACCCAGGGTAGCGGGTGAACCAGCATCCGGGTGACCCAGGGGGCTTTTCGATAGATATGCACGGAATCTCAAACTCCCTTTTACGACGCCCATAGGAAGATATGGGTTGGTGCTATTCTTTGGTAGGTGTACACAATCCTACTAGGTAATTACAAGTAGTGGCATGAGGCAGCATAAACGTAGGGTACGTTCTTAATAGGGTATTCTAGAATACCTATAACTAAGGAGGCTGTTAATATGGGTAGGGCAGTGGTTTACGACAGGAACTGTTGGGGGTTCTATAGCGGTTGACTTATGGTACACATTTATTATTTAAGCTGTCTAAATATTCCCTATAAGGGCTGTATAGAATGCTATACAGCCATTATACTACCGGTTTGGCCACAAATTATTCAGCCTTAAGTTCAGAAAAGGTACACCGTAGCAGAATAGTAGCATTTTAACGACAGTGAAAAGTGGTCTTAATAAAGCTGATCAACGGCACTATTTAAAATTCCTTGTGGTTCTTTATACAGACATGAGTTATAAGAGTCTCTCCATTGCTCTTTGAGTGACCTTGAGCCTTTTTATGAGGCCCATAGTAAGCGAACACGTCACTGGTCAAAGACTTTCGTCTTGAGACACTGCGGTATATTTGGACGTAAAGATATTTCGTAGCTTACCGAACGCTGCCCAGTCTAATTGGATTCGACGATTGACCTCTTTGCTGAAGTTGGACCTACCTAGCTGGACCGTTTGTCCCAGGTAAACATAATCGTCCACAACTTCAAGGGCAGAGTCCCCAACTTTCAGAGGAGTGGGTACGACACGTGAGTTCGACATTAACTTTCGTCTTCTCCATGTTCATTTTAAGACCCACTTGTTGAGAGACTTTGTTGAGATCACCGAGCATAGTGCCGAGGTCTTCCAAGGCCTCAGCCGTGACTACTATATCGTCAGCAAATCGTAGGTGAGTGATGTATACGCCGTTGCTTAGCACCCCCTGACCCCGTCGCTGCCTGCCTTGGCCGTTATCGTAGCTATGGCGAGTGGGGCCGCCGCCGGGGGGCCAAGCGGCCGCCGTGGCTAGCTCAATTAAATCCGCACTCTCTTTGGTTGGTTGGTGATTGTCCCCGCCTGCGACAACTATCAATATTCAATGTAAGTATTTATAAATACTCATTTATAAATACTTACATTGAATATTGATAGTTGTCGCAGGGTCTGGGATCGGAGAGCTTGTTTTTTTTTCTTTTCCGTTTTTTCTCTTTGCAGTTATTTTTTATGTTAGTCTGGTTTTTACGAGTATATAATTGTTTTTTATATAGTTGTTTTAGCAGTCGGGTTTTTTGTTTTATTTTATTTCATTCTTCGTCATAAATCGAAATACCCCACATGACACGGTTAACTTACTTCAAAATTTGGATGTATAGTGTTCAGACTTTTCCCTGTACTTGTAGTATAATACGATATTACTTGCCAAACTTCATAGTTCTAGTAAGTACCCTATGAATTTTGATTCCCTTGAGAGTGTCGAAATATAGGTTTTTTGCGACATAAACGGCCGTATCTTTTTTTTTCGTTAACTTTGAAATTTGGTTTTTTCACAACTTTAAGGGACCGCAGACCTGAGTATATGGTTTTAACTTCAACTCGATACCTCCACGCGTTCCCGAGATAAAGGGTCTTGACAGACAGACAGATAGACATACGGACAACAAAGTGATCCTATAAGATTCCATTTTTTTGGTACCTACGGAATTCTAAAAAGTAACAGTTAGTTCAGTAAAGTTTTTTTTAATGTCGTCTACGGGTTTCTAAAGGGAATGGCGTCCCGCAAGCGTGCCTGGTTCCCTATTAGATACTCGGAAAAGTTCGGATCGCATATCGGGCAGAGGAGCTGAAGACCGGGCTTGATGGCATCAATTCGGAGAGGCCTATGCCTATGTCCAGTAGTGGCCTAAGGGCTGATTATGATAATGATGACGATGACTACTTTCGTGATGATTTAGAACAGAATACAGGGTGCCTAGTGTGAGTTTTGTTAACTATCTGTATTCATTCGTTTACGTTTACGAAAACGAAAATTAGTATGGCGTTGAAGCAGCGCCTCCTGGCGGCATACGAGAGGAGTTAACATTTTGCCATACTAATTCTCGTTAACGTGATCGAATATCGAATGAAACTCACACTAGGCCCTCTGAGTGTAAGTTTTATGCACCAGTCGGTCGTTTTAACGAAAACGAGAATCGGTACGGCAAAGTTTTTACTGTCGTTGTTTGGCGCATGCACATAACGGAATTAAACATTTCCCATAAAAAAAATGGGCGCATAATTCAGGAATTTAGAAACTAACACCCGTTTGCACTAAACTTATGAATCGCCTAAGTCTTGGCTTAACTACTACTCGGTCAAGTTAACTCGGCACCTGGCTCGGAAACGTCGCTTACACTCAAGTGCCGAGTTAACTTGACCGTGTAGTAGTCAGGCAAAGACTTGGGCGATTTATAAGTTTAGTGCAAACGGTTGTAAATCATGCAGACACTTAGACAACACATAAATCAACAACAGGTGACAAATCTAGCTATTAGGGCCTCATAAATATTGCGGGGGGAAAGATTTTTTTAAATCATCCTTCGAAAGTAATTTCATTTTATTTATAAACAGTAGTACTTATTAGTTACTTTAAAAAAAACATACTTACTAAATACTAATTCAAAATATTTAAAAGTTTTAGAAAGTCAAAGCAGGGGAAAGAACCCGCGACTATTTCATTCGCTTGACTTATCCGGTTCTGCATCTGCATGTTGCAAATTAAATTATTTATAGTATCGATTAATCGTCACATAAATAAAGCAGTTAGCACACCTTAATTCCTAATTTTTCCACTACCATCAATGTAGTGTGATACGCTACCGACCTATATTAATTTTAAGCAGTGATGGTTCAAAGAATAAGTCTTACTTACTGTAGGTATAAAACTAGCATTGTTAACACTGCCACAATATTTGAATAATATCCAATTCAAATATAGTGGTAACTTGTAATGTTTTTTGCGTAGAATTATATGTATTTCAATAGGTACAGAAAACATTTTAGGTAAGAAGCTTTTACCGGAGAAGTAAAAAGGTCCCAATCTATGGTATAAAGACAAGTAGGTTTTTTTCAATATTCTTGTAAAAACTAATTTACTTACTTATTTATGATTAAAGCTCCAAGTATTTTTTTTAATAATATTTTTTTTTTATTTTTATTTTCCCAATTATTAATACAAAATGTGTATGTCTTTGTAATTTAAGCGTTACCTCTGAATAACATTTTGTGTTCATAATCAATTATCACAGTAATTCACCTGAGAAAGATTATTATCACTATAGTGTCGCGTCTAGGTACTTTCCCAACCTCTTTGATATATATTTGTATTGTATCAAATATATATATATAATATATATCATATCTTCCTGTCATTTAACAGGTAAAAAATACCCACAGAGTTTTTCTTAGGCTGATTGAACTTAATGACAAAAGCATGTCAACAAGAAAATTTTATTTTCTCAATCGTCATTTATATTTCTAAAACTAAGTAAATTAATACTATTAAATAAATGTTCACTTGAATGAAGAGTTCGCCTACATACCTAATAGGTACTTCAATAAGCGAAACCACCCGGAACCGGCATAAAGATTATTTACTCAACCGAAAACTAAACAATGAATAAATAAATTAAACGAAAAAAATGAAGAAAAGTTTCACTTATTTTTTTTGCTTACCTTGTCAAACAGTTTTTTTTATAAAACATAAAACATTGTTTCCTCAATTTGTCACTAAACACTTAACTCACTAAACACAAATAGTTATATAGTATATTTTTTAATTCACAGTTTCCTTCCACCTCATTCACGCTATTGTCATTTTATTTAACCACTCAAAGTTCTAATCGAGTTTGTTTATCGCGATTAAAAATTTGACTAAGCAGGTAGGTAGGGTAGGCTTATTTTTGCGACTATGATGTCTGCGGAGGATACGAAACGCGTGCGTCCGTCGGTCGTCGCGCCCGCTCGCACATTACCCCAAAAGCCTTAGCAGCGTCTCTTTATAAATAGGAATTGTGGCGCCCTTACACGGCCGGCGAATAAGTTTATTACACCAATTCCCGTTCTAGTTAGGACGGGATTTAATTCAGATTCGTCTTCAGGAGACGTCACACAACAGCACACAGCACTCTCCATACAACAGTCCCGGTTCCATCATATATAAACATATACCTATACTTTACGTATGTACTGTTTATTTTTAGGTAATGCTGTATGATTATTTACATTATAGCTATAGTGGAGACTACTAATGTAAACATTTCAATAGTTTACTTCCTACCAGATTTTAACGTTTCTGGAAACCAAGGATCTATTTAAGTATATCAATAATTCGAAATGGCAGAAAAAACATTAGATGCGCACACTACCATATTGCGGTTCACTGCAGATTCTTGTACACTATTAATATAAAACGTTTCGATATTTCAAAAACGATTAGGTACTTTAATGGGTTATTCTAAACAAACAGGCAGTTGAGACGACTGGTTATGGCCTTAAATCTGCTAACTAATTGAGTATTGAACTCAATAACTTCTTAATAGTGTGTCGGTAGTCTGATTTTGCATAGAACTACCGGAAAATTGGCAAAATCAAACTGCTGTAGCGTTCACGAAAATTATTATTATTTATGTATTTCTAACAGCGCCTCATGTTGATGACAAATGAGAGTCAACATTTTGCTATACCTACAACATCTCGGTTTCGTTCAAAAACTTGCACTAGGCCTGGTTTTACCAACAGAACAGCGTGTCTAGTGCGTGTTTGATACGAATGAATTTGTATAGCACATTTTTAACTGTCCTTTTTTTCTACTAGGACGGGGATGGGAAAATAGATTTAGAGATGGGGCCATATTAAATAATTATAAAATTTCTGCGGGCAAGGACCATTTATTCTGAGACAAATAGATAACAACCATAATCAATTGCCTATAATAAACATCATCATTAGCTCATTTTATGTCCCCACTGCTGGGGCACGAGCCTTCCCTATGGATGGATGAGAGAACGGGTTATACTTGATGGTTACCAAGCAGGCCCAGTGTGGATCTGTGTTTGTTAATGACTGCTACGGGACCAAAGGCTATACGTGCCTTCCGAAGCATGGAGGAGCTCGAGATGATACACCCATCCGATGACCGGCTCTTGCGCAAGTTGCTTAACCTCAGCACTCGCAGACCGGCCACGTTAACCACTGCGCCATCGACCTTCTCTAATAAATCTATAGTTTATCTATACTACTACTTATATAAATCTGTAGGCTCTGTGTGTACTTGCAATTTTTCTGACAAATTTTGGGATAAATATTCATTTTATGACTCACTGACACCAATTCTACGATTTTGGAAATTTTTGTCTGTCTGCCTGTCTGTCTGTATGTCCACTTTTAACTCAAGAACGGCTTGACCGATCTTGATGGAAATTTGTATGTAGTAAGAACATGTGATTGTGCAAATTATAGGCTATAAAAAAATGAAATTTTATTTACAAGCTTACGCTCAGCGAAGCGGGCAAGTTTGAACTGGTTTAGGATGGCTACCAACAGAGAGAGATGGCGTGCAAAGGGAGAGGCCTACACTCAGCATTGTGTGGCGACGGGCTGAAGAAGAAGAAGCGGGCGAGTGACGGCTCTTGATGAAAATTTGTATGTAGTGAAGCGGGCGAGTTTGACCTGGTTTGGGATGGCTACCAACAGAGAGAGACGGCGTGCAAAGGGAGAGGCCTACACTCAGCATTGGGTGGCGACGGGCTGAAGAAGAAGAAGAAAAACAAGAAGCGGGCGAGTGACGGCTCTTGATGAAAATTTGTATGTAGTAAGAACATGAGATTGTGCAAATGATAGGCTATTATGATGTTGGTAAACCTAATAGGTAATTATTTTGATTAGCATTTATTGACCCATTATTATCGCACAGCGAAGCGGGCGGGTGACGGCTAAGTAATCTATACTAATATATAAAGCTGAAGAGTTTGTTTGTTTGTTTGTTTGTTTGTTTGTTTGTTTGTTTGAACGCGCTAATCTCAGGAACTACTGGTTCGAATTGAATAATTCTTTTTGTGTTGGATAGTCCATGTATCGAGGAAGGCTTTAGGCTATATAACATCACGCTGCGACCAATAGGAGCGAAGCATCAGTGAAAAATGTTGCAAAAACGGGAAAAGAGCCTAAAAAATTAAAAATGCTGCCGAAAGTCACTATTCCACGCGGACGAAGTCGCGAGCACAGCTATTTAATTATAATTAGATGGCGGGTTACAATCGTGGGCCGGATTGAATCTTGTCGCGGGCCGCCATTTCCCCATCCCTGTACTAGGAGGTTTCATTATTATAATAATAATATAATATAAAATATTATAAAACATCACATACATTGTTCTGATCCCAAGGTAAGTATACTTACTTAGCTAGGTACTGCTAAAGCACTCGTTTTATGGAAATCAGAAACAACGACGACGGTACCACAACCAACCAGACCCGACACAATATCGAAAAGTTCGTTTTCGACATTGACCCGACCGGGAATCGAACCCGGGACCTCAGAGTTAGCGCCGCCCAAAGTCCGGCATGCAAGCCACTCGGCTACGGAGATCGTCCTATTATTATTATCAGGTTTCATACTTTATATTTATACCATAACAAAAACAGTTGCGTCGGTACTTCAATGCCGTACAACTATTCGTTTTCGTTAACGTGATCACAATATGCAAGCCGTATGAAACTCGCACTAGCACCCTGCCTGGGTGCCTAGTGCGAGTGAGAATACGAGATATTTTTTTTAATTTGTTCATAACCATGGATACTAGTCCTTCAGTCGAAAACTTAATTTATACGTTTAAACTCAATATAGGATAATGATGAATGATAATAGAAATGAGAAGTGAAAAATTATATACCTACCCCCCAACCCCTCGAGTATCTCAGTAAAGATGAGGGGCTTTACTAAGTCCTCACGCGACTCCTTGAGAGAATTTGAAAAGTGCAGTTGCACTGTTTTGTTTCATTTGCCAATACTCATGCACACTCACGAACACTTAACGATTAATAATCCACCATTATTTCACATTAGTAATCGATCTAACACAAATTTTAGAAAATAAAACAAAACCGCAGACATGACTCTTCGCTTTCCCGCCAAGAAGTCCAGAATACGAGAAGAGTTAAAATGTTGCCATACAAATTCTCGTTTTCTCGTGGTCTCGAATGAAACTCGCGCTATAGGCACCATGATGCACATTTAAAATATTGAGTTCTTTATACCTAGGTATATTGAATCAATCTCTAGATATAACACATAATTAAAAGCAACTTTCATTTCTTTTTTGCACTTAAACTACACCCACGTAAGTCCAACATTAAATTTCTTTCTTTTAATCCATCGTGATCACCCTCTGGGATTTTCACGTCCACATGACGTTATTTATTACACACGAATTAATATCATACGTAATCATTGACTTATATTTGAATAGACAAGAACGTTCTTGTAAACTATTTGTTAAAATACTGGGAATTAGAACTAAAGTTCGCTGCACCGCTAAAACATTTTATTATGTCGTTTTACCAAACTAAAAACATACAGCGCTAGATCGCTAATAGAGTATAGTTTTCTCGCGACCAAAACGTTGTAAGCGCCGTGAATTTCAAAGCGCTTACGCGTTTCTTCAACGTAAAGTAATAAGAGTCGGTCCTATAGATTTTGCACCACAGAAGTGACACGGCTATTGTACCTACAAAACTTCATTAGAATTCATACTCTATTTCAAAATGTTTTAATGAATATATAAAGAGAGCAGATTATGATATAAATAAAAAAATATAATGTTGAAAAGAAAATAAATTTATCATTATTTGAGCTCGAATTTTTATGTTAGCAATAGTTTAAAATCAAATCAATAAAATGTATTTTTACAGTGTCGAAATACGCACGTCGTCATATTTTTTGAACTTTACTGTACTAAAAAGAAAGACCATAAAAAATATATTTAAAAATGTCAAACTGGTTATAAAACAATTAAACAAATCAAAACACTCTGGTCAGAGTGTCATCCTTTTTAAATACACCAGTCACCATGTCAAGTCTGTGTTCAGATACATTTTACCTACAACCGATTTGAACATCTGCATGTTTTAGTCTATGATTGTAGAAGGCGTCATGGCGTCGCATTTAAATGAATAAATACTATTTCTATTGTGGAATTACGATATTATTACCTATTTATTCACTTGAATATTAAGTAGTTTTACTTACTTGACTAAAATTATTATTTTCTCTTCATAATTCACTTTGATTTATCGACTTTTCGATTTATTAGCGCCGCTCCGTTCGCACCCACGCTCCATGAATGTCAAAGTCAAACTAAAGTAAGGTGTACGGACTGCAGTACACCCGAGTCGAACACAGTGAGTGTTCGGAACGCCCTATCTAGTGTAACATATATATCGATGTACGTAATAGAATGTAATTTTCCTCAATATGTGGAATATCCACTGGCTAGTCTAACGCAATCAACCTTACCTACACATCACTCGCAAAATATATTACATTTGCATTTTCGTCATTTGGATAAAATTAACAGAGTTGAATAATGTGAAATAATTATGATACCTACTCTGCTGCTCTTCGCAAGGCCGGTCATTTGATAGGTTTACAAAAATGTATTCTCACGTGCTCCTCTCTGCTTCGGAAGGCATGTAAAGCCGTTGATCCCTGCTGCATAGGTAGAAAGCATAGCACTCAGTCGTTAACAACCACCGATCCGCACTGGGCTCGCGTGGTGGTGTATGGTCCTTTTCCTTGGGGTTTTCATCCATAGGGAAAACTATCTATTTATCTATATACATATAATGACTTGTCCTGACTGACTGACTCATTATCGCCGAGCCTAACCCGCTGAAGTTAATTAGATAAAATTTGGACTGTAGGTTTATTGAGTGACGTAACCAGCCACTAAGAAAAGATTTTACGGAAATCACACCCTAAGGGGGTCAAATAGGGAGTGAAAGTTTATATGAAAGTCCGTCAGTTTTGAAGTAAAATACATAAAAATTGGTATTTGGGTTCTTGAAAAGAATTAAAGAATAACTTGTCTCGGAAATTTTCTTTATTTTTCTTTAAAGGAGTAAAAAAGGGAAAAAGGTTTTTTTTGGGAAAACGTTATTTTTAAAGAAGGTACTTAATAACATAACTATCAAAATAAATAATTTAATCGATCTAGATAGATTTTTAATAAAAATAAAGAATTGATTGTTTAAGCATTCGAAAAAGCTCCCCTAGAGAGGCGAAAAAAGGGTGGAAAGTTTGTATGGAAATCGCGCGCAAAACATCACGCGTTTACCGATTCCTATCACGTGTGAAGAAACAGAACAAACATAATTTGCCCACGTGAGTAAAGCCGCGAACAAAAGCTAGTAGGTATATCATATATGATGTCATGTGCAGTTTTGAAGTCTCCGTCGATAGACGAACGAATGGGGAGATGCTGGGGTCAAATGCAAGAAATCATGGTTCAAGCCGTTAGTAGGTACCAATGTATTAGTTCACGCTACGACCCTTATTCCTAGCACGAGCGCTGTTAGGTTTCTGGAGGGGCCGAGACAACTACCTTATATTAACTTGGTAACAGACATTATTGACAATATAAAGCACGTAACAGTACCTACTACTAATTACATTAGTAGGTAATAGCACAGAAGAAAGACCTCTCCAGGAAAAACAGCGGGTTCACATCAGTCTGTGATGGATAGCCACGTTGGACCACTAGTGCTTGATCCCTATATATTCTATCTGTCTGTTGTTTTGCAACTTATTAGATTAATATTTCCCTGTGTGGTGCCGGGGATAAAGAATTGCACCACCCCATCTCTTCCCGTGGGTGTCGTAAAAGGCGACTAAGGGACCATTCCAGACGATGGGCAGCAGCATCTCTCTGAGGTTACCCTCAACCTACTGCGATCGCCAACCCGCCTGCCAAGCGTGGCGATTACGGCAAATACCCCTCATATCCTTGGGGGAGGCCTTTGTCCAGCAGTGGACGTCGTTTGGCTGAGATGATGATGAGATTAATATTATTAGTCCATAAACTAATATTTTTTACAAGTTTACTAGTGTACGTTTCTGGAAGCTACAGTAATAAAATATTAGTTATTAGTTACCAACTAATAAATATTAGCTACTATTATTAGAGTCAATTGGGTTTTGATATCAAGAATAAAAAGAAAAAAAATTACACTACTAAAATACACTAATAAAGCTATTAGTCTCGGAAGGTTTGTAAAAAATATTAGTCGAAACTATTAGTGTATTTTACCAAACAAATTTATAAAATGTGGACCGATTCGGACGTTTCCGACGACGACGCGACGGTAAAGAAGTTTTTATAATAATTCGCCGTGTCGTCGAGTCTTTTTGAACAGAAATACGTACGAACTATTTGAATCCACGTTCCAGTTTAAAGAAAGATTTCGTTTGACAAGCACAAAATTTGAAGAGCTGATAGAAGTTATCAGGCCGGGGTTGCAACAGTTGACTGAGAGAAGTCAGGCCCTGTCACCAAATCTAAACACTCTAGTTGCTCTACATTGAATGGGTGAAGGAGCACAGTAGTACAGTACTATTAGGTTATTATTCTAAGACTATTAGTTATTCCGTGGCACAGTACCACGCAGTAGCTGATATGCATGGTGTATTAAAAGCAAGTGTGTGTCGAGCTGTTAATCAAGTGGTATACTTTAATAATACTTATATGCTTCTTAGAACCATTAACTTGAGATCCATTTTAAAATATATAATAAATTAAAGCAATAATCCGCTTTTACCGACTAGGTATGTGCGTTTGCACATTGGCGGTTTTGTCAAAAGAAATAAAGAAAACGAATACAAAAGTGGCGGGATTTTTTCTCGCTTTTTTTAATAGGTAAGAATGGATGGGTAGTAGGTGCATTCAGCCAAGCCAGACTAATATTTTTTTATTAGTCTACCAGTATTAGTTACCAGTCTAATCATTATTTTTGAGAAACAGAAAATATTAAAACTCGTAAATTTTTCACCAATAACCAATAACTAATTAACTAATACTTTCGAGAAATAGGGGCCACTGGAGTTAGAAATTTGACATTAATTTGTATAGAGCTTATGTCAAATTTTTATCTATAGTAGGCAAAACCACAGATACCTAGATGTGGTTCTATAATGTAAATGTAAAGCACTTCACTATTATTCATAATTTGCATGCTATTTTGAAAACGGCTAAACATGAGAACTTTGAGAGATTTTAGTTTAAATATCAATATAAGATTAAACCATGTTTTTCGCAATTAAGATTTTTTTTAAATAAATTTTACATAATAAATAGAATAATGAACCTTTTTTTTGGTTTAGATGTAAATGTTTTTATGAATGAGCCATGACGGTGCTAATCTTCGGAGCTAAAGGCTGCAAAAGGTATGAGAAAGGCAAGACAAATGAGTATCACAAACCTCTCAATCCCTCTGCTTTCTTCGCCCGCGTGGTCGATGGAGATACCCGTAGTGATGTGAGAGTGGAGAAGACATTTAATAAGTCACCAGCATACTTCATTAAAGTTCACCCTTTGGTTCTAGGGCAACATTTTATTAATAAATAAATAGGTAAGTACCCAGTGGGTCTTTTTGAGGAAAAAGGCACAGAAAAATAAGAAACCAAAGCTCTTAAATATTAAGAATGGGCAGTGACTTGATGTCACGTCTTCTGTATTATGTTATGATTAAATGTAAAGTGAAGATGTGATATGTCAACAGACGGAAGCCAAAACAATGTTTTGTCAAAAGTTTTGCGACATTGTCGATTCTGGTAAACCATGACATCAGTTTCAAAACACGCCGTCTCGTCTGTTGGTTCTATATAATTGTTAATTCCATAAAAGGGGTTAGGTGTCAAGACGCAAAAGGGTCGTTCAGCAAACAGTAGCAAACAAGTAGCAAAGCAAGCGCGACGGTCAGTCAGTGGCCTCCGACTGCTTGCGGCAGATAAAGCCAGTTGAGGCCAGATTGCGATGATGTCTCGCTAGGCAAACGTGGCCAGGCTACTGACTGCCTGGTGCATGTTTTATATTTACTATTGGACCGAGTTAGTGTAAACAAGATTTTATATGGCCATCATATAGGTATGGTATACAATTACAAACAGTTACACTAACTAAGGTGGCGCTGCTTCGAGCCGACTAAGTATAAGCGAATAAAACCACATAAAACTTGAACTAGGCAAATAGCAAGCTAGACGGCCGGTTATCGGTGGCCGCGTCAGATGCAGCCGGTTGAGGCCAGACCTCGATGTGTCATGGCAGACGTGGCAGAGCATTCAACATAAATTCATGAGTAACAAATTAACTACCTATCAAATTGGGAAGATTCTCTGTATCAATTTAAAAGTAGGTAGTAATTGATATCGATTGCTAGAACAGGGCTGCGAACAACAGTATGAAACTGCTTCCGCGGGCCAGCCGCATAATGCAACGTGTGTTCCCCGTATTTAGTAAGTAGAAACATAACCATCATCTCTTTGATTTGGGGCTCTATCAGCTCCATGACATCTCTCCGGTCGCGGCATAGAACAGTGACGTGTATAATCACATTAATCGTGTGGCTCGTCTTGGCGTGGCCACCATCACCAACTGGAAATCTGAATTTATAAATAACTAGCTGTGCTCGCGACTTCGTCCGCGTGGAATAGTGACTTTCGGCAGCATTTTTAATTTTTTAGGCTCTTTTCCCGTTTTTGCAACATTTTTCACTGATGCTTCGCTCCTATTGGTCGCAGCGTGATGTTATATAGCCTAAAGCCTTCCTCAATAAATGGACTATCCAACACAAAAAGAATTATTCAATTCGAACCAGTAGTTCCTGAGATTAGCGCGTTCAAACAAACAAACAAACAAACAAACTCTTCAGCTTTATAATATTAGTATAGATTTGTCGGAATTTATCGTGAAATCTCAGAATATATCGGTCCACCGTTCAAAAGTTATAAGGGGTTCAAGGTGGCCCCGCCAGGATGAGCGCTCATCCTGGCGTGGCCACCTTGTATCTCTGAAACTACGGGTCATAGCGAAGATCTGATTACACCAATAATTTGTGGATAATTTGTCGGAATTTGTCGACAAACGGCAGAATTTGTTGATGCTTCTATGAAAAGTTATATCAACTTCTTTTTTTTCCATAGTAAATGTACAATCGCATACAAGAAGCTTATTGATTTGTGAATAAACGACTTGAAAGGTATAAAGAGTGCAAGTAAGTATATGAGAGTGAATCGGATACATATATGGATGAAAATGAAACTAAATCTTCCTAATATTATTAATGTGAAGTTTGGATGTTTGTTACTCAATCATGCTTCAACCACTGGACGGATCGGGATGAAACTTGGTACAATAGGTTAGGACCCAGAATAAGACATAGGATACTTTTCTCTCGGCATGCCCACGGGAACGGGAACCACGCGAGTGAAACCGCGGGTGAAAGCCAAATTTCACCCCGATCCGTTTAGTGGTTGTAATGTGATTTTCTAACAACCATCCAAACATTCGCATATTTTATAATTTTAAGTAACTAGTTAGACCATAGTTAGGTAGGTAGGTACTTACCTATTTATATTTTTTTAATAATTGCGTTACATAATGTGACAGGCAACACCTATGATTACCTACTTACTTACTTGATTACTCATTCAAATTCGCACAATATTTTTAATAGTGTCATAGTTTATTGACTGAGCCTATGTTTTTATTTATCGTTAAGAAAAATAGATAAGTACTTCAGTAAAAAGATAGGACATATTTACACTAGTGTGAACGACTTTATTTCGTACGCCACAAGGTTCACAATACCTTATACCTACACAAAAAAGCAGGCAAAACATTCCGCCGCACATTTTATGAACGCAGTAAATACGTTTACGATTGTGATATTTGATGTGCTGACATTACGATCTATTTTGTAGAAACTGTCACATATTCTTTATTACGTTCATAAATAGCGCGGCAGCATTGCACTTCGCTGCACTTGTAGTCTTTCAAAGAGATGGCGCTGAATAGTAGTTTCATTATTTTCAATACCAAAATAACCTTTATGATCTAAAACAGAATGATCAACGTTCAATGATCAACGGCGATGTTTGTTATTGTTTGGCACAGACCGGGATAAGTACAAATAGCGAGTTAGAGAACTACTTTAGTTCGCAGTGGTGTATTTAGTAGTATTTGAACTTGTTGTGTAGTTTTATTAGTGGTATATTATGCGCGATACCTACTTAGTAGATAAAAAGCAAGTAAGTACTTTTTACTTAGAGAAGATGTTTTAAAGAAACTTCTTATAAATGCAATTAGTCGATATCGGTGCTTAATTGGATAATGGTAGTTACCTAATTAGAAATACCTATCTATAAATTTTCTTTGTAACTACTTGTGAGCCGTGTGACCGTGCGGCTCCTTTTAAGAATATTGTCACACCATTCTTTGACTTGAATGTCGTAAAAGGCGACTAACGGGCTAATAACTGCACCATACATACATCCAACTGCTTATAGCGGCGACAGGCTCACCACCTATCACGCGAGCACAGGTGCCGTAGGTAGTAATTTGGTGAAACACGAACTGTGGCAGCAGTAGCTTCCGCAGTGCTAACTGCCTAGTCTCTGACTTACCCTCTAGGGACAATAGTTATGGACTGATTTTTCAACAGTTGAATAAACTTATCAAGCTGATTGACTGTTACCAAATCAAATTAAAATGTCACCCTAAAATACAAGAACCAACGAGATGACAACACATTTTTAAAATGGCTGTACAATAATCTATTAGCAATAAATTAACGTCATGCATTGATTATGTGCATCCGATAAAGAGTCGGACATACCTACGTACACACATATCAAAGTTCCGATCTTCATTCACCATTTCACGTTACGAAAAAAGAAGTTAATATAACTTTTCATAGAAGCACCGACAAATTCTGACGTTTGTCGACAAATTCCGAAAAATTATTGGTGTAATCAGATCTTCGCTACGACCCGTTGTTTCAGAGATACAAGGTGGCCACACCAGGATGAGCGCTCATCTTGGCGGGGCCACCTTGAACCCCTTATAACTTTTGAACGGTGGACCGACAAATTATTGGTGTAATAAGATCTCCGGTTTCAGAGAAAAAAGGTGGCCACGCCAAGATGAGCGCTCATCCTGGAGGGGCCACCTTGAACCCCATAAACTTTTGAACGGTGGACCTACAAATTCTGAGATTTCACGACAAATTCCGACAAATTATCCATAGGCAGATTTCCAGTTGGTGATGGTGGCCACGCCAAGGTGAGCCACACACATTAATCACAGAGAATAGTACCTATCTAAACTTCTCGGCTGTCGTAAATACAGACTCAATAAATTTTAATTGTTGGCGCCGTGGATCCACTTCGGGCATATCCGAGGTTAAAACCAACCGCTCGACATCATGGTAAGCTGTCTAGTTCCTATAACGAGCACTTCCGGTCTTGTCTGAGATTTGGTCGGTGCCCCCACAACCAATTCCTTTCCATTCCCTATACCATCATGAACCGATAAATTCTGGTAGGTATTAACACTCTTCAATTTAGAAAGTTCGTATCAAACATCATGACAAGCGGGAGTACGGCGCGGGCACGACTGTATCCCATCTGGCCCGGTGACTTGGCCCAACGGCGGCACAGATAAGCTGTCGAAGTGTAAGGCGACCCGCCTCACATGACGCTACTCTATTAATTTACCGTGCGCCCGCCTGACGCAACAGACGCCCTATTGTGCTCTTAAAACCAGCAGCACGGCTGTTTTAATATGGATCGCAGTGCAAACGTGCAGCAGCCGTCCGACGACATACGTCCAAATTGAAAGAACCCTAATTTAAGGTGGGAAACGGTGTGAAATAAAAGTTAAAGTTTGTTAACACAAGATACTTTATTGTATTCCAGTGCCAATTTTGTTGTTCACTTAACCTATGGTGGTTGTCTCCATCTACTTGAGTGGAATGAACCTGGAGCTGTGGGTGGCACCGATACCGGGCCTACCGTGCTTCACAGGCTTGTATGTGACAGAGAACTCGCCGAGGTAGTGTCCGATCATCTCAGGCTTGATTTCAACCTGCAAAAAACAAATAACTATAAGTCATGAAACTTTTATTACAGTACTTTCCAAACACTTGATCATAAGTGATGAGAAATAGTGTTACTTTAAGAAGAAAGGCACATAAGTCTCTGACTATTTATGTCAAGTACCTAGATAAAGATTTGTCTGCAAATCTCCAAAAATACCTGCTGTCTAGACAATCATTTTCAGATAATTTGATTGGCTAATTGATAACTCTATGGATTTAACCATTACTGGTATAAATTGTACGGGACAATTTGCCTCTAATGGTCATATGCTAGCTAGTCAAGGAGAATAAATTCAAATTTCAAGAAATTCACAAAAATATAATATAAATTAGTTCTGGATAACATCGGATTAATGGCGCGGCTTAGGAGAGACAATAATAAGAATAAGAATAAATTTATTTGCTGTGTAAAACTTAAGACTAAATACATAAAACTTATAAAATAACATTTGTGTACATAATAATATAATGCATTACAAGAAATCATTGAAGAATAATGTAAAGTTTTAAAATTAAGGTTAGTAGTGCAGAATAACCAGCTGATACCTAAACTAAGTAAACTAGTTTACCCGTATCTCAGGTCACAATGTCTAGGCCAAGGCTATTTTCAACTGGACTGCAATTGAATAGACTGAGGATGGCTATCAACTTTGAAATATTTGAAACTAGCTTCTTCTTGAAACTTTGATGAAACTTATCTGTCGTGAATTCTCAAAGAAATTAGATTTTGTCACGCGTTTTGTCATGATTATTGGATAGTATTCATGGTAGTGAGATGTCCAACACATTACATCTCACTACCATGTTACCATAACACTACCATAACACCGAGTTAGCCAAACTGGCAGAACTAATATAAATGGAAAGAGCTGGTATGAAACATTACCAAGCCTTTTTAAGCAGTAATTCTTTAAATTCATGTTAGTTCATATGAAGCGAGAGTAATAAGGAGACCAACTGTAGGAAAGTTTAAAAATAAAATAACTACTGGAATACTAACAAGTAACTATGCCACAAAACAAATGCTCTACAGAATGCAACGCCGACAACCAGCTTGTGTACGGCTGTGTGGAGAAGATACTAAGTCTCTGTGTGAAAGTTACTGGCATAGAAAGAATCAGCATATTCTGAAGCCAGGACTTCAGGCTCTTGACCATAAGTACATTAAAATACAAGGTTATAATGATAGGATATTGATAAGGATAATGCATAAATAAATTAAAAATTACAACAAATTAGAAATAAACAATTAAAAATCTAAACATAACTAGTTTTAGAAATCATAATGCAAATAGAGCATTGACATAATTGGATTGTTTTAAGTAAAAAAAGTATTATTTTATATTTTATCTCTCTTAATACCTATTTGTGTTCATATTTATGTAGGTATTATTATGTATGTTTATGTAGTTTTTTTAAATATCATAGTACATGTATTGTATATGTATTGTACCTAATATTGTTATTTTTATTTGAGATATTTTTGTTTGCACTTTTGTCCCTTCCTTTTAAACATGATGCTCCCATTCCACCTTAGGTTGGCTGGAAGAGATCTCTTTTAGAGATAAGTCCACCTTTGCTCACCATTGTTTGTAAACTGTTCTCTGTATGTGTTTTTTGTGCAATAAAGAATATATATATTTAATTATTTATAAATGAAATATCTAAGATTTTATGTTGTGTTTGTAAATTTGTTAAATTCCTGCATGTTTGAATGCTTCTATATCACTACTACTTCTACATCTAGCTTTTATTGGCAGCAGATTGACTGAAAGATGTATCTTTAGCGATAACACCATGATAAGATCGACGTCCCTAAGTATAATCCCAGATGTGGCACATCCGTGATTGTCAGTTTTTTGTTTAATTGTCTTCTCCTGATTTAACTCTATCGGTCTATGAAACAAACAAGTGAAAAAGTTCAATAATTATCTAGATTTCGAAGTATGTCAAATACTATAACTGTAATCTAAATTAAATTCTCTGCCGTAGTATTTCTGAAGTGCCACAACTTGAATGATAGGGGCCTCTCGTATGGGTATCTAGTGGCAGTTGCGCGCGCAAGGTGTCATTAAAAGCTAATGAATGTTTAATGTTTAAGTGATTTGGAACTAATTATGTAAAATTAATAAAAGTTAATTTTAAAATATACCTACATTACAATTTATTTTATTTGTCTAAAGCGATTTGGAACTAATTATGTAAAATTAATAAAAGTTAATTTAAAAATATACCTACACTAGCTGTGCTCGCGACTTCGTCCGCGTGGAATAGTGACTTTCGGCAGCATTTTTAATTTTTTAGGCTCTTTTCCCGTTTTTGCAACATTTTTCACTGATGCTTCGCTCCTATTGGTCGCAGCGTGATGTTATATAGCCTAAAGCCTTCCTCGATAAATGGACTATCCAACACAAAAAGAATTATTCAATTCGAACCAGTAGTTCCTGAGATTAGCGCGTTCAAACAAACAAATAAACAAACAAACAAACTCTTCAGCTTTATATATTAGTATAGATTACAATTTTTATTTGTCCAATACCCTATCTTAAATTAAACCAATAAGTTTCCCGAAAACAAAATCATGAAATACCATATACAAAATTTGACGTGAAGCAAATTTCCATGGAAAATTCAGTAAGTGCCATTTGATTTATGTTAAATGATTTGTATGTTCCGACGTAAAGTTCAGTAAGTGTAAAATAACATATATACAATATTATAAATCGAGTAAATATATATTCAGTACATACTTAACTTAACCTACTATTTACTTGCCTAATTTGGTAATCATAGCTTGTATACTTTTAAAGTTATTGATAATGACACAATTGCAATAGAGATCTAGTTCTTAAAATCCTTACAAGGGCCTTATTTTATTTCAAAATATCACTACAGAGACATAAATAATTGTTAGAGTAAATTATGAAACAATTTTTGTTTCAATTTGTATACCTTTCAAATGTTCTTGATTACCATGATGAAAATGTTAATGTAACTACTTCTTAAGTAAGAAAATAGTAACAACCTCAAATATCATGATAAAGAACTATTGATAAAGGAAATCATTATAAAATAACAATACAAACAATAATAATACAGGCATATAACATTACTTAGTAATCTCAATATAATTAAAATGAGTGTGTTGTAAATTGTTCATTTACATTAAAAGCAATGTAAGACATGACATTGTCCATTGTTCATATGCCTCTTTCAATTCTATTCTATCCTCTATTCAATGCTCCAAGAGCATGCAGAAAGGACTGTAGTAACTAAAACTGTAATATTGATAACTAACCTGGTTAAAGGTCTTTCCATTGTAGATGCCAACAATAGAGCCAACCATTTCAGGGACTATAATCATGTTACGAAGGTGAGTTTTCACGATCTCGGGTTTTTCATTGGGCGGAGCCTCCTGCTTCGCGCGACGCAGCTTCTTCACCAACGCCATCGGTTTGCGCTTCAGCCCACGGGCGAACCGCCGGCGAGCACGAGCGTGCATGAGCTCCATAAGTTGCTCACTGAAATTAAGAGGTTATATTGAAAACAAATTTGTAAATATTGATAGTGTGTATTGATTGTTAAAGAACAGATCTGACGGGTCTTAAAAGAGAGAAAGAATAATAGCTTGCGAAACCTACCAAAAGTCAGTAAATGATACAAATGAAATAATGTGGAGTTATTAGGGTGAATCTACTTTTTAGGTACTCCCTTTACGTCTTCACTGATAATATTGAAAATAAAATACTTTGAACTGAAAAGAACTTAGATTACTTAAAAAGTTAGAGCTATTCCAATACTGTTCTCAATATCTTATAAATGTTTTTTTTGTTATTATTTATCAGTTTCATAGTAACGCAGTTGAGGAAAAATACTCCACATAATAATAAACCTTGTCCCGATGGTACCCTTGATGATACTTCTCTACATAACTTTAATAAGTCACTTAAGAAGCTTGTATTTTTAGATAGATAGATAGATAATACTTTTATTGCAACACTATAAAACATAATCATGAACAAAAAAATTAATAATTTATAGTTAGAATTTGGCGGCCTTATCGCTTTTAAGCGATTTCTTCCAGTCGGATGGATAGAGCTAATAAACTGTAAGATCAGATGTGAAACTATTAAAACATACTAGAATAATGTGTATTTATTTTATAAATGAAGCAAAATAATAATGATGATAAATCTATAATCATAATGATGATGATTATATTATTGATATAATCGGAAAGGTAGAATTTTTTCACAAGCTCTTTAAATGTGTAAATGGATTTTGCACGCTTGATCGGAACTGGAAGCGAATTCCAGAGACGAACAGCTTGGACGGTAAAAGAATAATCACAAAAGGTGGTGCTGCGTGGGGGGGTTTTAAGTCTTAAGTTTTCTGATGACTGATTACAGTCATTAGAATGCGAACCTAAACAATTAAGAAAACTGAAAACGTTTCTTAAGATAACAAGGATAGGTGGGATTAAACAATATGTTATAAAGAAGGGAGAGTATATGAGTATTCCGGCGAAGACGAATAGGAAGCCACTTGAGTTTTAAGCGGTACTCAGAAACATGGTCATACTTGCGCAAGCCGAATATGAACGATAAGTCCCAGATTTGCATTGGTGGTCAATATAGCTTCGCAAAGATTGCAGCACTCTGCAATATATCGTCTGGAACCACTGTTCCAGACGATATATTTGTAAATCATCAGCATATAGGTGGTAAGAAGTAGAAAGCCTTTCTGAAATTGAGTTTATGAAGGTTGCAAACAGAAGAGGAGACAATAATAATAAGAATTTACATTGTATTTAGAAAAAAACAATCTCACTCTTATTTAAACCGTACAAACACACAATTCTTTTAATTGATTAATTTTTAACAATTTTTTATTTGTTTGTCCCTAACACTAAGTAAAAATCACATCCATTGCGTTACATATTGGTCTGAGGTCAAAGTTGATGCCGTAAAATAGATATTAATTTAATGTAGATGCTGTAAGGGTATATTCCAAAAATCTTCTACTGCGTTACCAGTAGGTAACGCCAGAGAATGTAAGACCACTTCCATATGAAAGTGCTCTTACAGGAGTTAAATGCACTTAAAGGTATCAATGTCACAAAAGTAATAAGGTCTATGCTACAACATTTATACTACTGTTAATTAAATATTAGGTCAGTTAATTATTATTATTATTACCAATTATTTGACAACCCGGCTGTGGGTTTAAATCTGCCGGAGTCAACGTTTTTGCTATGATTATTGATTATGATTGATTGATTATTGATGATTTTCGACGTCATCGATTTATTAGTTACCTATCTAATTTTGTATTTATTTACATCAGATTTTTTCTCTATACTATGGTGGTGACAAACAGGCTACGAACTGCCTGATGTTCGGTGATCGCCCCAGCCTTTAGAATTTAGATACTATAAAACTACCTTAATCGTAACCGATCGTGATTCCTATGGAGTAGCACGTACTCCATAGGAATCACGAGCGGTTACGATTAAGGTAGTTTTTTCGTTTCAGATTTGGTTAGTCAAAAGTAAAAACATGCCTCTTACTGCTGCTGAAAAGCAGAAAGAAAATGCACAGAAAGAGGTACCATAAGACTAAAAGATTGGTTAAAGATTTAAATCCAAAATAAAAATATAGCGCCATTATGATATGGAGACTACGAAAACGGTAATCGGAAAAAAGTAAAAAAGCTGTTCAAAATATTTAAATACACCGCCGAGTTCACCACAACCTAACTTTGTAGAGAATCAGAACGAAGCACCGCCAGCAACGCCTCCGCCATTTGTACTTCCACCAGCTACTCCTCCATGTGTAACCCCATCAGGCGAATCAGTGGTATCTTCAGCAAAAGTAAAGGGAAGAAAAAAGTAAAAAAAAGACAGATCAAGGGTTTATAGACAAAACGAGAAATTTAAGCTAGAAAATGAGAAACTAAAGCAGAAACACGAAAAATATAAAAAAGATTTCAAAGAAGGAATGAAGCAAAGACTGACAAAGCAAGTAAGATAGCTGAAAATACGAAATTCTTAGCGGCGCTATTAAGAAAACATTCATAGTTACGAAATGTAGAAAAGAAACTAGAAACAATAAAAAAAAATTTACTTCATCCGAAATAAGAGACTCAAGGATAAAGAAAAAGCTGCTGATGGAAAATTTTGGAGTTGACAAAATTCTAACAACTAGGTAGTACATCTTTGAATAAAGAGACCAAACTAAAGAAAATAATCAAAGATTTCTATAGTAGAGACGACATTTCGCGCGCTACAGCTGGGAAAGAAAGCAACCTTAACAAAGAATGGGAACAAAGTTCAGAAGAGGTACTTACTTGACTCAATGAAATTCATATACAAAACATGCAAGAACAAAAAATACAAAAAATAAACCTTTTTATATTGTCAGTGCAGCTGTTAATGCCAGGGATACTTGCCTTTGCAAAACCCATACAAATTTTGCTTATAAAGCAAAATCACTTAAAAAGAAAGGCATAACGGGAACAGATGATCGTAATATATAATAATCAAGTCAGAACAGTCTGCTGTGCCAATTATTCCAAAAAAAAATGGTAACACTGGAGAAAGAAGGCAAAGTAATTGCTTACTTTCTCAGGCGTTACCATTTTTTTCTCTTGCATTACCAAAATGTCCCTTGGTTATTTTTAAGTTTGAAGGAGATTACTTCACAAATTATAATATGTTTATAATTAACTAATGTTTATAGTGTTTGACGCCGATTGTTACCTTTTAAGATTTATTTCGAAGTTAAGTGCTAACATGTGTCAATAGTAATGCAGTGGAGATTTAACTCTAAATGTTTCTGCCTATGAAAAAAAGACTGCTCATAGGCTGTAATAAATGATTATTTTCTAATATTCAGAAAATTGTGGTTACATGTCGAGACATTAATTCGAGAATTAACGTTTAAATAGTAATGCAGGAGATACACAACGTTAGTTTTTGCCTTAAAACTCAATAAATAAAGTTCAACTTCAGACATTGCGACACATAGGTACTAATTTAGGATAATATGATAATCATATTTTTGAAATATGTTGCATTTTAAAAAATATCATCATAAAATATTATTATTAGTGTAAAATTTTCTACACAAAGGAGTGTCTAAAAAGTTGATTCACCCATTACCATAGGTACCGTGTGTCGGTAACCTAGAAATGGTCTCTCCGTGCATAGGGCTTGGAAGGTATAATTACTTAATAAAATGACATTTACTTACTTTGGCATATCAAGAAGTTGATCCAGATCAACTCCTCGGAAGGTAAACTTCCTGAAAGTACGCTTCTTCTTGAGAGTTTCGTCGACCTGGAAAGAATAAACATTATAACAATGCACTTCAATAAAAATAACACTGTAACAATTTATCTAACCAACTCTGTATTGCTTTACATATTGTAATAGTAGTGAAACCAGTATGATCACGGTACTAAAAAGAGATTCAATAAATAAATTATTTTACAAACCTCTGCCATGTTTGCTACTTGTTTGACAGAATCAATAGAAAAGAAAGATAAAATAATTTGACACTGGCAATATAATGTAGTGACAAATAACTGACAGAACCTTTTTTTAAAGGTTAGGTGTAGCTGACTAAGACTTTTTACCATGCAGCATCATCTTTATTATATTTTTGTCACAGACTAAATAATAAAAACTTCTTAGAGCATTAAACCATAATACTCTAAGATGCTCAAAATTATGTGTTGAAAGGGTGCCTCAATACCTCTGAATACAATTGAAAACTATGATAATTGGCTCGAAATAAAAATAAACATCCGCTTAATCGTTTTTATTTTATTTTTTATTTTAGTTTACCCATTTATCGGTAGATTTGATTTATTGAATACTAGCTGTGCTCGCGACTTCGTCCGCGTGGAATAGTGACTTTCGGCAGCATTATTAATTTTTTAGGCTCTTTTCCCGTTTTTGCAACATTTTTCACTGATGCTTCGCTCCTATTGGTCGCAGCGTGATGTTATATAGCCTAAAGCCTTCCTCGATAAATGGACTATCCAACACAAAAAGAATTATTCAATTCGAATCAGTAGTTCCTGAGATTAGCGCGTTCAAACAAACAAACAAACAAACAAACACACTCTTCAGCTTTATATATTAGTATAGATGAATACGGTCACCAAACAAGTACAGTTCTAGGCTGCTTCATCAACAGGCCTCTCCGATCTACAGCTTCATGGTAGTCGCATATGATGTGTAACATTTGACATCTCATCTTAGTAGAATAAGCAATTATAACATTATATTCTGAAAAAAATGGGTCAGGTCATAATTTTATAACTATAAAATAAATAATGGTAAAATCTTAGATGAATGATTGTTCTCGCTGCGGTCGAGCACAGCGAGACCAATCATTCATTTAGGGATAAAGTCTATAACACACGAAAGAGTTCAAATCAATATTACAATAGAAAATAGAATAAGTATAGAATTAACAATGACGTATATTTTTTTACAAATCTTAAAGAGAATGCAGTAATACCAATGATATTCTAGACTCGTTTTATACAAAAACATTCAATATCATTGAGTATGAGTAATACTCATTAGAAAACATTTGACGTCAAAATGACCTTTGATCAACTATTTAAAGCTATAGAAACCCTCTATTGTTCTGAGTAGAAACCCCTCAGAATAATAACTAAACTTAAAACATCTATCTTAAGCAATATGACAATATACACAAGGGACCACTGGAAATTAAGAAACTGACAATAATGTCATTATAAACAATTTTACGGCCCTTCTCTCATTACGATACGCGCAGGTGACCAGTATCCTACTCGAGTCTTGGAGACTAGTTGCTGCAGAGTATCTCACATACATTTAAATGGGGACTCGCATACTTTGATACCGGTATCCTACGCGTCCACGACTGGTCTCGCGATACCCGCCGTGCCGGTCGCCCGCGAGTCGCGTCTTCTTCGAGTTTCGACAAAATAGCGGCGGAGCAAGAAACTAATATTAAAGTGCAGGAAATTGAAAATTATTATTGTCTAGGTATACAACTAAAAATTACGAGAATACAATTATCAAGATTCTTTCTTCAGCACTAACACACTCTCATTACAAGACCCAAAAGATACGATACTCGAGTCGAAAACTAGTTGGATACTTGTTGAGGATCCGTGTATCGCACATTACGGTACTGAAAATGAACAAATTTTATCATTTATTGCCTACGCTTGTGATTAAAAGGACGTCAAAATGTCGAGTAATTCCAGTGACGAAGAAGCACTTGCAGTTTTGTTCAGTTCGTACAAAAATGATACCTAATTAAGATTGAAGTAGTGATAGAATTTAGAAGTGATAGAATTTACATAGGAATACCACTAACTATTAGGCCGTGTCGTTTCCTCGTCCAAGAAGCATCGTTGTTAGGTCTACCCATCACAAAAATCGTAAAATAAAATAATTTTTAACAAAAAAATCCGACTTCAAAAACGGAAACTAAATATAGTAAAAACAGTTCTAAAAAACAAGAAATAACATTAAAATCATCAATCAATCAATCATCAACAATACCAACCAATCACCGGACTTCAATAGACCTTCTTTAAAACTGATATGCTTATCTAGGTAATTAATAATATGATTTCAATATTATTTGTTTTTACTTCATTTAGTTTCCTTTTTTTTGAAGTAGGTTTTTTTTGTTAAAAATTCTTTTATTTTACGATTTCGTCGATACTCGAAGAAGACGCGACTCGCGGGCGACCTACATGGCGGGTATCGCGAGACTAGTCGTCGTAGACGCATAGGATACCGGTATCAAAGTGTGCGAGTCCCCATTCAAATGTATGTGAGATACTCCGCAGCAACTAGTCTCCGAGACTCGAGTAGCCTGTGCTTATCGTAATGAGAGAAGGGGCTGAATTTGTATTTTTTTAAGTAGTGTTTTAGTAACAAGATGCATATAAGACCCTAGGTTATAATATGATATAATAATGTCTATAATATAAGTCCTTTATTATAATAATGTCTAACATTCGGTAAAACGCTAAAATTTTTTATCGTCTTGTTGTAGTTTTTTTGCTGCCACAAAAGCTCTACAATTTATGTTTCTTTCAAGGTAGGGATGAATCCAATTTTTTTTTCTTGCGCAGTTTTCTATTTTGTCAGTTTCACAACCCACAGAAGTGCATTCAGATTTTGAGATACAAGAACAGTGATGATGGAAGGTTCATTATCTTTTCCAATTTCACAAGATATAATAAGATATAATGTTATCACAAGTAAGTACAGCAAATAATGCTCTAATTGCAAATCATTTTGGTATTCCGTTAGGGATGGGAGGCTCATTTTTGCTGAACAACCGCCGCCGCCGGCGGCGCCGGCCTTAAATGTCTAAGCCATAGAGAAATTCATTTTATTGGTTGACTATTTATGTACCTCAAAATTCTATGAATTTTTAATTATAGTTCACTGATTTTACTGAGCTACTAGTGGAACTACATAGATCAGTTATTAGAATATTCATAACAGTTCTAGTGTTTTAATCGATTTACTACCTAGATAAGTTTCTAAAATACTTACTTTAAATTTACCCAAACTACTGTAAAAAGGAAGTCAATGTAGGTACTGTTTACAGAAATCAATCGTGTTGCCCGGCTGTGTTATTGTTCTATGTAAATTGTTTACTTAGATTTCATTAGATGTATGAATATTAAGTTTTTTTATTATTTATTATTTCACTTGTAAGAAAACTAATAATTTGAAGTTTTTTTTACAAGTGATTTAAACCTATCACTATCCATCCAAATCAATTTTCCAACCAAAAGAACCGGGAATTCACATTATCCTGCCAAATAGTTTGCGGAGGGGCAACGATAGGTGAAGCTAGAGATTGCACTTCCGATAAATCCGGAAGCCCATTTTCTTACTACTTATGGAGTTGTCATTCTTCTAGTATCTGTGTTCTGTGCTTCCGTCTCATTTCACGAAATCACTCCCACGAACACAAATTGCTAGAAAGCGAGCGGAAAGCAGTTACACATCAAAAAAAAAAACGAACGAGCCTTACAGTCTCAGAATAATACTTACAGCATAAAGAAAATTGTATTTAACTTACAGTAGTCGCATATGATCACAGAACAGAACACAATTACTCCAAGGGCATATGATGTGTAACATTTGACATCTGGCTAAATCGTAGCGAGAGCCATCTTTCAAGAAATTGAATTGAAATCAATATTACAATCATCATCATCATCATCATCAGCTCATTTTATGTCGCCACTGCTGGGGCACGAGCCTTCCCTATAGATGGATAGGGAGAACGGGCCATAAACCACCACGCGGGCCCAGTGCGTATTGGTGGTTGTTAACGACTGCTAATGCAGTTACTTAACCTTAGCAATCGCAGACCGGGCGCGTTAAGCACTGCGCCATCGAGCTCCTCCAATATTACAATAGATTATAGAATTAACAATGACGTATTTTTTTTCTTTTATTTACTTTTTTTTATATTAAATGTTTATATAATTTTTAACGCAAATTTTTTTGCGAACAAATTACAAAAACACAAATGTTGAAAAAACTTCAATGCAGTCCGAGTTTAGTTATTGTTCTGAGGCCAGAGTTGTGTTGTTGTTATTTCCACTGTTGGACGAATCCAACAGTGGAAATAAATGAGGCACGTGTAATGTAATTGTGTTCTGTTCTGTGATCATATGCGACTACTGTAAGTTATATACAATTTTCTTTATGCTGTAAGTATTATTCTGAGACTGTAAGGCTCGTTTGTTTTTTTTTTTATGTGTAACTGCTTTCCGCTCGCTTTCTAGCAATTTGTGTTCGTGGGAGTGATTTCGTGAAATGAGACGGAAGCACAGAACACAGATACTAGAAGAATGACAACTCCATAAGTAGTAAGAAAATGGGCTTCCGGATTTATCGGAAGTGCAATCTCTAGCTCCACCTATCGTTGCCCCTCCGCAAACTTTTTGGCAGGACAATGCGAATTCCCGGTTCTTTTGGTTGGAAAATTGATTTGGATGGATAGTGATAGGTTTAAATCACTTGTAAAAAAAACTTCAAATTATTAGTTTTCTTACAAGTGAAATAATAAATAATAAAAAAACTTAATATTCATACATCTAATGAAATCTAAGTAAACAATTTACATAGAACAATAACACAGCCGGGCAACACGATTGATTTCTGTAAACAGTACCTACATTGACTTCCTTTTTACAGTAGTTTGGGTAAATTTAAAGTAAGTATTTTAGAAACTTATCTAGGTAGTAAATCGATTAAAACACTAGAACTGTTATGAATATTCTAATAACTGATCTATGTAGTTCCACTAGTAGCTCAGTAAAATCAGTGAACTATAATTAAAAATTCATAGAATTTTGAGGTAGGTACATAAATAGTCAACCAATAAAAAGAATTTCTCTATGGCTCAGACATTTAAGGTCGGCGCCGGCGGCGGCGGTCGGTCAGCAAAAATGAGCCTCCCATCCCTAACGGAATACCAAAATGATTTGCAATTAGAGCATTATTTGCTGTACTTACTTGTGATAACATTATATCTTATTATATCTTGTGAAATTGGAAAAGATAATGAACCTTCCATCATCACTGTTCTTGTATCTCAAAATCTGTATGCACTTCTGTGGGTTGTGAAACTGACAAAATAAAAAACTGCGCAAGAAAAAAAAATTGGATTCATCCCTACCTTGAAAGAAACATAAATTGTAGAGCTTTTGTGGCAGCAAAAGAACTACAACAAGACGATAAAAAATTCTTAGCGTTTTACCGAATGTTTATATTATAGACATTATTATATCATATTATAGGCTAGGGTCTTATATGCATCTTGTTACTAAAACACTACTTAAAAAAATACAAATTAAGCCCCTTCTCTCATTACGATAAGCACAGGCTACTCGAGTCTCGGAGACTAGTTGCTGCGGAGTATCTCACATACATTTGAATGGGGACTCGCACACTTTGATACCGGTATCCTATGCGTCTACGACGACTAGTCTCGCGATACCCGCCATGTAGGTCGCCCGCGAGTCGCGTCTTCATCGAGTATCGACGAAATCGTAAAATAAAATAATTTTTAACAAAAAAAAACAAGAAGAGCACCTGACCCGGTATGTCAAAAGGGTGCGGGTTCAAATCCTGCTCGTGGAAATTTTTTCAACATTTGTGTTTTTTTTTAATATTGTTTAAAAGTCTATTACACACGAAATGGTGGAAATCAATATTACAATAAAAAATTGAATATAGATTTACAAATCATAAAGAGAATGCAGCAAATGCTCATTAGGAGACATGTCATCACACTGTTACGATCACATTTCTTAAGAAATCACTCCCACAACAAAAATATTACGACCTATAATACAACGGACATCGTGCTTAAAGTTTCAATCACTGGTGGCATCCCCGACTAAAACGTAACAGTTACAGGATCACACTATTACGTACGACCCTACTTCCGTCCCTTTTCTACGAAATCACTCCTACAAATAGTATATACAGAAGGCAAGCGGAAAGATATTACACATCAAAAGCTAGCTTGTGCGTGCCTCATTTATTTCCACTATTGGATTTGTCAAACAGTGGAAATAACAACAACACAACTCTGGCCTCAGAACAATAACTAAACTTGGACTGCATTGAATATCGAATCACACATTGCATCTGTTTTAATCCCGGTTTAATTCCAAGGGAAACCATCAAATATTGAACTGAGTGTTGAGGGTTTATCACTCGGTCACGGTCATCATCGCTTCATGGCCATCAGTGTCAGCCAGTGATGAAAAGGTGTAACTTATTAAATGGCGCACTCTATCGCCCGGCAAAGATTTTCAAAAATTGGCCTTCCTATTTTTGGTAATTTATTATGCTATTCTATAATAAAATTATTGATAAACTAGATCAGCCGCTGGTTACGTCGCACGCTGAGTTTTTAGTTTGAATACCTAATCATAGTTATTAGTTGATGTCAAACGTAGTACCTACGCATAGTAGTAAACAGCCTGTGACTGTCCTACCACCGGGCAATCATTCATCATTGAAATCAATTCATTACTACAAATAGGTAATGTCCTATGCTGTTTAATTCCACGAAGGAAAGTCTCAAATGGCATTAATAGTTGATTTTTTATAAAATTGGAACCTAAATTCCTGTGCTGCTAAATGTAAAGTAACTATCTTGTTTATTTTTAAATAGTAAGTGCAAGGCAAGTAGGAGAAATAAAATTAATAAGTAAGAAACACAGTGTACTCTGTTAATAATTATAATATAATAATATCATATAACTTCAGCTTACATTTAAAACACTTTCATCGGTTGATCTTAATAGTCGAGACAATCTTTTCCCAATTAACTTAGGATAAGTTTTTGTTTTAATTAAAAACTCTTTTGATTGATGTGTCACAGCACCATTTTCAAGTTGGTATTTGCAAAGCACATGCAATGGTTGTACAAGTTGTTCCCTATAAATGGAATTCCTCTCAAGCTGTGATAAGGTTTCAGCGGCTGTTTCTAAAGTACTTAAACATCCCTCAGTGGGCTGTGTTCTAATAATGTAACTGCTAGTGTTACTTGTCAAAAGTTTTACTTGCTTCAATGCATGTAACATTGGACTTGATGCATAAATAGCTTTTGCTTGTGGCCAAGTGCCATCAAGTAATACAATGTTATAGGAATTAGCAATGCTTTCTTCTAAATCAATAATATCAACTGCAGTTTTGCTTGGGTATAAAAGTACAGTATTAGGCTGAGACAGTATAAATTCCAGATTCTCGTGCCTAGGTTGTGGGAATTTCTTTCCCTTAAAAATAAGGCACTTATCTTCCACCAGACCCAACTGCAACATTGGTGCAGTTCGCAAACATCTCTTTTCCTCAGCTGGATGCTGTAACAAAATGACTGTGCTTCGAGGATTTAGACGTTTGGGAGGCAATGCTGAACACCAGCACACAACAGAAGGTCTTCTGAAACGGAATGAATAAATAAAATTTATAATAATATAATAATATACAACAAAACTTATCTATAACTAATAAACAATCATATTTACTCGCAGTTATTGCAGAGTTCACGCATTAAAGGTGGATCTGCAGGTATATTGGATAAATCTGCCCAAACTGAAGTTTCATCCATTGCTTGAAAGTCTAGTAAATATTTACTCTAGCATAAACAGCATCTGCATCTGTAAATTATGTTGTACCTACTAATCTGAATAGTATATCATAGGAATGTGATTGTAAATATAAGCATACTTATGTAGTAGCCATAAGTTTTAACATTTTTCCGTGCATTTTTGATGAAAAATAAAATAATATTCTGGTATTAATTACAATCTGAACTTTTACAAAACGAATCCTCTACTTCTCTCTCACTCACTCAAGAGACATTCTATATTCTATCTTTCATTCTATATATTCTTGAGATTCTGTCAATCATCAAAAAAAATACTTTTTTTTAAGTGTAGTTCAGTTCGTTCCCGGAGGAACCAGCTAAGGTCATAGATCATGCTGCCATGTCATTAGTTTCTTAATTTCATTATTATTGTATATTCTTTATTGCACAAAAAACACACATACAGAGAACAATTTACAAACAATGGTGAGCAAAGGTGGACTTATCTCTAAAAGAGATCTCTTCCAGCCAACCTAAGGTGGAATGGAAGCGTCATGTTTAAAAGGAAGCGACAAAAGTGCAAACAAAAATATCTCAAATAAAAATAACAATATTAGGTACAATACATATACAATACATCTACTACAATATTATTAAAAACTACATAAACATACTACTACATAAATAACAACATAATATACAATAATAATAATAAACATGGAATTACAAGTACCCATCATTGCGATGACATAAGTGACAGAAAGTGATCCTTGACTTTCTTTTTATAGGATATAATGGACGAACTATCCTGAATGTCCGTAGGAAGCCTGTTCCATAGCTACGCTGCCTTTACTGCAAATGAATTAAAGAGGAAGTTGGTATTGACTTTAGGAATCTCAAGCGTCATTGTTATACAAGCACGTCTTGAGCGGCAAGGTGGGGGCAGGAGTTGGCAACGGGAACGAAGGTAAGAAGGAGAATTAGGGTCGTTAACGATGTTATAGAGTTTGGTAAGGATGTGCACATTACGGCGATGTCTGATCGGTAGCCAATTTAATTCACTACGAAAGTGAGACCCATGGTCATACTTTCGTAAGCCAAAGATAAAACGTATGGCCAGATTTTGCAGACGTTCTAGTTTCAGCAGTTGCTCCTCAGTCACATCCAAGTAACATACGTCGGCGTAGTCTAGAATAGGGAGAAGAAGGGATTGCGCAAGCATAATTTTGGTTTGAAAGGGGAGAAAGTATTGAAGTTGCTTAAGGGAGTGGAAACTAAAATGTAGGTAGGTAGGTTTACTAATTTCACTGATGTGAGCTGACGGAAATGTCACAGTCCAACGTCAAACCAAGGTTCTTTACTCTGTCGGCGTACTCTTAACCTACCGCTACCCACAGTCATGGTTTGTGATTTTGCAGGGTTAACAATAAGACCGAAAGATTTAGCCCTTGCTTGGACAGCAGATAAGTCTTGATTTAGGGCTTGAATCGTTTCCACGATCTCCGAAAGCATGAAATGCCTGTAAATCTGGAGTTCATCGGCGTAAAGATGGAAAGGAGATGAAATAACAGATGAGATTTTATTAATAAAAACAGAGAAAAGAAGTGGTGACAGCATACCACCCTGAGGCACACCAGCGGACAAGCTAATCCAGTCCGAGGACGCATCCTGATGCTTCACACACTGCATTCATTACTTCATTAGTATTATTTGTAATAAACTCTATATAGGATGACAATGTATTATTGTTTTGTCAAATAAAATCTGGTCTCACTGCGGAGATCGGAGCTGTAACGTTCTTTGTAAGTACTTCGGTTTTTATGGTAATCGCGTCGGATCCAACTCACTGAAAACGCTTTTCGGGCGTAGGAGCTGGATCTGCTAGCCCGCGCGTGATAGCGTGTTTTCTATACAAACACAAAAAACTTATTACAGCTATGCGCATACAAGCAGATCCTGCTCTCCGTAGCGCACGCAGTGCGTGACAGTGTGAGAAGAGAATTGCCATAATTAAGAAACGTAATTTTAAAATACACCTGTCACTCTCTTAAATTAGAAAAAGAAGAGACATAAAATGAACAGCTGATTTTAAAGCTGTCAAAGTCTGTTCGAAATCGAGACGCATCTAAGGTTCCATGGGTAAAATGTATACAAAAGAACTCTTGGCTTAGCTTGCTTTAGCACATTTAGCCAGTGTCAAAGTATTTTTCCTTACAAGTAATACATAAATAAACAATATTTCCTTCCTGATAATGATGATGAATGATAATAGAAATGAGAAGTGAGAAATGATATAGGTACCCCCCAACCCCTCGAGTATCTCAGTAAAGATGTGGGGCTTTACTATCTTATCTTATCTTATCTTAGTGGGGCCTGCCGAGGTTTCCACCTCCCAGTAACACTTCGACCCATTGGGATCTTTTGTGTAACCCCATCCTTTCACTCTTCCTCCTCTGTAAAGATAGATGCCATAAGTCTGGCAACGTCCTTAAGAGCGAAGAGCCTGAAGTCCTCCGGTTTCGGATAGGCCGACCCCAGGAGTCCCATTCTTTTCCTAGCCAGAGAGTCACAGTCACACAGTAGGTGCTGCATTGACTCGGTTTGCTCTCCACATGCCCTACACAAACTATTTATTGAAAGGTGCATTCTGTGAAGCATTTGTTTTGTGGCATAATGCCCTGTCAAGGCACCGATGGTTAATCGGGCCTGCCTTCTGCTGCCTCCGCATATGAACTTACTCCGTCCTAAGGCGTTTTCGCCTAGGAAGGATTTGGAGTGTTTCATACCCGGCTGCTCTTTCCATTCGATGCCGTGCCTGTTTTTGATGTAATCTTTTAAGGCCTTGTTGATGGTACTTTGTGCAAGTGCCACGAACGGCTCAGGACCAATAAGCTGGGTCTCTGAGCCCTCCCTGGCAAGTGCATCCGCCATCTCGTTGCCGTGGATTCCCATATGGCCTGGGACCCAGATCAATCGCACCTTGTTATGCCCACCTAGCTTGTTTAGAGCTTTTGTGGTTTCCAGAACAAGGCCAGAGTCGATTCGGGGCGATATGAGTGACTTGAGCGCGGCTTGGCTGTCACTCAGGATGAATATATTGCGCTTTTTAATAGCTAACTCTATATTCTGCTTTGCGCATAGGAGAATTGCGAAAGTTTCTGCTTGGTAAACAGTAGCAAATTTTCCCATGCTTTGACTATGCTTGAAGTCGTTATTATAGACGCCTGCCCCTGTGCCCGACTTCATTTTTGATCCGTCGGTGTACCAGATTAGGCTGTCTTTTTCCGGAGACGGTGGCCCTCGTTTTCATTCGTCCCTCGTTGGAACATAAACTTTAAATTTCTTTTCGAACACGAATATGGGGGATATTTTATCGCACCCCATTTCCATGATCCTATCAGGAATGTCACTTGGTTCCCATTTTGTGTGTCTGGTCAGAGGTTTAGATGCGTCCCATAACCCGGCCACTTTTAGTCTATGTAACGCTTTCTTTGCCTCTGTTTCTATTACAATGTGCAGGGGTGGAAGGTCTGTGAGGACCTCTAGCGCTGCCGTTGGAGTGGTTCTAAAGGCACCAGTGATTGCTAGACAAGCTGTTCTCTGAAGTTTGCTAAGAGCATTCTTACAGATCTTCAGCCTGGTTCTGGGCCACCAGACGATGCTGCCATATGTGAGGATCGGTCTCACCATCGTCATGTAGATCCACCTAATGATTTTGGGGTTGAGTCCCCAAGTCTTGCCATATGTAGACCGACACATGCCAAAGACTCTGTAAGCCTTGGCTACGGTTGTGTCCACATGCTGTTTCCAAGTAAGTTGCCTATCCAGCGTTAAGCCTAGATATTTCACTTCTTTGGACCAAGAGAGCCGGGCGCCATAGAGTGTTAGGCTACCCAGTCCCGTAGTGTTTCTCATTCTTGTAAAGGGGATGGCTGTTGTTTTCCCCGGGTTTACAGAGAGGTGATGGGCATTGCACCATTCCTCCAGCAGACCTAGGGCACGTTGCATTAACCCCGATACCGTAGAGGGAAATTTCCCACTGACTGAGATGACCAAATCATCCGCATAACCCACCGTATAAAATGGTCCTTTATTCAGCCTTACTACAGTTGAATCAACCACAAGGCTCCACAGAAGAGGCGAGAGAACCCCTCCTTGTGGGCATCCTCTAGTTGTTCGCGCAATGAGACTGTCACCTAGCAGTTCAGAGTTAATAATTCTACCCTTTAACATGCATTCAATCCAATTACAGATCGGTTGTGGCACACCATGGTTCTTGGCTGCAACCTTGATGGATTCAAAGGTAGTGCGATCAAATGCACCTTCGATATCTACGAAAGTGCAGACGCAAATCTCCTTGTTTTCCAGCGCAGATTCCGCTCGACTCACCAAATGATGAAGAGCAGTTTCGGTTGACTTCCCCGCCTGATATGCACACTGAAGTCCATGAAGTGGGAATCTTTTCAGAGGTCCCGCTCTGATATATTTGTCTACCATCTTCTCCAGGGTCTTCAGGAGAAAGGATTGTAGACTTATAGGCCTAAAGGCTTTGGGTTCTTCGTAATCTGGTTTTCCCGTTTTGGGTATGAAGATTACCTTAACACGCCTCCATGTTCTGGGAATATGTCCGAAAGCTATGCATGCTTTATACAGCCTGCAGAGATGGGGTCCCAGGATGGAGGCGCCCTGCTGTAGTAGAATGGGATAAATGTTGTCAGGTCCTGGCGCCTTAAACGGTTGAAAGCTCCCAAGAGCCCAACTAACCTTACATTCATCCACTAGGGGCTTTACTAAGTCCTCACGCAGACTTCTAGAGAGAATTTGAAAAGTGCCGTTGCACTGTTTTGTTTCATTTGCCAACACTCATGCCATGCACACTCACGAACACTTATCCACCATTATTTCACATTAATATTCGACATAGCACAAATTTTAGAAAATAAAACTAAACCGCAGACATGCTTCTTCACTTTCCCGCCAAGAAGCCTCGGGTTTTTAATATTTTTTTCCTTTAGTTGATAACTTTGTGCGATTAGCACATTTAGCCAGTGTCAAAGTAATTTTCTTACAAGTAATACATAATTAAACAATATTTCCTTCTTCCTCCAGTAATGATGATGAATGATAATAGAAATGAGAAGTGAGAAATGATATACCCCCCAACCCCTCGAGTATCTCAGTAAAGTTGTGGGGCTTTACTAAGTCCTCACGCGGAGTTCTTGAGAGTATTTGAAAAGTGACGTTACACTGTTTTGTTTCATTTGCCAACACTCATGCACACTCACGAACACTTAACGGTTAATAATCCACCATTATTTCACATTAATATTCGACATAGCACAAATTTTAGAAAATAAAACTAAACCGCAGACATGACTCTTTACTTTCCCGCCAAGAAGCCCCAGATTTTTAATTTAATTCTTGTATTTTTTCATATTTTTTTTATTTGACATGAATATAAGTCACTTGCAAAATTTTTTGCATATCTGTGTTTGTGTATGTACTCATCATGTGCTCATAGTTTGTTAAGTGTTTTTTTTATATTTTATTGTTTTCTACAATCCGTGAGAACAGGAGGATGTTTGTTTTGTATTTTCTCAAATTTCTTTTGATAAGATATTAATTATTTATATAATAATTATTATTGTCTTCTTTTGCCTAAAAAAAAGAAATATAAACTGCTTTTAGAATTTTCTTAGTCATAGACAAGATGGCAGTCTTTCTTTTCATGTTTTGGTATTATAGCATTACTAAATTACACAATTAAAAAATTACATTCATCATTTTGATTGAATTAATTTTACTCATTACAATTAGTTATGATGACAGTTACCAAAATTGTTTGGTTTTAAACAAAGTAGGAATTATTTGAAAGCGGTCTTACTTCATGACGCCATTTTGCGCTTTGATTCATTGGTACAAAATAACTTTTACGAATACGATTGTAGACGTATAGTGCGTCTCTTTTCTTTATTATCTATTTATAAAAGAGTAAAAGAGTAAGCTGCTTTACTGACTTTCTCTTTGGGGTAGGTATGTAGGTAGGTATCTATATGTGTATAGGTCTGAGAATTTTTATGATACGAACGAAGAAATAATTTGTAAACATGGAGGCCAAGTGTTACTACTACCTATGTTAAAGTGAAGTAATTTGATGAATCCTTTTGATATTGTGGTATTTATCAACATGGTTAGTATTTTATTATTTCGCTCTTTATATTACTGTAGCATTATGACAGTGTATATAATGTGTTAGAGGCTACAATGTAAACGTATGCACTTATTTGGCGCCAATGTACCAAAAGACCGTTAGGCTTGCTAAAACTCAAGATCATTACATGATTGTTGATTGTTTGAAGATTTGTAGGGAAACTTTTAACTTTTGACTGTGTACCAAGTAACACGCTAATTCTGCGGAGACCACGAAGTTTTTCAACGCTATAAAAACTGGTCTCACCAGTGTTGTCAGATCTGTCATTGTAATAGAATCCACTTTATATCTCTGTTATTAGTTTAAATATCAATGTATTTTAATGGTTTAGCTTTGAACATACATTTTGATCGTGTTACAGGTCTCCGTGAAGTGTGTGGATTACCTCTTTTGAAATGAAGATACCATTGTACTTGGAAACGTCTTGACCAACCTTGAAGTGAGTAGGTACCTACATACTTCGCATTACTAAATTTGTTTGGATCGGAAGATGATCTGATATTATTAAGGATTACATTTCCTTCTTACTTTAAACCTATTGCCATTTCTGTAATTGTCATTTATTTAGTCAGGTAGGTAGGTTTTGCAAAATCTTTTTTATATTATATGTCATTAATTTGTAATTGGTTTGTTAGCTTACGTACGTCTGCTTACTGCGAAAACCGAATAAATGCATGTTGTGGCATTTCGAGTAAATTGTTTTTAAACCTATGCACTTGTCATGGAGCAAGTTAAGACCTCAAAATTCATTATTTCTGATGCAAAAAGTTTGTATCCCCTAGACTAGTCTAGGGGTTATAGATGTAAACTTAATATTTTGTGCTGTAAAAAACTGTTTTAAAGGAGAATGGGCAAGTCATGGGCACCAACAAGCCATACATCAATGAAAAGGGCATCTCATAACTTAATTTTTTTGTATGACTGCAAATGTGTAGCTTATGGGGGCTTATGGGGGGCTATACGGGGTTCTTTGTGAAAATGTCAAAAATAATTGCAGTGTAGTTTATCTTTCATTATATTTTTAAAGCAGACTTTACTTTTACTGATAAATTTTAATATAGAATTTTAATATAGAAATATTAAGACAGGATTTTGCGAAAGAGAGGGCAAAGAGTGGTGTAGGGTTTAAATTCCCAACCCATAGATGGGGTTAGTGCTGAGTGGGTAGACCAAAGTTCATATATTTTGCCTATTCTCGTTTTATTTAAATACAGAAAGGTGTGCACTTATCAAGTTTTCCCCTGAAATTAGAGAAAGTATTGTATCTTCGGAATTAACTGTATTATTAATCTAATTTAAGTCCAATGCTAACGCTTTTTGTATTTGTAAGCAACTGTAGCATTTTAACATTGTTTTAAGCAAAAAAATGTAGCTCAATTTGCCTGTTTTTAGCAATTTATCAGGTTTTGCTTGAAGGAAATTTGTGAAATTTTACCATTATTCACCAGAAACAATACAACGAATGTCTTTGAAAACAAAGCACTTTATTTCCATAAAATTAAGTAGTAATTTAATAAAACAAGTGAAAAGTAAAAAGAAATCAAAGATTTTATTTGGCATAGTATCCAGAACAACGAAAAGTGACAAACACGCCACTGTCAAATTTTATTCTTCGAATGAAAATCAATTGAAGGTTCATGTAAGCAATCTAGCTTATTAGTAGTTGGCAAAGCTAAATACCATCCATGGTATTTGTCCGGAATATTTTTTTTGTGCTAAGTCCAAGTAAATCTTTTTTCTTGACTTCACTGATAGTTAATTAGCTCTGATAAAGCTGTGTCAATTGCGTGGCCGTGCTTAAATTGTACTGCGTTTTTTTTGCCCTTTTGTTAAGACGTGGAGCTCGATGGCGCAGTGGTTAACACGCCCGGTCTGAGGCTATTACAAGTGCTGAGGTTAAGCAACTTTCGCAAAGGCCGGTCATCGGTTGGGTGACCAAACAATTATCATCTCGAGCTCCTCCGTGTTTCAGAAGGCTCGTAAAGCCATCGTTAACAACCACCAATCCGCACTGGGCCCGCATGGTGGTCATGAGCCATAGGCTCGTGCCCCAGCAGTAGGGACATAATATGAGCTAATGATGATGATGATGATGATGTTAAGATGTGTAGATGGGTCCGCATTAAGTACTATTTTGACTAACGTCCATGAACATGAAATTTTCGGATATGTTATAATTAAAAAAGATCTTTGGATTCTCCTCTTTGCGGTATTGCATTCTTTTTATTTTCAGCCACCTCACTTGATCCCCATTACAATCCTTAGACCGATTAAAAATTGTTTCCTTAGCAAATTTTTTCAAAACTATGAATTCATTGAATTTAAATTCTTTTGCTTTATAGGGTACTTTTGTAAAGGATTCTTGTCCAACAGTTACTTTTATCAGGCATGGAATAAATTTCAGAGTTTTTCTTTGCTGTTTCTTTACTACTATGCATACTATCCACTTCCATGTAACTGCCCAGAATAATTTGTGCTCTATTTTTATTAAGTGGGAAATATTGTGAACTGCAAATAAAAGTAATGCGGCGACATATTGATTCCTTTTCTGTTCACCACATGTATCGGAATTTAGGCAGACCTCAGTCACATGAGGTGGAACACAAGTAACAAGATAATGATATAATACACACATCGAAAATGTCTAGGGATCAAGTACATTTTAAAGTATTGTTGTTATAGTATTAATATTTTAACTTTTTTGGATTGTTATTGATTCTTTTTAGTGAATTTCACGATATGAATGAAAAATAAAAAAATCCACGAAACTTAGATTCCAATAATGACGACATAACGACTCCCTTTCTTCATGAGAATACTCATTACACTTATAAAAACATTTCTCACAATTTTTTCCTTTGAGTATAAGGAAGACCCTCAGCCCGCCTTTTTTTCGCAATATCGACTTTCCAGTTCCCAGGATCAGCCTTTTTCCAACGTCTCCTCGAACATGTAGCATCGAATACCTTTTTTTAGCAAAATCTCGCAAATACAAATTGCAATTTGATGTGCATCCTCATGTCTCTCGTTTGGCAATTGAACTGCAACTTCCGCTATACTTGAAAGATCACCTAAGATCTCGACCTCATCGCTTGCATGCTTGCTTGCTGGATCAGATGGATTGAGTCCGGCTCAGGGTCATAATAAGGATCAGCAGCAGAGTCATCACTGTCAAACATGTGTTCCATTTCCGCTACTATGTTTGCTTTTGACTCGCTTAAAATCGAAGAAGAGTTTGAAGTAGAACCGCACCATTGTGTAGTCTTTTGCAATAAATAAAATACATCGCCTAATATCACTTTATACCACTTTTAAAACTTTTTCGTGTGGCTCATTTTGGCACGGCCACCATCACCAACCCGAAATCTGAGTTTACAGATAATTAGTGGATAATTAGTGGGAATTAGTGGATAAATCTCAGAATTAGTGTGGCCATGGTTCAAAAGTTATAAGGGATACAAGGTGGCCGTGCCAAAATGAGCGCTCATTTTGGCACGGCCACCTTGTATCTCTGAACCCACGGGTCGTAGCGAAGATCTAATTACACCAATAATTAGTGGGAATTAGTGGATAAATCTCAGAATTAGTGGGAGCTTCTATGAAAAGTTATGTCAATTTTTCATTTTCCCATAGTAGATGTACAATCGCGTACATGAAGCTTATTGATAAGGTTTTCGTAGCAGTCAAATGGAACAGTTACCTACCTACCTACTTACTTCAGGTAAATAATAATACCAATGGTATTAGCACAGTATTACCACAAAGTAAAGAAACGGAACAGAGACAAAGCTTCTAAGGAGCATACGAAATTCTTACCTATTTTAGTAGGGTTGGCAAAAGACAATAAAATAAAATAAACAAACATTTATGAGCTTTTGCTTACTATAAATATTTTTTTTTTTATAACTTTTGGTTTTTAATAATTTGTTATGCCTTTTGATAGAATGGTAATTTCTGAATCTGATAAAAAGTCTTTTCAAGTAATCAATTGGGAAACAATCTCATGGCATATTAAATGTACAATGTTGTACTCGTTTCTGAATATCATTACCAATATTAAAAATATTTTTGTTTAATTCCCGAGTTCCTATGGCCATCTTCCAGCTCCACCATCAGACTCTAGTTACCATCTAGCACCAAAGTACTCGTCAAGATGAATCATACGAGCCCAAACTAGATGGGGTTGTGTCGTTTAATAACCGAGTTCCTGTGGCCATCTTCTAGCTCTATCATCAGACCCTGGTTACCACCTAGCACCAAAGTTCTCGTCAAGACAGATCAAACGAATTCAAAGTCGATGGAGTTGTGTCGTTTAATAACCAAGTTCCTATGGCCACCTTCCGGTTTCATCATCAGATCAGCTCCATGTCATACTACTGACATGTACTGATTTTGCATTGTCATCCGATTTACACATGCATGCAAAATTTCAGCTCAATCGGTAACCGGGAAGTGGAATAAATTTAACTTGCAAGATTTGATCACAAGCAAACATCGGGACAGGTGAAACTAAATAAAAGCTTGTAAAAATAACAATTAACTACGTAACATACCTACATAATATACTGGTTTGTGCGACCTATCTAAAATTTTAAATAGGCATAATCTGGTTTTAATTTACTTACCTAGTAGACTCCTTGGGATAATTGAAATATGAAATATCTTTTTTTTTCTAGTATTATTCATACAAACGGTACAGTAAACGATCATTTTATAAGTCCAGTGGTACGAGCACGGATCTTACCGATCGATAAATTTATCGGTAGACAAAACCGTTTATCTATCGAATTTTATCTACAACCGCTAGCACGGGTCTCGAATCGGTAAGTTTTATCGTGTTCTGTTTTAGCGATATTTAAAAATGGCAACACGGCAATTTTATCGTCCCGTTCGTTCATCATTCATTCGAATTTTATATTTTTAATTGTTAGTGATTAAATTCTCTTTGTTTTGTGTTCTGTTTCTTATCGTGTAGGGTTTTTAAAGGAATTTTAATATTATCTATTTATTTATTTAATATTATTTTACTATGTCGGAACCACCAAAGTATCTAAGTATCACTTTTCTAAGTCGTTTAAAAAATATCGCCCCTTATATTTACTTAGTTGTTAGTGGATTACTTTTAGTAGATTATTTGCTCCATGCTTTTGTAAAAAGCCGTCAGCAATTAGAGCCCTTTCAGCAGCGGTGCTGGGAAATCGAATGTAGACGGGCAAAAGACTATACACAATAGCTTCAGAGACCTCCTTCACAAGTTTGCTAACTGTACATTGTCCCAACGCCAAGTTATTTTCTTGCCCAGTGCATCGCTGATAACTACTGATGGCATGAAACCGCACAGCGGTGAGGACTGGCAAAAAGTAGATTGTTGAGGTTAGAATAAAAATATGAAATAGGAAAAGAAAAAACTAAATTCCTGCTACTTACAACAACATGGACGGGCAATACGTTTGATCTGATCCGTCGGATGGCGCCCCAAATGCTTTCGATAACCACAAAGGCTAATTCTCGGGATATGCGAAACAACCTCATGAATCAGAATCTGCTAAATCCATGGGGTTGTTTCTCTGCCTCAGATGGCACCGGACAATGTTAGTTTCTTTGCGACGTCGCTGTTTCGTCTCTTTTGCAACCAGCAAAAGGTGCCCGAAATCCATTTTTTCACGACCGCCCAAGAAAAGTAATATTTAGTAACTTTCCAATGGCGTCGAAAGCGTCGATAACTTTATCTACCAACTTTTAGATGCCGATAAATTTATCTACATATCGATATAATTTATCCACAAGAAATGTCATTTTCGAGTCCCATGCTAGCTTTTAAACTAAATAGATAAAATTTACCGATAATATCTACGGGTCGATAAAGCAAGTCCCATGCTGCCGATGTTAATTTGTCGACTTGGACTGTCAAATTTTATCGTCTAATGTCACTTTATCAGTCGATAAAAGATCCGTGCTCGCGGGGCAGAACTAATTATTTACACTTACGATTTATAACTATTTACAATTCGTAACAAATATACAGGAGCACAAAACAAATAAGACGTGCTGCAGGCCCTTCCGTTTGTCTACTGGCCGAGCGAGCGTAACCGGTTTTATCCAGTGGCGGCGCGTACGCGACGCAGCGGCTAGTTGACACGCACACATGCGCCGTATGCTTGTAGTAGTTTACCTACGACGGCGCGGTTGTATGAAACTTTGTCTCTGTTCCGTTTCTCTACTTTGTGGTATTACTATTTCATACAGTAGGGCATCGCCTTTGATGTGGGGCGATGCCGCCGCCCGCGTAGGTATCTACGCGATCGTTCGTCGATATGCAAGGGTTGTCACAAAATTCGAAATCAAATAATCGTTAATATTTTTATAACATAATCATTTATTATCAAGAAAAAACTATATAGGTACATATTTACAAATGTTGCACTGCTAAATTAACGTGAAGGTTTATTTTTAGATTTCAATTTTCTATTATTAAAACAATATATTAAATTCGCATTCGGATTGCTTAAAAAAAAAAAAAACAAGCCCAGAAATCTTAAATATAAACCCTAAAAGATAAGTGAATATAAAACCTCCTCTTTTTTTTGTTGGTTTAAATAAATCATAACAGTTGGATATTAGACAAATACTCCTTCTGTGTCCGACGTCCCAACTACTCCAATAAGTTGTAAACATAATGATTATACTTTGCGCAAGACCTTGCGCCGTAAAGAATACATATACCTACCTACACTAGAAAAACCCGCTAGGTTGGAGTTAGAGTTACGAAGTAACTATTTAGTAAGGGGAGCCCGTTGTGCAACTGATACAGATGCTAATGATACCATCTTACATCTAATAAGAGAATGTCCACTAAACGCCAAGGCGAAACAAGAACTAGAGCAAAAGATAGATGGTCTCGTTAACAAAAATTCGATTCAATTGATAATTGAGAATAAAAACACAGAAATAGCCTATTAAAATGTATGGAGGCTGTTGTAGATATACGAAATAAAAACAAGTGAAAATTGTAGTGTTTGTGATGAATTTGAATTTGATATTTGTGATTGAATTAGTTAATAGGTATGTGTTGTAAAAACGTTCATTATTAATCAATGAGAAGTTGGCAAAATAAATAAAAGAAAAAGAAAAAAGAAACTATTTAGTCATCTAAATCTCTGAAATTTTAAATTCTTGTTGTGTTTCGACGTCGACTTACAACCGTATACAAAACAACGTGTATTGCACCATTATATTCAATAGGAATCACTGAACGTAAATTAAAAAAAACGTTTAAAAACGCAGTACGCGCATGTGGCAGCCCTTCACGGTAGCTCCCACAAACTGCGCTTGTTTGTGGGACACTCGCCGCAGCGCCCGCTTCCCCGCGGGTTCCCCTCCCTTGCTCTGCGAAAGCTTCGATGCGCAACTGTATGCTTGCTAAACTGGTATTAGTTCACTGTCATATTTAATTTGTATTCCAAACAAATACCAATTTGTCAAACTAATAAATATATTAAATTTACTATTCCACACGAATACCAAAACATGAAATGATACAGTCAAGGGGAAATAAGTATTTTCCTATTTATTTTGAAGTTAAACCTTACTAAAACATACACTTCATTATAATAAATTAATCTAAGTAGGTACACAGTTCAGAGTGAAGGGATTTATTCAATTTGTTTTTTCCTGCGATAAAAGGATGAGCTTGCTCTATTGGTTTAAAACCCAACCAAGCAACCAATCAGAAGCAACGGAACAACATGCATACAGCTTCATGCATGCATGATGTCTCTCAGTAAGGAATGTTCCGTCCGAGTGTTTTGTATCGAAACTCCGGATCGCAATAGATCATTGTACACATACTAATATTGATTTGATACGATTTTTTGGATCGATCCAGTAGTAACAAGCGTATTTTATAGAATAAAACAATAATAGGTATGTTGTTTTTTTAAACTTGCCAAACATTATTTTTTTAAAGTTAGTACCTACCTACCTCTACGCAATAACAGTAATTTCGATAGGTGCTCCGGATCCAAAGTTCCAAACGCTTATGATTCCTCCACTATCCGTTTTCATGAAACAACAACCATATATTTGATTTTTTGGTTGAAATAGAGCTATAGATAAATCTATAATGTTGATATAAGAAAATATACAAAATAAGTTGTTGTTGGTGCAAACAAACGTACCTACTACATTTAATGTTCTTTCCTCAAACTAAACAAATAAATAATTATGTCGAAATTGACGATACTTACATCAAACATAACATGATGCGACAACAACTGATCTAATAAAATTTACCGCCATCGCCACGGATGAATATTTACATTAGTGAAATGATCTTTAATTTTTATATTACTATATCACTGCGGTACGTATTAAAATAGGGGTAAAAAAATCATAATAGGTAATTCATAACTACATTTGTTGGTTAATTATTCAAACATGTGATTTGTTTGCCAAAAATCAAACTTAGTGCTACGTATGTAGTTAGGTTACATGATTAATCAAATTAATAGTTGATTGTCTGTGATATTTTATATGAGTTCCTAGTAGACATAATAAATTTTCTTATATTGTATACAACATCATAATTTCATAACTATATATTTGTAGATTAATTATTCAAACATGTGATTTGTTTAACAAAAATACATCTGTAAGTACTAGTTACTTGCTTTAACAAGTTGATGTGTCGATTGTCTGTGATATTTCATTATTGAGCGAAATCCTTACTAGGTGCCTACCTAATAATTTTTTTTTTTTTAAATATTTTGTACAACATTTTTGAAATCAATATATTTATTAGACACTGTTTAGGAAAATTACGGGCGTAACTATTCATTATTAGACTTTGAGTAAATTATTTATATTATTTGATTTTACCTTAATTTAACAAGCGACTGATTTTATGTCTATTATATTTAACCTCCCCTGTGTGGTGCCGGGGATAAAGAATTGCACCACCCCCTCTCGTCCCGTGGGTGTCGTAAAAGCCGACTAAGGGACTATTCCAGAGGATGGGCAGCAGCATCTCTCTGAGGTTACCCTCAACCTACTGCGATCGCCAACCCGCCTGCCAAGCGTGGCGATTACGGCAAATACCCCTCATATCCTTGGGGGAGGCCTTTGTCCAGCAGTGGACGTCTTTTGGCTGAGATGATGATGATATTTAACCTAAGTAAATTTTACTAGGTAGGTATTTACTAATATTAAATGTTTTTAATATTTTACATTAACATTTATACATATTTAATTAACGGCCCGTCCCTGCTTCGCACGGGTGGACCTTTTTTTTTTATACAGCCTATGTTACTCGGCGCTAGTGTAGCATTCTAATGGTGACATATAGTTTAAATCGGTCGGAAAAGAAAATTATTGTTTTTACTATTTTCTTTTTACGTTTTTTCTCTCCATAACATAAGAACCTTTCTCAGACTTCATCAAACACAACAAAAAAAAAAACAGCTAAATCAGTTTAGCCGTTCTCGAGTTTTGCGATTAGCAACTCGGCGATATAGATAGATATTGATTTTATTTTTAATTTTTTTTTTATTAATATTTTAATTCAAATCTTTTTGTGAAAATTTAATACAACACCATGAAACCAAAAGCATTTTTACTTGACTGTACCTCTAATCCCTAATTAGCTTGTTTTGGTATATTTTGTAAGTGGTTCGTTTGAAATACAAAATAAATATGACAGTAAACTATTGGTATTAGTTTCGTGGTATTGGATTGGAATAGATCAAATATTTTACTCGTTAAAAAATCAGTCAAGAATGTGAATAAATGTTTTAATAGTTTTTTTCTAAAAATGTATTGTTTGTGCTACTAGTTCAATCAGTGTCGTATAAACACAACAATATTTATGATTATTTACCACATTACTTTGCGCATTTATGTGTTAAGATTGTTTATGATAATTTACTTGCATATTTTGTCAGATGTGTGTGTATTTGTAAAGTTTTATTCTGTTTAACTTTGCTATGGCTTAGCATTTATTTGATTTTACCAGAAGAAAGAGCATCAAAAATTACATATAACTGTATTTAAAACTCAATTTCGTAAAAAACTGCTTTTATGCGGTTTTCGCAGTAAGCAGACGGTATGTCAAAGCAATGAGGTTTTAATTAAAAAACTGCTTCTGTTTCAGCAATGGGCACGGAGTTGCCAAAAGAACAAGACTCTAGTGGTGATTCGGATTCAAACAGCGATTCAGAGGTTAGTTTACTTGGTTTTTGTATATTTACAGTTAGTCTAGTTTAGTCATTATACTAAAAATCAGAGTAATGTAATACCTTATGTATGATAAAATAATTTTTGAAACTTAACTAGCTTACACAACCTTTGTTTTCTTGATTAGTTACTATTACTTTTTAGTAAATGTGTTCATTAGTTCATAATATAAATGTTTGTCTTATCTTGTTATGTTTGTGCTGTTTTGAGCAGAGAGTGTTTTCTAATCTAAAAGTATTTAATATTTAAACAATTTAACTTATTACTTAATCTTACATTTCAGCAAAGCAGCTTAAGTGATTCATCTGGAAGTGATTGGGAGTGCTCTGATGCAAAACAGGGCTCTGCTCTCAAACCACACTTTTCTGTAACTTCATGTGACACTGGACTAAAGCTTAAAATCGCTGCTATTCCTCCTAGAAAAGTTTCCCCCAAGAAAACTTACAAACCGTTAGTTAAAAAGAAATCAGCTGATAACTCACCTAAAACATCGAAGGCTGCAAATGATAAGCCAACAGTAAAGAAAAAAGTAAACTCACGATTGTCATCCAGTTCAAGCTCAGATTCATGCAGTAATTGTTCATCAGACACATCGAGCGATGATGATATACCATTAAAAGCTGTGTCAAAATCATTGCAGCCTAAGGGATCACCACTCAAAACTTCTGGCACCACCAATAAAAGCTCAGTTGTCAAAAGTGAGAGTGATGAAGAAGGGAGGAGTGATAGTAAGGATAATGGATCCAAAGTTAATAAGGACAATAATAGTGTTGCAAAGACTAGTAATGCTGTTGTAAAAAAGACAAAAAGTGATGAAGTAGGTGATAATGATGTGACAGTGAAAAGAGGAAAAGACAGACCGCGAACTAAGGTAAGCATGAATTTATCATTACTATTAACTGCTGAGCACTGGCTATCATGGAATAAAATAATCGAAATAAGGCATCTGACCTATTACATAGACTTTATAAGAGTTGCAGGGTATTAACAAAGACCACCACTTGTGATCCCCGATCCGATCCGAACCCTTCGGAGACTAGTAGGGCACGGAGACGCACACTTTTAAGTGTGCGATGCCGTTCCCTCTAGAAATCCTCCGAATGTGATTCGTTTCAATACGGCTTGAGGTACCCTTTACGTACCTCGCCGCCCCCAAAAAAGCCCGGTGACGCTGAAAATGCCGTTAGAGGCAATCAGCAATCTCTCTCTCAAAAAAAAAAACCACTTGTGATAATTGTCTAAACTTGTGATTGCACAATTAATTAACTACTGTCATCTAAGACTACCATCATGATTTTCGCATTAATCATTTCGTATGGCATATGGTTAAGCTGAACATAGACAAAAATGCCACAAGCTTCGGCTTATAACCATACTATATACTTAGACAAATACTCAAGCAGTTGTTTCCTTTAGAGGCATGCATGCATTTATCAAGACGTTTACGGTTATTTTTAGTTTTGTCTATGTAAAAGGAAACATTAACATAAATTGTGAGAACTAGCCAAGTCAGACCTTAGGCTTTAATATATCATCCTAAGTTATAAGAATAAATGATATTTTAAGTTGTTATAAAATATTTTTTTATTTATTTATTTAGGTATTTTAAACTTTTGCAACAAAATATTAATACTTGAGGCCTATGTCCAGCAGTGGACTAATATAGGCCGATGATGATGATGATGATGATGATTAATACTTAATGCCTGAGGCATTTTCTACCAGTCAACCATAGGGTGGTGCAGAAATGACATGGGAGGTGCAAATTTTGAGAGACAACAAAAGTAGAAAACAGTGTAACAAAAAGATTCAAACAAAGATTCAAAGATTTTTATGTTGTTATAAATAAATTTCAGGACTGACCATTGAACTTGGCACCCATTTAGATCTCACCTCTTTTGTTGTTGAAGTCAACAACCTAGGCATATATCATAATATTGAACTTTGCTCTCATTTCACATTTGTGTTTTTGAGGGGATTTACAATTTATTAATAAGATGCATACCATTCGAGAACTTTCAGTTTTATAAATTAGTTTCTAGTTACTTTAAATTGGAGAAAGAAAGAGCACTCGTCCTTGATATCATAGCGTGAAAAATAATCATCGGTTTAAAAATCGCACCTCACTGTGTAAGGTCCCGGGGGTACGAGAGTTCATGCAGCGAACACAGCGGCTGCACCCATAGAAACCAAGGAGAATCGTGAGAATCTTATCATGAACTCAATCGGATGCTTTACCACCCACGTAACTGAATACAATAATTTGGTTTTGGTTGATGCCAAGAAAACTCAGGTTTGCTTAGCATTAAGCCAGTATCAAGTAGTATTATTATTATAAACTAAGAATTGTACAGTTCATTAGGTTAAAAATGTCTGTGTGTCTGTCTGAGTTTGACAACACGTGTAATTGCGAAAAGAACCACAGAGGCAGCACTTTGGGATCCCTAAATTTTGACAGCTAGTTGACAAACTCTATCCTAATTTTAAAAACAATTGATTTTAGTACTCTTTAAAATAATATGTTGTAAAGATATTGATTGCAAAAATACGGGAATCCATTTATTCCCCAAAAACCCCAAAAGAAGAAAACTGAAAACATGCTCTCCAAAGAAGAACTGGGAGGCTAGTAAATTGGTTGAGGTTATGTACTACCCATTTTAAAGTTTAAGATAACTATGGAAGAAATTCAAATAGTTATAGTCTTCAAATAGTCATCTGATACACAATCGTATTCAATAAGTGACATTTAAGTTCATTAATATTCTTGTTTGTTAACCCATACACAATTTAAAGAAAACTGCGGTCCCAACTATTATTCGAATTTATTAAAATTGCTATCGCAAGTACCTCCGTCACAGAGACGAATTTATTTATTGCTCTCCCAACTCTTTTGTGGATTTTCTATAGCACTGGTTTGATATCCCTAAATTTGTCCATAGAAGGAAACAAAGTAACCTCGTCCATGAGTACCTCCACAATTCCAATAAGGTTTTTGTGGTACGAGTATACTTCCAGCTTATAACAACAAAAAAAAAACAAGATTGTATTAATCAAGGTAAAAGTAACCCACAAATATAAATAAATTTGTTTAAATTCAATAAAAGCTTCTTCCTTTCCACTCCTCGACCGACACCTTTTTATCAGCCCTTGCTTTAATTGAGCTACACTCCACATCAAATATATAATTAGTATTTTCTTAGCAAATAACTTTAGAGCGAAAAGCAACAAATTCACAAAATGGCGAATGTTTAGGACACCCAAAAGTGATGCCATATACTTTGAGCTTGTGAGTTTTTAACTAAATTCTTTACACTCGCGAGCAAAAGTGTGGAATCCGTGTGGTTCCGCGCGATCTTGACCAACTACTAAATAATTTGTTATTAAAAATAAAAATAAATAAATAAATAAATGTTTCCCACACTCACACCAATTATCTAGCCCCAAGAAGAGCTTCCTTAAGAAACTCGAGAAATGGTTAACTAGACAACGAATAAACATACTTAATATACTTAAATACATACTTATTATACATAGGAAACACCCAGACCCGAAACAATTTAGAAAAACAGGTATTTCTAAATTGATCCGACCGGGGATCGAACCCGGGACCTCGGAGATGGCGACACCATGATAACCGGTGTGCAAGCCACTCGACCATGGAGGTCGTCAAAAATGGCACCATTTTAACCTTTTCACCGCCCAACTATCCTGCACGCGATGTCCCGCTGTACGCCAACGTATAAATGTATTTTAATAAAGTAGGTACGAAGAAGAACTTCTATAAAAGTGCTGGCGTGGACGGCACGAAAATCTCGAACTTCTATAGAAGTTGTTGCCGGAAAAAAGGTTAAAGGTTCAACTGTTAACTTTAAATTGATACCAAATTCATTCAAATCACGCCAGTATTTAAGAAGCTATCCCGGATTACGTGAAGAAGTATCCTTACTTCTTCACGTAATCCGGGATAGCTTGACATGTTTCAATTGTGTGATACGTCGCGAGTTGCGGCCTATTGACCCCCTATAAAAGCACGTGTTATCGGGTTTTGTTTATTAGTCTGCTTTCACACGTTGACCCGTAGTACACATTTCCGCTACTTTTGACCCTTGACCTTGGATGAAAATGGATACTACACCTACAGAAGCAGCACAAGTCGTCGCCCTATTGCAAGAAGGGCTCAGCCAGCGGGCTGTCGCACGTCAGCTCCACATAAGCCAGTCCGGTGTTTCGAAAATTTATAAACGCTTTCAGGAGACTGGTGACTTTATCCCGAGACCAAGATCTAAACGGCGCCGGCGCCGGCGCTGGTGCACATTGGAGAAGGATGACCGCTTTATCGTGTCAACCTCTCTTCGAAATCGTCATTTGACTGGTGTCGACGTCCAGCAGAAGCTCAGAAATGTTCGTGGGGTAGCTGCTTAGAGCATTAAACCAACCGTAGACGCCACTGACAGGAGTTTCCCTCTGCCAAAAGTATTTGACCGCCGATCATATCGGTTATATAAAACTAGTTCGTGTTCCAGCGTCATTTACAAATCGCGGTGCACGCGTGTTTTAAAGTGAAAAGCGATCAGAAACGTAGTGTTCAAAAGGATAACATTACTTTTCATCGGTTTGTATTATTTTGTCTTAATATTATTGAATAATACACTTAATTTGCAAAAAACTGAAAAAATATTGTCAATCAGTCATCAAAAATAATGCCACTAAAACGTCAAGTTGTAACTTTGCGTAACTTTTACAGTTGAATGTGCCAACATTGAATTACAATTTATATTTCACGTTCTTTATCGTTGAAACTGTTTTTATACTATTAATGCTTATTTAATTAATTAATTTAGATCACCATTTATAAATTGTTACTTATTTTCTTTATTCAACATTTTTTTCAACTAAATTGCTTTAAAAATAGTCAATACTATGAAACTGTATGTTGATGATCGGGCTACTTCATTAATATATTATATTTACGTCCCGTCACTTATTCCGAAAATAGGAAATTTTAATATAATTACATAGGCCAAACTGCAACAAAGTTATAACTGCGACAGTACAAAAACAAAATATCGATATCGACTTCATCATAATGTTTATTCTGGCTATAATTTTTTCAGATTTCCAAAAGTTGCAATTATTCGGGATGTTTGGATCCAAGCATGTGGAAATCATGTTTCGTGGACTCCTAAACGCACTAGCACAATTTGCTCACAGCATTTTCAAACTTCTTGTTATGTGCAGTCCAATAACAAGAGGAAATTAAAACAGCGTGTCGTTATTTTATTATTAATTTTATTTAAGTGCAACTTCCAATTTAGATGGGAGTCAATATTTATTTCATCCACAATTTCGATGATTGACTTTCTTTCATTCGTTATATTTAGTTTAATTAGATTTGTTTTATAGCAGAGCATCTCTCTAGGATCAGATTTTACCTTTTTAAATGTTTTTGTTATCTTATCAAAAGTATCTATTACTGTGTATTGGTCTCTATTTTTAAGATAGCGTTCTAGTAGTTTTAGTGTTTTTTCCCGAATACCTAATTTATCAAGCTGATATAGAAGGGTTTCATAAATTACGCAATCAAATGCTTTAGACATGTCTAGAAACATTCCAACACATGTTTTCTTCTTTTCGTGTTAGAAATCTTGCTAAAGTAGTTGATTTTTTTTCTGAAAACTGAATTGATTTGTGTTTATTAAATTATTTTTATTGAAGAAGTCTAAAAGTCTGATAGAAATTGTTTTTTCAAATATCTTTGAAAATAGTAGTGCTATAGGCCTGTAATTCGTTACCTTACATTTGCTTCCTTTCTTTTAAACAATGGTTTTACCGTAGCTCTTTTTAATTCATCGGGAAATACACCCATTTCAATCATTAGGTTTAGAATATATAGAAGAGGTTTACGTAGGTATTCTAGAGAACGTTTTATAACTTCTATTGGAATACTGTCAGCACCGCAGCTTTTTTATTCTTTGAACTCATGACAATCTTCTGTAATTTAGTTTTATCAACAGGGGTTAGAAACATGCTATTTGAGACTAGAGTTAGAAGTCCGGTAGTTATTATTCAAAAAAGGCGACAAATTTGCGGTAGTAAAATGGCTATTGAAAATCTCGGCCATATCCTTTACGTCGGTCACTGTACGGTCGCTTATAGTGATCTTATTTATAGTGGGTTTAAAATTGTTTACTGGAGTAGTTTGATTTTTTATTAAATTCCATGTTGCTTTATTTTTATTTGTACTTTTGTTTATTAATGAAATATTAGATATTCGTTTAGCTTTACGCTTTTCTGACTTTAAGATTTTACAATATTTTTTATAATATGAAGTGGACGTCCAAGCACAGCCAATGCCAGGCAGGCTGAATTAGTATTAGAACATTTTGAAGAAGAGCCAACCACGAGTACGAGACGAGCTGGAGCAAGATTCGGTATGAACCATGTTGCAGTTTGGCGAATTCTTCGTGACGACAACCGTCACCCCTATCACTATCGCCGTACACTCCTGTGTACTGATACCCTCCGATCATGCACCCAGGAGGAACTTCTGCGAGTGGTACCTCAGGCAGTTAGAGGAGAACCCTACCCTACCCTTGTTTTATGGCACTATTTAACCCTCTTTCGGCTTTTCGGGTATTTTTGTAACACCCTGTATATATACTAATATTTTTCTATAAAACTTTAGACTACATGGCATACACATATAAGTTGTCCTGAATGATCAGATAAGCCAAAATGTAATACTTCAAATCAAATCATTGATTGCATATCACATTGAATAAATAAGATGGAATATTTAGGCAGGTATATTCATGTGACACCATGCAAGGGCAAAGCTAAATGTCTTAAAATTATTTTTAATATTATCAATACTGGTACTTGACTCGGGAGTAATTCTAGTTGGCTCATTTATTGTGAACGTAACATTATAATAATATTAACGGAGTAATTTTTATATTTTACATTTTGATGTGTTATTATCAAAAATGTCCATGCAAGGGCAAAGCTTAATGTCTTAAAATTATTTTTAATATTACCAATACAGGTACTTGACTCAGGAGTAATTCTAGTTGGCTCATTTATTGTGAACGTAACATTATAATAATATTAACGGAGTAATTTTTATATTTTACATTTTGATGTGTTATTATCAAAAATGTTTACATGTTTAATGTCTGTATATATTTAGATATATTTTGCAGATTCTGACTTATCGTAATTAACAACAGCTGTCGATTTTAACGATAACGAAAATCAAAGGGTCTACGTTAATTAACCATACTGAAGAGCCTGAATTTAAAAAAAAACTTTTTTCATTATTATTGGCATCAACAAATTTAATCGATAGTGTCGAGCACTATCAACGTTAAAGCTGATGTCAGACTCGTGCACGGACAGATTATCCCTGTGTGTAAATATATTAGTGTGCGTCTAGTTTATGCTAGTGTTTAAGAATTTTGTCGTATGCGTGCGTAGCGACGTCATTGAAAAATGCATCAGTGTTAACTGTATTTGTGTGCGTTTCCTCGTCCCCCGCGCAGAAAATGACAGTCTTTTTTTTGCATAGAAATTAGGGCGCGTGGCCTCTCCGGTTGGTTTAATGCTCTAAGGGTAGTTGTCAGCGATAGGACAGTTCGTCGAAAACTCAAGCAAGCGAATTTGACTCCAAAAAGGCCTGCCACAGGCCCGAAACTGACGGCAAGCCACCGACAAGCACGCCTTCAATTTGCTCGCACCCATCTTGATTGGGAAGTCGAGCAATAGAGGCGAGTCCTGTTCTCCGACGAGTGCAGAATGTGTTTGCACGGCAGCAACCGAAGAAGTCGGGTCTACAGGCGGCCTGGAAAGCGATTTGCGCAGTGCTTGTTCGCTGAGGCTTATGGGGGCCGTTCTCTTGTATGATGTGGGCCGGCATTTCTTTCGACGGTAAAACGGAGCTTGTTTTCGTGCCTGGCGGGGGACGAGGAGGCGGTCTTAACTTCAGATTGCTGGAACATGTCGTTCCCTATACGGGATATATCGGTGATGACTTCCTTCTTTGCACGATAACGCTCGTTGTCACATTATATCGCCACATTGGACTGGCCAGCGCTCAGCCCGGACTTGAATCCCATTGAGCACGTGTGGGATGAACTGATGAGGAGGGTTCGTTCCAGAAATCCTGCTTCAAGTGTGAATGCGCTGAAATCGGTTTTGATAGAGGAGTGGGAAGGTCAATGAAGAATCGTCTTGGAGCAGTTGTTATGACTAGGGGAGGGAACACAAAATATTGAAACTTAATTTTAAGGTCAAATAAAAAAATAATTAATTAATTTTTGTTGTTTTCTTCATTCATTATTTTTCCATATTTCCTTATGTTTTCCTAACTCCTTCACTTATTCCGGGATAGCTCCTTAAATACTGGTATGATTTAAATGAATTTGGTTTCAATTTAAAGTTAACAGTTTTGTTAACAATGGTGCCGCAACGCAATTTAGAACGACGTTCTTAATTCTCTACGAATGGGACTCGAACTCAGCGTACCGCACTCAGTATATGTACCCCATATTTATGTTTCATAAAATGTGATGAAAGAGCATCTAACCTCTATGGCATACCTACATGTCCGCCATTTTGAAAAATACCTGTTTCGGCGGCCAGTGATGAAATGCATGTCAATCTACTCTGTCGATTGACATGCATTTCATCACTGGCCGCCAAAACACGTTTTTTTCAAAATGGCGGACATGTAGGTATGCCAGGTTCCATACAAAAATGTTCGAACCTCTTTACATTTTTGTAGTAAATGTACAAAGCCAATAAAACAAACCTGCGATATCTTTTGGTGATCTGCAACATCTTTTGGTGATCTGCAACTGCAACATAAAACTGTCTGAGCTAGAAACCATATTTGCAGGTGTTATTTTTACCTGTCAAGGTTTTTGATGTGTAACATCTTTCCGGTCGCTTTCTATATTATATACGATTTGTGGGAGTGATTTCGTGATATGTGACGGAAGTAGGTGTAACAGTGTGACAGGAAGTCTGGGAAGCGCGCAAGCGCGCACCATTTTGTTAATTTAAAATCGATATTATGAACATGACATATTATTATTATAAGTGACATATTGTTGATATGTCAAATGTCTTGTAATGAGTATTTACTGCATTTATTTTATAGTTATAATATATTAATACGTGAAGCAAAAACTTTGTACCCCTTCTTACTTTTGAGGAGTATGAAATTTCGCACACTTATAGTTTATATAGAGAAGGAGTACAGAATTGTATTTGACAAACGCATTTAACTCTAAAAAAAAATAAAAAAAGGTAGGAGCGGCCGAAAGCTGTCTATGCCAATCCAAACTCACATTCTATCTTTTTAATTTTTCAATGCTTAGGATACAATCCGTGCAGCCTTATTAAAATTACGGTCGAATTTTGACCACTGGGCGACCACTAGTACTGTTAACATTGCTTATTACTAAGGTGAGATGTCAAATGTTACTCTCGCTCGCTCGTTTTTATTATTATTTCTGATGACGATAATGCCGAAGGTACACCTGAGGAGAAGATACTATTCATTTACCAAGATCAAATATATTTTGTAGACTAAATGACAGACGAAACCAAAAACATGACCAAGTACAAATAAATGATATTATATTCCGTCATACTGGAAGAGAAAACGCCGAATTTATCATCAAACTCCAGGGATTGTCTAGGGCTAGCTACACGCGAGCTATATCTATATTATATTCTTCTTCGTACTTTGGCGTGAGCGGAACTATCTCACTCTGAGCCTCTTCTAGTGCGTAGACTGCCAGCCTTTTAGACTTCTGAGACTTGAAGTCATGACCTTTTAGGTAGGTTACGAGGACGACATTCACGCGAACCGTCACCGTCGTAGACGAGACAGGAGAAAGAGGCGGCAGTTTGACTGCCTTCTTCATCCGCAGGCGGGCAGCGACAAATAGGTGAGGCATACCTAGTAGCGTTGCACTGCCTCACGGCGGTCTTGGGGACGCCTAAACTATCCCGGGCGTCCCTCCTCTGGCGGGCCGTTGCCTGGGATATGGTGCTTGTGCCGTTCGTGGTCCCGAGCCATCCCCGTGGCAGAGAAGGGACAGCACTTGGTTTTTAATGGTTAAACTCCCCTCGTCGCGACAATGAGCCCGACGCGTCGGGCTCATCGTGGCTGGCAAAAGAAAGAGGAGAGTCTAGTTTACCTAGTAACTCAAGACATATATACATATATCATCAAGACATACCCGGGTTATGCATCGAAAAAACTCCCAAAACACACTATGCCCGACCTGGGAATTAAACTCGGGACCTTCGGTTATTGGGCCGAGTTCTTTGCCAATCGGCCACCGCGGCGTTCGTTAATGCGATCGAATGGTAAATAAAATCGCGCTAAGCATTCAGCTCAGCAAGCGTGGTCATCTTCGAGTGTCGACACAACAATGTGAGAAAATAAACTTTTCTCACATTGCATTGTTGTGTTGATTGTCCTTACGCTTACGAGCACGTGGTTCTCGAACCAATTGCCGCTATTAACTGTTTTTCTATTTAATCTACTGCTCTGCGCTTTACATACGAATGTATTGAAACATGTTTATCGTATGAATGAAAAAATACCTGATATCCTTAAAGACTTACCCCAGTCGCTTTGTCATTTTAAAATGATCCGGTTTATTTGTGACAAGGGTTCTTTTAGCATTATTCCTGTTTACCACACACCTTTCCAACAACATAAGACTCTCTTGTGTAAAGCTATATAATATAACCCCATAATTTATTAATTCATCCGGCCATGCAGATGTATCACATTTCGTTTGTGACATTTTTGAATTAAACATGAGCTGTTAGTTTTGTATGCTTCAATTTGTTGAAATAACAGGAGATAGCAGTTATTAACAATTGTATTAAGGTCGGTCGTCGATGTAACAAACAAGCGGTTGGTCGGATGGCCTTGAGTTTCGATGCACTCTTCGTAGGTACTACTACTACTACTACTAGATCATAAAATCTTCCTGCATAATCTAATCTTCTCATTTAGGTACCACAGGGCACTCGCAGATCCTTCGATATATACGAGTGCCCTACTAAGTCTTAGGCGTGCCCTAAATCTACAAGAAAAGTTGTTTCGAAATAATTTTGAATGACCCCTTGAAATTACACGATTTACTACCTTTCACGCAATAACATAGACAGTATAACATGCGTCCTTGTTTTCGCTTTCTTAAGTAGTGCCTCTCTAGTAAATCCGTCAGGATGGCCGTCAGCTCAGCGAACTTCTGTCTATCCAGCGCCAAGCGAAACAGGTCTCAAATCAAATCAAATCAAATCTCGAATGTTTCGTCACGATTTTTTTCCGTCTTCCAGCGCGTTGTGGTGAAAAATCTACCGTTTGGATGATTTATGTAAATTACGTTTTCACATTATGTTTAAAAATGGTGTTGTACTTCAAATTAATCAAATATGTACTAATAACTTATTTATTGTAGTATAGATTAGTATAAATAAATGAGATTCAATAGCAGAATTCATAAAAGTACACGCCAGAACTCTTGCCCCAGATGCTATTTGTGTCTCACCTCTACATTAATGTGTAAGCTTTACGTACGTTAGATCGCTCTCTCGTTCCGAGTTTCAATGCTAATCTCTGTGTTTTGTTATCAGTTGACTAAACTCAACTTTAATAGAATAAAATAGAATATACGAGGGCGACACTGAAAGTTCTTAGATAATCAAAAACAACAAACTAGCAAGTTATTAGTTTTATTACATCTTTTCAAAATAGTGTCCATTCAGATCAATACATCGCTGCATCCGATGGAACCACTGAGAAAAGCACTTTGCCCACTCGTCCTTAGGGGTCTCTTCGACGGCCTTTTGAAATGTAGCCAATGCTTCCTCGGCGTCCATCAAACGTTTTCCTCGAAGTTTTTATTTTATTTTCAGGAATAAATAAAAATTACAAGGTGCGAGTTCGGGGCTCTACGGCGGGTGACCTAGTAATTCCATTGTGCATTTCAAAATTCAAATTCAAATTCAAACATATTTATTTTCTCATCACAAGGTATAGGTATAAAAATACGTAGGTATAACGGTAAAAAGGTAGGTACAGAGATAAAAATGACACCATATCAGTAAATGGAACCCATAAGTATTCCTTGTGAGAGACTGGTGCTTGCTGGTTGATTGCGTTGAGCACCGGACTCTGGTGTTGAAGCTACATTATTACGGTCTCGAAGATTTTGCACTAAATTTAATACAGTCATATCTCAGCTCTAGAACTCAAACTGTCGATATAAATGGTACTAAATCATCTGGTTCTCATGTAAAAATGGGAGTTCCACAAGGGTCGATTCTTGGTCCTTTTCTGTTCTTGATTTATATTAATGACTTACCATTCTTTGTAGAGAATTTCTGTGAAATTGTATTATTTGCAGATGATACTTCACTCATTTTTAATGTGACTAGGTGTAGGACTAATTATGAAAATGTAAATAAAGCTCTTTCAGAGGTACTCCATTGGTTTACTATTAATAATTTACAGCTTAACGCCAAGAAAACAAAATGTATTAAATTTATATTACCAAATGTCAGAAATGAACCAACCAATATTAGAATAAACGGTGATCAATTAGATTTGGTAGATTCTACAGTCTTTTTAGGCATTACCCTTGACTCAAAACTTCAATGGAATCCTCATATATCGAAATTGGCCGGTAAACTCAGTTCTGCTGCTTATGCCATTAGAAAAATTAGGCAGTTAACAGACGTTGAAACTGCTAGAACAGTTTATTTTAGTTATTTTCATAGTGTCATGTCGTATGGCGTCCTACTGTGGGGAACAGCGGCTGATATTGAAACTATATTCATTTTACAGAAACGAGCAATAAGAGCAATCTATAAACTAGGATCACGAACTTCCCTAAGAAATCTTTTTAAGGAGATTGATGTCCTGACAGTTGCATCTCAATATATTTATAATTGTATAGTTTTTGTACGTTGCAACATCAACTCCTTTACTAAACACGGTGACGTACACAAGTTCAATACTAGAAATAAGACAAAACTTGTAATGCCACTGTTCAGGTTACAGAAGGTACTTGGTTCTTTCTTGGGGCAAGGTATACACTATTACAATAAAATACCAAATTCTGTACTAGATTTACCTTTAGATAAGTTTAAAAAACATGTGAAGTCTTTATTACTTATAAAAGGTTATTATACAGTCAAAGAATATTTAGATGATAAAACAGCCTGGTTATAATAAAAATCACATATTATATTTGAATCAATTTATTAAAATTATTTTTTATACTTTTTATACTGATATGACAGCCTTTATCAGCATTGTCCTACAGATAACAAACAGCGTTGCGTTAAATAGATCATTAAGTTTTTATTTAGAGTATCTTGAGTGTGTCATGCTCTCTTTACTGTCTCTGCGGTGGTGGCGTGTGCGTCGGGTCGTTACGTTCCCTAAAATATGGTTGAGCGAAGCGATGGCTGATTCATACGTCATGCTCGTGAACGGGTGCCGCCTGTGGAGGCTGGTCTGCTCTTGCATACTTATCTTATTTTTAGTATTATTAATTATAGTTTGACTTTGTTTTACCTAAACAATTTTTGACTTTTACTAGAGTACTGTAGTGGTGCTGTATGACATTGTGGAAATTGAAACTTTTACATAATTATCTGATGTAAATTTGTTAACTTACATTTTTTATTTTAACAGCATTGTCCTACAGATAACAAACAGCGTTGCGTTAAATACATCATTAAGTTTTTATTTAGAGTATCTTGAATGTGTCATGCTCTCTTTACTGTCTCTGCGGTGGTGGCATGTGCGTCGGGTCGTTACGTTCCCTAAAATATGGTTGAGCGAAGCGATGCCTGATTCATATGTCATGCTCGTGAACGGGTGCCGCCTGTGGAGGCTGGTCTGCTCTTGCATACTTATCTTATTTTTAGTATTATTAATTATAGTTTGACTTTGTTTTACCTAAACAATTTTTGACTTTTTACTAGAGTACTGTAGTGGTGCTGTATGACATTGTGGAAATTGAAACCTTTACATAATTATCTGATGTAAATTTGTTAACTTACATTTTTTATTTTGTTTTTTTACATGTTGTAATTGTCTTATATATATTTTTTGTGTTTATTTGTAATGGTAAGTGTTCTGCTATGATAGGGCATTTTCCAATATTTTTGACGCTGTAAGGGAGAAAAGAGCTGGACACTTGCTGAGTTTCTTGCCGGTTCTTCTCAGTACAAGATCTCCCGCCCAGAGTAGATTTACGAACCGATGGCATAATGACATTCACAAGAGCTACTTGTAGCCTAAACTGAATAAATGATTTTGAATTTTGAATTTTTTTTTTTAATTTTGATAGGTTTTGAAAAAACCCGTAGGCCACAGGTCACCAGTGCCCCATTCCGCGGAACTTTGAGTTAACTATAACTTATTAATAACAAATAAACAAAATACATAATGTGGCAAGCCCCTGAGTGAGAGATAATGTGTAAAAGAGTGGGTGTGTAAGAGTGAATGAATGAATTGGTGTTCGTGTGTTAATACTTAGTGCACATATAATCCAATAAAACGTTAGGAAGAGAAGGGGTATGATTATTGAAGTAGTTACGCCTTTGGGAAAATCATGTTTTCGGTTTCTTCATATGTTAGCGTCATGAGCCAGTTCGTGATTGTGCGTTTACAGTTTAGTTTTTGAAGGGGATAGATAGATAATAAACTATTTATTTTATTGTATATGAAGCAGCCTAAGAAGAAATGATTAGAGTGGCTTGTGTGGAATAGTGGTGTAGGACAGACATTAGCCTTCCTTCGCTTGTCATCCATTAGATTGGGATCGTACGACAATGGGAGTGTTTTTTCATGGCAGTCTGCAGTAAAAAAAAATCCTTATTGTCAGCACTTCCCAGTCCTTATAAAGCGCAGTTGTAGGGAAGCGATATGGAAGACCAGCAGCTCCCACCTTTAGTACAGCTCCCTGAGCTCTCTCAAGGAGGAGCAAATGAGTTTTAGGTGCACCACCCCAAGACGTGATGCAGTACTGAACTAAAGATTGGCGGATTGACAAATCAATCCGACTCATACCGATGCCTAAGCTTGTCCGAATCTGCTGATAGGTTACTCTTTTGTCAGTCTCTATCATACGCCGCACAACACTGATGTTATCTTCAGTCGTCGCCGTAGAAAGCCGTCCCTCACGCGACCACGTTTAAGCTCATTAAACCAGTTGTAAGCAGTGGCACGAGATGGGGCTTCATCGTAAAAGACCAATCGAAGTCTATTATAACTCGAAAGAATCATTGCACGAAAAATTTCTCACGTTAAATTCATGCTGACGTAACACAGACAATTTTCAATTGGCCGCCAAGTCGTAAAACAAATGACAAATGAATGAAATACATACACAATCTGTGTAGCTACACAATAATATTGGCAAAATTTTGAAAATTTTAACAAATTTTTTATTAAGTATATCATTTACAAGTGGCCAGTTCTAAAAACTTTCAGTGTCGCCCTCGTTATCCTTAATTGTACACACACAAAAAAACACATACACGTTACAATAAAATAAACAGAAGTCGATCAAAAGGAGGCAAAATATTGAATATAACAATAGATAATAGGTTTCAATGAAAATTATATCACCATTTAAAACATCTAACCCCAAGCTTAACCACTAAAAATATATCTCTTAATAATTAATTTTTCACACACCACCACGCGTCATCACAAAGTCTAAAGACGAAAATCTTTAATCAGTGCGTCCTACCCGTCATGATGACATACGGAGCCGAAACGTGGACACTCACGTTAGGGGTAGTTCACAAATTTAAAGTCGTTCAGCGAGCTATGGAAAGGGGTATGCTCGGAGTTTCTCTGAGGGATTGACTTTGGAATGAGGCGATCCGACAGAGAACGAAAGTAACCGACATAGCTCATCGGAACAGCAAGCTGAAGTGGCAGTGGCCCGGTCATATTAGCCGTAGAACCGACAACCGTTGGGGTAAACGAGTTCTTGAGTGGAGACCGCGTATCTGCAAACGTATTGTAGGAAGCCCTCAGACTATACTCTGATTTTTGATTAGATGTACTAAAGTGACAGCTGCCGGCGCACTTTATTTTTTTTAATGTTGCCAACTGAAGAGCGAAGTGTCGTGACGCGAGTGATTTTACCGATTAAATTGAATTATTGAGTCATCGACATGGCTGTTAATAAGTATTTAACAAAATATTATTAAAAAGTACGTGTAATTCGCAAGTTTACGTGATATGTAGAAGTTATTAATGAATCCGCGTACAAAGAAACCACAGAATAACTATACGAGTGACGCGCACTACGACCCTTGTTGATGACCAAGTGTCGTACACACGTCATTTGTCGTACATCCCCTTTCATCACGCGATTGGTTGTACTGTACGTATTTCTTGCACTCTTATGGTTAGTTGTTTTTGTTCTTTTGTTAAGTTTTTCCTTGTATAGTCGACAATGAAATTGCTTTACCACCATAGAAGTGAATTTTGTTTGCTTATAATAAAACAACAAGTTCTTTTTATGTTTAAAAGACCAAGTGACAGATACGTTGTAGTTAATGACAATGAGCCTTAGTGAAATTTTATTGTAATGGAAGTTTTTGTCAAAAGTGATAAAGCATTTTCATTGTCGACTATACTTTTTTTTTGTTGTACATTTTCCTTTAAGTCTAAGAACATTATAAACAGTGGTAACACGGGTAACACCGATTCCCAAGATGTTTGCTGTTGTGTGAGCACAGTGGCGCTTATTAGGTTTTACACAATATAATTGCGTATCCAAATTAGTTTTCTCTTCGTTGAATACGTATTTAAATGTTTTTGCACCATTGTCTTTTCTGTGACACTCAGATGAGCGGGCCGTCTCCTTTTCCTAGGAGACATAACTGCACCCGAGGGTTCGGTTGAACGCCTGCCATGTCGTTTAAAAAAAAAACAAACAGGAATAACGACACTTAAAAAACAACGTAACAAGGAAAGATATAACAAAAACTTAACAGCATAATAACAAGAACTGGAGTTATGAGCGCAAGGAATATTCGTACAACCAATCGCGAGCGAAGAAGGGAGATGAATAACTAGGGATCCGCAAAAAGTATCGATACCTGAGTATACTCGATACTTTGGACACGATTCCAGTAATTATTATTATTAATAACACATGCACACTCACGAACACTTATTGGTTAACTATCCACCATTATTTCACATTAATATTCGACATAACACAAATTTTAGAAAATAAAACAAAACCGCAAACATGACTTCACTTTCCCGCCAAGAAGTCCCATCTTGACTATTATTAAGTATAATGACTCCACTAAAACAAAACTGAGGACTAGGTGGTATGGTCTTCGGCCCCTTAGCCTGTTCCTAATAGGAACGAACTGTAATCCAAAACTGTAAGCTTGCTTATCGTTTTTTAATAATACCAGGGACGTCAGTTCCGGCGGAACGTCTATTTTCAAAAGCTGGAGCCCTGATTACAGAGACTCGGAACCGCCTTTTGGGCTCAAGGGTTAATAAATGAAAATTATTGAAAACGGTGCGGTCACTGCATCATTCGATTAATTTTCAATAACAAGTATTTTGGCACAAATTTTATCAAACAAAACCGAATAAAACACAATGAAATTAATTTGAACCAACTAAGATTTTGAAAATTATTTTTCTGAAATTTTTAATAAAGTGACAGTTGGGTTTTATTTATATATCAAGATAACACAGTTCGAGTGTTTTGCATTTATGTACCAATAAGTGAAATTGAACCAACAATTGAACTTTGTTTGAGTAAGGGTACAACATTATTTTTTATTTTCCGTTAAGTGGTCATAACGAATGTCACTTTAGTCCATCTTATTAAAAATCAGAGTATAGGTGGAGCGACGATCTTCGCAAGGTGGCTGGCAAGAGCTGGATGAGAGTAGCCGCGGATCGTGCTCGGTGGCGTGCACTTGGAGAGGCCTATGTCCAGCAATGGACTAGTATAAACTGATGATGATGACACCACCACGCGGGCCCTGTGCGGATTGGTGATGGTTAACGACTGCTAACGACTGCTAGCTTTACGTGCCATTCGAAGCACGGAAGAGCTCGAGGTGATACAGTTTTGGTCACCCAAGTGATTTGACTTCAGCAATCGCAGACCGGGCGCGTAACCACTACGCCATGGAGTTCCTCATAGTTTAGTCACTTTAATTAGCTACCTTATTAAAGAGTTTAAACATATTTCCACTTTCGTAGTTGGATTTCTTAAACAGATTTGTATGATCAACTAGCGTCAGCATAACTTTCCGTTTAATTTCTCATTAAATCATAAAGAGAGAAAAAATGTTCCTCGTCGGGGCCGGCCGGTGCCGGTGGCTTGAATAATAATGAATGTTTGTTGTGATAGCGTAAAGTAGTAGAAGTAGGTGGCGGCTTGGCGCGTCGCTAGGGGTAGGAGAGTAGGTGTGCAACATTTAATTAAGGCAGTGGGTGCGCTTGGCTTGCGTGTCGGCCGTGCACTTCCGGCGCGCTTCGGGGGCGCTGCGCTTTTTCCTCGCGCCGGGGGAGGCCGAGGAAAGCGCGACCGGTCGTCACCCGCGCGGTGGAATTAAAATTTTTCACGTAAACTGGTTTGATAGCGCGTACGGTGGCAGAGTGGGGATCGCAAATACGCGCCGCGCGGTCATTAGCTGGCTCGAGGCGAGGCGCGCGCGCGTTCCTCTCGTTGCGTACGTGGTCCCGCTCGAACTGTTGCCCCTACCTATGTACACAAATACAATTCCGACCGTTGATTGACTGGTGACGTGAAGTGTTTATTGCTCAGTGAAAATTTTAAAGTGACTTAATGTTTAGATATTTTTTTTAACTTAATTAGGTATTTTGGTAATTAGTGTGCGTATTACTTGGGATTAAGTTATTGTAATCAAAAGGTGACATCTCGTAAAAATCTTACTTAATTTTTATCCTAATTACTCTCCTCATTACTCGTTAACAACTTCATTGAAAATGAGACGGTTAGTTCATTGATCATGTAATCGTATAATGTGATCCGTGACAGTAATTTCATGCAAAACCAACATTAGTTGCGATAAGCGGTTTGAGAAGGCCGGCGCGAGAGGGGCGCGTAGCAGGCAGCCGCCGAAATTCCCTTATCAAACGTTTAGCGCGCTCCAAGGTCGCGTGTTATCAGCCGCGGTCGCGTCGCCGATGGATTTGTTCCGTGATTGTGCGCATCGCTGCAAATTGCCCATTCCGCTGCATTTGTGATCTGCGGACCGTGAATTTTTATTGCTGTAATAACAATAACACCCGGCTTTAGTGATGGTTTATCTGTATTTTGTCAAACCTATCAGTTTAATCGTTCGGTAAAATCATTAAAAAATAATAAATCATTTTGTTGTTTAATATTTCCTGCAACCTAAAAATTTAAAAGCCTTCTTTAAACATATACTTTTAAAGTATCTTTGAAATTTTAAGCAGATATTATGATAGTGATAGATAACAGATGTCTGCCTCAATATTTAAACGAACTAATTCCTTAATTCCAAGTAGCGTAGTATCCACAACATCTAAAGCATTCTAGCAGAGGTTGTATTAAAACTCCTTTCTCGCAAATCAATGTTACTGTGTGATGTAGATCGCGACCTAGTTGCTCGTGATTGAGGATAAAACAATATAAATAGCTCGTCAAAGCAGTGAACGTTGCGCGCCGTATTAACGTGGAGGCTCGATATAGTCGCGTGCGTGAGAAGTGTAGCGAGAGGGGTGATGTGGGCATGATGCGGCACGAGGCGAGCGCGGCGGCGGCCTGGACCGCGCCAGGCGAGGTCTGGGAGTACGTCAGCCAGCTGGTCAGCTCCTACCACGACCAGCATGACTGCCAGGTACGAGTCTCTGTAGTACACTAGTCTTATGAGTTCGGGATGAGGAATGCGCTTCGACGTGGTCCAATTTGACTTGGTTGGTGGTAGGTAATCGTACTATCAGTGAAGATAGAAAGCGTTCCTATCTGTTCTGATCTGGCATTATAACCTGACGCTGATGGTCCTCAGTGTGATTTAGTTTGCTTGTGCAAAGTCGTTTGGCACTTGGTTTATTTGGACCTTAGCGGTTAATAGTGGGTGCCAGCAGCAAACGAGCAAATCATGTGATTAGATGAGCTTTTTTTGATATTTCCTATCATCATCCATCATCATGCAACTTCAGCAACTCGGAGGTAGTCAAGTTTTACAAACGAACCTTCATATCATCCACCCAAGCAACGGGCAGAGGTACGGCTAGGGTATCGTCGTCGGTCAGTTCTTGGCAATCACTGTCAAGGGTTAGGCGTAACAACAATGTTTGGTTTGTTATTTAGTCCAAAGTTTATTAAAAGATACATTTCAGAACGACTCTTCATGTTAATAGTTCATAAATAATTTATTTTACAGACAAGTCAATGTTTTAAAATTCTAAACTAAAATCGTAAATGCAAAACTGTTTAAGTTTTCTCTTTCACGTCAAATTTACTAATTTTTTTGCACAAAATAATTATTATCCCGGTCAAAAAAAAAAGTGTTCGCAATAAAATATTCTGTAACAGATAAAATTTCACGCGAACAGAACCTATATACCTAGTTATTTATTAATTACAATTTGAAAAAAATAAAGTGTTGAAATATTTCCACGAGCGGGATTCAAACCCTCACCCATGACCTGCCGGGTCAGGTACACTACCAACTATGCTATCATAGCTCTATTAATTGTAATACCAAAAATAATAACCATTATCCAAACCAAAATCTGATTTTGATGAACTACTTATTTAATTTATAACAACGTTTCAATCATTACTTTAAAAAAACCTATATGGATTATTCTGTAGAGTCCATATTCTTGTGTATGAGCTACTGGTTACCTAATTAATGGTTTCGATAATACCAATCCAAAATCACGATGATTGACCACCTCCGAGTTCTGATGTACAATGACTAATACTTAAGTAAGCGGCTTTTTACATTCGGCTCCTAGTCATTGAACTCATTCGTTCTAATAGGAGAAGCAATAAAGTGCCACGTAATAGACAGATCAAAGTTGGTTTATTTGACCGTGAAATTGTGATCGAGCAAGCGTGACCGCTTCGCGTGCTTAGGTATGGAATGCATCCACATCTACATCAATATCTACATCAATATCGTTGTCGCGCGCCACTTACTTATGTCTACAAATCAAATAATGACTGATAGATCTTTATTGTTTTATAAAGATAATGCTAACACTTTCTTGATAAACTTTATACTGATCGATTAAGCCCCGACGCGACGTCCGAACCCTATGCAAGGTCCGTGCAGGGAGACTGAAGTGTTAATCGTCTTAAAACCTTTTTGTAACATGATACCTTGATGTCTTTTTTATTTTTCTCTTGATACCCTTACTGGGCGAATGGTAGAGATTGCCTCAGGGCATTAAGTCCACCTTTTGCTGGTTTTTTTTTAAATAAAGAAAAAGTACCTGGGAGGCCGAGCTTTGCTCGTAATTTTTTTAAATAATATTTTCTAAAAATGAAACCTAGCTAGATCGATTTATCGCCCCTGAAACCCCCTGCATATTAAATTTCATGAAAATCGTTGGAGCCGTTTCCGAGATTCAGATTATATATATATATATATATATATAATCTGAATATATATATTATATACAAGAATTGCTCGTTTAAAGGTATTAGAATAAATAAATACCTGAACATCGGCACATGTATCCAATATCCATAACTGGTGGTTTGAAAAAAATTGGTGAACAATTAGTAGGTAGTTGAACGATCTATGTAGTAATATTTTAACGAAGAATAACAATTAAATTCACTTTATATCTTAAAATTTGTCGGAAATCAATCGAATATGAATGAAGACAACTGGAACAAAGTTACGATCGCTCAGTCCACAAATAAATTTTAAGTCGTTGATCGGCTCAAGGTCGTCTTGTAAATTAAGATATAATTTCGACGACTCGAATATCATGTCCCACAACTTTATATTCATCGTTATCCTTTTTATGATGCTTTGACATAAAGTTGTGTCGATTTTTACCCTAACGCCACTTCAGTACATTAACTTTAAACACGACGATGCAATATGTCCATCGGGAATTATTCACGATAATTTTTCATTATATATCGAATAGTACCTATCACTGCATATTATGTCTGGAATACATACTAAACTTAATTCAAAATTGTTTAGTACCTATGTATTGTGAAAGGACAGTTGACAAATGCTGATAAATAGTAATGGCTGGCTAGTAGACTAGCAATCGACGTAGGTATTGTTGTTTTCTTATACATGGTATAAGTCGTTCCTACGAGAATTTACAGGATTTTTAACAAATGCTACTTTCATTATTTGTAACAGAGCTGAATATTTATTGGCTCTCATTAATCTAGATCTGGATCTATTTTTTTCAATATACCTACGCCAAGAACATTCCTAAATGGTCATTGGTGTGAACTAGAAATTGCCAATAAAGGTAATGTGTTAGATTATTACTCCTTCACTTAGGTGACACGTAAGAAACATAGGAAGTTAATGCTCTATTACGGGTTCTTGATTGATGTCGTTCGCCGTTAAAGCTCCTGCAGATTTTATCTCCTCTATCTAATAGCTTTACGAGATTACGGTACCCTTAGAGGAATTTTCATTTCCTGGCCTCCGCTCCGCGCAGTATTCTTGCAAATGTTTGCTTCCATCTATCAACATAAATTATCCCATTGTCCTTAATGTATTGTTTTAGTAGTGTTATTGCATGTTATTGTTTGCCACTGCTGAGTGATTGCGATCAACTGTAATGACTGATTACGCAACATCCACAGTTCGGTGTAATGGCGGCGATGATTCAATGCAATTTCCTATTACTCGTAATGTATGAGCATTAATAGTATGCATCGACTTCTTGATATTCATTTTTTATTTCACCGTTAGCGTTTCAAATGAACATATCATGTTTTGATTTAGACCAAACATGTACTTAATAAAAATTGGAATATTACTAAAATATCAGCATCAATATTGAACAGACAATGCAAATTATTGAGAGATTCGATTCTTGAGACGGCGAAGTAAGTAGCGGTTATATTGCATTCTGCAGTATTTGACGAATTTGCAGACGCTTATGACGGCGGCGCAGGCGATGGTAACTTAAACCGGTTGAACACCTTTGTCGCTGCGCAACCGCTGTCTTTTGGTGACATCCGCAAAAAGTGCGCAATGGAATGCGCCGGAGTTTGGTAGGCTTTATACTGATGCCCACATGTCGCACTTAACAGCCAATTTCTTTAAACTTAATTGCAATTTTAATTATAATTTTGAATTTTACTGATGTTTCATACACAATCAACTCTACACCCAGTTTTAAGTCTCCCAACGAACCAGGTTTTACTTAGTGTATAGGGTCAGTTTTTAATGTACAATTTAAGCGGTTCATTAGTAAAACATTTATTATCACTTACATGAATTAATTAAAACTATTAATTTATGTATGACGATACAAATTAATGGAAACAAGTCGATAGAATAAATATTGAATAATATTGAGAAAATATAGGTATTTACGACAACTTTGACTTTAATAGTGATGCATTTGCGATCTGTCAACAATTAAATAAAAGTACATGGCTATATAAAATAACAGATTGTGTCATGGAATATACTTTGTTAAATATTAAGTACAATGTTGATGCAAGCGCAGCGCAAAAAGCGAGGCAACTAAGAGTTTATAAGAAGGGAATGCAGACAATTTGTATTCGAGTATAATCACAAAGTTAAGCACTTGCTCTTCGTCATGTTGATTTTAAGTACCGTCGCCGCTTGCTTACGTTCGATCGTTCTCTTATAAAATAAAATCGCCGACCCTCATACAGGCTTGTTGTACTCGTAATAAACTTGTCCTCATGTGCCAATTGAATATATAACTAGGGCGGTCTTTATTCTATCATCTTCACAATTGTCTTAAAGGATGACAGTTTTGCCTCAGATATGGTCGTACTAACGTTGATATAATAATCAAGGTCCAATTAGTTAACTCTTAACAATTGTTAGTATAATCTTCTATAATAGATGCCTTTTACTGTGCAAATAACATCTTACAAATCAGGTTGAATTTAAAGTAGAAATAAGTTTTTAGTTTTTGCTACCTGCGTTGCATACTGTTTTTAATATATTTTCCTGACTGATCCCCCAAAGCCTTTTTAAAGGAGATAAAGTTGGAAGCTGCTTTCGATCTTCTAATTAGTTATTTATTACACAGAAGTTTCCAAATTTTTCTTACCGTATCTTTGTTATCAACAACCATAACTTAAAAAAGACGCCCAATTCTAAAACGCACCCCATGCTCTGTTACACTGGTATTTTGATGAGTATATTAAAAAAAAAGTTATTGTGCTTTTTTATTATCACTTGCCTTAACGATCACACATTTAAACACGTAAAGTCTTGTATCTATTGCGTATTGACGCGCTGGGAAGGGTGCACTAGGGATCGGGATAATCCGGTCCAACGGCCATCTTAGTTTAGCGACTTTTAATAAAGCCCCTGCGACAACAGCACGCCTTGCCAGGGATGCCAACCTAACCCACGATTACTAATCATAAAATAAATAAAACGTATAATTACACGTTGATCTTCGTTATGCGGTTTAATTAATTTTGTTTATTTGGCGTGCTTGGACATAAAAAGCCATAGATGAACTAGAAGGCGATTGTTACAATGTAATTATCAATGAGCTTGCAAGACCGGTTGATGACGGTAGAAGTATGAACCAACCCTGACTCCTGATCGGGTAATGCAAAACGAGACTCGGGAATAAATCGTTTACATGGTTGTCGGCGTAAACTGGTCTCGCTGGCGTCCGCGCCGCGCGGTGTCGCACAGAGGTAGGAAGCGACGCTTGATAACCAGAACCACACGCGCATCAGGTGCGTCGGCGGTGGTCTGCCTCATGATTGAGATCCTATTTTCCATTTAATGATATTTAATTCCTTCGTGGCCAGTCGCTGTCTGATCAACAGATATTGTCATGATTATGTAATTATTTTTGACTTTTTCATTGTTAACGATATTGGAGATTGAACATTCCGCATTTCATTATAATTATGCACAATAAAATAATTTAAAACAAGATCCTTTTTGAGTCATTAATTACTTGCATTTAAATAGGCGCTACATAGGGTTTTCAGCTCACTTTATCTTACGTGGCCGGTTTGCCATGGTTTTACGATCACCAAAATGCCATATCACATCTAGCGATTAAAACCCGATACCGCATCTGATCGGGTTGTACGCACCAGCTTAGAGTACATTAGTGTTGTTGGTACGGCGTGTATTTGCGGCAGCGGCGAACTTATCTCGCCATTAGAGTTATTATGGGCCGGTATCTCGTCCATCGCACAGCTTCGATTGTTTCTGAACGCGCCACGAAGCCCCACGCTACCACCGTAATTGACCACTGTTTACTTCTACTACGAGGTCTTATTTTAAACATTGCTCTGCGGTTTTTCTTGCGTTTAAAACAACTATGAACAAAGAAGGAAGCTTATTGAAGACCTATAAAGAAAAACTTTTTTGCAAAAATGTAATCATATCGTGATTTAAAGAGACTTAATACGTGCCGTATTGCACGAAGTGTACTCTCATTGCAGACCCACATTTTATGATGTATTTACTGCCAAGTTAACGATCGACATCAAGCTATACAGTAGGTATTTATAGGCACAGCACAGCAGCTGCTTGGGTTGTATTGGTTCCTTTTAAAAACCGTTTAATCATTACTGTTAGCTGTATTAAGATTCCAATTTTCTTCTTATGTTTACATATTGCCATTGTTCCACTTCATTGTTGATTTTAATCAAGAAATATCAGAGATCAATTCATCAAGAACCAAGAATATGTACAATACCCGGTGTGCATTGCACTAGTTATTTAGAAATTGAATGTGCGACGCGAGCCCGTAAAAGGCATGCGTATAGATAACATCGGATGATCGTCGCCCACGCTTGCTTTGCTGGTTGCTCCCGTCTCGTTACTTATGATTAAGGAAATTGAAATGAGCAGTATCAACCCGCCATCTTATTCAGCTCTATATTTAGCAGCATTTGTTTTTATGACTTCAGTGTCATTTTTAACACCCGTTAAATGAGCGTACCTGATCATGCTATTGAAATGCTTATGTCATGCATTGAACTTCATCATATTCTTTTGTGGGCAACATAAACTCATTCTATTGTTTTATTTGTTACTGAGATAAACTAATACTGTATAGCAAATAGGAGAGCGTCCGAATATTAATCTATGTTGAAATCTACATTTGCCAAAATTCTTCAAGGTCTTCAAGAATTGTATTGACTGAAAAATATTCATAGCTATTAAAATAGTTTCTTCATCTTGTTTCATATGTGAAAAGTGCCTAGTTAAAAAATATGAGATTTTCTTTAATAAAAACAGATATATTTGTTTAAGTTAGACCCTGTTTTTAACCAGGTTAAACTTTAATCTTTTATATTCCCATCAAATTTTGAACTTTATGTCATTGAGATAAGATTGAAAACCAATGAAATATTCAAACATGTTATGCCAGTTAAAGGGTTAACAACAGTTGATGTGTTAAAAAATAATATTTGACTACTGCTGCCCGGTGCTGACTTCGTCTTTATTTAGATAAACATAGCCATTGTTCCACTTCATTGATGTCCTCTATCAAAGTGCAAATCCACACAACACAACATTGTAAGTCTTTAATGATTGGTTTGTATTAGTAGAATACAGTATTCAGTTTATAGCTTTTCTTGCATTTGTACCTATTTTGTAGAGCAGAGTAAATTTCTAGTTAAACTAACTCGATAGATTGTTATTTGGATAGTAATAGCTATTTATTATCTCGGTAGTTCGTCAGACTTGATTCGATTTGCCGTGATTACTTTATCGTTGAGGGTATCATTGATCGTGTGCTCTGTTAGGTTTAGCCGGATGGCGTCCTTGGTCTGGCATCGCATCGGCTCAATTAGCGCGAGCGGTGATCGGAACCGCCCGGCCCGTCCGCGTGTGTCGGCTCGTGAGAATGCCTTGATGTCTTCCCCTCCCTTTTTACACACCTGCCCACCGATGCTGTTAAATAGAAGAGTGAATGAGACTTTAATAAAAGTTCTTTATGATCGAATTGTACAATCCTCCGAGGTATGCCTTGCTTATTAAAATATTTGCCTGCAACTACAATTTCCTGAAGAATATTAAAAATAATAGCATAGCTTATGCACGTTTGTTACATATTTCTGGATGAATGCCAAGTTCGTGTCATACGTACGTTCAATTTATGAATAAGACTGATCCATGTGCTCCTTTACGAAAAAACTTTTCTAGAGAAGATTCCCGTTCGTCGTTTCGCAAGAACTTACACAGAATTTTAGTCTATCACAAAAGTAGTTGCGACCAGAGGAGGGCAACATTATTTTTGAACGGGATAAAATATAGGGCATGGCGTTCGTGGGCTCCAACTATACTGCGACTACTGCGAGCACGTTTCACTATCGATATGCCACTACTCTCTGCTTGCATTTACAATCATAGTGAAAACTAATAAGTACTATGCTTGATTGTTTTTATATTTGATTACTGGCCTATTGTTTATTAGTACCACACTGCCATCCATTCCATTTAATGTGACTATATAACTTCAACGGCGAGAAGTTGAGGCAGGTCGGACATTCTTACAGCTTCGCGCTGATTGGAGGTGGAACTTTATGATCGCTCGCTTTTGCGCGCCACTATTGTTCTAATGGTTTGTCCCAGCCGAGTATTCGCACCTCCAGTTTCGTTATAGCTTAGTAGTTAAACATTTAACTTAATCTCTTTGATTCACTACGCTTTATGGGGAATTTGTTTATGTTTCATAGTTTTATACGCCTATTCGCACATTTCCGTTTCACTTTTTGTATTATGTATTTTTAACGTCGGTTTCGCATTCTCCATTATTCATGGCTGTCTAGGTTTGGTCTCGTAACGATTGAAGCGGCATATCTCATTATCCTATGTCTATTAAGTTGCTTGCACATGCAACGGTGATACGTGAACACGTTTAAAGGTCCCAAGTGTTGGCGGCCGTAATCGTGTAGCAGCTATCGTAGTCAATTAATCTTGTAGTTCTGCGACTTCTGACGTGCCGTCCTGATTCCGTGCTGCAGTGACGAGGCTCGGCAATATTTTACACATGATTAGAGCGGCACTGTATGGGTAAGCAAATTGCGCCGACGCGACGCGCAGTCACGATCTGAACCTCGCGGGAACCCGGGAGAGTTTCTACAGAATTCCAACGTAAATGCTTCATAGATATTAATGGCAGTATCGTTCTTGATAGACCGGTTCACTATTTCATACCTTTACCCAGCTTTGCTTCCATTGAATAAATGCTTTCCGGTTTGCTTTGAAAAAATTAAATTAAGTGATGGATGACTGATTAGATTACGCTCGTCTCGAACATTTGAATCGTCTTTCTCACAAGGATGTCAGTTATTTGGTGGGGAATAAATTAATGCGGTTGGCACTTATTCAAATTAGACATCGTTCTTCAGCAGATCGTATCGTGTAACGGATAAGGAAGTCGTGGCTACTATCGTGTCATCGCCGGCTGTACTGCCACTGCGCCTTCAGGTTGCAGATAATGTTATGGCGAACGTAATGTGAATTTAATCCTTAGTAAACTATGAACATTGCATTTAATCTAAATCTATGATTTGCTAGGGTTCATCTCCATTGACAAAGGAGATTGCCACTTTTGTATGGGAAGTTGGGTGGGTCCCTGTGGAAAATTGTTGTGCCCTGAAGATTTTTGCTCTATATTATAGTAAAAACATAGTATATTCATAATTAAAAACAATTTTTCATATATTCACCCTGGTTCAAGAGATATAATTTTTTTTCTGTTAAAGAAATTGAGGTTATTAACTGACATTGACATGATAGATACCACCTATAGCCCATCTATCTATTAAACATCACCATTTGGGGATTAAATTAAATATCTCATAGAGGTTCCTCTTTATTTATTTATATTTACTTTATTTATAAATCATTTATTTAGATTATTATTTAAATCAGACACACGATACCACAAAAGGGACCTGCTTCATGGCAATCTCCTTTCGTAAAGTTACAGATCGGTCCATTAGGTTAATAGTCTCACAGTTTAAAATATTACAAAATTGTCAAAGAAACCTTGTATGATTTAGTGCAAATGTACAGAGTTATGCTGGAGTAGTTGCCTGTTATAGGTAATTATGAAACTTACTTATACCACTTAAACTGTAATCACAATCTAGGTGCCTGTTAGTTGCAGAAATATTATCACAGTTCCGTTATTGATTACGTGCCTAGTTTTATGTTTGATATAAGAATGTACTGTGTTAACATAAAAGAGAAATAAAAATATTCCAACAATTCTGGAGTTTCCAACTATGGTCTGATACACGTCAAATAATATTAAAACTTTATTACTCAACAATACAACTGCCTGGGACTCGGGATTGAACAGTGAACCGTGCCATAACAAACACACCTCCGAATGCATTAAATGTTAGGGTATTATTATACGAGGTTTTCCGTTCGTTTCGCACCCTAAATATGTACGCCTTAATTAAGTATGGTTGGGATCTGTAGATTGTGATCACGGGTATGGTAATGGTGCGCCTAATTCTGAGTCACGGGCGGATCGGCGGCGCCGCCGGTACGGCTCTCGCCACCGCTAGCGGTGCCCGCTCGCCCGGAACTAACTCACCCTCGGAAGCGTGTTAACCGAAAAGAAAACATCGTAGGAGCACACTAACAACACGAGACGTTCGTTTTCATTTAATACTAAAAAAAGATAAGTACATGAGGGAAATTGGAAATGAATGGAACCTATGACAGTGTTGAGTGTTTTTAGCACGCAGAAGTCCTATTGCAGTCAGTACCGTTTTCTGTTCACTGTTTACTGCAATACAACTAGGTAATTCGCGTAAACTTTGATTTTTACCATGGTTCATGCAGTTTATAAATCAGCAAGTTTTATTTTATAAATTTTGTAATCGTTATACCTATTTGTAGATTATTCGATGAAGCTCAGTAGCTCACAAATATAATTTTGTTTTATTTTACCGCAGCACTTGTGCCCACAACATAACAATGCGAATGAGTGACATCACGTCTCGCACGCAACTGTCTGAGGATACAAATGGCGTGCTTGCGCGGTTCGCTATTTCAACAACGAGAAGAATATTATACCCAGGGTCAACAAAGACGTCGTTCTATTTCAAAATATCGTTTTTGTGTAATTTAACCCATAAAGGACTCATTGGTTCAATTGCTTAATTTGTCGACGTGTCGTTCATTGAGCGAGCAACCCACCACGCCGCGCCGGTTCTCTGTTTTTTAATATCGGTCAAAATTAGCTAAAGTTAAGATTGTTACGAAAAAGTATCTCTTGTTTGTATTATTTGATTGAGAACAAAAATGATTGAATCATTTTACAAGCCAGATCGACCGACGACGACGCGACGGCGTGGCTGATGCGAGCAAGCGTGCTCAATCGCATTGTATCGCAGAGAGGATCGGTCATATAGATATAGGTTAACCTATATCACCACGTGATTTATGAGTGCGCTTGCGGCTTCATTTATGATGATTAGTTTGACCTGTATGTACCGTTTGTCTTTGGATAAATGTTATGTTAGAACATAATTTGTAACAAAAATATTTCATACGTTACCTGATGTATCAACATAGTCGCATCATGTTGCATTACATTAATCTTGCGGTTAGGTAACTTAATATCTAATTATATATAATATGTTGATCGTTACCAGCAAGATATGAATGTAATAAACGACGTACGAGTATGACTCCCGGCAAATTAATGACGTAATTTTGTGTCTCGTCTCGTTTTTTTCAAATGAACCTTTTGTAAATTATTCCCTCAATGTGGCGCGCAACATGTGCTACGTTTTTATTATTAGTGTCCATTTTACAACAAACATTAAACATATCGATAGAATACACTTAACGCTTTACTAAACCTCAAAATATAGTATTTATAGCGGTCGCGTTGTGACCTAAATGTCTCTCGTCTGCACGTCTGTGACCAAGTTCGATTATGTATACAGAATCATAAAAATTATACGTTGTCATTTAGTTGAATAGATATATTTATTTATGTACTTCATTCGAATTATTTTATCACTATTTTAAATCTATTGATTCCGCGATAAATACATAACAGTTGTCTGTTTGCGGTCTTTGGCTGGATGTTTAATTTGTGCAATTTAATGTTTTGTGGAATCATTCATTTCGGTGGCCAGCAGTCTGTTCTTTTAGTGCAATCGCCACCATAAAACTCTTATGTTACATGTTTTCGTTTAAATAAACAACGAACGTTCAGGTTTAGCGCTAACATATGGGCGGCAAATTATTTGCCTCGGGTTTTAAAGCGATGTTAACTAAAGCTTTAAACGTGTCAGTCCGTCCGTTGGGTGAGCGAATCTTTTAGTAGATATTGATGCGGGCGTATGGTTGAGCTTCTCAATCACCTGGACTAGTGTTGGAGCCAATATTTACACAAACGTTAAACATCAATACGTACTTGAAAATACTTCGGCGGGTCTCATTTGTTCGTATTATGCTGCGCGTGAGTTCCTGCTGAATGCTCCTGTTTAACTGTAAGTATGCAAGTGGTTAGCGAATCACTCTTATTTACCTTCGATGGAACAACACACTTTTGGAGGACGCTGCCGCTGTTTAAATGACTCGGTGCGCGGTCCATTATTTTGGGTAGGGAAGGTCGTGTTTTGACTCCTACTTAAGGCTGTGCTTAAGGCAAGTGTTTTTTGCAAGTGCTATTTTATATTTTTTTATAAATATAATATTATAGGCTTTGTTAAAAAAATATAATAAAATTTACGAAAACAGATTTTACAATAAAATAAATTAATTGGCAAGTGACAAGTGACAATGTCAACTTTAAATGTTTTATTCTTCTTTGACTTGTCAATGAGGTTTTATTCAGCTGCCACAATATCACCCTTTACATAATATAGTATTATACATATAATTTTTGTTCCTTTCATTTGTCTTCCTGCGTTACCATGTAAAGAATAAGAATACGCTAAGTAAATTTATAAACTCGTCCGAAATTATTGGTGGAATGCGTGCAAATAAACATTCTCAAAATTAAATGTTAATTGGTGAACTAAAGGCGCCATGAAGCACATCTGCACAAGGTGTATTGTGTATTTTCTTCTAAACTGGCTTACAAATTGAGCATCTTAGAATTTTGGAACACTGTAGAATGACTAAGCTTTAAATGACTTAACAAATTTACTTTTTAGCCAAAAAAAACCTTAAAAGCCAAAAGTCTTGTTATTTTTATATATGACTGGATTCACATCGTGGCGTATGTTTCTCTGGTGGCCGTCTTGCCCTTGTGTTTTGGTCGTTTTTATTTTTTGGGCCTGCCTGCAATGCGCTTTGTTGATGTGATGTGAATTTGCATATACCCTTGAGCCAACGGATGCCTTGTCAAATGTCGCCACATTGTTCTTGCGTCAATATGGTCTTAATGTTGATTCTACGTCTTACTATCCTACATTGTAACTGAGTTTAGCATATTTGTTAAATAGCAAATCATTTGTGATTTAACAGTCCTAATATTTGCCAACAGCTAGCCATATGCCACAAAAAATTGTAGCAGACAATGAGGTTCGCACATTCGAAAATATCGAGGTGACTGAACCGTACACATAGAGTATAGTTTTTGCGATTCTTGTTCCACACAAAAACTGCTTTAAATAAATTGTTCGGAGCAATGAGCCGAAGTCCATCCAATAAAATTAGCTAGTTTTAATGTGATTGACTATTTTCTTATGGTTTTACTATTTTTAATTCTTACCCTTTATCAGTTTATTTGTCACAAATAAATCCTCTGCGGAATATAGTTAGTTCCTTGTTAGATGTCGTAAAACACATTTGATTGATTGAGGATAACGATACAACAGAAACTTTAGTATCTAGTTACCTAACCACATTTAATTTATAATACCATCCGAAGCGAACGGTAGTATTCTAATTTATATATGGATAAACGTCGATATGTATCATGAATATAAATGAGAGTTGAGACAAAAAACGAGATGTGTTTGAAGAGAAATAATAAGAGGCGATCGTCTAGCCGCCATCGTCCTTGAGTGCAGAAATCCTTGATGAGTACAATCAACCGCCACCGGATAGTCTTCTCTGCCCAGGGCTGCCAATTAATCGTTTATTAACTAGCGAACTGAATTACCGCCGTTAATAGCTCAATAAAATTTTCATAAGGTGTTTATCTCGCATACAATGGTCTTTTAAGTATAATTAAATATGTTTCGAATTAAACATTTAAACCTCTTTGCTAAAATTATATTTAAGACTATGTTTGATAGAGTATCTTATTGCGATCGGAAATTATATTTCTTACATAAGCTAAAGATTGCTATTGATCAGTAGTTTTCGTAATAACATGGCGGAGTAAATGGAGTAAAATTAAAAAGGTTTCAGTATTACCCTTTGCCGGTTAGCTAGGCAATTAAATCTGAATTATACTCGTACCATAATTACACTTTTAACAGTTCCCCGTTAAAATAAAAAAGTAGACTCAGTCTTCCTTTATTAACAAAATGAGACAGTGTCAGTTTTGAACAATGTTTAACTTAAGTTTACATTTTGGAATAAAATGAATAAGAGTTTATATAAAGATTTGTTGGTTGCTGATATGATTCATGAAGTTCGTGAATTTATGACGTTATGACTTGGTATGTGACGTCAAAAATTTCATATCGATAGAAGATTGTGATAAGTCCAAAGGGCAGCAACCCTGCGTTATCGTTGTTGCGTAGGTGCTAGCAAGTGTGACGACAAAAACTAAAACTGAAAATAAATGGGCGCGAATCGCCTATTAGTGTTGTAGTTACTGGCGATACCCGTCTTGATCCGATGTATTCCACCGTCCGTATTTGTAAATATCCAAACGATTATTACCCACCTCGCCGACTCAGGGAAAAATGTCTATAAATGTTGCGTCGTCCGATGTGTTAACGAGCTCGGTTAGAAAATACCTTAAACACTTTGCTAGGTAGCCTTCTCAGTTAACTAAATCAGATTATGTTTTATTACCTCTTCAAACATCAATAATAAAATTTTATGGCATTGTGGAAGAAAACAAATTATAATGCTCCATTTAACAAATAATTAAACGCAATATAGGTAATTTGCTATTTATGTTCGCTTTTAATTAAATTTTGCTACTGTTTCATATCGTTGATAAAGGAAAAACAACCAGAAAACGATGATCTGATGGCTCTGATGCAGTCTTGTCATAACATGAAATGTAAAAAAAAATCTAAGGTAACATTTATTAGTCATATAAAACTTTATATATAATCAATCCGTGAGTTTTAAAGAAAAGTTACCCAATTTATTATTCGCTAGAACTATAATTCATTGACATCATTAAGGAATTGAACGTACTCAATGTGGTACTCAGTATTTACTATAAACGCATACTGTATTTGAATTGAATGCCTTTCTCCCCGATGAAGATTTCCGGCAGCCACCATTTATCTCCCCACGTATTATATTAACGCAGCGAGTACGTAAATATGTCACGCTTAAAATTCAGTCGCAGCTTAAATTCAATTATCCCAAGCCACGAACTGTCAACTTATCGAATATAAATTCACTTAATAATCGTAACCAATGACGTGAGCGTTCGGCCTCGTATTATACTATCAGCGTTTATAGAAATGTTTTAACAGACGATTACTGCGAAGGATTAAGATCTTTTTGCGGCGGTGTGTAAGGGGGATAATGAAACGTCAATCGGGAATGTGATTGGTCTTTTAGTTAAAATGGGGAGCGCTCATGAGTGAGGTGCGCCGGCCGGTTCACTGCGCTATTCACTATGAGATATGCTAGACGTTATGAAACCATCGCTGACAAACTGCGAATAGAAAAGCCGATTCTGAAAGGTAAACGACAATAACGGAAGTATTTACTCTTAATGGTTTACCTGGCCGATAATAACCGAACTCACTGTTTTGTTCACAAAGACGTAGTTTTTCTGTTTATTTCAATATAGGATATTAATCTAAAACTGTATTAATTTACACTTAAATCATCACAACAGTAGATGGAGAAAGATTAATAATACGAAACACCAGTCCATGTGTAGCCATCCCAAAGATTAAGATAATAATGACACAAAACGGATTGGAGTGTTGTTATTATTTTAAAAACGCTACCACGCGCCAGGTAGCTATTTTGATCAACCATAATGAACTGACGATATTGGTGGTTTACCTTCTAATTTGACTGGCCATCTGATAGGCTTTCGATGCCGATGCTCCATTATCTGTCTGTGACTGTCAAGTTCACGGTCTCCGCCTTACGTTCAGCAACATTTCCCCTTCTATCAGAATATTTATGTTTATCATTAGCTTTTTGTTGAGAATTTTCATTCCAATAAATGTCCTTTCTCTAACATTACATTACGTAATTGACTTTATTGCTTTCAATTATCCGAACTGTATTATTAGCAGATATCATCATTGTGTAAGCAACATGCCACTTTAGAATAATGTTTCTCGTTAGAAATGTCGAAACAGTTCAATCACGACTAGCTTGTTTCGAGGCGTAGAGGGGCTTTCCGTTGTTTCTTTTCATCGCTGTGTAAGATCTTGCTTGTTGAGTATTGTTCTTGACATTTGGCGTAGGGTCGATGATCTGTGCAATGTGCTGTTTGCCGATGACGTCGTCTAATGGCGAAAATAGATTTAACGTCGTCTATGATCCATTATAATTATGAAATGCTATAGGCGTGAAAGAACGTTTAAGTCATTTCTTGAACTCATTGGTAACCAAATTGTCAAATAGTATTTTTAGTCACTAAAATTCTAGTTATGGCAGTTAATGTCCTATGAATTACTTACTTTTCGAGTAAAAGGTTTTCGATTGTCATATACACATAGTGATCATATTTGTACTTTTTATGGGTTTGCTTGATTAGGTACTTGCCGAGTGGAAAGTATTGGCGTATATAGCCTCTGTACTGGTTTATTCGTGTAACGTGGTAATGGTACCTATCTTATTTTTTGTTATAATTAGTCCGCTTAACATTTAAAGAAATAAGCGACGCTATGTATGTATGTAAAATTGTTTCTTTATTCAAATTGTCTACTATTTATTTTTGATTTGATTAATTTTTCTTAAGGAGTTCAATGGCGCAGTGGTTAACGCGCCCGGTCTGCGAGTGCTGAGGTTAAGCAACTTTCGCAAAGGCCGGCCATCGGATGGGTGACCAAAAATTTATCATCTCGATCTCGTCCGTGCTTCGGAAGACACGTAAAGCCGTTGGTCCCGGCTGCATTAGCAGTCGTTAACAACCACCAATCCGCACTGGGCCCGCGTGGTGGTTTATGGCGCGTTCTCCCTATCCATCCATAGGGAAGGCTCGTGCCCCAACAGTGGGGACATAAAATGAGCTGATGATGATGATGAATTTTTCTTTAGATATCTACTCGACACCTTTTATAATTTCAATTTTGTGTCTTTATATAGGTAGTGTTTGTATGTCGCATATAAATCTCAACAGCTCACGAGGTCATTAATGTGATATTCGTGTCGGTGTCGACTGAGATACGATACCGTTACCCTATTGTCGATTCAAATGCACCGAGCTTTCATATTTGTCTGTTGTTGCGATCGAGTTGCGATTGTACGATTTAGTTCCGTTAACCACATACATTATCTTACACAATCGCATTTAAAAAATCAAATAGATATGCCACATTGATAAAAATAGTTAGGTCAATAATTTCAATTCAGAACTTTTTGTTAATGGTCATACAGCATACATTCGTGTATTGATGTATAAGAGTACGAGTACAATAAAAACGTCTTTAATTCTCTCCTGTTTTTGGAAACACAATTCAACATTAATAAATGTCACATTAAAGTTGACATTACAGTAAATGTTTAATAGATTTTTATATTATGGCATCGTGTACATGATGGAAAAATAAATCACGTCTATTAGGGAAAATACAGTTGCATACTGGTATTTCGTAATAAAAAGTGACCAGCCGTCGTCGGCGGTCAGCGTTTCTAGTGGTTTATGGGGTAGTCGCCGTGGCATTTGATATGCGAGCAGTGATAAAGGCCCTGGCCACACGACACTTGCTCAACCCCTTTCAGTGCCGAGGGTGTTCGCTCGCCCTTCCGACTTATTGATTAACACCCTTTGGACAAATCAACCTAATGGTGAAAACAACGCGCGCCCGTCGACGCTTGTTAATTTCAACTTGTGCTTTGTTGATTTGACCTTCATTACGAATTAGTAATATCAAATTCCATATAAATTTGAATCAAGAAGAACGATTTGCGTTGTCCTGAGCCGTAAGTTCAACGAGTTCATTTAGGTGACAAAAAATACAGAGAAAAAATTAATTAAACTTGGCGTAGACTTGCTTGTTATAAATAAGCGAGGGTTCAAAGACTTACCTTCTGTAAAATCATAAAACAAAAAAGTTTGTACTGCTCGTTATACTTTCTACGGCTTCCGTCCTTGTTCGATGCTATTATTATGTACTGAGGTTGGTTGTTGTTTTGGGTCCGTGTTGTTCTCCAAAAAGTTACGAGTTAATAAAAGTGCTTTTTAAACCTTTCCAACCGTTTGAATATTCAAGCATCAAGACGCTGGTCGTTTGGTTTTACTGTTTGTTAACTACGAAGCCTTTCATTTGTACGTAACGGTGCTAAATTCCTATTGCTTATTAAATTCCAAGCAAAGGTGCAAGTAATTCGTGTTAGATGTAGATAAATCCATTGCTTATTATTAGTAGCCGGCTTAGCCATGCGAATTACACAGATCGGGCCGTGTTCGTCAAGTCTAATACAAGCGTGTTGTAAATCCCTCGCTTTCATTGTGCTATCGAGAGTCGTGAGTTGTGCATGAAAAGGTAAACCTGGTATAGTGGGACAAATACGTGTTTGCTTAGTACTATAGACATCAATGCTATTTGTGTGTTAAATTGGCCGGTCCTAGTTTAATGGTACTTATAACAATGTCACGTAGTTTTTGTAAACGATTCATTTTGATATGTGTTGTTGCAAAAATAAAATAAAAATGTATGTCAATCTTATTCAGTAAATGGTAAAGTATGTAAGATACATTTAACAAGAGTGCGAACGTTCACATTGCGGTCAGTGAGACTTGCGCCATGCTGCCGACTATTAGTTGCGCCTAATCAATCCAAGAGTGTTTGCTCTAATGTTATACCTACTTCGAAATAGAATGAATCGTAGACTAGAATCAGTGACTCGTAGGTCTCATTTTAATACACTTGCGTTGCGCTAGTTCAGTCTCAAATAAAGCGTTTTACATAAAATGTAGATAAGAACATTTATTATGGCGAATAAACAACTGACAGGAATAATTATGCGGCTTTATTTATTGAAGCCTAAATAAATAAATTCCTAATAAAATACAAACATGTCATTTAAAATATTACCTTACTTTTTAAATTATATCCATAGGTTCTAGGTGTTGTGGTACTATCGTTGTTTATATCTCGTATCGTTGTTGATTTCCATAAAGCAAACCTTTCAGCTTTCTCCTATTGGGATCAGAACAATGACCGTATGTTATTCCATTTTCCCGATTCCAATTCGAACGCCTTTTAGTAGGAGAGTAAGCTGGCGTGATATCATCTCCTATAGAAACCCTATGAGGGTGCTAACACCCTTCAACCTTTAATTTCTCGACGTCCACAAAAGTCCGGTTACGCATCGGCGGCCAACAAAAATCTGTTCCAAAAAAATTTATCCACATGTCTTCATCATTATCATCATCATCTCAGTCAAATGACGTCCACCGCTGGACAAAGGTCTCCCCCAAGGATTTCCACAAAGACCGGTTTTATGCTGCTCCATCTAACGAATTCCCGCGACCTTCACCAGATTGACGGCGGTCCACCTTCTTTTTTTAATGTGTCCACTTATATTTAAAGACTTTTAATTGTTGTTACAGTTTGCGTCCCCGGCGGTGGAGAGCGATGTGTGCGGCAGCAGCACATCGTCGTCGACGTCTTCCTCTTCATCATCATCGTCATCTTCCTCATCTTCAGACTCGGACTCGGCGGAAGCTGCAGGCGGCTCCGCACAAGCGTCTGCCGATGACTCTAGTGCAGCGCTCGCTGCCGCTTGCCAACTACAGGTCAGTTTTATTATGGATTAATAATACTAGAAGGACTGACAATCGTCATAGCATGGTTTTATTATAGTATTATATGGTATCAATTTTATAAGTGCCTATTAAATATTTATAGTTTCTCGAGATGATAAATTTTTTGGTCACCCATCGGATGACCGACCTTTGCGAAAGTTGCTTAATCTCAGCACTCGCAGACCGTCTTATAGTCCAGTGTTAATAGACATTCTTTCAAAATTGTTATCCCATGCAAACGCAAATATTAATTTGTACCTTTTAGATACAAATTATATTTAAGGCGTCGGTCGTTTCAATTTATCTTTTTCAGATTATCGACGATGCGGACCTTGCAGAGATATTTCCGGAACAAACATCGAGCACGTCGGCGCAACAGCCTAATTTCCCGGCATTTGCCGTGCATACTGCGTCGCCAGACAATGATGACAAATCTATTGCAGATAACGGTAAGTTGACACGGTTTTCAGAATTAAATTGTATCAAAATATTAATCTGTATGATTTTAATTTGAATATATACCTTTCATAGGAGATGGCTCGAGTAGTGAAATGGAGCTCACACCTCAGCTCGTTACCGCTGCTATACAAAGAGCGACAGCGGACTCTTCAGGCTCAGAAAATGAATGTTCCAGCTCTGATGTTGTCCATCAAAATACAACTCATTATGCGTCTAGCCTACTACAACAGTTTGTAGCACAAACTCAGCTGCTTAGCAGTACTGCTCCATTGACGCCTATTAATGCAGCTGCTGCTTCTACATTGCCCTGTGCCCTTAATACAAATACAATAGAGGGTGTTGGATCTATCAGCGATTGCGTTCTCGGTCAAATTAATACTTTGCCTGAAATATCACCTATAACACCATCTTTTTTAACCACCACCCAGCATCTGAGTCCACAGCAAACTGAAGAACTCTCTCAAATCAATAGAGATTTGGAAGAAATAACTTCTGTGACAGATTCTGTCGATATTCAAATACCAAACTCGAGTCTTGATGATTGCGTAGACAATAATGATTTTATGAATCTGGATATTTCACAAGGTGGTTCAGAAATTGGAAGTGCTAGTGATTTGTTGAAGAGTTCTCCAATGACTGTAGTGGGCACTGATATCAATTCTATAAACCAAATCGATGTTCAAAAACTTGATACAATTAGTACGAACTCAATAGAATCTCAGGAAGACATTAAAAATGTAATAGTAGAATCAAGACGAAAGAGGGGTAGACCACGTAAAGTGAAAAAAACAGATGAGGACTTTGAAATAAAAAGTGTGGAATCTCAGAAAGAAGAAAAATCTGCTGTAAATGTAATGAATTTCCATAATAACAATGATCCACCAAATGTATCTCCGGACTCTGGGATCCTTTCAAATCATAATTCTCCTACACGCTCTCCGTTGAGACGTCATGACGTTGATGAGACTCATAGCAGATTAAGTAGAAAACCGATACAAAAAGAAAACTCCAGAGAAAGGAGAACGATGAGATCCAAATCCAAAAGCAGAAGTAGAACATCGAACAAATCAGATTCGAGTGACTGCGATTTTCAGAAAAAAAGGATAGAGAACGAAATCAAGCAAATTAAAACAGAGGCACCATCACCTGTACCAGTTCCGCTCAAGCAGGAACAAAACAAATTTGAAAAGTCAAAGAAAAATGATCAAAAACTGGATATAGCGGCCTTAGATAGAATGTTGTATGCTACAGATAGAGTATTATACCCTCCAAGGAAAAAAGTGGGTCGTAGACCTCAAAATAAAGCAAAAGCTAATAAAAGCACGCCAAAAACTTTAAGAGATAAGAATCAATATGATTCTGCTGATACGGATGATGAGACAGTAACAACTAATAGGGCAGTTCTATCAGGCGTATATGCAAAGCGCAAAGAGCTTAACAGTAAACTAGCAAATTTACCAAAGAAGAGTAATAAAACTTTTAGCAATGCTTGGAGAGATAACCAGAGTGAAAATGAGGCGGCAGCAGACGATCTTTTGGATCCAACTTGGAAGCAAATTGATTTGAATCCTAAATATAAAGATATATTATCTGGTTATAAAAGTGACCATGAATTTAAGCCTTACAAAAGTTGTAGTAGACTAATAGAATCAGGATACAAGAGTGATTATGGCTGCAGGACTGGTTATAAGAGTGATTATTGCCGCTCTGGTTATAAAAGTGACAATAAATCGGGTTACAAAAGTGATAAATCTGGTTATAAAACCGATTACAGCGTTAGAAGCATGCGACGAAAAACACGAAAATTTAAGAAAACTAGATCTGTCAGAGACCGTTCTTACTATAAAAATCAAAAACATTTTGTTTCCGACCAAGAGATTTTACATTTGACCAATAAAACATTTAGCAGTTTAACGTTAGGTCACAGTTCAAGTGATTCTGAGTGCGAAACTTACTTACGTAAATCCAACGCGAGCCCGAAATATATAAGCGTTTGTACTAAGTATCCATTACACTCGCAATACGATTTTGGATTTTCAAAAATGAACAAGAAGCAATTATTTAGACCCAATTCTTCAGATCCTTTCGCTCCAGGTCCTGTATTCAGTGGTTTTCAACAACCAGTGACCACTTATAATATCTTTAAAGTTAGCCACAATAACAATAACACTTTACTAAGATCCCCATCAAAAATAAATAATGTTGGCCGGCCATTACCTTCGTTGAAACCATTATTTACACATAAGTTTGGATCGTCACCCATCTGTACAGTTGCCAAATCACCAAGTTCAAAAAAGGATACGGATTCCAGTTTCAAATATCTTACGGGAGCATTATCACCCAAAAATCGTAAATCACCGAAGAATGGAAACACATCGTTTCCAACCACTGGAACAAAAAAAGAAATACAAATCAAACCAATTCCAAATGTTTTCGAAAAATCTAAAAACAGTTATGTTCCCAGTAAATCACTTGCTAGAAATGTGTTTCTAAATGTTAAGAAACCCCATATAAAACCATCATTTCATATTAGAAAACATAGAAGGACTGTCGTGCTTGCCCCACCTAAAATTAACTTGAAGCCCATAGAGAGACCATCAAGAGTAACTGTGAAAACAGAAAGTAAACATCACAGGCACCGGAGCAAACGAAGGCATCGTTCAAGATCAGTCTCCAAGTGCCGTGAGTCATGTTCCAAAGTCATCGACATAGTTGATCACAAATTTAGCCAGGAATTAGATAGCCTTGTTTCGAATTTTATAAAACTTTGTCAGATTGCTCCAAAATTAATGAGCAGTCCTACGCATAGTCAACAAAAAGTCATAGAAAAACCCATAGCAGAAGCTCCTTCTAAAGGTGTAAAAAGAGGGTCAAAAAAGCGAAAGACATCAGATAACCAAGATATCACTACTCCAATTTCAAAGCGTAGGCATAAAAAGCAGTTGACTGAATCTCAAAGTAAAGGGGGTAAAGATACAAATGAACATAAACTACCCCTCAAAAAGAGACATTACCATATAAATTCCTCGACGTCATTAAGCCTTAGTTTGGTTACAGCTGAATTTGATGAAAATTCGAAAAACTGTGCTAACCCCGACAAATTTCTATGTACTGAAACTGATTGTCTTGGTGAAATTTCTGGCAAAGTGTCTGATGAATCTCCTAAATCCAAAACAACGCACGAAAAAGGCAAGAAAACCACAGACCATTCAAAAAATACTAATTTTTCTATCTCACAAGAGCTTAAAAGCCAAAACATTGATCCTGCCTCTAAATCTACAAATGTTATTTCAACATCGGATTTTGCTGTTAAAATAGATGACTCCATGACAGGTGGGAAAAATAATATACTTAATGTAGCTGATGATGAATTGACTATCAAGAAGCCGAGTGCAGAGCAGTCAGAATTATCAAAAAAGATTTACGAAACAAATGAAAAGCTAAAAGCAGTTCATAAAATGGTTCATGATTTAGAGAAATCTTTGCCAAAGGCTAAAGATGCGGATATTAAACTAGAAACATCAAAGCAGGAAACACCAAGAATGTCACCTAGATCCGAAACAAAGGCATCACCGATGAGAAATCCCGCACCAATAGTAACACCTAAAAAGCGCCACAGGCTGGAAGCTGAAAAAGTAGTTTCTCAATCAAACTTAGACCTAGTTGTACAATCACTATCAAAAAAATTATCTGAAGATAAAGATAAGTCAAGTGGAATTAATTCTTCTAAAGATAGTGATCTAATTAATGCTAAGGAAGATGTTAAAGAAACCGAAAACTCTGATTCGTCATCAACTAATAATTCTGACCAAAGCATTAATGAAAATAGTTCTTCTGCTGTAGATCCTTTAAAGAGTATGTCCGCAAGATCTCTATACAAAAGCTCTATGCCACCAGCTCAAAAATCTGAGATAATGACTAGAAAGAAAAACAGGCTAGAAGGATTGACTAGTAATTTGGTATCTAAAATAAATCCAAGCGCAGCCACTAAAGTTTTAGATACCTTATTAAACAATAACATACGTAAGTCTATAGAATCTCGTATTTTAGAAAAGGAGAAAATCAGTAGCTTCGATTCATCAAACAAAGTTACTGATGAAAAAATCAAATGTAAAGAAACATCCCAAGTCAACACCAGGGCAACAGTAATCAAATCCCCTGTGTCTAAAGGAAAAGTTATTGAATCAAAAAAATCCAAATTATCAGAACCTGTTCTAGATCAAACTATAATAGTCAGTGTTGATAAGCCCACAGGAATCTTTGAGCCATCAATTGATTTGGAAGATCAAATACCTAAATCGTCTATATGCGTGAGCAGTGCTTTATGTGATAGTAATAAAACGAAGTCAAAAGTAAAACATGCTGATAATAAAAGCACTAATGCTTTGCTGACACCTATTGACACAGAGTCCGAAATACCATTAGCATTGATATCAGAAAGTCCTGATCCTATTATGAGACCTAAGAGAGGTGAATCAATAGCTGCAGTCTTATCAGACAAAATACTAGAAACAGCTAGTGGGCATAACTTACGACAAACCAAAAGAAATTTGAGCATTGAAAACGATGATACTAATGACAAAAAAAAGAAAAAGACTTCTAATAGTATTATTCGAGAAAGTAAACTAGTCTTACCATCCAAGTTATTGGTGCCCAAAATACAAGCTGAAAGGTTGCCAATATTAGATACTACAAAAAAAGCAATACTTCCAGTTAAAAAATCGGACACAAATGATTTAAGCGATGGTAAAGCAATTGAAGCAACAAAGAAAAAAACCAGGCGAAGGAAAGCAATCAATAGAACTGGTTTTCCGAGTATTAAGAAGAAAAAGAAGAAGATTGAAACAAATAGCCAAACAGTGGTTTCAGACAGCCACTTCACATCTGAAGAAACTGACAATAATTCGGCGTTTGAAAGAGTACCCAAAGATGGTGAAGCAATGAGTAGTTTCGTAGAACGAACTAACAGCAAGAAACCTGAGCTTAAAGTTGTTTTAAACAAAGAGGATTGTCCAAAACAAGGTCGTTTGACGGTAGTTGCACTTGAAAAATTACAGGGAAAAGAAATATCAACGGAAATAAGTAGTAATGTGAGTAGTAAGCCAGAAATTATTGTATCTGGAAAGAAAAACACCAGCACTTCGATCCTCAGAGCACCCGCGCTGCAATTGAAACAAAATAAAGGTGATAAAGATATTAAGAACCATATCAACAAATGGGAAGTTTCAAGTGAAACAGACAGCATTCCTTCTTTAGCTAGTTCGATAAGCAATGACCCAGAAGACAGTATACCACTAAGTCTTTTGAATTTAAAGTCACATCGTCCAGCCAATAGATTGGATAATTTAGAGCGACTCAAACGCAAAACGAGGGCAATGTCACCTACTCAAGAGATAGAAGAAATATTTTCCAAAAGAAAGGTCGTCGAAAAGAACAATAAAATCGCTCTGAGGCCGAAGTCTAGCTTAGCTGTTTTGTGTCCTAGTGAAAGGAGACTTACCCGCAGCTCCGAGAACAATAACGAGGATCTAAAAAATAAGAACAAAAAGACGGATAGTAAGAAAATAATCACAGAAGTTTTGAGTGAAAAGTGTAAACCGGCGAGTATAGTCACTAGAAGAAAGTCGCGCTCGTATCAGGCAAATAAAAAAATTCGCGAAGTACATTCAAGTTCTAGAGAAAGTTCTCTTGATACAGTAATAAGTAGAAGAACAAATGTTAAATCGCGAGAGCCTTCAGTAGACACTTTGCGTGACCATGACGAAAATGACCCATTGCCACTCAACGAGAAAGAAATAGACTTTGAAAAAAGCATAGATGTATTGTCTAAAAATATTATTTGCAAGAAACGAGTTGCTTCTTCTCGTGATGAAAGTCCGGCTAGTAGTGTCGATAACAGAGATAAACCTGTGGTATCCAAAAGGAATCCTAGACTACGGAAGAAGTTTTTGGCGGCCGGTCTTTTCTCTGAATATTATAAAGAAGAGTAAGTATAGTTATTGCTTTCGATTTTGATAAGTGAAAGTATAATACAATCCATTTATTTCTCTTTATTTTTTCATTTTCAGTCCTAAACCTGAGGGCAAAGGCAAAAATATTGTCACACAAACGGAATTTCCGCCTGGCTTATTGGCACCTCCGCCTTATTGCGAGAGATGGGTCCGAAGAAGATTACAACATTTTGCATTGCCTTACGACATTTGGTGGCAGCAGCATTATAACCAGCCAGTGCCATCGTGGAACTATAAGAAGATCCGAACCAGTAAGTATTTTTATTTTCTTTGGTATTTCTTATTGTCGCGCAGTTAAGATCGGTTGGTAATGAAAGTATTTACATTACAGATGTCTATTACGACGTGAAACCGTCCACAGATGAATGTGAAAGTGTTGCATGTAATTGTGCTCCTTCATCGGGGTGCAATGAAGACTGCATCAATCGATTAGTTTTCTCGGAATGTTCACCACAGCTCTGTCCTTGCGGGTAAACTATTATTAATTTTACTTTATAACAAATTTGTTTGGAATCAAGCTATAAAATGTTTAAATGAGTTTTCTTTTATTTCTCTATTTGTTTTAGTGACAGGTGTAAGAATCAACGTATACAGCGCCACGAATGGGCCGCAGGATTGGAGAAGTTCATGACTGAAAACAAAGGCTGGGGTGTTCGCACCAAGCATAAGATACCTTCTGGCGACTTTATTTTAGAGTACGTTGGAGAGGTTGTATCGGATAAGGAGTTTAAGGTGAGATTCACTTGTTTCATTTAAAGTCCCGGGATCCTCAATTCTATAGTGAAGATACTGGCTATATTATCATTAAATTATCAACAACAATGCAAGTTAGCATTGTTGTTATGGCAGCAGACCTGGGTACGATTGTTGAAGCATGCCAGGCGAACTAAAAACATCAACAAAACCGATTACAATATTTTTTAGGAATTACAAACTGAGACGTCTAAGTCCGAGGCTAGTGATCAAAACACTAAACCACTGAGGCCGTTAAAAACTTATTTCTTATCAAATATTAATATTTATTTTATAGTTATCGAATATTGTTTTCATGAATGATCCGTCTTCTGCTGTTCGTCCCGGCTGCATTAGCAGTCGTTAACATCCACCAATCCACTCTGGGCCTGCGTGGTGGCGTGTGGCCCGTTCTCCCTATCCATCCATAGGGAACCCTCGTGCCCCAGTAGGGGGGACATAAAATGATGATGATGATGATAATGCACTCCACTCCTACATTATTGATGAACTGAAAAGCGCTCGGCCAGATACCCAAAGGTCCCGGGTCCAATTCCCAAATCAGGCATAGTGTGTTTCGGATTTATTCGGTGGTTTCGGTTCGCATTTGGCAAGCGTGGTGATTAAGTCAATATCCATCAATTGTAGCGATAACTTGATTTGAATGATGGAGCAGCCTAGCAGTGGGACAGTTATAGGCTATTTACTTTGCTTTAACTTTGACTGATTGTCCAGGAGCGCATGGCGACCCGCTACGCCCGCGACACGCACCACTACTGCCTGCACCTGGACGGCGGGCTGGTGATCGACGGCCACCGCATGGGCGGTGATGGCCGGTTCGTCAACCACTCCTGCCGGCCCAACTGCGAGATGCAGAAGTGGACCTCCAACGGTGAGTGATAACTACAACTTGTCTATGCATGCCGTGGAAGCCTCTTAGACTTCATATACGAAACAAAATTAAAGCTTTTGCTTGCTTAAGGTGATATTTCGTGTCGCCCTTTGTCTAATATTGACCAATGACGATGAAACGTTTATTAAAAAATAAAGATATTGTTTTTATGTGGTGGCCATACCTCATTCCACCTTTTGTTTTCATTGATTAACAAACAGATATAATGTCCCTTTTTACAACGACTTCATAGTCTTCCCAATTTTATGATTTTTGAGTTATTAGATGGATGTTGTATAATGGAACGCATAAGTGACAAATGCAGGTAGACCGGACTAGCTTTGATAAATGCATATGAAAATAGCCCTTAGTGTCCATCGTTAATTTTGTTGATAGGTGACACAGACCAAATAGCGATAGTTGACGTCGGACCGGCGCCGGACCTCATGTTTGTGTATACGAATGGATATTGCTGTACACGCGGTTTTGGTGCGGCGACGGTGCGGCGCATGCGCGATATTCAGTCGTATACACAAACATGCGGATGCGGCTCCAGCGTTGTGTACATGAAGCCTTATTGATTCGACACATAGTTTAAAGTCTGTTCCATCTAGTTAATGCTTGTATTTGTGTTTGTCCTACTAATTAAAATCAAATCAAATAAAATATAATTAGTTAACAGGGGCTCTAATGTGCAATTATCATTATCATTACAGACTCACCCCCTTATTCATAAAAACTATTTAAGCATTATTTAGTTCATCATTGGTTTGTCTCTTTTTCTCAAATTCAAAATTACATTTGTGTGATGTTGAGTCATTTTGTATTTGAGAAAAAGAGACAAAACAATAATTAACTAAATATTGCTTAAATAGTTTTTATGAATAAGGGGGTCAGTGTTTAAAGTTAAACAATGCCAATGGCTAAATACGTGTTTAAAATATTGAGTCTCTGTCTATTATATTAGCTTTAAAGTGACAGCATCTGTTTTGAGCATTGTATAACTTCAGCCATCGTTTTGTGGTAAAGCAGATGTTTACGTGGATGTAAAAGTGATGTTTATGTGGTAAAATGTCCCCTGCGTGAGAATTAGTTATTGGATTGTCTTTTATCATATATTTTTGACACCGATTTATAATTTATCGCATCCTAATCTGTGTAAAAATATTGTTTAGATTAAGTGGTCAATGATGTTATTGTAACTATGTGGTTAGGAAGTTAACTATTAAATAATATTTTTCCATTTATAGGTACATTTAGAATGGCGTTATTTGCTCTACGCGATATAGATCCAGATGAAGAACTGACGTACGATTACAATTTCTCATTGTTCAACCCTGCAGTCGGACAGGTACTTATTATCAAACCTTTTGATGCATCATTTAAACATAAGATCTTACCTATATTAAGAACTGGATGCTGCTACTGCTAACGCATTCGGGTTGAGTCTTGCTAGTTAAGCAGCATTTTTTGCAATACCGGGTCGGGTGGGTGGTCAAATAAAAAGCTCGAGCTCTGCCGTCATTCGAAGAGCACGTTAAGGGTCCTCTATTTTGTCTCATAAATTTTTTGTCATAATGTTTCATCATGTGTCCTAATGATAATTAGCCCTAACTTAATGTCTCATAATATCACTTAATCGAAATCCCTAAATATAATATGACCTAAATTTTTTTGCTATAAATATTACAATCTATATAAAAGACATAAAAAGCTTTTCTATAATAGTTATAAGCCCTAACGTAATGTCTCATAATATAACGAGCCCTAAAATCAAAATTATGAAGCTAGATTTCTGTTGTCTAATAACAAAAATAATATTATTATAAACCACCATTTGGACTAACATACATTATACAATACATATAACACTTAGGACATGTGACTTTATAGCAAGAATAATTAGGATATCTAATTACAGCACCCGATATTATGACACAAAAGCATTAGAATTAAAGACGATTAGGTAAAATAAAATTTCCTATACGCGAACATCATGGATAGTGACGATTATAGCAAACGCGTTAGGGATATTGATTTTCGGACGATCGATATTCGGAGAAGAAAGGGACTACCCACGTTAAGACGTTGGTGCCAGTTGCTATCGGAAGATTGCAGTCGTTAGAATCTACTGACACGCATAAGGCTAGCGTGGTTATTTATAAACAAATCTCACTATCCTATTATAAGTGAGTTTATAAGATAATATACATGTTATTGCCTTAAAGTTCTATAAGCACGTACCACGTGTTACTTATTTAGGCTAATGATGATGAAAAAAAAATTAAAATGAAATAAAAAACTTTATTGCCATAAACTTAAGAAAAGAGAAAAAAAAACAATACTGACTACAATTATTATTAAATAACAAATTATCGTATAAAGAAAAAATTAAATAATAAAAATCAAAGTTTATTGGCAATGGGTACCAGGTCACAGCAACGTGCTGGGCGCAGCCCAGTTAATCGCAGTTACATCGAGGCTGACATCCAGGGATCCTCAATGAATGAAGTTACCTGATACCTCTAGGTCCGAGACTAGTGTAGAAACTATTAGTAGTCTAATCACTCAACCACTGAGGCAGCTAAAAACTTATTACTTATCAAATGATGTTAATGATTATAACTTACCTTTATTTATTTATTGACCAATACTTTGTTTTAGCCATGCAAATGCGACTCGGAAGACTGTCGCGGCGTCATCGGCGGCAAGTCTCAAAGGATAACCAAACTGCCCGTGAAGACTCCGTCCCGGGCGCCGTCGAACGCTCCCAACCAACCGCCGGGCTCCAATCCTCCACGCGTTGGCCGCCCCAGAAAGGCGGTGAAATGCAATAAGAAGTCCGAACAGCAGACCGTCGCTACTGACATCAAGAACATGACCATACTCAAGTATCAGCAGCATCTGAACAAGCTGTGGCAGGAGCCCCAAATGAAACCGTTGACGGCGAAGGAGAGGAATTTGGTGAAGGAGCGACACTGTTTCCTCTTCAGAAATCTTGAAAATGTAAGTTTTTATGAAAACACTTTTTTATGCTTTTTACTACATTGCCATTGTTAAAGTTAATAAAAGATAATGGTAAATTGTTTTAAAATAAACGATAGAGTGACGATTGATGGTAAATGATAAATGATATTCCCTTCAAACTTTTGCCACGTTTATTTTCATTTTACAGATATATTTTTTTACAGATGAATAATTTCAAGTTAACTAACTTTAAAAGATATAACGTGGGCTGATTATGATGATGATGACATCATCATAATCAGCACACATCAGTCCACCGCTGGACATAGGCCTAATCTTAAGATAAAACATTAATTTGGAATATGTTTTACTTGGTATAAATAGTAAATACACTTTCTATAACAACATTTCGTGTTCCCACAAACAGGTGCGCCGGATCCGCGACCGCTTGTCCATCGGCCTACCCCCATCCCCACCTTCGTGCCCCCCCGCGTTACCCCCCGCCGCCCCCTCCCCGACCGTCTCCCCCAACGTTAACATCAACGTTAACCCCCTAACCCTCCCCGACACAATGAACCCGGCGTTGTTCCTCGCACGATTGCGGGCGCTGAGGGCGTCTAAAGAGGATACCGTGAAGAACTTGATTCGGTTGGACGACGAACCGTCCCTGGATAAGAAGGCGCGCCTAAAGAAGGTCTATGGGGCGCTCTATAACGCTGTTGCGACTCTGAAAGGTATTTATGGTTACTTGTCTACAATCTATGGCAACTTTTTTGTTTTTAATTCTACAATGGCGAAGCGCTTTGCCTTTATTTCATCTTAAAGACATTAACGATAACATACATAATACTTCATTGCCTTTATTTTATCTTAAAGACATTAACGATAACATACATAATACTTCATTGCCTTTATTTCATCTTAAAGACATTAACGATAACATACATAATACTTCATTGCCTTTATTTCACCTTAAAGACATTAATGATAACATACATGATACTTCAGTTAGTTACTAACTGTTACTTACTAACTTTGTTATTTATTGCGATAGATTTGGTATGTTATGTATGACTAGCTATTATTGCCGTCGGCTTAGGCTCACGTGGAATAGTGATTGTTTGTAATAAAAGTCAAAACCCGTCAAAATCTATAGGTAGGGATAATCCTGAAACACTTCATAATTTCTTTAAAAATGTCAGATTTCCGTACAAACTTTCCACCCTTATTTCACGCCTCTAGGGGAGGATTTTCGAAAAATGCTAAAACACGTCATTCTTTATTTTTATTGAGAAATCTGTTGATCGATAAAATTATTTATTTCTATAGTTATTACTTTAAAAAGTACCATTTTCCCAAAAAAAACCTTTTCCCCTTTTTTACTCATGTCATTCTTTATTTCTTTCCAAAAAGCCAAATACCAATTTTTATGTATTTTACTTCAAAACTGACGGACTTTCATACAAACTTTCACCCCCTATTTAACCCCCTTAGGGTATTTTACGTAAAATCCTTTCTTATGGCTGGTTTTGTCACTTAATTAGCCTTCTGTCCAAATTTTATCTAATTAGCTTCAGCAGTTTTGGCTCGGCGATGATGAATCAGTAAGTTAGGACAAGTCATTATTTGTATATAGATTAGTCTATAATGATTTTGAGAGAGATGATTATAGTAGAATTTTGAGCTTAATAAATTCCTATGTGACATATTGACAATAACACAAGCGTGTTCATTGCTTTACAGTTAATATGACTGATGACATATAAATTTTACGCAAATTTTGTTGGAAGTCGCGGCTTTAAATCCCGTTCGTGAAAATTTTGTCAACACTTTAGTGGATAGTAAACCCTCATACTAATTTTGCAGACGACAAAGACAAACTCCTATGCGCGCCGTTCCAAAAGTCTGACGCGGGAATGTCGCAAGAGTCTGCGTCGAGTACCGCCAACGACTTGACGGCTATAACGGAAAACATCTCGAGTGGGCGCTACGAGTCGGTCGCGCAGTTCGACGCCGATATGAACGCCGTGTTGAATGGCGCGATGCGGGAGCACGGTAGACAGTCAGCCTTGGGTAGCGTTGCTGGAATACTCAAAAAGGTAAGATCCAATACTTTTCTCGTCCTATCATCTTTGGATTTTTACTTCGGTCTTCCGAACCAAATTTGACTGGATGGCGAGATATAACACCAGCAAACACCATAACATAATTTAACTTTGATGATGAATTTTTATTTTATTTTTTCTTATGTGTTTGTTTTTGTTTTTGTGCAGGTCATTAAATGTTTCTAATTCTTATTTTTATTCTTATGATGATTATTCCGACCGAATTCGGTCATAACTTATTTAACTTTTGATTTTAACTTTATTCCCTTGAAATAAAGTCTAAAACCAATACAAGAATCTTCGCTTTCCACTATTCGGGCCGCAAGCTCGGTTGTTCGTTCAGTACCATTAAAAATATATCAATAGTTGAATTACGGTATGTGGTCATTATTTGATATTTTTTTTGACAGGCTTACAACTCAGCTAAATCTGACTGTGCCGAACATTTGACGAAAATACTCGGCCCCGATGACCCCCTACCAACTGGCTTCTTACAGAAGGCTAAATCCGGTGAGTTTCAAAAACTTCTATTTATTTTGATATGAATTATTTGTATGTACAACAACAGTATAACAAAATTATTATGGAAGGATTTTAAAAATAAATAGGTCAAAAATACTTTGGTATGTATGTGAGTTTAAATAAAGAAGTTTTTAGCTATTTTGCTCTTTAAATATGTTCTGCTGATTCAAAAGTATTTTGTCGCTTTTGATGTTCTAGGGATGAATTACTTTCTAGTTCTGGTGTAAGGTTGCCTATTGCCGAAAAAATTCGGCTTGCAGTGTGAATAATTCGAATAAATAGTGTTTACGTAATCATAGGCAAATTTATTTGATAATTAAAAAATCGACCATAGCAGCAATCACAATAGCAGCGGTTTAAAAAGTCGCGACTAAACTTGCAAATACATCCTCACCAGTTCATTTTATGTCCATACTGGTAGGGCACGAGCTTTCCTTATCGATGGAATAATTACAGGGAGAGGGGGCCATAAACCAGCACGCGGGCCCAGTACGGTATTGGTGGTTGTTAACGAGTGCTAATGCAGCTGGGACCAACGGCTTTACGTGCAACAACTCAACGATGAACAATGTACATTAAAATTATTAAAAATAATAACAATTTGGCAGTCTTGTCGCTTTAAAGCGGAGCGGGTGGAGAGAATAATAAATACACTGTAAGATTGGAGGTGCAAACTATTTAAACATATTAGAATAACGTCAGGGTAGGTAACTAGCATAGTTAATAAAAGCAATGATATAACTAAAATAATAATATTAAATCATAAATCATAAATATTTATTGCACTTTCATGTAGGTTTACATTATCATGTTACACATATATACTACTATAATATTACATATATACTATATTATACTAATTAATGGAATAAGGCGTTATTTTGCGGATATTCATGGTACAAAAAAAAGTAATAAAAATAAACTTTAATTGCAATTAGATTTATTTGTACACACAAATTTAAGAAAATAAAACACAACCATTATCGTTTCTTGAACACTTTTCTGCCAATAAGCCGATAACATTGAAGTGTTCCATTCCACAGAGGAGGTAATAATGTGCATCTGCGGCCTCCACGTGGAGGAGGGGCTCATGGTGCAGTGCGGCGGCGCGCGCTGCGGCGTGTGGCAGCACGCGCGCTGCATGCGGGTCGCGGACACCCGCGCGCCGCACTACTGCCACCACTGCCGCCCGCACCAGGTCAGTACCCAGTAGTCTTGTGCTTAATCGGACACTTTTCGGTTTAGTACTGTACTAATACAGTCCGAGAAAAATACTAGTACATCTTATTAGTACTAATAGGACCTAACAGTACACCGAAATAAAGTCGTTACCTATCTATACCGCTGACCTCTTTAATGTACACTGTAATGTATAATATAAATAGAGGCCAGCGCGCTATCCTCTATAGACTCACTGCTATTTTAATCTATTTTGGCACTGTTATCTTATCAGCCAACTAAATAGCTTTAAAACTGTTGTTTGGCAAAAGTAGCCACTTTTTTCGAAACCATTTTAAAATTATTTATGTGTATGTTGGAACAGGGTAAAGCTATTCAATAATATTAGACGTTATTAAGCACAGACTCAAATACTCACGTAAATCACGTCAGGGCGCTTTAACAAATCGCGATCACTCGCTCACACTACACACTAGCTGGTTTTTGAACTATTTCAGTAGTCTTAGCGCTAAATACAGCTGAGCAAGATTTTCTATCATAACGCACGGTCGGCGTAAGCGAATGATTTGCTATCTCGCATAATGTGTGTGTATTCGATAGCGATTGCAACAACTATCTCGCTTTCTCGCAACATACAGTACGTTTGTTCCTTCGCTCGGACATTCGGAGTAATTCGGACAAGCAACATAAGCACTTGAGTTGAGTGTAACGACCTACATAACATAGTCTATGGTAGCGACTAGCGGGAGACTGTGTACTAAAAGTCCGACTGTCCGATTAAGAGTTTGCGTTCGGTAACGTTTCTTTTCGTACAGTGCCGAGTATCGTTGACCTATTAGTACTTAGTACGCGTACTACACAACACTAGTACCCAGCCAGCCGCCGAGAGAGTCGGCCGCACCCGCGCGCAGCACTACTGCCTCTAGTGCCGCCCGCACCAGGTCCCACCCATTCCCAAGGCATTATATAAAATCCTAAATTATATCTGTGTATAGTCGACAATGAAATTGCTTTACCACGTTAGAAGTGAATTTTATTTGCTTAAAATAAAACAACAAATTCCATTTTTGTTTAAAAGACCAAGTGACAGATTCGTTGTCATTATTGACAATGAGCCTTAGCGAAATTTTATTGTAATGGAAGTTTTTGTCAAAGTGATAAAGCAATTTCATGGTCGACTATACAACTAACGCAAAGTTCACTTATTATTTAATTGTACATAACGTTTATTAATCAATCCTATACTTTGTCAGGTGGACCGCGAAATCCCTCTCGACGATTACACAGAAGAAGGTCACCAATTCTACCTATCGCTGATGCGGGGTGACTTACAAGTGCGTCAAGGCGACACGGTGTACGTGCTCCGCGACATCCCCATCGATGAGAAACACCCTGACGTCAGCCAGAACGGCCAGGGGCAGGACTCGCCGAAGACGAAACGTGTGGAGCGGAAGAAGCTCAAGAATATTGCAAAGGGCAAAGCTGAGGACACGGTTCAGACTAAAGTAAGCGCTGTTTCTATTGATGTTTGTTTTTTATTTTAAATACTCTTTTTACTTCTTTTTGTCGATGTTTTCAAATTGTTTTTCCATTTTCGTAGATGTTGTTTAGAAAACTGTTAAGTTTATGTTTATGTTTGTGTTAATTGTTAAGATTTTGTTATAATATTATTTTTCGTTCTGTTTGTTGATGTTGCGAAACGTTTTTCTATTTTAGTAGAAGTTATATATATTGGTGTGAGTGTAGAAAAATTAATTAATTAATTAATTTATTTGTATAAATATGCCACAATAATTTAAAACAAATTTTGAGATAAGTACATACTCTGCGATTAAAGCTTTTGCTAGATGAATTTCGCGAATGCATTATTCAGTTGCAGCGAATTTTAGAATCGTATTTTTTAGCAAATAAATTTTTCATGTTAGATATATTTTGCGAACGCCTTATTTTGTTGCAGCGAATTTCAATGTCGCATTTTTTAGCGAATTAATATTTCATGTTAGATATATTTTGCGAACGCCTTATTTAGCTGCAGCTGATTTCAGTGTCGCATTTTTTAGCGAATCAATATTTCATGTTAGATAAATTTTGCGAACGCCTTATTTAGTTGCAGCGGATTTCAGTGTCGCATTTTTTAGCGAATCAATATTTCATGTTAGATAGCACAAAACCGGTCGTTGTGGAGATCCTTGGGGGAGGCCTTTGTCCAGCAGTGGACGTCTTTTGGCTGAGATGATGATGATGATGATGATATTTTGCGAACGCCTTATTTAGTTGCAGCAGATTTCAGTGTCGCATTTTTTAGCGAATCAATATTTCATGTTAGATATATTTTGCGAACGCCTTATTTAGTTGCAGCAGATTTCAGTGTCGCATTTTTTAGCGAAATAATGTTTCAAATTGGTTATATTTTGCGAACGCCTTATTTAGTTGCAGCGCTCCCCCCTTCCGTGGCTGGCCCTCGCTACGCTGCGCTTCGTTTTAGGGTAAAAAACGGTTTATCTCTGTACGTGTTACGGTAGTTGTCAAATCCAAGCTTCGCCAGCCATTAGGGGCTAGTCACTTCGTGCACTAGCCCCTAATGGCCCCGGCGGCCGTCGTGTCGTGCGTGCGTGTAGCAACACGGTATCGAATAGAAAGTATCATACTGTACTCACTGTACTCATGAGTAGTATCAAAAGAAAAGTACTCGTAAAAGTATCGAAACAAAAGTATCGATACTTTTCTTAGGGACTTTTTGGCATTGGTTTTATTAGAGCTCGAATCGAAAGTAATAATTTCAAAATAAAGGTTCTTATCTACCCTAAAGTATCTCATGAAAGTTACTTTATAGAAAATAAAGTAAGTATCCATAATTAATTTAATAAAAAACAATTAATTAAGTACATACAATTGGTCTATTCTCTGTTCATTACCTACGAGAAAAAACTGATTCCATTTAAAAAATTATGTTTTTATCTATTTCAAGCCATTGAAAATCCGCCGTATAGTCCTGACCTTGCACCTTCAGATTTCCACCTGTTTCGGTCTCTTCAGAATTCTTTAGGCAGTGTCAGGAGGAGAGATATCAGGGGGGAGGGGACATGATCCCGATCACGAGGACTGCCAAAACCCCAAAATATCTATTGCAATGAGATCATGTCCCTACCTACAAGATGGCAAAAAGCTATCGAACAAAATGGCACCTACATACTTTAGTTAAATCTAAATAAACTATATTAAAAAAATGTTTCGAATTTTCTTAAAAAAAGCGAAGAAACTTCCCCCAAGCTATTATATATTTTTTTACACCATCAGAAAGTCGAGATTTAAACGAACAAAAAGCCAACCGACTTTTAAAAAAAGCAGATATTTTGACGTGAGAATTTTCGATTGAAAATTAGGGTGCTTTTTCGATATTAAGTCAAAATAAAGTGAAAAGAATAAATATTTTAAATCAAAAAAATTGCAGTGTGTTTATAAAATGTAAGTTTTTTACCTACAACTTTGCTATTTTACTTTTTTCCATAGGACTTGTAATTGTGCCGGAAATCGAGATAAACAGTTTTTTTTACCCTTAACCCCCCCTTCCAGTTCCCGACCTCAGATCGCTCGTAAATTATTTTTCCTTTCATTTTTGTTATATTCTCTTCCATTTCCAAGGGGGTCATCCTACTATGATTTTGTTTGGTTTCAAAAATTATCTACCCTGCAGCCTTAGCCAAAGTAACATTAAGAAAACGATAGCGAAGTTCGAAAAGAATTAAAATGTATGGGATTGACATAAGCCGTATGTCATATAAAGCCGTATGTCATATAAAGCCGTATGTCACATAAAGCCGTATGTCATATAAAGCCGTATGTTATATGACATACGGGACTGAGACGTGGTCGCTCACTATGGGCCTCATAAAAAGGCTCAAGGTCACTCAAAGAGCAATGGAGAGGGCTATGCTCGGGGTTTCTCTGCGTGATCGAATCAGAAATGAGTCAATCCCATACATTTTATTCTTTTCGAACTTTGCTATCGTTTTCTTAATGTTACTTTGGCCACCGCCACTGGTCTTTAAAGTATGCCTCGGTTTATGTATTTAATTGCCACAGATCACTTCGCTAGTTTATTGTATACTTTCAGAAATATTATATTTTTTATTATTATTTAAGATATTTTAATAATGATGTTTACTTAATGAATGAATGAATGAATGAATGTTTTTTTGAAAACAGGTGCGATTTTATCTACCTGAAATTAAGAATGACAAAGTTTGAATTATTTTCTTTTTCTTTCTTTAGGTAGATTATTATACTAGACATATAACGTCGATGTTATCTTAGTGCGAGAATTATCGTCACAGGTTCAAAAGGTATTTGACCTAAAAACGATTGCGACTTTATACATCAACTATTTCCCAGGACGGTGAAGTCCGCAAGCACACGTACCAGACGATCGGCGAGATCGCCGTGTCGGAGCTGGACATCTTCCGCGTGGAGCGCCTGTGGAAGCACAAGGAGACCAACGAGCGCTACGTGTACGGCCACCACTACCTGCGCCCGCACGAGACCTTCCACGAGCCCACCAGGAAGTCAGTCCGCTTTATTTTACTATAAATATGGTAGTGCCGCCAGTTTTCGACAGGAAACAGTGATCGACAATATTTTCCTTTAATCGTTACAAATGGAGTCTTCAGCTGATTTTAGTCTCTAGCAACAATGTTTATATAATTTTTAACGCAAATTTTGTTGCAAACAAATTACAAAAACACAAATGTTGAAAAAATTTCCACAAGCAGGGTTTGAACCTGCACCCTTCTGACATACCGGGTCAGGTGCTCTTCCAATTGAGCTATCGTGGTTGAAATTTGCGTTAAAAATTATATAAACATTTATAAATAGCTTGCCTACTTCTTAACTGATCTTTAGTATTTGTAAAAATATTATGATCGGATGTTAATGACGGTAGTTGTTAACATTGAATGGGCGCCTTTGGCTTTCAAAGTAAAAAGTAAATAGTGTTGAATAATTTCGGCGGGCTGGTTAGAACCACGATAGCTCAATTGGCAGAGCACCTGATTAGGTATGTCAGAAGGGTGCAATTGTGTCAATCACTAACATTTGGGTATTAAAGTGTCTAATGCCATTACCCTAGTGTAAAACACAGTCTTACTCTATGAGCTCGATGGCGCAATGGTTAACGCGCCCAGTCTGCGATAGCTAAGGTTAAGCAACTTTCGCAAAGGCTGGTCATCGGATGAGTGACAAATAATTTATCATCTCGTGCTCTTCCGTGCTTCGGAAGGCACGTAAAGCCGTTGGTCCCGGCTGTATTAGCAGTCGTTAACGACTACCAATCCGCACTGGGCCCGTGTGGTAGTTTATGGCTAGTTCTCCCTATCCATCCATAGGGAAGGCTCCTGACCTAGCAGTGGGGACATAAAATGAGCTGGTGCTGATGACGATGACAGTCTTACTTAATGCTATCTTGCTAAGAGCACTTTTAAATTTCTATAGAAGTAAAAAAGTTTCACTCGTGAGAAGCCGGGGCAAATAAATCTTATGGATATAGCAATATATTGGATACCATAATTTTAACTTTATCCCCATGATATAAGGTTAAAAATCAATAAAAAAATTAACATGTTGTGTCGATAATAACTCGAAAGGAAATACTTTGTACGGATCTAATATTATTTTTGACCTCATGATGTTGCAACTACTTACATTAAAAATCATCAAAGTTGAGGTAATTAATCTGGTCCTTCGAGCTAGGTTAATCAATGTGATAATGTCTTATAAATTTCGCTTGTGCTGAATATATGATTACACATGACCATACGAAATCTTCCTACCTAAAAAAGTTATATTTACATTTTTATTTATATATTTTTTTTATTTCAGGTTCTTCCACAATGAAGTGATGCGAGTTCCATTATATGAAGCAGTACCTATTGAGCTCGTCATGTCGCAGTGTTGGGTTATGGATCTCAACACGTATTGTAAAGTGAGTAACATTATGAATTATTGAAATAGCCTAGTGTGGTATTTTCTAAAGTAAATAGAATTCGAATAGATATACAGTAAAATTAAAAAAATATAAGGTAGGGAGAAAAAAAATACTACTGAAACTTTAGTAAAGATTTAACTTTCAAATTGACTATTAACTGCCGCTCTTCGAGTTGAAATATAAAATTTTTATATTATTCGATATTATTATCGATTTGTTAGGAGCTTGAGCTTTTAGTGAAGCAAGCGGTCTGCGTTTTCTGATTACGATCTTGCATTGCATTGCGAAAGGATGACCAAGTCGTGCCATGCTTCATACGGCACGCCACGTGAAGCCGTCGTTACCGGTTGTTATAGGCAACATAGCGTGATGAGATGAGTTATGGCCAGGAATGCGATTTTTAATTGTCATTGGTGGACTCGAGGTTACTTATTTTGTTTTGTGGTATTTTTACGTTGGTGTATACGAACTAAAAATACAGCTTCAGATCTTTTGGAAGGAAGGCTTGGGTCCAACAGCGGTATCTTAACCTTTTTACCGCCAACAACTTCTATAGAAGTTCGAGATTTTCGTGCCGCCCACGCCAGCTTATGAAGTTCTTCTTTGTACCTACTTTATTAAAATACATTATACGTTGGCGTACAGCGGGACATCGCGTGCAGGATAGTTGGGCGGTGAAAAGGTTAATAGGCTGTTGGTGAAAGAAAGAAAGAAAAACATTTCAGCATAGTAAAAATTATATTAGGTCCTTACCTATGAAATTGACGTTTTTTTCTCGCTTATTAAAAGGTCTAAAAGTTCTAAAAGTCAATATCGGTTGTTAATATTATTATACACCTTTAACCTTTTCACCGCCAACTATCCTGTACGCGATGTCCCGCTGTACGCCAACGTATAAATGTATTTTAATAAAGTAGGTACAAAGAAGAACTTCTATAGAAGTGCTGGCGTGGACGGCACGAAAATCTCGAACTTCTATAGAAGTTGTTGGCGGTAAAAAGGTTAATTAGGACTATGTTACTTAGGCTTCAGTAATAACAATGATTATTAATTTTGTGTTTTTTATATCCCAATTTATTTTTTTAAATTGACTACTTTTTATGTTCGCGGAATTGTCTTTTTGTTTCATTGTAGCTTTGAAGGTACTTGATTTTTTTTCTTTTTAATATCTGCTATATTTAGCTAGTAAAACAAACACACTATTCTACAATTTTTATAATGTTAACATATATAGATGCTAAGAAAATTAAAAAAAACTTATGTTAGTATGAAAAATAAAATTTTATAAAAAATCTTCATGCAAAACGTTAATATCATAGGTAAGGACATACACAAGTTACCTTTAAAACAAGACAAATAAAGTTGGATGATTGTTGTCGTATCCAAACGCTCTCTCTAACGTATACTTCCGTACTCAGGGCCGTCCCGTGGGCGCGGCGGAGGCTCACGTGTATATCTGCGAGCTGCGCGTGGACCGGTCGGCGCGGCTGTTCACCCGCGTGGCGCGGCCCAAGTACCCGCTGTGCACCAAGCCCTACGCCTTCGACACCTTCCCGCAGCGGCTGAAGGCGCAGCGCACGTATGCGGTAAGTACTTATATTGTTTTTCTGAATACTGAATACTGAAAACTACCAAAAAAAGTTTATTATTTCATAATGTTTATTGTGCATTCTGCAAGTGAACCTGTTTAAATAAACAAAACACACTGTATCACACCGTCGTCGGCGCGTAGTAGTGGCAGCGGCCGGCAGTTTTACTGTTAAAGCGACGCACCGCTAAACAATAAATCTCATACGGAGCGTTTGCGCCCCGTACCATAAGAAAAACTGTTTTTTTTCCTTCAAATTAAAACTACAAATTATTTAAAAAAAAATGAACTACAATATTGAAGTGAAGTGTTAAGACTAATCTACTAAGAAAATTTAGATGCTTAAATCGGTCTGGTTAACCTTTAAAATGCAATTCTGTTTTAAAAGAGGTTACTTTGATATTTTTTTCTCTGTTATAAAAGTTGACAAATCGTGTTTCTGCTACTAGCTGTTACTAAAATGAAGTCAATTATATGAAAAATCATGTCATCAAATATCACTTTCATATGTTTTGTAATTGTTGGGAAAAATCAAGATCAAGGCGGGGGCCACGTAAATTTCCAATGCCTCGCCTTAAACCATTATAAGCTCTCTATTAGATAACATATAGTATCGCTTGAAAGCAGTCGCCCGCCATCGCTGTAGTGGGCCGCTTATCGGCTCGCAGCGCCGTGGGCAGCCGCGCGGCTAACCAGACTTTTATGTCTGTATTTTTCTGATTTGGATATTGGTTCGACAAAATTGGAACTTCGAAATTCGTATAAGATATCGAAATGTAGCTATTAAGTGTTTATACAAATTTAATATACTTTCAGCCCCACGAGGTGTCACCTGAATACTTGAAACCGCGGGGCAAGGCTGCCGCGCCCGCTGATAAGACCAAGGCTACACCCAACAAAGACGCAAAAAAGAAATCCTCGTTAGCTGTCGCTGATGGCTCCAAGGTAATTTAAAAATATTATAACATACCAAGCTTTAGCCGGAGAAGAAACTAACCGCGAGAGGAGACATGTTTGTCGGCTGTGCAATCGATTGACTTTGCGGAATAAAAACTTTGTAGGTGTTATCGTTTTTAGCCAAAATTGTTGCTCTAGGTATCTTTGATCGATATTATTTTTACGCTATTATAAGATGATTGTATGTGACAATAAGACCGAAAGTGGGAGCGTAATTTATTCATACGTGTTTTACACGGCTGGCTCAACCGCGGAGTATTTTAGTAACCCCCATCGAACTCCCCCCCGTTGGGGAGCGAAGAGGAGAGTCCCATATAATTCGCAGGTTGTCATAGGTCCGCGAGTATGAACGACAATGAATGAATTTTTCGTAGTTTAAAAAAAATAAATTCAGACCACAGTACCGGATATGTCATCCTACTGTGATTTCTATGTAACATCTGGTGATGATAACTAAAATATCGCAAAACTAGACAACACAATTATAAATAATAGTAGTTTGTACAACAAGAGCATAAAACGAGCCATTTTGCCCGAGTCATTTTACGTCGAGGGTAAAATGGGTTTTATACTCGAGTTTTACATTCTGCTTTTCACTTCGATTGCAAGGAAATAAAACAAACCGCAACACAACAAAAGCTAGTTTCTAGTTTTAGTTGACGAATAATTATCTTCCCGCCACACAATTTGTCTTAAGTTTTTTTTTAATTTTCAACTATGTGACGTTCGACTAGGGTCTGAGCCGTAATGCCAAATTATTATAAATATTTGCGTTATATTTTTTTTACGTAAATGCACGCACGTATTAATCGTAAATTTGTATTTAGATAGTAATACATAATTATGTCGTAATTAAATTAAGATATAACCTAAATCTCACAAAAATATATCAATTAAATGAAAGTGTATTTAATTGTGTATGTGGCTGTAAGGCCTAATTGCCTTAGTCTTAAAAGAAGAAATTGCCTTATGCGCAAGAGCATAAAAACACATTGTATGCCGCCTTCTCTCGACATAAAGAACATCTTTACGAGCATGAGAAGTGAAAAAATAATTTCAGACCACAGTACCGGATATGTCATCCTTCTGTGATTCCTATGTAACATCTGGTGATGATAACTAACTAAAATATTGCAAAACTAGACAACACAATTATAAATAAAAGGATTGTTTAACTTAACATGTTTGTTTTCGTCTAGGGCGGGAGTTCAGAACGCTGCTGCGCAAAACAGAAGGAGCGTGTAAACGGCATCGCGCGCAAACTCCTCCTACGTCTGGGGTCTCGCGCGCCGCTCGACGCCTCCTACTTGCTGCAGCCGCGCCGCCCGCGCGCCAGGCCCTCCTGACGCGTCTGCCCCGCCTGCCCCGCTTGTGCCACGCCTTAGCCACCCGCGTAAGCGAAACACGACGCTATTCCGTAGTGCGTAGGGTAGCTTATCGGCAAGCGACGCTGCAACAGGCGTACACGATTCGCAAGAGACTATTTCGTAGTGATGGATGTAACCGACGATCGACGCTGTAATGGGCGAACACGCAGCAAATACTCGACTTGACTGAATTGTCGAGTCGAGTAAAGTAATCATCGAATGATGATGGGGTAATTATAGTGATCGTTTGTATATGTGACAAAGTGAGCCGACAGGTTTGTATAGGTATAATGTTAAAATAAGTTCCGAGTTAAAAATTTCTACCCGTTCGCGTTGTAACTCTTCTCGTATTTTTATTGTATTGCGCGTTGCGCCATCTATACGAAATCTAGACATCCGTTTGTTTGTAATATCTTTAAAAAAAATTGTTATGGGTTTTACGTCTTAAAGCTGTGTGTCCGTTTTCACCGACGACCATAATTTTTAGGTAACCTCTATACGCTGTTAGATGTCGGTGGCCGAAGTTAAACTGTCACCTATCTCTGTTTAAGTGTGACCTAAAACTTATGGATCCTTGGTGAAAACGGGCACCACCGTTCGACGGACCATTTTACATGAACTAATTATCGAGATTGTATATTTACGCCTTAAATGTCATACTAATGAAAACGGCGTATAGTCGGACTTACACTCGTGCAGTGGTTATGAATACCGTACTTCCTAATACACTAATGTCCATTTTCACCATTGACCCCTGAGTTTTAGGTAACCCTTAAGCTATTTTAGGTGACGGTTTTGCTCCATCAACTGTCACCTAACATGGCTTAGGGGTCACCTAAAACATAAGGGTCAATGGTGAAATCAGGCATAGGGCGAATACTATACGCGAACGCGAATACAATATGCATATTATTTTGAAATCGGCACCCACGTCTTATATATACTACGGTCCCTATAGGCGGCCATACACGCACTTTAGCCCTTTTGGAGTTAAAGGTTATGGGATACGTAAATGAAATCCTTGTACACACGTCTGCACATCAACCTGCCACAAACTGTCAAAATTTCTCAATAGACTTTGAATCTTATTTCTAAGTTATATGGTTGAAAATGTATTAGGTCCTTACCTATGAAATTGACTTGAATTTTGTATGAAGATTTTTAATAAAATTATATTTTTCATACTAACGTTTTTTTAAATTTTCTTTGTATTTGTTTATGTTAACACTATAAAAATTGTAGAGTAGTGTGTTTGTCTTACTAGCTAAATATAGCAGACCTTAAAAAGAAAAAAAATCAAGACCCTTCAAAGTTACAATGAAACAAAAGGTCAATTCCGTGAACAAAAAAAGAAGTCAAATTAAAAAATATATTGGGCAATAAAGACACAAAATGAATAATCATTATTATTACTGAAGCCTAAGTAACATAGTCCTAATTAAAGGTGTATAATAATATTAACAACCGGTATTGACTTAATACACCTATTAATAAGTGAGAAAAAAACGTCAATATCATAGGCAAGGACCCAGTATTCAAGAAATTTGGCAGTTTTGTATAGGTTGATGTGCATGCGTCTCTACCATCCATCCGTGAATTCGATATTTACAGTCTAACTTTGTAAACGTCGTTTTGTATAACTTGGTGAAATATTAACGAAAAAGTCATATTTGACATCCCGACTGAGTCAACGCGGCCGCGGGTACGTTTGTTGCAGTAAATGTTATCGGTTGCATGTTATGTAACTTGGCCCGATTTTTCGAAAATTTGTGAAATATTTTCTGAAGAGAATCTGTCATTATGTTAAATTATTCAATGAATAAACTTCAACTGCCGATTGAAAAATTAGCCCTTAATCGCGTAAAAATCGGATTGGACAGGCTTTCCTGCACGTTTAAACTTCATAAATTATTATAAGATGTACATAATGAAGCCTGCCTTTATTCGATTCAATGTATTTACAAATATTATTAAATAATCTCTAATAGTGACGTCGTAAGCACTATTATGAAAAGCAAATAATTAGGTTTTGAGTAATCGTTAAGGTTAATTGACGTCTCGTACGTCAGCGAATGTATATTGAGACAGTGATTCCTTGACGTAATCACGTCTCACGAAACTATGTACTGCACAGATCGTTTGTTTAACACGAAATTAGTTATGAAATAGGTACGGAAATAAAATAGCATCGCGTAGGTATAGTATCTCCCGTAAATTTAAAGTAGCTACTCGATAGGGATTATCGATAACGAATCTCTTAAAAGTAATTTTTGTTTAAAAAGGGTTAATTAAGGTTCCATGTCGGGAAACGTGTTATATACCAGCATGGTATTTTTGTAATGTTAAGTTGTAGTTTGTATGTTTACTCTAATAATAATTTCTAACTTATTTTTTTAGTAATTGTAAGACGCACACATAATTGTAAGATAAGGTTTTGCTAGAGACACTCTCGATTAAGTATATCCGTAATCTCTCATCATAATTTAGGTTTATGTATGCTTATGCTTTGTATATTAAGCGACTTATTCGAATTGAGTTTTCATACATATACATGAAGTATATAGTTATATTTTTACATAAAACGGTTTAGATATTATAGATCCATAATTTAATAAACAATTAGTAGTTTAATGGAGTTATGGCTAACGATCACTGGTGCGTACTGAACTGTTGAATGTTGAAGAGGTTTAATAGAGGTTAGAGGCAGACCAGCTGTTTGTGAGGTTGTTGATCTAATGTTTAGTGTTAAATGATTATTGTATTACTTTCCAGTTTGTTCATCTTTTATTAGAGTATGTTTGGTAAATGAACTATCGTCTGGTCATCCGAACACGTACAATATGTAGGACGCACGCTGTCATTTAATTTTTTGTCTCTAATTTAATTTTACAAGCTTCATTTGGTAACGTGTACATATTGATTAGGTTAAGGTGGTTGGTTGTTTTATTTCATATCGAAATATTAATATATTGCGCTGTCTGGACCTTTTTATGTCCGACAAGCAGTTTCTATGCTTTTTTATTATAAGTAATTGCATGCTATGCAGTTTCTGTCGCTAGCCTTGATCTTTATTGTGATTGAAGAGAACAAAGTTGTTTCTGTTTCTAATTTATTTGTAAAATACTGTTATCTTTATACTTTTCTTTACAAGCTTAACTTTTGATGTATTTTTCATAAATTAAGTGACCTTCATAGTTCGTGGTTAGTTATCGTATTTATGTGAAACCAGATACTGACATGTAATAAGCAATATAGTTATTGGAAATATTGATCCCAAAATTTACTAGAATTATATACCTTGCTATTCTTGCCTGTTGACATTGTATTGAATATATTTATCATTATCAATTTATTTACAAATATTAGTTTCCGACTAGCTAGGACATTTTGTAAATTAATTGTGTATAATACACTCCATAAAAACTTAAATTTTGTGTAATATTAATAGACAATATTGTTGACAGTAAAATAAGATGAGAATCAGGTAATTAAATATTTTATTCTCACTGTTTAGTGTAATGTTTTTGCTTGCAGCTGCACGTACGGAAATAGTTCTCTCCCACTAGATAATTAAACATAACCTGTACTATATTTTATCTACTTTAACAATAGTAACCTATATATGAATCTATTCCACTAATGTACTTAATTAGTTAAATAATACACATTTTCAATAGTCAATAGTTCAATAGCATTATGAGTCCAGCTTTTTTGTGTGATTTCCAAAATGAATTACAGTTGTTGGTATAGTTTTAGGTAGTTAAACAATCCAAGTCCTTAAAACACAAATATTTTGGGATCAAAACTATTTACTACAAAATTGGCCAACAAAATTTGTAATCTGTAATATCGGTCATGCACTCCAATTACATGCAAATATTTATATTTATACATAATATTTTGGATAGGTTTATAAGTCTGTAGATTACCTTTCAATCCCATCTATGTTGGAGACATTTTAACTGGTATTACAGAACATCTGGAGTCTTGTTACAACATAATCATTTGGTATAACGCGCAGCTTTATTATTTATTTATATATACCTAATGTTTGAAGATGCTATTTGTTGTAACATGTTTAAATATTAAATAAATTTTTTGGATCAAACTTATCGTTTTCTTATGCTAAGAAAAGCTTCTTTCGATTGGTATTAGAAAGAGGTACGGAGTTTTCTTTTAAAAATATAGTGGAACTTTACTGTTTAAGAATAATAGCGAGGTAGGTAAACGTAATAGTAATTGGAACAGTATATCGTAATGCATTATTATCTTTATTGGTCATTGATAAACACAGTTTGTTGTTGTAGGTAAGTATAAAAATTGCACATACAGGACAGGGTTACTGGAAACTCGACAACTTCCTTGTAGGAGGTGATAGGCGGCTTAAAATGTGTGTGATGTGAAATGTGAAAATGTTTTTTAAAAAAAATCCAAATTTTAGCACATCTTCAAATTTAAAAAAAAATCGCCTGTTCCACATATCCCTACTGGTAGGGAAGATAGGATTTTTTTTCCACATTTAGCTACTAGGGGGGATACATTGACATTTTATTTCCACATATTTCTACTAAGATAAAGTACAAGTATATAAAAAAATCATTTATTTTTGGGTACCCTTAAAAAACAATCCTCAATATTATATCGGTACAGAAATTAATATAATTAAACTTCTTTAAAATCAGTATAATATGCTGATTTTGATATGTTAAGTTAATTGATATGTTGTATATGAATTATCTTAACATATCTAAAAAAATACCAACCGTTATATCAGTATATCCCCAGTGACCAATTGCATTTGTGCATTTTGAATCACGTGATCATCACGGATCATATACCTACCGTTGCTCCCTCTTTTTTGGCGAATTAATTTTCAGCACATTCCTTCATAGATAGATTTCATCGTGTGGCTCATTTTGGCACGGCCACCATCACCAACCCGAAATCTGAGTTTACAGATAATTAGTGGGAATTAGTGGATAAATCTCAGAATTAGTGGGACCATGTTTCAAAAGTTATAAGGGATACAAGGTGGCCGTGCCAAAATAAGCCTCATTTTGGCACGGCCACCTATCGCTACCACCATCGAAAAATCTGTTAATACATTTTTTAAGCATTTAATGGCGCCTTTTTTATCGATACAGAATCAAACATACGTACACACATATCAAAGTTTCGTCGTTCATTCACAATTTAATTAATTCAAGTAATAACTAAATGCTTATGTGCGCGACTGCACATGTTGTTTTTATATGGAAAAAAGAAGTTGCTATAATTTTTGAACCATGGCCCCACTAATTATCCACTAATTATTGGTGTAATCATATTTTCGCTACGACCCGTGGTTTCCGAGATACAAGGTGGCCGTGCCAAAATGAGCCTCATTTTGGCACGGCCACCTTGTATCCCTTATAACTTTTGAACCATGGCCCCACTAATTCTGACATTTATCCACTAATTCCCACTAACCACTAATTATCTGTAAACTCAGATTTCGGGTTGGTGATGGTGGCCGTGCCAAAATGAGCCACACGACTTCATCCGATTTTTTATAACCACCGATTGGTTGTATAATAATTTCAATAATGCGTATAAAATTGAAAAAAAAAATTAAATAATGGCTTGCATTTGATTTTCAGTTTTGTTTTATATTTTACAAATGACACGTAAAGTGACATTTTCTTAGACTTCACAATGAAAACGGTTCTGAGGTTCTACACCTCTCCTAATGAAGAAGCTTGTATACTTTCATAATAAACAAAACACTTACAGCACTTAGACTTTTCAATGTGATGATACCAATTTCTTGAATTATTTCATCAATAGAGATAAGTGGAAAAGTATTCCCCCCTAGTAGCTAAATGTGGAAAAAAAATCCTATCTTCCCTACCAGTAGGGATATGTGGAACAGGCGAAAAAAATCATTGATGCATGGATTAATATTAATTTTAATTTGTAGCTGATATCCTAACACAGCTGAGGTAGCACTAAAACATGTGAAAATACTAAACATTTTGAAATTACAACAAAAACTTTTAAAATATAATATTATTCTTTTTACATTTATTTTCATAAAGTGTTGCCTAGCTCAAAAAAATACTAAGTGACTAGTCGTACAAATTATTAACAAAACTTCCTCACTTAATAACGTATCCAAAAAGGTACAAAAGCCAGCATAATTAACTTTAACTACGAAGTGAAAAAAAGAAAAACAAAACAGAATGTACACAAAAAGGTTAAGAGCGTTTACGCCGCACACTAGCGCCACTAATGAAAAATAAACATATCTAGTAATTAGAGATAGAAAATAAAATTATGCTCAACAAACTATTTGAATGAAATTTTTACGTCACCTAATGAACACCTCACATGTTATGGTTTAGTTAAATAAGACGTTACGGCCACTTTTAACTATAACGCCATATTTAACTAAACCATAACATGTCAGGTGTTTATTAGTTGACGTAAAAATGCTAAATTACTTCATTCAGATAGTTTGTTGAGCATAATTTGATTTTCTGTCTCTAATTACTAGATATGTTTATCTCGAAAATTTTTGGTTTTCGGCCATACATATGGGGGGTTTTTGTCAAAAATTTTAGGCCGCGAAGTTGTTGAGTTCCCAGTAACCCTGTATCATCATCTCAGCCAAAGACGTCCACTGCTGGACATAGTCCTCCCCCAAGGATGTATTTGCCGTAATCGCCACGCTTGGCAGGCGGGTTGGCGATCGCAGTAGGTTGAGGGTAACCTCCGAGAGATGCTGCTGCCCATCCTCTGGAATGGTCCCTTAGTCGGCTTTTACGACACCCACAGGAAGAGATGGGGTGGTGCAACCCTGTATATCTACCGGCTTTTACGACACCCACAGGAAGAGATGGGGTGGTGCAACCCTGTATATCTACCATAAAATTGGAAAGTAACCATCAACAATGTAATTAAAAATATATTACGAGTATGCTATTGCACCTTTTAGCACGAACGAAGAACAGACTTAGTGAGAATTACAGAATCATTGATTATAAAAAAAATACAAAGAAACATAATTGCCTGCTATCGCCAGTAAACCAGTATCCCAGTAGTGTCTGGATTAACACATGTCCGTGACCCCAGCGGGATAACCCCTTCAGATCGGCTTCAAATTTCGCCATGATTTATTTGATATTATGTTTAAATTTGTTAGCAAATATCAAAATTTGTTCACCAATAGTTATCGAGATATCCCATATTTTTTTTTGTTTTGTTTATATAATTATTAACGCAAATTTTGTTGCGATATAATTACAATAAACACAAATGTTGAAAAAATTTCCACGAGCAGGATTTGAACCTGCATCCTTCTGACATACCGGGTCAGGTGCTCTCCCAATTGAGCTGTCGTGGTTCTAACTAAATTTTTCAATAATTTCGGCGGGCTGGTAAGAATCACGATAGCTCAATTGGGAGAGCACCTGACCCGGTATGTCAGAAGGGTGCAGGGTTCAAATCCTGCACGAGGAAATTTTTTCAACATCTGTGTTTTGGTAATTTGTTCGCAACGAAATTTGCGTTACAAATTATATAAACAAAACAAAAACATTTATAAATAGCTTGCCTACTTCTTAACTGATCTTTATTATTTGTAAAAATATTATGATCGGATGTTAATGACGGTAGTTGTTGACATTGAATGGGCGCCTTTGGCTTTCAAAGTAAAAAAAGTAAATATAGGCGGGCTGGGAGAGGCCTATGCTCAGCAGTGGATTGAGAGGGGCTGATGATGATGACAATATTGATAATGACGATACATTATAATGGTCGTTCATAACAAAGCTGAAATAATTTTTATTGTGATACTTAATTTTATCTAACTTAAAATATTTTCATATATCTTTGACACAATATAAGTATAACGTACGTATGTGAACAGTGAAAAAATACGTAACTACGAGACTATACATTATTATTTTTACTACAAAACTGCAGTTTCATTGTAGAAACAGGTTTATATTTCTTTGGATGAAACTTTTGTTGACAATTTGTTTTCTATTACTACGTTTTTTAAAATTAATATTAGTAATAACTTTTAATGATATAACAAGAGAAAGTAATTTAAAATAATCATTAAAGCAAGTTGTTTTTACCATAAACAAACAAACACTTGATTAATAAATAATAACTAAAATAAATAGTTGTTTTAAACTATATCACGAATGATCTATCGTTGGTGTATTTGTATACACCAACCGACCATAATGCCATCAACTTAAGAAGGTCAGCGTCATGTATGGCGCGGCCGCTTTCCGATATTCATCTTTACTTGGTCGGTTTATCACTGTATTTCGCTTCATTTACTATTTTTGGTATAACTCTTTGAATAATAAGTGCACTGAGCTGAAAATATACAGATGGCTAGTTGAATGAAGGCACTAATTATTTGCTTAATAAGTAGTTTGCTAGTACATATCAACTCATGTAATTGACGACCAAAAGAACGTCACGGGCCGGTCACATTATAAGTGTTATAATTCATTAACTTACAGTAGGTTTATAAGATTTTACTAGACGTTGGAGGGTCATTCATAAGTTACGAACTACCATCAAAAATTAGTCTCTAGGGTTAGTATTAAAGGAGCTAGGACCGATTATCTTTTATCTTTGCAATAAATATATCTCGAGAATGGTGCAGTTTTTTCAAATTCTGCTTTTGCTCAAATTACGCACAAATTCATTACATTGTGTATAAAAAGCATCATATTTGAGCGCTTCACCGTTCCCGAGATACAGCAAGCCCAGTACCCCAGCGGAATTTTGATTAACTTCAAAATTATAAGACCCACAAATTTAAGACTAACACCCTCATTTACAGCGCCCTTAATTCTTTTTTATTTATTTTTTATCTATCTTTCTTAATACTTTTTTTCGATAAGTTCACAGAAAAAAAAAGTTCTGCTTGGGTAACGTTACCCCAGCAGAATCTGTTTTTCGCGAATATCTCAAAAACTACTGGGCGCAAAAATTTCAGATTTCAGGCACAATTACACGAGATGAAGCACTAATTATTCTATATCAATAATTCAAGAAATTCGACAAATTTCTGCTGGGGTAACGTATCTACACGACAATTTAACTTGCGAGCAAATTGAGGGCTCTCAATTTGCTCTAAATAGGGCTCTATCAATTGTATTGTTCTGATTGCCTGTTTCATCACAGTTTCATACATCAAGATTAGCTGAAGGCGCTTGCCTCCAAGGGAATGCCTCCTTCTGGGGACGCCTCGATGGCCGTGCGGTTATTATTTATCTAGGTATTTATTTAAATAACACGGCAATAAGCCAATTAGATTATTTAAAACATAATAAAAATACATCAAATACGTTAGAATTAAAAATATAAAATAAAATAAAAATTAAATTAAAAATATTGGCATTAAAGTCATTGGCATCCATTCAAACATCATTCTCACAATAAGAATTTAAACAATAATTTCATCCATTCGTCCGCAAACAAGTCGCAGTCTGGGTTGTAGTCCAGTAACTGTAGAGCGTTGAAGTGCGGCGAGGGTACGGCGTATCGGGGATTGTGCCACGGTGCGGCACGATCGCACGATGGCACAGCAAATAGTGCGTGCCTTCTAAACCGCAGGTAATCGTTCGGAGTAAAGAACCGACTTAGCTTATTATGGAGATCAGGACATCCAAAGGTCCTGGGTTCGATTCCCGGGTCGGGCAGCACGATTAACCGATTCACGGCCTCCTACTTCGAATGAAATTTCCACTAGGGGCCCCATACAAACTATTTATATGTTTGCCAGGCGTATCTTGGGGCCCGCGTAATATTAAAACGTTCCGCGTGTCATCAGCCCCTTGTAAATATTTCGCATTCGTATTTTTCGATACTTAAAACGCCTAAGTACAAGTAAAGTGACACGAGTCAACAACAGCCTCTACAAACAGGACGGTTCATAAATACGAGTAATACGTCACAATTTAAATCATAACCACAATTATACCAACGGTATAATAACTTTATGATCAGAACAAAGTTATTGTCAAAAACTATTAAAATAAGTTCTCTTTCGTACACTACATCCTCCGCGATGTGATCAATCTCCTTGGTTTTATCATACGATTCTTGAGTAGTCTTCGTGTGGGAAGGCATGGGCTCAGCAGTGGGACTAGATCTAAAGGCCTTAGAGCATTAAAAAGCCTGATAATGATGATGAGCATGATTCCTGCGACAAAACAAAATCAGTACATAGGTACTTACATAAAGTCGGACAAGTTTGTTTTACAATTAAATACTTTTATTTTCATCCATCAAAAGAAGGCCATCGACTATTTGCAAAGACGACGACATCTCGGCGCATCAGGCGGGGCCGGGGCCGTACTACTAAACTGATTTAAATAAAACTGATATCGAACATTCAAATTTTCCTCAGTTAACAGCTTATTGTTTTTCCAGCCAAACAACCAGCTGTTATCATGATGGATGGATGTTGCTGAATGTCCTCATTTCGGCATGATATGAAGATGGAAATGCAAACTTCATTGCTTGTTTGTGGGTTATAGTTAAGTAAACGACTGCTTTTTGTATAACGGTTGTACAAACAATCAGCAAAAAATCGTTTGGTCTAGTGGAAGATCTTAGACCTAGAACCAAGTCGCTTGTTCGATTCCTTGCGAAGGGTACATATTTGTACTCGGTTTGGTTGGTAGGGCTTGTTTAAGTCCGCCTGGCTAGCTAGTACCGTCTTATCTAAATATGTCGCCATTACATTAACCCTTAATTAAACAATGATAGTAGAATACGTCATGCCACATCCGACATGTAAATTTGTTTTGGTAAAAAACAATATTATGTGAACGCAACCAATATATATTTTTTTAAATCTATAAGAACAAGTGTTAAACTTTTTTATGGGACTTCTTGGCGGGAAGGTGAAGAGTCATGTCTGCGGTTTTGTCTTAGAGTTTGGTTTTATTTTCTAAAATTTGTGTTATGTCGAATATTAATGTGAAATAATGGTGGATTATTAACCGTTAAGTGTTCGTGAGTGTGCATGAGTGTGAGTGCAAATGAAACAAAACAGTGCAACGGCACTTTTCAAATTCTCTCAAGAAGTCTGCGTGAGGACTTAGTAAAGCCCCACATCTTTACTGAGATACTCGAGGGGTTGGGGGGGTATATCATTTCTCACTTCTCATTTCTATTATCATTCATCATCATTATCAGGAAAGTCTGGTAAAAAAAAACTTTTTTTTTCTTACCAGAATTATCCGAATATCCCGCTATATCGGCCCGATTAGCTCGTATCCGATTAAGGGTTAATAAGGGGTAATGTAAGTAGTATTGTTGTATTCCGAGTAGTCGTGGATTCCGGGTGAAGCGCGCTTCAACTGCTATATTTTGCGACTGCAACAAAAACATTAGAATAAGTTATTGGTGTAGCGATATGTGCGTTTGGGCACAAAGTAACACTGCAGTAGGTAAGGTAAGCTTCATACAAACGTCTCGAGCATCACGCAGATACTTGTAGATAGCCAACTATTTGTCAGGAAATTAAAGTAAATCTATCACTAACTAGTAAAAAGGATTTAAAGAAAAAAAAAAAGTATTTTCCAAATTTATTTTATTTAAGCGTTGCGTTTCGTTTCACTTCACTTGAGTCTGAGTATCGTTCAGAGTGCCTGGTGTGAGTTTTGTTTACTATCCGTATTCATTCGATTGACGACCTCCATGGTCGAGTGGTTTGTACACCGGTTTTCATGGTGTCGCCATCTCTGAGGTCCCGAGTTCGATCCCCGGTCGGATCAATTTAGAAATTATTGTTTATCTAAATTGTCTCGGGTCTGGGTGTTTTTTATGTATAAGTATGTATTTAAGTATTTTAAGTATGTTTATCCGTTGTCTAGTAACTATATAACGAGTTTCATAACGAAGCTTCTCTTGGGCTAGATAATTGGTGTGAGTGTAGGAAAATTTATTATTTATTATTATTTATTCGATTACGTTTCCAAACTTTACATGGGAAACCGTGAGCCTCTCACCTCGACAGCTGAGGGGCAAAAATATATTCCATAGTGTATTTCATTTAACTCTCAATTTCAAGATCACCGGTAAGATTCTAAAATCGCCACTCTGAAGAGTTTTGTTTCACAGAAAAATTATAAATTACTGCTGCTAAAAAGTAGTCAAAATCAAAGTAGTGAAAAAACTCAGTGCTTACGTCAGCCTTCCCGGTAGCATAATGGTCAGTGCAGCCGCCCGGATTGCGGAAGACCCAGGTTCGATTACTGGCTGGGTCGAGAAGACATTTAAATTTTTCACTTTATTTTATAAAAGTTATTTAGTTAAATTACTTTTACTGTTGTTTTCATGTCAATAATTCGATTCAATTTGATCGTATGTAGGTCGAAACTTAGGAATAAAATGAAGGAGTGCATCCGGTACCCGCGGTGAGACTTGGTGTTTCGCGGGCCCGTAGGTACATAAGACGCCGGAAATGGCTGATTGACGAAAAATACCTATCTGTTGTTGTTGGGTTATCTTGTTTCTCTTTTTTCCTAACACTGTTACTTTATCTTATTGTAAACTTCCGTGCGCATAAATATTATTTCACCAAATATTATTATCAATGTCACGCATGCACAGACTATCCGATGGAGTATTTATTACCAGTGTAGGCATCCTTTTTGTCATATAAATACGTTCCAAAAACAACTACCTATAGGAACTTTACATAATACTCGCATCTTGGAAACTCATAACACTTTACTGTTGAGTGAACAGATATCTACGTACGTGCGATACGGTTCACTTTTGTCGGAGGAGGTGCGTATTTATTTTTTATTATAAGTACTAAAGGGTGCCTAGAGCGTATTTTATTCACCAATCGACCGCGCAAAAATGAACGAATTCCTCATTTCTTGCCAGTAAAAGTAACATATAGCGAAGTTCGAAAAGAATAAAATAAAAGAATAAAGAATTTGACGACCTCCTTGGTCGAGTGGTTTGTACACCGGTGTTCATGGGGTCGCCATCTCAGAGGTCCCGGGTTCGATCCCCGGTCGGGTCAATTTAGAAATTATTGTTTTTCTAAATTGTCTCGGGTCTGGGTGTTTTCTATGTATAATAAGTATGTATTTAAGTATTTTAAGTATAAATGTTTATATAATTTTTAACGCAAATTTTGTTGCGAACAAATTACAAAAACACAAATGTTGAAAAAATTTCCACGAGCAGGGTTTGAACCTGCACCCTTCTGACATACCGGGTCAGGTGCTCTTCCAATTGAGCTATCGTGGTTCTAACCAGCCCGCCGAAATTATTCAACACTATTTACTTTTTACTTTGAAAGCCAAAGGCGCCCATTCAATGTTAACAACTACCGTCATTAACATCCGATCATAATATTTTTACAAATACTAAAGATCAGTTAAGAAGTAGGCAAGCTATTTATAAATGTTTATATAATTTTTAACGCAAATTTTGTTGCGAACAAATAAACCACGAGCAGGGTTTGAACCTGCACCCTTCTGACATACCGGGTCAGGCGCTCTCCCAATTGAGCTATCGAATGGGCGCCTTTGGCTTTCAAAGTAAAAAGTAAATAGTGTTGAATAATTTCGGCGGGCTGGTTAGAACCACGATAGCACAATTGGGAGAGCACCTGACCCGGTATGTCAGAAGGGTGCGGGTTCAAATCCTGCTCGTGGATTTTTTTTTTACATTTGTGTTTTTGTAATTTGTTTGCAACAAAATTTGCGTTAAAAATTATATAAACATTTATAATAATAAGAGTTAGAATAATAAGCCTTCAGAATTCTCATTTAGCCTTTAGATTTTTTTTTTAATTTTTTTTTATTTTTTCTCTTTTTTCGTTACTTTTGTTCGATGAAGGCAAAGGCAAGGGCATAGTAAACATGCAGCCATTTTATATATATATATATTTTAATTTTTTTCTTAATGTATGTCTAAGTGTTTTTAGGTATAAAATTTTCCTATTAGTATTTATGTAGGTAGTATGTTATTTTTGTCACACCACACGTCGTCGCCACTTCACGTTCAGGGAGCTGTTTGAAAACCAGCGCTTCTGTGGCACTATGTGTATTGCCACAAAAGCATTGCTGAGACAGCTACCCGTTGGCCTTGCATATATCGTAGTTATTTATAGTGTTCTTTCTCTTTTATTTTTATTTCTATTTTTTGTGATTGTGTTAATTGTTTTAAGATGTTCTTCTTTTTTATTTTATTTTTATTTTTTCTCATCTGTTGTATTTGTTTTTGTGCAGGTCAATAAATGTTTCTTATTCTTATTCTTATTCTTATTCATCATCATTCACCTGCTCATTTTATGTTCTCACTGCTGGGGTACGAGCCTTTCCTATGAATGGATAGGGAGAACAGGCCATAAACCACCACGCGGGCCCAGTGTAGATTGGTGGTTGTTAACGATTGCTAATGCAGCCGGGACCAACGGCTTTACGAGCCTACCGAAGTACGGAGGAGCTCGAGATGATAATTTTCTGGTCACTCATCCAATGACCGGCCTTTTCGAAACTTGCTTTGTAGTCCTGGCGCGTTTTCCACTGCGCCATTGAGGTCCTCATATTTGCTTCATTATATTGCACCAAAATTTAAATTGGGACGGGCACTTTTTCTGCGAAATATTAATGACATCTAATTGTTTATGTTAAAAGTTAGATAGAGAGAGAAATATTAATAAACAAAGTGTAAGCTTGGAGTAGTTACTCCGTGTTTTGTTTACGTAGTAATTTACCACAGATTACTTATACTTATTAGTATAAGTAATCTGTGGTTTTGTCTCTTTTACTCTAATATGAATTGAAGTTTACATGACGGGAACAAAACACGAGGAGTAACTACTCCAAGCTACACTTACACTTTGTTTTTTAATATTTCTGTACGGGGAAAATTTTAATACAGGATCAGCTTCATCTACGAGCCCATAATCTGGTGCAAATGGTCCTAAAGAACCACTTCATATGTGATTCTCGTGCTTCCTTATCAGTATTGAGGTTGATACCTATTGCAATATTGAAATACTTAGGTACCTATATTATTCTACCCTTTCTCGTACAAACCACGAGTATTCTCTCTCCAATATTAAAGTGTTATTTAAAAAAAAAATCTACCTTGCTTATAATAAGCCCTTGAGTCTGCATCACACTCAGCGAGGTCAATGCCCTGCAAGAGTTTCCGAGGCGGCTTATTTCCAAAGGTCTACGACTCTATTGTTCTTGTATTCCCACTGGGTCCATCAAATTTTAAAATATATTTTAAAACTTTCATATATGAATTCTCAACAACGGGTCCACGACTCCACGAGACTTATCCGAAGTACAATCAACAAAAACGATACAAGAGGGTTTGTGCTATTTGTATCGCACAGAACCAAGAACAACAATTCGTTGACTCGTTTCATTATCGTTGTAGAAAGGGCCGGCCACGAATTATTTAGGTTGATGTGAGCTAATCAAAATAATTATACGTGGAGACGAGACGATAGTTGAGCACTTTAACATGTTTAATTCAAGAAGTTATCTGTGGTCTAACAGTTGTCTAACAGCGTGGCATAAAACAGAACGGCGAATTAAAAAAAACCACGACTACTTGAATTATGGCACACGCTCCGGGAACAAGCCGAGTATTATGAAAAATATCATTTATTTAAACAAAACTGAACCAGACATTCAAATAAAGATTGAAGTATCATCGATGCTCTTTTAACTAATTTAGTGGTCATAATAAAGATTTTTATAAGATATAATAAATTTATAAGACCAACAAATATTTCATAATGCGTATTTTGCGTTTTTTTTTCTGTGATTGTTTTAAAATTATGATTTTTTAATGTTAATTCAATTTTAATCTATGATTGAGATGATTTATTGTGATATTCTGAAACTGATTTTTTAATGCTTAAATCTATTTTAGTGTAAGATTGCGATGATTTACTATAATTATAAAAAAAAATGTGTTTTTTAATGCTTAAGTCTGTTTTAGTGTAAGATTCAGGTTATTTACTATGATTATACTAAAACTGTGATTCTTAAATGCGTAAGTCTATTTTAGTGTAAGATTGAGATTATTTACTATGATTATACTTAAAATATGATTTTTAAAGCTTAAGAACGTTTACGCCGCACACTAGCGCCGCCAATGAAAAAAAAACATATCTAGTAACTAGAGATAGAAAATCAAATTATGCTCAACAAACTATCTGAATGAAGTAATTTAGCATTTTTACGTCACCTAATGAACACCTGACATGTTATGGTTTAGTTAAATATGGCGTTATAGTTAAAAGTGGCCGTAACGTCTTATTTAAATAAACCATAACATGTTAGGTGTTCATTAGGTGACGTAAAAATGCTAAATTACTTCATTCAAATAGTTTGTTGGGCATAATTTGATTTTCTATCTCTAGTTACTAGATATGTTTTTTTTTTCATTAGTGGCGCTAGTGTGCGGCGTAAACGCTCATAAGTCAATTTTAGTGTAAGATTGAGATGATTTACCATGATTATAATAAAACGAGATTTTTTTAGTGTAAGATGAGATGATTTACGGTGTTTATTCTAAAACTTTCTTTTTAAGTCCAGGCCAAAGACAGTCTGGCACAATAAAGACTCCTTGTTCCATTTACTCATTATCTTTTATTTCTTAATAAATATAATGTCTATCCTTTTATAACCCAGCTTTGAATGCTGATTGTACCAAACATTCTCGTAAACCCGCTGGGAAAGAAAATGTTTTTTTATTTTTAATGTCATGGACCCGTTGGGAATCAAAGTATGAACTTATTTTTTTGAAAACAATAGAGTCGTGGACTTTTGGGAATAAGCCCCCGAGACGAGTACGCTGCAGCGATCCTGCATCACAAACGTAGATCACAACAATGAAATTATTTCATAAAAATCAAATGATTTAGGGTCCGGTCTGGAGGACGTGCAATACTAAGCGATCGCGCTCGCAGCCACTCGCATCTAGCCTTTTACGACCGTCTGTCGCACGTTTGATAATATAAAGTAGGTACCTATAGCACGTTTATTCCCCGTGTTGTGGATTTAAGTGCACTCCCATTCACTGTGGTTGAGGCATGAAAACGGTCTTAGTGTCTTTTAGATCACGAAGTCTGAATCTACCCCTGTGGGACAATTATGCACAGGTAAGTTACATTCTGATCTAATGGATATATTTTTAATTTAACAAACTAACAAAAAATACACTGGATAACAACAAAATAATAATAATGGTAATATTTACAATTTGGGGTGCGATTTTTGAGCTGAAAATTCTCGAATCATAAGTACCGGGTAAAGATCGGTAAAAGTAATTTTAACATGGTATGAATATTAATTATTTAATACCAATGAGAAATCTACAATATTAACTACATATTATTAAGTTGAAATCCCTTTCAATGTTTTATCTAGCTCACCCCTGCATCTGTATTTACCCCGTTATGGTACTTTAAAAACAATTTGTACTTAAATAATGCGAAAATAATTATATTTAATGTTGTAATTTCTTGAATTTTTAATTTCACCAATGAGATACAAATATCACACTCCTGCGTGTTTATAATTGCGCTCAGGCTTATCAGGATTCTGTAATGTCTGATGAATGTGACGTAAACATTTTATTTACTACAAGAACACATGCTTGAAGTCTACCTACTGATCTATTGTAGGGATCTTTATGTAGAATCTGTGTTGAATTAAGATATAAGTTCTAAATTATTTACATTCATTATCTGGGGCATGGTAGTAATACCTATATGAATGTTGAACACGAAGTACTTCTTTTGCTCTAACTAAAGTGTTAAGAATTGAAGATCAATATTGCCCAATATATTTTTCAAAATAATACCTTACGTATGACGTACACAATGTGTGCGATCAAATAGGTTTACTTTACAAGCACTTTTTTGTTTAACGCGGTTTTATGAAAAAAGATAACTCTTGCATGAAAACTTAAACATCAATAAAAAAACTTAAGCAAGATGCATGTCTTAGATACCTAGGTATACTTACATTAAAAAAATTGCTGCGAATAAGAGTTTGTGATTAATAGTTTCCTTATAAATAAATAACGGTAGTTCATGAAATATCAATAAATAATCTTTGTATTTAATAATAAATAATCGCCACACCCATCAGCATATTTTTTGGCAGGTAGTTTGGGCTATTAGACTTGACACCATTGATAATTTAGTTAATTACTTGGAGTCGACTTGGCTTCTTTAGGTGAAAAGTCGTAGGTAATGTAGTGATCGAGACTACTTGGTTGGGCGAGCTTACTGGCAGCCGTCGCGTTCTGCGTATGAACGTAGTTGAGCATAGAAGAAAACAAGAGAAGAGGACTTGCTTGTCGTCCGCGGCTATGTCGACGTCCATTTATTGTATTCTTTTAATAATTGTGAATATCTTGAAATACCAATATATAAAGTAATCGATTGAGTCGTTTTTATTGTAAACGCCCCCGTTATTATAAGTTCAACCACGCCGGTTGTAACAGTACCGTACAGTACCTACCATATTTGTGCTAAGTAAATACTATTAAAAAAGAGGTAGCTAATTAAATATTTCTCTAAGGCTCGTAAAATCGTTGGTGTTTCCCATATTCCTGTACGCCGCCGAAACATGGACCCTACGGCAAACCGACACTCACAAGATAGACGCTCTGGAGATGAGGTGTTGGAGGAGGATGCTCGGGGTCTCTTGGACCGATTTCCGAACAAATGCCTCCATCCTTGATGAGCTTGGCATAAAAGAGCGCCTCCACCCAAGTGCGCAGTCGGATCCTGAAACTCTTTGGGCATGTTAGTCAGCCTGGAAACGACTCCATAGAACGTCTTGTCGTGCAAGGGAAAGTCGAGGGCACAAGACCACGACGGAGACCCCCAATGAGATGGACGGACCAAGAGAAGGCTGCGGTGGGCGCTCCCGTGCACGAATGTGCCCGATTAACGACCAGCAGGCAGAGGTGGCGGGATGTCGTGCGGCGGGTACTGTCTGCTGCCCAACCTACCGGAACGTGATAACCACGACGACTTTGAAGCATCGATAAATTACAATAACACAAATGTTGAAAAAATTTCCACTAGCAGGATTTGAACCCGCACCCTTCTGACATACCGGGTCAGGTGTTCTCCCAATTGAGCTATCGTGGTTCTAACCAGCCCGCCGAAGTTATTCAACACTATTTACTTTTTACTTTGAAAGCCAAAGGCGCCCATTCAATGTCAACAACTACCGTCATTAACATCTGATCATAATATTTTTACAAATACTAAAGATCAGTTAAGAAGTAGGCAAACTATTTATAAATGTTTATATAATTTTTTCAACATTTGTGTTTTTGTAATTTGTTCGCAACAAAATTTGCGTTAAAAATTATATAAACATTTATCGATAAATTATTTTTTATCTTATAAGCAAGACCCACGAAATCACATAGAATGATTGTTAGCAAGTGACTCATTAAAAAAAATCGTTACGACGCATACAATCAAAACAGATTGGAGACTATTATCTCAAAGTGGTTTTCCAGACGTTTCCATTCGCAACCCCAGCCTCTTACTTTGTAGCTGCTGACAAGACGTCCGCCCGATTAAAGTGTCAGCTCTAACTACCACTATTGACACGCGACTGTTATTGCCACGTGACAGTGCTGTAGGCTACATCTGTTAGGGTAACATGACTACACATAATGTCTTACGTCCGTCGTTTCAATTTCGTTTCAAATGGTCTTTAGGTGTTGTCTAAAGATCTTAAGGCTACTAGCTTTCCCTACTAGTTTTCCCGCTACTTCGTCCATGTGGATTTCGTATTGTACATACAAAATTCAATACTTTGATTCTCAAATTAAAAAAAAGTACATTTTTTTTTTGAGTTAAAATATAGCCTATTTTAAACACAACGAATATAGCATTCCGTCAGTGAAATAATATTTGGAATTGAACCGGTAGTTCCAGAGGTTAGCCCCGATATACAAACAAACAATGAAACGTTGTCTCTATATTAATAGTATAGATATTAACATTTACTTTAATGGGTTCGAGGCTGGGATTTTATGACCTGTATGCTAAGCCTGTATATAATGGGATTGCAGACAGGCGATAAATTCCAACTCTATTGAAATTTGGATGATGTTAATTTCAAAACGCGTCGCGTATCATCCTAAAGATAAATCGTTGTTCTCTAGAGAGTATTTGAGGTTTGTCGAATCTTCACACGAATATTATAAATGCGAAAGTTTGTGTGTATGTATGTTCGTATATTTGTTGCTTCTTCACGCTGTAACGGATGGATGGATTTGGATGAAATTCGGCATACACATAGTTTATAACCTGGATTAAATCATAGGATACTTTTTATAACCGATATCAAAAATTCAAAATTCAAAATTCAAAATCATTTATTCAGTTTGGGTTACAAATAGCTCTTATGAACGTCATTATGCCATCGGTTCGTAAGTCTATCTACTCTGGGCGGGAAATCTTGTACTAAGAAGAATCGGCAAGAAACTCAGCAAGTTTCCCCGCAATATTCCCACGGGAACGGGAACCATGCGGGTTTGGATGTTTGTTTCTCTTTCAAGTAAAAACTACTGAATGGATTTGGATGAAATTTGGCATACAGATAGTTTATAACTGGAAATAGCATATAGGATACTTTTTATCCCGATATTCCCACGGGAACGGGAACCACGCGGGTGAAACCGCGAGCGGGCACTAGTTTGTAAATACACTGGCCTGCAAAATTAAGTATCACACTTTTAAAATTGCAATAACTTTTTAAGTACACAAGATATACTTTCGAAACAAAATGGAAATATGTTACTAATGCATAATTTACTTTAGTTTCAAAGAAAGCTGATAAAAATTGCTGCAAAACGTTTTTTATTTAAAAATCTCTAACTTCTATAGTTTAGAAAATAAATAAATATTAAAAGTGTAGTCTTAGTTTTGCAGGCTTCACATTGATTGCCTGATTTGATTGATGATGATTGATGATTGATCGCCATTTAGCGTACCACCTCTCACGGACATGGTACTCGCGACAGTTGCGTTCGAACTGCTCCGAGATCTGTGGTGCCAATGCCAAGTGTGAGTTGAACACGTTAGGCGACGCATTGAAAATTTACGTGGCGGGGATCTTGATTTTTCCCAACAATTACCAAACATATGAAAGTGATATTTGATGACATGATTTTTCATTTAATTGACTCCATTTTGTAATTGCAGAAACACGATTTGTCAACTTTTATAATAGAGAAAAAAATATCAAAGTAACCTCTTTTAAAACAGATTTGCATTTTACAGGCTAACCAGACCGATTTAAGCATCTAAATTTTCTTAGTAGATTAGTCTTAACACACTTCAAAATTGTAGTTCATTTTTTTTAAATAATTTGTAGTTTTAATTTGAAGGAAAAAAAAAAACAGTTTTTCTTACGGTACTGTTTAGCGGTGCGTCGCTTTAAATAAATAAATTTGGAAAATATAACTTTATTTTTTCTTCTAATCTTTTTTTTATAGTAGTTAGTGATAGATTTACTGAATTTCCTGAAAAATAGTTGGCACCCTACCTGTGTCCGTGAAAGGGGTCTATGTCTGCGTATCTCGAGGATGGTACCTATGTATTAAGCCTACATTTTGGGGTACCCTCATTTTGTGCCGCGGATACGACGGGCAACAGCGCATTAACTAAATGGCAATCAATGCGAACATGCCCTAGAGAAACCATTAATATTAGATCCGACAAACATCAAATAGGTACAATCGCTAGAGATCAATGATTCTTAATTCAATGATTTTTAATTGGATATAGTTTTAGATTAGATCAACTTTGACATGGACGCTTATTATTAATCGTGTTATGTACACATGTTTTAGATAGGAATTTAGCTCATACAATTTATCATGGTTTTTAATTTCTGTTTGTTTTGTGTATCTAATAAATAAATAAATAAAATAAATAGATTCATCTCTAGGATGATACGAATGACCTTTGAAATTAAGGTACCAGTTGGTAGCCGACTCCACGCAGCAGCAGCAGACGATGTGTCGACGCAACATGTCGCCACGACACGTCGTTGCGTCATGTCGCTGCAGTCATGATTTCGAACCCGACTGCAGACGGCAACAGCAGACAGCATCCAGTTGGTTCCGCGTGTTCCGTAAAACAAGATGTCTGACGTGTTAAAGAATACTGATTGCAATTTTTTATATATCTTTTATAAAAAGAGGAAGAAGACGATGCTGACTTGTTTTTATTATACAGAAAAAGACGAAAAGCCACACCTCCTATGCTGAAATGCAGAGCAAGTGAGGGAACTTATTCAATATCTCATCAATAAACATTTAAAAAGCGATATGAAAGTTTATCTTCTTCAGAATCGGAAAAAATAATTTTGAAAAGAAACTCGCTCGACGTGTCGTTGCTCCGGCGTCAGCGGCACTACTGATCTGCGGTCGGCCGACAGTGTCGTATGCCGCTCGATGAAGCGTCGCTAGCTTCGTGTCGCTGGTACTTTTAAGAACATCTTAATTTCATTGGAGCAAATGGTTAAGGTACCAGTTGGTAACCGACTCCACGCAGCAGCAGCAGACGACGTGTCGTCGCGACATTACTGTGGTTTCAATGTATTTCTATGAAATTCCCTCCGCAGATAGCGACAGGAACCAACTGGATGATGGCTGCTGTTGCCGTCTGCAGTCGGTTTCGAAATCATGACTGCAGCGACTTGATGCAACGACGTGTCGTGGCGACATGACGCGACGACATGTCGTCTGCTGCTGCTGCGTGGAGTCGGTTACCAACTGGTACCTTTATTTATCCGCGGCGTACTCGCGTCGCGTGAGGGCCCCGCGGACGCTGGCGACCGCCGAAATCGCCGCCGGCGCGACGGGCGGGCGGCGCGCCGTGCCGGAACACTTGTCTCTGCCGTTATTGATAAATTGCTCACGCGTCGATTTGAGTAAGCGCGCTATGCACCCGGCCGGCGACACCTCGCCTCGTGATCTAACAATGTCACTTGTACGACTAAAGATAGATTGTATTGTTGTTGTGAGACATCATTTGCTAACAGTTTTCCGGGTACCAATTCAGAAAAAAGTGACTGCGTTGATTCGAAGACAAAGTTTCGAAATTTATCTATTATAGCACTTTACCTGCACGGCTGTGACTTCGTCCATGTAAATTTAAGAGCCATCAAAAACAAACTTGTAATAAAAACCAAGACTCGCAACACAGTTCTTCTACCGTAAAAAGTTATGAGATCAATGTAATACCAAGTCGGTTTATTTATTCAGTCCCTACTTAAGGGACCTTCTGTCTTAAGTTATTAAGGACGTAATTAGCTGACCTAACAACATCTTATAATGACCATATCAATATTAAAAATCTTTTATGTTTTAAATAAATAGATTGACTTGGCCATCGCATGAAAACACAATGTATCTCACAAATAATAAATAACATATATTATATTAAATTAGATTGTTTAGTGCGATGCCAAGTCAATCTATCTATTTAAAACATAAAACATTTTTAATATTGATGTGGTCACTATAATATATTATTAGGTTAGCTAATTACGTTATAAGACAGAAGGTCCCTTAAGCAGGGACGGAATAAATTAACCGACTTGGTATTACATGGATCTCACAGCTGCGAGACTTGGTTTTTTTTAAAGTTTGTTTTTGATGGCATCTTTTGTAGAAATTCCTACTTTTTCCCCTCCCGGTACCATCTAGGTACCTATCTACCTACACCTTTTATACCATTATAATATTATACATATATACAGTTACACTGATTTATTAACTGCAAATGTAACTTTGTAATCCTATACATTTATATGGGATTACAAAGGTATTTATGCAGTTGGTGTATCTAGAAAACTGGACCGAAATTGCAAAATGTTTTAGTTTTTCCTTGATTTATACACTAAACACTAATTGTATTCTAAATTTGAAGCTTCTATGTCTGCTAGAAGTGTCTTAGAGTTTTGATGATCGGTAAGTCAGTCAGTCAGTGAGTGAGTGAGTGACAAAATTAAGAAACTTTGAATAGTTATTAGTTCTTAAACTAGTGCTTCAAATTGAATGAAATTTAAAATATACTGTGTTAATACAATGCCTGCTTGGTTACTTAACATTCAAGCTTCTAGTTTTATCTACAACAAAGTCATAGAGGGGGTCGAAAATGACCTGTTACGAGAAAAAGATGGTACGGCCGTGCCGCTTTCATGCTCGACTTGGCGCGGGCACTGCCATGCCCCCAGATTTAAAAACAAAACATTTTTCAAAATAAAATATAGCCTATGTTACCTGCAAGATAAGTAGCATTCTATCGGTGAAAGAATATTTGGAATTAGACCAGTAAGTTCCAGAGATTAGCCCCGATACAAACAAACAAACAAAGTCACAAAGGTCACCGTTAATAGTTTTAGATTAGATGTAGGGTGATGTGAGTAGGTCCGTGATCGTGGCGCATGCAACTGTACCGAAATATCAGATACTCTCTAAAACAATAAAAACGTAAAAAAAAATGTTGATAATTACTTTCCAATGTAATTGATCGTGATGGTTCATAAAGTTATTTAGTTAATTGACATTCATTCAGAACTTTATTTAGCTGTAGATAAATGATGCAAGGATGCAAGAAACTGCAAAGTTTTATACAGAGTCACGTCACGACACATCCACTTTTTTATATCTTACTGATGAGCACAATGACTTCATCTCACCATATGTTAAGAGCGTTTACGCCGCACACTAGCGCTGCCAATGAATAAAAAACATATCTAGTAATTAGAGATAGAAAATCAAATTATGCTCAACAAACTCAGTCGTTATTAGGTAGTTAGTAGAATTAGGTTATCCTAATTCTACTTGTAATATTTTATATGTGACGAATGTAAACCTATTTGTACGAATGTAAGTTATACACATTAAATTATCACCTAAAAAAAAAAAAAAATCTTTGAATGAAGTAATTTGCTCAGAATAATAACTAAAGCTATAGAAACCGGACTAAAATAGCAACACTCATTCATCAGTTCGTACTATTTTAACTAATGAACCTAAGTGATGTATTGGAAAGAGATCGATTGTCCCTTTTCTTTCGTTATTTCGAAGGTGTCACCAGATTTGTGACGTCATATTTGAGGCAATGTAGTGAGTGACTTTATAAAGGACTCAAAGATTTTTTTTGATCACCGATTATCTGATGACCGTTTGACATAACAATACAAAAAATAAAAACTAAGTGTCAACCATTTGTCGCACTCCAACCTCCTTTTCTAGCCATAAGATAGAACGGAACTAAATATAGTTGCACGATTTTTATTTTAGCCATCCTTCTATAGCTTTAGTTATTGTTCTGAGGTAATTTAGCATTTTTACGTCACTAATGAACACCTGTCATGTTATGGTTTAGTAAGGGTTTAGTTAAATAAGACGTTACGGCCACTTTTAACTATAACGCCGTATTTAACTAAACCATAACATGTCAGATGTTCATTAGGTGACGTAAAAATGCTAAATTACTTCATTCAAATAGTTTGTTGAGCATAATTTGTTTTTCTATCTCTAATTACGAGATATGTTTTTTTTTCATTGGCAGCGCTAGTGAGCGGCGTAAACGCTCTTAAGTGATGATAAAGCCGATGGTGAAAGAGCACTTCACCCGGGATCCTCTACTACTGACACACTGACTATCTTATCTCTAGCTGCCGGAACACAACAATGTTACAAACGTTTGTTATGGCGACATAAATAGATAAGATGGTGGTAACTACAAAAACAAGCCTTACCACCAACCAAACCGAGTACACAAACATGTAGCCCCCGCTGGGAATCGAACCCGGGACCTCTGGGTCTGAGACTGGAGGTCTTAACCACTAGACCACAGAGGTGGTTCTAATCTAAATCATTTTAATAATTTTCTCTATGCTTTAACGAAAAATTTTGGTAGAGCGTCATGTAGAGTTAGACACTTGCGTGCGTGACTGAATAGTTCAATCCGGGAGCGACAATTACGTACGGACACAATTTGGACTGACAAACAACAGACCCAGAACAAACGAAAACAAGAATTCGTATGGCAGAATGTAACTTACATTTTTTTTATGTTAAAAGGCGGCAAACGAGCAGGCGGGTCACCTGATGGAAAGTAATCACCGCCGCCCATAGACACCCCCGCAAAACCAAAGTAATCGCAGATGCGTTACCGGCCTTGAAAAAAGGAGTTGGATCTTGAGGAGGGAGTAGGAATTGGAAGGGGGGAGGGGTGAGAAATGGGCCTCCGGTACTTTCACTCACCGGACGAAACACAACAGTAACGAGTGCCATTGTTTTACGCCAATATTCTGTGAGAGAGTGGTATTGCGTCGGGCGAGCCGGCCCATTTCGTGCTGCAACGCAGCGTGGCTCTACCACTCAGACAGTGTCACTCATTTAGCACCACCCAGGGGTCACGTGTAGGGTCTCAAGGGTAAACTTATGGACGCAAGTAACTTTAACCTCGTTTGTCAATAGGAAGAGCTGCTTAAATGCCATACAAATTCATTACGATATGATCGCAAGGGGAACAAAACTCCCACAGGCATTCTGTAGATACCTACGTGGTGAGGGGTGCAGGTTCAATGAACGCTGGCTAGTTGGTTTTTAACAAATGGGTTAAGCCAAGCGTTATTGTTACATTTTTTTAATGTTATTACAAGTATGTAATTTTATGAAACTATCTTACCAAAATCAGCATCGATGGCGAAGCCTTAGATTATGTACACGTGTATTATCTAAGGGCGTGTTTGCCGCTATTTGCGTATTCTTGTGATTTGTATAGAAACCTAAAGAGTGCCCCTAACGGACCTATTGGAAAACGAGTTTTTCAGTTAAAGACAAAAAACTTAAATAAAATTTTGTGGTAAATGTAAGCTTGATTATATAATGTTACTTTTTAGACTACAAACTTATTCATGATATTACGAAGGTTTTTTCGTATTTACTCTTATTGCAATACGAGTTTTTTCCGCTAGAGGTCTGCAAAGCTAACAAATCTCCTGCGACGACGACGCAAAAATTGTTAAAAAGTTTTCGCCTGCATTTTTTTCTTAATGAATAACTTAGTGAGGTTTGCAAATTTTGGCATAGTGTTACAGTTTTGCAGATATTTTCAAGCATCATACCAATTTGAAATATTTTATTTATTTACTAACAAAATAAGGTCAATTTTTAGGGTTACAATAACAACTGATTCCAATTTTTATAGACAATCACTGATACTCAAGGCATTTGGAGGATATATTATTTAACATAGGTATCTAACAACAAACACTTAAACAAAGTCTAGATTATTGAAAGTATAATAGTTAGTTGAAGTTTACGTAATTATGAACATTATTACGTCAATAAATCAAATCATAAAAAACGTAGAGCTACTGTGTGGTGAAATGCGATTAAATGTAATTGCCGTGTTATCACATGACTACGTAAGCGTAAATAAACACGTCTACATTGCGTAGTGGGGGTTGTATCAGTTAACAAACATTATTAAAGAAAAAATTGAGCCATTTTGATAACGCTCATAAATAAAAGAAAATCTCAGCTATTTAGTCACTGTACACACGCCTGCCCATCAGACACAAACAAACTGTCAAAATTCCTCAATAGACTTTGATCTTTAAATATATGGAATATGGCTGAATGTTTATTGAAGAAATTTGACAGGAAATTTGGATATGTTGACGTGACGTGCAGTCTGTACCGAGATCTTAGTCTTACCTATACTTAGGTTTGAGTTTGCGTTTATTGTTGTTAAAATCAAATGGGGAATGGTATGTTTACGAGGTTTTCTTTGTTTTAGAGACAGGGTTTACGTTAAAAGATTTTTGTCGTAGGGTATCGTAATGGCAGTATAATTCGATAGGAATCAGTGATCGCCTTTTTTTTTACTTTTACCTTTCATAGACATAGACATATACAGGTTCTAACAATATCAATAAGCGTACGTTTAAGGATCATCTATACATCACACTGAGCATGCTCACCAAATTTGGTCCAAAACTACAGGCTCGTTACCGAGATAATCAACAAACATAATTTACCAAAAAATACACACTTTCCAAACCCGTACAGCTGTACTATACGCACATACTTAAAGATAGCCGTGTGTGTATGAATGTCATATAATGGTTTTTCATCTGTGTGCGTGTATCTGTACACTTTCTTTTTATTGACGCTTGCGTGCATGTACAGCATGTTTCATGATGTGCATTATTTTAATTGATTTAGTTTGTTAGAAAACATAACTTTGAAAAATCACTATAAAACTGGAGCCCATTTTTGTCATTGTACTCAGAATGATGTATAGATACCGCCCTTAAACGTTCGCTCATTGATTTTGTTAGACCCTGTATATATAGACAATAGGGGTTAGCTACTGATTTCTGACTTTAAGAACCCTAATATCCGATGGGACGTCATCGCCGACCTTGCTGATGCCAAGATGTTATTAGAAGAAGCTGTAGTTTTGCCAATGCCTGACAAACGCTTGCTAGCTTTAAAAATGTGTGTAAAATTTCAATAAAATTCTATATTATATTTTTTGGCATCGAAAACTGATGACAAACACTGGGCTTACTGTCACTGGTGCCATAACGATACCAAACTTTGGTAATGGTAAATACCCGATTTGAAGGCCAAGAAAACAGAACTTATGTGTTATTTACATTTACAACCTTAATTGAGTAAGTGGTTAAGTTGTTTGCGTTGTGGCTGAAGTGCGATTCATCTGCGTTAAGTTATGGTTTAAAGACATTTATTCTCATAAAAACATATTCTACATCACTTACATGAGAACTTAATTATAAAAAAAAAGTTAATCACGGACCATTAGACGTTCGATACTTAATTTAATGAACTATAAGACGAAATGATATTTTATATTTAAATAAGTTTATGTTTTTTTGCTGTTAACAATATTTTTTTAAGACAAAGTTGCAAGTTGCAAAATAATAAAAAAAAAATAATAAAAAAAAAAAAAAAAAAAAATAAAAAAAAATAAAATAAATAATAATAATAAAAAAAACAAATAATCGTTTCGTTAATGTGATCATATGGTGAATAAAACTTTAGACAATCTGTTAAGCTAACGCTAACACTGATAGAAATCGTAGTTAGTTTCACACAGCACCACATCGTACATACCCACTTGACCCTACAGAGTGTTAATATCACCCCTAAAAGTATTATATAATAGTAGTTTATGCAACTGTCATATAATGAAGGGTATTAAAACACGAGTGTGAGTTAGTTATAGTAACGAGTGTTTTAATACCCGTGTTATATGCAGTTGCATACACTACTTTATCTTCACTAATGCAATTAGTCAAACAACAAGAGTAAAAGCTGACAATAGTTTATTTATAATAATTGTTCAAATTTCCGCCATTAAAATCTAACCAATGAGAGCGCAGCTGCGCGCGCTGGGTCAATCAGGAGCGAGCGCGCGCTGTTCTTTTTTTATTTAATTGGCACAAGATCTTACCAAAGAGTTTTGTGTATGTAAGTTTAGTAGTTTCGACGAAGTTTTCACGTATAACCCAACTGTTTTCAAAAGCCAGCCTAATGTCAAAATTTTATACAACTTGTATGAGGATTTTGACATAAGGCTCGCCAGGTTAATTGGTCGCGTTTTATTGATGTTATAATGAGATTTTACGATATCGATGTGGATATTATACCATCATGTGAAATTGCTTAAATTGAGTGTTTTGTTGTCTGCGCTATAACAGTAGTAATTATAAGTCAAGTATTGGAAACATAAGTAGAATGTTACAACATTAGTGTAGATAAAATATTTTTATAGGTTCATTTTGAGGTTAATTGCGGGTAGGATGGGGCACTGGATGTCTTTGCATGCACCAGTGACTCACAATTATTATTCCTCCGGCGGGAGATAAGAAAAAAAACATGTTTTCTTTTTATGTAATAAAATTTAAATTATATATTTTTTATTGAAAATTTTGATTTCAATTCTGTGTTTCTGTGTTTTGTCAAATGAATTTAATAATTTACACATAAACGCCTGGTCTGACTAAATGGGTGATTAAAATATATATGTGTGTAGGTACTCTGGGAATCTAACCACGATTTCTTGCATTCAGTCTGAGCGCTTAAATATTGTAAAGGATTGTAATTTAAATATTTAAAAATAAATATTGTCATAGAAATTTAACTGTTGGCTCAAGGCCATAAACAACGATATGGTGTCTCTTGAACTTGATAGCTATGGAACGAAACAACAGAATTACACTTTGATTAAATGTGTCAATCAAGTTTGCCTTTAAGCTTGATCAAGATGGGGGCGGATCTTTTCGCATAATGTCGATTGTCCTAAAGTCGTTTGTCATACATAAATTGGCATATTTTTATTTTTTATTTTGGCACGCCAAAATGGCCTCACCCTGCCTGATGAAAAGCAGCCAGTGAAGCCCAAGAAGTGAAGTGCGTTCATCACAGCGCTACCACGCTATGCCTAACGCTCACACTATGGCGATGGCGGCCTGCATAAATGCTTTTTCACGCCCCGCTTAAATAACCCGGGAGAGAAAGAGGAGGGAAACACGTGTGCGGAAAACGCATTCCACATACGGGCAGTTCGGCAAAGGAACAATTGTCCAAACTTTTTGGTACGTGTCTTGATGGTCAGCATGGTATGAGGGTGGCTTCTCAGACCTGCACGCGTCGATCTGGAAAGGAATGGAGAGGGAGGAATGAGGTCAAAGAGCTCCTCAGAGCATTCACCGTGGTTAAGGCGGTAGAAATCACTAAGGGAAGCAATATCTCTACGTAGCTGTAACGGCTCCAGACTGGTCGTAACGTCATCGTTACCGATATAACGGATCATCAAATAGCATAACACTAATGTCAGATAATTTTTCCTTCGTATAACTTTTAAGTGGCATAACTGTCTAAAGGCTTATTATTATTAATCAAAATAAATTAAATCCCAAAATTCCATTTGGCATATTATAAGTAGTCCTAAAATTTTGAGCATAATTTAATGTGTCATAATTACTGAAATCCCTAACTTTGTATGGCATAAATTATTTAGTCCTAAATCTTATTGATTAAATCGAAGTACCACCCAGATTCGAACTAGCACAACCCGACTGCACGTGGCCCGAACTTGCCCGTTCTTGCCCTACACTAGAGTGTAATTTAAGCCCGCGTAGGCGCGAAGGCGCGAAGCGGCCGGCGAACTGAGGAGCACCAGCAAGCCGAAGCTGCGGTGGTGAGCGAAAACCATCTGCGACAATAAGCTCGCGTGGGAACGCCGGAGCCGTGACAGTAACCATGCATGCAGCATGCCTGCTTGCATGCTGCATGCATCGATTTAGAATATCTAAATCGATGGCTGCATGCCTATAAGCGTTAAGATATTATTCGTTGTGATCATTATGCTTTACATTAGATATGCTTTTAAAAATTCTGCTTAAAGATATTCTGCGTTTCAAATTTATGCCTTACAATACCTATGACAAACAATTTCGGCCTACACTATATTAGGACTTTTAAAATTATGCGTCGCGATAATAATTTTTCATTGCTTGAGATACAATCCGTGCAGCCTTAATAAAATTAAGCCTTAAGAATTTCGTCCACGGGTGACCACTAGTTAGTATAGATAGGGGTCAGCAAGAGATTCCAGATTTTGGAAACAATTGAACACAGACTGCCTGGCGTCCTAGCTGTAATCACGTAAAATGTCAATGCAAATCTATATACGTTTACTAGTGGACCCGGCGGACTTCGTACCGCTTTGACAGTTTCCATCAAGTGATTAAATTCTCTTTGGTTTCCATGACAACAAAACAAACAAATCATTTTGTATAAGAAAATTAAATTGTCGTTTTTAGTATTTTCCGTTACTTATTATTTATGCTTCTCACCGCTTAAATCTTCCCTGAACTTCCACTAATACTTTAAATCAAAATTAGCCAAATCGGTCCGGCCATTCTCGAGTTTTAGCGAGACAAACGAACAGCAATTGATTTTTATATACAGGGCAAAATGGCACGCCAGGCTTATAGCTTAGGATATGATAGGTTTATAGCTAAGCTATCTCCGATGTCAGCCTGGCGTGCCATTTTTGGGACACCCTGTATATAGATATCTATTATTCCTTGGCAGGGAAAACTGTGTTAAACACTGGGCTTAAAGTGTCGAGCGCAGTGGTGCCATTACGATGCGTAATATCCCTAAGTAAAATGTTAATATAATTTTTAACGCAATTTTGTTGCGAACAAATTACAAAATCACAAATGTTGAAAAAATTTCCACGAGCAGGATTTGAACCCGCACCCTTCTGACATACCGGGTCAGGTGCTCTCCCATTGAGCTATCATGGTTCTAACCAGCCGAAATTATTCAACACTATTTACTTTTTACTATCCCTAAGTAGCTACTAACATTGGAGTCCTTCGTGTTCAAGGCGTTTCTAATGTAACTGCCTTCAAAATTATACAGTTGGTTTTCATGTAGAAGAACACTTTAAATAACAGGAGCTGTGATCAATGTTACACTTGATTTTAAGTAACCTGGCACTCATCATCTCAGCCAAAAGACGTCCACTGCTGGACAAAGGCCTCCCCCACAATTATATATTTGCCGTAGTCGCCACGCTTGGCAGGCGGGTTGGCGATCGCAGTAGGTTGATGGTAACCTCAGAGAGATGCTGCTGTCCATCCTCTGGAATGGTCCCTTAGTCGCCTTTTACGACACCCATGGGAAGAGATGGGTTGGTGCAATTCTTTATCCCCGGCACCACACAAGAATACCAACCAATTGTCTAGGACAACCTAGCACTCGGCAATAATTAATAATCAAACATTTTGTGTATATGTTACTAAAATTAAACACGGAAGCTTATTTGTTTTCTGTCTGTAGTTGTGTACAGTCTTTGTAATTTCATTGAGCTGTTCAAAAAATCTCATTGTCCTGTAAGTACATATTATGACTGTGAGATGCTGTTGTGTGCACCGAGACAATATTGTTTGAAGATAACGCAAATCAGATATAAATTTAGATCAATAACAGTTAGTTGCCTCGTATGTACTCAAAGTACCTAAGTAATTGTTTTTTTTTATATATTAAAATTAACTTATGCCATAAATTCTAAATTGTTGATTTTGTTTAGCTTTGATAAATAACTGGTCAATACATATTAATATAATTCGAAAATTTAAAAAAAAAAACATTAAGGCTCTATTAATAATTTTATCAGTTATGTACTTATTTAGTTAATGTTACAATGCCCGTCAAAGATAAAGATATTTAATGGAAAACAAAAGAAGAACAAAAATAGGTACTTCATATTTAGACTTTGTTTGTGTTGATCATCACAGAGCGCATGTCAGAAAAATCGGCACCTCTTTCCCCGTAAAGAGCATTAATTTACACTTGAATGAAATCCCTAATCAAATAACATTTGAGATGTTTTACGCAGTATTTGTCGAAGCATCAACACTGTTGATTTGTATATTATGACGAGGCCTCCGTCACAATATATAGAGTGTTACGCCAATCACACGGCCCACACTCTCTTGGGAGTGTACCTGGCGCGACTGTAGTGTTAAGTTCATTTCTCACCTAACGTTTTTGTTCATAGCCACATCTGTGGCGGAACACTCATCTTCAGAAGCAAGCAGGAGAGGCACATCAGACCGACCGGTGAGTAGCTATCGCTAAGTGGCCGATCACGCCGCATACGGCGAGCAAGCACCTAAGGCACAGAGCAAGGCAACATCAGAAGGTAAGCTAAAAATACAACATTGGTAGATATAAAGACAACCTCCCACGGACACGGAACCTCGCAACAGCTGCGGCTGGCCTATAGGCTTAGCCAAAGTAACATTAAGAAAACGATAGCGAAGTTCGAAAGGGATAAAATGTATGGGATTGACATAAGCCGCGCTAAATCACGTGGTCAATCTTATGTCATACATTTTATTCCTTTCGAACTTCGCTGTAGTTTTCTTAATGTTACTTGGCTACCGCCACTGTTCCGAGCTGGGTGCCAAGTGCGAGTTTCATTCAACATTCTACGTACCTACGTCAACGAAAACGAGAATTTGTATGGCAAAATCTTAACTCTTCTCGTATGTCGCCAGGAGGCGCTGTGCTTTAATGCTATACTAATTTTCGTTTTCGTAAACGTAATCGAATGAATAGGTAAGGATAGTAAACAAAATTCATTGTTTTTTTAAAATGTGTGATTGTCCTTTATATTTTGTGTTTTTATTTGTGATGGAAAGTGTCCTTTTATGATAGGGCATTTTCCAATATTTTTGACGCTGTAAGGGAGAAAAGTGCTGGACACTTGCTGAGTTTCTTGCCGGTTCTTCTCAGTACAAGATCTCCCGCCCAGAGTAGACTTACGAACCGATGGCATAATGACGTTCATAAGAGCTATTTGTAGCCTAAACTGAATAAATGATTTTGAATTTGAATTTCACACTAGGCACCCTGTTCCAAGATCCGTGCCCGTGAGAGGTTGTCTATACGAGCGTTGCTCGAGCGCAATAGGTATGTAGGTATTAGGATTACCTTCTGTGGACCTCCTTATTCTGTGCCCAAGGGGTACAATTAGGGTTGCCAATTATTTTACAGGAAATTAAAGTAAATCTATCACTAACTAGTATAAACAAACATGATTTGAAGAAAAAATAAAGTATTTTCCAAATTTATTTATTTAAGCGTTGCGTTTTGTTTCACTTCACCTGAGTCTGAGTATCATTCAGTAGTTCGGAAAAATAAGCCAACAAGAATATTCCATTCAAACGCACGTTTAGTCGGAAATAAAGTATTATCCATACTTTATTTTTATTAAAAATAATAAAGTATGGGGATGGAAAATAACGTAGGATACGTTATTTTAAAGTATGGTTGGCAACCCTAGGTACGATTAACACCACGAGTTAGTCACACACAGCCGAATATTACACAACTCAATCGCTCAAACGTCCCTAGCTATTTGTTTTGTTCGTGTTTTTCCATCCTAACGTTTCTTTCCAGGAACTTTTAGGTTGCAATCCAAAACAGAATGATATGTCAATGTCATAAGATCTATTATTGGCGTTAACCGTATCATTTAAAGTGCAGTCTACACACGTAGGAACATCACTGTGAAAAATAAAAATAGGTAAATAGATAAAGGTATATCGGCCAAGTCAATACATAACCAAGTCGTAAATTAACAAAATCGCCGTAACCAAAATCGCCATTGGTAATTAGTGTTAACAATCACACCTAGTACCCTATAGAACATGACAAAGAACTTGAATACCAAAAAAATATAAAGTTTTTGGTTTTATTCATAAAAAACAATAAAAAATAAGAATAAGAATAATAAAAACTTCAACTAACTCGCCTGTCCGAGGCGAGGTGCCCAAATCCCAAAATGCTGGCGGCATTGCCCCTTTGAACAGCCAAGTTAATGCGCTGTGCGAAAAAATTACCTGTACCGGAGTACAGGCGAGCAGTTAAGTCCTCTAAAAACATTTTTACATTAGGTCCCCATGGGCACATCGTCTCCACAGCAAAGAGGAGGAAAAAGTAAGTCTCACCCAAATCCCGGTATTTCCGTACTTTATTCAAATCTGTTGTGATTGCAGCCGCACATGGCTGGGATGATGTCGCGTCAATGTGACGCGGGGATAAAGTGTCCACACAAATATCGCATCCCAAACCAGACTCCTCTCCCCATGCCCCAAGGCACAACACACATTCCGTCCGGCCTCCTACCATCGGATCGCAACACCCCACTCGGCTCCTAAATTGCGGGCACACTAGCAGTCACTTATGTTCTGCGAATGGTATCATCAATATCATATATCATTAATTGACTTGAATACCTATATTCTATACTCATAAAGGTTAGATCAAAGCGCAACACTTCTTTAGGATTCTACATTCTAATGTGTCATTTTAAATTACGTCACATACCTATTGGCATAGAAATACTAATTTGCCTAATTTCGTGAAAAGCAATCCATAAACAATTAGGTAACATTACCTGGTCATGCATTTTTGCGAATGCAATATGATCTCATAATTCATAATTTATAACATACCAAGAAAGAATACGACACTATGTAGATAATTCATGTTATTATAAGGTATTGGGTTAAATAAATAAAAATAAATTAGGTGTGTACATTGTTGTGACGATACTGCCTGAGTCAATATTATTTTATACATATGTAAAATTTGTCAACACTTTTTGCTCTATGGATGTCATCGTTTTAACAAAACCACCTAAGTCACAAGTGTTTTGTTTTCGTTGCTCAAAAGAAAGTTTGACTTTCTGTGAGTATAAATAATACTCAGTGTTACATCTGTATGGGTATTGCAAAATAGGGGTCAGCAACAAGTGTAAGTCTTCATTAACAAATAAATGCCACCTGCTTAAACAATTAATATAATACGCAGCGTTTGCGCCCCTTACCATAAGTTCCATAAGAAAATCTGTTTTTTTTCTTTCCAATTAAAACTACAAATAAGTTTAAAAAAATGAACTAGCAAATTGAAGTATGTGTTAAGTAAGACTAAAATACTAAGAAAATTTAGATGCTTAAATCGGTCTGGTTTGCCTGTAAAATGCAAATCTAGGTATGTTTTAAAAGAGGTTACTTTGATATTTTTTTCTCTGTTATAAAAATAAAAATATATTATAAAAATAACAGAGAAAAAAATATCAAAGTAACCTCTTTTAAAACATAGATTTGCATTTTACTGCTAACAAATCGTGTTTCTGCAACTAGCAAAATGAAGTCAATTAAATGAAAAATCATGTCATCAAATATCACTTTCATATGTTTTGTAATTGTTGGGAAAAATCAAGATGCCCGCCACGTAAATTTCCATTGCGTCGCCCGTACAATTTCAATGACGACCAATATTATTATTTGGCGGTAAAAATGTGTCGAATACTGATGCCATTACTCTTTCTTCGTTTAAAAAATAAATGTATGTTTGATGATATCTTATCTTATCTTAGTGGGGCCTGCCGAGGTTTCCACCTCCCAGTAACACTTCGACCCATTGGGATCTTTTGTGCAACCCCATCCTTTCACTCTTCCTCCTCTGTAAAGATAGATGCCATAAGTCTGGCAACGTCCTTAAGAGCTATGTTTGATGATAACTTGAATTATGTAGGTATATAGAGAGCATGTTCTGTTTTTAATAAAGTTATATGAGTATCCTTTTAATTTAAAATAACCCAACCTTATGGCGACCGGCGACCATGAAAAATAGCATTCAGTTCAGTTTTGTTTAAAAGCTTCTGCACATCCAAACTCAAATTTTAAACATAACTGTCATTTACCATGCTACGTCATTGTTATGTAAAAAAAAACTTATTTTGGCTAAGTTTTGGCCATAGCATACCATATTCTGCGAAAGAATTTTAGGACATGTAAGACTGAAAAATTGCTTATCCTGAAATAGAGAGTGCTATGTGTAAGTTCTCATAGAGAGTTTTCATGGCATTAAATCTTTGCGCCAACGAAATAAGTTGCGTTTAGGCCACGCAAATTCTCATTTCACTAACAAGATCGTATGGCAAATAAAACGCGCTATCGGCACCTAGGAGGCGCTGAGTAGCTTCAAACCCATATAAATTGTCGCCATAACATCAATGGTCTGGTTTAAGAACAACCGAGTGGTTAATTAGGACTATCTGCAAAGAAGTTCAAATACACTCGTCGTCAAAAAAATCGCACCTCCACGAAAAGAACTTAAAAGCCTTATCAACCCTTAACCCACGAATAGAGCATTGTTGTTTTCACACAGTTAGAGATAACATCTAGTCAGTTTCTCAGTAGTGGAGAATTCCGGTCGAAGAGTGGCCTTATCATCACTCAACAAGAGGCGAGCTGAAGAACAAGTACTACAAGGAATCTAAAAAAAACTTGTTTTTATGGACGGTACAAAAACTCTCAATCAACAGTCGTGTGGCATCCTTAGCGTCTGACAGCATCCTCCTTGCTACCGGTACGCCTGTTATCTCTGCAGCGGCCCGACAGACAGCAGAACAGAGCAAACACTGATAAATCACACGGCTCACTCACTACGCCAATATTGAACCCACGCATACCTCCCTCCAAACGCTTGTCGCAACTATGTCACTAATCACTTACACGAGATGTCATAAACAGTGATAGTACATTATTTACCTCTTTTTGTTTATTAAATTATATTTTTTTTACATAGTTTAGTGGCACCAGTATTCGGCAGGAACCAGAACATTTTTTTCGGTGCATTATTAACAAATTATTAAAATAAAACAAAAAACCAGACTGCTGAAACAACTATATAAAAAACCATGTTATACTTGTAAAAACCGTAACATAAATAACTGCAAAGAGAAAAAAACTAAAAGAAAAGAGTGTGCTGATTTAATTGAGCTAGCCACGGCCGCTTGGTTGATGATTGTCCCCGTCTGCGACAACTATCAAGAGCTTGTTTTTTTTTCTTTTCAGTTTTTTCTCTTTGCAGTTATTTTTTATGTTAGTCCGTTTTTTACAAGTATACTTAACATTGTTTTTTATATAGTTGTTTTAGCATACAATATATAGCAGGTTTATTTCAAACTTTTTACTTTTTTAATTAAGTACATTCCGGATATTTTTATAGCCCATAGGCTATAAAAAAGTGACATATCACTCCCACAGTCAAAACAAATCTAACGACACTTCATATGTCAAAATCCACCATGCCCTTCGGGCTGAAGGGCGTGCCAAAGAAATAGACATACATAGATACATAGATACATAGATACATACATCCATACATACATACATACATACATACATACATACATACATACATACATACATACATACATACATACATACATACATACATACATACATACATACATACATACATACATACATACATACATACATACATACATACATACATACATACATACATACATACATACTTATACTCGAGAAAATTAACCCTCTGTCTGACGCAGTCGGGTAAAAATAGGAGGAGTCAGTAACAATTAGCTGTCATCCCGTAATATGACTAAAATGTCTTTCCTTTGGGTAGTTATTAAATTAGTGTAATTTAAAAAAAGTCGGTCCTGATGTTGCACGTTCAACTTTGAACTACAGTTTTATTAGTCGCTATTGAAACTTAAATTGTTTATAGTGTTGATCAATCAAATCAATTTGATAAGCAACGAATAATAAAATGTTCAAAGATTATGTTAATTTATTTTAATAATATTGTTATTAAGTCTATATAACTAGTGCTATTATATTTAGTGTGCATTGTGGTTATACACATCCGTGTTTTGTCTCTTTTACTCTAATTTGAAATGACGTTTATATGACAGGAACAAAACACGGAATAACTATTCGGACCTTATTCTTTGTTTATTTGTAAAGGGGGGCTATGTATATATAACACAAAAATATTAAAAAATTAAAACAAATATTTTTTCAAATATCTGCATCTTACTTATTGCAAAAGTCGCTTAAATGTAAGAGCAGTGTAATCAGCTGGTTCAGCTTGTTTTCTGTATTTCGGTTACTAACGTCAATTCCAAAATTAGCCATTAAAACAAAATACATATGTTTTCAGGCGGAAACGACCGTATTATTATTTTATCTTGACATATTGAACCCTTTGCGGGGTCCGTGGTCACAGGGAGACTGAGTTGTTGATCGTCTCATAATTAATATGTAAATAAAGCGTATATCGACTGCAGTAGCCCAAAGCGTATACCGTATGCGTATATATCCGATCCAAAACCCTCGGAGAATCTAGAAGGGCACGGTACAAGCACTAGTGCGTGATGCCGTTCCCTCTAGGAAACCTCTGAAGGTGATTCGTTTCACACGGCTTGAGTAACCCTTTAATTTTCTCGCCGTCCTCAAAAAAGTCCGGTAAAGCTGAAAGTGCCAAGTGGCAATAGCAAGCTCTTTAAAAAAAAAATTGAAGCCTGCGTAGCTTCACTGCAAACTAGACTAACAGTCTAACACTGATAATACGCCCTACTTTTGTATCCACGGCCGAGGCCTGATTAAAACTAGTTTCGCTGTTAGGATAGTTAATTTCCATTTCTATATAGTTACTTTATTTATATTTATTCGAATGGAGTTAATAGCTATTCAAATAGATGGGTGAATTTGTCCTTTAAGTAGATACTTATATTAGGTTATGTGTTTATAAGGCAGTGTATAAATACCCCTCATATCCTTGGGGGAGGCCTTTGTCCTGCAGTGGACGTCTTTGGCTGAGATGATGATGATGATGATGATAAAAATACTTATTTATTTCAGACTGATACATAGACAGACTAACATAGTACCTATAATGTATTTTATTTTGATTTATTTAATATGGTTAGCTTACAGCCAAACACATAAAGGTAGGTAACAAATCATTGCCTTTTAAAGTTACATAATATGTGCAGGCAAGGTGTAGGCCTATTATTAGCTTACACAGCATTAATTACTTATAATTTAAAGAAATTTAAAATTACACTAAAATATTGCTAACTACTTTACAATTACTAATTCTACTAAAATGTATTATAAATTCTTACATTAAGCTAGGCTGAAGCTAGACTAGTCTATAAATAGCAGCGTTAATTTTTAATTAATACAATAAACTAATTATAGATAAACGACGTTTCCATCTTTATTAACGAGTAATACTTTTTTAAATAATTTGTTTGTTTGTTTATGTTTTAGTTTTATTGTCGCAATAAAAGTATTATTTATCTTTCCATCTATCTACTTTAACCTTTAGCAGTTTTTTATTCATTCTAATTGGAAGATAGCGGCATTGCATGTTATTAATCACCATTTTGCATATTGACTGTTCAATTAACACCTGTTTAAATAGGTATTTAATTGGAATCTATAGTCATTCTCTCGATTATGGACTAGATTAGAGATTTAATCTTAATAAGTATTGTTTCGTGATCAATCAGGCTGTTTAATAGTAAGTTTATTAGGGGCTTACAGATGCTACGAGGCAGTAGGTATCACCTAGTCGTGATTATTTTTTTGATGAGCCTTTTTTTATAATATTTACACGTCATAGTGACCACATCCTGCCTGATGGTAAGCAGCCGATGCAGTCCAAGGTAATGAGAGCGCTCCTCACCGTGGAACAAGCACGGTAACAAGCGCACCTATTCATGACAGCCTCTTCTGTGTCTCGTTGTTCAGGGTTCGATTTCCAGTGTGGTTACTTATTGTGCACTGTTTTTGTTAATAGTAGAAGTCAAAGTCAAATATTATTCTTTATTCAAATAAACTTTAGAAAAGTGCTTTTGAATCGTCCATAATTTTTTTACCTACTACCCATTCAGGACGTCTATATTTTAGCTGTGGAGAAGAATTTCCTAAGTCCGAAGATTAGCTACTGTACGATGCACGTATATGTTAACATTTTTTTATGTAAGTAGTTACAACACTTACAACTAAATATGACACTGACACAGAACTGGAGTGAAAGAGGATTGCAATAAAAAGATCTCCGATCATGTTGGAGGAAGTAGTATTTAAAAAAAAAATAATAATAATAATATGACTATGTATTTTGTATAGCAGTATGAAATAAAAGGAGGCGTGTACAGACGCCTGAACATCTACCTATCCAACACTGTCAAATTTCTTTAATCAATATTCAACCTTAAACTATTTACATAAAGTTCAATGTTTATTGAGCAAATTTGACAGTTGGTTATAGTCGAGGCGTGTGTACATACCTACTCATTGTCAGTTAATTGCTTATTCATTGCCCAAAAAACACGTCGTATTATTTTTTCCCTGTTACGTACAATTTGTTGTTGTGTTTAGCAGTCACGGTACTATACCGCCAGCAATGCGATTCTGTAAAGGCTCGAAACTAAACTCGAATCAGGGGAGTGAATTTGTTACCAGTGACTAATTCTCACGCTATGATAAAGTCAAAGGTAATTTTTTTTATTCAGATAAATTTTTGAAAAGTGCTTTTGAATGTCAAAAAAAATTCTTACCTACCTACTACCTTACCTACCCATTCAGGACGTCTTTATTAATTAAGAGTGCTCCGTCTTCTCTTATTTAAAGTCACTGGTAACTTATTAAGTCACTGAACATTTTCGGACGGTACGTACCTTAATAATCAATTTGTAAATAATGCAAACATTATTATATGTCATAGCGTATTTCATTCGAGTCTCTCTTAACTTCGATATCATCGAAATTAATCGAGAGATTTTGACATTTCACTAAGAGATGACGTTTGAACCATTTGATCCGACGAATGCCGGCCGATTCCGACAGATTTGTCGGGGTAATTCGAGCACCGGCGAATCACTGGTTCCTGTATGCACCGGGCTGATTAAATAATTCACTCAAACGGTTCGCAGTGCAGCAACAATATAATTGTACGGTTTCCGTAATGGCAACATTGATTGGTGGGAGCCGTCACCTTCCTGTCCGGCCCGGGCTTGTCCTACGTCCCAGCATTATTATTCAATCTCGCTAAATTGACCAATATGGGGCACGTAGTAATATGACTTGCAACGTAATTTACTAATACTACAATTTAGATTACGTCACCACGGTGAGATCTTGGTTAGGTTAAGCAAGTGTACCTAGTGCGGGTTTGGTTCACGTTTCGATCACGTTGACGAAAACGAGAATTTATATCCTCTAGAAAGGAGCCGTAAAAAATCTCGTTTTCGTTATCGTGATCGAATGGTTAGTCGTAGTAGTCGTATAGTTAATTGGTAGTCGTTACAGCCCAACACAACAACACCAGAACTAGCATGGTGGGTTACAGTGCTATTGTTCTTCAGGGAAGGTCGTCTGACAGTTAAACGTTGGCGATATTGTATGTGTACATACCTATAGTCTCGCCACAGAGTAGTAGGATATTTACTCATGTGGTCTCGGTGTATATTATATGATTCATAACATACTTATTTCGTTTTTTAAATAAAATTGACCTAGATGAATCTAATAATAGATCCTGCGGCTTGACAAGTAGAAAGTGCATGCCAGCAACTTTCTAAGAAATTAATTCCAAGAATAAAAACCACTTGCGTATTATTTTTATTTGTTCTATCATTGGGTTAGGTATTTTAAATATTTAAATGCATACCTGCCGATAATCATACGCACCAGTTATAAAAATATATAATTTTCTTAAAAACAAGCGTCATTTTCAAAACCATAAAACAGAATCATAAATCATAAAATCTTTATTTGCATAAAACATGGTAACAATGATGTAATTATTAAAGGATAGCACATACATGTTTTATCGATCTGTCGATATACAAATATTTTGTCGTCATGCTTTCGAAATTAATTAGTTACTTACTTATTTATAATTCTAAATTTACTAAAATTAAAAATTACAATTATTACTTAGTAGACTATGTCAATAACAATTTGTAAAATTATATAATAATATTAAGATAAATTAAAATATATTAAAACATTCATTATTGATTTAGGACCAAAGCCATCGTCACAGAGAAATAATAAGATGTCAACAATAAATCATATTTTAATTAATTCCATTCAGATGTAATTTTTTTATTTTATTTTAGATTTCCTTTACGACAAAAGTTAATAAATTCATTTATGTCATAAAAACAATTTTTCACAAGGATTCCAAAAACAGTCTTTTTAAAGAGTTGGAAAGTAAATTGTATAATCTAATACCCGTACTGTAACAATTCCTTGAGAAACATGTAGTAGCTGACAAACGCTTTGTTCTTTTGGCTTTGAACGTTGAAATGAATCACTATTAATTTATACTTTTTGTGCCCGTGGCCACTGCGAGGTCATACGTTACCCTGCAAAGGTACGAAATGTCAGTATACAATAAAAAGTAAAACAAACATAAAAAGTAAATTTTTAATTTATATACGTTTTGAATAAACAAACAAAACGAACTAAAACTACATTAATTAAAACGCTATTTTTCGATACACCTACAAGAACAAGTATAAAATTTATAATATAAACTTATTTGTGGTTCTTCAATAATTAAAAAAAAAACAACTTTGGCATGAATTACGAGGGATCCCATTCCATTTCGGAATCACCCTGGGACACTACTTAAGACACTGAAAATTCCCTAATGGCAATTTAACCTCAATAAACCATTTTTCTTAATGATTTTGAGCCAATGGTAATTAAAAGATTACCCACTGGTTTAAAAAAATACAACCTTGGTCTGTCTATCAGCTAGCGCTTTAACCCAGCGTTAATGATAAGCAGTACCATAACCACGATTATGCCAGCTAGCCAACTATATATAATTAATTGAAAGATTACCAGTAACTGTTTAAAGCTAGAGTTATACATAAAGCAACATTGTGTTAGTACCAAGAATTATAATGAAATAGTAAGGAAAATTACATCAACTAAGTTCACACCGGCTTTCATCTAACGAACGCTTAGTGTTAAAAATATATTGTCATCTGCCAATATGGAAAATGGGTTGGAAACTTTTCCAACTCTCTCCCGAATTGTATCTTGGTCGCATTAAAATTTGCGTAAAGTATATTTACGACATAATATGTATATTATGTCGTAAATATACTTTGCGTAAAGTATATTTACGACATAATATGTATATTGTTTTCAAACTATATTTTGCCACAGCTAGATGATCGCTTGTATCACATAGACAGGATATATCGATAGATTAACTTCACGAATTTACTGACTGCTGGTCGTAATAATTATTCACTTCGACAATTTTATTATACTGATGAGTATATATAATTAGAAATCTAGAGCGCGTTAATCTATATCTTAATATACAGTTTGCCCATACTATCCCTAAGATTTTGTGACTGTTATCCCATCTTTTTGCATTTATAATGGAAACGCGAATGTTTAGAATTGTATTTAATCGCGCTTATAGCTTACACATCGGATAGACGTAGAGTGGTTGATACAGATAACATTAAAGAATATAGAGTAGAGTGTGGCCTCGTGGTCCCGCCGCCCGCCGCGCCGGTCGGCCCGGGACCGGTTCACCAAGGCACAGTATATACTTACATATTCTGTGACCAAGGTGAAGGCACAAAATAAATAGAACCAGAAGGTGAGCTTCAGATAAACGCGCTCGAGCTACGCATACATTCTGCCGCGCAATTTATAAACGCAGTAAACAACATGGGAACAGTTTCGAGAAAATAGATCGTAATGTCAGCTCCTCAAATATCACAATCACAAACACAGTAAGTTGTACTTACTGCGTTCATAACTTGTGCGGCAGCATAGACCCCTTGCACCACAGACTATATGGTCTGTGCCTTGCACGGTCACGGAATCTCGCAACTGCTGTGCTCTGACTGTTCTGAGCTGTTTCCAGATTCGTGTCCGTGCGAGGGTGTATGTGTGCGTTGCTCGAGCGCGGTATGTATCACCCCCACGGCCTGGTCAACCCGAGCCGTGGTCCGAGCCTGGTGGTTCCGCTCCCGATCCGAACCCCTCGGAGAATCTAGTAGGGAACGGGGACACGCACTATTCAGATCACACATCATCAGCTCATTTTATGTCCCCACTGCTGGGGCGCGAGCCTTCCCTATGGATGGAATGGGAGAACGGGCCATACACCAACACGCGGGCCCAGTGCGGATTGGAGGTTGTTAACGACTACTAATGCAGCCGGGACCAACGGCTTTACGTGCCTTCCGAAGCACGGAGGAGCTCGAGATGATAAATTTTTGGTCACCCATCCGATGACCGGCTTTTGCGAAAGTTGCTTAACCTCAGAACTCGCAGACCGGGCGCGTTAACCACTGCGCCATCGAGCTCCTCCACACACACTATTGCGAGATGCAAATTTCCTCTATAAAACCTCTGACGGTGCTTCGCTTCACACGGCTTGAGGAACTCTCTAAGTTTCTTGCCACCCCCAAAAACCGTCTGGTTACGCTAAAAACGCATGAGGCAGTCAGCAAACTCTCTAAAAAAAACTGGTTTCCTTATCATGGTACCACCCTTGCGATATATGCTTTCCAACAAAAAAAGAATCATCAAAATCGGTTCATAAACGACGAAGTTATCCGCGAACACTATATATATTTCATATATATACGGTCGAATTGAGAAACCTCCTCCTTTTTTGAAATCTGTTAAATAAAAACAGCGGTAGGTATGTATTAGTTTACTTTTTGCAGTCACCTTATCTTGTGGTGAAGGCGAGACCCGGCAGCGCAGGCGACGCGCGCTATTCGTTTGTTTACTTCCGAGGGCCTTTGGACCGCTGATTGACCAATGACCATAAGAGCCAAAATAAATCTGCGGATTAAAGTACTGTCATGGTCTTTATCAGGCCGTATTCACGTTGTAATCAGAAATTAAAAACATTAGAAAGAAAGAAAAACATTGGAAAGAAATAAAAGCATTTATTCAGTATCATAAAACAACATTCAAACAAGTAAAGCATTCATAATTTAAGATAGGTACATGGTATATGATACTGAAAAGGCATCTTCTCAGAATATGTCATAGCACTTTAGTAATGCTACGACGCTGGTCTTCCGAAGATGCCCAGACTAAAACTAAACTTAACTGAAACTAATAATAGTAATAAAGTAATATAAAAAAAGCACCGTACTAGTCTCCTTTGCCTAACAGGAGCTTTTTAGAGGTGGTAAGAAACTAAAGGTTCCCCAAACCGAAGTGATCGACCATCTTCAGACAGTTTTTAAAGGGAATGGCGTCGCGGACCCTTTCCCTGCTAGATTCTCCGAGGCGTTCGGATCGGGTCATAGTATCATCGCATCGTCGAAATACGGATTTTCATTTGAGCGATATTAATTTTAGCCTCCAGCTGTAGTTTCAAGCATTTTGATAATGTATTCGACTTGATTTAGTGAGAATTTTTGCATTTGTATAGGGTACCATGAAGATCTTAATACTAAGTAAATTAATTAGATCTAGAATGTAAATAAAAACAGTTACTCTATTGTATTATTTATGAATTTCTCAGATCACTAAAAGGTGACGTCGTTCGATTATAAACTTCTGGGGCAGGTAAAGAAGTACGATTGTAGAGATCATCGACCTCAAAATCAAATATTTGATTATCAATTAAGTTTTTTATGCATATGGTCTATAAATTATTATTAGTTTAATTGACGACCTCCTGGTCGAGTGGCTTGCACACCGGTTTTCATGGTGTCGCCATCTATGAGATCCCGGGTTCGATCCCCGGTCGGATCAATTTAGAAATACCGGTTTTTCTATGTATAATAAGTATGTATTTAAATATAATAAGTATGTTTATCCGTTGCCTAGTTAACCATTTATCGAGTTCCTTAAGGAAGCTTTTCTTGGGGCTAGATAATGGTGTGAGTGTGGGAAACATTTATTTATTTATTTATTTATTACTAGTGGACCCGGCGGACTTCGTACCGCTTTAACAGTTTCCATCAAGTGATAAATTTCTCTTTGGTTTCCATGACAACAAAACAAATAAATCATTTTGTATTGGAAAATTAAATTGTAGTTTTTAGTATATTTATAGTGTGATTACCGTGGGAATATCGAGATAAAAACTATCCTATGTGTTAATGCAGATTATAAACTATCTGTATGCCGAATTTCATCTAATGATGGATGGGTATCCATCCGTTGCAGCGTGAAGAAGGAACAAATATTTGTTATACGGACATGCACAAACTTTCGCATTTATAATATTAGTGTGATGTCTTTAAAAAAAAAAAACAAAGTTCTCGAAGGACTACGCCAAATTTCCAAGTGGTTACCTTATTATCTGATTGATATTTGTTTTGTTTTTGTACCAACGCTTGCACATTAGACTACCACAATCTGTCAAATTTGCTCAATAAACTTTGAACTTTATGTCTTTGCTATAAGGATGAATATTTATTGAAGAAGATTGTCAGTTCTGGATAGTTTGATGTGCAAGCGTCTGTACCTAAATACTCACTAATATTATAAATGCGAAAGTAACTCTGTCTGTCTGTATGTTACGCAATCACGCCTAAATTACTGAACCGATTTCAATGAAATCTGGTACAGAGATAGTCTAGAGCCTAAAAAAGGACATAGGCTACTTTTTAATTCGAAAAAAGGACTGTAAGGCGTTGAAATAGGGGATGAAAGTTTGTATGGAAATTACGTCATTTTTCAAACTAGAAGCTTGAAAATAATTTTTTAGGCTTTTGATTAGTATGTATGAGTTTTATTTGCAAAATAAATATCCTAAAACATTAAAAATGCTGCCGAAAGTCACTATTCCATGCGGACGAAGTCGCGGGCACAGCTTATATATAGTATAAGATTAAGAACCAACTTATAAAAAGACAAACACATATTTTTTGTAGCTGTGGTCACGGTCCAAGTGCCGCAGGTAAATTCTCATCACTTGTATGTACACACGCCTGCACATCGGACCAACACAAACTGTCTTTCCTCAATAAACTTTATATACAATATGTAAAAAAACCCTGTCCAATCCGTTAAGGAGTTATTATGTATCGAGATTCAGTTCTACTTAAAAAAAATTACCACGATAAAAATTTTGTTAATTAACAAAACTTTCATGGCAATACTTTTGTCGGCACTTCGGTAAGTGTAGGAGATATTTGGCGCCACCGCTATTGATGGAAAGTGTGGTCACAACTCACATTCATAATATTACCAAGCTAGATTTTGGGGTAATTTTAGCAAATACGGTACAAAAAAACTTGCGTTTTAAATTACTATAACTCCTTTATTTTCATGAATAATATATATATTTTTTTTGTTATTCTTATTTGTATAGCTATGTACCCCATCGCGACCGGACAGGGTTTTTTTTACATAATTGTATATGGAATACGGTTGAACTTATATTGAAGTTTGTCAGTTTTGGATAGTCTGAGGTGCTGGCGTCTGTACATTTACAAAAAGTACCTCTGCAAAAAGTTTGACACTTTTATAGCATCTTATTCAAGATTAGAATGATAATAATTAATAAAACTTTGAAGGATTTTTTAAAATTCACATCTTTACACTTAATGTTTGTAATATTTGGCTTTATTAGAGTTTATGTAGTTCGTAAAAAAAACATCAAAAACAAACTTGTAAAAAAACCAAGTCTTGCAACTCAGTTCTTCTACCGTAAAAAGTTGTGAGATCCATGTAATACCAAGTCGATTAATTTATTCAGTCCCGACCTTCTGTCTTAAGTTATTACGGAATTAGCTAACCTAACAACATCTTATAGTGACCGTATCAATATTAAAAATCTTTTATGTTTTAAATAATCAGATTGATTTGGCCATCGCATGAAAACACAATGTATCTCACAAGTAATACATATATTATATTAAATTAGATTGTTTAGTGCGATTGCCAAGTCAATCTAATTATTTAAAACATAAAAGATTTTTTTAACATTGTTAAGGTCACTATAAGATGTTGTTAGGTTAGCTAATTACGTAATAATTCAGACAGAAGGTCCCTTAAGTAGGGACGGAATAACTTAACCGACTTGGTATTACATGGATCTCACAACTTTTTACAGTAGAAGAACTGAGTTGCGAGACTGGGACTGACTGAGACTTTTTTACAAGTTTGTTTTTGATGGCTTCTCATTTCTTTTTGTAGATAGTCCTACTTTTTTTCCTTTCCATCTAGGTACCTATTTACACTTATTATTCCATTATATTATACATATACACCCTATATACCCTGTGTGGTGCCGGGGATAAAGAATAGCACCACCCCTCTCCTCCCGTGGGTGTCGTAAAAGCCGACTAAGGGAGCATTCCAGAGGATGGGCAGCAGCATCTCTCTGAGGTTACCCTCAACCTACTGCGATCGCCAACCCGCCTGCAAAGCGTGGCGATTACGGCAAATACCCCTCATACCCTTGGGGGAGGCCTTTGTCCAGCAGTGGACGTCTTTTGGCTAAGATGATGATGATGATACATATACACTGATTCATTAACTGCAAATGTAATAATAAATAAATAAATAAATAAAAGTTTAAATGTAACTTTGTAATCCTATAAACAGGATGAATTTAAACCTTCTGAGATGACTCCCGTGATACAAACGAACAACTCTTACTATTGGATTAACTCCCTAACACTCCTTAATGCTCTAAGCCCTAACACGAAAATAAAATTCAGCTATTCCATACAAAACATCAATATTCATTCGACCGAAATGTATGGAACAGCTGAATTTTATTTTCGAGTTAGGGAGTTGGTCCAATAGTAGAGTTGTTCGTTTGTATAACGGGAGTCATCACAGAAGGTTTGGACGGTGATAAAAAAGTCAACCTGTATTTACCTATATGAGATTACAATGTTATGCAGTTGGTGTAACTACGTAGAAAACTGGACCGAAATTGCAAAATATTTTAGTTTTTCCTTGATTTATACATTAATCACTAATTGTATTCTAAATTGAAGCTTCTATGTCTGCTAGAAGTGCCTTAGAGTTTTGATGATCGGTCAGTCCTCAGAATATAACTCAGGGTCAGTCAGTCAGTCAGACAGTGAGTGAGTGACAAAATTAAGAAACTTTGACTAGTTATAATTCTTAAACTACTGGCTCAAATTTAATGAAATTTGAAATATACCGTGTTTATACACGTACAAATGCTTGGTTTATTATTGCCATGTTGGAAAATCCATTCGCTTTTTTAAAGTCGGCCAACCTAACTTTAACAACGAATGCACACCGCACGGTGCTCACAAAAAATAAAGACGAAGATGAAATATTGAATCGTCAAGTGTTTGTAAATGGCCAATATACTTTGTACGTGTACTGTATAATATATACATATGTATACAATATAAACACACAAATGATAATGTACTAAAACCAGTTCTGTCACATAAGATTAAACTATAAACACTCATTATGTTTTTATTTTTTAAATGATTCAACATCACGCATCATGTTTAAATTAAGCAGGTACTTGCAATTTACGCATTTAGGTCGAATTAACATTTAATCACGTGTTTAAATAAAGTAGTAATATAACTCATTTTAATTACCTATTTATACTTTTTCTAGTTAGTTCGCAAATAACAAATATTAGTCAATCATATTTTGATTAAGTCACAATCGTGGGTAAGTGGGTAAAAATATTACTCTATATAAAAAAGAAAAAAAAAAGAGTGAGGCTTACAGTAGTCGCATAGGTATGATGTGTAACATTTGACATCTCACCTTAGTAATAAGCAATTTTAACATTATATTCTGAAAAAATGGGTCAGGTAAGTATTACATCATTTTATAACTATAAAATAAATGCAGTCAATACTCATTAGAAGACATTTGACAGATTTCTTGGCGGGAAAGTGAAGTGTACCTAATGTCTGCGGTTTTGTTTTATTTTCTAAAATTTGTGCTATGTCGAATATTAATGTGAAATAATGGTGGATTATTAACCGTTAAGTGTTCGTGAGTGTGCATGAGTGTTGGCAAATGAAACAAAACAGTGCAAAGTTACTTTTCAAATTCTCTCAAGAAGTCGCGTGAGGACTTAGTAAAGCCCCACATCTTTACTGAGATAGTCGAGGGGTTGGGAGGTATATCATTTCTCACTTCTCATTTCTTTTATCATTCATCATCATCATACAGGAAGGAAATATTGTCTATTTATGTATTACTTGTAAGAAAAATTACTGCCAATGTCAAACTGGCTAAATGTGCTAATAGCACGAAGCCATCAACTAAAAGAAAAAAAAGTCATGTTCATAATATCGACTTTAAATTTACAAAATTGAGCGCGCTTGTGCTCTTCCCCGACTTCCTGTCACACTATTACACCTACTTTCATCACGTTTCACGAAATCACTCCCACAAATTGTATAATAGAAAGCGGAAGGATGTTACACATCAAAAATATATACTTAATTATGTTAAAGTATTTCAACAACTTTCTGTGGGAATTTGCAATAAAACATGTCACCTGTTTTACGAAAGTTACAATTTATTAAGTTTAAATGTCACACACAACTTATTTTATGCGATTATTTTGACGTAGACGCCATCCGTTAAATACGTATGTAAATTAACACGTACGTATGTGGGAAGGAAGGCATAACAAAACAGGGTAAAGCCACTAAAGAGTTAAAAAACAAAAGCATTTATTTAGTAAAAAAAATATTTAGTGCATCAATAAAGCTTAAAACTAATGCCACTGATATGGCGCCCCCCTTCAGCATAATATCTAGCTTGTACCGGATTGGTTGGTGCCACGACACTCGTTTGTTTTCCGTGGACTCCAGAAGGGGTCAAACGATACTGTACCCGCCAACAACAGCAAAAACAACAAAAACAAAGATATTTATAGTTACAATAATATATTTCAACATAGTCACACAGTAGTGGTTATTAATGTATTGGTTAGCCACACTTGCCTCTCAGTTGCTTGTGTAGTACCTATATTAGATGTGACTTAGTATGGACTAAATAATTTTAGTATACGAATCTCTTTGGTGGCTTTACCCTACAGTCTGACTATGACTTAATTGAGTAAAACAGCAATTAAAAGTTTTATTTCTCATGGTTTTCATACGTGGGCCATTAGCTGGATATCAACAGCATTGCGTTCCGCCTCGTTTCACGCGTGTTCGTATTGTTTTTTTTAAACTGAGGATCAGGGTATTTTATTTGTTATCATCACCATCTTTAATGCGCTGACGTCTGTCATACAGTTTTTTTTAATAAACTAGCACAGACGTTATCGTTCAACCGTATCTAGAAGTATTAATTTTTACTAGTGGTCGCCTAGTGACCGTAATTTTATTAAGGCTGCAGGGATTGTATCCTAAGCAATGAAAAATTAAAAAAGATAGAATGTGAGTTTGGATTTTGGTCTAAATAAATAAATAAATTTTCCTACACTCACACCAATTATCTAGCCCAAGAGAAACTTCGTCATGAAACTCGTTATATGGTTACTAGACAACGGATAAACATACTTTAAATACTTAAATACATACTTATTATACATAGAAAACATTCAGACCCGAGACAATTTAGAAAAACAATAATTTCTAAATTGACCCGACCGGGGATCGAACCCGGGACCTCAGAGATGGCGACACCATGAATATCGGTGTGCAAACCACTCGACCAAGGAGCTCAGGGTAGTCTGTGGTTTGGATTGGCATTGACAGTTTCAGCCGCTCCTCTTCCATTTTTGAAATTTTTGAAAAGAGGAGTTCTACAAGGATCTTTTGGCACGTGGATGACAGTGACATAAGGGCGTGGGTGTGAAATTAGGGTTACCAGCTAGCAAAAATATCCTTTAGTTTATGGGAATTGTTTAAACTTGGTTCTATATTCCGTAATTAAATTTTAATTTAGGAAATGTTGAAATGATAGGATTCATTACATGAAAATAAAGTTAAAACAATGTGAATAAAATTAAACAAATAGTAGACTGTACAACAAGAGCATAAAACGAGCCATTTTACCCGAGACGTGCATAGAGCATAGCATGCATAGCATGGATAGTCACGGCGAGGGTAAAATGAGTTTTATACTTGAGTTTTACACTCTGCTTTTCACTTCGATTGCAAGGAAATAAAACAAGGATTAAAGCATATACAAGAAAATTTAATAAATTTTGATAATGTAATTAATGACGAATAATTAGATTCCCGCCACACAATTTTTCATGCACCGCCCACCCGCCCGCAAAAAGTATGTACATGCAGGAGAAACAATGCGTGCAAGCGAAAATGCACACCAACACCGATACCCGACACGTGTTTCGCCCCTCCACGAACACATTATTTCGTACATGAAGCAATTTATTCACTGTTGGTATTTCTTTTTTCCAAGCATCAAAATCGTGGATCTTTCGTCTAAGAACACCCATATCAAAACTGTCCGTTACAATTTTATCCATTCTTGTTTTTCTATTTTTCCTTGGTGTAACTATTTTACTGGATGATGCTTCAGCCAATCTTCCTTCAATTCTAATTCTTGCAACTGTATGTAAAGATATACCTGAAATCGTATTTTCTTTTAATAATTTGAAGGAGAAATTATGTTTCATAAGCCCACAAAGTGTGAATTAGTATTCTTGGTAAGTAATAACGGGGAGATTTATAAGATATGCTATGTTATCACTTACCTTTTGCAGCTGCGACGCGCTCATTTACTCTTTCAAATGGAATAATCGGGGCGCTAGATTGTTTTTCTTTCATGAAAAAATTCTTCACTCTTAGCACCACCTCTCTAACACCACTTTTTATCACTTTTGGCATATTTTGTGATATTTTTATTTAATTAAAACCGCGAAATATCCACAACAAACATCGACTTCAGCTATCTGTCAAAAGTGACGTTTTACATGATGGTGGCGTTAGTTCCGATTTCGGCCGCGTGCCAAAAGATCCTTGTAGCACTATATACTTATATGCGACGCGTGTGTGTCAAATTCATGGTGGTGTGTTTAATGTTTGTTTTATTGACTTAGTGTAATTTTTAGGCATAATTTAAAAAAATATATTAACCCTTTGTACTCCTCTATATAAACGTAAGTGTGCGAAATTGAATTCTCCTCCGTCCGCGCAATTTTTGTAAAAAGGGGTACTTAGTTTTTGCTTCACGTATTAATTTAAAGATAAAATATCACATTGTGACTTGTTTTGAAACAATAAACATTTTTATTTATTATTATGAGAAGCACGGAGGAGCTCGAGATGATACATTTTTGAACAATTTTCCGATGACCACCCCATGCAAAAGTGGCTTAACCTTAGCAATCGCAGACCGGGCGCGTTCCGTGCTTGCGTGCTTCGGAAGGCACGTAAAGCCGTTGCCCGTTGGTCCCACCTACATTAGCAGTCGTTAATTAACAGCCACAAATCCGCACCGAGCCTGCGTGGTGGTTATTAGCCCGTTCTCCTTATCCATCCATGGGGAAGGCTCGTGCTCCAGCAGTGGGATATAAAACAAAGAGCTGGTGATGATAATGATGATCATCAGAGCCTCCACCGCTGGGCTCAGATCTCTCACATGTGGAGATCGAGCCATAACCACCACCCGTTGCCATGGCCCCATGCAGGTTGTTTTTTTTTAACAACCGCCATCTTAGCAGTCTGACAAATATCTCTATCTCTTCTGATAAATATAAATCTATATTTATAATATTATAAAGCTGAAGAGTTTATTTGTGTGAACGCGCTAATCTCAGGAACTACTGGTTCGATTTGAAAAATTCTTTTTGTGTTGGATAGTCCATTTATCGAGGAAGGCTTTAGGCTATATAACATTACGCTGCGATTAATAGGAGCGAAGCATCAATGAAAAATGTTGCAAAAACGGGACAAGAGCCTAAAAAAATAAAAATGCTGCCGAAAGTCACTATTCCAGGCGGACGAAGTCGCGAGCACAGCTAGTACATAATAAATATGAGACAACATTACATAGTTACATTGTTCTGATCCCAAAGTAAGTAACTAAAGCAGTCGTTTCAGGGAAATCAGAAACAACGACGGGTACCACAACCACCAGACCCGACACAATATCGAAAAGTTCGTTTTCGACATTGAACCGACCGGGAATCGATCCCGGGACCTCAGAGTTAGCGCCGCCCAAGGTCCGGCGTGTAAGCCATAGTCATAAAATTCTAACTCAAAGGGAGTTTCAATTAAAAATATTGTTTTGTTGTTTCGCAAATTCTCTTGAGCGTCCGTTGCCATTCAAGCGCGGGGGTCAATACATTTTCTTTATTTTTTCGCGATTCTCGGGTAAAGTTACAAAGGAGGTAGAAGATGATTAATAATTAAAATATAAAAGACTGCATTCTTTTCTTTCACCGAGTGTATTTTTTTCTTTTCCTAACCTCCATCTTTTTGCTATTAGGTCCATAAAATTGCTGTTCTGCTTTAATGGCAGGAATTCCTCGAAGGCTATGGATAACTGTCCCTAATTACTATTTGTATCAAATAACATTAAACCTTTCCTACTATTACGAGCAAATTAATGTTGGTACGAAAGCATGTTTGTTTGTCCATCTTTCTTGGCGTAAGCAGCGGATCAATCAACACAAAGTGAAATGGACTATTTTTAACTTTTGAAGAGTATGTATGAAACGCACTGATCATTACAGATTATTCTTTATATGAATATAATATTGTATTATATGACACGTCTCAAAAGTGTCTTGAAAAGATTTTTTTGCAGTAAGTATTGTTTTATTTTCTGTAATTTGAAATATGTCGAATAGTAATGTGAGTGAAAAAAAGTAGAATTTATATAAGCTGGAAAATTTAGGATAAATGAAATGAAAAATATTTATTTGTTTTACAAATACAGGAACAGTATTCACAAGAAACAAAACATGAAACTTTTGTATGGGGCAAAAAAGTTAGGTTTTAATCAAGGTTGTTTTGTGAGTTTAAACTTACAGCTTCTACTCTCCTATCCATCCATGGACACTTGTTCAACTTAATGCATAAAATAACTCACCAATAGCATTACTCCATTTTGCACAGCAAGGAAAATTAAATAATCTTATTAGTGGAGATTTTTCCTCGCGCACCGCTTAGCTTAGAAAATGCTTTAAATCTTACACACATTATATTAACAAAATAAACCGGAAGTATGTATATGACAAATAAAACTTAAATGATTTTTTTATTGATAAGAGGACAGTCGCGGGTAACCGTTAGTATTTTCTATTAATTGCACGAGGGTGAAGTATTGCATTATAAGTTATAAATAGAGTTTGCTCTTTGTGACATTAAACGGCAAGTAGTTTTTAAATAGTGATTGCACGGCATCTTAAATGTCTCTGTTCACGACAAAGTGGGTAAACGACTAGGAGCATTAAACCAGCTCTAAGGTAAACGATTAATTACTCGACAGTTAACATTATTAATTGTGATTGAGAAGACAATTAGCCATTAAAACATTCGTATTTCAGGCATGGGATTAGGATATAAGTTTGATAGTTTGTATTTTTATTATTTTTGAATTTTCCATTCACAAATCTAGGAGGAGCTCGATTTAATGAATTTGCACATGCATACGCTCTTGTATACGTGTATACGAGAAGCTTGATGGCGCAGTGGCTAACGCGCCCGGTCTGCGATAGCTTAATTTTTAATGAATTTGCACATGCATACGCTCTTGTATACATGTATACGAGAAGCTCGATGGCGCAGTGGCTAACGCGCCCGGTTAAGCAACATTCGCAAAGGACGGTCATTGGATGAGTGACCAAAAATTTATCATCTCCAGCTCCATCGAGCTTCGGAAGGCACGTAAAGTCGTTGGTCCCGGCTGCATTAGCAGTCGTCAACCACCAATCTGCATTGGGCCAGCGTGGTGGTTTATAGCCAGTACTCCCTATCCATAGGGAAGGCTGTGCGCCAGCAGTGAGGACATAAAATGAGCTGATAGTGAATGTTTTATACATGTAGTAACAAGAGAAAATTTTACAGAAAAAATCAACCAGCCTCATGCAGCTCCTGTGGGAATCGAACCCACGACCTTTTGGATATCTTTAGTTGAAAAAATTCCACGAATGGGATTCGAACCCAAATTCGATGTTAAGATCGGGTGTGGATGAGGTATTTGTCGGACTCCTTTGGCTTATAAAGTAAAAAGTAGGTAGTGTTGATTAATTTCGGCGAGTTGGATTGAGCCACGATAGCATAGTTGGCAGTGCACCTGACCCGGCATGTCATGTGGTGCGGGTTCGAATCCCGCTCGTGGAATTTTTTCAACACTATGTCTTCTTTCAAATTGTAATTTGCTCGCAAAATATTTGCGTAAAATTATGTGTAAATAATCTTTGCATGTCTTGTTAGTATATAGAATTGTGAATGCAAAATTCAAAAATAATAAAAATATTTAAAAGGGTTTTACGCCTTTATCGTTTGTTAAATACTTGCAAAAGTCTTGTTTCGACTGTGAGGGTAGTAACCTCACAGTGACGTAATACCGCTGGCTTGCAGCGTAAATCACAAACTACTAGAAGAATTCAACGAGTCTTCTGGGGCCTCGGTAGCTCAGCGGTCAGAGCATTGGACCGGTTATCCAAAGGTCGTGGGTTCGAATCCCACTCGAGCTCCCTGGGGCTGATTGGTTTTTTCTAGTAAATTTTTATCTTGATAGTTTGTGTTTCTAACTTTTTTTATAAAATCTCAAATTACTTACCGCAGGGTCGCAATGATGGCCCAATATTTCATCACTTAGGCCGCAATTCCACCTACAAGAAAACTTCCGCGAGAAATGTTCGACGGTCTATCCGACAGCAGCTTACAAGTGTAAAGACAGTACTTGCTACTGAGTATACACTTGCAAGCTGCTGTCAGACCAACTATCGGACATTTCTCGCGAAAGTTTTCTTGCAGGTGGAAATGTGGCCTAACTCTGAAGTCTCGGCTTTGATACAAGGTATAGGTCATTTTATAAAATTAAGTCTCTCCCTTATCGTTCGGGGGTAGGTGTTGATGGCATGGTTTATTACAAGTATGGCCACAGAAGAACACTATACATGTATGATTTAATATTTTGTCATTGCCAGGAAACTGTCTTTACTAACCTTTAAATTAAGGAAAATTTGTGCTTCTTTTTGTTAGACTACATGGAAATACCCATTATTGTTTTCGACTTTTTTCGAGACCGTACGAATCATTTAATATTTACATGCGAAATCTTTATAATTGGTGTTAATAATTACTCTAGTACTAACGAGTAGCGGTTACTGTCGTTACGTGGCGTGGGTGGGTATAGGTAATATTTATTATGCATATTTAAATATTAATGTACGTTAGAAAACTTTGTACCTTGCCCTTTTTTAAACACTGAACTTGATATGATTATATGGAGAAGAAGTCTCTATAGAATAGAATAGAATAAGAAACCCTTTATTTGTAACTAATACATCACACACACATAAAAAAATACTATAGATATTTTTTGTATTTATTTATGTTACAAGTATTTTGAATTTTTAACCTTTTTTTGTAGTCGTGGTTAAGGCGACACACTGAAAAAATGCACCAACTTTCGTCGAATAGTTTAAGAGCGTTTACGCCGCACACTAGCGCCACTAATGAAAAAAAAACATATCTAGTACCTAATTAGAGATAGAAAATCAAATTATGCTCAACAAACTATTTGAATGAAGTAATTTTGCATTTTTACGTCACCTAATGAACACCTCACATGTTATGGTTTAGTTAAATTTGGTTTTATAGTTAAAAGTGGCCGTAACGTCTTATTTAACTAAACCATAACATGTCAGGTGTTCATTAGGTGACGTAAAAATGCTAAATTACTTCATTCAGATAGTTTGTTGAGCATAATTTGATTTTCTATCTCTAATTACTAGTTAGGTTTTTTTTTTCATTGGCAGCGCTAGTGTGCTGCGTAAACGCTCTTAAGACTATAATATGACTAACGAATCTGAAATGTTGATATAGGTAAATTCATGTCTTTATCTTGAATTAGCTAGCTCAAATACATGATTGTATAATTGTGACTCGATCATAATTATTTTCGTAAACACCACTAAATAATCACTATTATTGAAATTACAACAAAATTACTTAACTTTTATGCTTGGAAACCACTCTAATATATTGATAACATCAATATTCGTAATTTAGTTGCTGCATATTTTGATAACTAAAACCAATATTTAAAAAAAAATCTTTTATGTTAACTGTTAATTTGCGGTCTATATTGTAGCAGGCGCTACGTATTATCGACCTTATGCCAGCGTCAGTAAGGATCAGCCTTTTTGAATGTTCACAAATCGAGGTGTCGTCTTAAGACCACAGGTGTCAGAGCCTGAGGTCCCGGGTTCGATTCCTAGCTGGGGTACGTTTGTGTACTCGGCTTGGTTGATGGTAGCGCTTGTATGTCCGCCTGGCTGGCTTATTCCCATGCCTCCAAATTCCATCGTTTTCAAGTCATACATTGATTCCCTCTCGCCTCCAAAATCAATTTTAAAGAAATATTAACTATTAAATCAGTTCCCACCCCCTCCAAAACTTAAGTATCAAGTACGGTCACCATGTTAAAACATATTGCCAAACGTTTTTAGACCTATACCTACTAACGTAGAGAGGTAGGGTAAATGAAAAAATAAGGTTACTATCTACCACTGTCTTATCTAAATATGTCGACATATCATCAATGTTTGTTGCATTGTTGTGTTCCGGCTGCTAAAGATAAGGATAGCCAGTGTCTCAGTAGTTGAGGGATCCGGGTGAAGTGCGCTTTCATTTTCGGCCTTATCGTCACTTAACATAAGGTGAGGATAATGGACGGTAAAAAAAATAAATGAAACGGTCGAACTTCACCTACTGGGCGACCACTATACTATAAATGTCTGCATTAAATCAACTTTGACTTCTCAAGAGCGACGTACGGACCGTCATGTGACTGTTATGTTCATTGAAATTGACATTGACGTGTGGGCATTGACTGTACGTTTAGGTGCCTTTTTTTAAGAAAACGGAGAGGCGCTTAGCCTTCATGTAACTTGAGCTTTAATTCTGGTAAATCAATAACTATAACCTGGTTTGGCCATGAGACGATTTAAACGACGTTTTAAAATTGCTGAATATCTCCCTGAGGACTTTGATGGTGACCGACGGTAATGTAAGGTTTTAGATGGAATCCCACTTCACCCATAATGCTCATCTGAAGAACTGGCTATCTTATTTGTCGGAACACAACAATACTACCAAAATGTATGTTATGGCAACAGACTTAGTTAAGATGGTGGTAACCAGCCAGGCGGATAACAAGCCCTATTACCAACCAGAACCTGAAGCGTAAGAACAATCATATGTACACAACTGGGATTCGAACCCGGAACTCATTTTTTTTGTGGTCTAGGAGTTAGTGTTGATAAACACTAACTACTAGACCACAAAAAAAATATTAAAAGAAAAAAAAAAAAAAAAGCAGACCACAGCGACGGCACCAAAATTGAAAATAATAGTTTTTGTGTTAACTTACGCTATTTAAACTGTTAGGTGTTTGTTTACATTTAACTACCAAAGCACATAAGATACTTTCATCTCGATAAAAGGTATAAATCGATTTGTCAATAGAACCAGTCTCAATTATTATCTTTATTTCGTTCACTATCTTAAAGAAAGTAAACTCAGAAAATAATACTCTGTTGACGAACAATTGCTAATACAACAGAAGCTTGTTCAATCATCTGTCTTTAGGATTCAAATTATAGTCATAGTAACTTAAACTATATCCTCAGAGATTTCCTTTAAGGAAAAATAATATAATATCGGTGGTTCGTGTCGGAATCTGGTACCACCCTACCTTAGTATAAAGTAAAGAAGTTAAATAACTTTTTAATACAAGTATTATAACGGAGCTTAACGCAAACTACTTGGTAAAACTATGAATGTTACACTTAGAGTTGCCAACTTTTTTAGGCCAAATATAGTATTTTTGAATTCAGTACCCATACAAGTATCGATAGAGAATTAATTAAAAAATATAGTGTATTAAATAAAAAAATATTTTTAAATGAATATGTTGTGTGTTGCGTCTTCACCGGGCTTGTTTGAGGGCGGCGAGAAACTTAAAGGGTTCCTCAAGCCGTGTTAAATGAATCACCTTCGGAGGCTTTCTAGAGGGAACGGCATCACGCGCTAGTGCGTGTCCCCGTGCCCCCTAGATACTCCGAGAGGTTCAGATCGGATCGGGGGAAATTTCTGTACCATACATACAAAAGGAATCCTAGAAAGCCATAAGCTAATTAAGACGTTGGTGAAATCGGAAAGAAAAACATAGTGTAAAAGTTGTTAATTAACTTTTAATCTCATGCTTAAATATTTAGATAAGTCCCTAATACCCATGCATAGTTTCCTACAATTGAAATTTAATTATTAGAAATTAACTTATCAAGTCACGTGTTAGTGACCACAAACCGGACAGCTGTTTAGATAGCGGGACTACAATTAGTATATATTTATGAATCAACATCATTATTCTATTAACTTCCCACCGCTGGGCTCACACCTTCCCACATGAACACCAGTACATGGTGAAATCGAACCATAAACCACAGCGCTGACGCTATACGGTCGGATCACCCTGCTGGAGTACTGGAGTTTTTTGTGTGTATCATCACCACATTATCGCCAGCTCGTATAATGTTCCCACGCTGGGGCACGAGAATTCCCTATGGAAGGATAGGGAGAACGGGCCTTCAACCACCACGCGAGCCAAGTGCGGATTGGTGGTCTTTAATGATTCGTAATGCAGCCGGGACCTGCTTTACGTGCCTTCCGACGCACGGAGGAGCTCGAGATGATACATTTTTGGTTTTTGCGAAAATTGCTTCATCAAAATAGGTCCAGCCGTTTAGGATTAGGTGTTCAGTGACAGACACGTAGGAAAGCAAAGTTTCTGTACATAGTACTGCTATAGCTGTAGTAAACAATAGTTATGGAGACCGCAAATAGCTACGCTTATATCAATTAATAAATCATAATAATAACGTATATCGATTGAGAAAATAAATGTTATAGTGTAAACCTGCAACAACTATTCAATTCATTGACAACTTTGTAAATTATTGCTTACGACTTATTGAATACCTTGTGTTAATATTTAAAATTGCGTAAGTAGGTACACATGTTTTTCTAGCATGTGGGAACGGTTCATTGTTTGATTGGATACTCGCCTAATTTATATTCCACGTAATATATTATATTTGCACAGCCCCACGGCTTACAAACTGTTGAATAAAATAAAGTATAGAAACGAGTAACGCTTAATATGTTAGCTTTTAATTAATGTCCCCTAACAATTTACTGTTGTATACCTATGTGCCTTACAAAATAAACAAAGAATAAGGTCCGAATAGTTATACCTTGTTTTGTTCCTGTCATGTAAACGGCATTTCAAATTAAAAAGTTAAAGAGATAAAACACGGAATATATAATTATTATATATTATTTATATATATATATATATATATATATATATATTTACTAACAGATGGTTGATAAGAGGCGGAGTCAATACTTTCTAACATGATATGGTTCAACTACAAGCACTCGAATGTTATACCCTCCTACAAATAAATCGTATGAATCGAGACAAATCTTTGAATAACTCTACTGTCACTGAATACAGTATAAATTTTTAAATTTGTGATATTTTCTTCTAATGTGATTAAACTTACTCTTTCTAATGTGTTTAAACTTACGTGTTTTCTGATAATGATAATTTTTTTTTATCTTAACATATTTATTCATTAAACAGATGAATGTTATGCAATAATTAAGCTTTAAAATGTATACGTAGCACATTTTCACTTTCGATACTAAACTAACAGACCGTCGAACTATTCCAAGTTTATACTCAGTTTATTTGTAAGGGGGGTAATGTATATAAGTTCTTTGTCCGTCAAAATAACTTTGTTGTAAAGTCTTTGTGCCTATCTTTTGTAGACTTTAAAACCATTTACTCTACGCTGTCTTCGCCACTGCTCTAAAAATGTAAAATTCGTTCAACGACTCTGTGTATTTTTTTTTTAAAACCGTAAAATAAGTTGTTGTTTAAAAGTATTTTAGCTTGGACACACCTACCAGTAGCAAAAGCAAGACATGTCAAATACGGTGCGAAACTCTATCTACGTTTCTTTTAATAATATTATGAGGAGACTTAAAAACATTCATATTTATTTAAACAGATAGCCATAATACATACATACATCTAGGTAACAAAAACAGAAAATGGTTTCGAATCGAGATTAAAGGAGTTTTGTTATTAATTGATTTTGAAAAGATGGGTTTTCATTTCACAGTTCATTTTCCTGAAAACGCACCATCACAAAACTAACGATGACACCTTGACAAAATGGCCTTACTCTTTGTAAAATGTCAACGCAATTATTCAGTAAAGTAGGAACTAAAGATTGCAACCTTAAAATGAGTTAATTATGAGAAACAATATCACAAGGTGGGGCGTATACTTAAGTCTAGTTTAGCTTGGAGGTGCAAAACGTTGCGCGATTGTGCGTTGCCTTCACACCACGGCGGTGCTTCTTTTCGAGCGCACGTTTCTAGTCTCTAACAATAACAAAACACGATCAACAATCGCCACTCAAAAAAAAAGAAAAACATCAACCAAAAAGTATTTAAGACCGTTCTGAATTCCAAAACAGTTAACGACCAGAAAAACCTATGCGGACTCTATGGACCGGCAGTGACGTGATATGGTTCCCAAAAGTGATTTTTGATAGCAGTTTATACGATTGTTTGTGATAATAACTTTGTTTTACTCTACAAACTTTTATTTTCGCAATGCTTTGGACTTCGTATTGACATTAAGTATTTTATTCTACTTTGGAATCAACGCTGCTGCTTCGGTAAGAACTTATCATACTTTTAATAATTGTAATAACATTCAGTAGTTTAGTAATATAATATAAACAAACATAAGCACATAGGTATATATTTTTTATTATTGTATTAAATTTTATACTTTTAAATTCAGATATTAATTTTTAAGTAAGTTTACTTACAAATACACTGACACTTATAAATATTTTGATCGTTTTACATTTACTGATTTCAAACTGGGAATGTAACCTTACAATTTTGAAAGTTCAATTATTACCTATATCCAATAATAAGATATTTGATAAGTAATTTTTTTAAGCAATAATTACCAACCGTTATAGTTTACATAGGGAATATAATATAAAAGAAGAATAGACTTTAATAAAACATTGAATGTTACGTGAAAACGTTGTCTAATTGGTTGCTTAGATGTTATATAAATATTATATTCTCACAATAGTTCTGTGCGCAGTGTCTACCGAACTAGCTACTTTAATTTTTTGCTGTCACCATGATATGTTGGAAGAAATCTCTTTTTAGAGATAAGCTTACCCCTGTACTATAGCGATCCAAAATGTTAACCATTATAAATGTATTTGCACTTTTTTTTTTAGAGATGAATCCCGTGATACAAACAACTCTTACTAATGAAACATTAAACAACAATATTCATTCGACCAATATGTATAGAACAGCTGAATTTTATTTTCGAGTTAGGGAGTTGATCCAATAGCAAGAGTTGTTCGTTTGTATTAAGGGATTCATCTCATAAGTTATGGACGGTGATAAAAAAGTCAACATGTATATAAGTTAAATTTAAAGAAAAGGTAGTTACCTATTATGTAAATATTGACGATATGGCATAATAAAAAGTGCTTATGTTAATCAATTAAGGACAGTCAAATGAGTAATTTTACTTTACAAAACAGCGCCGCCAGCACCTTAAATTAACATAAAGTAGAACTAGTAACTCAAAAGGAACTATTCGGAACTCGGTCACATGATAACTAATAAATCTTCTATGTGCCCTTGTTAGGACATTTCTTTGCTTACTAGTGATCGTCAAGTGGTTGACATTCGACGGTAGTTCACATAATATAAATAAACTATACCAATCCGCACTGGGCCTGTGTGGTGGTTATGGCCCGTTCTCCCTATCCATCGATGTAGGGAAGGCTCGTGCCCCTGCAGTGGGGACATAAAATGAGCTTATGATGATACCAAAATTTAATAACATTTTTAACTAAGTATATACCAAATGTTGTATATGTAATGTTGAAGTTTCACGTAATGATATACTAGCGGCCCGTCCCGGCTTCGCAAGGGTGGACATTTCTTTTTTAATATAGCCTATGAGTTTCATTCCTGTGGGAATATCGGGATAAAAAGTATTCTATTTGTTAATCCAGGTTATAAACTATCTGTATGCCGAATTTCATCCAAATCCATCCATCCGTTGCAGCGTGAAGAAGCAACAAACATACACACATACACACAAACTTTCGCATTTATAATATTAGTGTAATTAATAGGCCTCTAAGGCTTTACAACGTAAAATGTTTTTGTTTTGTTTATATAATCTTAAAGCTCAATTGGGAGAGCACCTGACCCGGTATGTCAGAAGGGTGCAGGTTCAAATCCTGCTCGTAGAATTTTTTTCAACATTCGTGTTTTTGATTTTACAACGTAATTAGATTTTAGGGCCGGCGAGAAACTTAGGTTCCTCGAGCCGTTGTGATCGAACATCCTTAGAGGGTTTTAGAGGGGGTGGCAACACGCAAACCATGTCCCCTTACCGTTCTAGATTCCTCGAGACGTTCGGATTGGGTGTTGTTGATGAGAAATACTATTTAGGACATTTTACGACAGCTGTAAGTAGATATGGGTAATGGGTAAGAACCCATTCTCCCCATTTGGGTTATAACCGGGTGTTCACCTATTTAAGTGGGTGAAAATGCTAAGTATTGAGTGTGTGTAGTGTGTGTATAGTGAAATGAACTTCATATTAATAAACAAAGTGTAAGTTTGGAGTAGTTACTCCGTGTTTTGTTCCCGTCATGTAAACTTCATTTCATATTAGGGTAAAAGAGACAAAACACGGAGTAACTACTCCAAGCTTACACTTTGTTTATTAATAGGCCCCTAAAGGTACGAAAATGGTTGCAGAACGTTTATACGCCCCTCATTACACAACTTTAAGGGAAAAATCATTTTAATCATCGTCACATAAATTAGAAAAGCAGTTGCAACCTGAAATAGGGTAGGTTCGTCTGTTCGTCGTCCACGTCCCGTTCCCGTCCATTTGACTCTACGCGTTACGTTACACAGAAAATCACGTGTAATAGCAATAACGACACACTTTCAAAAACGTTGCAATCTGCGTTATCTACGTGCATTCTACGTCTTTAATCCTAAATAAAAAGAAATTAATTTTCACTTACACAAGTGGGTGATAACCCGGGAAAAATGGGTGGAAACGTTTTATAATAACCCATAACCCGGGTTTTTACCGGGTGGTTACCCATCTTTAGTTATAAGGCCACCGGCTGTGAAGCACGAAATAACTCGAAAAATAATAATTTGAAGGAAAACGCTTTATGCAAACCTACGAGTGCCCGTGTTTATTTAACATTTAACGTTCGGCAAAGTGAAGAGACTGACAGTAAAGAATATAAAAAATATTGAACGTGGTTTTACGCAAACTGCTTAATTATTTTATCCTAACATTTTGCGCTCTTCTAGCGTCCCGAGTCTCTTTTTGTCTCATTTCAATGTAGACAAGGTTTGAAAATTTTAAAATGCATTAATTTGCCTTTTATTGAGAAAGTTGACTTGATTTCAATTTTGTTAATAAATATTTGGTACCTACTTCCAATTATCTACTTCAAAAAATGACTTTACCCTGTTTTAAATGCATGCTCATTTTAGATGGAATTATTAATTATTTCAATAATGTAACTAAGTTTGAACAATTCTAATATTTTATTAACCTGAATGTCAGGTACGTACGTTACCTACTTATTTTATATGTTCGTACACAGATTTAGTCTGTTATTTTTTTTTACACTAAAAAATGTAATTTAGAGAATAATATTGGTGTAAAAATGTTGACAGACCTAATATTATATGCAAATAGTTACTTATAATAGACAATATTAAGAGTCATTAGATAATAGTCATTGGGTCAGGCCGATTCTGAGATTTTGTGTTGTTTGTATTAAGTTGGTAAAATAAACATATAGCTTCATATAGTACCTACAATGGTAATTTAATAATAATAATACCTACATTAATACCTACATTTAATCTACATCATCGAAGTAAATTGTTCGGAAAACACATAATCAAGAATGTGGTCATTAATTCTATTCGTTCAGGCGCGGTGTCCTGTTTCCTATTAGATAATTAGTATTAGTATTTACCTTTTTTTTATAAGATATTATAAAGTTTACTTTCAATATAGATACCTTACTCGTACTTATTCTTAACTGCAACCTGAAAAGAAAATAACATGTTTGAAGACACTTACAGTTATTTAAAAAAATTAACTTGTCCTTGATTGTATTACATAAAAAATTATTCGGGAAGACTTACTGGGAGGGTAGAACCAATATAAAAAGATTTAGAACATGCATAACTTTACCTGCCGAAGGGCGCCTTATACTCATGCAACTACTGCCACCCAGTCTAAGAGAGAGTTCTCTCTTAGAAGATCTCTACAGATAATTTCGCCTCTATACGACTTTTTGCAATAAACAGTTTAATTACTTTGTTCGTGTTTTAATAACAGTCAATAAGTGGTGCAAATTATTGAGGCGCTTCTATATTATCCTTAAGGATACAATTATCCTTCATCATAATGATGAGAATGATAAAGTAGATATAGTAAGATCTTGATAAACGTTGCCGTTATGAAATAAAAATGGCTTAATAAATGGTACCTACAACTGGAAATAGTGACGTCATAAGACTTTGACTTTACAAACATACGACCTACTTCCACCTTTGAAAGAATAAATATAAAAATCGACAGGGATACCCAGGTACCTCAGATTGAAGAGCTGTCGTCGATGAGCTGATAGATCGTGCGTTCGACTCCCACCTAAGGCAACCTATTTTATTAATATCTTTTTCGTTATAAATATATTGTGGGAATGCAAAAAACAATAAATAATAATAAACTTTAGCTAAGTATCTACTATTGTTTAAGATCTGAAGTTGGATCGTAAGTATTTAATTCTATTACATTTTTGGGATAGTAGCTGTATGCGGAGAACGGAATATTGAAAACCGGGATACTATTTTTAATCTCGACGCGGATTTTTAATAAAATAATACACTATGATGTATTATGAATTTGGCATTGTTTACTATTGGTTTCTTTAGGTACGATATCTGCATGATACTCCATAACACTATAGCACTTTGTCAAACAAACTAAATAATTTAAGATAACTAGTAAGTACAGTCAGCTGTACTTACTAGTTTTTCGATGTCAAAGTAGTTAAACTGGTGACTCCAAATCTAAGCTCCAAAGTGAGAATTTTAGAAACATCTTTAAAAATATTGTTTATGTAGGTACAACTTTAATAATTTATTATTACTCGTATTAAAATATAAACATAAAACTGTGCTATGCAGAGTGAACACTTTTTTTTGCAAATGCTGTGCAATCTGTGATAGTGTCTGTCATTGTCATAAGCACTATCTATGTTTCTATAATGTTATTCTATAAATGTACGTTTTAGTGATGTTTATAAAAAATAAATACAAATATCACTCCTAGCTCATGTAGAGCCACGTTACAACATTCATTCATGTTTCGTCATTAAAACAAGAATAGTCACTTTTAAAGCAATTCAAACATAATATATTCGTGTTCAAGATGTCAATTACGAAACGAAACAAAAACCTAATTGGTAATTGAAATTTAACGACGGTAAATAACAGAACAGAATAAGATGGATTGTAAAAACTAAAAACAAACAGTGTATTGGTTAGAAGTTCACGATTTCCTTAAAAAAACTTAACTAACTTTATTTTGCATGATATTTGAAGATGAAATTACGAATGTTTCTTTTTACATCTTATCTAAGGTTAAGACAATTTTTTTTTCTTTAAAAATAATAATGTCATATGAACCTTGCTTTCTCAACTACGGGATCTAAGGGTCTCATGTTATACACACGAATATTAGCAAGATAAACAAGACAAAATGTTTTTATTAAATATGAGATCTACTTATGGCGGGTCTAATGGTATAAAAACACTCGATCTACTCGTTTAAGCTATAATACGAAAAAAGTGAAAAAAAAAACGAAACGCCTAGTGTGAGTTTTAACCCGACTGCGTCAGAAGGAGGGTTATGTTTTTCGAGTGTATGTATGTATGTATGTTTACTTCTTTGGCACGCCCTACAGCCCAAACGGCATGGTGGATTTTAACATATGAGGTGTCGTTAGATTTGTTTTGACTGTGGGAGTGACATAGGCTTTAATTTAGTGTCCGTATGCATTCGACTACGTTTACGAAAACGAAAACTTGTATTGCTTTAACTCTTCTCGTTTGTCGCCAGGAGACGCTGCTTCAATGCCATACTAATTTTCATTTTCGTAACGTCATCGAATGTCAAATGAGACACACAAGGCACCCAAGCTATGTGGAGTATCGACTAGAGTTTGTATAGTAAAGTAGTATCCCACGCGATGGGCTGGCGTGGGGCCTCGTTAAATAATGCGGTGGCTCCATTGTTGGCAGTTTTGTATGCAAGACCTTGGTATAGGATATGACACCGCCGTTACGCGGCCGTCACACCGCTTTCGTGTATGTTCGATATATTTATGATACCTATAGCTGGACCTAGGTTCTGCATAGTAAAACACGAAACTCGACAGTGGACTTCTTGTCTTAGTGACCAGATTTTGACAGTATCGGTATCAGGCCATTGTGACGCGATTGTAAGTACTCTCACTCACGTCCATCCCCCAAAACCCTTTTTGAAGACATAGCATTAAAATCACCAATTTTAAGTAAACTCGGCATCAGTGAATTTGACGCCACATCTAGTCACTCGCCATCAGTGAATGGGGTATTTGACAGGTTTTAGATAAATATGTCTAATGGTTTGTTATAGTATAATATATTTGCAATTTGATTAATTCGTTATGAATTTCTTTATTTTTTATGAAAATCGCCATTAAAATTCAAATTAATAAAATAGCCGCCAAAACGCTGAAGACGCCATGCATGCAGGTCACGTGATGTCGTGACGTCACCAGCTTGTAAGCAAACTTTTAGCTGTCAAATCAAACGTACAAAACTTTGATTGACATTTTACTGTTTACAAGCTGGTGACGTCACTCCAGATTCAGCGTCATCCCGTGCGTTTTTGATCACGTGGTCAATCATAAAAAAATTATTATGTTACTAATGATATTTTATAAAAATCATACTTATTTTAAAATTATGTGCTGGCTAAATTAGTTGAAAAACATGTTTACTATTAAGTTAACAACAGTTTGATCAATATTTTCATTGTAGTCAAATACCCTATTTAACGCCACATCTATAAATTACGGCTCTGAGGTGGAATATATAATTTCATTGATAGTTTGTTAGCCGATCGTCTGATGTACAAGCATCCCCTTAGCGGCCCTTACGACATTCACGGGAAGTTATAGGCAATTTATACATTCTTTTCACGTCTCAGATCAGCGTGGGACACGATTGTAGACGTTTTAAATACTTAGCAGAACGAGGGTCTGATTTTTGATTGTTTTTTGATATACTAGTAGTCTGTCAAGAAAAAAACAAAACAATAGCGATTCGACTGAAGAATGTCCCAAACAAATCTGCTTTAGATTTATGACGAGCAACAAAACGATAAAACATAATAATGTTTTTTACGAACGTGTACGTACGTACACTGCACTTCCTTTGATCATTGTCATTATATTATACTGTACCTCGTTATGTATTGTTTACGCGAACACTGGAAAATATACTGATGTACATAACTTATCTGGTTAACCAACACTGCTTTGTACATAACGTTGACCCAATACGATCAATGTTAGAGTTACAAAATTGGACAGTAGCATGAGATCATAAAGAAATTCCTTAAGACCATCAACTTTCTGTATACTACGTCAGACTAATTTTTTTTGCTAACGAGCCGGTGATAAAATGGTTGACTACTTAAATAATGTTTTTGTTTCTAAAGTTTACGCTAACACTGAAATGAATTTCCATGTCCATATAATTATTATTATTACATTTATTGTGTATTTAATAACAAGAATTCAGAACAACGTACAAACTTAATTGTTGTTTTGTATGTATGACACCAATGTAATTCCCCTACAGACCTCTGTGATTTACCCTCATTCTTAAATTAATTAATAATAAGTAAAAAGAGTAGCAACAAGTCTATAACTCTTTAACTGATATAAATCCGACGACAACCGAAACACGAAGTTTGCAAAGAAAACACGAAGTTTTCGATATTTTTATTTTGAGTCATGAATGTCATGAATGTCATGAATGAGAAATTTTCATGACATCTTTGTTTGGTGAAAATCTTAAACTTTCTGATTTTCTAACCAATTCTACTATAGTGGAAGTAGTGTTAAGTTCTAGTAGTGGAATTATTGGTAGTGCGTTAAACTCCAATTAATTATAATTTAAATAACAATACGAATACCTGATAGTGCACGTTCTAAAGCAGAAGTACACAATCAACTATTTAACCAACAAGTTAGCTTGGATTATCTGACCTAAATCTAGTTCAAACTACTACTCATTCCTCCGGTCATATCTCATCTGCAAACAAGCTATTATGCTGTTGTTGTTGGTATGACTTCCTTGTAGCTTACATCTTTTTTCTACTAAGTAAGCTCGGATACAGTGGCAGACTAACCTTGTGCTATGTGTAATTAAAAATATGTTTTTTACATAAAAAGACTAAAGGCTTCGCCAAACAGAACGCGCTATAGCGCTATACCAGACTGACGCCGCGCCATAGCGTCGAATTGTAATGTACTAACATTTTGGATCCCATTTTTAATACGTCTTTGACTTGCCGTCTATATGTTTAAGTTTAATTAGATGAGGATGACAGATAAATCTGCCGCTTATCTATATTTTTCTTTTAACTTTTTACACAGAAGCGTTTTTTGAACGCCAAAGAGAAAAGCAGCTGCTTGCCCGTAACTTAGCAAAGGTAACCCTTTGCCTAACGTGGTTATCGTATTTCTTCCTGCAAGCAGGAATAAATATTAGTATGAGATAAGCCGATGTGCAATGTTTTTTTGATAGTTTTTATGTCAAAAAAAAAAGAAATTGTCTATAATTTATGAAAAAACTAAAATTACGGCTTTACTTGCTTTCCGTGCTTAGAAAGGCACGTAAAACCATTTTGGTCCCGGCTGCATTATTAGTCGTTAACAACCGCAAATCCGCACTGGGCGCGCGCGGTGATTAGTGGCCCGTTCTCCCTATCCATCCAGTGCAGGAACACTAACAAATAAAATGCAGTTGCGTCATACGAGTAATACGTCTTATTTCATAAACTGCCAGTTGACTATTTGTTCTTCGAACCAAGTTGTATAAAATAAATCATTTAATAATTTAAAAATAAACGTAACTAATTAAGGTCTTTTCTTTGCGAAGTATTTTCGGAACTTGAGATGTTTTTCTGGTTCACAATAAGAGATTTATGAATTAGTCACTATATTTTGTTGAAGTTTTAGGTGCTCATCAATAGTAAATTACGCTTTTTCACATCTGTCTCTTTCCCTTTTTCTGTCTCTTTCCGTTTTCTTTTTTTATAATAGGACTTAAAAGGTTATAGGATTCTGTAACTTATTCTTTTGTCAATTTATTTTTTTATCTTTGTAGTTATTTTTGGCGTCCTTTTAATACTTCGTAACGCATATTATATTATTAAACTTAACTTAGTTTTTAACATGACGAATAATTTAATACATATGCAATGCGATGTAGGTACATAACTAGGCATAATATCTGTTATATTTTCAGTCTTAGTCACTCATACACAGGTATCATATGTAACAGGTATCAAATGTTCGAGTTCGTACAGGATTATGCATTGTTATTCTATATTTTTAGCTTATTACTAAATGTAGAGACTAAAATGTGTGAATATATTCAACCTACCCCATACAAACTTTGCATAGCAAAATTTTAAAATAATTGTTACTAGTTCAAAATTAAATGTTTTTATTATTAATTAAGTGTTGACAGGTTTTCTAACAAAACAGTGTTTATTTAGATACCGTTACAGAATTTTCAGTGATAATACACTAGTCACAGTTGACTTCAAATACAAAGAGTGCGGCACTCATTATGGACACTACATGTGAAAATAATTGCCACCAACCGGTTCAAAGGTCCCCCCCCCCCTTATTGCTCATGGGCAAAGCACCTTTGTCCATGAGCTCATATAACGAAATCACCGTGCCCTTGTAGTTTAAAGCGCGATGTTGCGTGTGTTGCGCTATCTAGCACTGTCCCCCACCCAACGAACAGTAATCAGGACATGCAAAATATTTTATTCGCAATTATAACGAAGTATGAGTGGGAAAATATTTAATGTGACGCTACAAAATGTTAACGGAATCTTCCAACACTGTCATCTCTTCATCATCAGGCTTTAAACATCCCACTGTTGGGCTCAGGCCTTCCTATATGAAGAATAGCACATGGGAAGAATGGGCCGTAACTACTATTTTGCGACAACCGGCTTTCACGACTTAACGTGCCTTCCGAAGCAAATCTCTCAAGTCTGAAATCGGCTTATAGATATACCTACTAACTGACCCGACAGACGAAGCCCTGTCTAAATTTTATTAAATATATAATAAGCATGTATTATACATTATAAACCTTCCTCTTGAATCACTCTATCTATTGCTGAAAACTGCATTAAAATTCGTAGCGTAGATTAAAAGATCTAAGAGTACAGACAGCGGGAGCGACTTGTTTTATACTATGTAAAGATTATTTATTACATACTTAGGTTCATTTATATGTCGCAATTTTTTTTCGTTGCTCTCACTGTGTGTCTGTAAATATTTATTTGAGCAACAATTAAAATGTTTATTACCTTAAACAATTCTCAGATAATTTTGTCAGTTTCATTAATTGTGCATATTAATTTTGTTGATAATAATTCGGATAAAAGATTAGTCGTCCTCAAATACAAGCCAATCCAAGTGGGACACAATGACTGACTAATTAATTGTCTTCTTAAATTCGGAAGTGTATAAAAACTAAAATACCTATTACATTGTATAAGTGCCTACTTGCATGTAATTGTTATGTATAGGAAACTGATATTGTCCATTAAAACAGATAATTTATCACTTGACGCATTCAATCAATGTATCTTTACCTTTTCCGTGATAGAGCTAGTTTATTGATGTTCATTATTGATATAATATATATTATATTTCTATAGGCTTTAAAATCAAGTTTTTCATTAAATACAATATTTTACCCAAAAAGAAAGAGGAAAAATTCATTAAGTACATTTTTCTTATTTACATACAAACTATTAAGTTTTAGAGAAGTATTTAAATAAAATATTTTAAAATACATACCATCACATGTTCACAGAAAGTTTCAATACATAATACCCTTCTTTTGATTTTTGAGAATAAAAAAACGCAATATCTTAATTATCTCGATAGGTCAATTATGTCACAAAATGAGTTTTACCTTTGAACCGACGATATATGGCACTATGAAGTCTCATTTATTTCCTTTTTCTTAGTAAATCGTTAATAATGCATTTAGTAAGATGGAGATCATCTGTAGGCAGATGCTGGATGCGTCAAGCTGTGGACAGGGCGCTATGGCGCTCATTAGGGAAGGCCTATGTCCAGCAGTGGACTAAGATAGGCCGATGATGATGATGATGAATGCATTTAGTGCCGCAGTGGCACCGCAGTGGCAGTTATCAACATTTCTTTCCTGTAACCATTTAAAATAGGGGTCAGTATTGTTTTCTAAAGTTTACGCGAACGCTACACATTGAAATGAAACAACTTTTACGGATCTACTTGCGTTTATTTTACACATTACTTTTAATTAATGTTTATCATGACGTTTGTTTTTCGTGGCGATTACGGCAAATACCCCTCATATCCTTGGCCTTTGTCCAGCAGTGGACGTCTTTTGGCTGAGATGATGATGATGATGATGATGACGTTTCGAACCCTTTGCAGGGTCCGTGGTCACAGGGAGACTGTCCCTTAGCATTTTTATTCTTCTCTTATTCCGTAAAATTTCAATGAAAATGTGTGTTATTATTTGGCGAAGAAACCTGTGTCGAACACCTAGTTTGTGTCGAATCATGTCGTGTCTTCACCAGTCCATTGCCCTATGTGATTGTAGAAAATACATTGTTTCAGCAAGTTTTGGGTAATGTATTAATACGATACAAACAGCAGATCAAGTTCAGTCATAATTACAGACAAAAGAGAACCAGTTACGTGGAGAGAAACAAGAGCAATATGTTCATATTTTTTACTGCTACATGACGCTAAGTCCATTGTTTATGGTATTCAGGTACAAATATTATACGAGTAGTAATGAATGACTAAGTAAAAATAATGGTAATCAACTAATTTGATACAGTTAAGTCCCGTAAGCACGCGTGTGCTCTGTGACATGTCTATGCGACACAAAATAGAGTTTGGAAGCATAGAGTTTTGTGACACAGACCAAATTCCTTATTAGATCTTAAGGTTTTATCATCATACTATCATCATCATCATCATCATCATCATAGACGTATTTTTACTAAATAGATTAAGACGACGACACATAATTGTATGATATTCTTCTAGTACGACTTTATTCGTGGAAACCATTTTAGTATCTATTCGCTTGAGTTTACGAATAGATATTCTTTGTATTTATGTAGAGATGGTGAAGTTTAAGTTTTCATATCTTGATAACTCGGCACTACCCCACTCTACCCTTGGTATTCATTCCTTTTATAAAACTTAGTTCATTATCTTTCGTTCGATCTTTTGTTCTTATCTTCATGATTCGCCTGCTTATAAGTATCAATACATAATTATATCATGATCCAGCAATTCATATAATGTAGACTAATAAATTAGTACTTGTTTTTCGTGAGACCAACACTCAATTTCACTATATTTACGTTGCAAAATGGGTGTATATATCGTAATTACGATGATATTCATTTATTCTTAATCCTTACTTTTTTAGGTTTATCTTTGATCTACAGGGAATGATCCTTGAATATTTGAAAAAACATCTAAATCTTTTATTTAGTTTAGGCATCCGAGGGGTTTGGGTTGGATCGGGTGCAGAACAACCCGAGGGCGCCACTAAAGGTTAGAACCTCGGCTCGGGCTGACCGGGTCGTGGGGGTGGGAGACGCGCCCAGATACATGTCTGTACCTGGTATTGAAGCGTGTGAGCCGGCTTGTCGTACCCTTGTTCTACGAGTACGGTGCCTTGTCTTGCGCCTCCACTCTCTTTAAGAGAGATCTCAGTCGTTACAAGTAACCTCAGAAAAATCCTCGTATCATAGAAGAATGGTTGGTTAGTTCAATGTTATATTGCGCTATTATTAACGGTGGAACCAAATTAATTTTATAGCTATTGACATTGATTTCAGTTTGTTATAAATACAATACACGTTTAATGTGTGTGTAATTTTTATGCCGCGCTATTGATTTTATTATTCTTACTAGTTTCAAGGAAAATATATAAAACGTGATATGAAGTATTGCAATTGACTGGTAGGTATATGTCCACAATAGTAAAACCTCGTATTGCTTTGACTTTTGAATGTTATATCAATTTTAGTGTAAAGTATTCTCGTATAAAAATGTATCAAAAATCAAAATCAAAATGTTTCTAGTGCTAAAAAAAAACTTTTATTTTAGCACTAGAAACATTGTAACAATATTATCACTTGGTATGTATGTATGTATTTTATTTAACAAAACGAAGTCATTCAGCAAAGTGGTAGAAAACTGTGAATAGCAAGTAACATACCACAAATTAAATTAAATTGAAAACTTAGAACCGATACAAAGTAACGATTAACCGATGTTTTATTTTATATTTTTTTTTATTAAGTATAGCTTTTAAGCGATTTCTTCCAAACCGTAATTAGACTTGCAAACGGTGTTAATTGTGCCATTCTGCATGGCTATTATATTATTTTTCATTTTATAAAAGAAACATAAACAAATATAATTTTGTAACTAGGTATGCTATACCTAGTTTTAAAATTATATTTATCTATATTCTATATTCCAGAGGATGGGCAGCAGCATCTCTCTGAGGTTACCCTCAACCTACTGCGATCGCCAACCTGCCTGCCAAGCGTGGCGATTACGGCAAATACCCCTCATATCCTTGGGGGAGGCCTTTGTCCAGCAGTGGACGTTTTTTGTTTGTTTGGTTGAAAGCGCTAATCTCAGGAACTACTGGTTCGAATTGAAAAATTATTTTTGTGTTTAATAGTCCATTTATTGAGGAAGTCTATAGGCTATATTACATCACGCTATGACTAATACGAGTGGAGCAGCAATGAAAAATGTTGCAAAAACGGGAAAATATTTTTTTGAGAGCTAATAAAAATAACGCGGGTGAAACCGCGGGGCACAGTTAGTTATCTTTATATTAATACGTGAAGCAAAATTTTGTACCCCTTTTTACGAAAATTGCGCGGACGGAGGAGTATGAAATTTCGCACACTTATAGTTTATATAGAGAAGGAGCGCAAACGCTAATATTAAAAAAAAATTAGGTATGCATAAAAATACATTAAATTAAATAAACATTGTTTCATACATTTTTCAAAAATTTCAAATAAGGAAGAGGAGCGGCCGAAATCTGTCAGTGCCAATCCAAACTCACATTCTATCTTTTTTAATTTTTCATTCCATAAGTACAATCCGTGCAGCCTTGAGCTTTTTATGAAAATTACGGTCGAGTTTCGACCACCGGGCGACCACTAGTAGGTACATATTAATTTTTAACGTAACATATGATAAATAAATATATGCAGTTGAACATAGCTATGTATATTTTATTTGTCATAACTACCGAAACATAATATAGTCTGTTAGGAAGTAGCGGACATAACAATTTTGCAGCAGGACACAACTGTGTCCGATTTTCCGTTTGACCAAACGGAAAGGCAAACAATTTTCACAAGCTCTTTAAATGTGTGAATCGATTGCGCACGCGCACGCCTGAATGCAACGGAGGCGAGTTCTACAGAAGAACAGCATGAACGATAGTGGAACAAACATAAAAGGTTGCTCTGTGCAGAGGTTTTAAGGCTTTAGTTTTCTGATGATTCTATTAAAGCTGTGGAGTTTTTTGCGGCCATTATTCTCCACAGCTAAAAAATAGACGTCATGAATGGGTCATCATCACCAGCTCATTATATGTCCCCACTGCTGGGGACGAGCTTTCTCTATGGATGAATGAGAACGGACAATAAACCACCACGCGGGCCCAGTGCGGATTGGTGGTTGTTAACCACTGCTAATGCAGCTGGGACCAACGGCTTTACTATTTTTGGTCACCCATCCGATGGCCGGCCTTTGCGAAAGTTGCTTAACCTCAGCACTCGCAGACCGGGCGCTTTATCCACTGCGCCATCGAGCTCTTCCTCCTCGAGAATGGTTAGTAACTGGTCGACTGGTCGTAACGTAACCGTAACGTACCAGTCGCTGCGAGCTTGATACGTCATTGCTGACTGATTGATCCCAGGCGGCGAGCGTAGATGCGATCATTCACATTGTCAGTACATACTGACTATGTCAATGCTCGCATCGAACATGTTACGTTACGGCAAAATGGTTAGGTCTGTCTCCACCTTTACAATAAAGCTGAAAACGCGTTTTTTTTAATTATTGAGGATTGGTGAAATTAAAAAAAATAAAGAGAAAGAATATGAGTATTTCGGAAAAGATAAATAGAAAAATAGAAAGCCACTTGTTGTTAACATTCAATCCGTTTTCCTACCAAATTTAACAATAGAATTCACGAATAATTGATAAAAACCTTCGAATCCGTTTTATGCCGATCGGTCGTTTGTCTACATTTATTCATTTTTTTCGCCAATTAACAAGAAAAACGGCAAAGATGATGCTAAAGTGAGCTTGTATTTTACGTGCAGCGCAGATGAGTTTGATGATGATTGCTCAACAAAGGGCGGGAAGCACGCATCACACCGCTCATTACCAGCCGTGAAACCCTGACCGACTGGCATGGCGGTTTAATCTTCATCATCTCTATCGCTATATTTACGGAAAAATACTCTGTCGTATGCAGGGCTTGATAACGTTACCTAATTCACGCTAATATCGTTAAATAACGTTATGTCTATAAAGTTAAATTGGTAACGGTATTGCAGGTAACGTTATCTAGTAAATTATCGTCACTTTTTGTTTTACCTAATAATACGCTTTAGCCAATCCGCGTAGAGCGGTTAGCTAACTAACTAGTAAACACATGTTACAGAGTAAACAATTAGTAAACTGTGGTAAAAGGACCATGTGTCTGCTTATAATCTTATGTGAAATTGTTAAGAGCCATATTACATTTCGGTAACCCGTACAAACATTAAGATTCTCATACAAACTTAAAATATCTTATTGTTTCCAACCAATACTTAAGTTAATGGTTATGAAACTTTACATTCTCAATGTAAATACAGAGATCTAACACAGATAATAGAAAACATAAAAAAAAGGTTAGTTCAACTGCATTTATGCTCTATGTTATGCGATTGATAAAATAATCTATATAATGGTAAAGTAAGCGAAAAAATTAAACGCGATCATTATAAAACGGTTTATGAAAAAAGACGAATAATTAAATTTGCGATATGAAAGAACGCGATGTGAAAATTCGCTACTATGAAAAAATGCTTTTGTGAAATTTGTCGAACAAATCATGTCCACTAAAAACAATTTTTTTCAAGTCTGTTTCTTTTTCTCCTCTACCTCTCTGTTAATGGCATTGTTTGAAGCTGATGTCGTCGTGATAATGCTCAAAGCTACTAAGCATGCGGACCTATCAAAGTTCTCACTTGTTCTTGTATAGTCGACAATGAAATTGCTTTACCACCTTAGAAGTGAATTTTGTTTGCATTTAACAGAACAACAAGTTCTATTTTTGTATTAAAGACCAAGTGACAGATACGTTGCCATTATTGACAATGAGCCTTAGCGAAATTTTATTGTAATGGAAGTTTTTGTCAAAAGTGATAAAGCAATTTCATGGTCGACTATACCTAAAGGCAATTTAGAGCGCTTTAGACAAATTGAATAACTATTTTTAAGAACTATTTAATTACAAGCGTGCATCAACAATTCTGGACGCAAATGGCTGTTTAGTTATTGACGCAGGTATGTACGAGTAATTTCCCGCAACTTTTTGCAAGTGAACTAAAAAAAACAAAACTATTCATTCGTGTAGGTCACAGTAGGATATACCTAAGTCACAGGTCACAGTACCGATTTAGTCGCTTTATTATATTTACCAGAGTCATGTTCGTAAACTTAAACTTAAGTAGGTATACCTAATTTGTTTTTTTTAAGGAGCAACTATCGAGTTTTTCCGGGTTCTTCTCGATAGATGATGTCTGTGTTACGCCAAGTGATTAAATCACGACTTTTCTTCTTTATTTTATAAGAAAAGTTGATTGCAAAATATTTATATAACTTTGTAAATGTCGTTACTTATATTAAAGCTGTGGAATTTCTTGCGCCCATTCTTTTCCACAGCTAAAAAATAGACGTCCTGAATGGGTAGTAGGTAAAAAAATTTTTCGACGATTCAAAAGCACTTTTCTAAAGTTTATTTGAATAAAACATATTTGACTTTGACTTTGCTTTGTTCTTATCTTATCTTATCTTAGTGGGGCCTGCTGTGGTTTTCCTCTCGCAGTAACACTTCGACCCATCGTTTATTTTTTGTGCAACCCCATCCTTTCACTCTTCTTCCTCTGTAAAGATAGATGCCATATACTTAATATATTGTTTGATTGCTTTATTACCTTTGCGTAAAAATTATAATAAATATTCGAACAACCATAATACTTATATTGATAAACAGTGTCATTAACAATGAAGTAGTTGTCACACGGCTTGAGGAACCATTTAAGTTTCTCGCCGCCCCCAAACAAGCCCGGTGAAGCTGAAAATGCCGTCTGAGGCAATCAACAATCTCTCTCCAAAAAAATATTACAAAGTAAGAGTTGGTAGTGCTGCACCTGACACGTCATCTCATGGGATGCGGGTTCAAATCAATCAAGCCTGCCGAACACAAATAAATAAAATTTATGCTTTCCCGGTAGCATAACGTTCAGTGCAGCCGCCCGGATTGCGGAAGACCAGGTTCGATTCCTGGCTGGGTCAGATAGGCATTAAATTTTTTCACTGTAAAAAAAAATAAAAAAAAATAATAAATAAAAAATAATATTTTGAAATAATTGTAATTATGTATTTTTTATTGTTTATACAGAACAAAAGTAAAAACTTAGACATACTCGTAAATGTTGATGGATGTTCCATCAAATGTATATAAACCCACACAGGAAATATTTTGAAAATTGCCAGATTCTATCATATGTCATAATCATAAAAATAGTACTAACTGGTACATAAGTACTATTTTTATGATTAACTTAAATCGTTATGTGAATGTCAGATATAACGTCTTAGGATTACATTAGCATCGTCCTAATGGACATGAGTCAATGCAGTTAACTAACATATTATATAATATAAATTCTGAGAAATTAAATATGTTTATTTATTACTGTATCGGCAAAACTTGGAAATCTTATCGTAATCTGTAATTGGTTCGATGGGAAAATAACCTTTGAGCACTAGAATTGTTTTGGAGTACCTACTTAGAAAGTACCAAGACATTGTCATAAAATACATTTTCACATCGACATAGTCTTTTTAACCGACTTCAAAAAAGGAGGAGGTTACTCAATTCGACTCGTATATATATTTTTACTACTTTTCTTTGTGTCTTCTCCTTCTACGGGCCTCATCATCATCATCATCTCAGCCAAAAGACGTCCACTGCTGGACAAAGGCCTCCCCCAAGGATATGAGGGGTATTTGCCGTAATCGCCACGCTTGGCAGGCGGGTTGGCGATCGCAGTAGGTTGAGGGTAACCTCAGAGAGATGCTGCTGCCCATCCTCTGGAATGGTCCCTTAGTCGCCTTTTACGACACCCACGGGAAGAGATGGGGTGGTGCAATTCTTTATCCCCGACACCACGAAGGGAGTACCTGCTGGAAGAAATTTCAAAATGAAATAAGCAGCGCTCTTGTACCTACTTGGCTATTCTTACTATGTTCCCTCTTCTCATGTTCTTCCTTGTTCTTTCTTATGTTCTCCCTTCTGTTTGTTTGTGTGTACAAATTTCACCTTTCAGGTCATCTGGAACTGGGTTAGAGTTTTCATTTAGGTATCTATAGATCAGTCAGTGAGTCCAGTCAGTGATAAAAATGACGACTTTTGGACGTTAATATTTAAATAACCGTTTGAGGTGTGTTTATGAAATTTGGAGCACATATGTATCTCGCAAGTCTCAATATATGAGCCAAATTTGACATGTTTATGTAAAAAGTTTTTGAGTTATGAGGGGATCATAAGTGACTCCAAATGGTTCGTGTAATATACGAGTATATTACACACGGTGCGGCGCGTCAGTCTGTTAGCTTGTACTAGGCTAAACACGCGCCGCGTGTCTAGATCCGAACTCAAAAAATCAATACTGTTTAGTCAACTTCACTTGTTTTTAGCTGTGATAATGCTTTCATTAATAAATAAATAAATAAAAGCTTCTAATCATCAGCCTATAAAATCCCGTGTTTGGTCTCATGAGGTCATTAGGACTCTATATCAAAATAAAAAGGCACAAAGGGCTATAACCTTTGCTGCTAGCCCAATAGTGTAGCATAACGTTTATTTATTTATTGCACATATGTATACAGTACCACTTTCATACAGAAATATAGTAACATATTAGTGTATGATGGCTTGTTACAAACCCTGTTAGGGCATCGCAAAATTATAACTATGTAAATTTTCCTTGGTCCTTAGTCGACAAAAGGAAAAATTATTAAATATTAATATAAAATATTAATATTTAATAATAATAATATTAATTATTAAATATTAATATTAATATTATTATTATATGTATGTTATTATTTAAGGTATATATTCTATGAGTCATAGTTGCCTGAAATAAAGGTATTCTATTTTATTTTATTTTATTCAAATCGTTAAAGCCTAGTTTGTTTTGTTGCAGACGAGCCCCGCGCCGTTGGAAGCACCCATCAAACCAGTAAACTCGTGTTGATACTCCGCACCGCCGACGTCCTCCGCCGCCCGCCCGCATAGGATGGTAGAAACTGACCCCGGTCCCAAGAAACCTCACAGTGAGTCGCTGTACCATTAAATCATTCACGGGTGCCGAGTCCGGACTTTTATTTGATAATCGAACACGTTGTCGAAATTTGACCAGAAAAATAAAAATCGCACTAGGCACCCTGAAAGCTACTTAGTTTTGTGCCAAGTGGCAAGATGGTAAATAAATAGTAGTCATACTAGAGAAAAACGTTAGAGTTAACTGATGGGCCGTTATTCCGCTAGTTTACTAATGCGTCTCATAATTAGCTGGTTCAAAGTGCTCGAATAGAAATCACTTGCGCTGTCTTGTCCTGCTACTTGAGCCACTTGAGCTTCAAAAGAGATGATTCAGAGCTTTAAAAAGGGTCGTCAGGATTCAGGAAGTCTAATTTTATTGGTAGGTATTTTAATCGTTCAGTAGTAATTATTAACTTTCTTTTGTCACCACCCACCGTAACGTAACGTAGTTATAATATATATTTTTAGAATTGGGGACAGTCCATATTGCTGGTCAACATTTTAGGCGTAAAAGTCAAAGCAATGGTTCTTCTAGTTCCTTTAAGAAACTCATGAATTCGTAAGTATGTTACTTGTTTCCTAATAGGAGGAATAGGATAATTGCTTTTTTTTCTAAATACCGTTAATACTAGAAGCCGCATAAATCTCTATTGGATACCTTCGAGTAATTTGTGACTCATTAATGAACGATAGTTTATTAATGATTTATTACATTAACGAAGTATCTGGAGGCCCTCGCTGCATTCATTTATCTCTTGTGTTACATAGTCTACAACATCACAGATGTGACGTATATTTTAATTGCACACTATAAAAGTACAAAACTACTCTTGAGGATAATAATTGAGATCGTAAACACGTGCAGTATCACATACAATTTGCATAAAAATGATGCAATTATATGTAAAACAAGATTAATTTTGGTGGATGATTTATCAAGTAAATGTTTAAAATCATCAGCACATTTTTATGTCCCCACTGCTGGGGCACGAGCTTTCCCTATGGATGAAAATGGAGAACGGTCCGTAAACAACCACGCGGGCCCAGTGCGGATTGGTGGTTGTTAACGACTACTAATACACCCGGGATCAACGGCTTTACGTGCCTTCCGACGCATGGAGGAGCTTGAGAAGATAAATTTTTCGTCACCCATCCGATGACCGGCCTTTGCGAAAGTTGCTTAACCGGGCGCGTTAGCCACTGCGCCATCGAGCTTCTCGTATACATGTATACAAGAGCGTATGCATGTGCAAATTCATTAAAAACTGGTTGTAACTTCGAAAGTAGCCTTCATTAACTTTCATCTATGTCAATATTTTGCATGACAAGACAACCGCGTAAGTAGCCAGTATTTTTGCAGTTAAATGAGACAAAGATAAATAAATTTATTTTAATGAAAACTAATTACTGCTTCGTGTATTCCCTAAACATTGAAAAGATAATTATTTAAGTTAGCAATAGTGATAAATATTAAATATTTTATATTATAACAAATATATGAAATGGACATAATAAAAGCCGTAAATAAGCCCTTGTAAATTGTTAATATCAAAGTTGGGTAAATATGCAGTAGATTAAAAAAAAACCTTGTTTAATACTTAATTAAGCATAATGACTCGACTCGATAGATGTTAAATGTGGGACTTTACTTGGACCTCACGCGGAACATTTGAAAAGTGACGTTATAATGTATTGTTTAATTTGCCAATTTACTTTGCACGTTCACAAACACTTTATACTTAATAATCTACTTCCTATTAATTCACTTTAATGTTTCATATCACGATATTTGGTTAAGGTGACACACTGAAAAATGCACCAACTTACGTCGAATAGTTTAAGACTATAGTCTGTATATATAATATGTATATTATAATATGTATGTCTAACGAATCTGAAATGTTGATATAGGTAAATTCGTGTCTTTATCTTGAATTTGCTTGCTCACATACACGATTGTATAATGTTGACTCGATCATAATTATTTTCGAAAACACTACTAAAAAATACACTATTGTTGAAATTACAACAAAATTACTTAATTTATATGCTTGGAAACCACTCAAATATTAAATCAATCAAATATTTTGATAACATCAATATTCGTAATTTAGTTGCTGCATATTTTGATAACTAAAATCAATATTTTATTTTAAATATTTTTTTATGTTAACTGTTAATTTGCGGTCTATAATGTCACAGGCGCTACGTATTATCGACCTTATGCCAGCGGCAGTAAGGATCAGCCTTTTTGAATGTTCACAAATCGAGGTGTCGTTTTAAATACAAATTTTAGACAAATACATCAAAACTGCGAGTAGGACTCTACAATTTCCCGCCAAGAAGGTCCTATTAGACCGTTTTTGTTTTAATGTAGGGTTAAAGACTATATTTATTATTTTTATTATTTTTTATGTAACCTCTGAAAGGACATTTCTAGTAAGTTTCTAGCCATTAACACGCGAGTGTTAAACTGCCGGCGGCGATAATGTGGTCGGTCAGTAGTTATTTTCCATTTTAGGAAAGCCGTCGATACTGTCTCTTTCTTTTCTCGGTACCTTGTTCTCGTTACAAAAATAACTGGTGTATAGATTCAAGGATTAATTTATGTTTCGATTTAAAATACATACCTACTTATTTATTCATTGACCTCATCACGATTTCCTGAGAAATTACACAGATAGGGATTGTACCCAAAACTTATTAATCATGGCATAATCACAATTGTGTAATGGGACTAAAAAGTTCGTATAGACTTAGGTATACGACTCGTGGTAGTATTCTGCCGACATTGTTACCAGGAGATATTTTAATTTGGTCACCCATCCGTTGACCTGACATTGCGAAAGTTGCTTACTTGCAAGTTAACCGCCTCTGAGGTCTAGTGGTTAAGATCACCGGTCAGACCCAGAGACCCCAGAGGCTCCGGGTTCGATTCCCAGCAGGGGTTACATGTTTGTGTACTCGGTTTGGTTTGTGGTAGGGCTTGTTTGTCCGCCTGGCTAGCCAACTATGATGTTCGCATGACAAATAAAGCTTGCACTTAGCACCCCTGCCTGTAACCTTACTTTATTCGCTCTACATTATAGCTTAATCTACGGCTCCTGAAGTTAGAAAAGTTTTCGCCGCTGTACAAACGCTGTATTAACGATAGATTTTATATCGGTTTAATGTGAATGATATCGGCTAACATAAGTCGTTTCTGTTTCAGATTGTGATGTAAAAACGGAACACCACTTGAACGGGCCAAGCTCCAAAACAGCTGACCTCGGTGAGAATACTTTGTTTGATCTTTGCAACTGTAGTCACGTTTAAGCATGACCCTTGTGATTTTAGGTTACCGTAAACTCTATGGCAGGAACGCCAAGCAATTTGAAATACTAGGTGTTTCGAGCAAGTTGCACTGGTAATCATGAAATAAAAAATACAATAAAATATGATCAATCTCGCATTACTCGTATCTACAATTTGTAAAACACCGTTCGAGAAATTACATAGGCTTAATATTTAGTCATCGTTCGGTGACTTCAAATATGTGTGGAAGGACACTAGTGAAGTGTAGTGAAATAATTATTATTTAAATTAAATTAAATTGTCTTATCCTTGGTGACGGGCTGACTAAGACTCAGTCGGGAGATTATAATAAAGAGTTTTTGACTAAGCCCATTCAAGCATTAGAACGCGAAAGTTTAAAAGTACCTATACGTCATCGTATACGAACTAGTGCGAATTCAAGGAAATATTAAGCCTTAATTTTAATTAGCTTTGACTCAACAAAAGTGTGAAAAGAACTGTGTAAACTAGTGTTAAAGATAAAAGACTTCTAAAATTAGTTGGTTTGTAAACACAACTCGTTAACCGTTATCTGAAGGTGACGTAGGCGCCTAAATTTCAAAATGGCCGATAGAAACATCAACACAAAGGTACCGGCATAGAAGTAGCGTGAGGCAGGAGAGAAGGCGACTAACTATTGCTTATTTATATAATATAATACTGCCCGTAACTGAGTTCACGTAAACGTCCTTAATCCGTAAACACGAGGGAACTTTGACATCCGGTCTCATCTCGTGCCTAATAGGGTAGCGGCACCTTGATCCTTTTAAATCATTAGAAATAGAGTACAGCTAATTGTTGACTTAAGTAACAATTGCAATACCTACTGACCACCTGCTCTTGCTCCTAGCTTATCATCCAATACAATTTCGAAAATGAAATTCTATGTTTTTTTGGCGTCTTAATGTTGTTGAATACTGGGTTACTTTGTCAATCACTGGTGCCATGCCACTACCCTACGTCAAGCAAACAAAATTTAGATTAGATCCACCTCTTTGTATCGTGCGTAGCTGATCGTTACTCGTCATTAGTATTATCTATTATAATAATAGCAACAATGACCATTACTATTGTGTACAATACCGTACACTTTTAAGCAAAGTTATGTCAGCAATTGTAATTGTTGTGTTGTATTATAAGGAGATAAAATTCACAAACATTCAATATGACTATGCTCGTTATTGTACCTAGCCATTGGTGGGAAGCGATTCCGACACGCCTAAGTCTGTGAGAACCAAACCACCACAAAAACGCTACGGCAAATACGAAAAAAATATTTTTTTCCTGTTACCCGGAAAGCTAAGTATTATCCCGAATATGGCAAATAGCATAGGAATAGGAAAAAGCATAGGACCCCGGAAAATTATAAAGTTACCTGAAAAGCACCGTAAGGCAAAGATATTAAGGTTGTTTTTACTTAGCAAAATTGCAAAGTGACAACCCTTGGTTTAGCTAATACATTGTTCTTGTTCGACAACCTCATGGTCCAAATGAAACAGAAGTCAAAACATGTAAGGGTTGAACAAAAATAATGTAATAAAAAAACTTAAATTTTTGGATTGAAAAATAAATCTTCTTATATATGATTTTGTATGTTACTACGGTGTTATTTATACTTAGTTGCATGTCTATGTTTTGGGATTATACACATACTAGCGGCCGCTCGCGGTTTCTCCCGCATGGTTCCCGTTCCCGTGGGAAAATCTGGATAAAAAGTACTTATCCTATGTGTTATTCCAGGTATCCGATTCCAGGTAACCTATATGCCGAATGACTTATAAACTATCTGTATGCCGAATTTCATCCAAATCCATCCATCCGTTGCAGCGTGAAGAAGCAACAAATATACGAACATACACACAAACTTTCGCATTTATAATATTAGTAGGATAGTAGAATTACCGACCAAACCAACACCCTGTACAAGCGGCGGGGCTCTCTTTTCTGACTATGCGATTGCTCGCATTGATCATGTTACGTTACGGCAACAAGTTCCGGTCAGTGTCCACCTTCCGGTCCGATTCGAACCCCTCGGACAATCTTGTAGGGTACGAGGACATGCTACGTTCCTACGTTACTAGTTGCTAGTGCGTGACGACGTTCCTGAAAACCTCTGACGGTGATTCGTTTCACACGGCTTGAGGAACCCTTTAAGTTTCTCGCCACCCCCATAAAGCCCGGTGACGCTGAAAATGCGCAGTGGCAATCAGCTAATTCGAGAGAATTAGCTGAAAACAAAAGTGTCTACCGTCTAAAGTAGCTATGGGGATTGAACCAGATTTCACGCATACAACCCAAGACCGTCTAGTTACATACACTTCGTTTTTTTTTCTTTTTCTTGTTGGTAAGATAATAAATGTGTTATTTGTCTTATTCCAGGTGTCATTCCGTCGCTGAAGACATCTAAGGCAGACCCGGAGAAGGGAGGCTCAGAGAAAGCTGACTTCGAAAGGGCCATCGAATTAACTGGTGAGTTCATTTAACAATATTTAATTAAATTAAATTATATCGAATCTGAAGATAGTTGACAAAAGACGAGTTACCTCAGATCCTGGCGATATGTTTTCTAATGAACATCCGAAACATTGGTTCCGTTTTATCAACCCTACCATTAGGGTATATACGAGTATGATAATAGATATAGCAAGCAGATATATGTATTATATTTAGAACTTTGTCATAAAGACTATGAATAATTAGCACAGGATGGAACAAGTTTGGGCTAATTAGATCAAATGACTGAAAAACATTAGAATCTGTTTACAACGGGGTTTAATGCACGATATTTAGTAATATCGTAAGCATTTATTTTTTATCCGACGTTTCGAACGAGTCGCAACCTGCCAGGCTTACGGAAAAATCGGATGTAAAAAGTTGTGCCTAAGATATACCTAAATCAAATAGTTTGCGCTAAGCCCTGTAAAAAATTTTGTGTGAAATGGAACGCGAAATTTAAAAAGTTAAAATCCGTTTTTATGGATTAGTTTTCCCAAACGCTAGAGCATTTCGTGCGATGCTTGTTTGTTTGTATGTGAACCGGAGCCATATTAATTACATTAATTACGGAGTAACGTGTAGTTGAAGGTGAGACACTCATGTTTGTAAGGGGATATGTAATTGTAACGCGGGCTTCAGTATGCCGATTTATGAATGAAGAGTGCTAATTAGCATTCCTCGTGTAGTGGCGCGATGGGCTATGAACGTTTCAGTAGGGTTGTCGAGTTTACTATCATTGTAAGCTCTTTTTTGACTTGTTGTCCGAAAGGGCCATTAGTGGTAAGATCGCCAAATTTTAACTTTGTAAATGTTCTCAGTTTTAAATTTAGTATAATTTTTTGTAGTTACATTTTAAAGCATAAGTCGAAAAGTAATTAATGTTTATATATTATACCAAAAACATTAGGTATATTAATTTGAAAGCCAGTCGTTTTAAATACTAACATAAAACTTTTAAGACGTTTCACATATAAAGATATCATTACGAATACAAAAAAGAACACAAATGTTTGGCGTTCTAAAATTAGGGCGAGACTTTACTCACTAACACCGAATAAAAACTATGTCATACATACAAAGGTTTCTGGTTCGCTGCGGTATCCTATAATATTAAATTCTTCAATTAATTTTATATTTATAAAACCTGCATTAGGCCAGGATGCTGAATTATTTCCTGATCAACCCATGTACTATTTTTCAAATGGGAAGTCTAAACCCAGCAACCCAGCAGTTAATAGTTTACAGGCCTATAAAAATGTCATTATAATGTCATTTTTAATGTTCTACATTAAGAATGAATACTACATTTTTATCAGCCTTAAACATACGTATGACTCCAAACTAAGTTCACGTGGGAATCTTAAGCCCAGCAATGAGGCGTGCACAGGCTGATGATGTATTTCCGCCAATTAGATCTCTAAAACATTCTTTAATGCGATTTGACGCCTGCATTCGGGGAAGCCCGGACGAGAGCCAACCCTATACGGTGTAAACATGCTACCGTTTCTTCGAACGACAGCCACTACCAGGAGTCTGTTTACACTCGTGCAGGATATAAGAATGTGTGATGTGTTGTTTTTATCAATACCCAACAAATGTTTGCAAACAAATCGCGCTGGGATTCACGTGTAGCGAGATAATTAGCAATTTGATGACTTCCTCTTCCTAAATCTCGGTTTTTGCAATTAGATAACACATTATATATTTGACGAATTAATTAAAAACGTGTCTCGGACCTGTTGTCTTAATAGTGACATTAAAAAAACCGGAATGTAACTTTAATACATTGTGTCGTCATATCAGTATAGTGTGGGTCAAGTTACTGTTTTACACAAAAGATCAATCAAAAGAAAGTTTTAGTTTTTTTTTTTGTTATTTATAAACAACCTTTGTTTTGAACATGTGTTTATTAAATATAGAACAAACATGCTAGCAGCCCTAGTCCTGTTGTCTCACACGCAGAAAGAGCGAAAGAGCAAAATATGGGTCGCTAAAACTACTTATTCTGTGCCATAACTTACAAACCCGCATTGGGCCAGAGAAATGGGTTATGGGCTACGGCCTGATCTTCCCATGTGCTATTGTCAATCAACTCACATTCTACTTTCTTATTTTGCAATTTTTAAAATGATGAACTAAGTACCTACTTAAAAAGAGTCCATATCTATCCAGCACCATACACAACCATAACAAAACATTATTATTCCTTTGGGTTTAAACACAAAGAAAGAAGGCCTTAAGTAACAATTTATATAAGTATTAGCCATTTTATGAAAACAACTTGATATCGGAATTATAAAGAGTATTTAAAAAAAACATTGCGCCTTTAAGACGTTGACTTTACGACATGCCCTGATAGGACTCCGACCCAACATCTTTTTTATTTTATTTTTGTAACCCCTGATCAACCACAATTAATATTTGTCAAAGAAACCAATGCCTTAGCAGCTTAGTTAGCAAAGCTATCGCCCAGCATGGGACGTGAGTAGTGGGTTCGAATCATACCTGTGGCAAGACATCTATTTAGAGTGCTATTGTAAAAGACGATTTGTTTTCCATGATGGCATTATGGTTTTTAAGGGTAAACCTGATATATTTGTCCCCAGGATATGGAAGGTTCCACTACCTGCTGTTGGCGGTATGCGGGCTCGTCAGTACCTCCGAGGAGATGGACGTCATCTCGATGTCCTTCATCCTGCCCTCGGCACAGTGCGACCTAGACCTCACCACGCAGACTAAAGTAAGTAGAAAGATAAAGGATAACATACAGACTACGTTAGATCGGAGTCACTTTCCAGGCTGATTTTGTATCGCATTTAATTTATTGTTTTTTTTTAAGAACTATATTATGGGCCTTATTAACTATTTGTTCCCCCGGTATCGATTTCCTGCGTATCGACTTCCCACCGTATCGACTTCCCGTGGTATCGACTCCCGCCGTATCGCCTCCCCCCGGTATCGACTCCTGTCGTATCGACTTCCCCCGGTATCGACTCCTGTCGTATCGACTTCCCCCGGTATCGACTCCCACCGTATCGACTCCCGCCGTATCGACTTCCCTCTGTTTCGACCATGAATTGGCTTAGAGTACAGTTATTGAAACAAGTGTTTTAGTTTGAAAATAATCAAAACACTAAATCATATTTATTACAATAATTAACGTTAATAAAATAACAGTTTAATCAGTCTCCAGTTTTATTATTACTGATATAGGTAACTTATTCATAAATCTAGTTTAATTACAGATGTCTTCATAAAATCCAAAATTTTCTAAAAAAAAATTACTTAGAATAATATGTAGGTTTTTATCTAAAAAATAATTAACTCTCTTATATACCTACTTTATCTTATAATCATTAAAAAAACACAAAAATCACATAATCATTTTAAAATTTGAATACCACTCGACTTTAAAAAATGGAAGCAGTGGTTAGCTAGCACTAACACTAACTAGCACTAACCACGTAGGGGGATGGCATAGTCGCCTAAATAAAAAAATAAACAAGCGGCCGATCTTGTTTTTTCTTATAAGTATGCTCAAAGATGAAGCTGCTAACACCGACATCAAAATAGAAAAAAAATGATGGGACAAACTATGACTAAAAGAAAAGTTGATTTGATAAATGACCAAAAAGTTAGCAAATTAATTGATGATTTTATTTGTCAAAGAATTGAAATTTTACTATGTTTAAAAGACACAAGTAATAAATAAATAAATAAAAATATATAAAAAATAAATAGCAGCAATATAAATAATATTACGAATGCGAATATTGTTGTAAGTTGTAAAGTTCAATGGAGAATTGAGGCATTTGATTGAGGCCGTTTGTCTTTTATTTAAACAACTATAACACCTAAGTAGGTATTACACTACACACCTAATTCATCAATATTCCTAGTGTTTTTTATGTTTACAATTGACATTGCCTCTAAACCAATAACAAAACTCATCACACTTAAAAACGTGCCAATGAATGGAGTATCATTCGTTGTCGAAGTCACATACAAGCTAGAATAAAATCATGATGTCATGCAATTGCCAAATTCTCAGTGTGCAAATTACACAATAGTGACTTCACGGGTATTTTGTGGACAGATTGTCATGGCAACATGTTTACATTGCAACTTTTTATGAACGCTAAAGCCTCGCCCAAACATAGGCGGCCTGCGGTCGCGGTCGGATGTAATTTATACTGATTAATAAAGAGGTAGAATAACGTTTGTGACGTTTGTTTGTTTGTTTGTATGTCGGGGCTAATCCCTGGAACTACTGGTACAATTCCAAAAATTATTTCACTGATATAATGCCTGCACCCCTTGCGGGTAACAAGCATTATTTTATTTAAAAAGGAGTATATTTTTATTTCCTGAATCCACTTGGACGAAGTCGCGATTATAATATGAAGTAGGAGGAAGTAGGTATGATTATTTACATTTAAATTTACGCAAATATTGTTGCGAACGAATTACAATTTGAAAAAAACCAAAGTGTTGAAAAAAATCCACGAGCGGGATTCGAACCCGCACCCCATGACACGCCGGGTTAGGTGCATTGCGAACTATGCTATCGTGGCTTTTTTTTCAAATTGAAGTAGGTATATCAATACTATTGTGTATTTAGTTAGTGTTATTAAGTTTTTGGGGCAGCGAGGTACGTAAAGGGTACCTCAAGCCGTGTTGAAACGATTCACCTTCGGAGGATTTCTAGAGGGGTACGGCATCACACACTTAAAAGTGCGCGTCCCCGTGCCCTCCCAGAGTCTCCGAAGGGTTCGGATCAGATCGGGGGGCGGAACCACCCGAGGGCGCCTCTAAAGGCACAGCTCGGGTGGACCGGGCCGAGGTCCGTGCCGTACCGTGGAGGAGGAGAGAAGCGCCCAGGTACATGTCTGTACCTGGTGTAGAGCGCGTGTGAACCGGTTCTTCGTACCCTTGTTCTACTAGTACGGTGTCTTGGGCCTAAATTAGTGTGCATGTTTAGTGTATTCTGTAAATGTGTGCTGTCATTTAGAGGATCGGGCGGGGGGAGGAGGGGGGGGGGATCTTGTGACTACGAAACCCTAAAAAAAGTTTCTTTGTAAAATCTCAAATACACGCGGGAAAAGTCACGACTCACGAGTAAAGTGCTAGTCTTTATTTTTTTTTTAATACCCTTTTGGTGTCACAAGCGTCCATCGATATCGGTGAACGCCGTATCCCTGTTTGCCAGCTCAGTAACATAGAATTTTTAACGACCTTGAGGTTATAGGTATATGTTGCAATAAACCACCTTTTGCTCCAGGGATGGCTGAACAGCATAATCTTCATCGGCATGATGGTGGGCGCGTACGCGTGGGGCTCCGTGGCGGACTCGCTGGGCCGCAAGCGCGTGCTCATCGCCATCTCCATCGTCAACGCGCTCGCCATCGTCGCCTCCTCCTTCAGTCAGAACTACGAGCTCTTCATGTTGTTCCGCTTCATCAACGGCGCTGCGTAAGTTCATTTTCTCAAACATACTTAGAAATGAGGTCATTATTTTGACAACCTTCTTCGAGATGTTCGAGATAAACCGAAATTGCCGTAATGGCCAAATACACGCGAGCGGCTTGCAATGTTTGTATGAAAATCTATAACTGGTCTGTTATTTAAAAATGGAACGAACTTTTTACTCCGAAACATGACAAACAAAAATTATAATCAAATATTTTATTTACATTTCGAACTGGCTGCAAATAGACAGCTGTTCTTAGTAAAAAAAAAACAAATGAATGAAATGAATATTGGTGCCTACAAAATGCTCTACTCCATCGACTGGTGTAGTCATGTTCCGTTGACTCGCATTGCAAAAGATTCTTAACAATGCACGCAATGCGTGTGCGCATACTGTATTGCCATCGAGCTCCTTACCTACTTATAACTACTATCGGAATGATGCGAGTACGAAAATTATAATTATACTTACAGACTCGGTGGATCAGGCCCAGTGATCTGGTCCTATTTCGCGGAGTTCCAGCCTAAGAGCAAGCGTGGTGCTATGTTGAGTTTCATGGCGGCCTTTTGGACCCTAGGCAACTTGTTCGTTGCTGGTTTGGCGTGGGTCATCATCCCCAGTGGTAAGTGATAATCATGTGTATACCTTTAGGAAAATTTTTGAATTTATTTTCCTCGTGCGGGATTTGAACCCGCCTCCCCTGACATATCAGGTTGGGGAACTTCCAACTATGCTACCGTGGCTCTGTGCGACTCCTGTAAATTTATCAATGCTACCAACACAGACAGACAGTCACGATAGCATAGTTGGTAGTGCTTTGACCCGGTATGTCATAGGGTACGAGTTCGACCACCACTCGTTGAAATGTATTGAATACTTTTTCAAATTGTAATTTGCTCGCAACAAAATTTGCGTAAAATGAATATAGGTACCTTCTCGTATAACCATAATTATTAACACTAACTAATTTTACTTTGTAAGCCACAGGCTGCACAGGCATCCAAAGGTATTTCATTTCATGACATCAACAACCGACCTTGATGTGTACCTTCCTTTGTGGTCATTCTGAAACTTCGTTCGTCCATCGTCGTCGTCATCTCGCGTGCCAGTCATTCCATATGTCTACCATACCATACCTAACCATCTTCATCTAAGCTTAGCGATTAAAGGCAAATAAACACAGAATAAGCTTCGAATAGTAATCCCGTGTATTGCTCCCGTCATGTAAACTTCATTTTAAATTAGAGTAAAAGAGACAAAACATGGAAAAACTATTCGAAGCTTAGGCAGGTGTCTCACCTCCGGCGATGAGCGAGTAACGAGTAGAGCTAGAAACTAGAAGCGAGTTGGCGAGCAGCAACAAGCGAGTTGTAGTTACGATAGTTTTGTCGATGGGCTATAAGCGAGTGTTCTTGTGCGATAGGCGATTACTCGCCCTACTCGCTCGGAGGCGGCTAGTCCAGTAGACATGGGCAAAGTCGTTATTTTCATTCACCGTGACTGTCGTTCCAGTCACACAAGAAAAATATATATTAATAATATTATTTTATTTATTTATTGAATGATTATAATTGAATTATTATGTAATCTTTTTTCTATTTTATTTTTACTGTTATGTGACTGTTTTGTAATTGTTATTTTGCTTGTATCTCACTTTTTGCTATCTCCTAGTGTTCTGTCTAAGCACTGCGCATTAATAGCTTTTGTTATAATTATAATTTGTATTTTGCGTGCGGATTCGGTGTTTTGGGCTAAATTTTGTTTGTTAAAGTGAATGTCTGCTATTTTTTGTTTGTATGAATGTTAAATGTTAAATGATAATTTAGGGAACTATAGGTTTATTTTACAAACAATTTTAGTATACTTATATTTATAAATCATGTGTTCACACTGCCGTGTGTATAAGTCACACGGCAGTGTGAACAGTCAGCGATCAACTATTAATATATGCATATCTTTTATTGACACAGGATCTATATCTATTGTACGTTTCTTGAGCGAGAAAATAGTCGATACTTAGATGAATAATAGGTCTCGCTGCGCTGCGAGACCTATCATTCATCTAAGAGTCGATAGTTCGTCGCTTACTTGCCGGCGGCGGTGGGACAGCTGCCTTATTCTTTATTTATTTGTAGGGCCCTAATAGTTTACGTTAACAAAAAACCTTTTTGTCAAGAAATCGGAGGATCGACCGGTGGCTTCGTGTACAACTCCTGGCGAATCTTCTTGCTAGCGATGTCGCTGCCTTCCTTCGTTGTGGCCGCTCTCCTGTTCCTGTTGCCGGAGTCACCCAAGTTCCTCATCTCCACCGGCCGCCACGAAGAGGCGTTGGAAGTGTTCCGCACCATCTACCTCATGAATACCGGACGCAGCAAGGAGGAGTACCCAGTCAAACAGATCCTAGTCGACGAACCAACAATGCACAATAAACCGAAACAGATCGAAGCCACGAAGGAACCGAAGGAACCCAAGTCCAAAATGAGGCGTATGTTCAGCGACATCGTTGAGCACAGCAAACAGCTGTTCGTGCCGCCTATACTCAAGTTCACTACGATCTCTATCAGTATCAACTTTACATTCCATATCGGGTAAGTACTGAATAGCTTCCAATGCCTATTTTAATTATCTATATAAGAAAGCCAGAATAAGAAATACAGCATTGTTTACTTTTTCCCACAACGGCGATGCTCTTGGTTTTCGTCTTCTTATATCCTACTGTAACTTCCCCTCCCCCGCGCTGAGGAATTTGAGACCTCTGTGACCTCTGTGACCTCTTACAACAAAACAAACTTTTACAGAAGCACTTCAACGCCTTTATTTTCCTCTCTGACCTCTGTGTCCCATCTGCCACTTGAATCGAACTGGGAATTGATTCTCTGATTTGGTGTGGTTGGCGATGTGGTTAACACCACCGGTTTAGACCCAGAGGTCCCGGGTTCGATTTCCAGCGGAGGTTACATGTTTTTGTACTCGGTTTGGTTGATAGTAGGACTTGTTTTTCCGCCTGACTAGCTACTACCATCTTATAAGAATAAGAATAAGAAAAAATTTATTTGGTGCACAAACAACACATTGAGAGCAATAATATCAAATTCCTTACATCTAGAATAGGTATTATAATTAAATATTTAAAAACTTACAAGTAATGCAGCCAAAATGGTCGCCACTCAGCATGTGTCATGGCGAGCCATGACGCTGGTTTTCAGTGGAAACCAGTGAGAGAGATGCTACTTAAATTAACATAACTAATTACTTTATACTTAAAATTCACTTACGTCTTATTTCAATTTTAATTTTAACTGCGTCCAGTTTTAGTACAATCTGGCAGAAAAGAAAACAAAAGGAATATGCTTCCCTACAAAAACATATTATATCCTACATAACATAATATACATAATACATTTAATTCACTTACTCGATGATGATTTTACAGAAGCTAACAAGGATATCTTTATAATTTGTTTGACAGAAACTTGGTTAAATAAAGAAAAACTTAGTCAGTTCAACATACCTGGATACCAAGTATCATCCGCTTTCTGTCGTGAGACCAGAAAAGAAATTGAAGGAGGAGGAGTGTGTATACTTACCAAGGAAAATATAGAGATAAAAGCAAGAATTGATATAGAAACATTAGCTGTAGAATATATTTTTGAAATATGTGCTGTAGACTAACTAACTAACTTGTTATAATATGTTAATAATAAACTTATACTGGCCAAAAACAAAGAAAAACACAGAAGTGTTATTTGAACGCTTAGAATGCTTATTAAAATTAGTATCACAAAAAGACAAAACAAAATTTATTCAGATAGGGGGAGACTTTAACGTAATTTTTTTAATTAACAATACAATAAAAAAGACCTTAAAAAATCTAATGTTGTCATATAATTTTTATCAAACGGTTACAGAACCAACAAGAGTTACCTCAAGTAGCTCTACATGTATAGATCTTCTGTTTGTTAACTTTAGGAAAAATAACCAAGAAGTTAGTATTCAAGAATTCGGCTTTTCTGATCATAAGGGAATCGTCTTTTCCATACCCGCGTCTGAAAAAATTCCACAGCAGTTTTCAATAGCTAAGAGAAAACTAAATAACATAAATATAAATAACTTCAAAAATGAGCTCAGGACTATAAATTGGAATGAGGTATTAAAAACTACAAATAATTTGGAAAAAAAATTTAACGCATTTAATACAACTATCCAAAAATTATTAAATAAATACATGCCTAAAGTCCGCCTAAAATTAAGTTCAAAACCTACGAAACCTTACCTCACTCCGGGCCTTAAAATTTCTTGTCGAAATAAAAGATTATTAAAATTATTATGACAACACAAGCAAAAAGTGAAATAATACATAGCCATTACAAATCATACGCTAAAATTTTAAAAAAAGCTTTTCTTGTGTCAAAAAAGATACTTAATATAAACAAATACACAAATTCACTTAATAAAAGTAAAGCCATGTGGCAAATTATAAATAATGCAACTTATCGAAAATCTAGAATATCAAAACAAAACATCGTCCTGAAGCATAATCAATCACTGCAAAAATGCCCAAAAATTATTGCCAACTGTTTTAACAACTATTTTACTGAAATAAGCAATACCCAAAATAAAACATACAATAAAAACAATAATATACTTACCAATACAGTGCGAAATTCCCTTTACTTACAACCAGTAGACCTTATAGAAACGTATAATATAATAAAAAGCCTCAAAAATAAAACTAGTTTCGGTATGGATGAAGTCCCTCCAAGGCTAGTAAGGGCGTGTGCTCGAGAGCTTACCTTCCCGTATACTTTGCTGATCAATCAATCTTTCCTAGAAGGTTGCTTCCCTGACTCTCTGAAAACATCATTGGTCAAACCAGTTCACAAGAAAGGTGACAACTCCGAAACAAACAACTACCGCCCCATAGCATTACTTCCTACATCAGCAAAAATATTAATCTGCTATGTCAAAAAGGCTCATCTCCTTCCTGGAAAAATACAATGTTCTTCATGCTACTCAATATGGCTTCCGTAAGAATAGAAACACAATATTAGCAATTTATCAATATGTGCAGAAAATACTAAATATTATAAATGGTAAAGAATATGCGGTGGGTTTGCTTCTCGACATGAGCAAAGCATATGATAGGGTCGATTACAAGGTTCTCTTAGACAAACTTTATGGACTTGGGGTGAGGGGCGTGGCATTTGATTGGTTTAGGTCTTATCTTTCAAACCGTTTTCAGTATGTTGAAATAGAATATACCAACTTTACTTTGAAAACAGACACGTTGAATTTGTAAGATCTGATATGACTCCTGTCACCGGCTCAATTCCCCAGGGAAGTGTACTGGGTTGTACCCTGTTTCTAATTTATGTGAACGATTTGCCGCAATCATTTCCGTTTGACAGCGTATCTTTTGCGGATGATGTCTCCAGTTATTCTATCCTGCGCAAATACTGACTCATTAACTAAAAAGTTAGACTCACTATTAGATTCTATAACAGACTGGCTTAATCTAAACAATTTACAACTCAACTTAAATAAAACTAAACTAATCCAATTTAAACCGTACCAAAAAACTGCTTTGGAAATTAATTATACATACAAAACACAAAACCTGGAAACCGTTAGTTCAACCACTATGTTAGGCATTGAGATAGATTCGCATATCACCTGGAAACCTCACATCGAGAGATTGTCAAGCAGATTGTCTTCTTTTGTTTATGCCCTTGGTCGCTTAAAGCGGGTTACAAACATAAAAACAGCTCTCTCAGCATATTACGCCTATGCCCACTCGCGCCTTTCCTATGGAATCATACTATGGGGCAACTGCACTATTATCAAGGAAATATTTGTTCTCCAAAAGAAGTGTGTGAGAATAATCGCTAACATAAAACAAACAGATTCTTGTAGACCTCATTTTATAAAACTTAAAATACTAACTCTATCTTGTCTGTACATATTCGAAGCCTGTAAATTCATCAAAAAGAATAAAAACCTGTACTCTCCCATAAAAATTATCAGACGCAATAATAGATACAAAAATAAACTTAAATTACGTTTTTCAAAACTAAAATTATACTCCACTGCCCCCCACTCAATGTTGATAAAATATATAACCATATCCCAAATAAAATAAAAAAAAAAATGAAAAATTAACAACTTTTGAGAACAATCTAAAACAGTTCTTAACTACTAAGAGTTACTACAGCATTACAGAATTTTTAAATGATAATACTGATATTTAAAACTTATACTATTGAAATATAATACTAATAAAATAAATACTGATATTGTTAAACTGTCATTTATCTCAGTAAGAATAAATGTTTAATAATATAATTATTAATATAGGAATTAAACAATAAAGTGCAATTAATTGTAATAATATAAGAATGGAATAATCGTTTGTATTACCTATATTGTTATGTAAATTGCTATGCCCTCACGGGGCGCTACATTGTATATAACACCCTATGTACGAATTTTATAAGATACTATGTACACAATGTTAGCTTGCAATAAAGAAATTGAATTGAATTGAATTGAATATTACATATATTAAAATAACAATGATATAAAGTTAGGTGCTATATTGTTAATCTCTTTGTAAATTAATTAAATACTCTTTAAGATGTTTAAATGAGGCCAACGATTTATAAAGCCTTATCGGCGGGGGTAAGTTGTTCCAACACTTCGTGGCAGCATAACGAAAACTGCCACGAAAAGCACCTGTCCTGAGCAAACGAGGAGCAATCCGGTTGCCTCGTTGTGAGAAGTTTAATTTTTGGTAAAGGTATGACGGTTGATTCCTATTGATGACACCGCACAGCAAGGATGCAAAATGTAAATTTCTTCTTGCACGCATATTCAATAACCGGTTGTTATTTAAAAAGGGGGTAATGTGGCCACGGCAGGGTACTGTAAAACAAAATCGAGTACATGCATTTTGAATACGTTGTATAATTTTTTCAGTTCGAACTAATATTTTTTTTAACCAATTTTGTAAGACTAATGACATTAAAAAGACAAAACTGAATAATAGTTCTATACAAGCAAATATTTTTATAAAATTATGACCGACAAAGATCATTAAAAAAAATCCATAATACAAGAGTCTACGATCAAACAAACTATATTTTAATATATAGATTGGAAATTGGTCCAGAAAATGTAACATTATAAAAAAATAACAAAATTTAAAGCAATATGGTACGCTATTTAAAAGCCATTTAATAACTAAAATAAGACCGAAATCAAACATCAACAAGAACCAAAAACTTTAGTAATATCTGTGTCGCCACGTAACCGGTACCGAACGGGAGCCGTGTTCTTTGCGCGTGAAGATCTTTCCATCTCTCGTCCACACGTACATCCATTGAGCGCGCGACGACTCTGTTCGCGCCTTATAGAAAAGCTGACGATTTGTTTGTTATCTAAATATGTCGCCATAACATCATTGTTTGTAGCATTGTTGTGTTTCCGCAGCTAGTGATAAGAAAGCCAGTGCCTCAGTAGTTGAAATCAGGTTAGCTTACCCGTAAGATATAAAAAAAATTACGTGCCATGCTTCTTCTGTGCTACTTATCTCTTTTGCCCTCTTCAGGTACTACGGTCTGATGATGTGGTTCCCCGAGATGTTCAACCGGTTCGACGAGTGGTCGCGCACGCACGACAACGCCGAGGCGGACATCTGCCAGGTGACGCGCTACGTCACGCAGCAGGGCACGCACTCCGCCGCCGCGCAGTGCGACGCGCATATACACTCCGACGTCTTCATGGACTCGCTGATCACCGTCGCTGCGGCTATACCATCCAACATATTCGCGATACTTGGCATGGATAGATTGGGCAGGAAGTTTTTCTTGGGTGAGTTTGGTTTTTGCTACGACAAAATTATTATAATTTGTAATATGTTTGTGGCACATCCTCTCTGACGTGTTCATGGACTCGCTGATCTTCGTCACCGCCGCCATATCATCCAACATCTTCGCGATACTCGGCATGGACCGGTTGGGCAGGGGGCTCTTCTTGGGTGAGTTTGGATTTCGCTACGTTATATTTTTGCGGCATATCCTCTTGACGTCTTTATGGATTCACTGATCACCGTTACCGCGGCTGTACCATCCAACATCTTTGCGATACTCGGCATGGATATAATGCGCAGGAAGTGTTCTTGGGTAAGTTTGATTTTTGTTCTGTCAATGTCTTCGTAATCTTTTTGCGGCATATCTTCTCCAACGTCTTCATTGACTCTTTGATCACCGTCGCCGCTGCTATACCATCCAACATCTTCGTGATACTCGGCATGGATAGACTGGGCAGGACCATCATGCCATCGGCTAGCGCCGACCCAAGCCCTAGATCAGAGTAGAGCGAGAATTAAAATAAAGCATGATACCACCCATTCATCTCAAAAGACACACAATTTTTGTTACTTGCTCGAAATTGTTTACGCGTTTAACATTTTGCCCCTTGGCACCATCTCCATTCGCTCGACCGGCCGGCACCAGCGCTGTCACCGACAATATCTTGCCTTGTCTTTATTATTTGTTTTCAAGACCGCAGAGCACAGGATAGGTACTACAAGACGTAATGGACGTAACGAATAGTAAATGCTTGTTGCTAAACTATGAATGGAAATTACACACAGGTACAATGAAGAAATCCTTATAATTACAATAAATATTGGTCCTTCGAGTTGAATGAACCAACTAACCAAAATTGTTAAGAAGTTATATTATAATAACACAAACTATTTGTATTGCAGTGTTCGCGACCTTCTCGGCGGGCCTGTGCTCCGCCGCGATGTACTTCGTGTACAACAAGACCAACAACCTGATAGTGAGCGCCATCTTCAGCTCCGTCATCTCGTGCGGCAACGCCTCGCTCGACTGTCTCATCACCGAAGTCTTCCCTACCAACTTGCGGTAAGCATTCATTTTAAAAATAATATCTGGTATCTTATAAAATACCAGATATTATTTTAGATAAGAGATAAGAGAAGAGGAGCTCGATGGCGCAATGGTTAACGCGCCTGGTCTGCGAGTGCTGAAGTTAAGCAACTTTCGCAAAGGCCGGTCATCGGATGGGTGACCAAAAATGTATCATCTCGAGCTTCTCCGTGCTTCGGACAGCATGTAAAGCCGTTGGTCCCGGCTGCATTAGCAGTCGTTAACAACCAACAATCCGCACTGGGCCCGCGTGGTGGTTTATGGCCTGTTCTCCCTATCCATCCATAGGGAAGGCTCGTGCTCCAGCAGTGGGGACATTCAATGAGCTGATGATGATGATGATGATCTTATAAGATAGTTAGCTTGGTGGCTTGATCTTCTCGTCTGTATGCTAATGATGATGATTGATGGATGATGCATGACGATAAAAGTACACTTTGAGATACTGTAGAAAAATATGGACAATTTGCTGCACATAGAGCACGTTCTTTAGCGTATTGAAGTTTATTTATATGAAAGTTAAAGTAAGTAATTTATACTCTAATCGAAAGTGTGAAAACTTAGTAAAAGTGCACACAGATGATTTGTTTAGTTTGTAACTTTGTTTTTGTTCTACGGTTTCAGTTTAGTTCCTTTTATTTTTTTGGAAGTGCTATACTACTAGTGTATACGGTCTGCAACAACATTAGCGTTATATTCAAAGTCTACGTAAGTCTAACACATCCCTTCCACTTGCAGCGCTACCGGCGTAGCAGTGTCTATGGTAGCCGCTCGCCTCGGCGGCATCATCGGCAACGTGGTGATCGCCGCCCTCCTCGACACGTACTGCCCCGCGCCCACCTTCATCGTGGCCGTCCTGCTGGCCAGCGGTGGCCTCATGTGCCTCTTCCTGCCTAACACCACCCGCCAGGCGCTGCAGTAACAAACCTATAGAACTCTTACAGCCTGGCCACGAAAGAAGCGACTGGCGCGGCGAGCGGATCCCTAATACATGGCGTGTGATCACCGTAAGATGCATGGTCGTAGCTAAATTGGGGAGGGGGGTTCATGAGTTGACAAATGTAAAAATAAAACTACTTAGATACGCGCGTGTCTGAATGCAGAGAAGAATTGTACTTATTCGATTTTTTTTCTGCGTAAGTACGCTAATGCTAGGGTTCAAACCCCTTAAGCTCCCCCTTATATAAGCTCATTGTGCCTATTAACCGAAGTGCGGTAAGCGTAGAAGAGAGGAACCGCTCGCCACGCCTTCAGTCGTACTGTTCCGTAGCCAGGCCGTTAGTTCAGGACTTATTGTGACTGTCAGCGTCTCGCAATCGATAACATTATAGAAGAGCGTCGTCTTCGGAAACCTACATTGATTCTGCAATTTTAAAACGTCCAATAGTACCTACAAATGTCAAAAGCAGATGGAATCATCACCGATTCAACGCGTTTTTCAATGTATAGTTTTGTAGGAGCTAATTTATGGAGATTAACAATTTCTTCTTTTGAACTTTTGTAAGTTGTTATAACTTAATGAGTTTCGTGAAACACCAACTGCGCGAAACGACGTTTCACACCATTTACTAGAATTATTGTAGATTAAGTGTCATTCATTATTTTGTTGTATATTGCAACTATTCATATTACGAATTTATAAATTAGAAATTGTTACCGTAGTTTGTAGTTTAGTATGTAGTGAACATATAAAACTGCGAGTTGTGATAAGATCAAAGCATATTGATCGCCATAATGAGAACTAGCCAATGTCATTGTATGTACAACTAATAGGAGAAGTTTGTAAGAACCCCGTAATTTACAGAGAAACTAGTTTAACGAAGTCTATAGATTGTCTGCATTGTATATATTGCATTTGTAAACCAACATAGTTAATTAAATTACAGACTTCAATTATGTATCTTTACAAAATTTTGCACCAATTAAGTAAATCATAAATGACTTGCCATCGTGTTTTATTTTTACCTATATCTATTTACATTACACCTAAGAATGTGCCTAAAGCAAAGTTTATTTTGGAGCCTTGGTTATACTTATAAGCCAGAAAAAAAAGAAAAAGATGAACCTTAGGATCATAGCCGCCATGACCCGAAGAGATCCAAATCTTCAGAAATTACCTACTGAACGGATTTGTGGTTTGGATCTCCTTGCTTCTTAAATCGGCAAGGATTGCTTCGACATGTAGAGAAATACTTTAAAAACTCTAGGTACGCAGTTTGGCCTCTGAGCAGCTACGCTGTTGCGGCAAAAATGGACGCTAATGAAGTGCTGGACATCTTTAGCAGGAAACATAAAAGAAAACTGTCTTTATTAAACATTTAATTTTTCTATTGCTTTGACACTTTCATAAACCTTCCTATATCTTGAACTTGCAGAAATAAACTTGAAGTATCATACTTCAAGTTTATTTCTAAGTTATTGTTGATTTCTTTGCCCGTACGCCCATTGTGCCCCTCCCAGAAAAAAATCCGAGGATCCGCCCTTGTATAGCAGCATCTTCTGGTGGCCCAGAACCAGACTGAAGATCTGTAAGAATGCTCTTAGCAAACTTCAGAGAACAGCTTGTCTGGCAATTACTGGTGCCTTTAGAACCACTCCAACGGCAGAACTGGAGGTCCTCACAGACCTTTCACTCATGCACATTGTAATAGAAACAAGGCAAAGAAAGCATTACATAGACTAAAGGTGGCCAGACTGTGGGACGCAACTAAACCTCTGACTAAACACACAAAATGGGAACCAAGTAACATCCGGTGAATGCTCTGAGGAGCTCTTTAACCTCATTCCTCCCTCTCCATTCCTTTCCAGATCGACGCGTGCAGGTCTGAGATGCCACCCCCATACCGTGCTGACCATCAAGACACGTACCAAAAAGTTTGGACAATCATTCCTTTGCCGAACTGTCCGTATGTGGAATGCGCTTCCCGCACACGTGTTTCCCTCCTCTTTCTCTCCCGGGTTATTTAAGCGGGGCGTCAAAAAGCATTTATGCAGGCCGCCATAGTGTGAGCGTTCGGCATAGAGTGGTAGCGCTGTGATGAACGCTTTCACTTCTTGGGCTTCACTGGCTGCTTTTCATCAGCCAGGGCGAGGCCATTTTGGTGTGCCACAATTAAAAAAATATAAAAAAAATCCTGACAGGATCATGGAAATGGGGTGCGTTAAAAAACATTTCCCCATAGATTCATGTTCGAAAAGAAATTTAAAGTTTATGTTCCAACCAGGGACGAAAGGAAACGAGGGCCACCGTTTCCGGAAAAAGACAGCCTAATCTGGTATACCGCGGATCAAAAATAATGTCGGGCACAGGGGCAGGCGTCTTCAATAACGACTTCAAGCATAATCAAAGCATGGGAAAATTTGCCACTGTTTACCAAGCAGAAACTTTCGCAATTCTCCTATGCGCAAAGCAGAATATAGAATTAACCATGAAAAAGCGTAATATCTATATTCATTATGAGTGACAGCCAAGCTGCGCTCAAGTCACTCAATCAGGCCATATGGGAATCCATGGCAACGAGATGGCGGATGCACTTGCCAGGGAGGGCTCGAGGACCCAGCTTATTGGTCCTGAGCCATTCGTGGCACTTGCACCAAGTACCATTAACAAGGCTTTAAAAGATTACATCGTAAACAGGCACAGCATCGAATGGAAAGAGCAGCCGGGTATGAAACACTCCAAATACTTCCTAGGCGAAAACGCCTTAGGACGGAGTAAGTTCATATGCGAAGGCAGTAGAAGGCAGGCCCAATTAACCATCGGTGCCTTGACAGGGCACTATATCACAAAACACGGAATGCATATGCAAATAGCTTGTGTAGGGCATGTGGAGTGGAAACGGAGTCAATGCAGCATCTACTGTGTGACTGTGACTCTCTGGCTAGGAAAAGAATGAGACTCCTGGGTCGGCTTATCCGAAACCGGAGGACTTCAGGCTCTCTCTTACCTTTTTCACCGCCCAACTATCCTGCACGCGATGTCACGCTGTACGCCAACCAGTTTCTTTATGGCGCCAACGTATAAATGTATAACAGATTCTATAGTACGAAAGCAAGGATGGCGGTAACGTCATATCGATAATAAAAAAATAGATGTGTAATGAGAAGAAACGTCCGTCCCCACCATCTAACAGATTTGAAACAAGTGACATTTGAAACATCTGTTCGAATAGAGAAGTTTTTACTAGGGCGACAAGTATTTAAAATACGTTGGGTTAGGTAGGTGGGAGGTTGGGGTGTGTGTTGGGTGACCTCCTCGTGGTACACTCTGGGCAACGGGCAGCCTCAGCCTCAGCCTCAGCTTGTCGAGGAGCCTTTGATCGAGGATGCCAACTGTCTAATCCTAAAAATATCCAACGAATACTGTGTTATAGGTATATATAGACCTAGTTATACAGATACAAATAGCTTTATACACTCTATTGATACAATTCTTTCAACGCTTCATAATTTTAAAAACATTTTTTTCTGTGGAGACATAAATATTGATATTCACTCAAATGGTCATATAGGCGTTCACACGATTACCTAACCCTATTAGCCAATCACTGTATGCTCCCGAGTTTTACCTGAGCCCACATATATGACCGGACTTGTTTAGATCACATTGTCATCAAAACCAAATTAGAAGCTACATGCTTTATATTCCATTCGTCTATCACGGATCACCACACTGTGGCACTCAGTGTCATTCTTAAATCTAAATTACCGCCCAAAACTAGTGTATTACAGCGTATCAACTTTGAACTGCTTGACAGGGCCATTGGAAATATTGACTTTCTATCTATTCTCACTGTCACAGACACCAATTTAGCCGCTGACTTGCTGATCTCTCATTTATCGGATGCTATCAAAGCCTGTACAAAACCACTCAAAACTCCTAAAAGGAAAACTATATTGAAGCCCTGGATCACTATTGGATTATTGCGCTGCATGAGATGCAGAGATAAATTGCTCAAAAAATCCAAAAGTTACCTAAATAATGAAGTTCTTAAAACCACATATAGGCGATATCGTAATTTTTGTAATGCTCTCCTCAAAAAAGCCAAACGCTCACATGATAAGCACCAAATTACTAAGACGCAAAACAATAAACGTCAACTGTGGCAGGTTATTAAGGGCATGAGTATGTCTAATCCCACTATTGATCACTCGTCCTCACTCGTCTCCACGCTTAATCCACAACGGAGCCTTAACGAAGTTAATAGCTATTTTGCTAATGTCGGGAAAAACTTGGCCGAGAAAATTAGGCCGTGTAATGATCTTATATGCTGCTACTGTAACAACCACAAAACAGCTACCCCCGTTAACTCCTTCGTGATGTCTCCTACTGATGAGTCCGAGGTGATGCATATTGTGATTGGTCTCAGAGATAACTGCGCTGTTGGTGCAGACTTGATATCCGGCAAGGTCCTGAAACGATACGCTCAGTTCCTGGTACCCCTGATCACACATTTATGCAATCTTGCGATCTCTAATGGAGTGTTTCCGTCAGCCTTTAAAATAGGACAAATTAAACCGGTCTACAAGGGTGGAGATAAGGATCTAGTTGACAACTTTAGGCCAATATCCATACTACCAACTCTTTCTAAAGTTCTTGAGCGCATAATAAATAAGAGACTGACACACTTCCCTGAGTCTAACAATATTCTTTCACCATCTCAGTTCGGCTTTCGTAGAGGAATATCGACTAACAATGCTGTTCACGATCTTGTGCATTCCATTGTCCCAGCATTAGATAATAAGAGAAAGTGCCTGGTGCTTTTCCTCGATCTGGCGAAGGCCTTTGATACAGTTACAATACAATCTCTCGCCTTCTACACAAGTTGGAAAAGTACGGAATAAGAGGCCTCCCTCTCCAGCTTTTTAAGGACTACATTTACGGTAGGGTCCACAAAGTGAAAATAGAGCAACGGATTAGTGAAGAGGCGCACATCACATACGGGGTCCCGCAGGGCAGTATATTAGGCCCTACATTATTCCTTATATATATATATATATTAACGACCTGTGTCAGCTGAAAGTGGGGGTAAAGTCTTTACCTACGCCGACGATACTGCGCTCTCGTTTTGCGGTGACTCTTGGGCTAATGTTTTCAAACTTGCTCAGGGAGGTTTTGACTCAGTGATGAAATGGCTAAAATGTAACGTCCTCACTTTGAATGTCTCAAAGACGAAATATGTAACTTTCTCACTCAGGTCAAGTAACCTCCCATCATCTGATCATAACATCTTAGCTCACGGGTGCAGTGGCCCGCCCTGTACGTTCCCTTGCTCTTGCCCTTCATTGGAGCAAAAGCTAATTTATATATTTCGAACTTTAAAATATGCTGCTGACCGAAAAACCATTAAGATGGTGTATTACGCGCTGTGCCACTCGCTTTTAGAATACTGCATCACCGTTTGGGGTGGCACTGCTAAAACACATATTTTGCCGGTGGAGAGGACTCAACGCATTCTTTTAAAAGTTGCTGCAGGTCACCCATATCGCTTCCCCACTGTCGACCTGTATAGGGACTGGAAAGTGCTTACAGTTAGACAAACCTTCATACTGAAGACCGTACTCAGGAAGCACTCACAGGTTCCCTATGACCCCAAATTATTTAGGGATAAACGTCGGAAAACTAAAGTCTGTGTCGAATCTGCCGAAAAAACTTCCTTCGTGCAAAGGTTTTCCATTTCCTCGGTCCCTTTCTCTATAACAGGATGAATGCTGCCCTCAATATCTACCCCCTTCGGAAAACAGCCTGCAGGTCCTCTGTTTCAAAATTTCTTGTCACTTGACTACGAGACCACAGAGGACTTGCTCTGTCCTCTGAGATAGTTTTGAGGCTAGGTTAACCTATTTCCCTATCCTATCTTTTCCTTTGAGCCGCCTCTTCTCCATTCACATAGTTGCCCACTTACTTACACATGCATACACACACACCGACACCCTCACACACACACACACACACACACCCTCTCTCACACACACAAACACACCCTCATACCGTCACGCACACGCTAACATACCCTAACACCCTCACACATACACACTTATATATATATATATTATATGCATATATATTTGCAAACATCCATTATACGAACACTCACACACACATACTCACATAGGTTATCTGTTTCTCATTTGTTCCTTTCTGTTTATCCTTTTGTTCATTGTAGCCCAGGTTTCCTTTTTTATGAAACCTTTATCAGGCACCAGTCTCTCACAAATATAGGATACTACGTTAATTTTTTTTTTTTTTAGTCTTAGTCTAATGTACCTATTTTTGTGATGGAAAAATAAACATATTTTTATTTTTTTTATTTATCAAGAAGCGTTCCTAATTACGGAGACGGTAATGCGTGTAACCATGCACCAGACTCAGGTCTAGAAGCCGCCTTAATACGAGCCAAGTCGACCCCAGTAGCATTTGTCTCGACACTCTCATAAATGAGTTTACACTGCATATTGTTTGGCACGGACCGGGATAAGTACAAATAGCGAGAGAACTGCCTCAGTTCGCAGTGGTGTATTTAGTAGTATATGGACTTGTTTTGTAGTTTTATTAGTGGTATATTATGCGCGATACCTACTTTGGTAGACAAAAAGCAAGTAAGTACTTTTTACTTAGAGATGTTTTAAAGAAACTTCTTAAATGCAATTAGTCGACATCGGTGCTTAATTGGAAAATGGTACCTGATTAGAAATACTTATCTATTAATTTTCTTTGTAACTACTTGTGAGCCATGTGGTGGCGGCTCCTTTTAAGAATACTGTCGCACCATTCCTCGTCTTGGATGTCGTAAAAGGCGACTAACGGACTGAGAACTGCACATACATACATCCAACTGCTTATAACGGCGACAGGCTCACCACCTATCACGCGAGCACAGGTGCAGTAGTAATTTGGTGAAACACGGACTGTGGCAGTAGTAGCTTTCGTGGTGCTAACTGCCTAGTCTCTGACTAACCCTCTAGGGACAATAGACGTGAATATGTATGTAATTACTTGTATGAGCTAAATTCTTTAGAGTGCTATAGACCATAGATAGGTATTTAAAGTTTATTACTCAAGACACAAGCATAGTAGATAGGTACTGTAAGGAGTTAATATGCAGCTCACATCAAAAGTAGGTTTTATTTATTTGTGTGTAAACCTTTTTGGTCTAGATGATTATTTGAATCATCGATAAGTAATTAAAAAGGTTTACATACAAATAAATTAAACTTACTTTTGCTATGAGCTGCATATAAACTCCTTACAGTACCTAGTAGATAGGTTTATGCCCGGTTCCTATAAACAAAAAACGATTCGTTTTGCCTACGAGCCGTTGTATTAGCTGCGAGGCGTAAGCTAAATGCGTTCCTATAAAAAACGATTCGTCAGGTATCTAACCGATAGTATGTTACCAACGGATGGGAGGGTTACCAGTAACGCTTCGTAACCTTATTATATGGAAGTGACACTAGCCTGCGTTCCTATAACCGTTCGTTGCTGGTTATCCTACCGGTACTTTTTGATCGGTTATTGTGTTATTTATGTGTATTTCGTCAGTAATTTTAATGTCATGCTCAGTGCTCAGTGAAGGTGATGTAGAAATGCTCAATATGTTATCGGGTTGGCATAATTCCGATGAAGACAATAAACGACGTGTATAAAACCATTCATGTTCATATTGGATGAACATGAATTCCAACAAAATGAAAAATGAGATTTTGCCTGGATAAACCATCAGTGCAAGAATTACTGACGGAAATATATCTTTATTTGAGAGTTACAGAAGCAAGGTTAGTTTGAATACAATAATAACCATCTTAAATAATGAACTAGCGTTCTTTCGATATTAATGATAATGGCCTTTTTTAGGGTCGGGTATAGAATCCAAGCGCAGGCTTTTCATATGTATGAGGGTTGGATTATGTAGGGGTTGGTGTAAATTCTCTAAAAACACAATTTTTTTCCACCGGAGACGCGTGGTTTTTTTTTAAATTTCATTATAAAAATACGTGAAAAGGAACGCTATGTCATTCCGTTTCGTACGTAAATGCCCTCCGTTTGTGTTTTGTTGTGCTCTGTGTATTATTTCTGATGCATCTGGGGTCAAAATTAGTGACGGAATCGAATTAGTCAACCCTGACTCCACGTGGTACTAGTCTGCCCTACCCCTAGTGTTTAAAAGGCCCGGAGGCGCGGAGGGAGAGCAGCCCCCCGCCCGCTGTAGCATGGAGTGCCTGCGGTTTGTTACGCAAGGGCGGAGGGGCTGCACTTCCCGCAGCGACGGAGACGTTCGGAAATCTTTAGTTTGCTATTCATATAGGTGCATTAGATATTTTGACCAAAAAAACCTAATTTCACCCTAAAAGCACATAAATATACTTAATTTTTGTTCACACGGCGGCAGATAAACCTACCCAAAACTGTCAAATTTCTACAATCAATTTTGAACTTTATTATTTAGTTATAAGGATCAATATTCATTGGAGAAATTTGACAGATTTGGGTAGGTTGATCTGCCGCCGACTGTTCACTCCTAACCTCAAATTTTAATCTTGAATATCTCTGAAAGTTTGCGTTTGGTTTGGTGGTGAGTGGGTTCGGGAGGTGGGGGGGGGGGGCTACCCCTCCCCCTTTTCCCCCCTCTCAAAGCCTAATTCTATACAAACCCCCTTTTTAAACCAAATATTGCTGGCTTTTAGATTTTATGCTTTGGGTACAATGCACGGCCGGTAGTCTACGTATAAAATATTTCAACTGTCAATTAATAATGTTGGTTTTATTTCAGGTACGATATTATTTCATCTGCATTTATCCATAGTGGAAAAGCCTAAAACTTTATAATACCTGCATTAAATACGAATGTTGCAGCAATTTCCTTTTGTACAATTTAGCTAAGTCCGAAATGTTATCGATTTCTGCTTAAAGTATAAGTACTACGAAAACAACAAATTAAAATAATCATTAATAGTTAACTGTGTTTCATTTATAATAAAACCAAAATTATTTATGAATTTAAATTTGAATAACGGGATTGGGCATGGATTATATAAGTCCATAATAAGGGCCAAAGCTTTTTTAATATCTAAAATGCTGTGATCCGATGCCACAAACTTTTATTCCTCTTTCAATTAAAAACAAACTTTATCTATGAGTGACAACTTCAAAAAATGACGCGACGTGTTTTGTTAACGTTGTTGCAATTACCAATGAATAATAAATTATTTAAACAAAATCGTTCTAGGATTACCGAACTAGTAACTAAATTGTAATTTATTACATTATTAATGTTTTTAAAGTACAGTTACGATTCTAAACTATGTTTTAAAAATAGTTTTTGAAGGAACGAAATCATTAAAAAATCCGGAACGAAACGCGTGAGGGCAGAAGGAGGATCGGCCTACCTACGAACACTCGTCGCTGGTAAGCATGAACGGATTGTTGTGGAACGCTAAGAACGCCTCGTTGTTAGTAACAAGAAAACGGATGGTAACTGAAGTAGAGCGACGATCCGTTAGATATAGGAACCAGGCATTAATGGGTATATAGATTTATGTATGAAGGCGCTTGATTGTTGAATTAATGCTCATAATAACTATTTTTAGTTTTAGTATCATTGAAAACTTCCATGTTGTAGGATATTATTAAAGATTTAAGTTATAAGGAGTATCTATATATAATACCTTTCAATAATAGGTGAACCTCAACAATCACCACTTTTGAGTGTATCTTTGAGGTTGATATTTATTAATTATTTTTTTACTAAATTAAAACCTTTCTTAATCAATATCCGATCGTAGTTATTTAATAAATAAGAATTAGGTAGTTACATAATTATACTGGATGACTTTTTTTACCGTCAGGAAAATAAACGTGTGAGATAGGTCAATGATTTATGTGACGATAGCATGATCACTTAAAAAAAAAGTTTAATATTTTTTTTTTATATAAATTACCTATCCTCATAACCATCTAATTCTAAGTTAATTTTGATTAACATAACATTTAAAAAAAGAATATTAGAAAAATAATAATAAAAATACGAAACCGACCAAAACTCAAACGCATATCCACCCTACTCCGACATTTAATTCATTCAGTCACGCGCAGGGCGGGCGCCGGGCGGCGCGGCCGCGCGTCTCCCGCGCCGCGCGCCCGCTACCGTTTTACTACACTACCTACGAATAATACGCATGCACTAATGTATTTTTAATTTATGCATTTTTTTGGAAATTCCAAAATTCCAAAATTTATAAAATTACATGTATTTTATAAACACACTCACGTATAGAACTTGTTTTAGGTACAAAATACATAGTTCTTTTTTCCTGACGGTAAAAAAAGTCATCTAGTATGGTACTTCTAGTATATACTTATGTATACTTAGGTTCGTGTTAATGAATTAAAAGAAATAAGGAAAACCATGTTCACTAAACAGAAGTATAATTACAACAGAAGTTAAGAGTTATCCCTATTTTGTTAAACCTCTCGTAACGTTTTTAACTCTCCACGAAACTATCATAAACATTAATTATGGACTGATTTTTCAACAGTTAAATAAAACTTTCCAGCTGATAAAATGTTACCAATTTAAATTAAAATATCACCCTATAATACAAGAAACAACGAGATGACAACACATTTTTAAAATGGCTGTACAATAATCTATTAGCAATAAATTAACGTCATTGATTATGTGCATCCGATAAAGAGTCGGACATACCTACGTACACACATATCAAAGTTCCGATCTTCATTCACCATTTAATTCGTTCATTAAATCACGTTATCATTAAATGCTTATGAACGCGACTTTACATGTTGTTGTTGTATGGGAAAAAAAAAGTTGATATAACTTTTCATAGAAGCACCGACAAATTCTGGCGTTTGTCAACAAATTCTGGCGTTAGTCGACAAATTCCGACAAATTATCCACAAATTATTGGTGTAATCAGATCTTCGCTACGACCCGTAGTTTCAGAGATACAAGGTGGCCACGCCAGGATGAGCGCTCATCCTGGCGGGGCCACCTTAAACCCAAAGAACAGTGGACCGACAAATTCCGAGATTTCACGACAAATTCCGACAAATTATCGCAAATTATTGGTGTAATCAGATTTTCGGTTTCAGAGAAAAAAAGGTGGCCACGCCAAGATGAGCGCTCATCCTGGCGGGGCCACCTTGAACCCCTTATAACTTTTGAAAGGTGGACCGACAAATTCTGAGATTTCACGACAAATTCCAACAAATTATCTATAGTCACACATTTCCAGTTGGTTATGGTGACCACGCCAAGATGAGCCACACTAGCGGCACCAGTGTGTCGACTTTTTTAGCAACTGATTTTAATGTTTAGCTACAATGGAATACAGACCATCTGCTTCGTAGCTGTTATCCTGTACAATACCATACCATGAAAATAAATGTTATTTTTGGCGACGAAGACTGGGTCGTTTACTGGACTTCGTGTCGAACACTGGTGCCACAACGTTAAATTGTTCCGAAAAACACTGAGCATGTGGTATTATCATTTAATGATCACCTATTCGCCGACCTGGGAAAGATGCTTAACTTGTGATATAGGTGTTACAGAAAGAGTAGTAATAAAAGAAATGTTTCGATTAAAGTTTATTTAATAAAACTACACAAAGGTTAATTACTAACGACTCCATTTTCATAGTAGTACACACGGCGGCAGATCAACCTACCCAAACCTGTCAAATTTCTCCAATGAATATTGATCCTTATAACTAAACAATAAAGTTCAAAATTGATTGTAGAAATGTGACAGTTTTGGGTAGGTTGATCTGCCGCCGTGTGTAGTCATTTGGTGCTCAAAAAGGGGTGTACGTTACCGCAGCAGGAAAGTAGCTCCTAGAGTGTTGTTATGAGTGGAAATAATTAGTGCGTAATCTGCTGTACATGTGCGCCGCATAAAAAATTAGTGCGTGTTGTCATTTTGGGGAAAAACGAAAAAAACGATTCCTGCTGCAGTAACGTTGTTCCTGCAGGAAAATTCTAAACGAATGATCGGAGAGAGAAAAATTGTGCATGGGCAGAGAGCTTACATTAGGGCAAAAATGTGCGCCGAAAATAAAATATGTGCTTCTTTAGATTTTCGAGAACTGTACGTCATACTGTCACATTCACTTACTCACTTTTCATATCATGTTATTTATAAAAACATATTTTAGTAAAAATATCCTTTTTTCTTTTAATTTTCTTCTGTACAAACCTTGTCCTGACAATAACAAACTCAAAAAAAAAAATTATCCAATTTTGTGCAGTCGATCGGCAGTTATGCGCGTACATACATTTCAGTGATTCACTTTTATTAATATAGATATGCGAAACATTCCAAGCTAAAAATGTTCCCTATGTTATTTGACTAAACGCACAAATTTTTGGTTTAAACCCGCTCATCTTGGGTTGAGCCGGTTTCTTGTATGTTGACGTCAAAGTTATGAAAGAAGAAGTCAAGAAGGATCGAATACAGTTTTCAGTGAGCTTATACGTTTACTCGTTTAGGCACTGCGATTATTTTTCGGATTAAAAAGAAAGCGCGATTACTTAAAATTTATGAATATTTTAGTAAATTTCATTCTATCACAAATACGCACAAATCAAGAGCTACTCGTGTATGTTTATTCTACAGGCGCACATAAATTGGCTTTATACACGATTCTGCAAAACGTTACTCCAGCAGGTAATGCAATATCTCGAAAACCTAAAGAAGCACATATTTTATTTTCACCGCACATTTTTGCACTAATGTAAGCTCTCTGCCCATACACAATTTTTTCTCTCCGATCATTCGTTTAGAATTTTCCTGCAGGAACAACGTTACTGCAGCAGGAATCGTTTTTTTCGTTTTTCTCCAAAATGACAACACGCACTAATTTTTTATGCGGCGCACATGCACAGCAGATTACGCACTAATTATACGTTCCAGTCATAACACTCAAGGAGCTACTTTCCTGCTGCGGTAGCGTACACCAAAAAAGGGGGTTAGAAACCTAGAGTTTTCCGGGAGTTTTGAAAATTAGTGATTTATAGGTTTCGACGTGCTCTTTTCGAATTTTTACTTTACCACCTCGTATCTTTGCCGATCGCGCCGCCGTATTGGAAACATGGCGCTCGGAAACAGTTTTTGAGAATAACTCCGTTCCGACTCATTTACGATAAAAATAGTTGTGTAACAATGTAAACTAGAGAAAATTTCCTACAATTTATGTAATAACCTTTTTTTGTAAAACAATAGTTTCAGCGTACGAGAGCCGCAAACTAAGACACGTCTACACCAACACGCGTTGTTCGTATATATTAACGAAAAATATTTCACTACGTGTCATGTTGAAAACCCGGTCTTACAGGTCTACTGCAATGAACCTTACAGGCAGTAGGCCTGTAAGGTTCATTGCAGTTATAATGGGACACGTCGCCTTGGCGTCCGGATAAACGCCAGGGAAACGTTTTTTAGATAGCTTTCATTGCCGTATAAGAGCATTGTAAGCGTTTATACATCTTCTACATAGCCGAATCAGGCGCAGTTTTATATAGCCATTCTGATGTATAGAGGCTTTAATTAGCGACCAAAGGCTTTTTATGCGGCTTTTATTTGACATAAAATTATATATTGCTTATTTTTCTAGCCTAAAGTAATATAAAATGTCAAATTGTTCTAAAATATAATTTAGATGCGGACCATAATCCTTATATTAATACGTGAAGCAAAAACTTTGTACCCCTTTTTTACAAAAATTGCGCGGACGGAGGAGTATGAAAGGGGTTCGAACATTTCTCTATGGAAGCTGGCATATCCACTTGCCGCCATTAGTAATTACGTATGTATATGCATTCTTTTCTAAATTGAACCCAGGATCTCAGAGATGGCGCGACGCCAGACCCGGCGCGCTAACCACTCAACCACGGAGGTCGTCGAAGTCGTCGTTTCATTGCGATGTGATGCGATTTAGTAGGCAAGTAATTAATTAAAGTGGTTTTTTCGTGCTTAGTAGCACGTGTGCTGCCTTCTAATAAATAGTTAAATCAACCTGGGAACTATACACACGGAATTACTGCTATTTTAATGATGGTCATGGTTCTCATATGGCGATCTTTACCTCCAAATATCTCGGGAACGTGACAATTTAGGGTACCAATATTACTTGACATTTTTTGTTTGTAAAAGTATCCTCTATCCATATATAGCACTTTCATCGTGCGCGGCAACTTTGAAAAATCAAAATGGCAGCGAGTGGATATGCCACAAACGTTCTATCCCCTTTTGCTCACATATAACTTATATTGAAAAGGTTATCCGAATGTTAATTTTTTTTTTTTAAATTATGCATAAAAATACTTTAAATCAATAAAACAAGCATTACACACACTACCATGTATTTGATACAGACGCATATGTATTTGACACACACGTATATATACTCTTTTAAAAATTTCAAAATGGAAGAGCGGCCGAAATTTGTCAATGCCAATCTAAACTTACATTCTATCTTTTTAATTTTTTTTCATTGCTTAGGATACAATCCGTGCAGGCTTAATAAAATTACGGTCGAATTTCGACCACTGGGCGACCACTAGTTTAATTAAATGCCACAACACAGTAACTAAACAAGGCGACAAACATTTATTTAATTGTCAATTATTTAGGTAGGTGATATGATTAATATAGCATCATTCATATGGGAGTTTAATTTTACTGATAATTTATGCCTGTTTGCTGTGAAATTTTGATGCGCCTTTATAATCGTCTATTTTAAAATAAATTACAGGTGTTAAATTTAAACAAAAAAAATTATTAAATTAGATGTTTTGATTAAAATTGAAATAAAGACACGTAAATTCAAGATAAGGTATTGGAGCAACATTATAATAAGCTTAATGATGGATATATCACGTAGAAATATGTTTAGTTTTATTGCATTTTTATTTCTACAATGGAAAAATAAAAGAAACATGGCGCTGCTGTTTACATTACTAAAAAGACTTTAATCTGCTTAATGCAGTATAAGAAACATCTATCAAGCCAAAATATTGCTATTAACTGTAATATAAGCCATTTTAAGCATTACATTGTGTAGTCGCAATTAATATAGCTAATAGTTGTTTGCAAAAAATATAATATTAGTGAGTGCATCGACCTGAATTTAACCACCACTTCTTTTAAACTTTTTCCACTGTCTTTCATCCATAATTTAAATGAAAAATAATAATAATAAGTTCCTTACACAAAATACAAAATGGGAGTATTATTTACCTAAGTTTAATTATAGCATTATAAGAATCATTTATTGCTCTGGAAGTCACAAAGTTGTTACTTAAATAACCATTAGTAAATTAATGTTCATATAAACAACTTTTAATCATATTATTACTAGGTAAACACTGCTTAAAAAGACAAGCATATTAAATATATTTAATAATATTGATCTCTAAAGTTTACGCGAACACTACACATTGAATGAAACAACTTTTACGGATCTACTCGCGTTTAATTTCAGATTACTTATTTAATGTTTATCCTGACGTTTCGAACCCTTTGCAGGGTCCGTGGTCACAGGGAGACTGAGGTGTTGGTCATTCATCCCTAGGATGATACGCGAGGCTATTGAAATTAAAAAACATCCTAATTTTAATAGAGAAGATGGTTGGAATCTGCCACCAGCCTGGGATCCCATCATACAAAATATTAAATCCCAGCCCAGACACCATACTGCCAGACCAAAAGATACTGTAAGCTCTTTCTGCGTAAAACGGAACGCACCTGATTAAATTTAAATGAGGGTATACAAGCTACCAACTAATTATGAGATGACCAACACCACAGTCTCCCTGTGACCACGGACCCTGCAAAGGGTTCGAAACGTCAGGATAAACATTAAATAAGTAATGTGTAAATTAAACGCGAGTAGATCCGTAAAAGTTGTTTCATTTCTATATTTAATAATGCTTTTATTTGACTGTTCAGATTTGTTTGAAAATGTCTGTTACACATTATTAAAGCAAATTACAGCATATTTATACAACGAACAACCGATTAATAGCTATATAAGTAGCTTTATCAAAATTGCTTTATACAACAGACACAAATGTTTACACAGCTTATTTTAAAAGCCATTATATAACAGCAATTCAAGAAACGCTGAGTCAACGTTTACACAGCATTTAAATGAAGCTTATAATTAAATTAAGCTAATTAACAATATATTGTGCCTCTATACAACTATGTACTGCATAAATGCTATATAAGATAATTTTTACATGACTTTTGTGCTACCTGGGATTATACTTGCCATTACGACTCTCGTACGCTGAAACTATTGTTTTACAAAAAGAGGTTACTACATAAATTATATAAATTTTCTCTAGTTTAATTTATTACATAACTATTTTTTATCGTAAAATGAGTCGGATAGAGTTATTCTCAAAAAACTGTTTTTGAGCGCCATTTTTCCAATATGGCGGCGCGAGTGGCAAAGATACGAAAATGAAAATTCGAAAAGAACACGTCGAAATCTATAAAATCACCAATTTACAAAACTCCTGGAAAACTTTCCAGGTAAAACTACCAAATGACTGGACTATAGTCCGATCTAGATTCTGACATTGATCACTCAAACAAACCAATATGTGCTTATTACTTAACATGTTTAAAAGTTACCGCAACAATATTGTACTTAACATTAAAACTACATTATGATATAGTCATTCCGTTCACTAGAACCGATGTCCCCGCATCACTCTCGAGTCCTCGGCGTTACATTCTCTTTTATCAGCGGACAGGAGCTAAATTTTTCCATGTACAAATTTGTATAATGTACACATAATATGCCAAACTTTCCTAGACGTTATAAAAATATGATATACCTAAACTTCATATATTATAGTTACAATCCAACAATATCATAATTCAAATTAAATTTACAATTGTAATTCCTTAATCTACAATATGTTATGCTGCAACGCATCATTATATTATTTCTATCGAACGACAAGTCCAAATAAAAGGAGGCGCCACACACTCCATTTCTCGGCAACGAATCACTATATTATGTACAGTTCTATCTGAGAGCGTGTCAAACGCGCACAACTTTGCTATATAAAATGGGCAAAATTTCAACAAATTAAATCTCACTCCGTACCACCCTCAACATTAAAAACTGTATAGTCTCGCACCTCAACGAAAAATCCCCACGACAAGCTCGCAACAACGTAAATCTGTAGACAAATTCAAGAGCGAATATACACCGATAGAAACGTTAACACTTAATCTATTGCAAATTTTATAGTGGTGTAAAAATGAAGACAATCTATTTTAATAAATAAATGTATCAGAATTGAAAGGCTCCGCGAGTGAAGCCCGGCGCGTTTAGCTGTGGCGAGGCATGTCATCGACGGACATCTGTATAGCGGGCTGCATCGGGATCTCGGACGACGTCTCGGACGAGTCGGAGCCCGGCGTCAGCAGCCGCCGCGACCACGGCCCGCCCTCCTCGGTCTCAGACTCCCGCACGTCGATCGACGACGGGGACCCGACCGTCGACTCCACCGACGAGACGGTTCGCTCGGCGACCTCGTCGGTCAAAATAGGCATCGACTTCCCGATCGAGTCGTCATCCGTCAGGAGAGGCATAGAGATAGGACCGCCCATCGGCACGTCTTCGGTGGTCACGAAAGTCATTTCGGTGTTAGATTGTAATAGAGACGTCCCATAATTGTTTCCACTCAACGGGTCAGTCGTTTTAAGCGCTATTCTGGGGTCGGTCACGGTAATGGGTAGCTCGAGGGAGGTCGGCACCGTGTGGGGCGTGACACCTATGACCGCGAGCCCGTCCTCCAAGTTGGCAGGCACCACTGGGTCAGTGTCGACTTTAGACGGCACTTCGACGGGAGTCATGATCGGCTGATTAAGCGTGGTGCTAGTCTCCGATACGCGACAATGTACGGACACGTTGGCGTTAAGATCTCTGAAATCCGGCATTTCGTCTCTAGGAGGTTCTTGGAACACGTCACTATTAGCGAGCGCCGCCTCGAGTATGTCCCTCCGCTCGGGTTGAGAAGAGTGCATCGGTATCGGCTCGACAGCCATGGGAACGAGCTGATTGTTCTCGAGGACTAGCGGCCGGTTGTCTATGGGCGTCAAAGTGCCGTTGTCCTCAACGCAGAGGTAGAAGGAGCCCGGCGGTCCCCCAAAGTGTTCCCCGGGCACCGCCAGCAGCTGCCCGTCGGAAAGGGGTGCGGGCGGCGGCGCCACCGGCTCCGGCTGCGTCACGATCGGCTCCGGCTGCCGCACGATCGCAGTAGAAGGCAACATCTCTTCGAGATTGTCCAAGTCGGGGTAAGTCGAAGAGGTTGTCACAGAAACCGTGTTTGATATAGAAGGACCGACTGTTGTGACGACGTTGCTGGATAGAGGCGTCAAGGCCGGCATCGCTGGAATCTGTAAAGGCGTCGGGGCGATAGCTATCTCCTGCTTAATCCGTTTCATGGGCGACGGCGATTCGGTCACTGTCTTTCTTATTCGTTTCTGGACGATACTGGGCACCGATTCGCCGGGGGAAATTGTAATAGTCTTCTGAATGATCGGTTTATTTTCCATGGGCACAGGTACCTTTTGAATGATCTGACCGGTACGTTGGAAATGCTCGAATTGTGAGGCGGTTAGTTGTACGACGGCTCCCGATTTTTGTTGTAATAGTATCAACGGCTCTGATGTTTTCTGTACGGCCTGAATAATTTTCTTTGGCTCGGCTGATACGATGCGCTTGGGTACCGGTCGTATTTCAGGCATAGGAGCTATGTTTTGCGCAGTGGTCGCAACACGACCTCCGATGATTAGTTGACCTTTCGACGTGATGATGGCGCTCTTTTGCTTCGGTACGATCCTCGTTTGTGTTTTCACTTGAGGAACCGAAGTGATTATTTGCTTTTGAGTATTAACCGGATTTGTAGATATTCTATGTGTAATTGTTTTTAATTGTGATGTATTTTGTTGTTGTTGTTTATTAGGGAACAGGATCTTCTCATGTTCCGAAGTAAGAACTATTCTAGACTGCGCGCCCTGAGCATTAGTTATAATCATGACTGTGTTGCCCGGGCCGTTAGCGTCTGACGAAGAAGGTATTAACTTTGCCGATACAGGCTTGTTTTCATTAAAGTTCACCGGCGTGTCTGTGGTTTTTGATACCAAAACGTGTGCCTTTCCAGTCTGTGGATCAATAACAATCTTCTGAGTACGTCCCGGGCGAGGGGAACTAGCTGTGGGTAATATCAGAAACTTTTCTGCTTTGACTGTACTTTGGGGCACTGATTGAATTAATGCCGGAGCAGGTTTTAGTTCTTTTAGGGCAGGTTCAGCTTTTGTCATAATAATTTTTTGTTTGCCTGTTGCTTTATCAATAATCAGCATCGGTTTCGCACCTCGCAGTTTTGATGATTTCGAGAGAATATTCGGAGTAGTCGTAACTTTATTTACGTCGCTCACGGGATTCATGAGTAATGTCTTTAGTTCCGGTTTGTTAGGCACTTTGTTTATAATCTGTTTTTCTGTTTCAACCACAGTCTGTTTGGTTTTGACCAGCTTGGGTGGATTAGATGAATTTGTTATTAAATTGCCATCTGACATAACTATTGGCATTTTATCTATACTTTCGGGAGTTAATATATCATCGGACAGAACTATCGGCATTGAATTTATGTCAAAAATAGAATCATCAGAAGCTACCGTTGTTTGCTTTGTCTGTTTGGTTTCCGTGAATTGTGATATAAGAGAGTTTTGTGGTTTAATTTTTTGTAATTTAGTTGGTGGTTTTTGGACTTTTCTCACCTTTTGTTGTATAATAGTAATAGTGTTGGCGTCCGGCGTGTCTGGAGATGTTTGTATAGTGTACGTTTGCACTGAGGATCTATCTTGTTGAGGTTTATTACTTCGGGATAGAATTATTTTATCCGCATTGCCGATATCATTAATGTTATTCAACAAGGTTTTATTTGAGGCAGCACGTCGTATGATTACAGGTGTTTGTGATTTCCCTTTTAGCGACTGCTTAGCAACGTCAAAGTTTAAAATCTTTTCTTTACCCGGAATCACTATTTGTTTGGTTGGGGCAGCCTTAATCACTTTGGGAGTACATGGTTCTTCCAGAATCTTTAATAGTTTTGATGACGTAGTTTCATATTTGACTGATTTGCTGTTTATCAGCTCGTTACTATTATCACTAGATAGAGACGCAACTTTTTGTTCGACTGTATTCAACTTGTCTATACCATTATTTTGTTTTACAACTGTATCACTTATTGGTATTTCATTTGTGCTGGTTTCAGCCATGTTTAGTTTATGATCTATTGATTCAGACATCTGCACTAACGACTGAGCGGCATTCAAATTTTCACTTTTCTCTTGTTCTGTCTCAAAACGAACATTCATATCATTGCCCGTAACCAAAGCTTGCTCTACGGGATTAGCTATTTCTGCAGGATGTTCTATTTCGGCAGGATGTACTACTTCGGCAGGAAGTACTATTTCAGCAGGAAGTACTACTTCGACAGGATGTACTTCTTCGGCAGAATGTACTATTTCGGCAGGATGTATTATGTCAGCAGGATGTACCATTTCACCAGGATGTTCTATTTCAGTAGGCTTCATTTCGGTATCTGCCTCATATGCATTATCTACTACAACAGTGTCCGGTGCAATGACATCTTCATTTTCAATAGGGGCCACAACTATTAAATTCTCACTACTTTTATTTTGAATTGCAGTCGCTGGCAAGTTTATAAGGGCTTCCGCAATTTGCAAATCCGACTCAGATGGGACGCTTTCTGCGACAATTTCTTGATGATCAGGTATAACTACTTCTGTTTCTACTAACTTTTCTTCATTTCTTTCTTCCTCAGGTAACGTTAGCTCTGTAGTTTCATTCAAATCATATTCATTGTTTCCGTTAAAGCTATTTTGCAACACATTACATTCCTCCTCGTGTGTTTTTTTCAATTCTAGTGGAGAGACTTCATTTTCTACATTTAAATTCTCATTGAATCCATTAAAGTTGTTTATACCATTATCTTTATTGTCATCTTCAAATAAATCCTCTGGTGGATCATCTCCAATGTTTTTGGTTACTCTATCGGAGTCTCGTGATACGCTTAACAGTGCATCGACTGCTGAAGCGGTTGATTCATTCATGTATGGTTGCTCTGTCTTGTCAAGTGCATTTTCAAAGCTAGGCTCAGAAGGCAAGGCATTTTCTTCAGATATGGTTTTTTCAATTTCGCATATGGTTTCAGATTCTTGAATTACAACATTAGGGTCTGGTGTAACTTGTTCAACAATTACCTCCACATTTTCGATTTCAGTGTCTTCAGTGTTTTCAGTAACTATTTCTGTAACTACTTCAGTAGCTATTTCCTCAACCACTGGGGGAGGAATATCATCTTTGATAAATAAACTTTTTGTTTCCTGGTATGTAATTTCGTTAATTGGTTTTATTTCTTGGGTAGGGTACAAAACGTCTTTAATACTAGATGATACTGATTTTTCCTTAGGTTTAATTGTTTGCATTGGTTCAATGCTAAACTTGTCCGTATCAATTATTTCGTCTAGCTTGGTCGGCTTTTCAGGACGTAAATAATCTTTTGACAGTTCTATTTCATTTTTCTCTTTTTCACGTAACTGTGCAGCTTCTGCTTTCATTTTTTTCAACTGTATTTTGGGTGCTAGTCGTGCTACTTTAACATGTTCAATTGGAGGTGATTCTCTAGCTTCAGGTGACGAAACAGTATCTGAACCATTTATTTCATTTTCCGACATGTCCATTCGTTCCACTGCGTTCAATTGTTCCGCAACATATTTTCCAATAGCATCTTGGCTTCTCGAATGTCGGCTTCGAAAAAAGGTTTTTGTTTTGAAAATAGCTTTTGTTGGTGGAAGTTCATTTAGCGGTTTGTCTGCATCTTTGCTGGATTCCGGTGTCTTAGACGTATTTTTATCAGGTGATTTAACAATAGAGGCCTCAGGAAAATTTTCCTCTACTTTTAATGGTTCTGGGACTGATGGTAGATCGGGAACAGTAGTTTTATTAAGTAGTTCAGCAACTTCTCTAGCTACTTCATCACCATCCAAGCTAAGACTTTTAGTGTCCTCTTTTCGTTTTGATGGATTTTTTACACGTGGAATTATTCTACCAACACCCGCTTCTACCGGCCAGTCTTCATCTTCACAAAACTCATATTTTGAGTCACTTGTAGATTCGATCTTCTCTATTGGAATTTCCTCGACTCTTTTTTCAACTGGTGATTCCACTTCTACCGGTATTTGAGCACTTGGTAGCTCAGCTGGACTAGGCACGGCGGGTGATTCTGCCGCAACAGGTATTTCAGGAGATCCCGCCATAACTGTTGCAGCACCATCGTCATTGCATTCGTCGTCGTCCACGTCATCCCAGTCAGCTAATAAACTGGTCTTAATTTCCTGGTTAGTCTTGAGCTTTTTAGCATTAGAAATTTCCTTAGCGTCTTCACTTGTACGTTTTTGAGCTTGCACAGATTTCTTTGAACTTTTCTCGGGTTTCTCTTTACGAGGTCGTGAAACTTTCAACGACTTCGATGTACTTGGAGTAGATTTGACAGTTGATTTCACAACTTTTTTCTTTACAGGCGAAGGTGTGTAAGGCATAAAGGTAACACTGTGCGTTTTGTTGTGTAAAATTAAAACATTCAAACGTGATGTAGAAAATGAACAAGCATGACATGAGTAAATACCAGAGCTAGAGACTGTCGGAGTGGTAAATGAAGGTAATGTCTTATTTACATTTTGTAGTTTTTCTGGACTTTCCCGCGTTTCCTCTTCCTTGGGTGCACTTTCACATATATTTTCTAAAACTTCAGCTTCAGTTCCACTTGACGAAGGAGTTAAAACAGCTTCTGCAAGTTTAGTTGCTGTAGATGATCCTTGTACGATGATGTGAGCTTTGTAGCTGGCTTTCTCTTTCATCTATAAAAGAGAAATTATAAACATTGTACTCAAACTATAATAAAAAGATTTTTTATGATTACTGAATGTAACTAACAATGTGTGACATTTATTTAAAAAAGATGATAAGGAACAAAAATTATAAAGTAAAAAAGCTAATCTGTACTAATTTAAGATGAAGCTACCTTTCTTGTAGGTGTACTAACTCTTGGTGAATCTGTAGAACGTCCTCTGCCTCTTCCTGGAAGTAAACAAAACTATTATTCACTCTTTACAGCACCATATTTTTTTTTTCGTTTCCATCATGCGATCAGTCATAAACTATAAGCAGATGAGATGTCTTCTCTTAAATATGTAGGGCGCTACTCCCAGCGGAGCCAGCCCTTTCGTTTTCAATCAGTTATTCTACTGACTATCTTCGCCGCTTCATTAACTGACGAAGCTGGTTTGGGTGCTTTTGCAGCCGTTGTTTGTAGTTAGCACCATGTTTGTATTTCTTCCTTGATTGTTGGCATGTCAAGGTAGTAATGGAGGTCTGTTGTTCTGACAAACCACGGTGCGTTAGGTATATGTTTAAGGATATAGTTTTGCACCCTTTGCATTGTCATTATATTAGAGGCGCAGGCAGAGCCCCAGAGCTGAATGCCATATGTCCAAACAGGCTTAAGCATGATCTTATAAATTAGTAGTTTGTTATCTATAGACAAGGTTGAGTTTCTGCCCATCATCCAGTAAAAGATCAATGTGTTTGAGGTTTATCTCTTCTCTTTTTGTTTGGAGATGCTTTCTCCAGGTCAGCCTGCAGTCCAGGTGCATCCCTAGGTATTTTACGACTTCATGATGGCGGAGTTTTGTAGAGCCCGAATTGCGTCAATTATCAATAAATATTTATGAAGAATAAAAGTAGTAATATAATAATACATGTGAATTAGGAAAATTAAATAAGGAATAGTTATAAAACTGTATTTTTAGTTTATACGAAACACACACAGCTAGCGTTCGTACCATTTCTGTGTACTGAGCGTTATTGTATCGAAATCCCATTTTTTCGATACGGAAACTAACACTGCGCGGGAGCAAGAGACAGGCAGATCGCGCGGGGCGCATGCGACGCATACACATCGGTCGATAGCTTTCGGGTGACTGATACGGGGGGTGGGGGTGGCGTGCGTCCACGTGTTGTTGTTTGTGGAGCCGGCGCGTGCCTTGATTGGTGCGCTATGCGACCTTGCGCCCTCTCGCATCCAGGTGACAAGCGATGCGCGCGCGCGAGTGAGTGAGATTTTTTCTAGTAGGGTGTACTTTATTTGAGATTTTGTAAATATTATTTGGTCAAAATGTAACATGGTATCAAAAATATTGAAATCGATTCTATTACTGATTGTGAACAAAGTTTTCAAGTTTCGTATAAACTAAAAATAACATTGTATAATTAAATAGGAATAGGTGCAATTTAAAGGACAATGAGAAGATACGTCCCTGGCATCCAACAGATTTGAAACAAGTGTCATTTGAAACATCTGTTAGAATAGAGAACTTTTTACTATGGCGACATATTTCAAATACGTTGGGTTAGGTAGGTGGGAGGTTAGGTTAGGTTAAGTTTTTTCCTGGGGTGCGAGTCAGGTGACCTTCACGTTGGTGCACCCCAACGTGAAGGTCACTCAGTGGCAACAGCTGGTTCCAACAGTCTCTCGCTCTGGCGTGTAGTAGACGCTTGGACCCAGCCGGCTGACATCTGACTAGGCGGGGTCTTTTCTGGACTTTGCAGCTCCCATATGTGGCCCACTCTGGGTCACATAACTCACAAGGACGGCGTCCTTTCTGGGCGTCGTACCACAAAGACGGCCGCCTCTTAAAGGTTCTCAGGTCGCACGGGCGGAAAGGGGGTACCAGTGAGAGCGGTGCAACCGGGGCGAACGCTAGCCCCGAAGCCTTTATCTGCCCTTTCGCTGCAACGACCCCACCATTGGCGCCGTGGGTACACGGTGACTGGGCAGACCAGAAGCCTAAAGGCCGAGGGAAGGAAAACCCACCAATCCTCGGAGAAAACCGGTAAAAACCTGTCGGTACCGCCCGACCCCGACAGTACATAGGGCGCCCTTGGCGAGTAGGCATCGCATGGGTGACCTTTTTGGCCTAATGAGGGAATAGCAGCCCTGAAATTGCCAGGGGTATGAAAACCCTGAAATTATCCAGGAAGACAACCTGTAATTGTTCCAACGTAAGCGCGTCTTCCGAAAATATTATACCCCAGGAGGGTACTCACAAATCTGTGAGAGAACCCTTTGAGGATAGAGTTTGGAGATAAATGGAGAGTTAAGGGGAATAGAGTCGGAGGATCTGGTGAAATGGCTGGGATTATCGGACACCGGAAACCCCCGACGAGCTCCCGGCAATTCATCGATCCAGGTCACCCATAATCCCCACCCTAGTACCTCTTCTGTAAGAGGATCTGGGTTGGAGGATGCGGCGGATAGCAGGGAAGACCCCTTAGATCTCCCGTTGCAGCAGAGGCGGCACGTGAGGGACGACCGACAAATGCTGATCCTTCCCAGAAGAGGAGGCCCTTCATAGGGCGAAAAAACCTTCAAGGCATAACTGCCGGGCGCATGGATGCTGCGCTAGCTGGGGCCACAACGCGTACATTATCTGCGACAGGTGACGCAAGGCCCGTCCAGTCCTGACGATTTTCCCGGGGGTTTTTTTTGGGTCGGTCAATAACATCTGCGCCAATCCCACATACCCCCGCGGGTTGTAGCTTAGACGCAGTAGCTCCCCGCGGGACAATTTGGATGCAAGTTTTCCCCAGGTAAAAAAAAAGGTTAGATTTTTCCCTGGGCTTTTAGTGGGTTGGCCGCACAACATCTCAGGTCAACCCCACACGGGTAGACCCGAACCACGGGATGATTCCGTGGGGAATAATTCCTCAGGGTAAAAAAAGGTTAGGTTAGGTTAGGTTACGATAGCTTTTTTTATATATTTTTTCTTTTTCACTCACACATTTACTTAATTAGATTAATCACAATAAAACAGTTTAAACTCTTAATATAAAGGATATTTCGTTACTCTAGAAAACATCTTATTTCCTCAGATATTTGCACATTGCAAAAGACAGAATTTCATGCAAACAATAAATACTAAGAACCTAATAGAAATATTAAACAATAGGTACATAGGTACCTTTTTTTGCCGACCCTGGAATTTTCCTAGGGGTATCACCAAAGAGGCCAGCATAACTTTCTTTTTTTTCTTCCTGGAACTCATCTCTTGTGAGTATCTCTATGTCACCACCAACCGCTGTCTCTGCCCTAATAACATCCTCAGGAAATTTTTCCATTGGTCCATGTTTTGTCCTGTACATATCTGAAAATAAAGCAAAAAAATATATTAGCTATGTTTATTACCACAAGTAGAAAATACCATAAAGTTTAAATATACTATTTCAGTTTGACAGAAACATACTTAATCATACTACCTATGATTTGATTTTGTGAAAGGAGATTGACCACTGAAGTATGGACTTTGGTTTCACATTGTGCAATTATGTACATTATGAAACCTACCCTCATCTTTTAGAGTTTTATCTTGACATTAATTTAAAAAAAACCTCAATCCTCTAGTTCGCCGGAATCACGAGAAATAGACTTATGAAGTTCATCAAACTATAGGTATTTTTCACATCGAAAACAACGCTTTTCGATTTTACTTATCTTCTTTTGCATTTCCAGTGTCAAAACATTACATACCTATCATAAGTAGTTTTGTGGAAATCAAGTTAAAATAAAACAGTTAAACGAGGCAACGTCGTCGTACGAACGCTAGGGCGATGGGCGCTATACAAACTATATAAACAATGCTTAGATAGTGTTTTATGTAAGGCTCTAGGTGCTACTGATATAATAACACATCAATAGTTCTTACCGGCGTTGGTGATACCCAGGTACAAAGAACATTCACCATAGATTCAGTTGAATCTTGGAATCGGTTTGGTTCACAAACACAAAACACAACGAAAACAAGTCTCTATTTCGAGTTCAGTTTCTATAGTTACGGAGGAACCCGAAATTCACTCGACGTAAAGTAGATAGAAAGAAACGATAACACAAGTAAACACACTAGCTTCCAACAAATGAACGTTTATCTAAACGCACAGAAAGAACGAAAGCGAAAAAAACGGCAGTGGCGGGCTGGCTGTCAAGTCAATGCTGTCATGTCTTTTTTTTTTTTTTGGCGTGCCATTATTGTTGGAATATAGGTTTTATAGAATTTTATGTCTATGGTAGTTTACTGGCTGGAAGTTATTTGAGTTAAAATAAATATATGGATGGAACATTTTGAAATAGTTTGAAGTTGTCGTCTTGTGGAAAATGTTAGTTGCTATTAAATTTTGATACTAGCAGTTGCTCTCTGTCTTTTCTACAAACCGTTTTGATTTCTATTTTTTTGATCACATTTTTACATTGTTTTAGATTTATAATATTAAATGTTTTACAATAAAAATGTTTATGGTGCTAAAATTTATTAGTAAATTGCGTAATAATCATTGAGAAAAAGAAAAACGAGATCGAAAATTTTAAAAGAGAATTTGAAAATGACGGAAAATATTATTTTGAGAAGGAAAAATGGCGTCATTTGTGGCGTCAAAGAAAATAATATGTTGAGAGGGGGAATTTGGATTGATACACATCAAGAGGGGAAATCCTATGATAGTGATGTGTATCGAAATTTAAAAATAAAGGATAAGAACGTATGATGCTGGAGATTGGAGCTGATGATGCTGGAGATTGGAGCTGATGATGTCGGAGATTGGAGCTGGTGATGAAAAGATTTTTTAAAATGGTGTTGACAATGCTGAGAATTTTGAAGACAGCATTGCAGACGTTGATGATTTGTGTTGAAGATACTGATGATGAGTAATGATGATGAGTATTGATGATAAGTATTGATAATGATGGAGATTTTATAGTAATGAAGCTGGTTGGAAATTGATGAAGATAATTATTGGTCATTGGTGACGGAGTTTTTCGGATAAAGGAATAGGAAGAATTATTGATGATGGAGTTGTTGGAAGAATTATTGATGATGGAGTCGTTGGAAGTTATTGATGATGGAATTGGAGATGGAGTTATTAATGATGGAGTTGGTAGTTAATTGTGTGTTGAATTGGTTAAGTTAGTTGAGATTTGAGGTTAGTATCTATTCGAATTGTAAAGTTGGATTAGTATTGGGTGGTTTAATTAAATTAAGTTTTAAATAAGTTATGGGAGTTTTAAGAGTTATTATTTTAATTGTATTAAACATAAAATTCAGAGGGGATGTTGTAATATAGGTTTTATAGAATTTTATGTCTATGGTAGTTTACTGGCTGGAAGTTATTTGAGTTAAAATAAATATATGGATGGAACATTTTAAAATAGTTTGAAGTTGTCGTCTTGTGGAAAATGTTGGTTGCTATTGTCTTTTGATTGAAATTGGTTTGTTTACATAATGTTTTATATATAGTCTTGGAGAATTGTTTATTAGTAATGTAAATAAGAAAGGTGATAAATAAATGATGGTTCTATTATAAAAAGAAAAGGTTTTATTAAGAAGGATCCCAAGCAGAGAAGTTTTAATAATACATCATACACCACGCACAAGGGTAAGGATATATTCGATTTACACATATATCAACAACAATTATTGCCATTTCGGTAATGACGTGAAATCGATTGTATTTTGATTTGATAGAAGTAGTCGATAACAAAAATTGAAATAAACTAAAATATAAATCCATAGTGATCGATATTATACAAGGTGGCCAGAAGGTTGACGTCCAAAAGAAAAAATTAGGTCTCTCGTGTCGTGGGGTATCCGAATCACCCCCATGTATGTTCCGCTATTTTTCACGGTTTTCGAGTTATGAATTTTTTTCTAAATTTTTGAGAATTTTCGAGCGATCAACTTAAAAAATTTCTAGAAAAAAAAGTAGAAGACTTTTTTGTATTTTTTTTTTTTGCAACGAAATCTTCATAAGTTGTTCTTTTATGCATAAAACAATTAGCTTCGTAACTTTGATGAAAATTTGGAAATGCAGGTCTCAAGAATAAAAAATACGATTATTGAATTATGACTAGAACATTAAGATTAAAATTAAAAATCTAAACAGATGACTGCATGGTTTTTAGTGATCCTAAAACATGCGACATACTCTCAGCTTTCATAATCATTAAAAAAAAGTAGTACTTAATGAGCTACTTTTCCTAGAATCGGCCTTCAAAGACAGCCACGTGGCATTTAAAAAAAAAATCCATGTGATTAAAACAAAAAGTCTTGCTATTTTATGGTTCCTAATGTTAAATTGGTTTGTTGACTAACCAAAAATTGCCGCAAAAAAGCTAAGATTAGATAACATTTTGAGTTTTTAATTTTAAGGTTGTCAATTTGCTGATAACTAAAAATTCTTAAGAGATTAGTTAACAAACGTTTTAAGTAAGAGGTGGTTTTGTCAATAAATCAGAGATGGTAATCAGAAAGAAAATTTATTTTTTAAATTCACAAAAGGTTTTCAAAGTGGCCACCTCCAGCAGCAATGCACATTCTACACCTTCGTAAAAAATTGCCTTTTAATCGTCTAAAAGCTTCCCTATTCTCTCTCACAACACGTTCGGCTTCTGTAATCTTTTCTCTAAGTTCTTGTTCACTCGAACATTCTCGGGCGTAAGCGATTTCCTTGTAATAGCCCCACACAAAGAAGTCGATTGGGTTAAGGTCAGGTGAGCGTGGAGGCCATCTGATTGGTGCGCTGCGTCCGATCCATCTGTTGGGTAAGTTTCATTTAAGTGGTTTCGGACTTGCGTTGCGTAGTGACACGGGGCGCCATCATTTTGAAAAACCATGGTGCGTCGAAGCTGAAGATTCACATCTAGCAGCAGCAATGGTAGTTCATTTTCTAAAAAGTTTTTGTAAATTTCTCCATTAAGTCTGGATGGCAATTCAAACGGGCCAATAAGTTCGCCGTTGAGGATACCCGACCACATGTTAACACTAAACCGGTGTTGAAACATGAATCTCTCGTTTCGTGTGGATTCTCGATTGCCCACGAGTGGTAATTATGAATATTGAATATTCCAAATCGCGTCTCATCGGTCCACAAAACTTTATCGAAATATCCAGGATCTTCTTGCTGTTTTCGTAACATGGTTTGGCAAAATTCAACGCGCAATGGGTAGTCTGCAGGTAGCAAAGCTTGAACTCGTCGGATATGGAAAGGGTGATTTCCTTCATCGTGAAGTATGGCTTGAATAGACGTTCTTGGGATGCCCAGAGCACGAGCCATTCTTCTCGTACTCGTGGACGGATTTCGCTGAACTTCTTCGAGCACTCTTTCTCTGCGATCTGGATCGACTCGAGGGATTCCTTCACGACTACCGCGTTGACCAGGAATGTGGCCTGCCATCAACGTGTTGTGCGTGTTAATAAAAACACGATGGTCGGGATAATGTGCAGGTTGCGGCCCACCACGTCGTTGAAGTTGTTCGCGATACAATCGCGCTGCTTCACGGCCGTTGCCTTGTGCAACTCCATAAAAATAATGCATTTCTGCATATTCACTTAATGTGTAACTCATCTCTTTCACTTCCAAGTAAACAAAGTCCAAATCAGAAGGCAAAACAGTCCAGTAAACGAGCAAAGTAGTCAAAAAAGTAGAGCAAGCAAATTTGGGGTGAGCGATGGCGACACGAGTAGCAGTAAACACAAAGTGAGTACGACTGAGATAACATTTTGGCGTTGGCTTGGGTTGTCGCCCGCGCTACTGAGAGTGAGAGAGATGGCAATTATTCCGTCTCTATCCTCGCGGTCGACCTATTGTTATTGCAGGTAAAATAATCGCGTTCACTTTTACAACCCATGATTCGCAAGAATGCAACGCGCAGAATTGATAAAATTTAAAACTAAAATTAAACAAAATGTCAATTTTTTAGGCATTTTTTGGTTAGTTAACAAACCAATTTAACATTAGGAACCATAAAATAGCAAGACTTTTTGTTTTAATCACATGGATTATTTAAAAAAAATACCACGTGGCTGTCTTTGAAGGCCGATTCTAGGAAAACTAGCTCATTAAGTACTACTTTTTTTTTATGATTATGAAAGCTGAGAGTATGTCGCATGTTTTAGGATCACTAAAAAACCATGCAGTCATCTGTTTAGATTTTTAATTTTAATCTTAATGTTCTAGTCATAATTCAATAATCGTATTTTTTATTCTTGAGACCTGCATTTCCAAATTTTCATCAAAGTTACGAAGCTAATTGTTTTATGCATAAAAGAACAACTTATGAAGATTTCGTTGCAAAAAAAAAAATACAAAAAAGTCTTCTACTTTTTTTTCTAGAAATTTTTTAAGTTGATCGCTCGAAAATTCTCTAAAATTTAGAAAAAAATTCATAACTCGAAAACCGTGAAAAATCGCGGAACATACATGGGGGTGATTCGGATACCCCACGACACGAGAGACCTAATTTTTTATTTTGGACGTCAATCTTCCGGCCACCTTGTATATTAGTTACTAAGTTGATTATTTTTAATTAATACCTTTTACGTATAAAGTTGATACTGTGATCATTTTTAATCACACATAACATTAGAATCAGATATGTATGAAATATAATTTATTTCCTAAAATGTCAAAAAAATAACAATCATGGAGGGTTTTTCACACGAGTTCTTTCCGTAATAACACGTGTTGTGAGACTCCATTTTAATTTCTATCTACCGTACTATTGTACCCTTACTACATACTAAAAAATACTTAAAATTGGCTAAATGCTAAACGCGCGGCCATAAACTTTTGGTATGCGGGAGGTCGCGTAAATCTGTACCCGTCGTCTGCGGCAATATGACGCCATTAGAGAGCGTACTCGATAGGGTGCGGAATTTATTATTTATTTCAGATTAATTAAGATAATTAATTAATAACAATCAAGGAAATCGATTGGTTTATAGATCTATAATAATTGAAATGAAACAACTTTTAGGGATCTACTCGCGTTTATTTATAATTGATTATTTGTAATACTTATATATTTTACGTTTTAGTTATTAGAATTTGTTTTTACTGATAGGTACTTACGGCGGGCGTCGCGTCGCCTTCGTCATGCGGATTCTGTTTTGTTTATTTTTACTGGTTTTAATAAGATTTGCTCTATTGCGGTAGTCACGGATCCGCGACACAAACAATTGAATTTGTATTGTATCTAGCTTAGGTATCTAGTACCGCCGGCCGCAGACGAGAGGTTAAGAAAGAAAACGTCATTATCTGAAGGTAAATCCAATATAGTAAATAAAAAAACATTCATTAAATGTACAACAATGTAATAATAATAACACAAGCTACACGTTTCACTTAACGGCTTCGTCAATTCATTTATTCATTTATTGATTAGTAGATTACAATCGATATAGTGTTTTAAATACTGGCAACAATGAGTGTCAAAAATGGTTGATTCTGGGATGGAAGGAAGTGATAAAACCACTTACATAGCTATCATTATTAATATTTTTTCTCCGGCGAAGTTAAGACTTAATTCGAAAAAGGATCAAGTACGAAAAAAATATACTGATTTTCTATATTAATTTGATTTTGATACAAAACGATTTCAAAAATGGTCAATCTCCTTTGGCTTTCTAAGTCATTCAACAGAGAAAAGATAACAAACAAAAGATCAGAAATACTATGCTTTAAGTATTGTTAGATTTGATTAAATATGTACAAATTTTTTTGACCACAAAATTCACATTCACATATTACACACATATTCTCTTATTTTATTTAGTTATTCATTTATTTGATAGGTACAAAAACAGATAACAAACTGTAAAATTCAATTGGTCATACATTAAGATTTTGAGTTCTTTGTAAAATTTGTTTAACCTAAATATTGTACAAGGCATTAAAAGAAAAAAGAAAAAACATTATCAACAGAAATGAAAAAAAAAAGAACTTGCTGGTCACCTTATCTTAATGGGGCTGCCGAATAATACTTCAACCCATCAGAATTTTTCGTGTATTCTTTCTTTCTTTCTTCTTTTTATAAATATATGGTTTTATGACTTTAAGTATAGCACTTGAAATAATCAAATTGTTCCAGCACTTATTCTTATTATCAACAAAATTGCTAATATTTATATAAAGGAGATAGACCATTTTTGACATCGTTTTGTATCAAAATCAAATTAATATAGAAAATCAGTATATTTTTTTCGTACTTGATCCTTTTTAGAATTAAGTCTTAACTTCGCCGGAGAAAAAATATTAATAATGATAGTTATGTAAGTGGTTTTATCACTTCCTTCCATCCCAGAATCAACCATCTTTGACACTCAATGTTGCCAGTATTTAAAACCCTATATCGATTGTAATCTACTAGTCAATAAATGAATTGATGAAGCCGTTAAGTGAAACGCGTAGCTTGTGTTATTATTATTACATTGTTGTACATTTAATGAATGTTTCTTTTTTTAACTATACTGGATTTACCTTCAGGTAATAACGTTTTCTTTCTTAACCTCTCGACTGCGGCCGGCGGTACTAGATACCTAGAAGCTAGATACAATAAGAAATTCAATTGTTTGTGTTGTGAATCCGTAACTATCGCAATAGAGCAAATCTTATTAAAACAAGTAAAAATAAACAAAACAGTTCCGCGTGACGAAGGCGACGCATGAAATTCTAATAACTAAAACGTAAAATATATAAGTATTATAAATAATCAATTATTAATAAACGCGAATAGATCCGTAAAAGTTGTTTTTTAATTATTATGGATCTATAAACCAATCGATTTCCTTGATTGTTAAATTAATTATCTTAATTAATGGCTTCGCGTTTAGCATTTAGCCAATTTCAAGTATTTTTAAGTATGTAGTAAGGGTACAATTGTACGGTAGATAGAAATTAAAATGGAGTCTCACGACACGTTATTACGGAAAAAAACTCGGGTGAAAAACTCTCCTTGATTGCTATTATGTGTGATTAAAAATGTGCACAGTATCAACTTTATACGTAAAAGGTATAAATTAAAAAATAATCAACTTAATAACTAATATAATATCGATCACTATGGATTTATATTTTAGTTTATTTCAATTTTGTTATCAACTACTTCTATCAAATCAAAATACAATCGATTGCACGTCATTACCGAAATGGCAATAATGGCACGCCAAAAAAAAAAGACATGATGACAGCATTGACTTGACAGCCAGCCCGCCACTGCTGTTTTTTCCGCTTTCGTTCTGTCTGTGCTGTTTAGGTATACGTTCGTTTGTTGGAAGCTAGTGTGTTTACTTGTGTTATCGTTTCTTTCTATCTACTTTACGTCGAGTGAATTTCGGGTTCCTCCGTAACTATAGAAACTGAACTCGAAATAGAGACTTGTTTTCGTTGTGTTTTGTGTTTGTGAACCAAACCGATTCACTATGGACGTGACTAGTACCCGTTGTATCCATCGTTCTATGCGACTAGCGCATCAGCAGCGCTGGCGTACCTTACAAGATTCAACTGAATCTATGGTGAATGTTCTCCGTACCTGGATATCACCAACGCCGGCGCCGGTAACCATTGATGTGTTATTATAAATCAGTAGCAGTTGACCTAGAGCCTACATAAAAACACTATTTAAGCCTTAGATGAATGAAGGTCTCGCTGCGCTCGACTAGATACCGCCGGCGTACTTGTCAAATGCGAAAAAAATATTACGCCAAATTGGCGTACCCGAGCCAGTCACTCTGACAGCTTTGTGTGAGGTGTACGTACCGAATGTTTTAATTAATTTTGAGCATAATCCGAAGTAAAAGGACAGTTTGCGTAATCATATTGTGTAAAAATAATACTACAAGAAATAAGAAGGACACTGGGATCACATACCATCAGTAATTATCGTATAATTTTGAAATTTCAACATAAAATAACATGAACTATAAACGCCATTCAGTGTTGCCGCGTATACGAGAATCAAGTTCCCCGTAGTTGAGATTTTTATAATGTGGTGTTACCTATTTCATTTATCTTAACTAGCTATTTATTATTAGTACTCATTTGTTATTTATTATTACTTAACCTAGTTTTATATTAGTTAATGAGTATCTTTGTAATCTATACACATAAGGTGTAAAAATGTTTGCTAGGCTCGCGGTGATTTATTGGGACGGGTTCAAGACGATATTTCGACTTTGACACAAGCCATGTTATCGGTGCTATACATCAAGTTAATTTGATTCGGCTAGTAGTTGAGAAGTATTTACAAATTCGACTTCATTATATATCCAAAAGAGAAAATTTGCAAAAAAATGAAATTTCCAAAAGGCAAATGTATCGTAAACTTGAACAAGTTACTGGAATGTAATTTTTAATTATTAATAAAAATAGTAGTTTTTTATAGTAGGTTAAACTAAATGTGTACCTAAAATGTGTTTATTGTTAAATTCAAAATTTTTCTTTTCTACACGACTTTTAATTGTAAATTAACCTTCGTAAGACTGACTTTAAAGAGTTATATAGGTACTAAATAATGTGTAACCAAACTATTGACGGGTAGAATAGAAATAGAAAGAACTATTTTCGTAACACCTTATTTATATATGATTACTTTTAATAAAAATTTGTAAATATTACATGTCAATAAAAAAGCATTAAAAATTAGGCTTAATCATTGATATACATAACCTACCATTTTTTTAAAGAAGAAACGTACGCCTAACCTATAGACAAATATATTGATACAATCGCTTATAATTAATTATTCATTTTTAAGTATTTTACAATTACCTACCATAATTACCTATAACCAGTAACTTAACTAATAGGCTACAGCATAAAATATATTTCCCATTAAATCGGGTAACAGTTGAGTACTGGCAACACAATTTTTCGCGCACACTAGCAATGAGTTGCCGCATTCACGAAGCTATTGTTTGTAGGAAGCGCGGTATCTAGTCGAGCGCAGCGAGACCTTTCATTCATCTAAGATTTAAGCATTGTTTAGTTAAACTGTAACATAGTTTTCTTAACAAACTGTATTCAAAATACCATGCTGTGTACACTCGTTTTGGATTACCATATAAGTAGCTAATTATGATTAACCAAATATTTAACCTTTTTACCGCCAACAACTTCTATAGAAGTTCGAGATTTTCGTGCCGTCCAAAGAAGTACTTCTAAAGAAGTCCTTCTTTGTACCTTCTTTATTAAAATACATTTATACGTTGGCGTACAGCGGGACATCACGTGCAGGATAGTTGGGCGGTGAAAAGGTTAACTGTACCCAGGCATTGATTGTAATAGAAATAAAAAAACATTGTATTGTCTCTTTTCCTCAAATTCAAAATGACGTTTGTGTGTTGAACTAAATAATGCTGTTTGTGATAAAACAAGTAATTTGTAAGTTATTTATTAAAACATAGAAATATAAAAGTAATATTCACTAAGTAATCGACTTTTTCTTCAGCGATTTTATGACGTCTGTCTCTTCTCTCACAGAAGCGGCCTTTTTCCTTTTTGGCTCGCTAAGCGGCCAGTGTTGGCGTAGACATCTTGGACCTCCTTGGAAGCAGCTGAAACAACTGATGCTGCCGGAGTTGGAGAAGGTGCCGAAGTTGAACCTGCTTTCAAGACTTCTTCTTCCAGGAGAGGACACACCTTGTTGAGTGCGCGGCGCTCGATCCCTCTATGTGTTTTGAAGTCAGCAACTCGACAAACTCCATCCTTGCCTGGATATAAACGATGAGCTCGGTCTAGTTTCCACTTCATAGCCGGCAGGTTGTCGTCCTAGAAGATAACTAAAGAACCTTCTTTAAGAGTTTTATATGGCGAACGCCATTTCGTTTTATTTTGTAATTCTGAGAGATACTCGCTGTGCCATCTCTTCCAAAAATTGTGTCGTAATGCGTCGATCATCTGATATCTTATCTTTAGAGTTTTCTCCTCGTGTGGCGGTGACGGTAGTGACGTCAGAGGCCGTCCTATCAGGAAGTGCCCAGCGTTAGAGGAGAAAGATCGTTTGGATCAGAAGACAGTGGGGTTAAGGGGCGAGAATTTAGGACGGCTTCGATTTGTGTGCAAAGAGTGCTCAACTCCTCGCACGTTAAACTGGTATCACCAACAACCTTTTTTAAGTGCGTTTTTCGCTTTTAACAAATGTCGCCGCCAAATGTTGGAGAATAAGGTGGGCTAAATTTAAACTCAATGCCTTCCTCGGCTGAAAAATTATATATCTTAATGCTTGATTGCAGTATCGTATTCATTTCGTTTTTTGCTCCAACAAAGTTTGTGGCATTATCACAGCAGATTTGACGAGGTTTACCTCTTCGCGCAATAAATCTGCGCAGACAGCAAATAAAAGCGTTACTACTCAGATCACTTACGATTTCCAAATGGATGGCTTTTGTGCAAATACAAACGAACAAACACAAATAGCATTTGGAAGTTCTATTACCTCTGCCTTTTTTACTTGAAATTAGCAATGGACCTGCGAAATCTGTGCCGCATATAATAAATGAATGGATAGTTTTGAGTTACTCTACTAGCTGGTAGGTGGCCCATCAATGGCTCCATAGTTTTACCTCGAAACCGTGTACAAATTATGCATGTCGACATACTTTACGCGCTAGGGTTCTTCCGCCCAGAGGCCAAAACTGATCCCTGAATAAAGACAGGAGTAGTTGAGGACTTGCGTGCAGTAGACGCAGGTGTTCGGCTCGCATCATAATTTTAGTGAAATGATGCTTCCCATCTAATAAAACAGGATGTTTTTTTTCAAAGCTGAAGTCTGTGTTTTTTAGCCGACCACCTACTCTTAACACACCCTTGTCATCGAGGAAAGGTGATAATTGTAACAACTTGGACGAGGTAAGTGACTTTTGTTTTTTAATTAAGGTAATCTCACTGCTAAAAGTTTCCAGCTGTACAATTTTGATAAGGTTAGTAAGAGACTCATTAAGTTCGCTGTTCTTTAATGATGACCTACAGATTTATGTGTTTTATTTTTGCAATGATTTATGAATCGGCTTATGTATGCAAATATTCTTATGATCTTTGATGAACTGGAATACCTTTCAAAATTAATTAGATCTTTTTCAGGAATGGCTATTTGCAGTGTTTTAATTTCTGGCAAGTTAGTTTCATGAATAGGTGATGGGGGCCACTTGGTTTCGTCTTCAGTCAGAAAACCGGGACCCTCCCACCATAGAGAATTGTTAGGAAGATGACTCGGTTCAACACCTCTCGACGCCATGTCAGCAGGATTAAGATTAGTAGGTATGTGCCTCCATGATTATCTAGTAGTTAGCTCATGTATTTCATTTATTCTGTTAGAAACAAACGTTTTAAGTAGTTTTGGTTGCGTTTTGATCCAACCTAATGTGATAGTCGAATCTGACCAGAACACCTTTTTATGAATGGTGCAACGGAGGGCTTTGCTGACACTAGTAACAAGACGAGCTCCTAATAAAGCCGCGCATAATTCAAGACGCGGTATTGTTATGACCTTGAGAGGTGCAATTCTAATCTTAGCACAAAGTAGTTTAACGGATATTTGTCCAGTATCAATGCCAGTGCGCATGTACACACATGCAGCGTACGCCTGCTGCGAGGCGTCAACGAAACAGTGAAGCTCGCGAATCGTAGAAGACAAGCACATCACGTGTCTCGGCACTGTCAAGGTAAGTAATAATTCAAGATTACTTGTCATTTTTAGCCAAATTTTCTTAATGTCATTGGGCACTGGCTCATCCCAAGTCAATTTCAGCTGCACAATTTTTGCAATAAATTTTTAAGACTCACTGAACAAGCACTGAGAAGACCAAGGGGGTCAAATATTTTACAGGTATTGGAAAGAATTATTCTTTTCGTAATTTTTATCTGTGATTTATCCAAGTTAATAGAAAACGTCAATGTATCACTTTCAGGTGCCCAGAGTACACCCAAAACACTTGATTGCTTACTCAGGTCAAGAGATTCTAATGAAGTTAGTTCTTTAAATATTTCAGGAAAATTAGTGCGAAATTTGTGGAGAGGAAGACATGCGGATTTTAGCACCTCGGTAACTTCCTTATGTATATGACAAAAGCCGGCCTCACTGTCTGCACCTTTCAGGACATCATCCATATAAATATCCTTTTTCAGTACTTCAGAAATCAGCTAATCAGGGCATTCGTTCGCTAACTGTAGAAGACAGCGAGTGCTGAGGTAAGGAGCGGAAGCGGTTCCGTAGGCAGTATTTAACTGCATGATCTGCAGTGCTATTCTCTAAGCAAATCAGCGTCGAACTCGACGTTGAACTCGCTCATAACTTGCAAACGAATTTCAACCTACTTTTAATTAGTAATAAAGTCTACATTCGTTTGCAAGTTATGAGGGAGTTCAATGTCGAGATCGACGCTGTTTTGCTTAGAGAATAGCGCTGCTGAAGAGGTTCAGATTGTGACTCATCATCCCTCCACAATATCAACTGTAAGTGACGTTGTTTCTCATTTATTAATATTTGGCGGTACATCTTTACCATGTCTCCCGTAAGAACATATTTATGCTGCCGAAATCTAATTAGAATATTAAACAATTGACCTTGAACGACTGGACCAATGCATTGTATATCATTTAGTGATTTTTTACTCGTTGTTTTAGCCGATGCATCGAATACCACTCTCAATTTAGTGGTTTCATTACTTTCACGGATGACCGCATGATGTGGTAGATAGTATCCAAATTGGGGTTTTATAATTTTAGTCAAATGCCCTAGGGCCTCATATTCATAAATATTTTTTTTATATGGTTCTTTAAGTCGAGGATCTTTATTTAGCTTTTTTTCAATGTTGTAAAATCTTTTAGCAGCCATATTATAAGAGTCACCGAGTGATGTTTCATCAGGGGGCTCTTCGAGAGGCATCATTACAGAAAATCTACCATCATCTTCTCTAGATGTATGCTTAAGAAAGTGATCCTCACAAAACTCTTCATCAGCGGACATAATTATTTTTGAACTTGGAATTTCTTCAAGATTCCAAAATTTTGTAAGGGTTTCGCTTATTTCCCTTGTAAAGTTACATTGAACAGTTTTAGGAGGCTTATTATAGTATATGGCTAAAGGACCAGCAACTACCCAACCCAACTTAGTACTTTGGAGAGTAGGCATATCATTACCTAAACTTATTTTATCTGGGCATAGGATACTATAGAATATATCAGCCCCTAACAGAATATCTATATCGGATGAAAAATAAAAAAGAGGATCAGCATATTCAATATCATGAGGTAAATTAAGTTGAGAGACGTCAAATGAAATATTAGGTATTTGGGCAGTAATTTGTGGCACAATTAAACAGCTTAAGAATGCATTGAAATCATTTTTTAATGAATGAATTATAATGTTACATTTATCTGACACAGGTACCTTGACATTATTAATGCCTGATATACATACATATAGAATCAGGATTACGACTAACAATTTTCAAGTTTCTGTTTCAGGCTCTCTGTCATAAAAGATGACTGACTCCCTGCATCAAGTAAGGCGCGGGCCTGGTAAGTCTTTTTGTTTTCAAGATTGGTGACTTCAATTAAAGCAGTACCAAGAAGAACCTCACCAGTGGAGCGTACCGACATCACTACAGGTAAGGTATTAGTCTTAGGAATGTCATCTTTATGTAACATTGTATTATGTTTTTCATTACATAAGCGACATGTACCTAAACGCCACATTGATGCATCATGGCCCTTTCTTAAACAATTTAAACAAAGATTTAACTTTTTTGTTTCATCTATATTTTTATCTCATGTTAAAGTCTTGAAAGAATCACAATGTATTATTCTGTGTGCAACTTACAAAAAGGACAAAACCCTTCAGACCTTGACCGAGTAGTGAAAAAACTTTTAGTGATTTTATTCTTATTGTAATTAGAAAAGCCAGGCTTGGGTATAGGGTACTCACTTCGGTTAGCCTGCATGGTTTCTAGAATATCTGCTTGACTACGGAGAAACTCAATAAATTCACTTCACACACAAGAGAGTTTAAATGATTTCTGTATTCTTCCCATTTAATGTTTGTTACAGGATCAAGCTTTGTGGACACCATATATTAACCAACTATTAACTGGTTGACCAAGGGTTGTCAACGCTCTTAAGTTTTTAGTAACTATGTCAATAAGATAATAAGATACCGTATTGCCCGATGAGATTCTTTTGCAATAGGTTCTATTTTAAATAAAGCCTTTAACACGTTGGCTGCGGCGCCTCTAAATTCTCCAAACCCTTTATGCGGCTCGATACACGCCAGGTACGTGCGCCGCACAGAAGTATCAATTTTGTTCGAACGCTGCAGCAGTGCGGCCTTACACACCTGACGTGTTTACGTCGTCCATACGACTGTGCGGCCCTGCACGCGCTGCGTGTGAGCGCCGGACTAACGACGGTGCGGCCCTGCACGCGCTGCGTGTGAGCGCCAGACTCACGACGGTGCGCCCCTACACGCGCTGCGTGTACGCGGCGAACATACGGCTCTGCGGCCCTACACGCCTGGCTCGGGAATATTTATGTTCGATTTAGTGTGGAAATAAGAAAAAAAAATATTGTGTAGGCACCTTCTAATGATTTTCGGCTTAAACCTGAACAAACAAACAGGTTGACCGCCACCGCGCCCGGGCCAAAACACTATAGTAGATTTTCAATTGTTTGTTTGTCGTGTCGGTCAAATGGCGTTGTCAATCTGTCTTGTCTTATCTAGTTTAGATTCAGACGGGGGGAAATGATTATCTTGAGAAAACAAGACTTAAAAAATATTTATTAAAGTTCAAAAGTATTCAGAATTGTACTACCTACCTATAATCTATAATCCATATCATAATTCATTTCATAAATTATTAATATTTAACTAAAATAAATAATTTTACTACTTTACAAAAAATAAATCAGCTTAATATTGATTGGGTTGGGTGTGAACAAGTCGTTAGCGCGATTCAGAAAATAAATTACAGCGACATCTATGGGATGATAGTGTAAAAATTCTTCGATTGAAATCGTTTTACGATGCAAACTGCACATTCTGACATTAGGAAAGGTGTACATTTAAAACTCTTTGTTCTTTTGTTTGAATTATAAAGGCCGAAAGTCGAACTATTATTATGAGCCATTTTTTTCGAAGGATGTAAGATGACAACCATTATAAACAACACTTTTGTGACATTAATTACTCTCTTGTCAATAATAATAGAGAAAGAGACGATGCCGATTTGACGATATTGCATTGAATTAGCATTGATCATAATCAAACTATTTCTAAGTGAGAAACGTTTCTCTTAGCGAAGAGTGTAATTTCGTACCGGTTGATGGCGTATAACCACCAACCGGTAACCAAAAATAATTCAGCCTGCCTTATATAACTAATTCTAAATTCATTGTATAATTTGATTGGTATTTACAGAATCATACCTAGTAAAAATTTGGTTTGGTTATATATGGCAGGATGTGAAATTCCGTTAGCGCGATTCAGAAAACGTAAACAAAGCTACAGTTACAGTCATCTATCGTGAGATAGGAGAAACAAACACACAAACAAGATGGCGCTATGCGCTTTGACATTTTAAAATATTTGTGAATAGCTAACAATTTTATTGCTTTATTGTGTATGCGCTTGCCGCCGGAAGGTCCCTTTTGTTTAGGAGGGTTACATTTACCCCTGTAAGTTTTGAAGAAATGTTATAAGTAATAAATACTTAGTCTTATGAGCCATATTACATTTTGGTGTCCCATAAAAAAAACTTTCTATCATTTTAGAAAACATGGTGTAAAAAAACGTTAGCATAAGATAAGATAAGAGTCCAATATGTAATGTTTCAAATAGCATAAAATCAGCTGATCATACTTTTTAATATTAGGTAGGTACCTACATTATAAGTCGATATACTTTCCTAATAATATGGTTTAATATAATTAGTAGTTTTTTTATAATGACGTGAAATCATGATTTATTATTAAATACATATCTAAGCCCATATGTGCTTATGTGTTGACAAATGTAACAACGCAGTCATGCAATCACCCCACATAAGTCTGTGCATGCAAAGTTATATTTTGAAACGTTGACGTTGGCGTGAGAGAACTTGAGTTGAGTGAGAGCACCTTAAACTATGTTTAATATATATGTATATTGTATAATATATGTATAATATTGGGTATAGATGTGCCTCTCATAGAAAAAAAGATGGGAAACTAGGTTCCCGGTACAATAGATTGCGATAGTGCCCCGTTTTCGTGCGCGTTTACGCTACTTCCCGATAGATGGCGCTAAGAATAAATATAATATTTACAAAAAACTAGTTAACTTTTTTTTGTGTATAATATTCATTGTAAGATTGATAAACGTATTAAAAATTTATAAATGAACATAAATCAAAAAGATAAAAAATTATTTCCGAGGGCTCGAACCTAGGATCTCTATCTCCCCCCACTATAGCACGATGCGTCGTCGTCGCAACTGCTCGGCTATCGAGCTCTTTGAAATGATGACGAAAGTTGTGGTTATAAGAAAGTTACTAGAAAATAACTTAACATAATTTATATGGATAACCAGTTAGTAACTTGAGGTTACTCTTACGGAAGATGGCGCATGAAATTTTTGTAATTATTCAATGTAAGGAAGATTCACCCCTCTGGAGAGCACCGTGAGAGATATCTATTTTTTTTTCTTAATGGCTTTGTGCTCGTAGCACATTTAGCCAGTGTTAGCCAATCTTGTGTTGGGTTGGGTGGCTAAATGACCTACTAGAATAATAAGCTTTAAAGTCAAAGTTATTTATTGCAATTCATGTGATAAAAATAGGTGTACATTTCATATTTCTCAAGTAGGCCAAAACATGCGCCCTGGTTGGGCACCGCAACATATTTTTCTACTATAGGTATTTATGAAATAAAATATTAGTAATTTTACAAGCCAACCAAATTAACATTAGCAATCTTTAAAGCTTCTCCTATTTTCCGATCTATGTAGGTATAACTGTAGCTTTCTGTACGTTTACTCAATCGCGTCATAGGGATTATTCCTTTTTGTCTAAACAAATCAAACAACATTTTTATCTGGTTTCAATTTGTACATAGCAAATAATATGATTTGTACATAGAATTAATTAATTAATTTAATCTATCTACCTATCTAAATAATTAAATTCAAATTTTCTTAATAATCATTTCCCCCGTAAAATAATTACATAATGTAGTCTCAATCTAAACTAGACAAGACAAGACAGATTGACAGATATCGTAATTTCATTTGACCGACAAACAATTGAAAATTTATTGGGTTATGGCCAGGCGGGCGGTCTACCTGTTTGTTTGTTCATGTTTAGAGTACCTATTGTTTAAAAATGTTTTTTTAGTTTTGTTTACATCATAAATTATATCAATTTTACAACCGTCGACACAGAATGTGGATAACAAAAGTGCTTTCGGCTTCTTAGAGCGAGCGGCCGAGTGGTAATAAACAAAAGAACAAAGGAAAAACTAATATTTTGTAAAAATAATCTAAAGGAGATGTGCAGGTACATAAGAACAGCCTTAAGATTAGTATATAAGTTTTACATATAAACTTTATAGAAGAAACGAAAATTAACCTTTTCACCGCCACACATAGCAGACAAAAATCTATTGTCCCACGCCACGACAAAAACAGGTTCCAAAAATAATGATGTCCAATGACAACAATCGATAATCTCTTTTTCCCCTTTCCTTCCCATATTTTATTACATTTTACTCCATTAATTTCCCCATGACGTTACTGTATAATAAAATAAATTAAGGAAATATTTAAAATTAAAACTTATTTCTTATTGTTTTTCGTAAATAAGACACCAACATTTCAGTAAACTCAAGGGGCTTAGACACCAATTACATTACATGACATCATACATTATTTTGACGAATATCAATAAAAATAAAAATAAAAGACCAAAGCTGTATGGGCTAAATCCCTAAACCTTCCCATAGCATAACATGATGACAATAAATAAAAAAGAACAAAGTTTGCTTGCATCCACAAACTAGGTAGAGATACTAACTAACGTATCTTGCATCCATTGCTTTGCTACAACAACAACAACGTGTTTTGTTTTCTAAGTTTATCTGCTGTGTGCGCCTGCGCTTTTTTTATGGAACGCCAAGAAGAAGACAGGATAATAAATTCAAAAGTACCTACATAGTAAGTATTTTCTCATCATTGTTTGTTAGTATAAGTGATCGAATTTCGACTACATGTTTATTGCTATAGTTGTTTGTGTTGTGCAGTTCTCAATGGAAACCGGCAGCAAACATCACAGAACAACTAATACTCCATCATCTAAGTGATGTGAGACTATGTTAAAAATTTGGCGTTGGCTTGGGATTACTAAATAAATAATGCACAATATTGAAAACAGCAATTATATGGCCTTATTGCGTTCTAGCGGCTGCTAGAACACATTAAGGCCTAGCGCTTAGCCTACAAGTTACTTGTATGTATGTTTTGATTCATGGAATTTATTTGCATTAACAGGTATATTAACAATAAATTATTTATTGTTAATTATAGTGATATTAGATTAAGATATAAGTTTGGTCATGGATTAGGATTATTTTATGCACATGATGAAAACTAACACTAACACAGCACAATTTTTGTGTCTTTGCCATATTGTGTACTGTAATCACTAACTTTAGTTTTCTCTATTTTGATTTGGGTTTACAATTTTACTGGCCTGCTTGTTTGTGGTTTGGGGAAGAAACTAATTAACCAGCTAGACTTTTATGTTCATGTTTGCAAGAATTTGACTGTTTTATTTTGGTTTGCATGTTAATATCTATTTTTTCCAGGGTGACACAGTGGAGAAGGAGTAGTGGCAGCGGGTGGTGGCTGTGTTGGTGGTGGCCGAAGTAAGTGCATATATTATTATTCATTTAAATTTAACTGTTGATGTAGTGGTTAGCGAACTATCCTACTGCTTTAAAGCCTCTGGTTTGATTACCCCTGGGTTATGTTAGTGTCAGCAATGCACCAAATTGAACCCAAGTTGTGGATGTTAATCCATTATCTAGTAGGCTAGGTAAAATATAAATTCATTAATTAAATATTATTTATGTTTTATAAAAATGGAATTCAAATTATGTTTGATACGAGAGTAGCCTCGGATCGTGCTCAGTGGCGTGCATATGGAGAGGCCTATGTCCAGCAGTGGGCTAGCATATAAGCTGATGATGATGATGAAGACGATACAAAATATATAAAAATATAAATAATTGTAATTGTAAAAACATTTATTTTGGTTATTAGATCTGCCATGCCGCGGCGCCGACGGCTGAGGTGGAGTCGGCCGAAGACGTGTGGCAGCGTCGGAGGCGCACGCGTTGGAGACCGCCCGGCTCTGTTAGAGCTTCCCAAATTTTAAAAATAAACGATTGTTTTTTAAAATGTGGTTTTTAATTAGTTGACAATAAGCAGTAGGTATCTCTAAAACTCTTATAATTTTTAAATTCTAGTTCCTTCAGTAAATAATTATTGTTAATAAAAGTTAATGTATGTACCAAGAATGTAGAGTTTGGCTACAGGTTACTTCAGTGTATTATATAAGTATACAGCAAATCTTACATCTATCTGCATTAATTTTGTTACCTAGTATGTTAACTTAATTGTGTTACAAATACTTTGTTACTGTATTTGTATAATTTAATGAGGTTTAAAGTAAAAAAGGTGTTATGTTAAAAATATTCATTCATATGAGTAAAAGATTAAGTATACAAATCTGTAACCTACTAATCCAATCTTGAGAACGTACCTACTTTTAGCTAGTACAAAAATAAATTAAATATAAATACCAGACCATTAAATGGATCGTCATAGTCAAAATACCTATCTGGGGAAAAATAAAATAATACAATATAACTTTATTCAAAGTTCATTTATTAAATGTGCGGGACCGTAACAACGAATATATGAATATAAATCATATTAATGATTCGTTGTTACGGCCCCCCCATCTCTGCGGCCGGTCTCTCGCCTTGATTTTTAGCGCGCGGAGCTCCGCAGACATTTTAATGTTAATCGGCGGCGTTGGCGGCTTTGGCGGCGGCATCATGGGTAATGCCGGCCGCGGAGCTTGTACGTGCCGCCACCTCGCAGCCCACAGCCGCCGATCAGCTAGGCCTTGCCGGGCTGTTTGGATTTTTCTGCTGAAAATAAAACGTTTTTTTTAAAATACCGACAAAAACAAAATTATCGTAACCTAAATCAGTAAAATATGTAGGTAGTTACCTCTTTTTGGGCCTTTGCCACAACCACAACAGCGCCGCTCGCGCTCCCACCACGGTCGCCGCCGCTGCAGTCGATATGCAGATTAGCCTAAAACAAACAGCATAATTAATGGCCTCTGAATCTGTTTCGAGTTTTTGTAAAAAATTAAAGCTGGCAAAATATACATCCTTTTGATTTATAAAAAAGCAAAACAATTTTATAAGACAACACTTACTTCCACATTTTTCAAACTTTTGACATTAATTAACTTAGGTCGAACGAACCAACTGAAACTTTTTTTTTTTTCCTTTAGTTGATGGCTTCGTGCGATTAGCACATTTAGCCAGTGTCAAAGTAATTTTTCTTACAAGTAATACATAAATATACAAATCCTTCCAGTACGTACATAATAATGATGAATGATAATAGAAATGAGAAGTGAGAAATGATATACCCCCCAACCCCTCGAGTATCTCAGTAAAGATGTGGGGCTTTACTAAGTCCTCGGGCAGACTTCTTGAGAGAATTTAAAAAGTGAAGTTGCAGTTTTGTTTCATTTGCCAACACTCATGCATACTCACGAAGACTTAACGGTTAATAATCCACCATTATTTCACATTAATATTCGATATATCACAAATTTTAGAAAATAAAACAAAATCGCAGACATGACTCTTCTTCACTTTCCCGCCAAGAAGTCAAACTGAAACTTTGTTTGCACGTTTTTTTGTTTATTTCTTTTCACGCTAAGAAAAAAAGGGATTTAGTCCATACAGCTTTGGTTTTCAGTTTAATAGGGGATGGATGATTGGTATATGACCGCAGAGTCCCTGGCAAGCCCCAGACCTACGTTGTTTCAACAACATTAAGGTTTTTTGTAATAAAGATATTTTAATGCGGTGATAACGTGTGCCAATACAGGGCGCTTTGAAGTTACCTTTTTAATTAAATTTAAAGAAATTGCTACTGCTGCCATCTAGTGGCATCTATCGAAAACTTCTACAAGGTCGATGTTTCGTCATGAAAGAACGTTCTACCCAAACATTGTGCTGCCCTCTAGTGAAAGGGGAAGCACAATGTTTGGGTAGAAGCTTCTCTTATCTCCCGATAGATGTGTAGCTCTTTACGTTTTCTAAATCGCGCTATCGAAATTTCTCGCCCTGACTATATATACCAAACAATATTTTTGTAAGGTATGATTATGTAAATAATAATTATTTTATTTATATACCTATGAATTTATTATGTAAATTTGTAAATATGTAAATAGAAATGAGATCATAATTTAATTTTTTAGATACCGGTTGGGCCGCCGCCAACCGGTACGTAAACTACGAAAATACCAATACACTACGGTACCTACGCTAAAAGAAACATCCTTCACTAAGCGTTTAATTAGTAAGAGATAATTTGAATCTTGAACTTCTAATAGTTCTAATAGGTACATATTTTTATACATATTCTAATTTATTAATCTAATCTATTATCTAATTAATTAAATTCTAATCTAAATTAGACAAGACAGGTAATAAATATGAGACAAGTAAAATAAATAAAATAATGATCATCGAAGTACCTATGTAAACACTTATTATTTTGCATCGATGTGTATGACGTCACATCGCGACTAACCGATCGCCTTGACTTCGTGTGTGGTTTATGACGTCATCTTGTCGTTTCGTGCCGCCTATGAAAGCAATATCGAACATCGAATATCGAATAGCCTTTAGCTTTTGATATTGCTTTCATAGGCGGTGCGAGATGGCAAGATAACGTCAAAAACTATACGCGTAGTTAAAGCGATCGGTTAGGCGGTCGGAGGGCAGGGTACCAAAAACATAGTGCTGAGAAAACTTAATCAGCGAGTGTCGATTTTCCAAATAAAAAACTGATATTTTAGTTTTATTACATCGAATTTACTTATACGTCAGTCTTTGATATATTGCAAGGTAACAAAAAAAACATTTTATTTCATATTTTTATCGTACTAATTGTATCTGAAGCAAATTAATAATAAAAATTCGAATATTTGTTGTACACATTGGCACAACGCTACCTGTGACGTTAGTGTTGGCATGTACCGACGTTGGCGAATTGGACCGTCACATTAAATTGTGTGTTTACGAAAAAATATTTTTTAATTTATTTTGAATAATATAATGCCATTATGTCTAGTGGTTTTGGTGAAAAAATATCTACAAGGCTTTTTTTCTTCATGTTCTGAAAACAATAATCTTAACTAATTGGTATAATACTGATTTTTGCATTGCATTTTTGCGACGTCAGTTGCCGACAGTGGCGTATGGGACACTTTTTTCTTTTGACGTCGTATACCGACGTTGGCGGTGAAAAGGAATCACGTTTCGCGCGTAGCCCGCACAGGCGTAACGTCGGCAATTATACACGCCATACGTGTTTTGCCGCACAGCTGTGGGGAAAAATCACGCACACACCTAGCGCGTATCCCGCACAGGCGTAACGTCAGCACTGACACGCCGTACGTGTTTTGCCGCATAGCCGTAGGGATAAATCGGGCACACGCCTAGCGTGTGTGAGCCGTACTCGCGTCGCGTCACGAAAAACACGCTTAACGTGTTTTCAGCAGTCAACGTGTTAAATGATTATTAATTAATATCTTTTTATTGTTGTATCTCTGGCATAATAACTCTCACGCCACCTTATAGTTTTGAGAAGTGAACTCTATAGACTTTATCACTAGAGCAGCGCTTCCTTCTAAAGAAGAGCGCAGGTAGTGGAACTTATTTATGTCAGGAACTGAACTATTCTTATGTATCAATGACTCAAATGTATCACGGAATTCTAGCCATAAGAAGTAATTACCGTCAAAAGTTGGAAGCTTTATGACGGGCAATTTTACATTAAAGTCAACACTGCCAGAAGATGCACAACTGCCGCCGAAGCCTTGCTTCTCTTCTTTTATATTTAACGGGCAAGAATTTATAAAAGTTTGAGCTTCAGATAAGCATGTGAAGAAAATGTTTTCAGTGATCTCACGTTCACCAATTTGATCATTAAGGACTGAACATAAAACGTCTATCTGAGTTTGACATTTACCATAGTCAGCAAAAAATTCTTCTAACCTTTCAATGCGTAAATTTAATTCCTTTACTTGTGACTGAGTAATTTTATCGATATCATTTTTTTTTAATAATGTAAAATAGTTTGAGAAATTAGTTAATCGCCCTCCTCCTGGATTCCAGAAAAAAAATATACGATAGCATTTAAATTTTAGGTTTTATGGTACATTAGGGGTCCATACATGCCCCAAAAAATAATAATAAAATATTGCATTTTTATATACAGATTTTACTTATGTCATAAATATATGACATTGGTTCTCAACTAGTAAACTTGTACAGACACTGGAATTTTACTCCAAATAATTTTTTTATTAGAATAATATGAATTTATTTGTTAACACGTCTAGTTTAATCAGTCTTTATTATCATTTTTCCTACATAATAGATAGCCTTCATACTAAACATTAATTAGTATTTCGGTACCCAAAATGATACTTATCACCAATATAACAAAATGTAAAAAAATAATCTAAAATCTGAGATACTAGGAGATCTCTAGGCTCAAACTGGCCATTCCATGCATCGGCGACAGGCGTAGCAACTGCTGCGTGACGTGAACATCCACTGGTACCTCTTCTTCCCCCCCTTCAACCAGTCAGGCGGGTGCGGGTTCGGCCTCGACTCTGTCTTCTCTCTACTACAGAAGAATGCAGAGATACTTCTGACTGTGAATCTATTTCCTCATCTGAAGAACTGGAAGATGAAGTACTCGATTCTTTGTCTTCTTCAGGTCTTGGTGTAAACATAGTATCATCATTTCCATCAGCGTCAGAAAGATCTATGTCTAATTCTTCGATTCGTAATAAAATATCTTCTGCGCGTAAGGCTATAAAAAGAAATCTTTAGGGACCAATGTTATAAATATATGACATAAACAATAAGTAATTGTCTCACTGAGAACTGTTGTAATACACCAGTATGACATTAAAAAGTTTCTGATCTCAATATCCAAAATAAATGACCATATGCATAAATAATCTGTTTATTAGTTACGTACGTATGTTATTATTACAAAACAAACATGGTTGCTGTGAAAAATAAAGCGATTCAACCATAATTTTCGGATAACTTACCGAATGCGCCTGAGCAACAAGCCATCTTTCTCGTGGCGCCCCAAAGAAAGATTTATTTGACGTTTCCATCAAACTCAAAATGACGATTAGAGTAGCGTTGCTAGTTTATAAAGGTTATATATCTACCTCAAAAATATTACTTCCGCAAACACTTCACAGATGGCTCTAGAACGAATTTTTTATTCTTTATGTAATATAGGTATGACGCTGGCATCCAGGAGGTTAAGTGAACCTCTCAACTTCACAAGGTCCTTAAATTCTTTAGTGTCTTCTGGAATGGAACATTTTGGAATGGTTTGCGTTGCCATTGTAACAAGCTTATTTAATAAGAATAGTTAGGCAGATAATAAAGTAAGTTTAAGTTACCTTTCAATTGACAGCAGGAAACGTTTCAAAGTGAATCCACCCTAACTAATAACCCTTATAACGTAATGTGTAATGTGATGTAAGTATTATTTTTATTTCCAATTTAAAGAGAAATGAAGTAGGATAGTGCAATCAATCCTTATAACGTAATGTAATGTATTATTATTTCCAATTTAAAGAGAAATGAAGTTGAATAATGCAGTCAATCCTTATAACGTAATGTGATGTATTATTATTTCCAATTTAAAGAGAAATGAAGTAGAATAATGCAGTCAATCCTAACAACGTAATGTTTGGTTATACACATCAGTTATCAGACCTTCCCTAACTTACGGTTCAGTTGTCTGGTGGCCCAGAACCCAACTGGTCACGGTGAAAGCAAAACTCCAGAGTCTGCAACGCCTAGCAAGCGTTGCACCCACGGGATGCATGAGAACAACTGCATCAGCCGCTCTTGAGTATATATTGAACTTAAGGCCTCTAGATCTGGTCATACAAGAGGAAGCCAAGGGCGCAGCCTTAAGACTAAGATCAAACGGGTTATGGAAACAAAACATAACCACACACTCAAAAATTCTGCAGGCAAGCCTGAAGGAAATACCACTTTTTGAGGCGCCTATGGACAGAATACCATGCCACCACGTCTTCGATAGAAGATATAATATCCAACTTACTGCAGAACGAGTTGACAGCTCTGGCATCAACGAAGTTAGGATATACACAGACGGATCCAAAACCGCACACGGTACTGGAGCGGGTGTCTTCTCGAATGACTTAAACATAAAAATATCAACAACTTTAGACAAGTTAAATACAATCTTTCAAGCAGAATGTATTGGCATCACCAAGGCGGCACAGGCGGTTGCAGCCAGAGCTGTCAGAGACCTAAATATAAAAATTGTCTCCGACAGCGCATCCGTTCTTCAAGCTTTAAAAAACAACACCATAACTTCTGTCCTTGTACTGGAATGTCACAACACTCTCCAATCCATAGCAAATGCAAATAGAGTGACTTTGCAATGGATTAAAGGACACAGCAACTCACAAGGTAATGACGCAGCTGATGAACTGGCCAAAAGAGGATCGATGGCAACAGTTTATGGACCGGAACCAATGCTGCCCATACCTCAGGCCCAGATAAAAACATGGCTGCGGGAATTAACCGAAGAAAAGCATCTAACAGAGTGGAGAAACAGTGTAGGTTGCAGGCAAACCAAGAATGCAGTTCCGGTACCATCAAAAAAGCTTGCCCGCAACCTCCTCAGATTGAACAGGGACAAGATTAGTAAAATCATTGGTATCATTACTGGCCATTGTCCCCTAAACAAGCACTTATTTACAATAGGTGTGACCGACAGCCCTCTATGCAGAGGATGCATGGAGGCGGAAGAAACGCCACAACACGTGCTTATGGAATGCAGGAGTGTGGCAGATGAACGGGCACGGTTTCTCCAAGCACCCAGGACGCTCGCGGAAGCCTGCGGTAGCCTGAAAAGGCTGCAAGCCTTCTGGGATAGTCTGGGTTGGTTGGAGTAGGTGGAAGGTATACATACAATGGCCAAATCAAATGGCTAAGTGCGGACACAGCCCAGTCAAACTAAACTAAACTAAACAACGTAATGTGATGTATTATTATTTCCAATTTAAAGAGAAATTACGTAATCAGTCACGGTCGCCAACTTTGTTTGTGATAAAACAAGTAATTTGTAAGTTATTTATTAAAACAGAAATATAAAAGTAATATTCAATAAGTAATCGCCTTTTTCTTCAGCGATTTTATGACGTCTGTCTCTTCTCTCACAGAAGCGGCCTTTTTCCTTTTTAGCTCGCTTAGCGGCCAGTGTTGGCGTAGACAAATGCTTAGATAATCTTTATGAGTAAGGCCCCTAATATTTAGGTTAATATGATGTTCCTAAACTAATAGTTAACATGTTTTTGCCTCAACAGCACTACACTAATCTAAAAGACCAGGGTATGGTGGAAACTGTGTGTATTATTCTACAATTGAAATAGTTCAGTACAAGATACTATTCATTTGTGATACTATTCAGTGAAGTACTAGAAAAAATGTGATGTTTTATAATAAAATGCACCAAAAGAGTGAATTATTATAGTCTTACACCATCAGTTCGCAAGTTTAGGTTTTTTAAACTATTAAATATTTCAAGTTTATTAATAATATTCTTTTTCTTTTTAGGTTTCTCGTGAATATAGACTATGCTTGAAATGCTATGGAATACTACAACAAGTACCCGAGGATGAATCTGCACCTATACCTATGTTTGGGCATAGAAGTGTGTGCTTTGCTTGTGGTGCATCTATTCTTCGGGCTCTCACTCACTTAGTACATCCAAATTGTCCAGAAAGAAGAATTATAATAGAAATGGATGTTTCCTCATTTGGTATGTATTTTTATATTCATTAATAGATCTGTTTGTTTTTATATCAAACTATATTCATTCTCTTATAATCATCATCGTCCTATAATCATCACACTGCTAAGCACAAGCCTTCCCCACATGGATAACGACACACAGGGAGATTGAGCTGTAACCCACAACGCTGACCCAATGCGGGTTCGTGGGTTTTAATTTAACAACTGCCATCTTATGACTTACATCCTACATCCTAGAGTCTAGAATGTAGTCATAAGTCGGAAGGCAGTTGTTCTAAGACCTAGACCAACTGCCTTCCGAAGGCAAGGAAATGTTTTTAATATAATCAATTAATCACCCATCATCCAGTGACCTGGCATTGCCAATGTTGCCTAACGGGCACAATCTCAAACCGAATGACTAATCACTAGGCCATCGAGCTCCCCAAACATTTATTATTTTCATTCTCACATTCTATATAAAATGTTGTTTTTTTTAAACCTATTTTATTATATTGTTGATCTTGATGTAGTATGATTAGTCTCCTGAGTTTTATTTTGGCCTTGGTTTTGAGATTGGTAATTTTAAGTTTTTCTTTTCAAATAAACAATTTAACAAATATATTGTTTCAGGTTCCGCACCTAACTAGAGTTTGCTTGCGGATTGCTGCTAGGAGGAATATTCAAATGCCAATTCAGCAAGATTCTACAAGACCACTTGAAAGCTTGAATGAGGAGGTTAACATTGCAGAGTAATATTGTTATTATAACATTGTTATTGTTTTGTTTAATAAATATTTGATATTTTTGTAAAAATCATTGTTTTTATTAATTAGGTACCTATTACTAAAATCATCATCATCAGACATTTTATTTTCCCCACTGCAAAGGCACATGCCTTATTTATGGATGGATAAGAAGAGATTGGTCTGCATGTTCTTACTGGGCAAGGCTGATTCAGTAAGTATCTGCATCAGATGGGTAAAGAGATTATCATCACCATCCTGCCACAAGTGCCAGGCGCCTGATGATAGCGCGCAACATACCCTAGAGGTGTGCGGTGCTTTGCGTATTGTGCAATGTGTGTTGGAGGGTGGTAACGACCGCAAATGCAGCCGGCTGACATTTCTGGTCACCCAACCTGTGACGTACTAGCCCACTGCGCCATCGAGCTTCTTATCAATTATAAAATAATAAGGAATAATTACAATTGCATAGATATACCTACATAATGCTGAAGTATGGTGATAGCCATTAACAAGCAAGACCAAGACCGCATATTTGCGCCCATAGCCTAGCGTTCGTACGACGACGTTGCCTCGTTTAAATGTTTTATTTTAACTTGATTTCTACAAAACTACTTATAATATATAATGTTTTGACACTGGGAATGCAAAAGAAGATAAGTAAAATCGAAAAACGTTGTTTTTGATGTGAAAAATACCTATAGTTTGATGAACTTCATAAGTCTATTTCTCGTGATTCCGGCGAACTAGAGAATTGAGGTTTTTTTTAACTTAGTGTCAAGAAAAAATTCTAAAAGATGAGGGTAGGTTTCATAATGTACATAATTTATTGTACAATGTGAAACCAAAGTCCATACTTCAGTGGTCAATCTCCTTTATGGATTTATGACTTTAAAACTATAGCACTTAAAATAATAGAATGCACCCATAATGTGGTCACATATGTACTTACATAGTCCTTTATTGATGAATTCATTCTTCCTGCTGCAATTGTATTTGTATATTGAATTTATGTTCTTGACATACTCGCTGAAAAATAAGGAAAAATTTTTTTTAAATCAATTAAGGTTAAGCAATTCGTTAAATTTAATTAAAAAAATTAAGTGTCCAGATTAATAAAATAATAATTTCTGTTTAACATGACATAACTGTTTAAGATAATTTTACAAACTTCTATTTTACCTACTTTCAAGGGTTTTGAAGATTTTGATACAAAATTAACAGAAGTATTGGTAACATGAAAATTAATTAATTTTACATTAGACAAATGTAAATAGTCCTGCAGAGCTTAAGCTCTCCTGGAGTAGTTGCAACATGGTATTTATATTTATGCCCCACACTGGGTAAATTATGTAAATATTGTTGAATGTTAAACTGAACAAAGGCAGTACCTACCTAAGTTTTGATAAGCTGAAACTAAATTGTACAAATTTTCGACGTAAAAGCTATTTACAGACTATTTTTAAACTTACTAAGTATCCTCTTGAAAGAATTTGACGACAGCTATTGGAGGTTTACGAAATGAAGGCAGGACATCTGGAGGGAGCTTCTCTGGGGCGACGACCTCTCCGGGCCACCAGCATGAGCCCAGTTTCACCCATACCACTTCCCCGTCCAAATAATTTATTTCAGTCTGCTCACACATCACCACTTATCTATTCAGACGAAACGCACGACCATATTTTGTCAACTATAGCATAGCCACTATGCCGATTGCCGAGCCGACTGTAGCTGTTTCAACAACAATTTCATGATATCAATACATTTTCAGTAAGCTATACTTTTTATTCATAAAATAAGCAATTTGAATTATTATTTAACAATAAATGTGTTAGATTTGTCAAAACAATAGCAAATTATTAGTTGTAAATATCACCGACTACGTACGAAATTAATTCTTCGGCCGCTTTGGTGGCAGCACTGAACAGCGTTACACTTTTTAAATAAAAAATATAATAAAAAAACAATACATCAGAAAATCGTTTTTCTTTTTTACATTTAGCAAAAAAAAAATTCAGAGACCAAAGTAAAAAATTAACTTAATAAAAGTATAAAAGTTTCAATCTGAACAAGATATCATAGTCGGCGTCAGCAAGTACCAACATAACATTAATTAAGCTCAGTCAGTGTTACCATAGCTTCAATTCGTATCCTGGTGATTTTTACAGCACACATCCGGTAAGCAATTTCTGTTCCAGTATTAATTTTTAACCAACCCAAACTTTTTTATCTAACTTTAATATGGATTCAATTTAATGAGTAAAACCTAGATGTTTCTTTCGATTCGATTCGTTTAATTTAAATATATATTACTCGTATTAGAATACAATTATTTTTATTTGGCTATAAGCGTTTTTTTTTTTTAACCATGTGGATGTCGGGACCCCCTCATCGAATGAGGGTTTCATTATGGCTAGTAGTTGCTTCATAATAATCTTCACAGGCTTTTTCTTCTCGTTTTAAACGCATCTTGTGAAGTAAATCGTTTTCATCTACTAAATCTGAACTAAACAATCAACAAAGGCATTAATTAATAACTCCGAGAATCACATAGTTCACAAAAAGAATATTGATTATTTCTTATTATTTTATGTATTTGTAGCTATCACTTAAGTTGTAACATTGTTGGTCTGAAATGGTCATCATTTTTGCTTCGCTAGAGTTCGGCGATTTCAAGATAGGCGGTTGTCATATTGTTTTGGTGATGTGGATTTAGCATTTTACGAGTTTGAAAATGAATAAAACGATCAAAAGTGCGGGAGATAATGTTTTGCTTTGCATGATTAGCAAATTTAAAAAAACAAGATTATTTACGTTTGGTATGGAATTTTTTAGGTTAGGGTTAGTATGACAATAATTATTTTGATACTACTTTAGTTGAATCTGTCATTTCCTTATCTTCTTCTTCTTAATATATAAAATTCTCGTGTCACAGTTTTCGTTGCCATACTCCTCCGAAACGGCTTGACCGATTTTGATGAAATTTTTTGTGCTTATCCGGTATCTATGAGAATCGGCCAACATCTATTTTTCATCCCCCTAAATGTTAGGGGTAGTCCACCCCTAAATTTTATTTTTTATTTTTTAGACAAAATTTTTAATTTCTATTTTTTTATGATACAACATACAAAAATACATACAATCCTCAATTTTTACCCTTCTACGATCAACCCTTATTTGTGGTACGAAGTCCGCCGGGTCAGCTAGTTAAATCTTATAAAAATTGTTTTTTTTTTCATTACATAAAACACGTGTATTTTATTACATAACTTAATTTTGCATTTAAATTTTAAAGGCGTTGGTTAACTAAGAACTATTCAAAAACGAACTAATTTAGAGCAGAAAGGGGGACCCAGAATCAATAATGAAAGAAATATGAAGCCAATGATTTAAAGAAGCACGGTAAGTAAATATTGAGAGTTGAAAATACACTCCAAATAAGCTAGTACCACTGCAATATTGATTTATTCTGTAGAAATGTGTAAGTTGAATATGAAGATCATAATTATAAAGAATCTCGTAAGTTTTCCACACAGACGTATAAGAAGAAGCAGACGTAACATTACAATAAAAAAGCGTGCCAATTACGCCTACAGACAAACGTCATGCACACATTTACAATAAAAGGGGCCGAACTCAGGCACGCAAGGGACCTCAAGTACCTACATCTATAGTAATGTTCTAAAGAGGATAATATTAAAAAGAAATTTGAAGATACTCATTCGATTTTACCAGTAGAATGCTAACGTTATCTATCATTGAGTGTCAGGCTATCTCTGTATCTAGGTACCTATATCTGCACGTGACGACGCCACATCATTAACTTGAATAAATTGTATGAACAGTTGGTAAACTAAAAAAACCGTCCAATTGCGAGTCGGACTCGCGCACGAAGGGTCCCGTACCATTATCTCGTGTAATTGTTCTATAAAAATCATGTCTGTTGTATGGGAGCCCCCTTAAATATTTATTTTATTCTGTTTTTTAGTATTTGTTGTTATAGCGGCAACAGAAATACATCATTGTGAAAATTTAATTTCAACTGTCTAACTATCACGGTTCATTAGATACAGCCTGGTGACAGACGGACGGACGGAAGGACAGCGGAGTTTTAGTAATAGGGTTCCCGTTTTACCCTTTGGGTACGGAACCCTTAAAATAAAATAAATAAAAACAACAACATACTCTGCTGGTATTTTTTTAATAAAATAATAATTACAATAATTAATAATCTGTAAAAAATTGTATGCAAAATTAATGTGAAAACATGTATGTCCTCTTGGCAAACACTATTGGCAAACTCTTTTGACATCTCAGAGTATAGGGAGTGGCTGAAAACCAGCGTTGGTTAAGGTCTAGGCCTCAACTAACTTAGGCTGAGCCATTTCCTTTTGTCTTTTGTTATTTTATTTTTTTCATAAATTATTTATAAATTTATATATTTATATATTTATAATTATATATAAATTGGTTTTTAAGTATTAATTGCACTGTATATAGAATATAATGTAGAAAGACAATAAATATATTTCTATTTCTAATTCTAATAATGTCACAATGTTTAAAACTAGTGTTAAGACCGCCGCGCCGGGTGGTCGAGAAGTCAGCGACCCTGACTGCGAAGGTTGAAGATGAAGATGACGATGAAGGTTTCTGAAAATAAATAAATTTATTACTTTTTGTACATTTCAAAGTAATGCAGTTGAGTGACTGCTCAGACCCATCTTCGTCATGTTATACAATTTAATACTGTACAACAATATAATATTTATATTAACTCACATAATGTAGTACACTTGAGGTACTCGGCTGTAAATTTTGCAAATTCTTCAAAACATGTTCTCCACTGGCATTTTTTTTTACTGGACCTTTAAGTGAAGATTATATAAATTCTGAAAAACAAATTTAAAAAGTTATTATTTTATGCACATTTTCATACAAGAATACATCCCCACGACTAGCATTGGGTTAAAGGGGTAGGATAGGGTTTCATCATCATCAACAGCCTACACACGTCCACTGCTGGACATAGGCCTAGGATAAATTAAATAAAAAGTTAAAGTTAAGTTAAATTTAAAGTTCAATAGCTTTCAATATTTCCTTTAACTCAAGATGGTTTGGATAGGTAGGTACGTAAAAAAAATATCATCATCATCATCATCATCTCAGCCAAAAGACGTCCACTGCTGGACAAAGGCCTCCCCCAAGGATACATGAGGGGATTTGCCATAATCGCCACGCTTGGCAGGCGGGTTGGCGATCGCAGAAACTTGAGAGTTAACCTCAGAGAGATGCTGCTGCCCATCCTCTGGAATGGTCTCTTAGTCGGCTTTCACGACACCCACGGGAAGAGATGGGGTGGTGCAATTCTTTATCCACGGCACCACACAGGGAAAAAAAAAAAAAGATATGTGGACACTTATTTCTTCTCGGTACGATGAATCGTCGTTTAGAATGACATTTGTCGCTTATTGTAGCTTAACAAGATGGCGTTTTGCCTCACGTCGCATTTTGTCTATGTGTGTGGAAGTGTTGCAACAGTAAAAAGAAACGAGATAGTCTTATTAATTTGTGGTTGGAGAGAAAGAAGTAGAAATATTATTTTATTCTCATGTATGTAGTTGTGAAATAATGTTTGGTCTGCTTCTTATTATACGTCTGTGAGTCAGCTTTAGTTAATTTTTTTTAAATTTGTTCATGACCATGGATACTAGTCCTTCTGTCGAAAACTTATTTATACGTTTCTCAAAATTAAACTCTATATAGGATGATGATGAATGGTAATAGAAATGAGAAGTGAGAAATGATATACCCCCCCAATCACTCGAGTATCTCAGTAAAGATGTGGGGCTTTACTAAGTCCTCACGCGACTTCTTGAGAGAAAATGAAAAGTGCTTGCACTGTTTTGTTTCATTCGCCAACACTCATGCACACTCACGAACACTTAAGGGTTAATAATCCATCATTATTTCACATTAATATTCGACATAACACAAATTTTAGAAAATAAAACAAAACCGCAGACATCACTCTTCACTTTCCCGCCAAGAAGTCCCTCAGCTCTGCTCTATGTAGGTAATAGAAACGTAGTGTGGCCAGTTAGAAAGAAAAATGACTTCAATATTTAAGATTGTCGTAAGCTTTACTAATAAACGACATTTCGCCTACAAATGCATCATCATTATGCATTAAAAAGCAGTCGGATCTCAATGAGTGTCTTGCCTACTATAGTACGAGTATGTGCCATTCGATCACGGAAAACGCAGTATGGCAGAATTTCAACTTTCCTCGTTTGTCACCAGACGGCGCTGCTATACAAATTTCGTGACCAAATGGCAAATAAAACTCGTATTTAGCACCCTGGGTAGTAACTCAGTATTGAAATGGATACACTCGTATCTTATACTACATACTCGTAACCTGTGCGTTTCGTAAAAAATATTGATTATTCCGGATTTCTGGCAGAACGATGGATTGATCAAATTCAACGGGCCCGAGCACTACATGCTTTTAGGTTAAGTTTTTTAGAAATCGAACTTTAGAGTTTGGCTATTGAAAGTAAACACTGGAGGAAGGCGGCTTTGACTATATACATGTATATAATAAAAAAAAAGGCGACATGCAATTTAAAAAAACTAGTGTGGCAATTCTGAAATTACTGAGACAAATGGAAAACCACAGACATTGTGAGCTGACTTCTGTCTTGGCGGGAAAGTGAAGAGAAGAGTCATGTCTGCGGTTTTGTTTTATTTTCTAAAATTTGTGCTTTGTCGAATATTAATGTTAAATAATAGTGGATTAAACCGTTAAGTGTTCGTGAGTGTGCATGAGTGTTGGCAAATGAAACAAAACAGTACAACGGCACTTTTCAAATTCTCTCATGTCTGCGTGAGGACTTAGTAAAGCCCCACATCTTTACTGAGATACTCGAGGGATTGGGGGGAATATCATTTCTCACTTCTCATTTCTATTATCATTCAACATCATCCAATATAGTTTAATTTTGAGAAACGTTTAAATTAAGTTTTCGACTGAAGGACTGACAAGTATCATAGATGTCATGAACAAAAAAAAATTAAATATAGCTTATGGCAAAGCTTATGGCCTTGTCAAACAGAATCTCTACCTAGTTTGTGCAAACAGACAGCAATTCAAAATTATAACGTGTCTCGTTAATCACTCGACATGGCGGAATTATGTGTGTTGGAAAGACACTCCAGAAGCCATAACACAAGAAAAAAAAAAACTATCTCTACCTAGTTTGTGCAGCAAATCGAAAGCGTGGCGAAGCGATTTCATTTTGTAATTTAAGGTATTCTGTATATGGTATCGTAAGCGAAAGCGAACCGATCCGAGCCGATACCGTGGCGAACTGAAAGGCGTGTGACGCCATGACAAACAAGCGAGCACGCGAAGCGAGGCGTGTGCGAGATAGTTGTGTTAACTGGCTTTGTATGCACGACGTCAAACAAAAAGCGAATGCGATACGCGAGGCGAAGGCGATGGAGGCGAAGGCGTGACGGTTGTGTTTATTTACAAAAAATTCAAAGTATTCCAACACCTCTCGACGTATAATGACCATTAACTTTTTTTTTAAAACGCGTATTGACCAATACGTATATCGAACAATACGCATAATGACCAATACGCGGAATGACCAACATTTTATTCGCAAAATAACCAATCTGCATAATGCAAATGACTAATATCTATTCGACATATTATTATATTATTATTAGTATTATCAGTTTCACTCCACACATGTTCAATGCTTCAATGTTCAATGTTCAATCTAATGCTTCCGAGCGTCAATCGCGTCATGGAGAGAATGCGAACGGAAGCTTCGGTTCGCATTCTCCACGAGATCGGTTCGCTGCGCCTGGTTTGACGTCTCCGCTTCGCTTCGCATTCACCACGGTTTCGTCCGTTTGACAAGGGCTTTATTGTTCTGAGATTAAAGCGTAGGTAAGGTAGTCTTTATTGAAGGGATTGTTGTATAGTATTATATCTACTGAAACATAGTTCTGTATCTGTAATTTAAAATCTAATAATATTTTAACCTTTTCACCGCCCAACTATCCTGCATGCGATGTCCCACTGTACGCCAATGTATAAATGTATTTTAATAAAGTTGGTACAAAGAAGAACTTCTATAGAAGTGCTGGCGTGGATGGCACGAAAATCTCGAACTTCTATAGAAGTTGTTGGCGGTAAAAAGGTTAAATAATGATTTCATTATGTATATAAAATAAAACAAGTTTCTTAAATACAAGTAACTTTATTTCAATTTTCAGGTAGGTACAATACATGACATAAAAATAACCCCTAATTAAGTATTCACAAATTATAATAATTTAGATCATCATTAAATCCTAACAAAAATTAATTAAGTAAATACCTAAGCATAGGTATAAGTTACATTTGAAATATTTATATTTATTGGTTATACATAAACAACTCCATGGATTTACATTCGAACTAATAATCAATGTCTCTAAATCTTAAGCTGTTGTTCAATTTAAATTTAAAATCAAAGTTAGGTTCTTAGATGAATGATAGGTCTCGCTGCACTCGACAGCGAGACCTATCATTCATCCAAGCTTAGGTTCATGCCTAAGATTATGAAGGTAGGCACTAAAATACGAGTACGTACAATTAGAAAAAAAATGTTGCCTACAATAAAGTAGGTACATAAATAATAGATAAAATCACGAGATAAGTTTTAATACAGATTATTTTAAATATATATATATATTGAATACAGAAACATGACTTATGTTTGAGAAATTATAATTTTTCTCAATTCTCTTTTTTTCTCTCAATTATTTTACTAATTTATTATTTTTTTTTGGCTCGTGTTTGATCAAATTATTTTGGGCCGCGTAGAAAGCTAGATTCACCAGATAAAGAAAACAATACAATGATATTATTATAAAATAATATCATTGTATTGTTTTCTTTTATTCTTTTTATTATAATATCATTGTATTGTTCTGAGATTTTTGTACAAATCATAAAGATAATGCAGTAAATACTTATTAGAAGACAACCAGCCAACTCTGCCACCGCGCACACATTCGTCAAATCAAATGGCGCGTGCTTACACAATCACTCCCACAAATTGCAAGAAAGCGAGAGGAAAGATGTTACACATCAAAAATCTTAAGTATTTTTACTTAGTAATATGAACGTTGAGACAGTTTACAAACAGCTTACCAATAAACATTGTCACCTCGAATAACTTATTATAACTAAGTATTAATTATTTACAAGATATAGGTCCGTGATTAATACACTATGCTACTGTTTTACTGCCTGTTAATGTTAGGTTAGGGGAGGCACACAGTTTTGTTCTGTATCAGGAGGTATGTAGACAGAGAGCAGATTCAGAGCATAAAGTTAATATACCAACGGAATAGAGCAACAAAGGGCTGAGCGAGCGAGATGTCACCAACAGCAACACTGTGTTATAAAGAGGTGCGTGATGCCACGTAACAGAACTGTTTTTGGCAACTATTTGACAGTTCGTCAGCACTTATCCGCACGCTGAGAATTTGAGCTCTGTAAATTTTTCTGATTTTACGTGAAATCGTGGATATTTTTAAGAAATAGTGCTTCAGAAACATGGTGGCTTGTTCAGTGATTTATTGTTGTACAACACAGCGAAATAACCCCGAAAAATTTTCATTTCACAGCATAGATTTTTTAGTTAAATTATTCCAAATCGACACATTTTGACCTAGGATTTATTTTTGTCAATGCGCTTCGAATTTTAAGCAATAAGTGTGCTAATTCTCTTCTATAGACATTTATTTATGTAAGAAGCAAAGATTAAACACACATAATGCAGAATTTACAAATATTTAAAGTTTAAAGAAATAATTTTCGTTTTACACTAGGGCTGCATCAAGTTATCGATATTTCGTGTCCACTGTCTATCACGCGGTAAACGAATATGTATTACTGTTGTTAAAGTAAAGTAATCCCATTTAAGATACTTAGCCAATCCATAGGTATCAGTTTTTGACTGTTATATTAGGTACTATCATTAGTAATTAAAGTTTGATATGACGGTTCTAGATATCATTCGTCATATTGATTTGGGTAACAGTTTAGAATATTTATGCAATTTAACAGGAAGGGGGAGGGGAGGGCTACCATTAGGTGGTACTCCCACACTGAGGAAGTACATAGTTATAGAGATATTTGATTTTAAATTTTATCAAAATCTACCTCAAATTTACTTTTTTGGTATCCCAAGTAAGTAGGTACGTATTTGCGAGACTGATGTGAAAGAAATGGAATGGGACAAAGATGGCCGATAGGCAGGGTTGACAGCTACAAACCGTACGTTCAGGAACTCGTATTAAATAATAATGGTTAGAAATCTCTAAGTAGGTAACAAAAAATATAAATCATAATGTACGCAACGTATTATTTGTATTTAAATAGTAAATTCGTCATAAAATAGTCAAAAAGTACTTTTCCGTTTAAATGCACAAAAAAACCAAACTTATTTCTACATGATTTCAACTATCTTAAAATTTTTGACAAGTTTATGAACGAAGATTATTGTCTCATTTATTAAGGTAACCTGTAAATGTCACTAGGTACGTCAAAATCGTATGACTTATGATTCTTCAAAATATATTTTTTTTGCTAGAAAGCTGTATGTTTCCTCACAAAAATAATATGTGCAATAGAATCTCTAATTATTTTTATAATAACGTAGCAACCTCGTTTTAAACACATTCGTGCATAAATATTCTGAATCCAAGCCTTGATTTGGGAAATCATTTTGTTTCTTTGGTTGTCCATTCATTCGATCAAGATCCACTTAATAGTCACATATCTTATTATCAAATGTATCATTGAAACATATTTGCCTGTAAGATTGAGGTACGAAACGAAATTGAAAATTGTATCAAAGTTAACTTTGAGAAATTACTTTAACAAAGGAATGTTAAATAAATTATTTAAAGTATCTTCTGAGTTTTTCTTAAAGAATCATAGTTTCAGTCATGCGAAATCCCAACCCATCCTATTTTAGTTCTCTTAATACTGTTACTAATTAACATTATCGATATCGATATTAATGTAAAACGCGACATGACGTACATCACTGACACGCACTCATTAACAATTTAACACACACAAATGTCATCCTATTTCGGTTTCTTTTGACAGCTCGTGTTTGTTGCTCTATTCCGTTGGTTTAATAACTATGATTCAGAATTAGACTCTAGGTTATATAAAACCGTTACATAAACTCTTTGCACTGTAATTTTAAAACAAAAGAAAAAGAAGTAATAACACTTAAAAGTGGCTTGAAATCACCGATAGTGCTACTATGGTGCTATTAATGAGAACCTAACCTCCATAGGTCCTACCATAAAGTTTTAAATTAACGAGTTAGGTAGGTAACTATAGAATCTGTCAAAGATTGGATTCACTTGAACTAGCATTAAGTTCCATGTTCAGCCCTTGGAAAGTTTAAAACAAGAATATTACAACAATATGGGACCTTATCACAAGTTTCTACTTTTCCGTTTTAGTTGCGTACCTAGTGCGAGTTTTATTTACCATTCCATCACGTTTAAAAATCACGCGATTTAGTGTGACGTTGGAGCAGCGCCTCTGGTTACAAGGAGAGTTAAAATTCCATCATCATCATTGTCGTCAGCCTATGAGTCCACTGCTGGACCTATGTCCAGAGGTCTCCAGAGGTCTATACCTCTGAAGAGGTACTTGGGTGCATGCAACTGAGCACGATCCGCGGCTACCTGCATCCATACAAAATCAAATTTTCGATAGTTAGTGATAGTACAAATAAAACTCGCAATAAGCACTCCTAATTGGTACGTTAGCCGGCGTACTGGCGCACGATCTTGGTCCACTGCTGTGGGTAGTTCCGTTGCACGTACGATAGTGTGCGTTGGATTTGTTTTGTCTCCTGGGGAGAGCACTGCGGGCAGGCACCACGAAGCACGAGCGGCGCCAGAGCTATGGAAAAAGTTCAATTGCATTATAAAATACATGAACGCCTCAAACGGGACGATTTATCTCTGTAGTTCAATTAAGTTTTGATCAAAGCGTCGATTCTGTTTCTTAAACAATATTATCATACAACTGAAAAAATAATTATAAACAAAATTTTTGTCATCATATTTTGCTCCACAAGTAACTTTTAATATAGAACTGAAGAAGTAAAAGTATATAAAATAATTGGAATTGTAGCATGTTCAGAGATATTGTTATGTTATGAAGTTTCAAATGTGAGTATTCGTTGTATGGTAGCACCTTAACCCCTTGGATTGTTTGAAGAAGATATTTGCGTTCTTCAGCGCGAAATTATTATGACGATTTATATAAAGGATTTACAATTAACATACTTTTCAGCCTCTTTCCGATGGGGTCGCAAGGTGCCTCTCCCAGCGCGCACTTTAGCTGCCGCTGGATGAAGCGCTTGTCGCTAAGGGCGTCCTCTAGCGCTGTGTCGGAGACCGGGGGGCGTGGCGTCTGGGCCTGCGCAGCGCACGAGCACACCAACGCGCACACAACTAACAACTGGCTGATCTGAAAGTAACAGAAGTTGTCTTGAAATCACAATAAATTACAAATCCTCTGGGGTCTACTGGTTGAATCACCAGTCACGGACGCAGAGATTAAAGTTCGATTCACAACTACAGTGTATACAGTACATATAAGTGTAGGGATTTAGGTACTCGACGGCGCAGTGGATAACGCGCCCGGTCTGCGAATGCTGAGGCAGACGTTAAACAACTTTCGCAAAGGCCGGTCATCGGATGGGTGCCCAAAATGTATCATCTCGAGCTCCTCCGTGCTTCGGAAGGCACGTAAAGCCATTGGTCCCGGCTGCATTAGCAGTCGTTAACAACCACCAATCCGCACTGTGCCCGCGTGGTGGTTTATGGCCTGTTCTCCCTATCCATCCATAGGGAAAGCTCGGTCGTGCCCCAGTAGTGGGGACATAAAAAATGAGCTGATGATGAGGTACTCGGTTTGGTTGGTGGTAGAGCTTGTTTTAAGTCTTCTTTACTAGCTACCTCCAACTAAAGTATGTTGCCGTGATATATCATTCATGATTCCTATTTCTTTGGAAACTAATTATAATTATGGTTATGTATATAATTTTACGCTTTTGTTGCGAACCTATTACAACTTGAAAAAAGGTAAAATGTTCAAAAAGTTCCACGATCGGGGTTCGAACCCGCTCCTCATGACATACCAGGTGAGGCGCACTACCAACAATTTTTTTTCAGAAACTCATTAATTATGTAAAATGTTCCTCCAGTAAGTATTCCGAAGTGCGCCTTCTCTTCATTTACCATCAAGTGTATTGATTGCCAAACACTTGTAGAGTAGACCAGTGTAGTGGAATAAAAAGCTTTATAGTAAAAATTCTTATAAAATCAATTTATCTCAATCTGTCGCGATAACAAGATGCTAGTTGCATTATTGTGTTCCTGTAGTTATGGATACCAACAGGTATCATAAAACAATTATACCTTATGCATCTACTTTCTGCTGTTATATGCGTGGTCATAATGATTGCCATCACGAAATAAGGGACACACATTCACACACGTCGAGTGCGGCAATTTGACGGGTAGCTTCCTAGTAGTCGCTGTACTTACCGAGGCTGTACCCATGCAATTTGTGGCATGTCCGTCAGTTTGCGTAACACTGACATAAGTAGGCGAGGGAACCTACCGAGTCACTATGTGCGAGTTAAATTTACATTTCGCCCACGTTATTAACGACAACTAGAATTTCCAAAACTCACCTCATTTTTGTTTGTTTTGAGTGCCGAGGGCAAATTCTATTTTCCCTACGATCACGTTAACTTCAAATTCATTTTTTATGCAGTAAAGAATCATCATCATCATCATCATCAGCCTATACTAGTCCACTGCTGGACATAGGCCTCCCTAAGTGCACGCCACCGAGCACGATCCGCGTCTATACTCTCATCCAGCTCTTGCCAGCCATTGCGAAGATCTTCGCTCCACCTAGTCTGAGGGCGTGCCTACACTACGTTTTGCCGATACGCGGTCTCCACTCGAGAACTCGTTTACCCCAACGGTTGTCGGTTCTGCGTCTAATATGACTAGCCCATTGCCACTCCAGCTTGCTGATCAGATTTCGTTCTCTGTTGGATCACCTCATTCCGAAGTCGATCCTTCAGAGAAACTCCGAGCATAGCCGTTTCCATAGCTCGCTTAGCGGTTTACCGTTTAATTAATTACCAATTAGCAGTCATCAACAACCACCAATCTACACTGTGCCCGCGTGGTGGTTATGGCCCGTTCTATATCCATCCATAGGAAAGAATCGTGCCCCAACAGTGGTGACATAAAATGAGCTGATATGGAGTACCTACTACACTTTATTTGGTCAAATCTTTTGCGTTAAGGGTTAAAGAGTTATCAAAAACGCAAACACGCATTTGAATGTATAAACATTATAATTATATACAGATGATAGTGATCCTTGTACTATGCTAATTATCATTCGAAAGCCCCAAAAGACAATGGTTGCTAAAGCATTTAGCAACGCCCATGACCATCGGCGAAGATGCGCGTGTGCAATGTCGGCTTTGTTTGTATCGCGATCCGCAATTAAGTACAGGCGTAAACAGTGGAAATTTATAATAGAAATAATTATTGTTTCATTTATTTCATAACGCCTCGTCGGGGGTTGGCATTTGAAATTCGCATCCCGAATTAGGAATTGATAATGGTTGATTTTTATAGGGGTTGGTTACCTCTTTCAATCGACCCCCCCCCCCCCCCACCCTCCTCCCTTAATAAATCGGGATGCTAATTTCACATGCAACCCCCGCCTCGGTGGCCGAGTGGCAAAGCGCTCGGCCAGATACCCGAAGGTCCTAGGTTGAATTCCCAGGGTGGGCAAAGTGTGTTTCGGATTCTTTGATAAATATTTGCCCGGGTTTGTGATTACCAACCCGCATTTGCAAGCGTGGTGATAAAGCCAGTGCCCATCAATTGTAGCGATGACTTGATTTCAATGATGGAGACCTTTGCCCAGTAGTGGGACAGACAGTATTATAGGCCATTTTACTTTTTACTTTTACATTGTTTCATTATAGAACGTATAGAATCTATGTTAATATCAAATTGCCATAAATATTATGTGAAAAAATTATGTAAGATAATAATGCATTGTTAATTAATTTAGTACAAAAAATTAAACAAACCTACGAAGAATAGTAAATTTGTTGATTTCCATTGAAAACCTATAAAAATTCAACAGTAGCTGAGCTCTTGCACACAGTACGATACGATAACTTACATTCCTACCTACACATAACTAATAGTTCTTGCTGAATAGTATGTTTTACAAATCTATAAGTAGGTATTGTGAACTAGTTATTTATTTATAAATTATAAGTAAGAAGGACGTTTATCGAAGTCGGTCAAAAAACAAAGAGCTCATTATACATGGCCTTATTACCACGAACTCAACAAAACAAACAACGACACAATGTACACAAAGTCCAGTTTGGTCAGAAGAATCTGCGAATCCAATAAGCGCCTATTGGTACTCGAACACTGACAGACATTTATGTTAAGTACACACGCCGCCTGTACCAGCCTGTACGCCAGACTACCAAACACTGTCAAATTTCCTCAATATATAGAATTTGAACTTTATGTACATAACTAGCAGTCACGGGATTGGTACCTAAAATCAAAATTCTTTAGATCAACTTTCATTATATCAACACCAATGGGTCAACAGTGTAACAGGTCAACCATTTATTGTATCAATAATTTGTTATATCAATGGTTCATTAGATCAACAGATTATTTTGTCAACAATTAACTACATCAACTGTTTACGAGTTCAAATAGGTGTCAATTACGAGAATATGAGAAAAAAGAAACACTTCATATTATTATAAAAATCACCCGCCCGCTTCGCTGTGCGAAAATTTGTGAATAATCTATACAGTTCTGTTTCAGAAATAAAATTAAAAAGTCTTCAGTTGGAACTTGAAGGAGGTGCGATCTCTTTGGTGTGTTTTGTTGGAATACAAAACAGTTCTGTTTCAGCATCGATATATAAGTCAATGTGTTTCAGAAATAAAAAAGTGTGAAAGTGTCAGCTGAAACTTGGAGTTTTCCTTGTTTCGCGCATGGGCAAGTTTTGGCCATATTTTTCACAAATCGGCCATCTAAACGAACGTATATATGGAATGAAACAAATGACTATTCTACTTACGCAATTCAAAAAAAATATGATTACCGAAAGGTTTACCAACATCTAGCCTATCATTTGCACAATCTCATGTTCTTACTACATACAAATTTTAAGCGTAAACTTTTTTTTATAGCCTTTCCTTGGCACAATCTCATGTTCTTACTACATACAAATTTTCATCAAGATCGGTCAAGCCGTTCTTGAGTTAAAAATGGACATACAGACAGACAGACAGAAATTTTTAAATTCGTAGAATTGGTGTGTTTCTATTTTTTTTTCAGTGTGTCATAAAATGAATATTTATCCCTAAAGGAGATGTTCGTTTTTGGGCCCTTATTTTATTACAGTATTGAAGTGATGCTTTTCTGATAGATCTGCATTCTGAGATGATGTTTCCAAAAAGAAAAAAAAATATAAAATTGAAATCTTGTTTTCTTCATCAAGCTTTTCTTATTATTTTTGGGTTCTAATATTGCTAAACTTATTTATACATTCTAAAAGGTATTTTAGGGTTTCAATGTAATTTCCTGAAAATGAAACCATGCGATTGCTGGCTGTAATGGATAGTAGTGTACCATTGCAATATTAATTTAAAAAATAAGTTATATTTTTTAAATACATACATACATTAGAAAAGCGAAGTTGCCAAGGTAGAAAAAGTTTAGGGTTGCTATTTTATGTTTTTTTTTATCTGACCTTTTTTCTTATATAATACAATGTTTGGGTATGTTTAAAAAATATATTAATATATAGAAAGGTTCTTATTTTTTGCTCTTTTCATAAAATATAATTTTATCACTAAGAATTAGGGGGCCCAGTCCCCATACAAAAATGGAACATCTCCTTTGTCAGGAAATTGCAAGTACACACAGAGCCTACAGATTTATATAGTAGGTAGTATAATATAGATTATATGGCTTATGTTTAAAAAAATATTGAAGAAAACAGGCGCACGTCTGTACAAACACAGCTAAAGCTTCAAACTATTATTTGCTAACACGAAACCAAGAAAAGATTCGGTGAATCGTCATAACATTTAAAAAATACCAGTGACACAGTTTTCTACGAACCTGTACTTTTGCGAGTACACAAAAGATTCACTGCCCACCCAGCACGTGCCCAGAAATCTAATGAGCTGTTGTAACTTATGGATGGGTCACTCCAATATTGTAATTGATGACTGTGCTCATGCATAAAATACTGATACTAAAGTCACCAGGAAAATCATTTGACGAGCTAGTATTTAATTTTATTTATTTTTTTAAGTTACGTATTTTTTATTTTATACTATTCTTACTTCTAATAGTGTTTATTAATTCGAGATAAAGAACTAATTATGTATAGAGCTTAAACGAAAAAGAAAAAAAATGCTATTGAGTTGGGGTTTTAATTATACTGCCACATTTTATATAATAACATTGTACTGCCATGATACGACAACAGGGTCCACCGGTCTAATAAGCTTTTAAAACATGGAGGACCTCGAGACAGCTTAACACTTATATTATGGTCTGTACACGCAAGCCTCCGCGCCAGCGAGCTTCTCTTTAGTAGTCGTACGGCGTTTGTTAATGTAAGTATTCCGTATCTTACCTGTCAACTAAGGTAAGGTAGGTAATTTATTACTTATGGCAGATTCACAATCACAACACAATATTATTTTTTAAATATATAGGTAAAATAGTATAGTAACGAACGAAGACAGTGGACAGTGGATCTGCATTAGGGACAAATCAACATGATTGTTTAATAACTCATTAAACAATGAGTATCTACATAATCACTTATTATATTACTTACGATAAATTATATGAAATTCTTTGGTATACCTACTCGTATTTACTAGCATTTTCGGTCTTTGAAATCAGTTACACAGTATAACAATGGCATACCTACCTACCAACGTGTGTAAGCATCAGCAGCATATTAGGTGACACAAACTTATATTAGCAGTATCTAAATCGAAATGTTTGGTACTGATTGCGAGTTTTTTGAATACAAATCTCGTTTTCGTTAACGTAATAATCGAGATATCACTAAAATGACAAATAGAACTCATTATTCACTCTGTTGGCCAACGAGTAGATGCGATTCCACCATATATAATATTATTGGTGGTTTCTCTACATCTAAATTATGGTCAGAGCCATTTTCACGATTGCCATAAAGGTGTTTGAGTATCCGTCGTGATTACAATTTGATTGCAACGTCCTTCGCCTCATTTTTGAGAAAAAAATAACTATGTAATAATACGAAATAATTCTCAACTTCCCAAGGTGTTTATGTGTTAATCTGTGGTATAAGTACTGACTGCATGAAATTGAACTAAGTATACAACACAACAAAACGTCATAATAGTAATATCTCGGTAAGAAAAACGAATTAAAATTAAGACACTTTTAATTAGATAATGTTTTTGATTATTGTTACGCAAATTTTGTAGTAATTACAATTTGAAAAGTGTTAATTTTTTTGCCGCGACCGGGATTCAAACCCAGGTATTTATTTACACTGTCCTAATAGTTATAATAAAAGATTAGTTTTTTTATTTCAATTATTCATCATAATACGTTTACGCAGCCATTATTAATAGGGAATAGGAAAAATGAGCGCAAATATATATATTTTTTTAAATAGAAAGTAAGTATAAGTCGTTTTTATTCAATTCATGATCAAGTTTATGATTAGTACCTTTCAAAAATGGTTAAATAGTGAATCAGTGGGATTGGTAAAATTGTAATAGATATCTGTAGAATTGGGAATCCGTAATGTTAGGAATCTGTGAATTTGGGAACCTGTGAAACTGGGAATCAGTGAAACTGCGAATCTGTTAAACTGGGAACCTGTAGAGTTGGGAATATGTTAAACTGGCAACCTGTAGAGTTGGCAATCTGTAATGGAAATCTGTAGAATTGGGATCAAAATGACCCTGAGGTATACCTGGTGCTGCGTAAGAGTTCGATCATTCGATCTCATTAAAGAAAACGATTATTTCGTTGTTACGGCAAAAATTCTTCTCGTATGTCACAGGGGCACAGAAGAATTAATAATAGTCAAGAAGGCACTGTTTCAAGGGCATATGAATTGTCGTTTTCGTATAGTCAATAAAACTAGGCACCCGGTACTCAGTGTTTGTGAGGAGTCCGGGTGAAGCGCGCTTCCACCTTCGGCCTATCATCACTTAACATCAGGGTGCCTAGTGTGACTTTGTTTACTATCCGAATCTATTCATTCGATTACGTTTACGAAAACGAAAATTTGTATGGCAAAATTTTAACTCTTCTCGTATGTCGCCAGGAGGCGCTGCTTCAATGCCATGCCATACTATAATTTTCATTATCGTTAATGTGATCGAATGTCAAATGAAACTCACACAGGCAGCCTGTAGGCCGATTCTATTTAATAACTGCAACCAAACTGCAGCGTCGCGTGTGTCAAAATGAGCAAATTTTGACGTTTCGGTATTCTGTTAGGCAGCGCTGCTGCCGTAGTGTTGCAGGGACGGAGAAGTAACGCAAATAGCTATTCCACTAACAAAACTGCACTACACTTGCACGTTTACTGCAAAATAATCGTATTCCAATAAAATATTTTGACACTAGCTGTGCTCGCGACTTCGTCCGCGTGGAATAGTGACTTTCGGCAGCATTTTTAATTTTTTAGGCTCTTTTCCCGTTTTTGCAACATTTCTCACTGATGCTTCGCTCCTATTGGTTGCAGCGTGATGTTATATAGCCTAAAGCCTTCCTCGATAAATGGACTATCCAACACAAAAATAATTTTTCAATTCGAACCAGTAGTTCCTGAGATTAGCGCGTTCAAACAAACAAACAAACAAACAAACAAACAAACAAACAAACTCTTCAGCTTTATAATATTAGTATAGATTTGTGTAGTAATGACAGCAGTAGTAATGGTGCAGTTTTTGTGCAGGTTTATTGAAGTAGATCGTGAGCAACTTTTGCACAGCGTATTATAAGCATTTTACGTATTTAGCGTATTGTAACATTAGTTCTTTTAGTTTTATTGCAGGATTCGTGCAGCTGTAGTGTAGTAGTCGCGCAGTTGTAGTGTAGTTGTGGTGCAGATAATTTTAATAGAATACGTCTATTTCCACGGCACTACTCCTACACGCGACAAATGACAGGCGTAAACGTGCAGTTGCAGTTTTCTAATAGAATTGACCTCCAGGTGAGATTAAGGCCAAATGTTTACTCGTAAGTAATAATAAAAGGTAATGCTATAAACATTTCGATGCTTACTGTACGTAATATAATAGGTTAGGGAAAAAGTTTCTTCGCATTTTTTAAGAAAAATCAAAATATTTTTTAATATAGTTTATTTACTTTATTATTAGTTATTAAAAGTTTATTTCTTAACAGTAAGAAAAACAAATGAAAATCACACATTTTCCTAATTTGAATTTGGATAGAAGAAGATAATTCTTTAAAATCTAAACTTTTAACGATACCAAAACCAGCCAGATACAAATAGTATAGCCACGTATAGCCAAAGAGATTTTATTACAAGTTCATATACCATATGCGAAAAGACTTTTTCCCCAACCTAATATTATTATATCATTTTCTATAAAAAGTTTTAAAAGAAGTACGTAGGTAGGAGAAGTAGGGTACCATTGAAAAATGTACCTAGCTATAAAAATAGTTCAAGATTTTTATTCGAATATTAAATGTGATAAATTGTTATAAAATCTACAAATTAAGTTAAGACTTTTACATTTTAATAAATAGTTGCAAAAACAGTGGCACAAAGTTCTTTTAAAACATCGAAGGTTTTACCTGTTCTAGATATCAGCAAAACTTGTTTGTGACCATAGACGCTGCCTCATCTTACTCATAAAGAAGAACATCATCATAATTATGCAATTGACAGCTATAGGGAAAATCAAGCTTGCTATGATATGTTATCCAGGGTATTCACCATACCAACATGCCTGCATGGATCCGATCAGCTACGGCCACATTGCATTGCTAAATTCGTCGGACTGGCATACCACGAGCATTATTGTATAGCAGTGTGTTGTGGTTGTGAAAACGGGACGCGCGTCTCGTTTTCACAACTACAATCACCGCTGTGGTCTAGTGGTTAAGACCACCTCCGGTGTCAGACCCAGAGGTCCCGGGTTCGATTCCCAGCGGGGGGTACATGTTTGTGTACTCGGTTTTGTTGAGTGGTAAAGCTTGTTTGTCCGCCTGGCTAGCTACCACCGTCTTATCTAAATATGTCGTTATAACATCAATGTTTGTAGTATTGTTGTGTTCCGGCAGCTAGAGATAAGATAGCCAGTGCCTCAGTAGTTGAGAGTTCCGAGTGAAGTGCGCTTCCATCTGCGGCCCTTATTGTCACTTAACTCAGGTTAGATGAAGGCAACAGGTTTACTCGTAGATAATTCCCGTAGATAATAAATTAGATATTTTTTTTAAAAATGCTTTGCTAATGTTAAGGAAGGCCCCATCATCAAAAGAAGACAAGATCTTATCTTGGGTTGAAAATTCTGTTAGAGACTGGTTGCCACGATACCAATAGGAAACCTAATATAAAGAAATTAGTTATGCGGGTAAATTATGAGACAGTCTTTTATTTTTTGAGATTTTATTATTATTATACCTTGAGATTTGAGAATAGTTACATATTAGTTTAAAGTATAATTTTTATTTTCCTAAGATAATCCTTAAGCGTAGAAAGTTTCAACGCTATTGAGTTATTGATAAGAAAACTATCGAACATTGAAGTTTGTATGGAACATCGTGAGGCGAAAACCCTTTTCAAGCTCTTTAGATCGGGTTGCGTAAAATATCGGAAGCAACAACAACGCGAGCCCGCTCGAGCGATCACCGTTTAGATAAGCGCAGGGTTGCCATTTTGACGGATTTCCCTTCATATCTAGCGTAATAAGATGAGGTAAAATCGGCCAAATTATTCGTCTAACACCACCCCATCTCTTCCTGTGGGTGTCGTAAAAGCCGACTAAGGGACCATTCCAGAAGATGGGCAGCAGCATCTCTCTGAGGTTACCCTCAACCTACTGCGACCCGCCTGCCAAGCATGGCGATTACGGCAAATACTCCTCATATCCTTGGGGAAAGCCTTTGTCCAGCAGTGGACTTCTTTGGCTGAGATGATGTTCGTCTAATGGCTAAATATGGATTTTATAGTGGGATGACAGAATGTTATCTATACATATAATAAGAACGTAGGGATAAAAAAATCTGTAATTGCAAGATATAAAAAAAAAAATTATACAGGTTGCCTTAAAATCACTTACGGAACACGATAGAATAGTTTAAAAAAATTGTTTGTTTGTTTGTTTGTTTGTTTGAACCCAATAAACTCGAGAACTACTGAACGGATTTTGATCCGGTTTTTACCAAAATGCTAAGAAAAATCCGGAGAATAATATAGGCTACATAAATACTCGAAAAATACAGGGTGTCTCATTTAAATCAATCAGTATGGGAAAGTCTGAAACTAAAAGACATACGAAGATCTGTCCTTAGGAACCATGTCATCGATTTTAATAAGAAGAAAAACTGCATTCATAGATTTTAAAAAAACCTGTACTCAGCTCGGGAATCGAACCCGGTTGTTTTGAAAAAAATAAACTTATACTATTTCTATTTAGATATCGATTTTGTAGGTCTTAAGCAGTAAATGGCTCTATAAACATGATGTCTAAAATTAATAAAATGCATTGTTTCCCATACCTACTTTAATTTATTTTAGTAGGTGTTCGAAGTGACCACCGTTACATTCAACAAGTTCAGGCATGTAAAATTGTCTCTATGGTTGTTTGTACCTCTTTGCTGGTTTTGTAATTGTAAGATCGTTACCTAAACGTGTTGAATATTGTATTGAAAAAAACGGTGGTCACTTCGAACACCTTCTGAAATAAATAAAAGTATGTGAAAACAATGCATTTTATTCATTTTAGACATCATGTTTCAAAGAGCCATTTACTGCTTAAGACCTACACAAACGATATCTAAATAGAAATAGTGTAAGTTTATTTTTTTCAAAACAACCGGGTTCGATTCCCGAGCTGAGTACAGATTTTTTTTTTAAATGTATGAATGCAGTTTTTCTTCTTATTAAAATCGATGACATGGTTCCTAAGAACAGATCTTCGTATGTCTTATAGTTTCAGACTTTCCCATACTGACCGAATTAAATGAGACACCCTGTATAATAAGAACGTAGGGCTAAAAAAATCTGTAATTGCAAGATATAAAAAAAAATACTTTAAAATCACTTACGGAACACGATAGAATAGTTTAAAAAGAAATTGTTTGTTTGTTTGTTTATTTGTTTGTTTGAACACGATAAACTCGAGAACTACTGAACGGATTTTGATCCGGTTTTACCGAAATGCTAAGAAAATACCGGAGAATAACATGGGCTACATAAATACTCGAAAATTGTCAAATTTTGATTTGGTCTAAACCGGGATTTAATCCTTGGTTGCGTGGCAACTGTTGTTTATTATGTAACGTATGGGAATTTTTTAATGAGTTTTACGGCTCTGGCATTTGAGGCTCTGGCTCTCTATTGCTATCGTGTTTTACGGCTCTGGGTTCTTTGCCCTTTTGAGCCTGTCATTGATAGTTGTTGCCATGAGAATACCGATTTTGATGCGGTTATCACCAAAATGCTTAGAAAATTTCGGAGAATAACATACAAATCGAAAAATGTTAAACAAATTTTGATATACGTATTTACGCGACCAACTGTTAAATACGTTCGTTGAGTTGTTATTTTAGAAAAGTTTTGTTACTCTCTAAGGTTACCTACCCTTTATAAATCTGTGAGGCACCTAAGCGAACATTAGCACCGCAGTAGTAAAGCGACGGAAAATAAAAACAAGCTCGAAATCACGCACATCATTAAACTTGGCTGTACATAGGTACACCTTTTGTTTCATTTTCCAAAATAACCAATAATAATATGGCTATTTAGGCGCTAATTGCAGTTTTCTAATACACAGAAATGTTAAAAGTTAAAACATTACCTATATTTGGCGGTATAAACCTCTGTGTCGTTGCCCAAAATAATGTCTCTTTTTTTAGTTATGCATAGAAATGATACCTACTCATTAAATTTGGCTGTATAAAACTTTGTATCATTGCACAAAATCATGTCTCTATTTTTTTAAATATTGCACATAGAAGATAAATCTTGAATTACATAGCTTGGCTGTTTAAACCTTTGGGTCGTTGCCCAAAATACTTAATGTTATTTTTTTAAATTTATTTGGTGAAAAAACGCGAGAACAGGAAAATTTAAAAAAAAATTGGCGCTCAAATTTTGAAACGAACAGAAGGAAATTTTGATGTTTTGCAATGCATTAAGTACCTATTTTTATTTTGTTAATAATTTTCAAATTATATTAATTATTCATTGTGTAAAAGTTTTTTAAAACATTTTATGCAGGTACGATAAATATTTCAGTACTTATTCAGTTCTTATTAATTTTCAAATAAGATTTATTCATTGTGTAAAAGTTTTATGAAACATTTGATGCAGGTAAGTTAAACACTCATTTCAGTACTTATTTTACATTTAAGCGGTTTCTGACTTTGGTTTCTTAACATGTTTATAGGATAAATCTGTGTTCAATGATACAATATAAGTAAGTAAGTATCATAACAATTTTAATATTATAAAACCTATAAGGAATGAATTTTGTACATACTTCTAGATTACAGAAAAATGGTTTTTCCATTCTTCTATCGCATAAGACGATGGCTACCTCTGGTATCAGAGTTGCAAAAATGTTTAAATTTGCAGCGTACAACTGTATTAGAGGCACGGACTTCAGATTTTTTTTTTATTAGAGGTAACTTCTTTCTGTGTCCTGTGATCTACTTCTAAAAGCTACCTACCTAACAAGATGCCACGAAGAAGTTCAAATTTATCGCAAGTATGTAACATAAAATACTATACTGTATTACCTAATAGACAATAATATAATTTATTACAGTTCTCAATTTATTGATATTTTGTATCTACGAATAAGAACATAGTTGGTAAATAGTTTTTTGTGCCTTCTGGCCGACAACCAATAATCCTGGATCGCTACCTGCTACTCGATATCCAGGTTCGGTGGACACGGCAAAAAAAAATTTGAAGTCCGTGGTTGGACAGTATAACAGTAGACACATCTTAGCTAAGATACACTAGTGCCTAGGACGACTCCGGACGAGTACCTGAGCTGTAAAATACCAATTTTATTACATATATTTGAGCGTCAGTAAACCCATTTCTGTGCTTCAAACTGAATATATGTATGTTCATGGCAGAGATGATAGTCGAAAGAATAAGAGATAATGTATGAAAATAATGATGGACGTAAAGGAGGCACAGGAAGTATGCCAGAACCACACTAAATGGAGATCAATTGTCTTTGTCTATCTCAGCATTCTCAGCTGAAAGAGAGTAGATGTACGTATGTCGGTAAATACAATGTCAATTTTCTAAATTTCCGATGCATATAATTTTATTATACCCTAATATGCTTAAATAGATACCTACATAAAAATTAAACTGTACAGACTACAGCCTTTAGCTCACGCGGACGAAGTCGCGGGCAACAGCTAGTATACAATATAATAGTTGGTAAATTTAAGTCTTTTAGAAGAATTTGTCTATTGGACAGCACCCGACTACTAGTACTAGGGCTAAAAGTAGGTAGCGCTATTTTCAAAAGTTATAAGTGTTTTAAATTGGTTCAGATATGATTTTTGCAAATTTTTTTGCTAACAAATTACAATTATAAAAAGTTTTGAAAACATTTCCACGTTCGAAATTTGAACCCGTATCTCATCCCATGTCAGTCAGGGACATTAATATGTCTCATATGGCTTATAAAGTAGGTAAGAGTAGATAGTGTTGATAAATTTTGGCAACACGCTGAAATAGCAAAGTTGGTACTTAGTGCACCTTTCCCAGTAAAACATGGGGTGCGGGCTCGAATCCCACTCGTGGAAATATCAACTTTTTTTTAAAATTGTTAATGTTGCCTCATCATTTTGTGGTGTGACGGTATTCTCACGGTTTTTTTGGGTAATATAAAATGGAATTTCAAAATTATAGTTGGCAACACTGGATAAGCGTAAGGTTATGCGCCATCGCATCATTCGCGCCAATGTTATACAACTTGTCTAAATGACTGTATTTGTTGTTGGGTAATCGTAAAGTATTGTTGTTGTAACCTTTTTGTTATTACCGTAGTTACATAGAGCTGGAGCGATACTACAGAGATCGCAATGGGTTTAAAAAAAAAGCATAAAGTTTTCTCTTCACGTATATCAATATAGTAGCCTCGATTCTACTATTTTAAAACATCCACAATCGTGTCTCAGTGGCATGCTTTGTACATGGTTAAACTGAGAGACGATTTATACAGACGATAAGCATTTTACAGTTGCAGAATCGATGCGCAGATAGAGTTAGTTTAGAGAAGTCCGGAATTATAGGAGACTAGCTTTTGCTCGCGGCTTAGCTCACGTGGGCTACATGTAGCCCACGTGAGCTAAGCCGCGAGCAAAAGTCATGACTTGTAATTGTTTTTAATAAAAGCCAACCTTATTATTGTAAGTATCTGTAGGAATAATCGTGAAACACTTCATAATTTTAACATGGCCAAATACGGAAATACAAGGATTTAACTTTGAAAATTACAGATTTCGATACTTCAATCTTTCCTCCCCTATTCAACCTCTCTAGGGGAGATTATCGAAAAATGATAAAACACGTCATTCTTTATTTTTATTGCAGAAATAGTTTATTTTTAAGAAGAATTTTTAAAAACTAACGGACTTGCATTCAAACTTTCACCCCCTTTTTGACCCCTTTTGGGTTTGATTGCTTTCTTAGTGGCTGGTTACGTCATTCAATTAACCTACAGTCCAAATTTCATCTAATTAGCTTCAGTGGTTTCGGCTCGGCGATGATGAATCAGTCAGTCAGGACAAGTCCTTATTTAGATGTAGTTTGTTTTGAATGAATTGAATTGAATTGAATAAATTTTTATTCTTAAAAATCTTTTATCTTTAAAATAGACGTCATTGTTCCTAAGCCTAAATTTCCCTAGATTTCTTAAAGTGTCGGACTTTTCTATACTGACAGATCCATTTAGATTGTTCACCTGTATGTAGGCAAGTAGCAACTTGTATTAACTGATTATAAGCTTTAGTTATATTTTTTAAATATATTTTAAATAATATTTTCAGCTACTGCATACATTTTTAATAATTAAATGGCGACCTATAACTATCTTACAATCTCTACATAATTTGAATTATTAATACAACGTCCAATAAAAATAACACTACATAAATTAAAAACTTCTTTCCGGTAAGTAAGTCATAGTTAAGTACATACAAGACTTGTTTATTTGCATTCGTTATCGGAAGTATCCAGTACTGTATGTAGGTAAGTGGAAGGTCGCCGATTCGAATCTCGCTTGCGCGTCAATGTACGGTCAGCTACAAAGCCAATTAAAATCAACGTTTTGTATATGAATAGTATGGAATACAAATAATAACGAATCATTGTTTAAAAGTAACTTATTATCAAATATGACATAACTATTATTATTAAACCCCCCTAAATAACTAAACTTTTGTTTTTACAGGCGAGATTACAAGAATTATTAGGTATATATTCTGTACTTTTGTTATACAAATCATCACATCTTATTTTAATTTTAAAAATATGACCCACTTTATAGTAGTTGTGAAACTGGCGTGTGCAGGTTCAACACACACAACCGAGTTCTAACCCAAATTGATACTTTGTTGCTAAATATGCGAGAAGGAAAATGCTGTAGGTAATTTAACACACGGCCTGCATACTAATGACCACTCGAAACTTAGCAAAAGAACCTGTAAAGGTTCGTAATCTGACTGTCCTTCGTCCGTCCAACAGTCTATAGCTAGCTACACTTGTCCAGCACAACTTGTGTGGTTGAAAACCGTCTGTGATCAACAGAGAAAATGCAACGTGCAACTTACCTGCATGTTTCCGTTGTAAACCGCTCTCCACAGTAGACTTTTACTTTCTTTGCACTGGGTGTTCCCAACGATTGACCCGGATCTCGGAATTATGATTTCTAAAGTGTTACACAGCTGGAGTAGTGAAGCGTTTAAGCCAGAGACTTGGTGGCGAGTGCTGGCTATGCCGTAACCTCTTACTTAACTTTGCCAATCCCCCCTTTTTTGACTGCGTTGCACCGCGCACGACGACGCTCGCTTTGGCCGTATTGCGATTTCGATCCGATTTAGTTCGCAACGTAAATACAAAATGTTTACGTTTATGTTTTCCTTGTGAGATGCGTTAGGTAACTGTCTAATTGTGTCATATCAAAGTTGTAGAAGTTACTACGTGTTATCAACTCAAAGTGGTAATTCTGAGAAGGATAGGGGACAAAGAGAACCGCCGATAGCAGTGAATTCACTGCTGCAAAATACGCAGCGTAAAATGTATTAATTTATAGCTTACTAACACCTTTTACTACTAAGCTTTATGTAACTTGATTTTGAATACTAGAATGTAAAAAATATACCTGTTATGCACTATCACTGCCAATGAAAGCAAATGCAAGGAATGTCCAATTACCAAATTATCATCCACGTTAACAATTGTTCATAGTTTTGGGTCACAATTCACAAATAAAACTCTGATAAGTAATACAAAATGTAGGTTATTTAATAATGATTATGAAGTATTTGTTTAAACATTAATGCATTGTATGACTTTAATGTATTAATGATTCACGTTTTCTCAGTACATATTATATAGATACAGAAAATGAGGTAAATATTTATTATATTTTCTGTCCCATATTTTAGTTACTTTATACCACTTTAAAGCAAGCGGAACTTAAGTCAGCTTTCGCAGACTTGTCAAAAGTAATCGTTTTAACTGACTCTCGCTGAATTAACAAAGTAATATTTTAGTTATTAAATCGAATAACAAAAAAAAGTATTTAGCGTTTACAATGTGTAGTGTATCAACCATCAAACCTGACATCGACCTGATTAAAACATTAAAGCTCTTATATTGATATGTTTTGTAACAATATAGATAGAAAATAGGTTTTCCTTATTTATCAGGTTTATATGGGTTTATACAATTATTAAGTCTATCATCATGAGGCTCATTTTATGTCCCCACTGCTGGGGCACGAGCCTTCCCTATGGATGGATAGGGATATATCTTATATGTCTATAAGATTATGTTTTTTTTGTGAACATATTGATGAAATGCCGTTGATTGTCTAATAAACTAACACGGTTCTTACATCATTATTATATTAAATGATTTCCCGTCGATTTTCTCTACATGTTTTGCTGTTAGTAAACCTTATTATTTAAATAAAAACATAATATTTATTATGGAACACGAACAAAATACTGTTTTATGTTCAACTGAATGAAATCATTCAGTTGATGTGATTTGAGCGCGTTGATATCTTTTGAAAGAGTTAATGAAACATTTCAGTGATACTCCTGAAAATAAATATAATATGTGAATTTAATAGGTACGTTATATAGATGTACTCGATTTTGTTGTAGACACAATCAACACGGATCCTGCAAAGGGTTCTTAGCACTCAGGCTGAAAGAATTACAATAAAAAAACGCGAGTAGATCCGTACAAGTGTCGCGTTTATAATCTGTTTTTTGTAACTGTTTTGAAAAAAAATATTTTATTTTTTCTTATGCTTCTCAGCTCAGATACTTTCCATAGGTATAATTAATATCGAAAGCTGCTGACATTGTAATCTATATATTAAAACGTGAAAAAAAACTTTGTGCCCCTTTTCAAGCTCATTGTGCACATGAAGGAGTGTGGGATTTTGGCAAAGTTAACGTTTATATGGAGAAGGAGTGAAGAAAGTAAAAGAAAGTAAAAGTTATGTATAATATTATGTATTTAAAAAATCATGGCTATGGGTACAACTGGTACAAGCCCTTCAGACGAAATATTAAACAGTATTTTTAATAAATTAATTATGGTCGTATTTCCACTACTGGGCTACCACTAGTAGTAATAAATACAATTGGTAGTTTCAAGTTTGTTTTAAGAATAACTGTTTGGCTTCGCTGTGTTTACAAATGGTTTGGAGCAAAAGATCAGGGTAAGGTTACATGATAAGGACGTGCCAACGAGCTTAGGAATAGACAAGTTGTGGTCTGAACCATTATCACGGATGAAATGTCTGTGTAGTTCACCCGTATTGGCGGACGATCTTGGCCCACTCCCACGGATAATTCCTCTGAATGTAGGCGAGGGTGCGGCGGATCTGACGGGTCTCCTGTGGCGTGCACTGGGGACATGCCCCTCGCAGCACGAGAGGAGCAAGCGCTGAAAGAAAAGAGGTTTGCTGTAAAATTTAAATTTGTTTTCTTTTTTTTCTAAACAATGATGACCTTGTGCATACAAACATACTCTGCCTAAAGTTCTATGATAAATTGATTATTTAGAATAGAATAGGATAGAATGGAAAAAATGTTTGTTTCTTTTTTTCAATGTGTGTAACATTGTAGTAGTGTTGTAGAAGTGATGTTACTTTAAATATTTTAGAAACTTGAACATTTGCCATTGCATTTCCTTTCACGAAAAAAAGAAACAAAAATGTTTTCCATTCTATCCTATTCTATTCTAAATAAGCAATTTATCATAAAACTTTAGGCAGATTAGGTATGTTTGTATGCACAAGGTAAATATATACATATTTACCTAAATATCAACGAAACAACGCTGGCTAATAGCCTTTTATAAAAGCATTTTAAATTGCCAAACTTATGGCATCTATCTAACCCCAGCAGGCGCCAATAACATAAGGTAAGCATTTAAAAAAACTAAATAACAGTTGCTCCGAAAAATTAACCTTAATATTGACTAGGTATTTAATTAATTGCGTCGCTATTGTTTTACTATTAGGCAGAAAGTCTACCAAATTTTATAAGGATTGAAATGATTAAGATAGAAATATAACAACAGCCTTTGCTTCATACGGATTAAAACAGTTATTAACCTTGAACTCGACAGACTATAAAACTGCCTCTTTGGTCGAATGGTTAGACCACCAGTCTTTAACCCAGTAGATATCAGGTTCAATTCCTAGCGGGGGGACCCTACACAATATTATTGTACTCAGTTTGGTTGCTTATAGAGTTGTTTTCTTGACGTTTCAAAGCGTAAGCGTAACCGTATACTCCAATTGCCCTTAGGGCGACCCTGACCCTTGTTTTATAAGAGGTGCCCGTTTACACTGCGTACATACACGGTCACTTTTTTATCCTATTATTATCCAAACCTTCTGAGATGACTCCCGTGATACAAACTAACAACTCTTACTATTGGACCAACTCCCTAACTCGAAAATAAGAGACAGCTGTTCCATACAAAACATCAATACTCATTCGACCAAAATGTATGGAACAGCTGAATTTTATTTTCGAGTTAGGGAGTTGGTCAAATAGTAAGAGTTGTTCGTTTATATCACGGGAGTCATCTCAGAAATTTTGGACGGTGATAAAAAAAGTCAACCTGTATAGACAGTCTGATGAGTCTGAAACCAATGATGGCATGATGGCATGAGCAGTGTAGGTTGGGAACTTACTGCTGAGCATCCTTATAGTTTATGAAAAAGTTGTCAGTTGCCGTAAAAAGTCAGATCAAAATCAAGCAGGCAGGCTTCACTGCGTAGCTTGTACTCTGATAGGAACTCAAGTCAATGTATTAACGTGGGCAGTAAATGTAGGTTACTTACTCCTGAGCCTCCTGCCTACTGGATCGCAGGGGCCCTCATGCAGCGCGCACCTGAGGTGCCTTTGCATTGTACTCTTGTCGGTCAGGGTACGGTCCAGCTGAGAGTCGCTCATCTGCGGCGCAGCCGTCACGGCAGTGGTTGTGCAAAGCGCGATTATTAATAATCCCTGCAAAAAAAAGAGTTGTTACCACAGTGTTCATTTTCAGCAGAAAAAATTAAAAAAAACAATTTTGAAAAAAGAAATAGTAGGTGTAGTTAAGAATTAAGAAGTAAAATGTACGGTTACTTTAAAACTATATAACGTCATAAAAACAGCAAGTCAATGCCGACCAAAAATTTAATATGACGGCCAATTTGTTTAGCGGTTAAAGACCCTCACTGGGTCACATCTCGCAATAAGCACGATTTCGTTGTCACAGATATCTCTATGCCATGTCATGATATTATAAAACCGTTTCATTTTATAGCGCTTTACTTAGTTTAATGTTTTGGGCGAGGTTATGATTGATAGGGACAAATTATTTTTTTACTTCTTACACATTCATTTAGGTAACCTACAACCGAGCACAAATATCATTGTGTTTAAAAAAATACGTGCTTTATTACTCATCCTAGCTACCATAAACCCTCCTTGTCCTTAAGCAGGAAGAGTCTTATCATCGTCACTACCAAGAAACACTAAAACCAGTTTCCGAAACGAAACGATTGTCAACATAAATTGAAGGTCATGTTTTTGTAGGTACCTACGCTTTCATCGATCAGTCAAAACTCAGTACAATACGAATAGGTATCGAAATCGGCATCCATGATAAAGTTTCGAAATATTACTTTAGTTTCTTTTTTACAGTTACAAAAGTAAGACTTCGCTTGTTTCTTTAAAATGTATATTACCTCGTGAATTACAATTCAAAACGATAAAAAATAATTAAATTATCAATTCAAATGGTAACGCGTACAATAGGTAGGTAAGTACTTAGAGATGCATTATAGTATTTTAAAATGTTGATGCTAATTATTTACCATGTAGGGCGTATTAAATATTGAGTTTAGTTATGAAGAAAAAATATCAGCACGTGACTACTGTTAAACAAATGATTACAACGCGCTCTAAAATGATTTTATATAGGTAACATAATAATTAATAAACTACAAATTAAAAATCTTATTTAATAATTTACATACCTGCATTGTATTATTTACGAGCGGCCTATTTACACTAAAGTATTTTTTTTAAACTGAGTAATCACCACAGGCTGCGTATCAAAAGATGCTTAAATTTGGGTGTCCCAACGACGCATAGGGACCGACTGGGCCAATGGTCCAATCATCATATTAGCCCATGCCGGGAATTCTCCCTCCTTTGTGTAGTGATTACTATTCAGGGCTCCTTAACGATATGCCGTTTAGGACGTGTTTCGTCCGGCCATCTCTAAACTTTAAAGTGGCACTAATGGATGACTATTACACGCAATTAGAATTTTTGTCACATTAATATTTGTTTAAAAAATTATAACAAAAGAAATGCGCTGAAGATAACTTCTTACTCACTGGAGTAATGATTAATGTTTTTTAAACATAACATTACAAATCACCACGTGATTCTAAGGTGTGGGTGGTGTATACAATTAAACTAGTTTCCGTCTGCGGCTTCGCTTGCGTGATAGTCTAATTTTCAATGTGGGTGCATACCGGCCGGGGGCAAACCGGACTGGAATCATAACGGCCGGACCCAATTAAATTAACCCGAATAATAAAAATACAGATAAGAAAATTAAACCTTTGTCAAGTGCATCTGAGAACATCCTATGTGACCAGAAAAAAAGTTGGCCTACCCCACTCCCGAGTCTTATTAACTGTCTCTGTGCAAAAACTCGTTAGGCATATTAACTTGATGGCAAAAACACTTTTTAAACATATGTGTTTTATACACATCAGTATAATGCGTGGCAATGCTCTGTTTGACAAAAGAACGAATACTAAACAAATTTTCGCATTCATTGGATACTATCACAACGACCAACGCACAATCTAATACTAGTTTCAAAATTCAAAACTCAAAATCATTTATTCAGTTTAGGATACAAATAGCTCATAGGTCGTCGGTTCGTAAGTCTACCCTTGGCGAGAGACCTTGTACTGGCATTTCTTTTCTCCCTTACAGCGTCAAAATATTGGAAAATGCCCTATGGTCAACATTTTTGACAGTGTGTGTGTATTACAGAGTGTTTGGTTGAAACCTGAATAGTCCCCAATTATGACAGATTTGGTACCATGTATTACAACCATTGAAAATTACGAACATACCTGAAAAGCACTATTGTATTGTGGTTGTTCGTTACTATTGATTGATAAAATTGATATTTAGCCCTACGTTAAAAAACCGTTGCTGATACGTTGTTTTTGGTCAACCTCATGGTCCAACAAAATACAGTAGTCAAAACATGTCAGGATGGAAAAACACTTAGGTACTTAGATTACTTTAATTACATACCTACTTATATAAAATAAATTCAAGTTTTTGTATGGAAAAGTAAATCTACGTACTTAAATATGATTTTGCATGCTATCGCGGTGGTCTTCACTTAATTGCATGGCTAGTTTCAGGATCACGTTTATACGAGTAGGTACACCTATTTTATCAAACATCACGATTAATCATTCAAGAAAAATATGGACGTAAGGGTTCGGTAGACAGTTTTCAAATTTGTGGTATTTCATCTGCAAAGATGAATCTGCATAACCATCGGTTGCAATTGCCTTTGGATAGATGGCGCGCTGTGCCGCTATTAGCACTCAAAAAGCATTATAAAAGCAGTGACAAAATTCAGCGCTTATGTTAAGCCTTCCCGGTAGCATAGCGGTCAGTGCAGCCGCCCGGATTGCGGAAGACCCAGGTTCGATTCCTGGCTGGGTCGGGTAGGCGTTTAATTTCATCACTGTATTTTATAAATATTTTCAAACTCTAATAACAACTACATAATAAAAGTCATCCTGGTCTTAAAAATTAAATCAATAACGGTATCTACCTAAACATATACATATCGTTCGCGTGTTAAGAGGCCTATCACAAAATGCGCGCGCTCGCGCTTTCTCAGTGCTACGAGCCTTTTGCGATGCATCGCAAAAGTAGCATTTTGTGCAGTTGTAATTACAATTATTTGAAGTTTAATAATTTTTTATCGTTTAAGAAAGTATATAACTTGAAATCTTATAAACTAACGTTAATTCTGTTTACTTATTAATATTAATGGAGTAAGGAGATATTTACAGCTAATTCTGAACGTTTTATGGCTTTGAATGGGATTTTTTTTGTAGAAATTCCATTCATATTTTGAAATTCCGAGGCAGCTACGAACTTAACCACTATAAAGAGATATTATTATATAAATTTCATTCCGTTTGCTTATAGTAAAGTAGTTCAATCCATGAGCTTGAAAATTGCCGTCAGCGTATTTAATTGAAGACTAGCTTCGGAATTTTGGCTTTATATAAATAGATAAGGGAAAATAAAATTGCAGAAAGCGAGGCCGCTCCGAATTATACTAATAACTATTCTCCACCGTCTCCACCATAATTATTAAGTCAAAATTGTCTAAGGGTTTCAGTTTCTCTGAACAAGAACGCCGAAGTTAGGCATTTTATGCAAAAATCACGGTCAAAATGTAATAGTCCTCTTGATTAAAAAGTAGGAACAGAAGCATGTATTAAGTGTTTGAAATTAATATTCCCTGTGTTTACTATAATGTAGAGATTTAAAAAAACTTAATATAAACAAAATCTATACAAATAAAATTAGCATCACATTTACGTCCTGTACAACCTATTCAAAATGAGGATACAAGCTACGAGATTACAAATAGCAACAACGCAACAACCACACTCAGGCACTATTTTTAAAAGTCCCCGCTGAATTGAGTTTGTGGTTGCAACACTTATGAAATGTAAAAATCACGATAAAACTGCTTTATGCGTTAACTCTAATTTGTATATTAATTTGAGCAAATTATTTTAAAGTAATTAAATGCCGTAAAGAGATTCTTTTATGGTGTATGAGATTAATTTGAAGTCCACTTGACTAACAATTTATTTTTTTTAGCACACGCACCGCACACGCGCAGCACAGACTATAATATTTTTGTAGCGCTGCTGGTGGTAAACTGGCACAGCTGTGACATTCTCCTTGCATTTAGAAATTTGGGTTTACATAAACCTTAATTTCCTATTGTTTTATCTTAAACTAAGTAGAAAAGGACGTAATTGCAACTTCTTTGTTGTGTAATTGGGTATATTTCAAAGGCGAAGTACAGAAATGCCTAATTAACTACTTGTCATTCAATCATATGTTACTAATTAGTGATGTCAGTGTTTGTTTACTAATGATACTTTTGAGAAAACAAAAACATTTGCTAAGTGTCCGATATGAATATTTCGGATTCAGTGGGAGAATCATCATCGAAACGACAAGAAAATGGCGACGCTCCGTCTGGTTCGGAGCGCCCACTCAAGAAAGCACGTTTTGCGTGGCAAGTTAAAGGCAAATACCACTTGAAAAACGAAACAAACGACCCGAACAGACCGTCGGCGACTTTATCGAACGATGCTGACAGAGCTGGACCATCTTCAGAAAGCAAAGATTGTTCAAGTAGCTTTGTTGGTAATACAGAACAAAATCTAGAGATACTGGGAGATTATTTGTTGAAACAGGACTTCAATACATTAGACTCAGTTATCACTGATACAGACAAATCTCTACTGACACCAAGTACACAGATAAGTACAGATATTCAGCCGTATCCACGATATGTTTGCTCATATGACAGTAATAGATCTAGTACTTTCACAACAAATAGTGATGACAGGGAACATGTAGTAATACCGATGTCTGTGGTTGTCTCCAACAGCTACAGTGAAGACCAGTGTATAGCCCGATGGCAAGCTCGACAGGTAAAGACTATAAATTAAATTTCCTAGTTAAAAGTGAAAACTATTTACAAAGTTAAAAGATTATACTAAAATAACTCTCCGCTATAAACTAACTCCATTGCTTTTAACCAGATTCCACTCACATCCAAAATGGTGCTAGTGCTATTTTATACATCTATACATACCTTTGATTATATACATGTCTAGGTAGAGCATAGCCGCCAGAAAACATACAAAAATTATTGGGCCAATATTGGCTTGACGCGCTCCTCCCGGCGGTCAGTGTCATTTTTCAGTTCAAATGTCTCGCATTTCAGTAAAATTGTTTGCAAAATGACCGTTGGCTCAATGAAATTTTGTCGAAACTACAAAGGAAAGATCTTTTCGAAAAGGAAAGTCACGTTCCATCTGCACATATAGATAAATTTTAATGATAATTATAATTTTAACAATAATCAATTTCATTACGTAAGAAAGGCGGCCATGTTGCTAGTATCAGAATGTAGAATTCCCAATCCTATTATTGGTGGCAGAATATAAAAGAATATAAAAATATAATACTGTTATATTTTATAATATTGTACTATTAATATTAACTGTTATTGTGTATGGTATTGATATTCAAAATGAGTAACATAATAATTTTGTTTGAATTTAATGTATATAAGTATTTATGTAAGAAGGTATATGTATTGAGGAGGGAGGAAGGGCTTGGATTTAGAGTATTTATGTGCGAATGTGTATAATACGAGGTTGCTACGTTATTGTAAAAAAAATCAGAGATTCTATTGCCCATAGGTAATAATTTTGTGAGGAAGCATAAACAGTTTACTAGTTTTCTAAAAAAAAATCTTTTTGATGATCACAATACACATGATTTTGACATTTGACATATATAGATTACATAGATGAAACAATTCTTCGTTCAAAAACTTGTCAAAAATTTAAGACAGTTGAAATCATTGCCTGCATCAAATCCATGAAATCAAATGAATAATTATGGTTCCACAAATTGGTCGATTTGCAGGATGAAGGAGGTCTAATTTATGCCTCACATGATGTGTATTCAGGTTGCAGAAGCGCTTATATCTTCAACAACATATCAAAAAAACTTGTCAAAAATAATGAGCAATTTTGTCGGCTGTAGGGTGACCTACTACCGATCCCAGGTACCAGCTGATCATGAATGCGGTCTTCTACATCAAGTGCACCTAATATGGCTGGTGGTGGAAAAATATTTATAAAATATTATGAAATTAGAGAACATGGAAAATGATGTAACATCAAAACGAAAGTTATTTAAAAAACAAATACAAAGAGAAGGCCATTAATTGTTTTGCTTATGATTTAAAAAAAATCTAATTGTAAATAACTATTTTGATTATTAAATGCAAATCATCCTGCCTGTCGTTCCTCTTTCATCCCTATTATATATACTATACAAACATATCACACGCACGCAGGCTTCCATTAACGCATTATTTTATTGTACTCGCTCTCGTTTTCAATCATCCATCAATTCTAAACACACCAGCTACTTTGATGCGTTATACCCCTACATATACGAATACCTAATTTAAAAGTTATGTTATGTTATAAATTATGATGAATAATTTGCTGAGTTGAGTTGGTACATACTTTCCTAGTAGATGTCGGTAACAATTACCAACTCCAAACCCAAATAAAATCCATCAACCAAGCCATTTTAAAACTACTATTTTCGTTTTAAAATATAAATAGTATATTTATTTGAAACAAGATAATAATAAAACTACTTAAAATTAAACTTACAAACAACTATAAACTTTATCTACTATTAACTATAAATAAAAAAATTGCCCCAAATCATCCCCATCAGGCAGAGTGTAAGCTAGCAGCATTGCCACGATGGATAGCTATGCTTATACCCAAGTAGCTGCTAGCTCTGGGGTCCCGGGTGGCTTCTGCTAGTTTAAAAGAAATATCTTTAAAGAGTTTGTGAGCACCCGGGCCCCATGGACCTAAAGTCTCTACCCCAAACGGCTCAAATATGAGATCCCCAGTCAGATTCTCATACTTTCGCCGTTTGAGGTTCTCTGCATGATTTGCAGCCGCGCCAGCGCTAACAGAAGTGCTTGGAATGTGGGACGGTGCAACCGTATCGACACAAGTTGCATCCCATACCAGAGCCCGTCCCACCTTCCAAGGAACTAGGGTCATGCCATCCGGTTATTTGCCGTCATCACGTGCCAGACCAGAGGGTTCGAGTACTGCTGGTACTCCAGCGGTGACAAGAGCCCGTCGAATAACGTCATTCAGGCTATGATGACGAGCAATGCGACCAGCACTTTTAAAATTGTATTGTGCCATTAGTTATTCTGTGATTGTGCATAAATATTTTTTCCCTACTTTATCGGGAATTACGTATATATTAAGTATACGAACTGGCAACCATTCGCGCACACACACACTTCGATACAAAAACCGAGCCGCTTTGAGTAAAGCGCTTGTACCGCGATGCTGTCTAGACATGTATATGTATAGTCAAAGATACATACATTCTAAATATTTTTCTTCTATCATGTTTATGATCACAATGTTTCTTATTTTCAGATGGCTAAAGGCTTTGTCGACAATACCATAAACCGTGTGTTGGACTCATGGACTCACCCGCCTTTACCTCCAGACATGGACAATTCACGGTTTTTAGCTTTGGATGTTGCAGAGTTCATCAACAATTTACCCGGTGACAACTCAATTGAAAACGAAGGAATACTTATGGCAATTTCAGCTCATGGTTTACAAAATGCATCAAACTCTAGTAGTAACAACACCTGTGAAAATGAGGCACAAAGATTTAGTACTTCAAACAATAAAGATGAAGCATTTTTATCACTACCCAGTAGTCCAGTAAATTCTGATGAAGAAATACTTAATGTTGAATCTAATAACAACAAACAAGACACTGATGGAACGGCAATGTCAGATTTATCATGGTCATATGCAGAAGATGCTTTAAAGCGAGACAATATGTCTCAATTTGCTTTCTTCCCAGATTCGTCTAACTCTTACCAATACTTCAATGACAGTGCCAATATCCATAATGGAGGTGTAGAATTTGATGGTGATGAGAACTCATTAAACAATCACTTTGATTTTATGGATGCAGCTGTCTCATTTGCTATACAAAACAAAGGTTTGACCACCTTCGGTACGGATTATGGTTAATTTATTTACAATGTGCAAGATTAAACGTATAAAGGAAAATTGGTGATGATAAAACAATATCTAGAACTTAAATAGGTACTACAGCAAAATAATATGTTGATATATATGTATGTAGAAGTGGTGGATGCCCCAATCTTTGGTAGGTATTAAATATTGAAATTGTAAATCTGATTTTAGACACTTTTAATTAACATCCCATGCTTAGATGAATGATGCACGAGTGCAGCGAGACCTATCATTCATCTAAGATCCCATGTTATAATTTAAAGGGTATAATAAAATTTTATTTAAAATTATTGATGAATTATTGACATTGCTTTGTATAAGACTTGATAAGCACAAAACTAATTTACGCCATGTAATTTTGAGAGTAGTGTCTAAGTAAATGTGCAGCCTGCCATAGTATAAACAGTATTTCTCAATTTTATTTATACACAAAACATTTACATTAGGTACCCTAATTGTTACATTTATTGCTATTAATGTATAATCTAACATTATTATTATTATTATTATGTAAATATTATGATCTGCATAAATATTGTGATATGAAAAAATGTGTAATCCCATGAAAGTTGTCAAATAAATAAATTATAAAGTACAAAAGTTTCAGTTATGAAACATATCAAATGACTGAGCTTATTTGGCACTGATAGGGGTTCTTTTCAATGATTGATAAATTGCTTGCTATGATTTTTTATACATATTATAGTAAATATTATATTTGGGATCTTTTCATACAGTTACATGTATTTAATAATATGTACCTACTAATTCTGGTACATATTATTACATAGTTACACAGTACAAGAGATGCCTTTATGATTCTAGAGAAAGATGCACAATAATTATTATTGCATGTAACTACATTTCAAGTACTGGATGGATACTGATGAGGGTTATTCCTTATCCAGTACCTGAAGTGCAGTATGTAGGTAACTGCATTTTCGGTGTTTCCAGATTTTATTTATTGATTATATTACTTGTAAGATTGAAATAGACTACATTGCTTTTTTAAATGTATACAACTACTTAATTGTCATAATATAAAATTTCTATAGCATAGATATAGTATTGTATGCCATATTTAATTACAGTCATTAAAATGATACTCAAGAACTTAATATTTTTAATTAAAGTAAAACATGTCTTTTCGAACTGCTATTAGATTGCTAATCTCAATAGCAATTTTTTTTTAACTTGTTTGACACGTACGTAAGTACACAATTGATCGAAGTTTGAAACATACAATTTTATGAATTCTTTTTTTAGTAACAAGTGTCGTTTTGGCAGAGCTACCATGAATAAAATATTATATTGCAGAATTAGAGGTGTCAATTGAATAGTCGTGAAATATGATGAATTGTTTAAGTTACACATTGATTTACTTAATAGAAATGCAATCCCTTTGGTGGTTAGGTACCATACCAGTTTATTATTCAGATATGGGTATATCTGTAGCTGGTAGCTGGGGTGACATCGGGTGATTGCTAATGGCGGTTTTGGAGCATCCTGGCGGCACGCGAGGGGCAGTACAGTTTTTAGTGGGATGGGGGGAATGCCCCACATAAGTACCTGCTTCTCTCTGGGCGCCAGTGTAATGCAAAATACTTATATATTCAATACTACTTCCTAACTGTTTGCCTAAGTGTTTAAGTCTTGTGTCTAGGTCTCTATACTATCTAAATGTCTATGTCCTAACTGTAGCCTACCTAAGTCTCCACAGGACTTTAATAAAAAGGCAATGATAATGATCAAATATCTTTATAATAACAAAACACACAAGTATACATTTAAACATTGAAACGAAACGATTGGCTTATATACTAACATGATTATAAAACTGTAAACAAGCTTAATAACACAAAACTATTGTCTTTCTAACTACATAGTTTACAAAAACATAAACATTGAAAAAAAAATCCACGAGCAGGACTTGAACCCTTACCCTTCTGACATACCGGGTCAGGTGCTCTTCCAATTGACATAGTCTATCTACACATAGTTTATCAATTTCGTCTGGAACAGAAACCATTCCAAACCTGCCAAATGATCGCTTTCCCATAAGCTTGGTATTTTAATTCCATTATCCTTAGCCATATCGTAAGCCACCTTCCTACATTCTTTGAGAGTTAAACCGTAGAACATTATGAATTAGGTATGATACTAATACCTAGTGTACCTAGGGCACAAGTGATATATTATTATTTAACACCATGTACGCTTTTTTTTACGTAACCGCCCGCCGGCGCAATGTCGGATACGGTACTAATCTTTAAAGTCATATGGAGGTGCCATTATCCACCATTCTTAATGCTGCAATCATGTTCTTTCTTGTGTGTTTGCCTATTTTTCGCTCTTTAGTAGTTGGTCTTGCCATTCTAAAACAAATAAAAATATTATTGATTTTCAACATCACACTATCAAGAAGCAGTGAACCAGGTACACAGTGAACCGGTTCCGTGAATTGTCACAACGCAATAGGCTCAAAAAAAGACTAAAACTACAACAATTTTAACACCACATTGCTTTTGTTCATAATAACAAAACAAAAAATATACAAAAATCGACACACGTACATACGTGAGAAAGTTATATTTTTTGGCGAGAAACAAACAATTCATTGCCACACGTCACGCACGCTCTAAAGAGGGAGGGGCCGCTGCGCGCCACGCCGCCGCCACGCCGCCGCCGCGCTGCCGCCACGCCGCCGCCGCCGGCTTACTGTCACTACGGGAGAGGGGAGGGTGCCCACGAGGCAAGTTTTAACGCGTTTGGTCGATCGAACTGGCAACGTCGCAGTTTTTCTAATATACTTAGGTGGTTCACCGTCACCGTATCTGGTTGGTTCACTGTTCGACATCCGACCCTACCTACACAATAACTTTATGCCCTACACAGACTACACACGCCTGTACATCAACTACAGCAAACTCTCAAATTTCCTCAATAGACTTTGAACTTTACCGCTCGGCATAATATGGTTGAACATTTATTGAATAATTTGACAGTTTAAACCTATAAAAAAGAAAAATCGAGTAGTTCTAGACCTACTCGATGTAAAATTGTCTCTTGGATTAATGGTCGAGTGGCTTTGTCCAGAAACTGCCTTTGGTCATTCATCACATCGACATTTTAGTCAGTATCTTAGATAACTAGAAGAAAGGACAGGCTAGATGCAAATCTCTAAGGTTAAAGCTGCTCTCCGCGTAGGTCTCACAAATTGAAATTGACAAGATACGATAGGTGTTGACTTTTAGAGAGTTAGAGTCTAGATCAAACATTGAAGCCAAGCATTAAAATCTGTGAATAAAATTATTTGCATGTATATTTATGCCAGATGCAGAAATTCCTGCACAGAGCAAGTCTAGGGTCGCTACCACCGGCAGGCTTATTACGGATACGGACACAAACCGGATAAACTAATAAACATTTTAATCGCATATGCACTGCACTAGGCGAGAGATCATTGAGCGATTTGTGTCCGTATCAACCGCACGCAACTAGAGCAGTCGCGTTGGAATTGTACAATCTTTGTACAATGAACAACCCTTCATCATAATATCTCTGCCATGAAAAGGCATTGCTTCTGAGCAGTCCTGATCGATCTATAACAACTCTATGAAAATGATCTTGATGGAAATTTGTATGTAGTAAGAACAGCGATTGTGCAAATGATAGGCTAGTATTATGATGTTGGTAAACATAGTTATTTTGATTAGCATTCATTGATCCATTATATTCGCACAGCGAAGCGGGCGAGTGACGGCTATTATAATATTGAACTAAGGCATAGGCACAAACTAGGTAGAGATACGTATGGCATAGGCGCATGACGCGTAGGGTTGCCACCTTTTTTTGAAGATAAAATAATATTTTTTCAAAACATTGCTAAAAATATAGTAGTTAGATACTATGGGGAAATTCAAGAAAAAAAATAGTACACATTTATTCTTAGTAAGTAATTATTTATTTTTCCATGTGTATTTGCTTAGCTTTGGCTAACAAAGTATTATTATTTTAAAAATTATTAAACGAGCCTGAGCAATTTAGATCCATATTAAAATAAATCTTTTCTTCTCGCCATTTTATATTAATTAGGTAGGTACAGACAAAAATCTTTCCGTAAAAGCGGAAGTTGCAGATATGGAAAGTAAAAAGAAAATACCTAATTTGAAATGTATTTGTCAAATTTGTACCTATCTGAAACGCCTCGGTGGCCGAGTGGCAGAGCGCTCGGCCCGATACCCGAAGGTCCCGGGTTCAAATCCCAGGTCGGGCAAAATGTATTTCGGATTTTTCGATGCATAGCCCGGGTTTGTGAGCACCAACCCGCATTCGGCAAGCGTGGTGATTAAGCCATTACCCATCAATTGTAGCGATGACTTGATTTCAATGATGGAGGCCTTTGCCCAGCAGTGGGACAGTTATAGGCTAATACTAATACTAATATTTAATTTAGTAACTAAATTTAAAGGATCCAATATGCTCTCGATTTGTTTAAATTCAAAAATTGGCATTGGTTGAGCCAATTGGTTGGGTTAAAATCAAACAATTTATTTAATTTTAAACTTTTTTCAACAATCGGCCAAATCGGTGGCATTTATCAACAAATTGGAACTTGACGTTTCTTGTTGTTTTTTGAATGTATCCCTTTCGGGAAAGGCTAAGGAAACTAAGCCCAATACTGCCAAGAAGTTAACGTAAAAAGTAAACTTTTTTGTTCTCACAAAGTATGAGTACAATTTACCCGAAATAACGTAAATAAATAGTTTATAATTATATTATATTATAATAAAGTACGAGTGGCAACCCTAGTGTGTGACAGCGACGCGCGACGCGTGTCCCGCCCGCTCCCCTCCCTCTTCCGCTCGCGCCCGTGCCCTGCCCTTACTTTAAGTTCTACAAATAGGGCGCAGACGAGAAAGCGTCGTGCCCCCCGCCCTATCTTTTATGTTTTGCGTTGCGACGCTTCTATACATTTTCTACGAAAGGGACGCGGAAGAGACATTTATCTGCGCCCCGTCCTGCGTCTTACGTCTTTTCTGTGTCCAGCGCTTTAGAGTCGGCACACGCGAGTTACATTTACCAGTGTACCAAGCATCAATAGGCAGCGGTAACAGATGTCGGTTTATGGAAGGTCGTGGGTTCCTGTCCCAACTGAGGCATGTGCTATTTTCAGTTATGATACAAAAAATAGCAATGTGAATGGAAAAATAATAGTTCTGCAGTAAATCTATGTGTCATCATCATCTCAGCCAAAAGACGTCCACTTCTGGACAAAGGCCTCTTCCATAGATATGAGGGGTATTTGCCGTAATCGCCACGCTGCGCTTGGCAGGTGGGTTGGCGATCGCAGTAGGTTGAGGGTAACCTCAGAGAGATGCTGCTGCCCATCCTCTGGAATGGTTCCTTAGTCGGCTTTTACGACACCCACGGGAGGAAATGGGGTGATGCAATTCTTTATCCCCGGCACCACACAGGGGATGTGTAGTTGGGATTATTATAAGTGAAATAAAATTCCTTGATAACAATTTTATTATTGCTTGTTATTATTCACATAATACAAAATAAACTATGCACAAGTATAAGACCACTGACGTCGTTCTATTGAACTTCATAAAATATTCCTAAATACAAACTTGTTATCATTCACAACAGTTGCGTGGCAGATATAAGTAACACGCAAGTAACATTAATTACATGTGAAATTAATATACAATAGAAGCAGTCTCCCGTGAACCAATTGTGATGTTCCAACGGCAAAGTTATTATTACATGGCCGAATACCCTAGATAAACTTATAATTTATAATTAACTGTACAATTTATCAGCAATATTCGTGGATTGATAAAAATTAAATATAATTATGTACAAATTGATAGATAATTATTTCAATCAATTCTCAATACAACGTTACAAATTGTTTCCAGATATCAAAATAAACTAGTGGGTCGCCCGCAAAACTTCGCGTTTATTCAACAGATTGTTAGGAATTTCGAAACCTATGACAGGGTACTTTATTTTTCTGCACATTTACGGCTGGAGCTCTTCAAATTGAGACCATAACCGATTTTTTATGTGCAGCTTACGTCCCATAATCACTGGGACAAAAATCGGCTTACGCTATAAATATAAAAAAATACTAGCGGCCGCTCGTGGTTTCACCCGCGTGGTTCCCGTTCCCGTGTGAATATCGGGATAAAAAGTATTTTATGTTTTAATCCAAGTTACAAACTATGTGTATGCCGAATTTGATCCAAATCCATCCATCTGTTGCAGCGTGAAGAAGCAACAAATATACACACATACATACACACAAACTTTCGCATTTATAATATGAGTGTGAATATATGCAACAGAATGGAAGCAAGGTTGAGGTTAAATTGAGCGTTTTTGTAGACTAACCATGAGCACAACACAAGGAGACTGCAGAAGATTGACTCCATACTAACGTACTCGAGCAACGCACACATGCACCTCTTACGGACACGGAATGTCGCCACAGCTGCGACGCGACGACGGACGGCGCGGTGGCGGCGGCGGCGGCGGCGGCGGCGGCGGCGGCGGCGGCGGCGGCGGCGACGGCGGCGGCGGCGGCGGCGGCGGCGGCGCGACCATGCGTGCATGCTCAAACGCGTTAGAAAGCTTACCTACTGCAGTCAACTAACAATCTGAATCGCTCCTTTGTAGATAGATTTTTGACAGGTACTTTATAATAATTATCAATGAAATTTCATGGTGATCTATATTATTAACAAGAAAAACCATACATACAAAGTTCATCAAATTCTGAAATAACTTGCGTATGACACAACTATCAATAATGATGGTTATTTCATTGCCAGGATTCATAATAGTGCGGCAGTTACCATATTTTGATAGTTTTTCTGTACTATTATGGTAACTTTTTTCTATATATTGAAGTTGATTAACAAAATGTATATGATAAAATTTCTCCTTAGGACCAATAAAAGATTTGACAGACAGAGTAATGCTGTGCATCGAAATCTATGAAACTTATGCTACAAAAAGAAAATAGAAGTAAAAGTTTGTATATAACTACAGTTATGCCATTTTAAGTACATTGAAATGTACCATTCAATACGCATAAAATTAGAGTATCAAATGAGTACTTGCATTTTGAAAATTACATGAATGAACTTTGTAACAGTGAAGATTATTTTAGACAAGTAAAGTGTATGGCTTCCATAATATTGATCCTTGCTAAAGCATGGTAAATAAATCTGTAAAAATGAATAAGAAATTGACATATAATTACAATTTATGCATATTCTTTGCCACACACATACAATTGAATTCACATTTCTTTAAAATAGCAAATACATAAATGAAATCTTATTTGTATCATAAAGACGAAGAAACGCACTTGCGTGAATAATAATGTTTTTGCCTCCAAACTTCTGGCCTGCTAAAGCTCTGGGCCAATTTTATGCCTTCACCTAAGTCACTCTTAAAATATTAAGTTTTATGTAAGATCGAGTCAAATATTAACTTAAGTTATGACATCATTGTAATAATATTATATGAATTGGCACAGGATGAATTTAGGTAAATGTTAATTCTGGTTCTATCGGCACTATTAATACTTTAATTATTTTACAGACATAAAATAAATTAAAATAGTGTGCTAAAGACATCTTGCCCAATTCAACTATGTCATATATAAAATAAATAAGACCACAAAAGATACAATAAAACTCTTAACGATTGTATCAACTTTAAAATCTGCTTTACATTGATATTTCGGTTGTGTCTCGACTCTGTACATTTTAACAATGTTTCATACAGTTATCGCCATTCCGGTAAACTAAACTAAAATAATAAAACTAGCTGAAGGCTACAAACAAGTTAAGTCACAACCGCACAAATGATTGGAGCCAATTCATTGACACAATAATCTCAATATTATTCTTAAACTAACCTCATATTTACATTACATGCCTACAATTAAAAAATCTCCAAAAGTTAAAAAAAATTGACAAACACATTTAACACTCTTATTGTTAACAAAGCGTATGGATTCATTTTTTACAAGTAAGTAAAATAACGCGCATATTACATGCAAATTAGGGCACCGAAGTAATAAGTACTATATTAATATAGCAATACTAATGTTAGCCAAACGCTTTCTTCAAGAAACACTATGGTGGCACCGCTTACTAGATTTCATGTTAACCTTTTCACCGCCAACAACTTCTATAGAAGTTCGAGATTTTCGTGCCGCCCACGCCAGCACTTCTATAGAAGTTCTTCTTTGTACCTACTATATTAAAATACATTAATACGTTGGCGTACAGTGAGACATCGCGTGCAGGATAGTTGGGCGGGGAAAAGGTTAATGAAATCCTAAAAGTAAGCGCAGCCAAAGCTATTTATAAAGCTCCCGACACTGGGTCTACTGTGTACTATAATATTCAAAGTTAAATTTGACTGTACACATATAGGTCACCATTTATAAGGCGGAAAGTGTTTATACTTAGTAAACTTATCTAGGAGATATTTACAATATGCACAGACTAAAACGGCACACAACAGGAATCGAAAGCTTCTTGGGCAGCCATCACATTCCTTGTACCTAAGTTTCGTGACCAAGTGCTGGCAATACTTTCCTACGGAAACATCACATTCAATGAGGATCAATCACATAATAGCAAATTTGATTTTTACTATATACATCGTATGCGCAATCGACTACTTAGCATTTTATTCTTTAAATTATTAAAATCTGTCAAGAAATGATGAAGTTATTAATGTTTTTCTGAACGGCTATTTTGAAACGCTCGCGCCTGCTTGCCTACCCACGATGACGTCACAGTACACAAGTCGTGCGACCGCTGCGCTTGACCGTGTGTACGGGTCAAAGCAGGACCGATCGAGATGAAACTTGGTCCCTATATCTACGTAACTTCGATAGCAATTCAATAATATGCCATCATGGAACTGGTCTGATGATGCAGTCGGAAGGTGGTCATGGGGTGTCACTCCGCAGTTTAGGTACGTTCGGCCGGCGCGTTTCTCGGGCAGGCGTAGCCGCGTATGGCAGTAGGTTGCCGCTCGGCTCGCACGATCATTTTCTGATTTTTGTGCACCAAACAATGACTACTAAACGATTTTATAATTCGTATAAAAGATACTGTTGTGCTTACGGGTGTCTAAATAAAAGAAAGAACAATGAATCGAAATTAACATTTTTTAAAATTTATATATATATTGAAAGGAAAAAGGTGTTTGTGAATTAGTTCACACTATTATCTTCATTGATTTATTTTAATATATACATACGTACTTAAATTTATCCATGAGTTGGGAACCCTGCGCTCCTGATGTCAAATCGATATCAAGTCAGCGTTGCCTCACCACGGAATATGAATGCCCCGAACGTTTCAATGAACACACGATAAGTTTTATTTCGCGTGAAAGTCTTAAGAGTAGGCAATTTTTTATACCTAAACTTTACTTTTGTTAGAGAGTGAGTCTTCTGTACGGTAATACTATTAGTTATTCTGTGGTCATAGGAACTGAGGTTAAAGAATTTTATTTAACTCAAAAGAAGTTTTTTAAAATTACGAACTGGCTAGCATCACATAATCTTCAACTCAATCTTAATAAGACAAAATTAATCCAATTTAAGCCTTACCAAAAGAAACCATTACAGATATCATATATCTATAACAATACAAAAATAGAAACAGTAAATTCGGCCACTATGTTAGGTATTGAACTAGATTCGCATTTGAACTGGAAGCAACACATTAAAAAAGTAGAAAGTAAAATGTCATCTTTCATCTACATACTTTACCATCTGAAACGTGTGACTAACTTTGAAACAGCCCTCACAGCATACTATGCCTATGCATTTTCAATTATTTCCTATGGAATCATACTGTGGGGGTTCCCCCACAGAGAGGAGGAGGAGCTGCAAGCTGTCAGAGGAGTTCTCCTCTGACATCGATAAATTGTTTATATTACAGAAGAAGTGCTTGAGGATATTAACAAATATAGATCAAATAGAGTCATGCAGACCCCACTTTATCAAACATAGAATACTTACATTTATATCCATCTACATATTAGAGTCATGTAAATTTATCAAAAAACATCAAGAACTTTTTTCACCCATTGACAAAACAAAAAGAAACGATAGGTATTAAAATAAGCTGAAATTACCCTTCACCAAGTTAACATTAGTCTCATCCAGTCCTTACTTTATGTCAATCAAAATTTACAATCATATCCCAAACCAAATTAAAAACTTGAAAAAGTTTTCGCAGTTCACTACGCAGTTAAAAAAGTTCTTGACTGAGAAATGTTTTTATACCTTAAATGAATTTTTCGAATATAAATAACAACTGAGTATGTAATATGATATGGAAATATTTTTTACAATTAATATTTATGTGATTGACATGCAGATAATTTTATATTTTATTTTATTTTATTATTTATTTTTGTTGGAATTATATTATTATGAATTTATTTTATGTTAATATGTTTAATTTTTATTTTGGATTGAACTTATAATTGATTTTTTTGTATTGTGACATCTAGAGCCCTCTGGACCAAAAATTAATTTACTTAATTGCTATGCCCTTGCAGGACACTTTTGTGACATGCAATAAAGATTCTGATTCTGATTCTGAAAAAATTCACATTTCACTAACTGAGCTAACTAGCAACTTTGCAATGAAACAAGATAACCCCGCCGCGCCGTGTTTGTTGTGCTTATTTTATTTGTCTTGATAAAAACTAACCTCGTGTGGTGCCCAACCAAGATCTGATGATGGAACTGAAAGGAGGTCAGAGGTACTCCTAGACTGTAGGTACTCACATGTTAAAAAGTGAAAAGATTTTAAAGCAAGCTTTTATTTAAATTTTAACCGCTTCTGTGGTCTAGTGGCTCAGCCACCGGTCTTACACCCAGAGGTCCCGGTTCGAGGTTCGATTCCCAGCGGGAGGTACATCTTTGTGTGATCTACTCCTACTCGGTTTGGTTGATGGTAGGGCTTGTTAAATCAGCCTGGCCTTTAGTTTTTTAAATGAGTTTTAAGATGCTGTATTTTTTCGCAGACACATTAATTAATAAGTACCTGCCAGGTACCTAGTAAAAAAAATAGTTTTTTTTGTTTTATATTTTGATAATTATTTTCATGTTTTGTGTTTGTGTTTTAAACTTTTATTTATTTATCGATTTATCATATAAGCGTGTTAGCTGAATATTCTGTAAGTTAATAAAATAAATAGTACTATCCGGCTCTATCTATGTGCAAAATCATCTAAATCTGTTCAGCCAGCTCCGTGTGATTGAGTAACAAACAAATAATAAGCATTCAACCGCCCCTGTGGTCTAGTGGCTAAGTCTGGCACCATAACAACAATGTTAAAAGCATGGTTGTATTCCGACAGTTTAGAAATCCTCAGTAGTTGAGGATTTCGGGTGAAGTGAGCTTCCACCTTCGGCCTTATTGTCATTTACCACCAGGTAAGACTACCATTTACCATGAAGTAAAAAAAGTAAGAACGAACTAACTTCAAAGTTTTGAAGTTGTTTATAACATTAGTGGGGATAGAGGGATTTTAGAAGAATCTCCATCAAATCTTATTTTAATACCTACCTATGAATAACAATTTTAGACCGTAGCATACGTTAAGTAGTAGCAGTGTTAGGTAGGTACACACAAAATTTACCTGCTTACATCAAAATTATATTAGCAATAACATCAAACACTTTTTTTGCAAGAAGTGGTCTCCGCGTTACTTTACACAATTTTTTTCTTGTCTTTGCATCTCTCGGAGCACAGAAAACGAGTTTATTAGGTATACTAACGGAAGTATTATTGCAATTTGGCACATCACAACATTTTTATGATGACGTTATAATGAAACAAAATAAATACGAACTATAACAAAGCATACAAAATCAAGTACCGAGTATTACGGCAGAATGCGCCGCGCCGCCGCCCGGTTGTTCGAACCGCGCGGTGGACCGATATGTACTATGACGTCACAGCGAGTTGTTTTGTTCTCGGGCGCGTTTCTGAAACCAATGCATTAAAACTGCTGTATCTTCGTCATTTATGGTCCGATTTTAATAATTTTTTCACAGAATTTACTGAATTTTTTATTACTTTAAGTCTGCATACTTCAAAAAAAAACATGACTGATCCTCATTGCTTTAACAGATATGCCTAACGCAGGAACATGTGCTACAAATATTCCATACTAATTGCATTTTCACATGATAAACCCTAATATTAGAAATAAATAAATGAAATTGTAACAGACTAGACATAACAGGACAGTCTGCATTTACTTCAACAATTCCATTGGATGAACTGCAAACATCAATTAGAAATTGATTGTGGTACAAGTAATTAATATACCTTAACTTTCAATACAATTCTGTGATCCCTCCATACATTTAATTTCTTAATTTAATGTAACTATCCAACTTGAGATCTTTTCAGTAAGACTACTCACAAACCAAATACTTGCCCAAGCGATAAATTACGATTCCTTATATTTAGTGTCCTTTTAGCAAATGAAGTGAAATAAATACTTGTGATGAGTTACTTGCTAGAGACACTGACTGGGACTAGACATTGCCCGATTGTGGCAAAACTTCCTTACAATCTGGTCACAAAGTTATGTCCCATTATGCCTACGTTGTATAGGGTAATTGCAACTTAAATGGGTGGCAATAAGAGAGGCGAGGAGGGTGCGGCGTAGTGCTATGGCTTGAACTTCACAAGAGGTATGTTCTTAGAGTGCAGACACTTATCGCACACCCACTCCGCGTACACCTCCGCCGTCAATAACTGGAACGCTGGCTCCGTCAGGCCAGTGCAGCCCCTGAAAATTATTAATTATTTATTAGGAGGACTATTAACTTTAGCAATTTGAACTCAAATTAATATGTATATTAGCTGTTGTTTTTACAATCAACTAAATAAATAAATGGTTAGAACACCTAATTTAGTTTAATATTTTAATTTGTAACCTAACTCTTGAAATCCTCACAATTATATTTATAATGACTGCACTCTGCTTAGTGAATCTATAAATTAATATATGTACAAAAAAACAAAGTCTCCAAACTGGCAAAAGAAAAGTAGAAAGAATCAATAAGATAAGCAATTTGTTTGGAAAATATCAATTTTACCTAAAAATTAAATTAAATTACCTTATTGAAAAAAATAATCACAGCCCGTAAGCAACCACTGCTGGGCATAAGCCTCATAATAATAATAATAATATGTAATAATTAAAACAGAATTAAGTTATTTTTATAGAAGTTGTATAGGAGCAGCAAGTCACTAATATGGTCCATCAGTTGACTCCGATCCGATCCAAACCCTTCGGAAACTCTGGGAGGGCACGGGGACGCGCACACTTTTAAGTGTGCGATGCCGTACCCCTCCAGAAATCCTCCGAAGGTGATTCGTTTCAACACGGCTTGAGGTACCCTTTACGTACCTCGCCGCCCCTAAAACAAGCCCGGTGAAGCTGAAAATGCCCAGTGGCAATCAGCAGTCTCTCTCAAAAAAAAAAAAAGATCTGTTGAGTTTATGAAAGTTATGTTTTGTTCGGTTAAATGAAAAAATGACATATATATATATATAACTTAGAATTAGTTAGTGCTGTGTCATGTGATATACTTTTCACATTTATTACAGTATACCTACCCTACTGGTATACCTACCTACTGGTATTAGACACAGATTAAACTGGACATTCAAATTATAAAGTCAAAGAAACACTTTTTAGATGAACAACATAGTAAACTGCCAAATTTAAATAACATAAAAACTCACCTATGAAACCAAAAGTTACATCCAGATTCACACAAAATTGCTTGATCGTTATCATGAACTTCTTTGTGACATACTCCACATGGATATATAGGTGGAGCATTTGGGTTTTGTGGATTGAAAACCATAGGCTGATCTGGGGGATAGACTTTTCCAGCACTAACCGGCATTGGTTTTGGTCCAAACATTCCCATATTTTGACCCATGGGGCCAACTCCTTGCCCTCCAGGGCCTCCCATGGCCATTCCACTCATTCCTGCTAACGGTCCACAGTTTCCCATATTACCAGGGCCTGGACCCATCCCCATAGAACCATTTCCACCCATGCCCATAGGCCCGCCGTGACCAATATGACCTCCGCCGTATGGAGGCCCAGGACCCATAGATGACATTTGACCATTGCCACCCATTGGCCCACTTCCCATAGCTGAACCCATCGGACTTCCATGTCTCATAGGCCCACAATGGCCTGGGCCCATTCCACCACTCTGCATTGGGTTTGAAGACATAATAGAACTAGTAGGTCCCATTGAACCATTTGAACAGCTTGATCCCATAGGTCCATTCATTCGTGGAACATTCATGCCAGGACCTCCACCACCCATAGGACCATTCATAGGTCCATTCATTGATCCTCCACCAAGAGGGCTATGCATAGGTGGTCCCATAGGACTGTTACTCATATGACTCCCAGCCATAGATCCCATATTCATAGGGCTTCCCATTGGACCAGATGACATTGGTGAGCCCATTGGCATTGAATTCATAGGGCTCATTGGACTTCCCATGGATCTAGAATTAGGGCCCATTCCAGGACCCATACTATGGTTACTCATTCCCATAGCAGGTCCCCCCATTGGCGACATTCCTCCCATATGACCCATAGGACTCATATTTCCCATAGGACTAATTCCTCCTCTTGGTGGCATTTGCTGTATCATTGGACTCATGCTATGCGGGGAAGGGCTCATGTGTCTCATAGGTGGGCCACCCATGCTGTGCATAGGTCCCATCATGCCCATTGGTCCATTCTGATTCATCATGGGTCCATTTTGGCCCATCATTGGCCCATTGTGGGAGACAGTTGAAGGAGAGTCATCAAAAGGATTAGATGCTACGATGGTGTCCCCATATCCTGTAAGGGGTGGAGGTAAAAGATCTTGTGCAGTGGGCGGGGGCTGTGGTGTTAAAGCATTATTTGCATTAGATGTTTTCCTTCGTTTCTTAGGATTGCTTGGTGCTGAAGCTGGTGGAGTCGGCGTCTCCATGGGAGGCTTAAAATCAGGGGGTCCTAATCCAGGACCAGGTAGCCTGTAGGATGGCATTCCAGCCAAATTGTGACTCATTCTGATATTATTAGTTTTCAGCTCTGTTAACCATAACGAGGTATAGCAATTTTAGAGCTTAGTAAATAGCTTCACTCATATGGCACCTCATTGTCACGAGAAAGCGCAATAGCGTGTCGGAAGACTGGTTGTGTCTATTTCTGTAATATAAAATGAAAATACTTCTGTATAATAGCCAAACTGATTCAGCATTAGTCGCAGAAATGTATACTTTAACAGAAATAAATACTTTATTTAAAAATAAACCAAAATTTTGACAATGACGGTTATGATTTCCCAAGTGATCACCAAGTTTAGTAACCTGCCTTCGTCTGCGCTTTTATTACGATTTTCTGAGCAAACTATAGCTCTATTATTAACCAATAAAATTAATATTAATAATTATTGGAGTAAACTTACAACATTAACAGTTCAGCATCAGATTAACTGGTTATTTTTTTTGTCCTCTTCAAGACCCCAAGACAGGCGTGCAACTCTATGACAAAATACCTAAAGCAACGCACTTTTCACGACCAGTTCTTGGTATTCACAGATAGTTTCATAATAGATTAATATTCTAACACACAAAAAGAACACTTACAACAAGAATTAGATACCCATCGAAAGCATTTTCATTTACGACTCACATTAATCCAAACAACACACGCCACATTCACGATGTATTTTTGTCAGAACATTGCCGCCAGAGGGCGTTGGTTGAAACGTTTTATTGGCCTTCTTTTTAAGGCAGAGGAATCGTAAAAACGGAGGCAGATTAGACAATCGCACGCAATGAAGGTAAAAATAACTTTACAAATGTAATTATCAAAAGGTGTTTGAAAAGTATAAATAGTTTAAAAGCCCTAGCTTAACTACAATTGGTGAATCCTAACTTGATCCTAACTTTATCACAGATTCGTCTGTGACATAAATATCACAGACCAATCTGTGATAAATATGCATTTTAATTTTAATGGTTTCCGTTTCGTTTTTAAAGGTAGCTCCATAACTTTTAGAAGTTTATAGAAAACTATTTTAATTACCGAATATCTCAAAAGTAAATTAAACTACATACTTAAACTCTATCTATAAATATAAAAAATGCCCCAGTTAAACTATAAGTAGGTACTTACCTACTATAAATTACTATACTATAAATAACTATTTAGATTACAATAGATTCGTTTCAGTATTTTTGTACTAACCTAACTTATTTTTTTAAATTTATTTTATTACCCTATGATTTATTAGCCGATTGATTTACAGATTTTATTTTGGCAGTAATGTGAGAAGCTTAGAATAAGCTAATATAGAAGGAAGGTTAAAATAAAAATGTTTAGTTCCGTTCTATCTTATGGTTATGGCTAAAAAAGGAGGTAGGTCTGTGACAAACGGTTGGCACTTAGTTTTTATTTTTTGTATTGTTATGTCATCACTCATCACTGCTGAGTTTCTATAGCTTTAGTTATTATTCTGAGGAGGCAGAGGCCCTCTTCCCGGCCAAATTCAGAAGTAATTTGATCCTCAGAACAATAACTAAGCTATCCGGACTAAAACTAAAAGACTAAGACCAGACTAAAAGCAACACAAATACACCAGTTCGTACTATTTTTACTATTGAACTTAGGTGATGTATCGGAAAGAGATAGATTGTGAGATTAACCCTTTTCTTTTCGTAATTTTGAAGGTTATCACAAGAAATATTATGGCGTTATATTTGAGGTAATGAGGTAACTATCGTCTTTACTATCGATATAATTTAAAACAACAACATAGTACTTATTTGTTTTGTCATTATATTTATTAAAAATACATTTTAAACTGACAATAAATAAATAGACAATATAAGAACCCAAACAATCAATTGCACTATCCAAATGGGCTAGGGCTAGTATGTATACAGAAAATATTAGTAATGGAATGACATGTTAAACGCATTTAGTAAGTTTTTGTGCAAGCCCGCCTAATAACATTAAATTCAAACTCTATTGATTTTTATGATCAATCTCTGAATATGTCCCTCTTGTCATCTGTGCCAAGGATTTCTGCAAAAAAATAATACGGTCATGCCTCAAAAATATCTGTCGGTATGATATCCTAAAATATATATTATTTTTTTATTACAAATAAAAATTATATTTCTATTATTTTTCTACTTCGTCTTTAGCATGGACTTACATTAGTGCATGGTCTTTAGGAAATCTGTAAAATATATTTACCGATATATTGATTTAGAAAAATATGCACATGGTTGACGTCACTATACATGTGATAAAGATAAACCGATGTAGTTTCTGAACTATTGCTAAATCTGCTATTAAAATTGAATTAACGGCTGGTTTTCGCTACAAAATGGTTCTACTACATTTTATTTGTATTTTTATTGCTTGTCAGTTCACATTCGACAAATAATATAGCAAAAACATACCGCGATTGAAAGTCAATAGTCCTTGACTATTTTCTTTTCGTGATTAATAGAATTTGCAGCCCCCAACTCGTGAAATCGATTGTGAGAATGACTACAAATCGATTTCTAAACTAGTTTTTATTCTGCGATGGTAAAATTTTACTTATACTTTGGTTGTTGGCAGTGTGTTATTATGAATGCTCTATGGGACCTATAAAACATTTATTTTTAATGTTAAATATATTTTTTTGCAGAAATCCTTGTTACGGATTACAAGTGGGACATATTCAGAATTTGATAATATAAATCAATTAATTTAGAAATTAATGTTATTACTTACGAAATTTACGAAGTAACAAATTCTGTGAGATTAATAATAGAAATTATTTCTACAATTATTAATGTTGTATTGTTTCCAAAAATGATTAAACCTTTTTTTTGTACCCATACTAGCCCTAGCCCATCTTTAAATAGATATGAGTTAGATTTTTTTAAAGGTTAATTTTTGTTTTATATAAAATTCACATTTATAAAAAAAGTAGATTCATTAATATTGTTTCTTTTTAATGAGTTTGTTGTTTTAATTATTGTGCAATTGATTGTTTGGGTTCTATTATTGTTTAGATAATGTCAATTTAAAATGTATTTTTAATAAATATAGTGGCAAAACAAATACTATGATAATAAAGTCGGTGAATTTACCACATTACCTCAAATATGACGTCAAAATATCTTGTGAAAGCCTTCGAAATAACGAAAGAAAAGGGACAAACTATCTCTTTCCAATACATCACCAAGGATTATTAGTAAAAATAGTACGAACTGACTGATGTATTTGTGTTGCTATTTTAGTCCGGTTTCTATAGCTTTAATTATTGTATTCATGAAGCTGTAGATCTAGCCTACAGCTTGCTACAGCTATAAGATTCTATTGTTCTGAGGTGAGAAGATGGTGAGAAGTTTTATTAAAGAATAATAGTCGTATAATATATTTTACAATTTAATTATGTGACAGCTTCATATAAGATCATAAAAAGAATTGATATCTACATTTTCCTCTTTTTCCTATTTCTCAATAGTCAGCTGCCAGTTGTCTCGACTCGTGTCACATCGTGTGTAAACTCCTTTTAACACTCCGCCTCACGAGATGCAACTATATTCATGACAGTCCTTAACTTCATGAACTTTGGAGCTGGTAATGCCTTTGTCAAAAGGTCTGCTTCCATGTCCTCTGTTGGACGGTATTTGACATCTTTCACAGCATCTCTAATGAAGTGTTCCCTGATACTGATATGCTTCGACTTTGTGCTTATGATTGGGTTCTTGACCAGTTTTTGAGCAGCTTGATTATCATTGTATATATCAATTATGCCTGTCTCAATATTCAATTCCTTTAACAGGTTCTTCTGGTATATAGCTTCTTTAGATGCCTCTGTAAGAGCCATGTACTCTGCTTCAGCAGTACTTAGTGCAACAGTTCTTTGTTTTTTCGCTTCCCAACTTATTGGTGTTCCACCATAGGTAAATATATATCCGGTGACTGATCGACGATCAATGGTGCATGATGCCCAATCTGCGTCGGCAGTTCCTTCAAGTTTCATATTTCCTTTGACGTAAGTTAGTCCCAAGTCCTTAGTTCCTTGTAGGTATTGCAGAACCCTTTTTGCTGCTTTGAAATGTTCAGATGTGTAGCAATTATTAAATTGGCTCAAGTGACTTACTGCAAACATTATATCAGGACGTGTGGCAACTGCTAGGTACATAAGAGAACCTATAAGATTTTGATATGGTATGTCCTTTTCTTTCACAGGACTTGTTCCTTTTGCCAACTTCAGTCCTATCTCCATAGGAGTCGATGCTGTTTTGCAATCATTGCATCCAAATTTTTCTAAGACTGTCTCGATGTATTTCCTTTGTTTCAGGACCATTCGATTTGCCTTTCTTTTAAAGGCAGTAATTTAGTTCTCCCAAGTCACGCATTTCAAACTTTTTCAAAAGTAATTCCTTTATTTTATTAATCTTTTCTTGTGATTTACATGCGATAATTATGTCATCAACATATATGCTAATAATAATCTCATCTCCGCCTTTCGCATATATGTACATGCATGGATCAACTTTAGTAGGCGTAAAACCAATGGATTTTAATTCAGCATCTAATTTCTTATACCATTGTCTTCCCGCTTGTTTTAGTCCATAAACTGCTTTGTTTAATTTGCATACTGCATTATCTTTTTCTTGGTTTAAATTTTGTAGCATTCTAGTAGCTTTTTTCTTAATATCGGTATCTTTCGTGCTTTGTATAATCTTTTCAAGATACTTTTTTAAATCTTTAGGCTTTTTCATAAAGATTTCCTCTTCGATATCACCATTTAAGAATGCTGTGCACATATCTATCTGGTTTAAATGCATGTTTTTCTGTACAGCTAGAGATACTAGTAGTCTTATTGAACTTAGTCGAGTCACAGGTGCGAACACTTCTTGGTAGTCAACACCTGGTATTTGTGAAAATCCTCGGGCTACTAATCGAGCCTTTTTGCGTTCAACATTGCCATACTGGTCCAAATTTTTCTGTTAGAATCAACTTGCTGTCAATGATATTACGACAAAATGGTTTCTTCACTATGAACCATGTCTCATTTTTTAAATGTGCTGTTATTTCAGAAAGTATTGCATCATTCCATTCTAAATTGTCTTCTTTACTCATGCACACTGTACATACATAATCTTTCGTCCAGAGTGGCGGTGCTCTAGATCTCTGAGGTCTTCCTAGAGTTGGATTGTCATTATTCTGAGCTATGTCTGAATTTGTTACTGGAATATCATCAGTAGTATTTTCATCAACTTCTGTTGCCACAGTTTCAGATGATCGGTCATTTTCAAAAAAATTATCTTCACTTTGCTCTATTTCATTTTCTTCATCATCATTAATGATATCAGATGACGATTCATTATCTTCGGCTGGTTGATACATTTCATCTCTCTCTTCTTGTTGATCAAAATTATAATTTTTGTCTTTTTTGTCAAAATGAACAATTTCAGTAAATGTTTTTTCGTTTTTGTTGTCTTTAATATCTATTTTTTCTTTTGAATAGTATAAGGTTTTCATTACTTTTACATCCCTGCTTACAATAACATTTTTTGTTTCAGGTATTAGGATTCTGTAAGCTTTGCTATTCTCTGCATATCCAAGAAATATTCCTTCGGTTGCTTTCGATGTAAACTTTCCCTTTTGTTTTTTGTTTTTGTTTAGTGCAAATGCTTTTGATCCGAAAAGTTGTAAGTGTTGTATGGATGGTTTTCGTCCAACCCACATTTCAAATGGAGTTTTATTTTGTATGACTTTTGATGGCGTCCGGTTTAGTAGGTAATTAGCGGTGGATACAGCTTCTGCCCAATATTTTTCTGTCATGTTACCATCAAGTAATAAGCATCTTGTTCTTTCTTGTAGGCTTCTATTTTTGCGTTCAGCTGTCCCATTTTGCTGTGGTGTATATACACAGTAGGGTGGGTCAAAAAACTTTTTTTCAAAATTATAATTTCTAATAGCGATAATTAGTTGTCATTTGATGCTAGTATGTCGTGTATAAAATATTTTTACAATCGGTGTAGTATAACTGCCTCCGGATCGGGTTTTAAATTTCGATATTTTTGATAAAAAACCTGATGTTTCAAGAAATCATATTAATAATTATACACCACTGTCTTAAAATTACGTTTTTTGTATTAAAATGATGTCTTCTGTTACAAACGATACGGAAACGTATACATTTCAGGGTAAAATTACATATAAAAGTTTTGTTTACATTTGAGTAAAGCGAGAGCCGCAAAGTGTTTTGTTTAGTGATTCAGTTTAGCTGTATTTTGCTACGACAGAGGTGTTAAAATGAATCGTACTCGGAAAGGTTTTAAAAGATAATATGCTTCCGACTTACGAAGAAGTAATGAAGTGCTACGAGTGGACGAGATTTGAAATTAAAATCACCAAAAATACTAAACAGGAGCCAAATTTTCAAGAAGTTGCTGATACTGTCATCGAAAAAATAGAAAACATATGGAAGAAAGCATCGCTGCCAATTTTATCACATGTAAGAGTGCAACAAACGCTGAAAGCTTATCACCTAAAATTGAAAAAATTGTTGAAATCTCATCCCAAAAATACCACATAAAAACCACATACAATCTATTATTGATCCAGTAATACAACGCAATAGTTATTTTGCTCATCCTGAAAATCTACTGCTGGCAATGTTATCAGTCCCTGAAAAAGCAAATAAGAGAATTGGCATTGCGTCGTATTTTAAAAGCACGTAATGAAGCATCCCAAAATTTGAGGCTGTTTGAAGTTCCAGAAGTAAACATGGATGCAAAAGTTTATTACGACCTGATAAACTGGCAAAATCAAGTTACTACAGAACCACCTATCTTGAAGCAAATCCCTACTGAAGAACTAGAATCTCTCATTGCTTAAGAAGAGAATAACAAATAGATTTTTTGCGTTTACTTTGCCACACTCAAGCTTTGGAAAGGTCAGTAAAGACTGTAACCGAAGCTTCAGGAAGTCTGTGCTCCAAATCAGCTCGTGAGGGCTTTATCAAAGCCAAGATACAATCTCGTAAACTTATGCCAAAATTTGATAGCAAAAAAGATTTTTGTGTAGATTAATTAATACTTCTTATCTTTAAAAAACTTAATTACTTGTACTTATATTTTATTATATAATTAAAATTACTATTCTAACAATAAGTTTTATTATTTATATCTATCCTACTATATAAAAATATCGATTTAAGAAAATTTTAAATATCGTTTTGTTTAAATTTTTTAAAATTTCAAGGTCAATCCGGAGGCAAAAGATGTTACCCGATTATCACCATTTTTTCTGTATTTGCTCTTACAACCCTAAGACACGTTTTTATTGCTATTACATGCCAAAAGTATTAAATAATAAATAGGAATCAAACACAGCCTTTTCTTGACAGCCATTTTATTCGGAGAGAGCTCGTGTTCACAGTGTTGCCAACACATATATATATATCCTCAACATAGACAAACAATCATTATCTTTAACACCATCCCTCAATTTAACAACCGTACAACAATCTATTATTAAATTGGACATTGGCATAATTAACTTCTTATTAGTTATTAACATAAGTAAGGTAACATAACTACGGTTAGGTAATTAAGATAATGTTATATTACTAACCTTAGTACATTTAGGTAAGAATACGCATAGCATCTTTTAGAATCTTCATAACTAGGTACTTACATAATACATACATAGTATTGTTTCTTGTAATTACACCACATAAAAGTTACTCTTATAAATATTATTGCATAAAATCAAATTTTTATCTAAGTTGTTTTATTTTCTTAGTTTACATTAAAGCATTTCGTAGGCTTTTAATTTAAATTACTTTTAAAGTTACTTAACAAAGTTGTAAACAAAACATTTCAAGTAGGCAAGTAAGTAGGTACACAGTTTCATTTTAAGTTTAGTTTATTTGAAAAATAAGTATGTTTTGTTCTAGTTAAGGCCTTCGTGAATATGTCTGATGCATTTTCATCAGTTGGTACATATGACAAACAAATTATTTTCTTATTGACAATATCTTTAACAAAATGAGCTTTAATGTCAATATGTTTTGAGCGTTTACTATTCTCAAAACTGTTCATCATTAGGATTGCACTCTGATTATCTATTAGTAAATATGCAGAAATAGTTTCTACATTCACAAAGTCTGACAATACCCCTTTAATGTGTATGAGCTCACTTACTGCATGAGCCCCGGCAACAAACTCAGCTTCAGCTGTAGAAAGTGCAGTACAATTTTGTTTCCTAGAGAACCATGCTATTAAATTTTCACCATGATATATGGCACATCCACTTGTGCTCTTTCTATCTGTCAGGTCTGCAGCCCAATCTGCATCAGAGTATGCCAAGAGTTCAGAGATTGAGCTCTTCTTGTAAATTAAACTTTTCTCTACTGTTCCTTTGAGATACCGTAAGATCCTCTTTCCAGCTTCCCATAAATCTTGAGTAGGTTTTTCTAAGAATCTAGACAGATAAGATACTGCATAGGTAATATCAGGTCGACTATTTAATGATATGTACAGCAACAAGCCTATCAGTTCCTTGTAGGGAACTTCAATTATTTCTGCAGATACTTTTGCTTTATAGTTGTATTGCTAGATTTGCAATCTTGTATGTTAAATTTCTCTAATAGTCGAATTATCATTTCACTTTGTTTTATTTCTATCTTATCTTTATTTCTTGTAATTTGTAACCCCAAGTAGTTCTTTACTTCTCCTAAGTCCTTTACATTAAATTCTTTTTCTAGATCTTTTTCTATTTCTTTTCCATCTCCTAGCAGAAGTATATCATCAACATATAATAGTATCCATGTCTTATCTTTATGGTATAAACATGTGTCATGTTTAGACTGAATAAATCCTTTTGAAGTCATAAAATCATTAATTCTCGTATACCAGCACTTGGGTGCTTCCTTTAATCCATACAACGCTTTCTTCAATTTTAGTACCTTTCCTTCACCAATTTCCATACCTTTTGGACATTTGATGTAGACTTCCTCTTCTAAGATTCCGTTTAGGAATGCTGTAGGTACATCCATTTGTTTTAATGTATATTCCTTCTGTATTGCTATGCTTAACATCAATTTTACTGTAGACGTTCTAGCCACTGGGGCATAATTATTGTAAGATCCATTTTGTTGAAACCCTTTTGCTACCAGCCTTGCCTTTTTTCTCCCATCTTGTTTAGTCTTAAAGATCCACTTGGTATCTATGGCTTTCTTACCCTTTGGTAGTATAGTTTCTTCCCATGTTTTTAAGTTTCTCTGTGAATCTAGTTCTTTATTTATCGCTTTCTTCCATTCTTTATCTTTTTCTGCTTCTTCAAATTCCTGCGGATCCCCTGATAAAAAACAATAAGCTGTGTACATGTCATAATTCTCCAGATGTGAGGGTGGTTTAATGGTTCTTCCTGATCGTGTCTTTATAGGTTCTGTATTCTGTGTATCTTCCTCATTATCATCTTCTTGATCCTTCTGTGATTTTTCTTTAGTTCTTTTTGCTTCTGTATCGCTTCTATCGTTGTCTTCATCATGCTGGTATGATTCCTTTTCATTTTGGTCATCTTCATTTCTCTTCTTTTTATCTTCTTCGTCTTCATTTTCATTAAAATAACGTCTAAACCCTTGGTCATCGCTTTCTTTATTCTCTACATACTTTATCTGTGACTCGTCAAATCTGACGTCCCTTGATACTACTATTTTATCCTCTACAGGATCCCAGACACGATACCCATTTGGTGAGTACCCCACGAATCTCATTTCTTCAGCTCTCTGTACAAGTTTATCCTGTTTTGAAAAAGTATGGACCCATACCTTGGAACCAAACACCTTTAGTCTTGATAAATCACGGTGACCTACCCATATTTCAGCAGGCGTGCTGAATCCAAGTGCAGATGATGGGCACCTGTTGATTTGATAAACAGCACATCGGACGGCTTCACCCCATAAGGTTTTTTCTTAATGCTGTTTCAATCAACAATGTTCGTGCTTTATTGTAAATCGTCCTATTCATGCGTTCAGCTACTCCGTTAGATTGCGGGCTGTAGGGTGTTGTGTACTGTTGAATTATACCCTTACTCTTACAAAACCTGTTTAGTATTCCATTTTTAAATTCTCCCCCATTGTCACTTCTAATTTTCTTTACTTTATTTCCTAACTGTCTCTCTAGTGTATTAACATATTCAACCAACTTCTTTGTAGTCTCACTTTAATTCTTCAATAAATACACCTGGCAAAAATGAGAAAAATCATCGATTATCGTTAGGTAATAGATCTCACCATTTGCTGTTGGTGTTCTCACTGGACCTGCAATATCTGTGTGTATCAACTCACCAATGTAGAAAGAACGTGGCTTAACTGTGGGATAGAATAGTAATCTAGTCGACTTTCCTTGCATGCAGGGTTCACAACACATCTCACTAACTGGTAGTTTCAAAATCTGTAAATGTCTTCTATTAACATGTCCTAACCTTCTGTGCCATAATAACTCTTTATTAGTATTGGTACCCAATGAACAGTTTTCAGATAATAAATACATTTTCATTAAATACAACCTGCCTGTCAAATTACCAAATAAATATGCTCCATTACAAAAAATAGATACACAATTTTTGTCAAATTGAATACTAGCACCTTTCTGTATTAATTTAGCAACTGATAACAAGTTATGAGACAAATTTGGTACTACTAATCCTTCAATATCAATTGTTGTTTTTAAATTTTAAATGTAGCTTTCCTCTTTTATTACTTGTTATGTATTGACCATTTGCAATAAAAATCTTTACTTCTTTATCTAATTTTACAATATCTGTCATGTACTGTTCATATTCTGCTTTAATTAAATGTTCTGATGCACCTGAATCTATTATGAAATACACTTCTGAATTTAATAGGTTAGAATGACACTCACTGACACTCGGGCTCATACTATATGCTGCAAATGACATCTGGGTTTCCTCTTCTTGCTGTGCTAAACTGCTTCTGTGCCTCCAACCACGACCTCGACCTTGACCTCTGCCTCTCGGTTGACCCTGGTAGCTCCTAGTAGGTGGACGTCCCCGGTAGTTGTAGCTATTCGTTTTCTCTTTGCATACTCGAGCGATGTGACCCATCTTTCCACAACCATAACAAATTATGAATGCCTCTTCATTGCCTGAGCTTTGGACAGTCTCCTGATGACACTTGATTTCAGCATCAAGTAACCTGGCCTTGATAAATTCTATACTGATGGTTTTTTCGGTGGTCATCGTTTCAATGGATGTTATTACATTTTCGTAGGATGAGGGAAGCGATGAGAGTAAATAGCAAATCTGATCCATTTCGTCAACCTTTGACCCGATGGCAGCGAGTTCGCCTACCAGTGAGTCGAATCTTAGGAAATAATCCTGTAATTTTTCTTTGGGTTCACATTTTAGCATGATAAATTTCTTCTTTAAACGCAATTTATTGAACACACTTTTGCGCTCGAAAATGTCCTCTAGCTTTTTTAGCATGCTTGCGGCAGTCGTGCATCCTCTGATGATTTCTATGTATTTGTCGTGAATACATTGCACAATAATAGATCGTGCCTTGGCGTCTTTCATTTTATCAAGAGGTTTCACATTCTCGTCCACGGTATCCTCTATTCCTTTTCCTTCTAAAAGCAATTTGATGCGAAATTTCCAATGACCAAAATTGCCATTGTCTCTCAATTTCGGGATATTTTCTATTGTTGCGGCCATTTCTATTGCCGGCTCTCGTCTTCAATGATTGATACTCTTTTTATTTTCTTCTTCATCATCATCATCATCATCATCTCAGCCAAAAGACGTCCACTGCTGGACAAAGGCCTGAATTTTCTTCTTACTTTTGTTTAAATAGCGCAGTGGAAGCGTATTAAATAATAAATAGGAATCAACCACAGCCTTTTCTTGACAGCCATTTATTCGGAGAGAGCTCGTGTTCACAGTGTTGCCAACACATATATATATCCTCAACATAGACAAACAATCATTATCTTTAACAAAAAGAAATACATTTTTTTTTCTCCATACAGAAGTGACCCACCCTAATACACAGCTCAGTCTTCTACTTATACCACAGTGTTTTAAGTATCCATCAAATTCTTTATTAATATATTCCGTCCCATTATCGGTCTGAAGGAATTTTATTTCATTTTCCTCAAGTTTTTGCCATATTTCTTTAGCTGTTTCACATTTTTTGACATTTTTTATCTCTTGTGAAGAAACAATTAAAAGTAATTCTGACCTGGCAAGGAGTTCGTCTTCTTTGTATTTAGCAATGGCAACGGGATCATTCTCCGTATCGGGCGGTTTCGAAATTAAAACGTACTTCCACAAACCAGCTTTTATCATTACCGCTTGGGCTTGTATCTTCCAAGTATCATAATTGTTCCTGTTTAGTTGGTCTATACAATAGGACGTACCTGCCATTTCTTACTAATAATCACTTTTATTCACTTTATAACCCATAACCTTTTATTAAGAGAATAATAGTCGTATAATATATTTTACAATTTAATTATGTGACAGCTTCATATAAGATCTTAAAAAGAATTGATATCTACATTTTCCTCTTTTTCCTATTTCTCAATAGTCAGCTGCCAGTTGTCTCGACTCGTGTCACATCGTGTGTAAACTCCTTTTAACAAGAAGTCAGTGTAAAAGACATTAATTGCAGAAGACACTGACTGTACTGTAGTAGAATATTTAACAAGGCTGTAGGACTGTTAGGGTTTTCGACATGTTCATTTTTTCCCAGATAAAACAAAATGTGACATTTTAGCTGTGTTCCTGTAATTTCTACTTGTACTCAATTTCGTTAATTCTCTGCATAAATCATTACTTTTCAATACATTTCTGGGGGACGGAATTGAGTTTTTGGAATAACTTGAATTAAATTTTATTTTAGTTGTGCGAGTGGTTGCGAGGTTATGAATGTAATAAAACCTTATAACCATAAAAGAGTAACATTAATTAATCACTAAAACTTGCCATAATGGCTCTTAGCAGATTACTTACAAATTTAACAATTACTTCTACTCTCGTTAGCAGACGTGCCATTCATGTTTGTGCCGTAAACTTATCAAGCAATCCGAATATAGTAAAACCTAAACCTGGATTTGGTAAGGCTTATAGACGTATTGTGCACTTTCCCGAAGAATACACAGTAAAACCTTTAGAGGTTACGAACCTCGCTGGAAGAGACCCCGAAAGCGGTAAGTTATTTTCAATAGGATTTGAGGAGTGGAGCTTTAATAACTAGGTACTGAATGAACATAACCCTTTGGTCAGTGTTTATTGTATTTCAAATAGAGACAACAACAAGTCATGTAACTTACTTTAGAAGTAATGTAACATTTATGAAAATTGTAATTAAAACATACAACTGTACCAATTTCAAAACACCTGCTATGTATACTTATTTTGTAAATACAGGTTTACGTAATAAATATACATTTAAAATATTAAGATGCTGATTAAAAAACAAAGTTTTTAAAAATGTTTATGTTTAGCAGTAGGATAAAAGTAAAAATAAGTAAGTAATAAGTCCAACTTTCAAAAAAAAATTAAATCTTAAATTTCAGGCAGAGTTGTGGCAAAAGGTATTGGAGGTGGTATCAAACACAAATACCATTGGATTTCGTGGGTAAGAGATGGTCCTGAAGAGGGGCCACCTCAGGAGGAGAAAGTGATTCAGGTATAATACATATATGTAGATATAATGATATGTACCTACAACCTAGAAATAGGTAAAACCTATCATCATCATAATCAGCTCAATTTATGTCCCGACTGCTGGAGCACGAGCCTTCTTTATGGATGGAGAGGGAGAACTGGCCATAAACCATCGCGAGGACCTAGTGCAAATTGGTGGTTGTTAACAACAGCTAATGCAACCGTAAACTAACTGCTTTACATGCCTTCCGAAGTGCGGAGGAGCTCGAGATAAAAAAATTTTTGGTCACACTCCCCATGACCGGCTTTTGCGATAAGTTACTTAACCTCAGCACTCACAGACCGGGCGTGTTAACCACTGCGGCATCGGGCCTGGATCAATGTGCAACTGTTATTTTTGTTATCAGATAATGGAGGATGGCTGTAGAACAGCAAACATTGCTCTTGTAGCTGTTGGAGACAAACTGAAATACATATTGGCAACGGAGAACATGAAAGCTGGGGACATAATAAAGAGTTCCCGCGTTTTACCGAGGATACCTGGTCAGTAGTTGAGTAAATAAGATTGCCTAAGACAGGTAGATACTTACTTATTTTGTTCTGTCAATAATCAGCAAAACAAAATAATGGTTACTTTATTTTTTCGCTTACCACATCTTAAAATAGAGTTACTTTGTAACTGTGTTACTTTATTATCAATCACCGAAAATGTTATCAAAGTCTGGGAGGTTATTTAACTTGATTCATTGCTTTCTTTTTCAGTTCGTGCAAATGAAGGTGATGCTTATTTGCTTGGAGCATTGCCTACTGGTACACTAGTGCATTGTGTTGAGAAAGAGCCAGGTAATTGTATAATTTATTTCTAGCTTCTTTTTATTTAATCTTTGTTTACAAATTAGAAAATGTTAAAAAGTTTCTCACAAGTTGGATTTGAATCTGTACCCATTTACGCCATACCGCCACTGTAGATTAATCAGTGATAGTATCTACGCCTCCTGAAGAGCTCGATGGCGCAGTGGTAAACGCGCCCGGTTTGTGAGTGCTGAGGTTAAGCAACTTTCGCAAAGGCCGATCATCGGATGGGTGACCAAAAATGTATCATATCGAGCTCTTCCGAAAGGCACGTAAAGCTGTTGGTCCTGGCTGAATTAGCTGTTGTTAACAACCACCGCACTGCACTGGGTCCGCGTGGTGGTTTGTGGCCCATTCTCCGTTTCAAGTCTTCACAAGTTGTGCCCTCGGGAACAACATAAAAGTTGGTGATGATGATGACTACGCCGCCACAGTTACGCGTGTGATTGTAACCTTAACTCATTTCGTTTATTCGTTCCAGGCTATGGCGGACTTTACATCCACGCAGCAGGCACGTACGGCACGATCCTAAGGAAGCAAGAAGACAGAGTAGTTGTTCAGATGCCTTCAAAAAGAACGTTCAGCTTCAGCCAGTATTGTATGGCAGTTGTTGGTGCGTATGAGTTAATCTGTCTAGATCATTCATTCATTTGTATCTCCCTCATACAACACTATCAATCTTCACAAAAAATACTTATGTATTTTTTACTATTGTTCAACTGAATGCAATTTGAAACATTCTGTAACTATTTATTTTTTATTTACCTTGATCTTACTCGTACTGCTAAGCAAAGGTATCCCCTAAAATTTCTCCATGTCACCTCTCCTTCTTCTCTTCTTTCTCAACCGTTATCCAACCAATGTTGAGTGAAGGTCTCTTCTAATGCACTCCATTTCCTTCGATCTTGTGCCTTCCTCGTCCAACTCTTCCCCGCTACCTTGACAAGGTCGTCGGTCCATCGCATTGGTTGCCTGCCTACGTTCCTGTGTCCAACTCTAGGTCTCCACTCCAGCACTCTTCTTCCCCATCTGTGGTCCTGTCTACGGCATCGGGCATATATGGCCGGCCCACTTTCACTTTCTTCTGGCTATCACCTGGGCTATGTCGATCAGTTTCGTTCTCCTCCGGATATCTGCGTTTCTGGTTCGATCATGGAGGGAAATACCCAGCATAGCCCGTTCCATGGCCCTCTGGGTGACTTGCAGCTTGTGCACAATCTGCTTTGTCAGTGTCCATGTCTCGGCTCCGTAGACCATGACCATGTCACCTCATCATGTCTTAAATCGCATAAATATACTTATTCTTAAGGTAAGGACCTAATACGTTTTTATGTTCTGGAGTTAATTATTTTTGTTGTCAATATCCCAATTGCAGGTCGCCTGTCGAATATAGAACACGGCAACACACCCATCGGTTCGCCTCAGCGCAACAGATGGCTCGGCAATAGGCCTAGGTCCGGTTTATGGCAACGAAAGGACGGCAGACACGGCCGGAAGATCAGACCGCCCAAGCCAGTCAAGGAGATCTCGTTGTCGAACAAAAGAAACATACCGGCCATAAAGTTTACGATGCGTCCTTAGGATAACGGAAAGCGATTATTTTAGAATCAAGGTTAACATTGATAACAGGTGACAGGGGGCATTTTTGAATCTCACTGGTGATTTTGAATTAAAAGTGACATGAAATATACTATGAATTATTATATTTTTTGCATTATTTACAATTTGAAAATTAAGATACATACCGTTCGAGAATTGTCGATGTCAAAAATAAGTTACCAATGCCCTTGGTTATGATAAAAAGAGCACGTGTGATTGATGTTATACCATAGCGTGAGAAGTAGTCATCGGTTCAATAATAGCCCCCCAGGCCCTAGCATCCTAGGCATCCCCAATCTGACTATAGCTCGGAGATTAAAGGACAAAAGCTGTTTTCACTAGTGTCACTATCTAAAGTTTGTCGTATTTCTATTGTTATTTATAGAAAGTTGTGTGGAATATAATAAAATTGTTTAGATGTTTTCAGTTTGTTTTTCTTTACAATATGTAGGTACCTACAATCATGAATTATTGATGCAACAAAAGTGTTCAGATAATATTTAAGAACATTTTTATTTTAATTTTGATATATGGGTCATATTCAAAATATTTGTACCTTTTGTGAAGAAAAAGCGTGGTCCCAGGTCACAGTTATTTTATAGAAAAGCTCTAACGTATGACGACAAGTTATAAAATTATGATGTATCATTTTCCGCACAGAAATACTAATTAAATATATTAAAAATTGAAATAAAACTTTAGACCGTAGCGCGTAGTGCTCTCCATACAAATATCCTTGTTCCAAAATAGCGTAACAAAAAATTAAGGTTTTTTTTGCATCGGATATTTCTTGAAACTTTGTCTTAAATTAACTTAACCTTTACAAATTCTATGATATTAACATAAGCGTCAACAATATGAACGATAAAAACATAAAACGTTACTTCAAAATTTCATGTTTGTTGTTTTTATGTCAAAAATAGGTAGAATTTATTTTTTTACAGAAGGCAACACATACATTCGGACATTTGTTGGCGTCCATTTTTTCTGAAAAATCATTCATCATCAAAATCAGCGTTTCGTCGTCGAGAAATTCAAGAATTAAGTGTTCCTTTTGTTTACTGTGATATTTTTTGCACGGTAAGTTTATATAGTATTTGTTTGCTAGAACAATAAGTAATATTGACGATATATTCAAACAGTGATTTTATTTCATTTTTGTTACGTTACAAAGATGACGTACCTAAACCTAACCAAAAAGAAGTAAGGGCTATTGCATATTGTAATCCTATCTAATATTATAAATGCGAAACTGAGTTTGTTTTTGTTTAATAGGTTCTCGAGGGATACACGCGAATGAAGTCACGAGCAACAGCTATTATATAAATATTATTAGTAAACGCTTTTCAGTAATTAAAGATAGTTCAATCACACACATGTTTTTTTATTACTGTGACATGACCCGAATAGTTCTACTTTGTTTTTTTTTGTTACTGTTTTCATTTTTGTGCTGTGTTTACTAAAATTTTTAATATGACCCATATTACAATATTCCCACAGAAGAGGCTGACGTCCAACAGTGGACTGTTATAAGCGGTTTTTTTTATTCGAAACTTCGTTTTTTGTTGAGTTATAGAAGCATTCCATCCAGTACAATAGCTATAAAATCTGACAAGTTTGTAATATTAAGTTAGTTTAAATTGTGAAGTTGTAGGAAGAAAAATAAAACTGAATTCGTTGAATACGAATATAAATAATTTATATTGCAACTTAACACAACTACAAAACACAGAGATAAAGAGATTATATTTTACAATTACATTTTACATAGGTACATAAACATTCAATTTAAAATATCACAATATATAAAGCTTTTTGCAACATTTTTATTATAATGTATAAACATTTATAAACAGCTATAAAGCTGCGAAGGAGGGCAAATGCAAATTGCCAAATGAGCAGAAATTTCTCAACTAACAAGTGTTTTGGTCAGTCTTCATCGTCATCATCAGAGAGTGCCAACATCTGGAATAAAAATGGTCTATTAAAAAGCTTGGAATGAGTAGAGTATCAAGTCAGTGTGGTAAACAGGATTAAGTGAATTTAAATCAAGTGTAGTGTCTAGTTGAACGAATTAAAAATTTTATACAATTAAAATTGATATACACTTAAGAGGCCTATGACAAAATGCGCGCGCTCGCGCTTTCTCAGTAATACGAGCGGCCGACGCTTCGCAAAAGTAGCATTTTGTGCAGTTGTAATTACATTTATTTGAAGTTTAATAATTTTTAATCGTTCAAAAAAGTATATAATTTGAAATCTTATAAAGTAACGTTAATTCTGGTGTACATTTTACTTAATAATATTAATGGAGTAAGGAGATATTTACAGTTAACTCTGAACGTTTTATGGCTTTGAATGGGATTTTTTTTTTGTTGTAGAAATTCCATTCATATTTCGAAATTCCGAGGCCGCTACGAGCTTACCCACTATTAAAGAGATATTCTTATATATTTTTCATTTCGTTTGCTTAGTACAGTTAGTTCAATCCATGAGCTTGAAAATTGCCGTCAGCGTATTTATTGAAAACTAGCTTCGGAATTTTGTCTATATATAAATAGATAAGAGAAAATTGCAGAAAGCGAGGCTGCTACGAATTATACTAATAACTATTCTCCACCATACAATAAGTCAAAATCGTCTAAGGGTTTCAGTTTCTCTGAACAAGAACGCCGAAGATGGGCATTTTATGCAAAAATCACGGTCAAAATGTAATAGGCCCCTTAATACAAAGGAATAAGACTCAAAACTAGTCAAAAGAGTATAAATGTTAATGCTCGTGACTGTACCAGGGCTAGTCACAAAAAGATCTTTTATTTCGCGCATCTTAGTCCGATTCTTGTAAATACAGAGCTTACTGCCAGAATTGAAACTCAACAAGGTCACACAGATAAGATGGTGGTAGCCAACTAAACGGACTTAAAACAAGCCTTACGTTCTACCAATAGACAATTTATCGGTGGGAATAGAAAAGAGGACCTCAGGCTGGATATAACATCGTAATTCAACATCATATGACAAGGTTGAATACTAATATTTAAATGTCGGAAATATGCGCGAACCGAACATACATAAAAAATTGCGAGGACATCTTCTAATTTTGGCTATTCGATTTTAATTTGTTTTAGGGCTGATTTTTCAATCGTCGGTTAAAACGGTTTAGGCGCATTAGGGCTAATTCTCATTATGGCAACCGACTCGCTAATGGACTACTTCTCATTATGGCCACTTCTCATTTTGGCTACATCTGAATAGGGCTACTTCTCAAAATTGGGGAATGTTTATTGAAATAAGTACTGTCTTTATGTATATAAACATGTTTATTCGTTCATAAGAGATCAATGACATTGTTTTAAGAATAAAAATCAACATTAATTGAACCAATGTAATAAGTAAGTATACAATATTAGTTAACTTGAACCAATTTAAAAACAGACTCGACAAATATATTCTCAATAAATTAAATGCCTGCCTGATAATTTATAATAATAATATAAGTATTACTTCTTGTAATTACTTTAGTCTGGTTTAAAACTAATATTTATTTATTTATAACATACACAAATCAATAGTTAAAGGATAGGTAAACTTTACTAGGTGTCACTTTTTTTAATTACTTTAATTTCAATAAAATCAACATAAATCCACACAATAATCAACAAACAATATTAATTAGGTATATCTTTGCATAAGCATAAATCAACACAATAATTAACAATCAGTATTAATTAGATTCCTCTATATAAGAACAAGGTGGACCGACGATCTGGTGAAGGTCGCGGGAAGCCGCTGGATGCGAGCAGCACAAAACCGGTCGTTGTGGAGATCCTTGGGGGAGGCCTTTGTCCAGCAGTGGACGTCTTTTGGCTGAGATGATGATGATGATGATGATGATATAAGAAGCTAGTAATAAGTAATTTTCTTTAAAAATGTAATAACTGTTATTTGACCATTTTTTAGTTTCGTAAGTACTTTTTATACTTTTTGTTGAAATGAATGTACTTGTTATGCCTTTTTTTTTGTTTTAATATGGCTGTTCTTGAGTTTGGAGTCAAAATGCTTGTCTGCTTTTCGGAGCTTCTGTAATAATAAAAATAACCTTGGACGCTTGGGAATTTTCACATTTATAAATCTATATGTATATTAATAAAAGCTGAAGAGTTTGTTTGTTTGAATGCGCTAATCTCAGGAACTACTGGTTCAAATTGAAAAAATATTTTTGTGTTGGATAGTCCATTTATCGAGGAAGGCTTGAGGCTATAAACATCACGCTGCGACCAATAAGAGCGAAGCATCAGTGAAAAATGTTGCAAAAACGGGAACAAGAGCCTAGAAAATTAAAGATGTTGCCGAAAGTCTCTATTCCACTTGGACGAAGTCGCGAGCACAGCTAGTAAATAAATTTATTTATTTTTATTTATTTATTCAACAATTTTTCAACAGCATTGAACTAAACACAAGGTACAGAAGATATTACTTAAACATAAGCCAATTATAGAAACATATTATTAAATAAATGTTAGTTTCAAACCAGACTAAAGTAATTACAAGAAGTAATATAAATTTATAATATGTATACTTACTTATTACATTGGTTCAATTAATGTTGATTTATTCTTAAAATAATGTCATTGATCTCTTATGAATGAATAAACATGTTTATACTTAAAGACAGTACTTATTTCAATAAACATTCCCAAATTTTATGAAGTAGCCCTAATGAGAAGTAGCCCCCTAATCAGAAGTAGCCAAAATGAGAAGTGGCCATAATGAGAAGTAGTCCATTAGCGAGTCGGTTGCCATAATGAGAATTAGTCCTAATGCGCCTAAACCGTTAAAACTTATTCATTAAATAATTTCGATATTTTTTTCGAATCCAATAAGTTATATTGAGCAGTATGACAAATAAGACTTTGTTCGTCCATTCTGTTATATTGTATAACTAATAGTATAACTAGATGGACTAACCCAGAGTTTAGAAAATATGTCACAATAGAAAATATGTGACAATATTATTCGTTGAATAAAACTTATCTAAAGATTGAAAAATCGGGCCTTAGTTAAGTTGTTTCTTTTAAGCAACTACATATTTACTCTATTAATACATTAAAATGTACAGACGAATGGAGTGTGCTAATTAGACGGTTCAATTTATTAAAAATCTCACATCGGTCATCTCAGCTGCTAAATGCAACGCCGACAGCCCAGTCACATCTTCCAAGTACGTCCCACTGTTAAACACTCGCAGCAAGAACTCTATTCCGTCCTCTTCGTATCTCTTGATTACAACATCAGAACACGCTATGCACTGCGGAAACTTAGCGCAAGTGGGCAATACGGTTTGGAAGGAATGGAGAAATCCTCTGATGGAGTGGGGTACGGGACCCAAGACACCTTCTATTTCTTGTGGTAGATCGTGCTCATTGTCGCTGGTAGGGTTATACATTGCTGGAGCTTCTACTCTGTAAGAGAAAGAGCATATAAAAGAAACGAAAGTAATTTAATGTTAGTATTTATGGGGCACTTGTCTATTTTAATTTTACTATAAAATATCTAGCAGGTAATTCAAATATCTGGTAAGTGCTTGCATCTTACAATATGTCAGTAGTTTTTATATTTTTTTAACAAGAAAATATTTGTAGTCCTTTTTTAGTATAGTAACTTCATTTCAAGCACCCGTTAGGTTAATCAGGTTAATGTGACTGTGAATGTGTGTATATGGAGATGGACGAAAAGATGTCTTATACGGTTGTATAATATTTCGCGAGAATGATGAGCGCGAGTCTATGGTGCATCTGTCTTATGATTATTTTCTTAAAATATTTATTTATTAATTTTATTAAACATGATTATTATGTGTGTTTTTTACTATGTTGCTTGTTGTCATTTACTACAATTAGTGAATACCGATGAAATTTTAAATAAACATTAAATAAATGAAAGAAAACGACGCAAAAATTTCAACGTTATCCTATTAGTTACCCCATGGGATGCTGTAACATCGCGACGAGCACTTCGACAGCGAGCGCCCCCGCGATGGCCGCCACGCCGGGCCGCGTCACCGTGCACTGCTGGTCGAGCGTGCGGTCTTTCAACGACTGGAAATAAACAAACATCATCAGTACACTCCGTGCTTTTTTTACTCGTGCATGTTAGACCCACAGTGGCTTTGTCAGACCGTGAAACCGTACAACTGTCCCCAAGGTCCCCAAGAAACATAGGTATAAAAATGAGATTTTTTTTACTTTCCCATACAAAGTCTCTATTGACCGAGCATGGTTAAAAAATAACGGTGTTTAAACGGTTGAGGGCCATAGCCTAATATTGCATGGAACAGCTATTTCTAAAATGTTTATTTTAAAATTGGTAATTATTGTAATTTTAATAATAAATATTTTATATTACTAACGAAATATGGATATCAGTTAAAGTTTATTTGGAAATAAGTGATTTGAATTTGAGTGACTTCAATGCCAAAGTGGGAGTACAAGAACACGGCGAATCGAGAATAGGATCGTTCGGCTACGGACAGAGAAATCATAGGGGGCAAATGCTGGTCAACTTCCTCGAAGGACAGGGCCTTTTTCTGATGAACTCGTTCTTCCGAAAGAAGTCTCAAAGAAAGTGGACCTGGCGAAGCCCCGATAACGTGACCAGGAATGAGATAGATTTCATTATGACAATCAAGCGCCAAATATTCAGAGATGTCTCTGTGATCAACAGGGTTAATACAGGTAGCGATCACCGACTGGTAAGAGGCACTATGAATATTAACGTCAAATTAGAACGAGCGCGCTTAATGAAGTCGAATCTCAGACCCACAATGCTCCAAGTTGAAGCTGGTTTCGAAAGCTTCCAGCTCGAGCTACAAAGCCGATTTGCCCTGTTGGAAACCACGGTGGACATTGATGACGCCACCAATAGTCTGCTGCGGACTGTCCGCGACGTAGGCAAGCATTTTCGACGGAAGAGCGAAAGACACAAGACAAAGCTCTTAAACGAGACTGTGGACCCGATGAGGAAACGACGAGAACAGGGAGGTGAAGAGGCTAATTAGGCGGGATAACCGACGTTCAAATGCCCGCACCGTTGAGGATGCGATTTCAAAAAACAAGGGTTCGAAGGTATTCGCCAAGCCTCGCCACTCCAGTTGTCACCTGACAAAGCTCAAAACATCTCAAGGCCGTTACCTCAAAGCCAGAGATACTCGCTGAAGTCGAAAACTTCTTTGGGGACTTATACTCCCAAAAATCCTTTCCACCGGCCTACAGCAACTGAAGAACTATCGTCCTATTTCCGGCTTGGGGTTTCTCTGGCAGATAGAATCCGCAACGAAATTATTCGACAGAGAACTAAGGTCACCGACATAGCTCGCAGAATTGGCACCTTGAAGTGGAAGTGGGCCGGTAACGTCTGCAGAAGGACCGATGATCGTTGGAGCAGACATGTCCTAGAGTGGAGACCGCGTTTAGGCAAACGCAGTGTAGGGCGCCCTGCTGCGCGGTGGACCGACGACGACTTGAAAGGGATGGCGGGTGGTGGATGGATGCGGACTGCGCAGGATCGGGATGGTTCGCGCTTTTTAGGTGGAGGGAGGCTTACGTTCAGCAGTGGACGGCAATAGGCTGAAGAGAGATTTGAATTTATCTAGGCTGGATACCCTTAGGGCCTGGGCACAATTCAATAAATTATTTGTTTGTTAGGAAGACTATCGACTTTACAATAAATTAAGGTAAAAATCACTTAAATGTTGGCCAAAAAAAGGGTTTGAATTTATTAGAAATTAGAATGAAAAGACGTAAGATATTCTGCAATTGTAAATTTATTTTATGCTTTAAATATTAATTGTTTCATTCCGGTCATGACATACGTAGCTGAAACGTGGACACTCACGGTTGGGCTGGTTCACAAATTTAAATTCGCTCAGTGAGCTATGGAAAAGCCTATGCTCGGAGTTTCTCTGAAGGACCGACTTCAGAATGAGGTGACCCGACAGAGAACGAAAGTAATCGACATAGCCCATCGGATCAGCAAGCTGAAGTGGCAGTGGGCCGGTCAAATTAGCCATAGAACCGACAACCGTTGGGGTAAACGAGTTCTCGAGTGGAGACCGCGTATCGCAAGGTGGCTGGCAAGAGCTGGATGAGAGTAGCCGCGGATCGTGCTCGGTGGCGTGCACTTGGAGAGGCCTATGTCCAGCAGTGGACTAGTATAGGCTGATGATGATGATGGTGATGATTAAATGTTTGGAAATACCGACAAAAACTTTAATAAATTCTTTTAGGCATGTGAATAAAAAATTGGTTTCTACTACTTTATTTGTCTGATATATCAGTCGCTGGCATGGTGGGCACGGAAATGGTTTGTATGATATATCAGTCGTTGGCGTAGAAAGGGTTAAAATCTTCAAAGTTACAGAAAGTAATTAAGAAGTCTCTACTTCAATTACAACATAAATACCTGCTTCGTGTGAACTGATAAAGTACTATCCCCAAGGTATGATGGTAACCATAAAGTAACGATAAGCGGTTGCAGATAATTAGTCAATTAAAAAAATGTTGACAGAAGTTACTTTGACACGGTAAAATTGTGCTTACGTAAAGACACAAATAAAGCAATTATCGCTCAAAAAAAATGTATTAGGGCAATCTGTGGCACTGCACCAGATGAGCCATGTGCACCCTTATTCAAAAGGTTAAAAGTCTTACCCCTGCCATGTCTATACATTTTTGAAATAGCCAAATTTGTCAAACTTAACCATCATTATTTTGAAACAGCACAAGATATGTATCCCCGAAACACTAGAAATGGAAAAAGGTTGATGTCGGCCTTTGTTCCAAAAAGCACTCGTATGCAAAAGAATTGTTTCTGGATGTGCATAAGTATTTTTAATAAATTGCCTGAAACAATTAGAAAACTTATTGTAAAACAATTTCTAGCAGAGTTACATAAATGGCTTATGGCACACCTATTTTATTCAGTGAAAGATTTTCTTACACATACACGTGCAAGCAAATATTTTAGTTTTATTTTTCTTATAAGTTAACGACATATTATTTTCTTTTGATGTCTGTAAAATACTATTCACCTTGACCAAACTTGATAAATCATTTGACTTTTATTATTATTTTATTTCTGTATATTATTTTATTTGAATTGCAAATATTTTAGTAACTTTTGACAACTGTAACTTTTCACAAACTTTTCTTTTTTCCTCTATGGCATGGACTACCATAGAGAAGTGAAGTTTACAAGCTCCACAGATTAAGTTAGGCCGCTGCGCTGTGGTTATAATACTGTTTTGACATATTTTTGAATATTTAGTACAACAATTTTTAGTAATTAATTTTGTATTTTTATTATAATGTAATTTAATTGGTATTTGACATTTTGGAGTATTAATTTTGTATTTTTATGTGTATGTAATTAATTGGAATATTTAGTCATTGTCATTTAAAGTTATTTGCATGCTACATTGTCAGCTGAGAAAGAGAAGAAAACTAGAATAAGACCAAAAATGTACCTTTCTCAAGCGCAAATTAAATATATTTCATTTTCATATATTTCATTTCATTTCATTTCAATATCGGACTTGACTGTACATTGCAAATGGTCCAATAAACATACTAAATAAATATTTTTAATTTTATTGGAAAAGCATGTTAGGTCGCGAGCATATAAATTAAACACTTCTGACCCTTATTCCAATGTAATAAAACTTACAATTGTTTACGTAACAGTACAAAACTCACGTTGCCGGGAGCAGTGACGTCATTACAGAAGTAGCAACCTAACTGGCCGCCTGGTATGAAAGCTGTTCCCAAGGAGGTTTCACCGCACGATATGGGTTTACTAATCCCGTGCCGAATCACCAGGTAACTGTCGAAACCCAACGCTGCATTAATCACAATCTGCAAAGAAAATATACCCCATCAAAATATGCGTTTTTTTTTTAATGTTAAAAGGAGGCAAACGAGCAGGCGGGTCACCTGATGGAAAGTAATCACCGCCGCCCATGGACACCCGCAAAACCAAAGTTATCGCAGATGCGTTGCCAACCTTGAGGAAGGAGTTGGATCTTGAGGAAGGAGTAGGAATTGGGAGGGGGGAGGGGTGAGAAATGGGCCTCCGGTACTTTCACTCACCGGACGAAACACAACAGCAACGAGTGCCGTTGTTTCACGCCGATATTCTGTGAGAGGGTGGTATTACGCCGGGCGAGCCGGCCCATTTCGTGCTGCAACGCAGCGTGGCTCTACCACTCAGAATATCAGCGTATTTTAAATAAGCGTAATTTCGACCTTATTGTTACTTATAATAAGAACAATGATTTTTCCTAGTCATAAACAGACAACAGATGTCCAGCTTAAATTCATATAAAATTCATTTATTTATTTATTTAAGGATAACCAATATAACAAACGCTGTCATACTTAAAGCTTACCACGACATGCACAAACTATTAGAAAGCAAACTAAAAACACCATATTTCTAAAGTATTTAAACAATGCAATAGACGCATTCCTATCAAAACTATGGTTTTGATACAAATACGTCTATCAACATTGATTAAACTTGCGTGGTCAATAAGACATGTCAATGTTACATATATATAATAACCGATCAAAAGTAGAAAAATTTTAACAAAAAAAAAAACCGACTCCAAAAAATTTGACTGATAAAATTGCACTAAAAAGTAAAAAATAAGCGTTAGACTTATACAGACAATAAATTTATTAAGAAAAAATATAGGTACAATTATTGTTACTTTTGGGGCCGGTGCCAGCCAACGAAGTTTTTGAAGCCGGTGCCAGTCCGCGTTTGTAGTTAAAATTTCATACATAAGATTTAATGTACTGATTATAATATAGTATGTCGTTAAATGTTTATGTTAAAGTTACCTTGGCTGGCACCGACTCCAAAAGTAACAATAATTGTACCTATATTTTTTCTTAATAAAGTTATTGTATACAATTTGTCCAGGGATGTAGTAATAAAACTTTAGGAGCAGTATCTGCAATATATTTCATCGACGAAAATACCAAAAAAATACATAAATAAATAAATAAAATAAAATAAAAATAAAATAAAAAAATAAAAATAATAATAAAATACATAAATACATTCAATTGACAGAATAGTTGTCTCTTTCTAACTCCCTAAAAAAAATCCGTATCTGCTCACACAACGCAACAAAAGACGAGGATCGCTTACCTGCACGTGCACTCGCGACAAAGGGGTCTTTTTAAACAACAATAGCTCTTAAACTATTAGACCGAGAATAGTGATTGCTGCATCAATTTTTTATGTAACTCAAATACTATTAAGTGATTATAAAAAAAAGGTATGTCAATGGTCTCGTTTTAGTACTATTTTTTGATAAAGTGCCCGAATGCGCACAAAAACTGTAAAAAAAATACTTTCTCCTTTCGGCAATTAAAAAAAGGAGTTGTTTGATAGCGTGTTTTTATTGCACTAGCTAGCCTACACCTTTGCCTTTAAAAAAACACCAAAATCGAGCTCCTGCACGACGTAGAACTCAAACCGCCGTTAATTTTATGAGTTAAGCGAGTTTTGGTAAAATAAAACCAATAGTCTCTGCAGTTTTGTGGGGTTTTGGAATTGACCCCCCATAAGGGGTATTTTCGTCGATGAAATATATTGCAGATACTGCTCCTAAAGTTTTATTACTACATCCCTGGACAAACTGTATATAAGTCTAACGCTTATTTTTTACTTTTTAGTGCAATTTTATCAGTCAAATTTTTTGGAGTCGGTTTTTTTTTTTGTTAAAATTTTTGTTTATTTTTCGATTTTTAGTGATTCGTTTCGATCTATTTATCAAAAGCGAATATGGGTAGACCTACTAAACACGCTGCTCGTATGAGACAGCGCTGTTTAAATGAGACAAGCGAAGAAAACGAGAAACGCCTATCTCAAAGTAGGAAATCAAAAACTGAGTTCCGGTGCCTGTCTTCTTTTGCTTCGTCATAGTCGCTTAACTATCTTAATCGAGATATTTTATCGCCACCCGTAAAATACTTATCATTGAGGAGTTCCGATGGCAATCTATGGTCTTTTTCATCAGTTACACTTCATCAAATGATACTTTCTGAATGCAAATGCTTGACTTATTTCTGAAAATACCAAAATCGCGATAGGTATGCCTACAATATTCGAGGAGTTCCCTCAATTCCTCGAGGATACCATCATCAGAACTGGACCAAATTAAAATGGGACCACACGGGAAGCATCAGCTTTCAAATAAAGAAAGAATCATCAAAATCGGTTCACTCAGTCGAAAGTTCTGAGGTAACAAACATAAAAAAAAAAAAAAAATACAGTCGAATTGATAACCTCCTCCTTTTTTTGAAGTCGGTTAAAAAGGGGACATTCTATCGTGATGACATTCCCTCTAGAATCCCTCTGACGGTGTTTCGATCACAAGTCTTGAGAAACACTTTAGCTTTCTCTCATTTAAAGCCACCGGCAAACTTTCTCTAAAAAAAAACCAACACAAACACGTTTTCCCTCCTTCCTATGATATGGGGTCCTTCAAGAGAGGCGTGAAGAAGCACCTTGTGGGCCGGCAGAGTGAAGTTGCCTGATGCTACGTTTGTTTTCACGCTGCACCAGTTGTCTTCGCGTCTGGACTTCATTTCCACTTAACATCAGGTGGGATGGAGTCATTTGCCGAGCTAAGTATAAAAAAAAAGAAATCATCATCAGCTAACTTTTATGTCCCCACTGTTGAGGCACGGGCTTTTCACATGGATGGAAACACCATAGCGAGAACGGGCAACCACACAGGACCAGCGTGGATTGGTGGTTGAACCTTTTTACCGCCAACAACTTCTATAGAAGTTCGAGATTTTCGTGCCGCCCACGCTAGCACTTCTATAGAAGTTCTTCTTTGTACCTACTTTATTAAAATACATTTATACGTTGGCGTACAGCGGGCCATCGCGTGCAGGATAGTTGGGCGGTGAAAAGGTTAACGACTGCTAGTGCAGCCGCCTTTGTGGTCCAGTGGTTAAGACCACCGCTTTAGACCCAGAGGTCCCGGGTTCGATTCCCAGCGGGAGATATGGTGACTGTCTACTCATGTTTGTGTACTAGGTTTGGTTGGTGGTAGGGCTTGTTTGTCCGCCTGGATAGCTACCACCATCTTATCTAAATATGTCGGCATAACATCAATATTTGTAGCATTGTTGTGTTCCGGCAGCTAGAAATAAGAAAGCCAGTGCCTCACTAGTTGAGGATCCCGACTGAAGTGCGCTTCCATCATTGGCCTTATCATCAGTCATCACTTTACATCAGTTGAGATCAAGGCACTGTGCTTACCCGTCGAATACATTTAAAAAAAAGCCAGGACCGAAGCACGGACGCTTTGGTCACCCAATCCCGATGACAAGCCCTTGCGATAGTAGAGAGAAGAAAATAATATATATACCTTTCCATAATGAGCGGCTATCAATGTAGGCATCCACCTCGCTTCTCTCGTGTCCAGCAATAGGAATATGACGTCATGTTCCTTAATGGCTTCCGTGATAAGTTGAATGTTGTCTATGGTCTCCTGTTTCAATGACTCCCCTATAGGGTGGCCGGGCATAGGGATATGGGCAACAATGCCTTTGCTGTTCTAAAACAAATTTTATGAATAACTTACGTAACGATGGTCAAACAGTTATCTGGTAATGTGAAAGTGACGTCAAACATACAAGAACGACGGCTACGATTAGCATTTATATTGGTACATTGGTAGGTATGCCAAAGGAATCACATCTGGATCCAATATTGTTTAGAATGTTTATTAACCCTGTAACCACCAGACTTCATATCAGTTGTCGTGCCCTCAGCGCCAGCCACGTAAATCTAAAAACTACCTACAACAAATAGGGATGTTCAATGGTAGATCAGTAAACAATTAACACTTTGACTTTGATATACCTATCCCAGCTACGCACGGGCACGCTTAAAATTTCATCTAAATAGCTTCAGCTGGTGATGAAATAGATTCAGTCTTTTAAGGCTTTTCATATTAATTAAGACTAACAGCTAGTCTTAATTGTAGAGCCAAGTCGTGTAAACTATTCTACAAAGTCTCAAGACGAAAGTCTTTAATCAGTGCGTCCTAGCCGTCATGACATACGGAACAGAAACTTGGACACTCTCGGTAGGGCTGATTCACAAATTTAATTCTCTCAGCGAGTTATGGAAAGGGCTATGCTCAATAAATATATTAAATTGCGTCACAATCCAAATGTTTCGCTACTGTTACATACAGAATAATTTAAAAACTCACTATTGTAGGTAGAATCAGTTTGAGATTGTGAGCAGCGGCTTCAGCCTTCTTCTTCCCTCCGGCAAGGCAATCCGTGTAGTTAAACAGAACCTGCCTTGTTGGGTTCGAGTAGGACACCTTGCCGTTGTCTACGAAAGTTATGTGACGGAAACCCCATGCCTGCAATAAAGAGACATACTATAAAATGAAAGCGTCAGTAGCTAGACGAAGGGCCACCACACGAATCGCAGATGCGTCGCCGGCCAAGGAAGAAAGACTAAACTCGTTTCTTGAAGGCGTAACGATCCGGGAATACCGCCACTGTAAGTTGGTTCCATAGAATCGTCGATCAGGGCCTCAGGTTCCTAGAGTGAGCTTAGTTCACTAACCGTATAAATTCAATTACGTTTATAAAAACGAAAAATTGTGTATGTAGCAAAATTTTTAACTCTACTCGTATGTCGCAAGGAGGCGCTGCTTCAACCGTTTTCTTTAACGTGATCAAATGTTGAATGAAACTCACACTAGGCACTATGACGTGAAGTGAAGCTTTTACGGATCGTCACTAGCTCATTCTATGTCCCCACGGGCACGAACCTTTCCTGTGGATGGATAGGAAGAAGGGCCATAACCCACCTTCGGGCCAAATGCGAATTGATAGTTGTTAACTATGTTATCTAATATATAAAATTCTCGTGTCACAGTTTTCGTTGCCATACTCCTCCGAAACGGCTTGACCGATTTTGATGAAATTTTTTGTGCTTATCCGGTATCTATGAGAATCGGCCAACATCTATTTTTCATCCCCCTAAATGTTAGGGGTAGTCCAAATTTTTAATTTCTATTTTTTTATGATACAACATACAAAAATACATACAATCCTCAATTTTCACCCTTCTACGATCGACCCTTATTTGTGGTACGAAGTCCGCCGGGTCAGCTAGTATATATATATATATATATATATTATATTTATTACATATTATATTATGATGAATTTTTTGGTCATCCATCTGATGACCAGCCTATACGAAAGTTGCTTAACCTCAGCATCGAGCTCCTCACTCATTTCACGGATACTTTAGGGTAAATTTACTTACCACTAAATCGCGAGCAACGTGACACCCTAACGTGCCAGCGCCGAGCAGAAGGCACTTCGTTCTCTTCATAATGCCCACATCAATGTCTGGGACCAACCGCCACTTCATTAGCTTTATGTTTAGATCTGATGCTGTATCTGCCAATCTGTAGTTATATTAATTTGAAAGCTATAAATGAAGATAATGCCATATGGCTTCTGGTTCATAAGCATTTTGCAATAAGAAATTTAGCAAAGGCATGAGTTACGTCACTGCTATATGTGTAATACAAACCAAGTACAACAGTAACGGTGACACTCCAATGGAGTTTGAAGTTTATTCAGTAATCTTATTTAAATTGTTCATCTTAAAACTAAGAACACAGAGATCAAATATTTATATATGTAGGTATGTTCTTTAAAACTCTGGCTGGATAGATCTTTATTGCATATCACAAGTATTATATTATCATAAAAAATACAAACTTACTTCACTGGATCCATGGAAGCTGACATATTGGCGAGTTTGGGACCAAAATTGCCTTTATCATTCCTTTCCCAGCCAACCCAACCTGCACTATCCACTTTTTGTAAATTCTATAACAAAAAAAAATGTAATTTTGCAATAAAAACCCAAGAAAAAAACCAAAATATTCATATAAATGTCAAACTAACCTGCGTCGCTTTAATCGTAAAAATTAGACTACTACCAATGCCTCCAATAGAGCTACATCTCAACCCAATTAAATGTAAATCTGTTTTGTTTAAATCCGGGCAGTGATCAAATAATGCAGCTAAAAACAATCTGAGGGACCAACCGGGGTTCACTCCATTGCTTGAGTCGGCAAACGCAAAATATGTATTAGAAGAATCTAATAGTAAAACTTCATTACTGCCAAGAACATTTGATAAATGTTTCACAGCTATATTGTCATTATTTTTTCTAACAACAAAGAAGCATCTCTGTTCCAAGTCAAGTGATTTAAAAGCTTGGGTAAGTTGATTAATTTGTTCCGTAGTAAAATGAGTGGATATGCTGTTGCTCTTCTCACGTAAGTAGATTGTCGGTTGACTTGGAGCTGGGAATGCGAACCAGTAGAAGTAATGGAACTTTTTGAGATCCTGAAAAAATAAGTAAACAGGTTTAATTTGTTTTAAAGTAATTTAAAAACATTGGCATAATGTAGGGAGCATGGAGTGCTGTAAATGCATGTATGCAGTACGTACAGTCAGCACTGAATTGATTGAGACATCCTATATAGTCAAAATAAAATAAAAATAATGATAATAGCCTTCAATGCTGTAAAGAATTTACATACAATATACATCTTATACCTACATAACATGTATATTAATTTCCTGTTAATGTCATATACAATATTTAAGAGGCCACAGGTCAAAATATTTTTATATTTTTAAGCATCAATAATGTTAAAATTTTGAATTTTTTTGATTGAATCAACCTTGTTGACTGTTCTTCAATAATATTCTGGATATAATATTCTTAATAATATTATATCATCATCATCATCTCAGCCAAAAGATGTCCACTGCTGGACAAAGGCTATAATATTATATAATAATATATAATTATTATTATTATAATAATATTCTAGATATTAGGTAGTGGACTATACATGTCCACGGGGCAACTAACTCGAACCACTAGTCCTAAAAGTACCGAATGAAGGATGCGTACCAGAGTATTCTGATCTGGTGTTATGACCTGACGTAGATGGTCCTTTGTGCTTGCGTAAGAATGTCTAACTATAACCGTAAGGTTGGTGGGGGATGTCATTATAGACTTTAAAGAAGTGTGTAGCAGGGTGTTCTTCAATAATACAATCTAATATTGTATTATTAGTGTAAGCTTCTAGAAATGGCAAGATATTGTAGACCATTTTATGTTGTTTAATTTATTCAATGCTAACTGTGCCATACTAAATAATTTTCTTAAATTACAAATGATACACAGAAACAATTAGGGCCTTTTTCCTGTCATGCTGATAGCCGCCCGCGTGCGGATCTGGTCCGCATGCGGGCTGCCGGCGTCCTATCATTTCATACATGCTTTTCCTATCACGCGGGCAACACGAGCGCGGGACGCGGATTGGCTGCGGCGCGTTCTTCTACTGCCAGTGTAGTTTTTACTGTCGTGCGGGTTACATGCAAGGTCGTTGTACGCACAATCGCAAACAAAAATGAAAATTGATACAGAGAGACTTATTTTTGAGGTGCATTTTCGCCCTTTGTTGTGGAACAAACAGGACCTTTACAAAAACCGGGATGCAAGGGTGGCTGCTTGGCTGCAAAAAAACAATGACCATTATGTATGGGGGTAGCTTGCCTTTCTCTTTATTAAATTCTTCTTCTTCTGACATTGCATTTGAACACTGCGTTTCATTTCTAAACCTATATTTTACTTCACTTTTACATTAAACATTCCAGTAAGTGATCTAATTTCAAGATAAGGATTTACTCTGAATTGTTTTAATTTTTTTTATTTCTGAAAATGATATAAGCTATAATTTCTTTTTTAACGTTCGTCGCTGTGCACGAGTATAATCAATGGCGACACGCACGATACTGCAGCGGCGAACGAAATCTCTGTTGTGTGTGTGGCCCGGAGTGTATTATAACCCGCATGCGGGTGAAAATACGCACAACAGGAAAAAGGCCTTTATTACAAGCATTATAATATACTTACAGCAAAAGATAACACAATGAAGTTTAATAAGACTGAGGGGTTTGTGATCCATGACTTCTTTTTGATGTCTGCCCATAAAGTTTCACCCACATTATTAAGCAGTGAAGCTTTTTCAATAGTCTTGAAGTCTTCAATAGTGTTCTTATTGAAAATTATGCCAGTCACATTCTGGTAATACTGTTCGCTTTCTGGAGAACTAAAATTCAACAAAAATTATTAATATTATTATTTATTAGTTTATACATAAAATAGACAATGATGTAGATAAATTACATTTTAGAGTCAGAAATCTGCGAGTGTTAAGGTTAAGCAACTATTGCAGGGTCACCAGATGGGTGACCAAAAATGTATCATCTCGAGTTCCTTCGAGCTTCAGAAGGCACCTAAAGTCGTTGATCCTGGATGCATTAGCAGTTGTTAACAACCACCAATCCACACTCGGCCAGTGTGGTGGTTTATAGCTCGTTCTGTCTAACCATCTATAGGGGAGCTTCGTGCCCCAGCAGTTGGGATATAAAATGAGCTGGTGATAGTGACAGGATGGTATTAAAGTAGGCAGCTGTTAGATAGACTACATTTACTCCAATGTTATGGAGTTTTACGCGTACGTACAACAAGAGATTTATCATAAGCAATAAAAGATAAATTTTACTAATTCACCTGTTGAATGACGTCCCGTCTACCTCAAACACCGGCCCAAGATCATCTAGGAAAGTGAAACGTCCAAAGATTTGTTTACAGCTTTCGCTTAACTTGTCTACATCTAACTTCATCTCCGTAAGTGTGTGCCAGAACGACGGGTGGACGAAGCTCATAAACGGAACATACTGAATTATCTCGCCTAGACTTTCCTGGTCAGACATTTTGATCGCAAGTTATATTTAATTTAAAATCAAATAACTCCAAATCTTCAAGTCCACCCAGTCAGTGTAGTATTGACGTATCTCTACCTAGTTTGTGGTATTGATTGACATTGACAATTTGACATGCATGACTGAGTGACAATCTATGATGAATGACAAATTGAAAATGAAAATTATTTCCGTCCGTGCGGTCCGAGTTACGCTAGAAATGCTATCAGTATTGATTAGCCAAGCCGAATCTCGTACTTAGCATGCTATTTAGCACTATATAGCACAAAATTGTAGTAAAACGAGATTAATGTCAGGATTTAATACAGTTTCCCCTGGCTAATTACTATATTGTGCGTTGTGTGGTAGATGACTAGTGAAACGGATTGTATTTTGCACTAAAAATGCGAGATTCCTATGAGCTAATCAATACTAATAGCATTTTATGCGGACAAAAGATGGCTATAGTGGATTTAAAATTGGCCGCCCCTGCTGGTTATGGGCTAATAACAGTCAACTCTCTATAGTTACAGTTTAAACCACTGTAAGTACCTATATTATTATAATTATATTTAAGTATACAGGGTGGTCCAAATAGTGACGTCAATCGATTTTTAATAGCTTTTTAATACCCCATGTATGTTCCCCGACTTTTTGTTGTTTTTGAGTTATGATATGAGTTTTTTTAGTAGTTTTTCAGAATATTCTGTTGAATTGGCTTAAAAAATTAAAAAAGTAACTTTTTATTGCTTTTTGGAGATTTTTTTTTAGCATTGGTATCCTTAATAATTTATCTATCACACGTAGAATAACCAGCTTTCTAACATTAATGCAAGTTAGAATTTTTTTGACCGAACTTCAAAAATTCACGTTCCAGCGTGTAAGAGTTTAATTTTCAACTTTAAATTAAAAACCTAAAAAAGCCATTTTAAGGCTGAAGCCTGAAAAGTAACTTTTAAAACTTCACCAGGTTTTCAGCTTTCATAGTAACACAAAAAAATAGTACTTAATGGGCTATCTTTCACTAATATCGGCGTTCAAAGGTACAGAGGTGGAAATTTCATTAAATAGCAATTTAATTTTAAAACATTATTTTTGTCATTACTAAGGCCAATGAAGATAGGAAATACCTTTAGTAAGAAAAGAAAACCAGTCACACGCTAAATAAAGTCAATTAATTCTCCTTTGACGATTCCTGACCACATGCTGACGCTAAAGCGATTTTGAAAATTAGACTCTCTCGTGGTATGTGGGTTTTCAATGGACCAGCAATGATAGTTGTGGATATTAAATACCCCAATCCTTTCAAACGGTGATTCGTCAGGCTACTTCAATAAACCTGCACAAAAACTGCACCAATACTGCTCTTTACTACACAAATGTCAAAAATATTCTAATGGAATACGATTATTTTGCAGTAAACATGCAGGTGTAGTGCAGTTTTGTTAGTGGAATACCTATTTGCGTTACTTCTCCGTCCCTGCAACACTACGGCAGCAGCGCTGCTTATCAGAAAATCGAAACGTTAAAATTTGTTCATTTTGACACACGCGACGCTGCAGAGTAGTTGCAGTTATTTAGTAAAATCGGCCTACTGGCCTTATTGTCAAACCGGTTGGATGAATACTAATTCCCTTATCTGGCTGACTTTTACAACAATGTGATTAAATAATCATTCAAATGCAAACTGACCATTCAAATGATACAAGTTATGGTACTTTATTTAGGGTGTCACTGGTTTTATTTTCTTACTAAAGGTATTTCCTATCTTCATTGGCCTTAGTAATGACAAAAATAATGTTTTAAAATTAAATTGCTATTTAATTAAATTTCCGCCTCTGTAACACTTTGAATGCCGATATTAGTGAAAGATAGCCCATTAAGCACTATTTTTTTTGTGTTACTATGAAAGCTGAAAATCTGGCGAAGTTTTAAAAGATACTTTGAAGCCTTGAAAAGGCTTTTTTAGATTTTTAATTTAAAGTTGAAAATTAAACTCTTACTCGCTGGAACGTGAACTTTTGAATTGCGGTCAAAAAATTTCTAACTTGCATTAATGTTAGAAAGCTGGTTATTTTACGTGTGATAGATAAACTATTAAGGATACCAATGCTAAAAAAAAATTCAGAAAAGCAATAAAAAGTTAGTTTTTTAAGCCGATCGGACAGAACATTCTGAAAAACCACAAAAAAAAACTCATAACTTAAAAACAACAAAAAGTCGAGGAACATACATGGGGTATTTTCGGACACCCCTGGATGTAAGGAAGCTATTAAAAATCGATTGACGTCACTATTTCGACCACCCTGTACAAATAATATCACTAAAACGTAAAATATTGAACATGTGCATTGTCCCCATCCTGACTTGGTCTTTGACGGAAGCATCGTAGTCTAGGCTCAGGATGTGCCAGCAAGCGATAGAGCGCAGCATTTTGAAAGTTATAAAAAGCGACAAGACCGCCCGCCCGCAGGCCCGTTCGCCGCCCGCTTGCCGCGCCGCACAGTGGGACGGCTTTCGGATTTGCGAACGAAGGGGGAGGACATTTTTGTTACATATCATTATTTTCATTATGCCAATCAATAGCCCTAATTAAGGCGATCAGGTCTTAATATTATTATCTTATTATTCGGTCTTTTTATTTTTTTTTCTTTTTATTTAATATGCCAATTTTTTTGTAAACATATTATACGAGAAAAATTTAATATAAAAAAATTGTATGGGTCTTTGGCAGATCTCAGCATGATAATAAGTAGGGTTAATCTATGGGTGTTTATGTATAGTGCCACATACATAACATTGTCCTGGACTGCCCCGTTTTCCAGATATATGAAGCTGCACTTAGGTACTTTTCTAATTTTTCTTAGGGATTATTTTATGTACTAAACTCCGAATAGTTATAAAAAACTGAACAACATGAACATTATGAATTGTATCATAATTAATTTAATTAATTATCCACCAGACTATTACATCAGGTGACGTCTTATAACCAAATTAAAACATGTCAAAAGTGAATACAATACATCAAAATTGAGTCTTTAATAGGTTTTAATTTACAAAATTGGTTGGTATTGTTCCAGCTTAAGTATAAACAATTGAATTATTCTGTGGCGCTAATATCACTTATATTGCTTGTATCTATAAATTCAGGTTTAAAAATATCGATCAATCCTTCGTGGGACCACTCAGTATTTTTGTTTTGTTTGAAGTAGGTACCAAGTTGGTTTAACCTTTTTATCGCCAACAACTTCTATAGAAGTTCGAGATTTTCGTGCCGCCCACGCTAGCACTTCTATAGAAGTTCTTCTTTGTACCTACTTTATTAAAATACATTTATACGTAGGCGTACAGCGGGCCATCGCGTGCAGGATAGTTGGGCGGTGAAAAGGTTAATGTTCAGGTACCAAGGTACAAAATAGCAAAGACACAATTTCATAAGTTTAGTAATTTTTGTCATCAAGTTTGAAGCTATCCGGACCTTAACAATCTAACTGGCAGCCATATAACTTTATTTGTTTATTGTAACAAACAAAAAACAGTCGATATTATTTGAATGTCAGTCACTATCTGATTTTGTTACTTACATTATTCTAATAGTCCATGGCGTATAGTTATATCTTTTAGGATTTATTGCAAAATAATAATAAGTTTATTTCAATGTAGGGGGTTTAACATTTGTTTGGCGGAAATCGAAATTACTGTAAAATATTCCAAACATTTGGTTCAAAAGGTCAGTAAGACATCATTATTATTATTTACGCAAATAAAATTAGTTTTGGAAATACGGTGTCATAATTCCTGCTTAGGGATCGTCTAGAAACACACTCAAGGCGTAAAGTTTTACTGCTTCAAGGCTTGCCGGAGGACTCCAAGGAGAATGTTGCCGCTAGGGTGCATGACATGCTGAGCAACAAATTGAAGCTGACACAAATTCTTCCAGACTGTGTTGAGACATGTCACCGTCTTGGGGCTGCCAAAAAAGACCGTATTCGTAAGACGGACGCCATCGATTTAGAATTCTAAATCGATGCGGTCGCCGCAAATAATTGCTAAATACAACGTTTAACTAAAATAACACATTGTTATACGAAACGTTTTGCTAAATGGCCATTAATATGATTCTGATTTTGACATAAATTTCGGTCAGTTTGCAATCTTTCTTCTCTTCTTAAGTGGCACTGTCAATAGGCTACCCTCCTTATCCTCTAACGATGTTTTACGCTAGTAGGTAGGTACTTAAATTAGCAAGCGTGTACACCAGACTGTTGAAAACAAGCCCCAACCCGAAGTTTGGGCCTCTCCGCTCTCTTTTACTTGGTTACTTTATTGTTAATTATCTACAGCTTATTGCTAAAAAAAACTAACTAAATATAATATTTGCAATTTACAGCGGCAAATTGGATTTCGTAGACAACTGTTTACTGGGCCCTTGACTTAAAACATTTTCTTTTACCAGATTTGCTGACTTCAATTTAAAATGGCCATTAATACTTTAGTAAAAACGAGTGACAAAATTGAATCAAAGTATTCCTCAAACAGCCCACGAGGAAACTTGCAACCGAATCATTTGCTTAAACTAAATAAATTAGCAGACGACAGTGTCAGCAGTAGTGATGGCAAAAGTATTAAAACTAAGAGAATCAAGAATGCAAAGTCACCTTACTTAACGAACGAGAACGTACACATGCTTTCTAGAGTAACAGAAAAAAAGCTGGTGCATAAAAGAGCGACAAACATGATTTCGTCTTTCCCATTAGCTGTCAACATCTATAAAGCAAATTCCGATGAATTTAAATCGTTGAAAAAGGGCATCAAAAAAGTTAAGAAGTCTGTTCTGACTCTTCCGAACGTGCCAGCCACCATGCCTCAGACATGCACTGTCAGCGATATGAACGATTCAGAATACTTGAATACTAGCGACGACAATAAAAAGATGAAGGCCAAAAAACGGTTCCTAGCACAAAATAGAAAGGCGAGACCTCGGAACAAAGATTATGAATTTTACGACCGAGATGCCCAATACTGTTCACAAATGAATATTGACCTTGATTGTAGCTCCAATGAAGTGATAGACCAATTCACAGGAGATGGTAAATGCGTCACCAATAAATATCGCTCTTCAAATAGATCTCAAGCGGATAAGGATTTTAGTGCTCACGATGTTTGGGCAGTACTCAGAAACATTAACAGATTCCAATTTAGGCCATCACCTCCGATGTCTGATGATAGTATTCAGATGCCTAAGAAAAAAAAAATCAGGAATCGAAGACGTAACAATAGGAAGGATTCTCGGTAAATTAATTTTAACTTTATTAGTTTTCATAGTAATAACTTCAACTTCTTTCGAGAATATAAGGGCAATGGACATTATCCTTTGTCAGCCTATGTGCTCACCTTAACGTGTAGATAGTAAATACCTTCCTACATAAATTATAATTATCTCGTTCTTATAATTATTTATTTCTTAAATGTTTAAATATATCCTTTTTTATATAGTAAGTACGCGGTATTTGACCCGTTTTATATGTCCTGTTCGTATGTGGATATACAGTTAATACAGTTTATCAGATTACGCTAAGCGGTCCGTGAAGGGTTTTGTGTTGGTAAAACTATCATGGGATACGCGGTTCGCGCATCTATTACATTAGGTATAAACTTATTAATTGAAAACGATGACACCACGCAAAGGGGCGTGTTAATAATATATGTTTTTCAGAGTCATCGAAACATGTTGTACAGAAGAAGTTGCTTTTATATCAAGCTTTGGAGTAGATTGCCATACACCTACTAGTTTTTCTAAGTCGTCGAGTAATGATCGCATTACCGTGATTGATACACAAGATGAGTTCAACGATATGTGCAAAGAATTTGGAAAAAGTTTTCAAAAATTCGACAACAATCGTCAAATTACGATTAATAGAGATTCAATTAGAAAAAATACAAAAAAAGTTGCCAAAACTACTACACTTAAAGAAAATTCAGTTCACAAAATCCCAAATAATGTAACAATGACAGACAACATAATTGGTCCTTGTGATGATACTAAAAATAAATCGAACACTAAGATAGCTGCTATTACACCACAAAAGAATAGAAATAGCGTTTACAGACAAGAAAACATAAAAACATGTAATGGGATAACTAAAAAACATGAAGAGTTTTATTCTGGTACTATAGATCATCATCTCAGCCAAAATACGTCCACTGCTGGACTAAGGTCTCCCCCAAGGATAGATCAACTTCATCTTGGACCCAGTAAAGATATTTCTTGTTCCATAGGTAAAAAAGCAAATAGTAATTACAGAACTATTGCAATTATGCAAGGACGGCATTTAATTCGTAATTCATTTATTTTCAGATAATGACAATGTACATAATGTTCTATCCATTGAATCCGGTCAACACATGAAAGGTATAACGAAAGTGGTTCTTAGCAAAGGACAAGAAATCCCTGTGTCAAAACGATTTAATAATATTATACAAAAGAGAAAGGTATCTACGATGCCTAGTACTATTATGCCAAAGTTAACTCAGGCAGACGTTAATAGGCGATTAGCAAACATGAAATTCCCGATCGTTATTCTAGGAAAAGATCAGCTGTGTACGACTTCCATGGAACTTTCTAACGAGCCACCACAATTCGAAGGCTTGACTCTACGAATCTGGCCTTTTATGCAAGACTGGTATGATAAAAATGTTTTTAAGCGAGAAAAGCTAGCGAAGCCAAGCCGCAAGCAAGATGATAGTAATATTTCGAACAAAAATAAGTTCAATGTCTCTGTTCAACGCAAAGTTAATTCTCGCAAAATAAGTGGCGAAGAAGTAGAAAGTATATCCGGCACTATAAAAGATAAAACAATTTCCAAAAATGAACCTGTTGTAAAGAAAAAGAAAATTTATAAACGGCCTTTGCCACCAAGTGAAATTTGTAAAGTTGCAATAAAACCAATTGTGGATTCAAAACCTGTGCAGCAACTAAGAGATAAAATGCTTAAGCTTCTTTACAAAAACATTTCTGTAAAAGACGTTGATGAACAGGGCAAGACTAATAGTCATGATGCTGCGTATGAAACGAGAGATACATATAGAACTACAGTTAAAGTAAAACCACTAAACAAAGTCAATGAAATTGAGCTTCAGACGGAAAACTTTATAGAACATGACATCACTTCCGAGTTACCTAAAACATTGCCTGTGAAAGCAGCACCTGAAACAAATAATCTACAACCGTTTTCTAGACATTCCTGGCCAAAAGGGAAATGGGCTAGTGAGTTTATTGAAAACATCATCAGAAAAATACGTAATGGAGTTTACTATAACCACGAAAACACGTGTGTGGACAGGCCACTATCCATCGGTAGGTAGCAGTTGGGATTTGTCTATGCATTTTGTAATATAATATTACTATTTTAAGATATTCAGTCATCTTCTATATAATGTCACCTATTGGTGCAGTAGTAGTAGCAATTAACATATTTTTTTTAATTAAAAAAATTATTACAGATCTAAAGGAAATGTCAATACATACAGGGTTAACTGGAAAACAACACATCCAAGTGAACGATGAGTTTGAAGAGGACAGAGCTTTTGAATTTCCCGAAAATTATTATGATGTATTGCCCGGCTTTGACGAGAGACCTCCTGCGCTAGAGGTCAAAAGTTTGAACATGAAGGAAATTTACATACGTCATTGTACAACAAATGTGTTGGTTCAATTTGATGTTGCGCAGCCATCAGAACCAGAGAACTTGAATAGTGCAATCATATCATCTTCGTTTATGCCATTAGAAATAACTGAGAACCATACCCGAATATTGAAATGTAAAACAACCATTATTAATGCTGTGCTGCCAGCTGAGCTCTGCAGTATTTTACCGAAATTAATGAAAACGATTGTCGACTCTAATAGATTACCATCCTTGCCGGCCATTACATCTTACCAAAACGATTCTAACTTATATACGATTTCAGAATTATCTCGCAGTGAAAGTCCTGATGTCTTTAAATATTCCCTGCCAACGTTGATTGGATTATCGGCTAAATTGAAGAAGCTGTTAGATGGTATTTACTCACATAAAATGACTGCAAAGAAATCCAACAAAATTATTAAATGCCGAATGAATATAAGATATTGTAACATGAAAGAAGTACTTCCAATATTGCAGTCTACGCAGAAATTGTTTGCTTTGAAAGTGCATCCAATTGATTTCATTTGTAAACCCATTGCGATACGTAAACAAGTACAATCAACAAGTAAAAATAGCTGTACGGCTTTACAGTTATACACGGCGCCGAATCACAATACACTTGGAAGTTCTATAAACTCCTCTTTTAACAGTAAATGTTCTTTTAATAATTTGTTACAACAAATATGGGACCAGAAATATACCATACGTTTTAAAATATCTATGCCGCTGGGTAGCAATAACATGATTAATGTACTTATGGAAACAGATGAAACTGTTGGTATAGGAGCAACTTCTGTTAGTATCTGCGATTTAAAAGCGGATTCTCTGCGTAAAAGCTTTTCAAATATCAATGAACGTAACGAAAGTAACGTAATAAATGGATCTTCTTTAAAAGCTATCGAATATAAAAAGAACATCCATGAAGAAAAGGCAGATAGAAAAGAAATTCAAGGCTGTTTAAGTCACACGAAAACAAGAAAAAGAGGCTTTGTAAAACTGTACAAGAAATGCAAATCCACCTCTAACATTTGGAGCGAACGGTGCAGTACTTCTATCAGTAAAATTATCAACCTAGACGATTTTTGCCAAGCTATGGGCTCTGGAAAAATGATGTCCAGTGTTTTCGATGGCCATGTCGGCAAAAAGATTATGTCTTCAGTATCGGAAGTAAGTTTTTTATCCCCATTGAAACGTAAACGTCAGTTTTAATTAATATCTTATTACAAAACCTAATTACAGATGAACAGTTGGATCACAGACATAAACCAGAGGCAAGCAATGTTGGTACTTTTACTGACTAACAAGAAAGATACTCCGAATCTAGTCAGGTTCCGGCCAATTCTGCTTCAGGGAATTGCTGTCAATAGAATTACCCGAGCGTCTGAACTTGATATGGAAATCGAAGTAATAGAGAGAGAAAACTTTAATCGGTTTTCCCAGGTTTGTGGACTTTTCCGTTTGCGTAGGTACAGTAGTTTCTGGAATATCTCATTTCATTTCGATTGTGGAATGTAGGTACCTAGGCATTTTTGTTTGTCTGTGAATTTTCTAATTCGAGCGTAGGTACACACACGCGCCTTCAATTCAACCTACCCAAAACTGATAACTTTCGTTAATCTATTTTGAACTTTGTCAAATACCTGAAGTTCAAAATTTATTGAGGAAATTTGAATTTTGCGGTAGATTGGTTGGTCCACCATTTTATATTTCACAACGGCAAGGAGATTGGCCTTCATTCAGCCAGTGGTAATGGTCGATAAAGCCGAAGGTAGGTAGAAGCACACTCAGGGCCGGCCTTAACCATCTAGGCGCCCCGCGCGAATCATTAATTTGGCGCCCTTTTATATTAAAATTTTAAAAAACTTATTTTGAATTTGATATCATATTTTTAAATATTTATAAAATACAAAAAATTAAACGCCCACCCGACTCAGCCAGGAATCGAACCTGGGTCTTCCGCAATCCGGGCGGCTTCCCGGTAGCATAATGGTCAGTGCTTTTTCACTGTATTTTATAAATATTTAATTTAGCTTCAGTGCAGCAATTAGCACTTAAAAAAATAAAAAACGTAAAATCATATTTTTTATTAATTCGAATATAATAGAAAACAAAAAACATGTATTTATTATTATTTTACCGATTCATTCTCTAAAAACAATATACATATATTATCATTATGTTGTGTTGTATTGTTCATTCACGAAACATTTAATGAAAAACAAAATAAACAAATACTTACTTATCTAAAACCTTATTTTACTAGCTTTCTGTCAGCAAACTCTTTGATAAGACTGGCAAAATCTAAGTTTTCCGAAATTTGATTTTCAATGGACAGCGAGGCCAAACTAGTTAGTCTTGTTTGAGACATTGTGGTCTACAATTACGTTTGCAAGTACGTTTTTATCAATTTTAGTTTGGAAAAACTGCGTTCCCACTAGCAACAGTCACGGGTATTGTTAATAAAATACGTAGCGATATCCAGGTCATCATCATCATCAGCCTACACATGTCCATTGCTGGCCATAGGCCTCTCGAAGTGCACGCCACTGAGCACGATCGGTGGCTACTCTCATCCAGCTTTTGCCAGCCACCTTGCGAAGATCGTCGTTCCACCTAGTCTGAGGGCGTCCTACACTACGTTTGCCGATACGCGGTCTCCACTCAAGAACTCGTTTACCCCATCGGTTATCGGTGTTGCGGCTAATATGGCCGGCCCACTGCCACTTCAGCTCGCTAATCCTGTGGGCTATGTCGACGACTTTGATTCTCTGTCGGATCACCTCGTTCCGGATCCGATCCCTCAGAAAAACTCCAAGCATAGCCCTTTCCATAGCTCGCTGAGCGACTTCAAATTTGTGACTCCGGGGTATGTTGGGCCAAGTGTCAGAATGTCGAAGAAGTCATAACGTCCAGATGTTATAAAGACCGTTAGTCAATATGTACAAGTGTCAGAATGTCCAAGAAGTCATAACGTCCAGATGTTATAAAGACCGTTGGTCAATATGCACAAGTGTCAGAATGTCCAAGAAGTCATAACGTCCAGACTGGGTAGTACGATCACGTTTTTACCGACATAAAGCATATATCCCTCTCATTCTCGTACTCACATACATTTGCCAGTACGGGCCGAATGCTTTATGTCGGCGAATAAACGTGATCGTGCTAGCCGGGCAGATGTTGTAAAGACCATTACAAGTGTCCTTTGTAGGTACTTTGACTTTTTAATTTACATAATACTTCAACATTAAAATTAATTTAATGTTTACTAGTAAAGCAAGATTAGCCCGGACAAACTAAAAAAAACAGACAAACAAACAATAAATACCGAGTGTACCTACTTCAAATCACTTCAAAAACAAATATTCAAGCTGAAATCCTGCAATATGCACGGATCTGAAATGCTCCTTTTTTTGAAATAAATTCTGAAATTCAATGGCGCAGTTGACACTCGTGTATTGATAGGACCATTCATAATAATATACCTCCTTTACCTTTCTTTTCTCATCTAATTTAATAAATACTAATTATCTTGTATTATTTACAACATTTGTTAGCATTCTTAACCTGAAGTACCAGGACAACATAGTTATGTAAGCGGTTACTTTTAAATGTTAGTTATTCATCTGGTGAAAACCTCTTACATAGCTACGATGTCCTGGTACTGCAGCTTGCTTCTAGGACGGTTTTTGTATATTATACACTAAATACATATACACTACGGCTTTGTAGACAGTTTGGGAAAATAGACGGTATGAGAAAGTAGACCGATTGAAAAAGTAGACAGTTTAAGAAAATAGACAGTCTGAGAAAGTGGACCATTCAGGCAAGTGGGCCATTTAGGAATGTGGACCTGAGGTACCTGAAGGATATTTTCGAAGTCTTGGGAATATAGCCCTCGACTGTACCAAAACTATTAAGTTTTGACAATTAGACTTATTAACAGTTTGTATTTTTGGTAACTTTACATTATGGCCATTAGACGAACTGTCTACAAAGCCGTAGTGTATATGTATTTAGTGTATAATATACAAAAACCGTCCTAGAAGCAAGCTGCAGTACCAGGACATCGTAGCTATGTAAGAGGTTTTCACCAGATGAATAACTAACATTTAAAAGTAACCGCTTACATAACTATGTTGTCCTGGTACTTCAGGTTAAGAATGCTAACAAATGTTGTAAATAATACAAGATAATTAGTATTTATTAAATTAGATGAGAAAAGAAAGGTAAAGGAGGTATATTATTACATTTCGAAATTGGCCGGCAAACTCAGTTCTGCTGCTTATGCCATTAGAAAAATAAGGCAGTTATCAGACGTTGAAACTGCTAGAACAGTTTACTTTAGTTATTTTCATAGTGTCATGTCGTATGGCCTCTTACTGTGGGGAACAGCGGCTGATATTGAAACTATATTCATTTTACAGAAACGAGCAGTAAGAGCAATCTATAGACTAGGTTCACGAACTTCTTTAAGAAATCTTTTTAAAGAAATTGATGTCTTGACAGTGGCGTCTCAATTTATTTATAATTGTATAGTTCTTGTACGTTGTAATATCAATTCATTTTCTAAACACAGTGATGTACACAATTTTAATACTAGAAATAAGTCAAAACTTGTAATGCCACTGTTCAGGTTACAGAAGGTGCTTGGTTCTTTCTTGGGGCAAGGTATACACTATTACAATAAAATACCAAATACTGTACTAGATTTACCTTTAGATAAGTTTAAAAAACATGTAAAGTCTTCTTTACTTAAAAAAGGTTATTATACAGTCAAAGAATATTTAGAAGATAAAACAGCCTGGCTATAATAAAAAACATATACATAATACTACTTAGTGTCCTGCAGATAACAAAATAGCGTTGCATTGAACATTACAATTAGTTTTATTTTTATTATTATTAACTATAGTTTTTTTTTACTTTTACTAGTACTGATGTATGTGTAATGTATGTATGATATTGTAAAAAATTAAACTGGTAAATTATGTTTTTGCAGGCTTAAATATTTTATTTAGTTATTTTTTATTTTTTGTTTTTTTTACATGTTGTGATTGTCCTTTACATTTTGTGTTTTTATTTGTGATGGAAAGTGTCCTTTATGATAGGGCATTTTCCTATATTTATGACGCTGTAAGGGAGAAAAGAGCTGGACACTTGCTGAGTTTCTTGCCGGTTCTTCTCAGTACAAGATCTCCCGCCCAGAGTAGATAGACTTACGAACCGATGGCTTAGAATGACGTTCATAAGAGCTATTTGTAGCCTAAACTGAATAAATGATTTTGAATTTTTGAATTTTGACGTTTTAGCAATTTGTTGTTTTGACACCTGGATATTATGACAACTAGGCATTTTATCAATTGGATGTTTTGTTAACTGGACATTATGGCAATTAGACGTTTTAGCAATTTGTTGTTTTGACACATATTTTAACAACTGGTCATTTTAACAATTGGGCATTATTGCCTTGTCATTTTGACACACTGGACATTCTGACACTTGGCCCAACATACTCCGGAGTCAAATTTGTGGACCAGGCCTACCGTGAGTGTCCACGTTTCGGCTCCGTATGTCATGACGGGTAGGATGCACTGATTGAAGACTTACGTCTTTAGACTCTGTGGAATAGGTGACGTAAAGACCCGACGTAATTTCCCATATGCTGCCCAGCCTAGCTGTATCCTTCTGTTGGCCACTTGCTCGAAGTTGTTTCTACCCAACTACAGAGTTTGCCCGAGGTAGACATACTCCTTAACAACTTTGAGAGTACTGCCTTGAACTGCAATCGGTCCCGGAATGGCATGTTCGTTAAACATAATCTTGGTTTTGTCCAAGTTCATCCGGAGACCGATGCATAGAGAAGAATCAGCTAGGCCGTTCAGCATGTATTGTAAATCCTGCAACGTTTCGGCCACGATGACGATGTCTTCCGCAAATCGCAAGTGTGAGATGCATTCACCGTTGATGTTAATCCCACATCCTTTCCAGTCCAGCGTCTTAAACATATCTTGCAAAACATTTGTGAACAATTTAGGGGATATAAAATCCCCTTGTCTCACACCACGATGGAAGGGGATATGCTTAGTCTGCTGGTTCTATACTTGAACGGCCATGGAGGCGGCATTGTAAAGAGACCTCAACACTTGGATATATCGTCAGTCGACTTGGCATCGTTGCAGAGATTCTAGAACAGCCCAGGTTTTGATAGAGTCAAATTAATGCCTTCTCATAGTCCACAAATGCTAAGCACTGGGGCCGATTATACTCCTCGGTCTTCTGTATAATCTGCACCACTGTGAAGATGTGGTCTGGTGGTTGAAATTCGTCGAGTCTTCGCGCCAGACGGTTTGTGATGACTCTTAAAAACAGCTTGTAGACATGGCTTAGGAACGAAATGGGTCGGTAGTTTTTCAATAGGGTCTTGTCTCCTTTTTTGAAAAACAGCACGACGACACTCTTACTCCACGCCTCCGGAGATCTCCCATCGAAGAGAACGGTGTTAAAGATGTTTTGGAGCTCCTTTAACACAGGTTTACCGCCTGCTTTAAGGAGCTCAGATATAACACTGTCTTCGCCAGGGGCTTTTCCGTTTTTAAGCTGTTTATGAGCCGTCTTAATTTCGCTCAGGCTGACTTCAGGCAAGTCTTCGGTAAGTGGCGGGTCAATGTGGCTCTGCGGTGTCCTTATTTTCGGGATCAGGTTGAGATGCATGCGAGGCTTATAGCTGGCTGTAAAAGTTTTCAATTTCCGAAAGAAGCTCTGGTTTTGAAGCAGCGACTACTCCTCTGGTTGTCAACTTCGTCAAGTGGCTTCTCCCAAGAGACCGGACAAACACTTTCGATCCCCGATTTTGCTCAATCGCTCGTTCAATCAAGCGTGTATTGGAGCGTCTGAGGTCGTAGCGTACCAGTTTGCCAATCTTCTGGTTGATAGCCCGTTGTTCGGACGTTTCTTCGGACGTTTCTTCATGAGCCTAAGGGTTTCTTCTGAAAAGTTTGACTTTTTGCCTCTACGATATCCAGGTGTTGGGATATAACTCTTGAAGACTGTGCTTTTTGATAATGTTTAATGTTTCGATAGGTGTTACCTGACTGTCTTCGAGATAGTGTTGCAGTCCAAAAATTTTATCGCACAACAAATCTCCATCAATATCTGATTTAAGGCGACGCATCGCTAAACAATAAATCTCATACGTTTTGATACGAGCGTTTGCGCCCAAATTAAGACTACAAATTATTTAAAAAAAATGAACTACAAATTTGAAGTGTGTGTTAAGACTAATCTACTAAGAAAATTTTGATGCTTAAATCGGTCTGGTTAGCCTGTAAAATGTGAATCTATGTTTTAAAAGAGGTTACTTTGATATTTTTTTCTCTGTTATAAAAGTAAAAAAATCGTGTTTCTGCAACTAACAAAATGAAGTCAATTAAATGAAAAATCATGTCATCAAATATCACTTTCATATGTTTTGTAATTGTTGAGAAAAATCAAGTTCCCCGCCACGTAAATTACCAATGCGTCGTCTTAAAGTTGACCGTTAACTTTTCTTGCAATGCAGAACAATGTTTATTTATGAATTTAACTTTTCTTTAGATCGATAGATATCAAATTAAGTAATGAAGTTACGGCCACGCGCTAGCGCACGCGGCGCCCTCTGGACCCCGGCGCCCCGGGTCGCCCCCCCCCCCCCTAAAGCCGGCGCTGAGCGCACTTCACCTGCAATTAGTGATGCAAGAGACTCTGCCTTTAAGGCCTTCAACAAAGACTCGCGACTACCGATTTAGTTTTAAGAACGGAGATTAAGAGTTCGACTCAATTTATTTTTTTGACTCCATTGAGTGTTAAAAGAGCTTCAAAATAAGCCTGACTTGAGTTTCTTGCATCACTACTTGCAATCCTTGCTGACGATCTAGCATATACCACATTATGGTCTGAGCGATCTGGCTATCAAAAGGCCGATCAGACTCCTGCAGTTTTTAGATTCTTATTTTTTTCTACTTTTTGTTTATGCAGTACGAAGGGATATCCTATTCGCCAGAGAATGTTGAAAATCCAAAAAATCTATTCGAGGAGCTCTTTTGGATTGCTAAGACAACAGTAAGGCTTTTATTTTTAGTTTTTTTTTTAGCATTTTGATGTAAGTACTTACATAGTAAGCTTCGTTGTTATAAGAAAAAATATATTTTATTTTTATTGCTTATTTCACATAAGTACCTAATTGAAATATTCATCACCAAATTCGTTGAAAAATATTGTTGATTTTTATTTTCAGGCATCAGATTACCAAAAGCCATTCAATGAGTCTACGGAAAAGCTTCTTAAATCGCTCTTGGAGAAGCGTAAGAAACTTAATCCGTCTTATTTGAGGGTAATGGCGCGATATGTTGGCTTGGGATTACTGAAGTTACCGAGAAAAAATTGAATCAAAGCAGTGCGTGGTTTGTGGACGTTTGTGCATTGAGAAAATTTCAGTATATAGTTTACGTAATCGTTTTTAATTTATAATGTTTATTGTTTTGTTGAATACACGCATTATTTTGAATCGAGTTATTATTTCTCCAGACCAAGTTTGTGACAAAAACTTTAGTTTAGTCACAAAATAAAAGTTCATGGCGTTTACGCTCAGAATGCCAACTTCGCAAATTGCGGCTGCACATAGAGTTCAATGACATACCATTGAATAAGATTACCAAAACAGTCTGATTTACTCAATAAACTATGAAATTTATATCTAGACAAAAGTAGTATAAAGGAAAGTCCCCGGTACGGGTCTGTCTGTTAGGACGGGCTAATCTCTGTAACCACGACGGCTTTTGATGCCGTTTTTTCTAATAGGGCGTACCCGACATACCATTGAATAAGATTACCAAAACAGTTCCCAGTCCCCCAAAACCATGTTGAAATAGTAGATAGCGAAGTCGAAAGACTCGCCCCTCCCTCCCACCGCGACCCTCCCGCCCGTTACGGAAGATGAGGTGCAAACGCTCATTAAGCGTCTCAAACCCCGTAGTGCCCCCGGGGCAGACGGCATCTCGAACAAGATCCTTAAGATCTTACCCGCTCAGCTCATCCCTTTAATAGTAGCTATCTTCAATAGCGCCATGACTAACGCTATCTTTCCCGCTGCGTGGAAAGATGCGGTAGTCATAGGTATTCATAAGCCCGGTAAACCGCGTACCGCCCCCTCTAGTTATCGCCCCATCAGTCTTCTTAAATCGTTGGGAAAACTGTGCGAACGCGTTCTAGTTTCCCGATTAAGGGACTACATCCTCTCTAACAACCTCCTTATTAACGAGCAGTTTGGGTTCCGGCCCAAACACTCGTGCACCCATCAATTGCACCGCTTCACGGAGCATATCCTTACCGGTTTCAATAGAAATCGTCACACGGGGACCGTAGCTCTTTTCTTCGACGTCGCGAAGGCGTTCGACAAAGTCTGGCACAACGGCTTAATTTATAAGCTGTACAAACTCGGCGTGCCAGACAGACTCGTGTACCTATTCGAGCCGGCGTTCCGCAGGGATCCGTGCTCTCTCCAATCCTCTTTGCGCTTTACGCAAATGATGTCCCCAAGTCCCCCGGCGTAGAGCTAGCTCTATTCGCGGATGACACCGCGCTATATTCGTCTGGTAGAGACAAGACCGCGGTTTCCAACCGACTCCAAAAGGCCGCTAACACCCTCGGCGCTTGGTTTCGCAAGTGGCGGATCGAAGTGAACCCCGAGAAAAGTGCCGCTGTGTACTTTCATCGGGGTCGCGACGAATCCTGCCGTCCGATTCGTCTATTTGACCGCCCTATCCCATGGGCTAGGCAGGTGAAATATCTCGGCGTCACCCTCGATAGGAAGCTGACGTTTGCACCCCATCTCAAGATCGTCCGTAACAGGGCCGCGTTCTATTTAGGTCGGTTATACCACCTTGTAGGCAGGCAGAGTAAAATGTCTCTTAGAAATAAGACGACAATTTACAAAGCCTGCATCCGCCCAGTCATGACCTACGCTAGCGTAGTTTTCGCGCACTCCGCGCCCTCCCACTTGTACCCCCTACAAACCCTACAAAACCGCTTCATGCGAGGCGCGACGGGTTGTCCGCATTACGTTCGTAATGTAGACCTCCATCGCGACCTCGACCTCCCCACAATCAAAGACTTTATCAAGGACGTCTCCCGACGTTACTTTGATAATGCGCCCCACCACCCTAACCCGCTTGTTGTGGCGGCCGCCAACTATAAAGTTGAAGGCCTTCCCGCAACAAGACTGTACGCGTCTAGGCGTCCTAAGCACGTCCTAAACGACCCCGACGACCCAATTACAGTTGCGAACGCCCCCCCGCCCGATCCTCCAAATGACAGCACACATTTACAGAATACACTAAACATGCACACTATTTTAGGCCCAAGACACCGTACTCGTAGAACAAGGGTACGAAGAACCGGTTCACACGCGCTTTACGGCAGGCACAGTCATGTGCCTGGGCACTCCTCTCCTCCTCCACGGTCCGGTCTACCCGAGCCGAGGTCCGTGCCTTTAGAGGCGCCCTCGGGTGGTTCCGCTCCCCGATCCGATCCGAACCCTTCGGAGACTCTGGAAGGGCACGGGGACGCGCACTTTTAAGTGTGCGATGCCGTACCCCTCTAGAAATCCTCCGAAAGTGATTCGTTTCAACACGGCTTGAGGTACCCTTTACGTACCTCGCCGCCCCTAAAACAAGCCCGGTGAAGCTGAAAATGCCTCTCGGCAATCAGCAGTCTCTCTCAAAAAAAAAAAAAAAAACCAAAATAGTCTGATTTACTCAATAAACTATGAAATTTATATCTAGACAAAAGTAGTATAAATGAGAGTCCCCGGAACAGGGTCTGTTTGTCTGTTAGGGCGGGCTAATCTCTGTAACCACGATGGCTTTTGATGCCGTTTTTTCTAATAGATAGGGCGTCTTTTGGGGTCGGGTTATCACTCGTCAGTTTCCATGCCAGCCAGTATCATGAATTCGCCAGTTTCTTTATTCGTTCATGTAATTTGTCATGTTTCGTTAATTGGACAGTTATTGTACAGTTTAGTACAAATATAGAAATTTCTCAAAAGTTTATAAAAATAGTCTCTAGGGTCACATTTTTAAACTGCAAATATTTTGACAAAACATCTAATTAGGTAGTATATCAGAGAAATAAGGGTTAAAAAAGAATTCAGGCTAGTTTTTTTTTACTTTTCCTGACACAAAAATTGTAATATTTTTAAGAGCGGCCTTTCTGTCGGCTCTTTTGAATGAAACTACGTGCTACGGGCACGTGTAAGCTGTAAGGCGCTGCGCAAACGTAGACACTTTTTGTTACCGACACAGCACACTATCGAGTTGATCTACGACACACTCGTCAAAACTGCATATTGGTCAAGCGATACCAAACTCTTATTTTTACTGTCTAATCGTCAAGTTCTTATTTCTGCGTACTCGTCAAAACTATATATTGGTCAAGCGTTGCCAAAATCTTATTTTTACTGTCTACTCGTCAAGATCTTATTATTTTCTGCGTACTCGTCAAAACTGCATAATGGTCTAACTTTTAGAATCGTCGACTAGAGTTGAAACATCTTTGCTTTAAATTCCCTCGGAGATAAAATAATATATATACCTATAGATTTTATATTTCCAACATAAAGTACCAGGCTACCATAACTACGCAGGAGATTGCTTATTAATATATAAGAACAACATAGTCTTGTAAATACACTAATAAATATATCTTACGTAGCTTAGGATGATAGCAAAGATTATAAAATATTCTTTTATATTAATAAGCAATCTCCTACATAGTTATGGTAGCCTGGTACATTACGTTGGAAATATTAAATCTATATATTTTTATATCTCTGAGGGAATTTAAAGCAAAGATGTTTCAACTCTAATCGACGATTCTAAAAGTTAGACCATTATGCAGTTTTGACGAGTACGCAGAAAATAATAAGAACTTGACGAGTAGACAGTAAAAATAAGAGTTTGGCAACGCTTGACCAATATACAGTTTGACGAGTACGCAGAAATAAGAACTTGACGAGTAGACAGTAAAAATAAGAGTTTGGTATCGCTTGACCAATATGCAGTTTTGACGAGTGTGTCGTAGATCATCGAGTTGCTGTATCCAGTGGCGGCGATCGGACACTCTGTTACCGACATGGCACACCATCACAGGAAACCGAGTTGCTGTGTCCGGTGGCGGCGATCGGACACAGTTGCCGAATTCGTGTTTCGTCTTATGAATTAGTTACACGATGGACATCAACATGAAGAAACATTATCTTTGCTGGTTGTGTTGATTATACGTCGACGGAAATATTTACAGACAAATCAACCACGTCAATTCCAACAGATTCATTCATCAGTTCTGGAAACATCCTTTTCTTAGAAATCGAAATCTATTTTTAAATATTAGTGAACTTAGAAAATATGAAGCAAAATTTAAACGCCAATTTAGATTATCTATGAAATGTTTTGATGAGTTACTGCTTCTATTACAAGATGATTTAAAATAACAAACACGGTGATGATGAGAGATAGCATTCCACCATCAGAGCGACTTTATATCACCCTACGGTAGTAGTTAATTTTCTATTTTTCTAGTATATATTTAAGTTAAAACGGACATAATGTCACATTACGTTATTTAATTCTTGTATTGTTTGATAAATAAAATTCACTTCAACATGATGTTACAAATGTTAATTTTACTATACATAGATATAAGTTTTTGAATTTAATAATTTAGATAAATTACATTTTTTTTAAATCTATTCAAAGAGAAAAATCATGCATCCCTAATTTCGTGCTTTCGGCTCGCCCCGCGCCCCGCCCGCGCTACCCGCTCGGTGTGCGTGGCTTGTGTCGCACACAGGATACGGATACCGATTGCATCGTCCGTTTGCGCAGATCAGTACAATTGTAATGGCGGCAGTACACTCTCGTCCGAGAGCTCTCGCCTAGCCTCGCCCGAATGTCTCGCGCGACAGCCCCATGCACGAGAGCGACCCTGTACATTGTACATTCTCGCGTCTTCACTTCAGTCGCAGTTGTGAACGCCGAGAGGATGGACGTAGACATTGCGTCGCACGTCGCCGTCTTTACGTGTAGCATAGTTTTTAATTTATACAAGTATATTATTTTTTTGTATGTTAGTCTGTAAGGTATCTATTCTATGGGCCTCTTTGTATTTTACCATCATGTACACTGTTTTGTTGCCTGAAATAAATAAATCTATTCTATTCTATTCTATTCAGATTGCTGCTGCCGTTGCCTTGTGTGCCATCACTTTTTACAAATACCTATTGATTGCACACACAAAAAAAATTAATAAGATAATATGGCGTAAGCGGCGATGGTGGATGGTCTAAAGGACTAAAGACGCGAGAGTGTACTTGGGTGCGCTCGTCTGGTCTCGCGAGGGATAGCGAGGCCCTTTGACTCGTGCGCAAAAAACCGACACGGGACCGAGAGCAGGCGAGCGACAGCGAGACAGCCCGAGAGGTAGCGAGAGCTCCCTGTACACTCTCGCACTCGGCCTGTCTCGTGGTGTCTCGGCGAGAGTGTACTGCCGCCATAAGGAAGTTTGTTAAAGTTGCTTGTGTCTTCAACTGACGACTTTGTGTGTCCAGTTACCTACACCGAACACTTTTTGATTAGTGTCAGGTGGAAGTAACTGGACACAGAAAGTGTCTACGTCTGCGCAGGGAGGCTGATTCCATATTCACTGGTAGCTTGTGTCCCACACAAGACACAAAAGTGTCTACGTTTGCGCAGCGGGTAAAGGTATTGCGGCCTCTCTGTTTCGGCTCCTTTGAATTGAAACTACCGAAAGTGCTTTATTTTAGGTATATACTTTTTAATCGAAACTTCTTTTGAGTTTTTCATGAAAACTAGCGTATAAAAGGGGTTCGAACATTTATCGAAAATGTATCTATAAGTACAGATGGAACGTGACTTTCCGTTTCGAATAGATCTTTCCTTTGTAGTTTCGACAAAATTTCATTGAGCAAACGGTCATTTTGCGAACAATTTCACCGAAAAGCAAGACTTTATCACTGTTTGACGGCACAAATGACACTGGCCGCCGCCGGGAGGAGCGCGTCAATACTGGCCCGATAATCTTTGTACGTTTTCTGACGGCCGGGCTCTATCTAGACAGGTATATAATCAAAGAATAAAATATATACAAATAACACGGTAGTTTTCTTTGTTATTTCTGAATCTGCGTTCAGGGTGTCGGATGAATTCCTGAATTTACCAGGATCTGCTGGAGGATCATGCTGAAGGGATTCCAGTGCATGGACGGAATGATCGAAACCGTATTTGTAGAGATAATGGGATGAACCCCATTATATCTACAAATACGGTTTCGTCACACACTGGACTCCAATATCGTCAGCATGCTGACAGTTTTAACTGTCAGCATGCTGACGATATTGGAGTCCAGGCAGGTCAGCCTGCTGTCATTACTGGAGTCTAGTTAGGTCAGCATGCTGTCATTACTGGAATCCAGTTAGGTCAGCATGCTGTCAATACTGGTTACAATCCGACAATTTTGTAAATAAGTTACATATTTGTAAAGTTGTATGACAAGTGTTGTTAATAAACCTTACAATTATGTAAAAAAGTCACAAGTAAAAATGTTACAAATATTGTAAGTATAAATGCTGTTTAATAAACGTTTACAATTGAAGAAAACGCCTGTAGATTTCGATGGCAATTTTGTATCTACAAAGTAGTTGTAAGTGACAATTTACATAAAATGTAAGTTTTTGTTAAAAATTCCTAGGTTTAAGTTATTAAAAAAATCTTAGAATTTTAGAAGTATGTAAAGAGTGATTTAGTTTCATATTTGTGTTATTCGTAACAAGTCATGGAGCAAAATAAAATGACTATCCTTTCTCTAATATACGAGAATAAAGATGTTTTATTCGGTCGGTTTAGTGAACAACTAACTCACGATACGAAAATAAAAAAGTGGAAAGATATTGCGGATTTACTGTCACTGCTTTCACTTCTTGTTGTTAAAACCTTTTTGTATTACAATTGAATTTCTTTACTAATTATATGTTAAGGCGCAAAATTGTAAATTTCTGACACAGGCGAGTCTACCTGTCGGAATTGTACCTTTGACTATATACATGTCTAGACGGAGCGTCGCGGTACAAACGCTTCGCTCAAAGCGGCCAGTTTTTGTTTCGAAGTGTGCGTGACAGCCGCGTATGACACTAGCGCTGAACGGGTGTCAGTGTGCGCGAAAGGTTGCCAGTGAATACGTAATTCCCGATAAAGTAGGGAAAAAATATTTATGCACAATCACAGAACAACTAATGGCACAATACAAATTTAAAATGAAAAGTAGTTAGTAAGTCGTTTTTTTTGTGTTTACGGTGTTTGGAGTTGGTAATTGTTACCGACAACTACTAGGAAAGTATGTAACCAACTCAGCTCAGCAAATTATTCATCATAATTCATAACATAACATAACTTTTAAATCAGGTATTTGTAGGTATAACGCATCAAAGTAGCTGGTGTGTTCAGAATTGATGGATGATTGAAAGCGAGAGCGAGTACAATAAAATTATGCGTTAATGGAAGCCTGCGTGCTTGTGATATGTTTGTATAGTTTATATAGGGTTGAAAGAGGAACGACAGGCAGGATGATTTACATTTGATAGGTAATCAAAATCGTTTTTTAAAATTAATTAATGGCCTTCTCTTTGTATTTGTTTTTTAAATAACTTTCGTTTTGACTTTACATCATTTTCCATGTTCTCTAATTTCATAATATTTTATAAATATTTTTCAACCACCAGCCTTATTAGGTGCACTTGATGTAGAAGACCGCATTCATGATCAGCTGGTACCTGGGATTGGAAGTAGATTACCTTACAGCCAACAAAATTGCTCATTTTTTTGACAGGATTTTTAGATATGTCGTTAAAGATATTCGCGGTCTTTTTAAAAAAAATTATGACTACTTCAGCGTTTCTGCAGACTGAATACACATCATGTGAGGCATAAACTAGACCTTCATCCCGCAAATCGACCAATTTGTGGAACCTTAATTATTCATTTGATTTCATGGATTCGATGCAGGCAATGCACTTTCATTCATCTGCGTATACAATACATCTGACTACGCAACCTGCTATGTAACCAATAATTTGTTCCTTGTATTCACACAGTTCTCTCTCATCCATAAGTCGACTCATATTTAGATAATGGTTAGAAATATCTCTAATAAATAACTCTATAAAGTACGCAACGTATTATTTGTTAATTTAAATAGTAAATTCGTCATAAAATAGTCAAAAAGCACTTTTCCGTCTAAATGCACAAAAAATCAAAATTATTTCTACATGATTTCAACTGTCTTAAATTTTTGACAAGTTTTTGAACGAAGAATTGTCTCATTTATGTAATCTATAAATGTCAATACGTCAAAATCGTATGTATTGTGATTATTTAAAAAGATTTTTTTTAAAAGACTAGAAAACTGTATGTTTCCTCACAAAATTAATATGTGCAATAGAATCTCTGATATTTTGACAATAACTTAGCCACCTCGTTTTATACACATTCGCGCTTAAAAACTCTAAATCCAAACCCACATATATATACCTTCTTACATAAATACTTACGTACATTAAATTCAAACAAAATTATTATTTTACTCATTTCGAATATCGATACCATACCACAATAACAGTTAATATTAATAGTACAATATTAAAAAATATAACAGTATTATATTTTTATATTCTGCCACCAAAAATAGGATTGGGAATTCTACATTTCGATACTAGCAACACGGCCGGCTTGCTTACGTAATGAAATCGATTATTGTTAACATAATAATTATCATTAAAATTTATCTATAAGTACAGATGGAACGTGACTTTCCTTTTCGAAAAGATCTTTTCTTTGTAGTTTCGACAAAATTTCATTGAGCAAACGGTCATTTTGCGAACAAATTCACCAAAAAGCGAGACTTTATCACTGCTTGACGGCACAAATGACACTGACAGCCGGAGGAGCGCGTCAAGCCAATACTGGCCCGATAATTTTTGTACGTTTTCTGACGGCCAGGCTCTATCTAGACAGGTATATAATCAAAGAATTGTACTACAATTTACAAATTATGTAAACTTGTAACTACAATGGGTATTTGACAGGTTTTAGAAAAATATGTCTAATGGTTCATTATAGCATAATATATTTGCAATTTGATTAATTCGTTATGAATTTCTTTATTTTTTATGAAAATCGCCATTAAATTCAAATTAATAAAATAGCCGCCAAAACGCTGAATGCAGGTCACGTGATGTCGTGACGTCACCTGCTTGTAAGCAAACTTTTAGCTGTCAAATTAAACGTACAAAACTTTGATTCAGCGTCATCCCGTGCGTTTTTGATCACGTGGTCAATCATAAAAAATTTATCATGTTATTAATGATTTTTTATAAAAATCATACTTATTTTAAAATTTTGTGCTGGCTAAATTAGTTTAAAAACATGTTTACTATTTAGTTAACAACAGTTTGATCAATATTTTCATTGTAGTCAAATACCCTATTATGCGTTCAATAAAGCAGTTTTCCTTACAAATATGTAAATTATCACCTGTAGAAAGAAAATATATATTAAACAAATATATAAAATTGTAGCTACAATTATACAATTTTGTAAATTTTCCACCATGAAAATCTTTCCTAGATTTCATGAATGTAGCCTTTTTTCTTACACCTCAACTAGAACTTACTTTTCGGAGAAATTTCGACGAAAAGTAGTTATTTGATTACTCGGTAACTACAGAAGGTAGAATCCTGGAATTTTCACTGATGGTTTCATAATTGAATCAACAAAATCTTAGCACAAAAACTATATCAGTCATCATCTATAGCGTGTCTCGTTCCTGCTCGTTTTAGGGCAAATAATTTTGACGAGCGTGACCCCAGCGGGATACCCTTTAACAGGGGATATCTCGATAACTATTGGTCAACAAATTTTGATATTTGCTTAGAAATTTAAACATAATATCAACTAAATCATGGCAAAATTTGAAGCCGATCTGAAGGGGTTATCCCGCTGGGGTCACGGACATTCTTGTGACAACCTTCGAAATTACGAGAGAAAGGGTCAATCGACGATCTCTTTCCAATACATCACCTAGGTTCATTAGTAAAAATAGTGCGAACTGGTGTATTTGTGTTGCTATTTTAGTCGTGTACGAGCGTGCACGTTACCACAGCAGAAAAGTAGTTTCTAGAGTGTTGTGATGAGTGGAATGTACCTATAATAATAATACAACATAAACACACATAGTAGGTATTTACAAACATATTACTGATTTCTGCAATTATATATAATGGAAAAAAAGGGTAAGATATGTATGAAGTAGGTAAACATTATTATTATAAGAAAAAAACAAAATCATATTATACACAGACCTTAATATGTTGTCTTGTAGTACAAAGTACAATAAAATAATCTTTTGTTAGGTTTGATAAGTTAGTCTAAACATAATAATTGTAATGTTCATTCCAGTGTTTACTAATATAGTTCTGAGTGGGGCCTGGTGACTTGTAAATGTGTACGTTACCGCAGCAGGAAAGTAGCTCCTAGAGTGTTTTGAGCGGAACATATAAGTGCGTAATATGCTGTGCATGTGCGCCGCATAAAAAAATAGTGCATGCTGTCATTTTGGGGAAAAACGAAAAAAACGATTCCTGCTGCAGTAACGTTGTTCCAGCAGGAACATTCTAAACGAATGATCGAAGAGAGAAAAATTGTGCATGGGCAGAGAGCTTACATTAGTGCAAAAATGTGCGCCGAAAATAAAATATGTGCTTCTTTAGGTTTTCGAGATATTGCATTTCCTGCTGTAGGAACGTTTTGCAGAATCGTGTATCTCTAAAGCCAATGTATGTGCGCCTGTAGAATAAACATACACGAGTAGCTCTTGATTTGTGCGTATTAGTGACAGTATTAAATTTACGAAAATATTCATAAATTCTAAGTAATCAACATAGATCGGAATAGGTAGAGTTTTTTCATGTACTTTTGCAACGTTTGCATAACATGGATATGCCCATATAGATTTTGCTATTTCCGGTATCCGGTAAACTTAATACATTTATTTAATACCCACCAATTTACATTGAGCCCGCGTGGTGGGTTATGGCCTAGTCTCCCTATACCTATATATTCTTTGTCCATCCATAGGGAAGGCCTGTACCCCAGCAGTGGGGGCATTAATAGGCTGTTAAAGCGAAGAAGTGAAAATATCAAATAAATGGCGTGCGTTACCCCAGCGGAATGTTGTCGAATTTCTTGGATTCTTGATATAGAATAATTAGTGCTCCATCTCGTGTAATTGTGCGCGAAATCTTAAATTTGTGCGTCCAGTAGTTTTTGAGATATTCGCGAAAAACAGATGCCGCTGGGGTAACGTTACCCCAGCGGCACATTTTTTTTCCTGTGGACTTATCAAAAAAAAAGTACCCAGGAAGATAGATCTTGGGGCGCTGTAAATGTGCGTGTTAGTCTTATAATTCCGAAGTTATTCAAAATACCGCTGGGGTAACTTTTGGGTGGTTGCTGTATCTCGCGAACGGTGAGGCGCACAAGTATGATTTTTTTTACACACAATGTAATAAATTTGTGCGTAATTTTAGCAAAAGCAGAATTTGAAAAAAATGCACCGTTCTGAAGATATATTTATTTTGAAGAAAAAGGATAATCGGTCCTAGCTCCCTAAATACTAACCCTAGAGACTAATTTCTGATGGTGATTCGTACCTTATAATACTCTACAACGTCTATTAAAATTTTAAAAGCTTACTGCAAGTCGTTAATGAGTAAGGCACTTTAAATGTCACTGGCCCGTGAGGTTATTTTGGTAGTCGCTTACATGAGTTTGGTATGGACCAGCAAATCACTTATTAAGCAAATAATTAGTGCCTTCATTCAACTAGCCATTTGAAAATTTTCAGCCCAATCCACTTATTATTTAAAGATTTATAGTAAAAATGGTAAATGAAGCGAAATACAGTGATAAACCGACCAAGTTAAGATGAATATCAAAAAGCGGCCGCGCCATACATGACGCTAACCTTCTAAAATTGATGGCATTATGATCGGTACAGGTGCAGACACAAGCGATAGACTATTCTTGAGAAATAAAACACCGATGCATTTTTGTTATTATTTATTAATCACTGATTGTTTATTGTATTATTATGTAGTTAGTTAGTATAGTTTGATGAAATCAAGTAGTTATCACAAAAAAATCACTATTTATTTCAGTTTCGTTATGAACTATCAGGTATGTAGGTAATGTGTCATCATCATCATCATCGGCCTATCTTAGTCCACTGCTAGACATAGGCCTCCCCTAATGAGCGCCATAGCGCCCTGTCCTCAGCTTGACGCATCCAGCATAATAAGTAATAAGCAGCAATGTTTTTTTTGTCATACGACTGCATATTTGAACAAAATGTAATTATGAGAAAATGTTTATCTTCATAAAGATAAAAAAACGTTGTACCTACCTACTAACAATGGTTTACGATTAATAATCACAAATATAAAAAACATTATTACAAATCACAGATCAGTATAACTGCACAATCCGTATTCATGGTATGGCACAGGCAAACAGGCAGCTCTACTGCGTGTTTACGTACCGAGCCGAGCAGCCGTAGGTAGTCAATCCAAAGACACGGCCCAGTTAAAATACTGTAACTTTATAGGTACTTATTTATACTGTGGTTGTGCACTGTTGGGTAGTGTTGCCATATAAGGAAGCACGATAAGAAAGTAAATAAAAATTTGCCTACACGTGGCAAATTTTTATTTACTTTCTTATCTGCGCGCTCTTTTTCTTTTTGCTTATCCAACGTTGCCAGCGCGAAGCGATAGTAAGTAGGTACAGTATGTGTGTGTGTCAGTGAAACATCGTCGATGAGTAGACTATAATAGCTTGTCAAGATCGTGCTTACCGCGCCCACGGGGTACAGGGGTTGGCGAGGACGAAGTAGCACGCAGTCCGCCGCACGCGGTGCGCTCGCTTGCCCTCCCACTAAACCGCCCGCGTCCCTTCCGAGGACCGTTTTACCTCGTCCCCGCCAACGCCTGTACCCCGTAGGCGCGGTAAGCACGATCTTGACAAGCGATAGGTTTTTTATCATTTCATATAGATTTAGGTTTAATTTTGACGATGGCGTTTAATGATTAATTTCAGTTCGCTTTCATTATTCATATATGGGTTTTCATAGCAGAGAATAATCTCGGGCAACAAGCTTGAGGCCCGTACCAGCCAATGGCTAATGAGATCTGTTGATGTTGAAGAGCGAAGGTCGCTGAAGCTTATTATTATACTTACGAAAAAGTCGATGTAGGTACCTACATTTTGAAAACGAATCTTATAATATAGTGCTGCACCAAAGTGACGTTCACTTTGGTGCTTGCTTGGTTACTCCAAAACTGTAGCAGTTGTGCTGTTTATGGTGACTGTGTTCAGAGGTATCTTTGTCACGATAAGTATTAATACAATAAGCAAAACTTTATGACCTGCCTGAACTTAAATTCAGTGCAAGTCACTCAGTAGGAGCATGGGGGCGCGAGTGCTGACTTGCCCGATTGTTTTTACAAGCACGACCTCTCATTTTGTGGACTTAAAGTTTGCACCAAAATATCCTACAGTTAATATTATTACTTATATAAAAACAAATTTATATGACATTTTTACATTATAAACGATTATTTACGCACATACGGGCTTTAATTTAAAATAGATAAGATTACATTTAAAAGTCAAAGTTAAAAGTCATAAAATGTTAAATAATGAATCTTTACTTTACGAATTGTGTAAACGTCTGTACAAATAATGCCATCAATTTTAGAAGGTTACCGTCATGTATGGCGCAGCCGCTTTTTGATATTCATCTTAACTTGGTCGGTTTATCACTGTATTTCGCTTCATTTACCATTTTTACTATAAATCTTTAAATAATAAGTGTATTGGGCTGAAAATTTTCAAATGGCTAGTTGAATGAAGGCACTAATTATTTGCTTAATAAGTGATTTGCTGGTAAATACAAAACTCATGTAAGCGACGACCAAAATAACCTCACGGGCCAGTGACATTTAAAGTGCCTAACTCATTAACGACTTGCAGTAAGCTTTTAAGATTTTAATAGACGTTGTAGGGTATTATAAGGTACGAATCACCATCAGAAATTAGTCTCTAGGGTTAGTATTTAGGGAGCTAGGACCGATTATCCTTTTTTTTCAAAATAAATATATCTTCAGAACGGTGCATTTTTTTCAAATTCTGCTTTTGCTAAAATTACGCACAAATTTATTACATTGTGTGTAAAAAAAATCATACTTGTGCGCCTCACCGTTCGCGAGATACAGCAACCACCTAAAAGTTACCCCAGCGGTATTTTGAATAACTTCGGAATTATAAGACGCACAAATTTAAGACTAACACGCACATTTACAGCGCCCCAAGATCTATCTTCCTGGGTACTTTTTTTTTGATAAGTCCACAGGAAAAAAAATGTGCCGCTGGGGTAACGTTACCCCAGCGGCATCTGTTTTTCGCGAATATCTCAAAAACTACTGGACGCACAAATTTAAGATATCGCGCACAATTACACGAGATGGAGCACTAATTATTCTATATCAAGAATCCAAGAAGTTCGACAACATTCCGCTGGGGTAACGCACGCCATTTATTTGATATTTTCACTTCTTCGCTTTAACAGCCTATTAATGCCCCCACTGCTGGGGTACAGGCCTTCCCTATGGATGGACAAAGAATATATAGGTATAGGGAGACTAGGCCATAACCCACCACGCGGGCTCAATGTAAATTGGTGGGTATTAACGACTGCTAATGCAGCCGGGACCAACAGCTTAACGTGCCTTCCGAAGCACGTAGGAACTCGAGTTATAAATTTTTGGACACCTATCCAATGACCAACCATTGCGAAAGTAGCTTAACCACCACAATCGCGCCCGCAGGCGCTAACCATCTGCGCCAACGAGCTCCTCTATTAAATACCTATATTTCAAATGAAAACTATCTACCTGTGTGTGTGTGAGAGTGATTTAAATAAATGTCTACAAAGATTTTTTTCGAATCCAATACTGTAACGACAATTTACATTCTTGTACTAAGACTAGTGCAAGATAGGCATGCAAATAGTGAAAATTAAATAAAAAGAAATTCTCTTATAGAAACGTTCATTTCAAGTTTGCATTATATACCTGCGCTTCACTATCTAATTTCTTCATAGTAAGCGCGAAAGCAAGTACAGTACCTGTTGTATTGTACTTGCTTTAGCAAATCAATTGTGTGTTAAAATTGTAACGTACACTTTCAAACAATAAAAAATAACTGTTTAAAAAGTGTTTCAATTCAGTGTGTGTAATCTAAAAATCATAAAAACACGAAAATTTAATCTTACATTCCAGATTCCGGAAGCTTATTTATACTTTGATAACGTTATGATGCAAGTACTACAAAAAACTCTACCTATTCCGATCTATGGTAATCAATCACGCTTTTTTTAAATTCGAAAAAAATCGCAGTGCCTAAACGATAAAACGTATAAGCTCACTGAAAACTGTATTCGATCCTTCTTGACACATTTTGTAACCATAAAAAGTTTCAAAAGTGTAGGGTCGGTAGTCCAACAGTTAGCCACTCGTACAGTTATCCGTGCCTATATTTCTCAAATGCGACGTTGCCGCTCCCTGCATAATAGAAATTTCGATGTCGTACGTAGTTAAGTTACAAAGTTACTCTCCCCGCTCCCCAGTTGGCGGCGCGCTCACACGCTCAACGGTTGTGTTACGGATAAATTATTGAAAATCAGAAATACGAAAAAAAACTTAAGTATTTTTTCAGTTTCACATCTTTTAGTTTATTATTACAAAAAACCGTATATGTTGAGCGTGTAAATATACTTTTCGTGCATCTATTAACATACGCTTGGTTTCAATTGTATGAATAATTTTTAAGTGATAGTGTTCAAACGCTTTACGGGGAGGGGTAGTCTACAATTAACCAAACCCATATGTTCAACAGTTAGCCATGGCTAACTGTGTACCAACTGGTGGTTAAATGTTGCCCTGCTTATTTTAATTACAGATGGGCCGAAATAAAACAACAGTTAGAAAACGAGTAGGACATACTGAAGATGCTATGAGGAAAACAATGCAGCTGGTGAAATCTGGGATGAGTATAAAAGAAAAGCAAGCGAGGAATGCCATCTTAAATATCCGACGGTCAGATCACCTACTTACCTACTATAGTTCTCGATTTAATATTATGGACGACACTGAGAAAAACTATTGCTGTGACAACGTAGGTTACGTTAATTAAAGGTTCAGTTATTTGTTTATTTCTTGTTAATAAACTTAAGTTTTTGATAAAAATACGAATAATTTTATTTTAAGTATTTACCAAAACCTACTAAGGCTTTACTAATTTTAGAATAAGTTTGTTGAGACTGAGATCATTTATTGTTGAATAACTTGCGAATAACTTTTTTTTTTTTTTTTATTAGTGGCGTTCACATTGCGAATAACTTATTCTGTGAAACTTGCGTTAAAGATTTAGATCTTTATTTATTTCTTGTTATTACACTTCTTAAGTTTGTGATTAAAATACAATTGATAATTATTTTAAGAATTTACCTAAAACTAATAAAACTTTGATAGTTTTCGATTGAGAATGCTATATAAATACCTAATAATTAGTTGTAAGTCAACTGTTGAAAGTACTAAATATTAAAAGACTCATTTTCATACCACTCATTTGTTTTTTTATTTAAGAAATAATTAAATCGTATATAGCGGTTAAATGTGGTTAACTTTGGTTAACTGTGGAACACCCTGTGGTTAATAGTGTACTATAGTGTGGACACAGTTAGCCAATCCCCATGTTTTTTTAAAACTCATTTCTGCAAAAAATCTGAAGTAAATTCAACATTTATTAAATGCAAATATGTAGCCACTAAACCACTACTTTGTACCTTGCAGATAATTATATATTTTGAATTACCAATTACGCGCTATGATGATCAGAAAATTAGGTGGTTAACTGTTGGACCACTCACCCTATGCGTTATTGCTAAAAGTCAAAACGACGGTTTCATAACTTTGACGTCAACATACAAAAAACCGGCTCAACCCAAGACTGCCCAAGATGAGCAGGTTTAAACAAAAATTTGTGCGTTTAGTTCTGTTTAGTTAAATAACATAGTGAACATTTTCAGCTGGGAATGTTTCGCATATAAATAGGTAGATATAAACAAAAACCAAAAACATGTAAACAACGGCTGGTTATCCGACCAAATTCGAATGACTACATAAAAGCGACGGATTCATACATATCAATGACACCTTCTTAACTTTACTTATGAACCGGTTGAAACGTGTTGTGCCTAAGTACACTGAAGTAGAAAACAACAAGTAAAAAAAATATTTATTTATTTAATTTGGAATGTGCGGCGAATTGTCATTGTCGTAAAATAAATAAATCAATAGACATTTTGATAAATGAAGTTATTGAGAAGTGTGCATAATGGGAAAAGGCCCCTTTAGGAAGTGTAGGTACCTACATAATGGGAAATAGACGTTTTGGTAAATGGAGGTTTTGAAAAGTGTACTTATTGGAAGTTTTGACGCATTTGGTGCACTTCTCAACTTGTGCAGTTCCCAAATGGTGAGCTTAGCAACTGGTGCACTTCTAAACTGATGCATTGCGCAAAAGGAGCACTTTTTTAAGATGAGTGGTGATTTGGAAAATTGTCTAAAAATGAAAGAATCTTTGGGTTTGCGCAGGTAATTTTCTTAAAAATACAATCAACAAACACTTTTCAAGTAGGTACCTACACACTTACTTAACACGTTCGCGGACACTTGGGCCGAATATTTAACATTACTTTGACACTACATTTTTGTATGAAATGCTATAGCCGCCCCGTCGCTGGTAACATTTACCAAATATTCAAATAAGACAGCACCGGCTATAGCCTTCGTCTGCTATAGCCGTTCTGTCACTAGTAAATAGTCAATAAGTATACAAATAGGACGCACCGGCTATAGCCTTCGCCTGCTCTAGCCGTTCCGTCACTGGTAAATAGTCAATAATATACAAATAGGACGCGCCGGCTATAGCCTTCGTCTGCTAGAGCCGTTCCGTTACTAGTAAATAGTCAATTAATATACAAATAGGACGCACCGGCTATAGCCTTCGCCTGCTATAGCCGTTCCGTCACTGGTAAATAGTCAATAATATACAAATAGGATGCACCGGCTATAGCCTTCGCCTACTCTAGCCGTTCCGTCACTGGTAAATAGTCAATTAATATACAAATAGGACGCACCGGCTATAGCCTTCGCCTGCTATAGCCGTTCCGTCACTGGTAAATAGTCAATAATATACAAATAGGATGCACCGGCTATAGCCTTCGCCTACTCTAGCCGTTCCGTCACTGGTAAATAGTCAATTAATATACAAATAGGACGCACCGGCTATAGCCTTCGCCTGCTTTAGCCGTTCCGTCACTGGTAATGGTCATCAAGTACACAAATACAGCAAACGCGTCTATAGCAAAGGCTACAAAGTCCTCTTAGCTCACAAATTACAACAAACTGTCATCATCATCCCAGCCAAAAGACGTCCACTGCTGAACAAAGGCCTCCCCCAAGGATCTCCACAACGACCGGTTTTGTGCTGCTCGCATCCAGCGGCTTCCCGCGACTTTTACCAGATCGTCGGTCCACCTTGTTGGAGGTCTGCCCACAATGTGCTTTCCGTACGCGGTCGCCACTCAAGGATTGTTCTGCCCCAGCGGCCATCAGTCCTGCAAGCAAGGTGCCCTGCCCACTGCCACTTGAGCTTAGCAATTACTGTTCCCTTTTACAATTACAATTACAGTAACCTTTGTTCTTCTGCGGATCTCATCATTTCTGATTCGATCAGAGAAACCCCGAGCATAGCCCTCTCCATTGCTCTTTGAGTGACCTTGAGCCTTCTGATAAGGCCTAAGATGATGATTGATATGTACGAATCCGTCGCTTTTTTGTAGTTATTCGAATTTGGTCCACGTCCCTGGCAATCTGCTCCCCAGTATGACGGAATTAAACAGCTTTTGAAGAGCTACGAGTACCGGTCTTCCGCCTGCTTTCAGAAGCTCGGCCGTAATTCCGTCAGCACCTAGTGCCCTGCCGTTCTTGAGCTGTTTGAAAGCCATACTAATCTCGTACAGGCTGATGCCCGGGATGTCTTCAGTATAGTGCCGGGTTAACTTAGCTCTAGGGTCTTTAGCTAAGCTTTGTACATGTGGCCGAGTGGAGGTGTAAAGCTGTCCATAGAACTGCTCAACCTCTCCATTAACATCGGATCTGATCGTGACAGTTCTGCCGTCATCGATTTTCAGCGTCGTCAGTTGGCACTTCCCAATACCCAGATCTTTTGCGAACACTTTAGAGCCTTTGTTCCGCTCAATGGCCTCTTTAATACGATTAGTTTTAAATCGGCGCGTGTCGAGTCAAAGACTTCGAGATCTGCCTATTTGGCTGCCGAAACTGAGACGTATCACCTGGGGAAAGCAGAATCATTGCACGCCGCTCTTCCATTAGTTTTAGGGTATGGTCTGAGAACTTTTTGGTTTCTTTTGTACGGTGGGTTTTAAAAAACTTGGACACAACCGTTTGAAGTTTCCACAAACCTGTTGCTTTATTCGTCCACATTTACGAAATCATTAAGGCACTCGAGGCGATTCTGCAATTCGAACTGAAAGCTTTCCGGGTTTTGCATTTGGATGCACCCACCCATAGGACGTAGACCTTATCAATCGACATATTTCCAGCTTAACGTTGATATTCAATGTGCCTCTTACCAACCGGTGATCGCTGCCAGTTTTAAACGCATTGATCAGTGATATCATTGAATATTTGCTTCCTCGTCGACATAATAAAGTCAATCTCGATTTTTGTTGCACCATCGGGACTCATCCAGGTCCACTTGCGGTGTTCAGCCTTCCCGAAAAAGGTTTTGTCATAGTCTCTCCTTTTCCAGGAAGTCCGCCAGCACTTGGCCCCAGGAGTTCCGATTACCAACCCCAAATCGTCCCACTCTCATCTTATCGCCGCCGCTTCGTTTGCCTAGGTTTGCATTAAAATCTCCCATGGCAACGGTGTAATGAGTTTTGGAGGCTTGTATGGCTCAAGAGATGTCCTCATACGTAGTCTCCACCACATCGTCAGGGCGTGTCGTAGTAGGAGCATAAACCTGTATGACCTATGACCTTCAACGAATACCATTTGGTTATTCTGAGTATAAGGTACGCTTCCCTTGGCGAGACACTCCCGGTCTCGACAACGTTGTTCACGTGGGACTTGTGGACAATGAAACCGACACCACCTTGGGACAGTTGTTTGTCAGTTTGTTTGTCCTCCCTCTCTACGGACTTCAGTTAATCCAACTATGTTCCACCGTATCTTGATCAATTCTTTCTCCAATACAGGCGAGCTTATAGGTATGCAAATATTGAATTATTATAGATATTGTTGTGTCTTAAAGAACTTTGATTATAGTAAGTGTTTAATATTTACTCAGAAAAACAAAATATGTTCATCTTTAACGTTGATCAAAAACCGCGCGCAAACCACTCTCACGTCACGTCCACTCAGCGGCGCACTTGCCGGTCAAGAGAACAAAACGCCATACAATTGTCGCTGCTATAACAGCTGCGGCAATGTGAGTGCGCACACTAATGATCGTAATAGAGACATCTTTGAAGGTGTAAAAATACATGTTAAGTGACACCTAGGAAATTGAAGAATACAATTTGGGGACACTCGATATTGAAATATACGGTGGTAGTAGTTACTAAATTCGTCTGCTAAAGCAGTTGTGGCTCTTAAGTGTAAAAAAATATATAAACAACAATAATATAAAAAGTCACACGAAAGTAATAAAAAATATGTAAGAAAGATTTAAGATTATATTTTATTTGCAGTAGGTAATCTTTTTTTGTGACTTTTTATATTATTATTGAAAATTGTTTAAGTTTAAGTAACTAAGTGTGTACCTAATTGGAAAAGTGTTTGTTGATTGTATTTTTAAGAAAATTACCTACTCAAACCAAAGATTCTTCTATATTTAGACAATTTTCCAAATCTCCACTCATCTTAAAAAAGTGCTCCTTTTGCGAAATGCACCAATTGAGAAGTGCACCATATGAGAACTGCACAAGTTGAGAAGTGCACCAAATGCGTCAAACTCCATAATGGGAAAAGGTTCACATATTGGGAATTAGTCATAACAGCAACCAGACGTCGTGGCAACCAGACGTAAAACCCCTAAAGGTTGTGATCATAAATAACAATTTAATTTAGTTAAATAACAATACAAAAACAGTTTTTACATTTTTTATTGTTTCAAGTAGTTCACTTTTGTGGTGCACTCTGGTTGGAGCTCTTCGAGTCGCGCATTGAAGCTGAACGTCTACGTTTGAGCTCCTCTTGACGACGAACCTGAACAAAAAGGTAAAATACTAGTAAAAAATCTTAATAATAACGTTTTATAAATAATAGTTCTGTACCAATGTTTCACACAAAAAGCATTAAGTTCTACCATAAAACTAAGCCATAACAAAATTCAATGAAACTTAATGGCACTATTTTATTAATAACAGTATTCATTGTCACTGATTTAATACCTTGGCCAATATTAATCATAAGCCAAGGGGTAAGACACAGCACTTTGCTCTTACAGCATAATACAATTACCATGCATAAACATGGGCATATAGTATCTGCTGTGGATTCATATAGCTAATAATATTTTATACCTAACATATGTGTAGAGAGCATTACTATCTTTTCAAAATATAATCATAATAATCATATTTTTTTCAATTACATTAGATCCTTTACAGATAAAATTTGTGTCCAATTTAATAACATAAGTAAGAGACTTATAGATAAAATTGTTACCTTTGATTCCTTCTTTCTCTGCGCCAACAGTTTGGCGTATTCGTTCTCGGATGCCTTGCGCTTAGCCACACGCTTCTTCTTGAGGGCCAGGCGGTGGCGTCTGCGCTGCAGCACCACGGGCGTCACTAGCCTCTGGATTCTGGGCGCCTGGAAACAAATGACAATTTAAAATAATCCTAACTGTTATGATCAGAATAGACTACTTTAAAATAAATATAAATTACTATTGAAAAGATAAGAAATCAAGTATTGAAGCAATTTTGTAGTTTTATAATTTTTCTACTTAACTTGATTATGGGTTTAATGGAGTAAGCTTCAATATGAGGTTCAAATACCAGCTATTCTTTTAGTAATTATTATATAGCAGTTAAGATGACAAATGTCAAGAAACATGGGTATAACACAAACCGTTTAGTAAGAGTCCTAAGATAAGGCAATAAATATTTTTTTATTGCATTTACTCAAGATATAAATTATAAACAGAAGAACAAAATTATATTGCTCATCAATTGCTATTTTTGATGTCACAATGTTTAAGTGTACATATATGGAAAATCGTTAATTGAAATACCACTGGCTAAGGATATTTTAAAATACTATTCTAAAAAGTATTAGTTAAGTCTAACAAAAAGCTTTAAAAACTCATAACAAAAAATCCTAACCCAACTCTTTAACAGGCTGACAATGTTTGAATATTCCATTGTTTGTCAAGCTTATCCCAATCACACAAAGATAATTAGTTCGAAATAATTGCATAGCTAAATGAAAGCAAAATCCTTCAAAAATAACTAAATTGTACAGCACTCTGTAAAAGTAGACAGACATTAATCTGAATCTTCTGCTCGGCGCCGATATAATATGCCCTGATGCTGCTGTTTCCAGATTATTGAAAATTTGGAACAAATATTTATTTCAGGGTGTATTCAGTTTTTTACAATGTCTTTACTCTTGTTGACATTCATATAAAAATACGTTTAGGCGCAGAATGTCCAATTCGCAAAATTTCCAACGGTCACAAAATGTCCAGTTCGCAGAATGTCCATTTCGCAGAATGTCCAGTTCACAGAATGTCCAATTTGCAGAATGTCCAGTTCGCAAAATGTCCATTTTGCAAAATGTCCAATATTCATCGTAATGTGATTAATTTACTAATTGAGTTAAAAGTTGGATTCTAATGATAAGTAAAGTTATTATTTAAAATCAGTTTTTATTTTCCCCACATTTCTTTCAATACAAGGACATTTATAAAAAAAAAAAAATATATTTCAGACCATTGATCTATATTATGTATGTTAATGTTATTATTAATTTTATTTTTATAAAATCAACCTAGAACACAAACATAAAGTGGTCCAATGATTGTAATTTTAAAGTCAAAAATTTTTAGGGGACTGTTATATATATATTTCAATATCAATACAATTTCAATTATAAAATCAATATAAAAAAAAGTTAAGTTAAGTTAGCTATATGCTATCCGATGATTAAAATTTTAAACAAAGTAAAAAAATCTTGTCACTACTTTAAAAAATATATTTTAGGTGAGTGTTCTAAATATGTAAATATTTACGAATATAAACATTATGTAGACGTCAATATAAAATTTTCTTAAAAAACTGCTTTATTGTTATCAGGTTATTTTCCAATTTTCTCAGGGTTTTTTCGTATTTAACGTCAAAGTTTACAGCTTTCGAGTTCTTTAATTAATTTAAATCAAGTACCTATGCACGAAAATAGTTTGGTATTAAATAAAAAATACACAAATAAAAAAATACATATTATTAAATTATAAATGAAAATAAAAGTATAAGTTTTACTTATCGACTTGTTTGTTCTTATTACTACAGATGCGTGGCAATATATTTTAGAAATAGCTTCAGATACCTTAGAAATGCGAAAGTTTCGGCGGTATTTCGAAAGTAAGTGGTATCCAAAGCAATCAACAACTGAGCTGTGCTGGACAGCGGCACAGAACAACCAACGCCATAGAAGGTTGGAACCGTAGATTGAATCGCCGCATACCGAAACATCCAAACCTTCACGATTTTATTAACAAACTTAAAAAGGAAACCAAACATTGGGATCGGATAATGAATCAGCCTCATAAAGAACAAAATAAATAAAGATGTTAAATTTGACGTCAAATACAGAAACCAGGAGAAAATTGGAAAATAACCAAATAATAATTAAGAATTGAAATTGTATTGACATTTAAATATATACAATATAAATTCCCTAAAAATTTTTGACTTTAACCCGGCGAGAGTGTGGCAGGGTATGTCATACCCACCATGTTCATTATTTGCGTATATTTTTTGTGCGTGACCTTCAAACGTATTGTCCTTTTGAGTAGCTGGAATTACAGGGATGCGGGAGGGGATAGTGGCGTGATCACATTGTCGCGGCCGCCTGCGCTCGAGTTACACGCTTGCAAACTGCGTTCGGGTATGTGACACCCTGCCACATAGCAGGTGTATGTATTTCATGACAAAAACTTTCATTGCTTTTACTAATATTTCTACTTATTTTCTTTGTTTAATTGCAGATTTAAATAAATAATAACTTTCCTGGTCGTTATATAAGATGTGGAGATTGCCCAAACAAAAAGGATCAGAAGACAAGATACTCATGTGCAAGCTGTGCAAAGGCTATTTGTATGGAGCATGTAACGTTTCTTTGCAAAAATTGCGCTGATTTCAATTCCAGTTCCTAAGATGTTCCTATGATTTTTTGCTATATTTTTTTAGTTTATAATGTTAAGTATTTCATATTCTATCGTAATATTGAGATTTTTTTTCATAAAACTTGTTTTCTTTTCGTCACTTTTAGTTTTTGTGAGACTGAAAATTTTTGTTTGAAATTTAGACTGAATTATTTCCATTTAAGAAAAGAAGTAAAAATTTTAAAAATTTCGCAATTTCTTTATTCTCATTGCGTTGTAATATGATTTTCTTATTAAAAAAATAAATAAATAATATAAAACTTTTTATTATACAAGTTTTATAGGCAATTTTGCATATGGGTACGTCATGCCCTGCCACATAGTTCTTGTTACATTTTCTCACCACACTCGCCGGGTTAAAATTACAATCAGCGGACCACTTTATGTTTATGTTATATGTTGATTTTATAAATACACCTTGTATTGAAAGAAACGAGGGGAAAATAAAAACAGATTTTAAATAATAACTTCTTATCATTAGAATCCAACTTTTAACTCAATTAGTAAATTAATCACATTACAATGAATATTGGACATTTTGCGAACTGGACATTCTGCGAATTGGACATTCTGTGAACTGGATATTCTGCGAAATGGACATTCTGCGCCTGAACATAAAAAGTATTGTTTGTTCATACCTTGTATCTGGGTTTGGCATTTTCTTTGCCCTCCTTAGGTGGGAGAAGGCGCTTCACGACATAACGACGGACATCATCTTCCTTGGTCAAGTTGAAGAGCTTGCGAATCTTGGATGCACGCTTGGGGCCTAGGCGGCGGGGAACATTTCTATCGGTTAATCCGGGAATTTCCTAAAAAAAAAACATCCATTTATCTTTCTTTCTGTACTAACCTACAAGGCTAACTGGATTTTAAGGACTTTGATAATATTGGAGACAATATTTTGGTTGAGAAGTTACAGTTTTAAGTTGCAAAAGGTTGGACTTAGAAATAAGTAGCCTGAATCGGAAATTGAATGTGTAGTAAATTGAAAACAATTTCGGCTGCCGGAGTTACATTTGAATATTTTTAATTAATTTTTAAAATACGTATGAAATGTACTGAGTATGCGTGAAACGAAACGTATTTTCGATACTTTCTTAGTCTAAGCTGTTTTTGAAACTTTTGAAGTATTAAAACGCGTGAAACGAACTCCAATCCGCCATTTTGAACATAAGTATGAAATTTTTGACAGCGTCAAGTCAAATTGCATCATTCCATTACTATTTTTTAATGACAAATAGTGACAGAGCAGAATTTGGTCCAACTCCACATGGTGTTCGTCTGCCCTACCCCTAGAGTGTATATAAAAAGCCAGAGGCACGGAGAGAGGGCAGCCCCCGCCCGCTGTGACAAACCACAGGCACCAAGCGAGCCGGAGCGGCTGAGGCTGGTCGCTTTAGCCGAAGCTACAGAGGCGAGCTTGAAGTGCCTGCGGTTTGCCATGCAAGGACGGAGGGGTTGCACTTCCCGCAGTGCCGTAGACACTCGGAAGTCACAAGTTTTTAATTCTCTTAGCGCAAAATACATTGTGAGGTTAATAATTAATAAAAAAAATATGCATTTCCGGCAGACGAAATTGGTGAGGGGGACTCCCATTAACCTCCCCCCCTCAACCACAAAAACGGGCGACCGATTTCAAAATTTTTATTGTTGCGAACTTTCTTAGAATTTTTTTATGATGTAAATACAATTTATTAAAATAGAAAGACAGTGGTTGTGTTACATTGAAACAAACCATTGGACAATACCAATTTTATATTAGAGAAGCCAGACTCATGCTACAAAAAGTATGAAAGATGAAGTTTGGTCTTTACATTTTTACTGAATACTAGTGATACATACATCTTGAGAGCTATTTGTAAATAATGTTTGGTATGTCAAGGTGTCAATGAACAAAATATCACATAGACAAATCTTAAACATCCCAATTTTTATACCCTGTCGCATATAATTACCAAGATGTGAAGATCTTGAAAACAGTAAGACCAGGGATAAATTTTATACAAAGACTTTTGATCAATGATCAAGACCTACTGATTCCGACTAAGTAGATGATGGCCATTGCAATAATAATAGTAGTTACACATTTTCTTTTTATATATTTAATTTTGTATTTTTAACCCTTAACCTTTTGAGCGCCACGATCTTCTAGGGAAGACAGATGTTTCCGTGCCCTGAGCGCCACGTCTATACTAGAAAATATCATGATGTTAAATAATAAAAATACGTAAGCAAATGAATCAGGTCCAAAATGTTGTGTTAAATGTTACAAATTAAAGGAGAATGACCATTTTACTAAGTTAGGCTAATTTTGCGTAACTATGTGCTCTAATGAATTCAGTAGTAAACAAAATAGCATAATGGTTATGGATTAAACTAAATGTAGTCACGGTGCTATATTCGCATTAGATATATTCGCACTAGATAAATTCACATTATATTCGCATTAGCTATATTCGCAGTAACTTTATTCACGTAAATTTATTTATACATTTTCTATATACACAGTAATTTTATTTTAAGTTGTCATCTGGACACTTGCTGAGTTTCTTGCCGGTTCTTCTCAGTACAAGATCTCCCGCCCAGAGTAGATAGACTTACGAACCGATGGCTTAAAATGACGTTCATAAGAGCTATTTGTAGCCTAAACTGAATAAATGATTTTGAATTTGAATTTGAATTCATAGGTTTAAGATGTCTACATATATAAGCAGTCCATGGTGTTTCAATAAAACATTTGTTTAGTAGTCAAGTGCTTTATTTCTTGCCACCCCCTCGCAGATTAAAGGTCTGGCCTCTCCGCTGACATCATGTGTGCATAAATTTAGTATTGATTTTTATGTGACGGAGCATAACCTGTCTGGCGCCCGAATCTCTATTCAAAGGTAATTTCCTTTAATTTAAAATCTTTTATTTTACATTACAACTTATATAAGTTAACCATGACAATAATAATACTACATAAATATGAAAATATGCAATAATAATAATAAACATGAATATAATATTATAAATGCCTATCATTGCAATGACATATGTGACAGAAAGTGATCCTTGACTTTCTTTTAAAAGGATAATATAATGGACAAACTATCCTGGATGTCCGTAGGAAGCCTGTTTCGTAGCTACGCTGCTTTGATTGTAAATGAATTTAAGAGGAAGTTGGTATTGACTTTAGGAATGTCAAGCGTCTTTGTTATACAAGCACGTCTTGAGCGGCAAGGTGGGGCAGGAGTTGGAAACTGGAACGAAGGAAGGGAAGGAAAGAAGGAGAATTAGGGTTGTTAAGGTGTTATAGAGATTGGAAAGAATGTGCACATTATGGCGATGTCTGATCTGTAGCCAATTTAATTCACTACGAAAGTGAGAAACATGGTCATACTTTCGTAAGCCAAAGATAAAACTATAAAATAAAACTAAGATAAAACAAATACTTACCAACATACTCAATTAACAATACTGTAACTGCCAAGCCATAAAAAACGTCCTAAGAGACGGGGTGAAGATAGAGATGCTGGTTGAAGCCAGCATCTCTATCTTCACCCCGTCTCTTGCCGAATTTCAACATAGGATACAATATGATTAAAACATAGGATACTTTTCATCCCAATATTCCCATGGGAACGGGGATAGTGGTTGAAACCGCGAGGGCCGCTAGTTAATATATATGGTCTTCCTACATTTTTATGAAGTGAAGAGTAAAGTGATTTTTTTTTACATTGTCTGCCATTTGACAGTTTACTATTAATAACATGAAAAACTTTAAATCTTCAATGAGATTTGTTTACCTTTTTACCGCCAACAACTTCTATAGAAGTTCGAGATTTTCGTGCCGTCCACACCAGCACTTCTATAGAAGTTCTTCTTTGTACCTACTTTATTAAAATACATTTATACGTTGGCATACAGCGGGACATCGCGCGTGGATAGTTGGGCGGTGAAAAGGTTAACATTGTTGTACCTGTACTTATGGAGGTTTTATTTGTTACAAGGAGGAGTAGGATGACCATGCTTTTAATATTCATAGTTATTAACTTTACTTCTCAGACAAAAAAAATAAAAAATGGAACACTGACATGTAAGTTTCATTATTATTGCAATAGCCATCATTTACTTAGTCGGAATGAGTAGGTCCTGATTACCGATAAAACGGCTTTGTGTATATAACATTCAAAAAGATCTATTTGTATTTACAATTTTAAGAAAAATTTAGTTGTTTAATTGTGGTACTAACCTGGGCACCCTTGCGAACAATGACAAGAGCCAACACCGAGAGGTTGGCATCAACAATGCAGCCACGAACAGATTTCCGTTTTCTCTCACCATCACGACGAGGTCTGTAGCAAGAGTGTCCCTTGGACATAAGCAGACGGACACGACCTAAAAAGGTTAAAAATAAATAGATAAATAGGCAATTCGACTGATTACTGAAACATGTCTTTGACAAGGCTATTTAAATTAAAATGTCTTCGTAAACAGAATGGCACTTACTGTTGGTAAGGACACCCTGTTTCATTGGGAACCCTTGCTTGTCGTTACCACCAGCAACTCTGAGCACATAGCCCCTCCACTCATCGCCTAGCTGATCTGCTTCCACTTCAGCACCCATGCGCTTCTCGTAGAAGATACGAAGCTTGTGCTCGTCCACTACTTCGAACAACTTCTGACATCCCGTTGCCGGGTAGGAGACGTTCAACTAAAATAAAACGAGAGGTTATAAACATACACATTACCAACTAATGCATAATCAAGTAATAAACAGTCTTCAACATTGAAATAGGAAAATAACTATTGAGCAACACTAAAAACTGAACTGAATGTAATGAAACCGATGCATGAAACTTTCAATCTCCACAACACCGTATCAGTTCATCGCTTTCTATCTCGAAAATCATTTGACATATTAAACACTTTTTACATAAAATACTAATCTAAATGTAAAACGTTTTGACTGTAAGCCTTATTTTGAATAATTTTATGTAATTTTAGCTAAATTTTAAATCAGAACCTTCATGACTGCGGTTTAGTCCTTAGAACGTCAGCTCGGCCACCATGGAAAAGAACCAGAGACATCTATAGACTAGTGATGCCACTTTATGGAACGATAATATAGGGAACGTTCCGAGTCACAATTATATCGATATTAGCACGATAACAGTCGTTCCGAATCGCCACCGTGAGCGCGTTCACGAAATCTAGTGTGACTAGAATCTAGTGTCATGACGCCATTGTCTGCGCCATCTTGCGCTCACAGCAACCATGCATGCCTCAGAGCAAAATTACTGTGAGTGATCATTCCATAAAGTTATAATACCTTCCGTTGGTATAATAACTTTATGGATCGACCTGTCAGTTAGCTGTCAATGTCAAAGGTAGCCGCCGCCGCCCGCCGCCGGGATGCGTAAGCCGTGTGTTTTAACTTTTAAATTAAAATTATTTCAAGTCAATGACCCATGCATGGCACTCAGATGGCACTGAAGTAAATCACAATCAAAACTCAAAACAACAAACAAAGTGCGAAGTAATATGTGATCAAAGGAACTTCAAAAGTGAAGTTCGATCATTATTATATGAGTCGCTTCATTCGAAGATATTATTTACCATGTAGTTCCTCTAACCTACAAGGTCACGATACGCACGTTCAGATTTCCTTTGCTTTTTTATTTTTTTTTTATTTTCCCTCTCCACCGTCTCGTCACAGTTCATAATTAGCGGCGTTGAGCCATCATTCTGTTTAGAGATCATTGTTCTTGTAATAAAGGTAAAGGGTTGGGTGGGTAGGGTTGTAATATCTTCGAATGAAGCGACTCATATAATAATGATCGAACTTCACTTTTGAAGTTCCTTTGATCACATATTATATTTCGTCGCTTCATTCTTCAGATATTATTTACCACGTAGATCTTTAGAGAGAAATACCTTTTTTGCAAGAACTCTGTTGTTTTTAGGATGCTAATTATGTAAGGAGCCATAAGGTAAGTCACAGACGTAGTCTGTGAGGTATGTAATATTTTGTTATTTTTATTATAACCTGGTAAAGAAATAAAAAACATTATTCAATATCTTGTTTTGTTTTATTTATCAACCTTTAATCTTATGTTAATCAATGTCATTTATTTATCTTTTATTTTTGTAATTAACTTAAGAACTTAAACAAACTGATTGAGCAAAGTCATTATTAGTAATTAAATTAAGTTTATAGAATCGAGCAAATGTATTACTGTTGGTCCATCCAGCCGTTTTTCTTATTGTATCTATGCACTGTATATATACACCTGCAGGACTAGCTGTGGAAGTGGACGCATGTCGCGTACTATGCGCTGAAAACACTGATGTGTCTACACCACTGTCCGTCAATACAGACTTTATCCATTTGCTGATTGTTTGAGATGAAACAGCTCGATGTGGTTTTTTGATAGTTAATAATAAACGTGTATTATTACCTTCCCTGCTGTTTTGAGTGTAATCAATATAATCTAATAATACTGTAGCAGGGCAAATGGGTTTATTTTCTATGAAAAAGGGTAAAAATAGAAGTGGCTGATCCCTTCCGGGTGCTGACGTTTTTATAATATCAGTAATAGAAATTATAATTCCATTCGCAAGTACTTGGATATTATCTAATTTTATTAGGGATATAGTCTGAACTCGTTGTGCTGTACAAAGCGCTAATAATATTACTATTTTTTTGGATAATTTATCAAAACCAATTTCTCTATTTGGGTACCAATTAGAAATAAGATTAAGGACTAACTGCGGATCCCATGTGTGATGGTATTTGGGTCTTAAGGGTTTTAGTTTAAACACCCCCCTGAGAAGTCTTTTTACAGACTCATCAGAACCTATATTATTTCCGAATAGCAATGACAAAGCTGATCTATGAGAGTTGAGCGTACCGTAGCTAGCTCCCTTTTCAAACTCGCATGTTATGAAGGATATTACTTGGGCCACAGTGCCTTGATAAAAGTTTAATTGGTTTTCCCTACAAAAGAGCCACCATAATTTGTAGGATACGTTATATTGTTTTTTGATATTTTCTGAGAGCGACGATAGCATCAAGTCCATTGCTTCTGGTGGGATGCCCCGGGTAAAAAACGCCTGCCTGAGAGTATCGCTGCAGCCAGCGTAAGATGTTCTTGAAGTCAGCGTGGGATATGATTCCTGAAACAGGATTGAAGTACATTTTCACTCGGTTTGAAATAAATTATGTCTGAGATTATTAAGGTTCTTAATAAAGGATACCAAACTGTGAAGGCCATTGAGGGTATACAAAAATTCTGCAGGCTTGTTCATGGACAATCTTTTGCAACCACTTTAAAATTAAGGCAAAAGGTGGAAATGCATAAAAATATGTATAACTCCATTGAATGGTAAATGCATCGACACATAAGGCGTTCGGGTCCGGAAACCAAGAGACATACAAATCACATTTTGCATTTGTTCGAGATGCAAATAGGTCAATATCAGGCTGTCCGAAACAATTTCTAATTTTATTGAATGCTTTGAATGATAAACCCCACTCTGTATCTGGATTAATTTTTCTTGATTCAAAATCTGCTTCTTTATTATCTTTGGTATTTATATAAGATCCGAACAGCATGATATTGCGACTTTCACACCATTTCCAAATTTTTCTGGCTAAGTCATTTAAATGAGGAAATTGTATGCCTCCCATACGATTGACGTAACTCAAGGCAGTAGTGTTGTCAATCCTTAACAAAATTGCACAATTCGACATATAATGGCTAATGTTTTTAATGCAAAAAATACTGCTAAGAGTTCCAGGTAATTTATATGAAATGATTGTTCGTTCTCTTTCCAAGCCCCATGTACACGACCATTTTTACTAGAGGCACCCCAGCCGGTCATTGAGGCATCTGTAAATATTTCAAGCGCATAACAATCTTTTGCGTTTAAATCATTGTAATTTTGGTGAATATTTTCCCTCCACCAATTTAGATCTTCTAAAATGCATGATGAAAGGACCATTTTACTGTCGTAATTGTGATTACTTCTATTTAACATAAGATATTTTTGTCTTTCTAAAATTTTTGTATATAACCAGCCATATTTGACTGCTGGGCAAGCTGCTATTAGTATTCCTATAAGTTGCGAATATTCTCTAATTGTACACGGGGGTAAGAGAGAGAACTTTTCAACTAATTGAGTAATTTTTGAACGTTTGTCGTCTGGTAATGAAATTGTTAACTGGTTTGAATTGAAATTGAAACCTAAATATTTACACACATTTTGAGGTTGTAATGAACTTTTAGTAAAATTAATTACAAAACCAAGACATGTTAGTACTTGCAAAATTCTTTTTACATTGTATAAGCAATCATTGTAATCCCTAACTATACAAAGAATGTCATCTAAATATATTACAGATTGAAAACCTTGATTTCTTAACTATTGAACAACTACCTTCATAATTTTTGTAAAGATTCTTGGCGCTATAGAAAGGCCATAGGGCATTGCGTTAAATTCATAGTAACTAATTTGGAATTAAGGTCTTCAAACTGAAATCGTAAATATTTTCGGAAGTTTTCATTAACTGGTACTAATAAATAAGCTTCTTTGAGGTCTATTGTCGCTAAGAAACAATTTTTAAAAATAGTTTTGTAACAGTCCAATAATCTTCCATTTTGAAATGGGAGTTAACAATATGGCGGTTAAGAGATTTAAGGTTTAAGATAAATCTCTTATCGCCGTTTGATTTTGGTGCTAAAAAGATCTTTGATATGTATTGGTCCGTTACGGGTTCACAAGCCGACAAAGCTCCTAGGTCTGAAAGTTTATTTATAGCCAATTGCATATCATGTTTTTCTTGGTCCGAAAAACGAGTTGGAGTTACGTCGGTTTGAGAGAAAACGTCTTTAAAAGGAATGTCTATGCCATGTTTAATCCATTTTAAAATAAGAGGGTTATTAGTTATTTTTTGCCAACATTTAAAATAATATTGAAGCTTTCCCGCATGTACCTGCTCTAATGACGATGCTGTCGTGTCACACCGCGAACTTTGTTCTGATTGAATCTCGATGCTGGCGGTGGAGCAGGTGGCGGTATCACCGATCGCTGCGTAGTCCTCTTTATTCCGCCACGCCCCCCCCTGTTCGATTGGAAACAGGGAGGGCCTTGCCGGTTTCCCTGGTTGCTGGTCCAGGTTGAAGATTGAGATGTAGTTGTAGATGGTTTCGGAGCAACTGGCACATTCTTTTTGATTTGCTGACTTTGTTGTACGATAGCTTTGGAAGCTCTTATATTTTCAGAAAGTTTATTCCCAAACAAAGTCTCATCTCTTTCGGTAACCTGCACGAGCTGCAGAAATGACTTGTCCAGACTAGGGGTTATAAATTTTTTCCTTGTTTCGGTATTTTGAAGGTGGAGGTCACAAAGTATACGACACCCATCGCTAATGAATTTTATGGCATCTACTTTGTTGTTATCTTTAGTCAGCAACAAATTTAAACCTCTACTCACTGCCGTTATGCCTTGTCCTAATTGTTGTTGTGACAATGCCATTTTCTTATCGCGGTATCTACCCGACTCTGGAATGGCTGCCAACATCTCAGGATTTAGGGTAGGAGACTTTAAAAGCGTGCAATTTTCTGGTATAAGGTACTCCTTGAGTATCTTATCTCGGTTATCCTTCGGTATACCTTTCTTCAGGATGGGTGTGAAAATTTTTGACAAACTGTCATGAATTTTTTCCCCGAAATCCGGCGAGTCATCTGTGATCTCACCAAGAGCCGCTAAAATACTGGGGTCTAGATCTGGAACTGTACTAGCAGTTTCCTCCGCGGCAGCGCGGCAGGAGTGTCAAAAACAACGGTTTCGGTTGGTTGAAACTCATTTGCTGTACTGGGTTCCGCCAACGGCGATCTGTTTTGTATTTCGAGATCTTGTGTTAGCAATATGTCAGGTTCTTCGACCTCTGGTAATACTGTCGTAGGCGAGAAAGCAATCTCCGTGCCTGTAGACAAAAAGGGCAAATGGTTACAAACATAAATAAATAGAATTATATGTAATTTTTCCTAAGAAAACTTAAACACTTTTGACAAAATACCTTAGTACTTGTTTTATCGTGTTATATTAACCTTCGTGTTGTTATCTCGAACAACCTCCGGGCTTAAGAGCCAAAAAAGGCGGCAAGCATAACCATACAAGATGGCGGGCGTATTATACCTTTGTATTGACATCGTGGTCAATCACTTGGCTTATTATACCTTCGTATTACCATCGCGGACAACCTCCAGGTAATGTAAAGAAATTTTACTTTTATTTTTTAAGCACTTAAACGTTAATAGATAGTAAGTACTTACAGTTATTGGTGTCCGCATCTGACGATGAGCTGCCGAGTCTCACTCGTTTCTTTTGAAGTTTTATTATTTTTCTTTTATAGTGCTCTATTTTATCGTCTGCGCTTCGTTTCGACATGATAGAAAATAAATGTTAAACTATTTTTTAAGGACGTGTCCGTTCGTTACCGCGCACGAAAAAGGAATGATGGCTCAACGCCGCTAATTATGAACTGTGACGAGACGGTGAAGAGGGAAAACAAAAAAAAAAAAAGCAAAGGAACTCTGAACGTGCGTATCGTTACCCTGTAGGTTAGAGGAACTACGTGGTAAATAATATCTGAAGAATGAAGCGACGAAATATAATGAATAATAGTACTATTATCTATTCTGCGGTGACGAAAAAAACGTAAGCTCGGTAACGAACGTCTGTCAATTGTCGGTTTTAGCGCGATATCCGACTCGGAACGGCTGTGAGCGTTCGTTCCTCAGAATAATAACTAAAGCTATAGAAACCGGACTAGAATAGCAACACAGATACATCAGTTCGTACTATTTTAACTAATGAACCTAGGTGATGTATTGAAAAAAGATCGATTGTCCCTTTTCTTTCGTTATTTCGAAGGTGTCACCAGATTTGTGACGTCATATTTAAGGTAATGTGGTGACTTTATCGACTTTATTACCGATCTAAATAATTGAAAACAACAACATAGTATTTCTTTTGTCACTATATTTATTAAACATATATATTAATTTGACAATAAATTCACAATAGTACAACCCAAACCATCAGTTGCACTATCAAACAGCAAACTCCTTGAAAAGAAACAATTTTAATTAATTTTAATAATGAAAGAAACAATACTCGCATAATACTAGTCTTTACATTTAACTAAGGATTTAAAAAAAAAAATAATTAAATTAAACCTTTATAATATCTTAGTGATACTTACTTAAAGATGGCTAAAGATGGACAGAATGTATACAGAAAATGTATAAATCATCATTGAAAAAACAATACGATATCAATTTTAGCAATTACACAGAATTTGTTATCAGAAATTAAATTAAATTACAAAATTTGATTTTTTATAATCAAGTTCTGAATATGTCTGAGTATATTGTCATCTGTGTCAAGCTTTTCTGCAAAAAAATAATTTCTTGTTGTATAATGTTTAATAAGTTCAAAATATAAATCAAAAGCTTTTTATTAAATAAATTACTAACCGGACTTCGGTTCGAGATGATTTGGCAAGATAAAAATATCTGTTGGTATGATATCCTGAAATTTATTTTTAAGTACGACATGTCTTCGTGTTAAATTTCTGAAGAGTTTCTTGAATCTGCAGATCTGTGCTATGTTTTCCTTCACAGGCACATTAGCACTTCCTGTAATACTGTAAAATCAAGTTTTGACGGTTCACCGTTTAAATTAGGTTTCTATACAATTAATTGCTAACATGAATGGAATGAATAATACATATTATACCATTTTATCAGATCCATCCATAATAAATAATGTAGGAACTGCATTTTCTCTAAGTTGCGTTCATTTCACATTTCCCTTACATACAAATGAATCCATAGTAAGCTTAGAACAAATGTGATTAAATGCCTTTTTGAAGTCTAATACGATTTATCTACTTTTATTTTTCCATTCGTTTTTGGCATGGATATTAGTGGATGGTCTTTAGGAAATCTGTAAAATAAAAGTATCGATATATCGACTTAGAAAAGTACCGTCGAGTACGGGCAGACCACCGTCTGTGGGGCAGACGGGCGGGTATTATCTCTTACCTTTTCACACGTAAGTATAAATATCTGATCCGATTGTAAACGATTATCGTGTTATATTACTGGCAACACCAAAATAAATAACAGCTCATTGTCTTGTCTATCGTTCCGAAAATAAATAACAGCACATTGTCTATCGTTCTGCAAATTATTTGTAACAAGTGTATGTTTATGTGGTACTTTTAAAATATATTTTATGCCGTAAGTCCACGTGATTCAGTTCAAAAAGTCCCTTAGTCCCCATGACCATATATTCAGTTCTAAATGTCACTAAGTCCTCTTTACTATCAAATGTTGCTAACAAAATTGAATAGTTTTTCAGTTGGTGGGTTTTTAGTTATAAAAGAGGGCTCAGCTATTGATTACGGACCCACGATTTTCAATTTCAGATGTTTACCATTCGAAAGATTATATTTTGTTACACTTATTCACTTAGAATAATAACTAAAGTAATAGAAACCGGACTAAAATAGCAACACAAATTCATCAGTTCGCACTATTCTTACGAATGAATCTATGTGATATGTTGGAAAGAGATCGATTGTCCCTTTTCTTTCGTTATTTCGAATGTGTCATCAGATTTGTGACGTCATTTTTGAGGTAATGTGGTGACTTAATCGACTTTATTATCGATCTAAATAATTGAAAACAACAACATAGTATTTCTTTTGTCACTATATTTATTAAACATAAATTATGTTAATTTGACAATAAATACACAATAATACAACCCAAACCATCAATTGCACTATCAAACAGCAAACTCATTGAAAAGCAACCTACTGCCATTAAGTTTTTAAATAACTAATATAGTATATTTAATTATGTCTGTATACATAACAACCAAGTTAAATCATCATTGGAAAAACAATACGATATTAACTGTAGCAATTACACAAAATTTGTTATTAAAAGCAAATAATTTCGTAAACAATACATTAATTCAAAATTTGATGTGCAAGTGTGTGAAGTCAAAATCGAAAATCCCGATTTTCATAAATTCAATTACAATATCTAAAACCATTTTTTTTCGATATTCCGCTAAGTTCGATATTCGTGATTTCGATATGAAAAAAATGGTCAATATTTTTTACAATGGTCAATATTCATCAAAATACTGTAAAGATTTTCATTTTTTTCCTTAATCGAGATACTCGTTTAATTAGAGTGTTAATCTTGCGAAAGCGCCGTTTGGATATATTTTCGCATCTTTCAAGTTTTACTTCTAACAATCTTATTCTTCTAATGTTATCAATTTCTGGTTTTGTTATTGTTGCCAACTATGCCAAGGAAAATCATAAATAACAAATTACATGATCTCTTTTAAAAAAATTCAAAATAAAGATTCATTTCATTTTAAGTCATGTCATAAAAAAATAATCTCGTAAAGTAACAATTTTCGCGGAACATAAAACTGTTGTTAATATAAGATAATAACAGAAGCCGTAATCTGGAATAGTGTTTCGAGCAAATCATACTGATATTTCATCAATTCTACTAACACCCTAGCTTTAATATTTTAGCTATAAAATTCGTACTGTAATAATTATAAAGTATGATTAAAAATACCCATACCGTTTTTTCTGATCCATTCATAATAATGAACAACGTAGGAACCGCATCTTCTCGAAGTCGTCTCTATTTCGTAACGTCTCCACTTACAAAGGAATCGGAGCTAAAATGCCTTGAGCAGATGCGGTTATGTCGTTTTGGTGTCCCAGGTTGGTCTACCAATACGTATAAGCCAATTGTTTTTTTTTCTTTCATCTTTTGGAAAACTGGAAATTAAAAGTATCGAATATCGATATATAAAAAAGAATGCACATTGTTTACGTCACTAAAGATGACAAAGAATGCCTGAGATCATTTCTTATTTATCGCTAAAACAGCTTTTAAAATAGACTTTACGACTGGTTTTCGCTAGAAAGTAGTACTACCAAATTTAATTTGTATTTATATTCGCTTATCAGCTCGCATTCTATAAAAAATAAGTTGAAACTTACCGATGGAAAGTCAATAGTTGTTGACTATTTTCTTTCTTGTTTGAATGGGACCTGCAGCCCCTAATTACGCAGGACATTGTGCCGCACACTCCACACACTCACTAATTAACAGTAAATATATGAAATACCGTCATTTACCAACATAAATAGTGAAAATTCGGTAAATATTCAAACGGAGTATGACCACTAGTTTGACATTTTCCACAATGATTATGCGAACAAGTCAAATATATCTAAAACGAACTGTCAGCTTTTAAATCAATGTACTTCTTAATTTGGCCGAGGCTTGGCCGGGCAATAGGACTCAGGGACTCAATTTTCTGATGACCGTTTGACATAACAATACAAAAAATAAAAACTAAGTGTCAACCATTTGTCGCAGTCCAACCTCCTTTTCTAGCCATAAGATAGAACGGAACTAAACATAGTTGCACGATTTTTATTTTAGCCATCCTTCTATAGCTTTAGTTATTGTTCTGAGCTTATTCACCTATTATCTTATCTCGATAACTTGTATTTTTTTTGTAATAGTTAATTGAAAGTCGTAAAAAATTTGCCTTGAATTTTGTCGTGTTGCGACTGACATTTCGTATCACAGACATATAATAACGTCTGTGGTTGCGCCAAACGACGTCATTTGAAAGCATTTGTTATATTTTTGGATGTTGGCCAAGAAATGTTTAGAGTAATTTTCCACCCCAGCCGATAATGTTTAAGTTTTGACCATATTTTTCACCAATACATGTAGGTGATACGAAGTTCACCGGGTCATCTAGTATTTTTATAAAATAATAATTTATTATCAAGAATAAACTATATACTCGTACATATTTTCAAATGTTGCACTGCTAAATTAACGTAAAGGTTTATATATCAATATAAATATATAATATAAATGGTTTTGATATCAATTGTCTATTATTAAAACAATATATTGAATTCGCATTCGGATTGCTTAAAAAAGAAAAAAAAGAAACAAGCCCAGAAATCTTAAATATAAACCCTAAAAAATAGGTCAATATAGAACCTCCTCTTTTTCTGTCGGTTTAAATAAGTCATAACAGTTGGATATTAGACAAATACCTACTCCTTCTGTGTCCGACGTCCCAACTACTCCAATAAGCTGTTAACATAATGATTACACTTTGCGCAAGAGCTTGCGCCGTAATGAATACATATACCTACCTACACTAGAAAAACCCGCTAGGTTGGAGTTAGAGTTACGAAGTAACTGGTTAGTTTTGTTTAAGGCCGGCAACGCATCTGTGATTCCTCTGGTTTTGCGGGTGTCCATGGGCGGCGGTGATTGCTTTCCATCAGGCGACCCGCCTGCTCGTTTGCCTCCTTCTAATGTAAAAAAAAAAAATAGTAAGAAGAGCTCGTTGTGCAACTGTGATACGATGCTAACGATACAATCTTACGTCTATTAACAGAATGCCCAATATCATTTATCATCATCATATATGGAAATATTGTTTTTTTATGTATTTGTAAGATAAATTACTTTGACACTGGCTAAATGTGCTAATCGCACAAAGCCATCACTTAAAAGAAAAAAAAAACAATTTGAATGACTTCTGAATGACATTTTGAGTTTGACGTTTGATGGAAGAAGCTAATGTAGTGATTAAATTCTCTTTGGAGCGGGTTACTTAAAGAACTAGACGTCGAATAGTTGGGTCGCTATTTAGTTCTAATTTAATGAAAACTCCTTGTGATTACAGAATTAAAACAAAAATCATAGAAAAACAAAATTTATTTCAACATTACACTAGTGAGCAGTAGAGAATTTATAAATAAAGAGTTAAAAGTTATTTTAATTTTTAAATAGAAGTAAATTTAGAACTAAAAATGAATAACGAGGAAAGGACAGAACTGGCCCACCGTCAACATGTGAAATACTTCATGAGATTTTTAAATATCCTACCATCATCATTATCTTCACACGATACAACCAGGTAAAAAACATAAAGTATCTTATATCCTGTAATCCCAATCTAATTACTATAAAGTTTATAATAACAAGTAATAATCATAGAAATTTCTCTTAACTATGAAGGTAAGAGTAGAGTTTGTGTTAGTCATTATATCTAACTGAATTTTACTTCATCACTTCACATTCTTTAAATATTTCTCAAAGCGAATGCTCACTCTTAGTTATTATTATAAATAAATCTTTTGCTTTTCTTAGTAACTGTGATAGTATAAATTCCAATGAAATGCAGTCTTTATTAGATTTTTACTTTTTCTCAAAATGTAAATTACTGTGTGTTATTATGTGTTTTATATTTGTGAAGTTTGAATATTGACACCAGTTCTCATAATGTAAACTAATAGACTTATTAAAGATAAAGCATGTAGTCTTGTAATATAAGAACACTTAAAAGAAAAATTATGAAACAGTTATAAGAGTAATAGTAAAAGTAAATAGCCTATATACTGTACCAATGCCAGGAAAATCCCAATACTGTCAAAAGGCCTCTGTCATGGAAATCAAGTCACAATTGTGAGTGATGCTAGCGATTTAAAACTTTTTTTTACAGGGTAACAATTGCATACTTCTCTGTGTCCGGCTTAGATGTGCTTGGATCTATTACATCAATATCATTGGAGCTTAGATCCCGAATAATAGATTGGATTTACTTGTTACAAGTTCCCCCTAACAAAGAGAGTAAGTAAAAAGTATATAATTAAAATAATCATTAAGCCAAACAGTCTAACAAATAAACAAAAAATAAGCTTCAATGTTTTGTTCCCGTCATAGTAACAGTTACATAAACATTATTAAAAAAATAATTTAAATGATAATAAAATACCACGGGAAGAATACTTCTGTGGCTTTTAGCAAATGTTATTTTTAGTTTGGATATAAATAAAACATTGTAATTGAATTGAGAATTATTTAAACTTAAATTTATGAATTTGCCACATATTGGGTTAGAAATAGAAGGGTTTAAGTATGTCTACTATATTCATGCAATTGTTATGTACCAATAACAATTAAAAGTGAAATGAGAAATTTATTACAAAAGTCTTCGAGTCTCTTGTACAAGCATTTTCCAAAAATCAATATCAGTGCAATAGGGCGGTAGCTATCCAAATCCTCGCTGTTTCCTTTTTTAATAAGGGTGTTATTATAGACAGCATAAGAACATTTGAAACTAACCAACGATAAAGATAGGTTTATAAGATGCATCAAAACAGTTAAGATTTCATTAATACATTCTTTAATAATTTTTGTACAGATTTCATTATACCCTTCAGATTTTCCCCTTTTTTCACTTCATCTTTAGATACCGGTTTTAAGATTATGGAATTCAATACCTGTTGTTTAGTTAAACTTTTAATTGAATAGTCAGTATTTCTTTTGTCAGGTATATTAATGAAATTATCATTAAATGCGGTGGATATGCTTATAAGTCTGTCAATATGGTTTGATTAATTTTGTTTTTTTTAAATATTATTATTAAATTGATTTGTGTTTAGTTCATTTTTAACTATGACCCATAAAGCCTTGCCATGGTAAGTGGCCTTGCATTTATTGTTACTATTACAAATAAATTTAATTTTATATCTTTGAGCATTTTATGTATTGGATTTGTTTGCTTCTGATATGTGTCTGTAATATTTGAAACAATAATTCCATTTATTTTTACAACTCAACTTTAGCCAATTTGTTATCCAATTTTGTCTTTTGTTAGAAGCATTCATATTTATATTAAGTTTTGGAGAACAAAGTGTATAGAAAAGACATAGTTTAATTTAGTTATACTGGGCTGTGTCCGCACTTAGCCATTCGATTTGGCCATTGTATGTATTGTACCTTCTGCCTACTCCAACCAACCCAGATTATCCCAGAAGGCTTGCAGCCTTTTCAGGCTGCTGCAGGCTTCCGCAAGCATTCTGGGTGTTTGGAGAAACCGTGCCCGTTCGTCTGCCACACTCCTGCACTCCATGAGCACGTGTTGTGGCGTTTCTTCCGCCTCCATGCATCCTCTGCATAGAGGGCTGTCGGTCACACCTATCGTAAATAGGTGCTTGTTTAAGGGACAATGACCAGTAATAATGCCGATGATTTTACGGATCCTGTCCTTGTTTAATCTAAGGAGGTTGCGGGCAAGCTTTTTTGATGCCACCGGAACTGCATTCTTGGTTTGCCTGCTACCTACACTGTTTCTCCATTCTGTAGATGTTCTTCTTCGGTTAATTTGCGCAGCCACGTTTTTATCTGGGCCTGAGGTATGGGCAGCAGTGGTTCCGGTCCATAAACTGCTGCCATCTATCCTCTTTTGGCCAGTTCGTCAGCGGCGTCATTACCCTGTGAGTTGCTGTGTCCTTTAATCCATTGCAAAGTTACTCTGTTTGCCTCTGCTATGGATTGGAGAGTGTTGTGACATTCCAGTACAAGCACTGAGGTTATGGTGTTGTTTTTTAAAGCTTGAAGTACGGATGCACTATCTGAGACAATTTTTATATTTAGGTCTCTGACAGCTCTGGCTGCAACCGCCTGTGCCGCCTTGGTGATACCAATACATTCTGCTTGAAAGATTGTATTTAACTTGTTGAAAGATTGTATTTAACTTGTCTAAAGTTATTGATATTTTTATATTTAAGTCATTCGAGAAGACACCCGCTCCAGTGCCGTGTGCGGTTTTGGATCCGTCTGTGTATATCCTAACTTCATTGATGCCAGAGCTATCAACTGGTTCTGCAGTAAGTTGGATATTGTATCTTCTATCGAAGACGTGGTGACATGGTATTCTGTCCATGGGCGCTACAAGAAACGGTATTTCTTTCAAGCTTGCCTGCAGAATTTTTGAGTGTGTAGTTATGCTTTGTTTCCATAACCCGTTAGATCTTAGTCTTAAGGCTGCGCTCTTGGCTTCCTCTTGAATGACCAGATCTAGAGGTCTTAAGTTCAATATATACTCCAGAGCGGCTGATGAAGTTGTTCTCATGCACCCCGTGGCTGCTACACTTGCTAGGCGTTGCAGACTCTGGAGTTTTGCTTTTACCGTGACCAGTTGGGTTCTGGGCCACCAGACAACTGATCCGTAGGTTAAGGAAGGTCTGATAACAGATGTGTATAACCAAAGTGTGATTTTTGGATTTAGACCCCATTTTTTCCCAACAAGTCTTCTACACTGCCCAAACGCTATACAGGCCTTCTTTATTTTTGCGTCAATGTGCCTCGCCCAATTCAATTTATTATCCAGGATGACTCCCAGATATTTTACTTGAGTTGATAGGGAGAGGTTGGTGTTAAAGAGTTTTGGTGGTTGGAGTTCTGGTAACTTCCTTTTGTTGGTGAAAAGGATAAGTTCTGTTTTTTTCGGATTTACTGACAATTTGTGTTCGTCACACCAGTCTTCCACAATCTGAAGGGCTGAACGCATCACTTTGCATAACACATTTTCAGCGCTCCCATTTATCAGTATTGCTAGGTCATCCGCGTAACCAATAGTAGTGTACCCTCTATCATTGAGTTTTTTAATGAGGCTGTCTATTACTATGTTCCATAGAAGTGGTGATAGCACCCCTCCTTGAGGGCACCCTCTAACTACTTTAGCTCTCGTAGTAGTGTTCACCACTATCTGAACCGCCCTTTTGCTAACCAGCGCAGTGATCCACTCTCTCAAGGCTGGTTCTACGTTCCGTTTTCGTAGGGCGTGGTTAATGCTGTTGTGCATGGTTTTGTCAAAAGCTCCTTCTATGTCTATAAAAGCAGCAAGTGTTGACGCTTTATTTGTGATAGCCGATTCTATTTTGTGCACCACCATATGTAGTGCCGACTCTGTTGATCTGCCTTTCCTATAGGCATGTTGTTGAGGGTGAAGCGGTTTACTTTTCAGTGTTCCATCCCTAAGGTGTCGGTCTACTAATCTTTCCAGAGTTTTTAGCAGGAATGATGTTAGACTAATTGGCCTTAAAGATTTGGCATGTGTGTAATCCTCCTTACCCGGCTTCGGTAGGAAAATTACTTTTGCCTCTCTCCAAGGTTGGGGAATATATTTAAAGGCTATGCAGGCCCTGTAGATTGGTAGTAAGTGCTTAATTACATGATTGGGCTGCCACTGTAGTAATGCTGGGAATATCCCATCCAGCCCCGCGGACTTGAACGGTTTGAAGCTGCTCAGGGCCCATTCTATCCTGTCCGCGGTTACTGTCTTATTTGCGACTTCCCAATCCTGTGCTGTTGGTATGCCGTATTGCTCATCTACCCATCCAGGGACTGGCGCTATTTGGCATCCTGGAAAGTGTGTTTCTAGCAGTACGGCACTGGTTTCCTCGTCTTTATTAGTATAGGAGCCATCCTTTTTTAAGGAGCCCAAAAGATTAGAGTTGTCCTTAGCCAGGATTTTCTTTAATCTTGCGGCTTGGTTTATTGAGTTAATGCTACTACAGAAATTTCGCCAGCCTTCCGTTCTCCGGAATCTGATCCGTTTTTTGTAGTGCTGTTGTGCTGTTTTATATTTGTCCCAGTCCTCATTGGTTCTGGTATTTTTGGCCCTGTTGAAAAGTGTCCTGAGTTCTTGACGAAGACGGTCAAGTTCTGGCCCCCACCAGCGGCTTTTCTCTAGGCTTTTCGGTGTTACAGCAAGACATGCCAGCTCATAACTTCTTACGAGTGTAGAAGTCAGGTGCTGTACATTTGCTTCTATTTTGTTGGTACTTGGAATTACGTTATTTACTTGTGTGTTACCTAGTACTTTGTTTGTTAAATTTTTATACCTTGTTATATCTGTTCTGCGGGGGTTACGATATGGAACAGGGTCTGTTAGTTTATATTGTATTTTAAAGCATACTCGGCGGTGATCCGCAAAGGATGGTTCGTTTGAAACATGCCATCCCTCAATGAGGTTCGCCGCCGCATGTGTTGCTAAAGTAATGTCTATGATGGTTTGATACCTTGAACTAACAAAAGTAGGTTCCGTGCCTATATTCATAATGTTCAAGTTTGTTTGGAATATATATTCGGTTAGTAACTCACCCCTTTTATTGGTATCCTTACTTCCCCACAGAGAGTGATGTGCATTGCAGTCTGCAGAGATGATCAGGTCCCATTGTTGTGCTTCGCAGTGTTGCACCAGCTCGGCTAGCTCTCTCGGAGGAACTTCACCGTCGCTCGGCATGTACGCTGAGGCTACCACTAGGACAGTTTGTTTATCCGTTAGAATCTTCACAGCAGTGAGGTCTCTAGAACAGAATTAGTTAAGCAAAATGGCTGTTATGGTTTTAGGCATAAAAATGCAAGTTCTTGGTTTATCGACGGTTCTAAGAGCAACTTACCGCCTATGTTATTTAGACCGCAAATTCTGTTGTTTCTGATCCAGGGCTCTTGGATCAGAGCGGCGGTCTTGTTGTCTGCCTCCAGCACTCTGCGTAGCGTAGCCGCCGCTATTTGTTTGTACTGGAGGTTGGTTTGAATGATGCTTAAGTGGTGGTTACGGGCTACGCAGGATAGAAAAGACATTAACTTGTGGAATGTATTGAACCCTTCATTTAAATTGGTCTCTCCGTAGATATCTGACCAAGAGAGGCTATTTAAGCAGGCTTTAAATTTTGAGACATTTTCAATATTAAAATCTCTTCTAAAAACAAAGTAAGACCGTGGTTCAATGTTTTTGTATCTTACGGGAAAATTTATTAATTGGGCTGTTTCATGATCAGAGAGATGGACGGGCAATACTGATGCCGTTGCATTTTTAATATTGCTTATTATAATATGGTCTATACAAGATGTCATTCTAGTGGTTTCATTAATGTGGAATCATCATCATCTCATCATCTCAGCTAATAGACGCCCACTGCTGGACAAAGGCCTCCCCCAAGGATCTCCACAACGACCGGTTTTGTGCTGCTGGCATCCAGCGGCTTCCCGCGACCTTCACCAGATCGTCGGTCCACCTTGTTGGAGGCCTGCCCACGCTGCGCCTTCCGGTACGCGGTTGCCACTCAAGGACTATCTCGCCCCAGCGGTCATCAGTTTTGCGAGCAATGTGCCCTGCGGGCCCTGCCCACTGCCACTTGAGCTTAGCAGCTCTTCAGGCTATGTCGGTTACCTTTGTTCTTCTGCGGATCTCCTCATTTCTGATTCGATCACACAGAGAAACCCCGAGCATAGCCCTCTCCATTGCTCTTTGAGTGACCTTGAGCCTTTTTATGAGGCCCATAGTGAGCGACCACGTCTCAGTCCCGTATGTCATCACTGGCAACACACACTGGTCAAAGACTTTCGTCTTGAGACACTGCGGTATATCGGACGAGAAGATATTTCGTAGCTTACCGAACGCTGCCCAGCCTAATTGGATTTGACTATTAAACTCTTTGCTGAAGTTGAACCTACCTAACTGGACCGTTTGTCCCAGGTAAACATAATCGTCCACATCTTCAAGGGCCGAGTCTCCAACCTTCACAGGAGTGGGTACGACACGTGAGTTCGACATAACTTTCGTCTTCTCCATTTTCATTTTAAGAACCACTTGTTGGAGACTTGATGGAGATTCTGTTGAGGTCACCGAGCATTGTGCCGAGGTCTTCCAGGGTCTCAGCCATGACCACTATATCGTCAGCAAATCGAAGGTGAGTGATGTATACGCCGTTGACGTTGATGCCGAGTCCTTTCCAGTCCAGAAGCTTGAAAACATCTTCCAGTGCAGCAGTGAACAGTTTCGGAGATATCACATCTCCCTGTCTCACTCCTCGCTACTGCAACTGGATAGGTTTCGAGCTCTGGTCCTGACGACGGACTGACATAGTGGCGCTTTCATACAAAAACTTGAACACTTCGATGTAACGTGTAGCACGGCCCATGTTTCAGTCGAATCGAAGGCTTTTTCATAGTCCACAAACGCTAAGTAAAGAGGCTGGTTATACTATTCGGTCTTCTGTATAATCTGTCGAAGCCTATGTATGTGGTCTATGGTGCTAAAACCTTCTCGGAAACCGGCTTGTTCAATAGGCTGTAAGTCGTCAAACCTGCGTGCGAGACGATTCGTTATGAGTCTCGAAAACAGCTTGTAGACGTGGTTTAGAAGTGAGATGGGCCTGTAGTTCTTCAGCAGGGTTTTGTCGCCCTTTTTAAAGAACAGCACCACCATACCTTCGTGCCACGTTTCTGGCGTTCTGCCCCCTAGTACGACGGAATTAAATAGCTTCTGAAGAGCTACAAGTACCGGTCTTCCGCCTGCTTTCAAAAGCTCGGCCGTAATTCTGTCAGCACCTGGTGCCCTGCCGTTTTTGAGCTGTTTGAGAGCCATATTAATCTCGTACAGGATGATGTCCGGGATGTCTTCGGTATAGTGCCGGGCTAACTTAGCTCTAGGGTCTTTAGTTAAGCTTTGTACAGGTGGCCGTGTGGATGTGCAAAGCTGTCCATAGAACTTCTCCACCTCTCCCATAACATCGGACCTGGTCGTGACAGTTCTGCCGTCATCGGTTTTCAGCGTCGTCTGTTGGCACTGCCCAATACCCAGATCTCTTACGAACACTTTTGAGCCTTTGTTCTGCTCAATGGCCTCTTTAATACAGTTAGTATTAAATCGACGCGTGTCACGAGTCATAGACTTCGAGATTTGCCAATTTAGCCGCCGAAACTGAGACGCATCACCTGAGGAAAGCAGAGCCATTGCGCGCCGCTCTTCCATTAATTTTAGGGTATAGTCTGAGAACTTTTTGGTTCCTTTTGCACGGTGGGTTTTAAAGAACTTGGACCTAACCGTTTGGACAGTTTCCACAAGCCTGTTGCTGCCTATTCGTCCACATTTTCTGAAGCTGAAAGTTTTCGGGGTTTTGGATTTGGATGGGTGCAGGACGGAGCGTAGACCTTACCAATCGACGTCTTTCTAGCTTAACGCTGATATTCAATGTGCCTCTTACCAATCGGTGATCGCTGCCAGTTTTGATCAAATGATCATTGACATTATTGAATATTTGCTTCCTAGTCTACATAATAAAGTCAATCTCGTTTTTTGTGTTGTACCATCTGGACTCATCCAGGTCCGCTACTACCCCCTACGTACTTCCCGCCCCGCGTACTACTTACCGCAGGCGACGACTGCTATCTGGTCGAGTGGTTTGTACACCGGTTTTCATGGTGTCACCATCTCTGAGGTCCCGGGTTCGATCCCCGGTCGGGGCAATTTTTAGAAATTATTGTTTTTCTAAATTGTCTCGGGTCTGGGTGTTTTCTATGTATAATAAGTATGTATTTAAGTATTTCAAGTATGTTTATCCATTGTCTAGTAACCATATAACGAGTTTCATAACGAAGCTTCTCTTGGGCTAGATAATTGGTGTGAGTGTAGGAAAGTTTATTTATTATTACTTTAAGTAGTTCTTACAAGAATTTCGGAAATCGTGTTGAAAAAATTTCCGTAAGACAATTCGAACGCGCACCCCCGACATTACCAGGTCAGGTATTTTTTGAAAGAGTTTGCTGCTTGCCTCGGCGCTTTCAGCTTCACCGGGCTTTTTTGGGGGCGGCGAGAAACTTAAAGGGTTCAAGCCTCAAGCAGTGTAAAATGAATCACCTTCGAATGTTTTCTAGAGGGAACGGCATCACACACTAGTGCGTGTCCCCGTGCCCTACTAGATTCTCCGAAGGGTTCGGATCGAATCGGGGAGTGGAACCACCCGAGGGTGCCTTTAAAGGTTCGGACCTCGTGTTGACCGGGATGTGGTGGTGGAGAGAAGCGCCCAGGTACATAGTACCTAGTATATGCGCGCTCTATAGCGCGTGTGAACCGGCTCGTCGTATCCTTGTTCTACGAGTACGGTGTCTTGGGCCTAAACTAGTGTGCATGTTTAGTAGAATACACTAGTATTCTGTAAATATGTAGTGGCATTTAGAGGATCGGGCGAAGCCGGGTCAGGTGCACTTCCAATAAGGCTATCGTGTTTCTGTCTGACCCGTGCAAATTTATCAGCACTATCTACTAACTTTGTAAGTCAAAGGAGCCGTATTCAATGTCACCAAGAGAGATCCATGATATTCTGAACTAGCCAAACAACATTGGTTTACATTAGTGTGTTCCATTTACGACAGATAAGATAAGATCTGAAACTTTAGGGTCAGACCCTAGGTAGCATATAGGTCTAATTGGCAGGGTTTGATAACGTTACCAAATTCACTCTATAAGTATCGTTAAGTAACGTTAAGTAGTTATTTCTGAAAAAAATACTGGTAGCGATAATGCAAGTAACGTTATCTAGTACGAGTAACGTTACTTTTTCGTTTCCTGCGCCTACGCAAATCTGCGCAAAAGGGTTAAACGGTAAAAATGCCGCCCAGGTAACGATATCAAGCACAACGTTACCTTTGATATTAACGTTATCTTGGTACGATAGAGGTAACGTTACCTAATCTGTAACGTTATTCAAAGCCCTGGTAGTAACCCGGTTATCTAAGAGCACTGAGGTGGGTATCAATACACTATTTTTCGAATTATCATACTTCATACTAATATTATAAAGATGAAAGCTTTGTATTTTTGTATGTTTGCAACGTATAAACTCAAAAACTACTGAACCGATTTAAAAAATTCTTTCACCATTAGAATGCTACATTAGCGCTGAGTAACATAGGCTATATTAAAAAAGAAATGTCCATCCGTGCGAAGCCGGGACGAGCCGCTAGTTAGTAATAAAGAAGTGCAAGTGTTACATAATTTAAAAGAGAAATTCCCTATTATCCACTTCTACAATTCTTCGTCATCATCAGCCCCTCTTGAACCGCTGCTGGCTGCCTCGATTCTGCGCTAGTCTGGGCCTCTAGCAACCCACGGTCTTGGTTAAATCCTCGAATCATCTCCCTTCTATAAATTACTTCTGCCAATTTAATCGAATTGCTTATGGCCAGATAATGCGAGTAGGTAGGTAGGTACCTACATTGTGTTGCGAGAAATGTTTAACAACACCTGACCTGAGTCATACTCCCCTATCATACTCTCGTATGTTTGGTGTTAGCTATGCTAATAATGTAATGCTTAGAAAATAAACTGATTAACACAGTAAACGCTCAATATTATATTGTGATAAATGACACGTATTTTGAAATGATGATGACGGTAGTCTGATGTCTTGAAGAGTAAATTAAGGATGGTTATTCGTGTTATTATCACAACTGTACACATAATAAAATATGCTACGCAAACAGATAGCTACATAGATATAACTCGGATAGGTACTTAATGTTTTATAGCCATCAATGCCCTTGGGTTAGTGCGTGATGTTTGCCAGTGTCATTTTTAGGGTTCCGTACCCAAAGGGTAAAATGGGACCCTATTAAAAAAATATTATTATACTCTATATTTATTTTCTTTCTTAAATCTAGATTTTTACAATATTTTAATATAAAACAATAAAACATTATAAAAACCTAATCCTAGAGTACCGTCAGCAGCGAGGCAGGGCCAAAGCTATCGGTGGTCAGGGCTATTATTATTATTACTAAATGCCATCGCACACTAGAAGACACGCGACTGCGACAGCTCGGCGTCTAGACGCGATGACAGGCTGCGGCCGACAATTTGCATATTTTGTTCAAAGCTCCGTGCACTAGGCGTCAGTCGCAGAGTCGCGAAACTGACGCTCACAACTGTCGCACGACTGTCGATATCGTCGTGTGTGCGCGTGCACGTCGCGACTAGACGCGGCGACTTGCCGCAGCGACAAGTCGTCCAGTGTGCGATGGCATTATGACTCCGTCGAACGTCCGTCTGTCTGTCTGTCTGTCCGTCTGTCACCAGGCTGTATCTCATGAACCGTGATAATTAGACAGTGAAAATTTTCACAGATGATGTACTAAAAAATTAAATTAAATAAATATTTAAGGGGGCTCCCATACAACAAACGCGATTTTTTTTCCAATTTTTTTCACTGTCTTAATAACGGTAGCAGGGAGAAACTTTAATTTTTTTATAGATAAATGGTACGGAACCCTTCGTGCGCGAGTCCGACTCGCACTTGGCCGGTTCTTATTAACCTCTTGTTCATTTACGATTACACAGTAGCATTAAGTCTTAAGTCTTTTATTAGGTACAGATGCCTGCACGTCAAGCTGTCAAAATGCTTCAATAAATGTTCAACCAGATTCCTTAAACCTACATAGTAAGTTCAAAGTCTATTGAGGAAAAACAGTTTGTGGTGCCTAGTCTGATCTGCAGGCGTGTGTACATTATACAAACTTTGATGTTTTACATTGAAATGGATGAACTAAGCTTATACTTTTTTATGTGTTGAAGTGGTCTTAAACACAGAATAACAGTAGGGCTATTTCTAAAAGATATTCAACACAAAATCTTGCGAGTAGGTATTTACATCAAGAAGAAGAAATGTAAACTTTTTTTCGGTTTGTAAAATTTTGCGAGATTAAGGCGGGCTTGCACATGACTCACTAAATACGTTTAGCGATGAACATGTTTAAAATATCATTCTGTCTCTTTCAACTTCCAACAAATAGTAATGGAATGACATTTTAAACGCGTGTAGCGCTAAACTCATAATACTTACCTACCAGGGTGCCAAGTAGTGTTGCCAGATGTCCCGCTTTTGGCGGGACGTCCCGTTTTTTGGCCCTCTCAGGACGCGTCCCGCTAGACCCCTGAGCGGGACACTCAAAATCCCGCTTTTTCATTAAAGTATTGATAGTAGCCAATTCAGCACGGTAGGTAAGTAGCTTTGTATTTATGTATGTTTGTAACGAATAAACTCAAAAACTACTGGACCGATTTAAAAACAGGCTATATTTAAAAAAAAGAAAAAAATGTTAACCTTGCAAAGCCGGGACGGACCGCTATCGCTAGTAAAGTATAAGTAGATACTTACGATTTTTTTTTCTGTCCCGTTTTTTTCGTTCTAGTCCCGTTTTTTTTACGTTGAGGTCCCGATATTTAGAAAATCGGATCTGGCAACACTAATGCCAAGTGAAAATGTTGTTTGCCATTCAATCAAGTTTTAACGAAAACGAGAATTTGTATGACAACATTTTTAATAACCTCATTGTCATCAGGGTGCCTAGTTTTGTTTACTATCCGTATTCATTGGATTACGTTTACGAAAACGAAAAGTGACAAACGAGAAGAGTTAACATTTTGCCATAGAAACTGACGTTTCTGTTAACGTGATCGAATAGCGAAGGAAACTCGCACTTAATCCATCGATTTAAAATCTTTAAATCGATGACTTACTCACATACAAATTCTCGTTTTGGTAGAAGTATATGGCTCGTAAAAGGCACTCAAATCAATTCCGGACTTTTTAGATTTAATTCTCTTATGACTGATTTCACCATTGACCCTTAAGTTTTAGGTGACCTCTAAGCCATGTTAGGTGACAGTTGTTGCAGCAAAACCGTCACCTAAAATGGCTTAAGGGTCACCTAAAACTTAGGGATCAATAATGAAAATGGGCATTAGGCTACCATACTCGTACTTAATGCCTATAACGGATTGGATCTGTAAATGCACGTTAACTTGTGCACAATAAATTCCAGTTGTTCTCGTATGATTGCAAGTCATCAAAACCAACGAACCCCCATTAGGCCAGCGTGTTCGTTATAGACCCATCTTCTCATGTCCTACTGTCCATCTCGTAAAGTTTGAGCTCACTGCGATGATAAGGTATATTATTATTCCCATGCTGGTCTGATGCTGATGATGATGATGCTGGTCTAATATTGTCGTGGAATAATGGCACTCGTTGCTGTTGTGTTAGGTACTCCGGTACTTTTACTCGTCCGGTGAGTGAAAGTACCAGAGGCCTATCTCTCACCCCTCCCCCCTCCCCCCTCCCAATTCCTACTCCCTCCTCAAGATGCAACTCCTTCCTCAAGGCCGGCAGCGCATCTGCGATTACTTGCGGGGGTGTCCATGGGCGGCGGTGATACTTTCATCAGGTGACCCGCCTGCTCGTTTGCCTCCATTTAACATAAATAAGACGAAAAAATGTCATCATCATCAAGCTCATTTTATGTCCCTACTGCTGGGGCACGAGCCTTCCCTATGGATGGATAGAGAGAACGGGCCAAAAACGACCACGCGGGCCCAGCGCGGGCTGGTGGTTGATAACGACTGCTAATGCATCCGGGACCAACGGCTTTACGAGGAGCTCGAGATGATACATTTTTGGTCACCTATCCGATGATCCACCTTTGCGAAAGTTGCTGAACCTCAGCACTCGCAGACCGGGCGCGTTAGCCACTGCGCCATCGAGCTCCTCGAAAAAAATGTTTCAGCTGCCTAACTTTCCCGCTCCGCACATCCGCACATCAACCGATCGGCTAGCAACCCATCACTATCTTATCTATTCCACCTTGGAGCCCTACTTTGATTACGCTAAATGTGGCGTCGAGGTAGGGTTAACCATACTTTAAAATAACGTATCCTACGTTATTTTCCATCCCCATACTTTATTCTTTTTAATAAAAATAAAGTATGGAAAAATACTTTATTTCCGACCGACTAATGCGTGCGTTTGAACGGAATATTCCTGTTGACTTAATTTCTGAACAGTAACTACTGAATGATACTCGAGACTCAGGTGAAGTGAAACGAATCATAGTTCATGATGATCTCCTATTTATGTTCACCATCTATTGTTTACATTGTGGAATGCAATAAATAATTGAAATGAATTTAATTGAAACGAAACGCAACGCAAATTTCTGAACGCGCTATAAAACAATAAAATATTATTAGATAGTGCCAAGAGTACAAAGAATTACATTTTAAACATTTAAATAAATAAATTTCAAAAATACTTTGTTTTTCTTCAAATCCTTTTTTTAAATACTAGTTAGTGATAGATTTACTTTAATTTCCTGAAAAATGGTTGGCAACCCTACGTCGAGGTCACACTCAAATTTTGTAATTTTGATGCTTTTGGGCTTTTTAAGCCTTTTTGGGCGAAGAACGTAAGAGTATGTATATATACCATTACGGTAAATGTTGATCAGACGCGACCTCACGCGAGCACTTTGTTGATCCGAAAATGTATGTTGATCCGGCGCCTTTTGTTGATCCAATATGTATCTCTGGTAACTAATGTGGCTCCGGCCGGATCAACGTCTACACTCACGGGACTGCTTACTAAAGTTCGCCGAAGTTGATCCGATATACAAATCCACCTTGCGATAGTTACGGAAAATGTTGATCCGATTTAAATGAGCCAATCAGAGCACAGCAAACGATCGGATTGGCTGAATGCAGCCGCGACGTTGCCGTTTCGTATCTTTGGCCACAAAATACAGAATAAAAGCTTCATACAATGTGCGCTCCGACAACCACTCACGGACACAGAGTCAGTCAGAATCAAAGGCGGTTTCTGGGTAGTGCGAGCGTGAGTGCCGCCCGCTGCGTTGTAAGTCAATTGTGAACTAGTTTACGTTATTGGAATAGGTTGACATTTTGTATACTTAAGTAATCTTGATGACAATGCAATAATATGGTGACCTGGACCTGATGCTGCAGCCAGGATCGTCTCTCACAAGGGAAGTCCTCAATGGTTAAGCTTATAGAGTTGAAATTTGGACATTTATGTACACCCGATGACAATGCAATAATGTGGTGACCTTGACCTGATGCTGCAGTCAGGATCGTCTCTCACAAGGGAACTCCTCAATGGTTAAGTGTATAGAGTTGAAATTTGGTACACATATATACACCCGATGACAATGCAATAATGTGGTGACCTTGACTTGATGCTTCAGCCAGGATCGTCTCTCACAAGGGAACTCCTCAATGGTTAAGCGTATAGAGTTGAAATTTTGATACACATATGTACACCCGATGACAATGCAATAATGTGGTGACCTTGACCTGATGCTGCAGCCAGGATCGTCTCTCACAAGGGAACTCCTCAACGGTTAAGCGTATAGAGTTGAAATTTGGTGCACATATGTACACCCAATGACAATGCAATTATATGGTGACCTTGACCTGATGCTGCAGCCAGGATCGTCTCTCACAAGGGAACTCCTCAACTGTTAAGCGTATAGAGTTGAAATTTGGTAAACGTATGTACATCCGATGACAATGCAATAATATGGTGACCTGGACCTGATGCTGCAGCCAGGATCGTCTCTCACAAGGGAATTCCTCAATGGTTAAGCGTATAGAGTTAAAATTTGGACATTTATGTACACCCGATGACAATGCAATAATGTGGTGACTTTGACCTGATGCTGCTGTCAGGATCGTCTCTCACAAGGGAACTCCTCAATGGTTAAGCGTATAGAGTTGAAATTTGGTACACATATGTACACCCGATGACAATGCAATAATGCGGTGACCTTGACCTGATGCTGCAGCGAGGATCGTCTCTCACAAGGGAACTCCTCAACTGTTAAGCGTATAGAGTTGAAATTTGGTAAACGTATGTACATCCGATGACAATGCAATAATAAGGTGACCTTGACCTGATGCTGCAGCCAGGATCGTCTTCTCATGAACAACTGTTAACTGTCTCGAGTTCAAATTTCACAGAATGCTGGTTATGGCTTGTGTGCACTACACAGTTTGGACCCGCCAAACCGGCGGATGTCCAACAGTGGACTTCAAATGTTTCTTGAGCTATAGTTTGTCAAAACAAATCTAATGAGCACAAACACGACGAGGATATTGCTTAGTTGAAGAGTTCCTATGGCCAACTTCCGGCTTCCATCAGCAGACCAGCTCCATGGTACCATATTATTGCATTTTCACCCAAGATACCTTATCATCATCATCAGCCCAAACTAGTCCACTGCTGGACATAGGCCTCCCAACAAGGCGCGCTACTGAACCCAAGCCTCGGTTCTCCGATTCAGTCGCTGCCAAGCCACCTTTATCTCAATCAGGCACCGGAAAGTAGGTCAAAATTAATTTACATGATTTGAACCGGAAAGACATACAGACATACGAACGAAACTAGTTAATTAATAAAAGCTTGTATTAGGCAATCCATACTTTCATATTGCATACCTACTTATATTATAAAAGCAAAAGTACTATGTCTTTCTGTTTGTCTGTTACCTCTTCACGACTAAACCGCTGAACCGATCTTCATGAAATTTAAAATGAAACAACTTTTACGGATCTACTCGCGTTTATTTTACACATTCATCATCATCATCACCATCAGCTCATTTTTGTCGCCACTGCTGGAGCACGAGCCTTCCCTATGGATGGATAGGGAGAATGGGCCATAAACCACCACGCGGGCCCAGTGCGGATTGGTGGTTGTTAACGACTGCTAATGCAGCCGGGACCAACGGCTTTACGTGCCTTCCGAAGCACGGAGAAGCTCGAGATGATAAATTTTTGGTCACCCATCCGATGACCGGCCTTTGCGAAAGTTGCTTAACCTCAACACTCGCAGACCGGGCGCGTTAACCACTGCGCCATTGAGCACATTACTTTTAGTTAATGTTTTTCCTGACGTTTCGAACCCTAAAATAAATGCGAGTAGATCCGTAACAGTTGTTTTATTTCAATGTGTAGTGTTCACGTAAACTTTAGAAAACAATTCATAAGTTTAATTTGTTTTGTGTAAACCTGTTTTAAAGGATAGCGACATGAGTAAAAAAAATAAAAAAAATGAATGCCTCAAGCTTTTAAAATTGAAATGTTCGTGCTCACCTTGGCATTGGGTCATCCATCTTATTCATCTAATCAAAGACAGAATCCACATTCATAACAAACTGAACGTACGAACTTATTTTCCTGAGTTTCCTATGGTCATCTTCCAGCATCATCAGACTCTGGTTACCATCTAGCACCAAAGTACTCGTCAAGACGAATCATACGAGCCCAAACTCGATGGGACTGTGTCGTTTAATTACCGAGTTCCTATGGCCATCTTCCAGCTCCATCATCAGACCCTGGTTACCATCTAGCATCAAAGTACTCGTCAAGATGAATCATACGGGCCCAAACTCGATGGGGTTGTGTCGTTTAATTACCGAGTTCCTATGGCCATCTTCCAGCTCCATCATCAGACTCTGGTTACCATCTAGATTCAAAGTACTCGTCAAGATGAATCATACGGCCCAAACTCGATGGGGTTGTGTAGCTTAATTACCGAGTTCCTATGGCCATCTTCCAGCTTTATCATCAGACCCTGGTTACCATCTAACACCAAAGTACTCGTCAAGACGTATCATACAAGCCCAAACTGGATGCGGTTGTGTCGTTTAATTACCGAGTTCCTATGACCATCTTCCAGCTCCATCATCAGACCCTGGTTTTCCATCTAGTACCAAAGGACTCGTCAAGACGGATCAAACCAGTCCAAACTCGATGGGTTTGTGTCGTTTAACTACCGAGTTCCTATGGCCACCTTCCGGTTCCATCATCAGACCCTGGTTACCATCTAGCAACAAAGTACTCATCAAGACGAATCATACGAGCCCAAACTCGATGGGGTTGTGTCGTTTAACTACCGAGTTCCTATGGCCACCTTCCGGTTCCATCATCAGATCAGCTCCATGTCATAATAATTTTGCATTGTCGTCCGATTCACACATGCATGCAAAATTTCATCTCAATCGTTAACCGGGAAGTGGATCAAATTTAACTTGCCAGATTTAATTACAGACGAACAGACAACGGGGCAGGTGAAACTAAATAAAAGCTTGTATTGTAAAATAACACAAATTCACTCTATATTCTACTGGGTTATCTCTCTGTCACACGCAGAACGCGACGTTGCCGCTTTGTGTTCAAGTACCTATTCGTCCATTTTGGCTCCGGATCAACTTAGTCTAAGTAAATGTCGCATATAAGTAAAATATATTCTGGATCTAAGAAATCATATTCAGTATGATTTTTTCGAACGTTGCTGGATCAACAAATGTTGGTCAAATCGCTGACGAGTATGTTGAAAACCTGTAAGTGCAGCTCCACCGACGTCACACGCGCATCAAGGACGGATCAAAGTATATCAGTTTGCGCTACGGGGAGCCGAGTATACACGTAAAATAGGTGGATCAACAATTGTTCTAACTTCACATTTACCGTGAAAGGTTCATTATATATATATATATATATATATATATATATATATATATATATATATATATATATATATATATAAAATTCTCGTGTCACAGTTTTCGTTGCCATACTCCTCCGAAACGGCTTGACCGATTTTGATGAAATTTTTTGTGCTTATCCGGTATCTATGAGAATCGGCCAACATCTATTTTTCATCCCCCTAAATGTTAGGGGTAGTCCACCCCTAAATTTTTTATTTTAATTTTTTAGACAAAATTTTTAATTTCTATTTTTTTATGATACAACATACAAAAATACATACAATCCTCAATTTTCACCCTTCTACGATCAACCCTTATTTGTGGTACGAAGTCCGCCGGGTCAGCTAGTATATATAATATATATATATATAAAGCATCAATATTACAAATGTTTAAATATATTTTTTATATTTATATTATATATAAGTATGTATATATTATTTATAGATATTAAAATGACCATTATCCCATCAAAATTACAGATGGCGATATGTCATCGTGCGGCTTCCAAGGATCCTCGACCATCAACATCGACTTGGACGGTGACAACAGTCACTACAAATGCGGCCATCTGGCGATGACTTACACCGGCCTGTGTTTACTACTAGCGCTAGGCGATGATTTGTCAAGGATCAATAGGAAAGCATTGGTTGCAGGTAATGTTTTAACTTAGAGACTACCACCAAACCCAGATACAATCATAGAAATTCTATTGTTTGTCGGTTAAAAGCGCGGCTGTTAAGGAAATGCACATTCAAACTCTTTATTGACAAGATATTTTTTTTTTAATTTGGTCTCGGTAGTTCTGCGGTCAGAGCATTGGACCGGTTATCCAAAGGTCGTGGGTTCGATTCCCAGTCGAGCTTCCTGAGACTGGTTGATTTTTTCTAGAATAGAATAAATAGAATAAAACACTTTATTGTACACATACAAAAAAACCACATACATGTTTACAAACAATTTAAAATTAAAATTGGAGTCGTACAAAGGGCGACCTTATCACTAAAAGCGATATCTTCCAGGCAATCTAGGGATGGAGAGGATTGATAATAAAATAAAAAAGTTAGTAAGATTTTATCTTGTAATTTCGAACACGACAAAATAGTTCACCCAAATCGGTCGAGCCGTTCTAAAGTTCTTCTCTTTATGCTCTGACAAACATGTGGCTACTGATTTTTATTATTATAGATGTATTTTTTTTTATTATCAGCCACTAACTTCCCCACTGCAGGATAAAGTTCTTGCCAATTCTTCAAGTGGGAGTTCTACTATTTCTACCATATGATTTTTTACCTACTAGATCTACACACTGCTGCGTTATCGCCTTGAAATAGTATATATATGTATAACCTTTTTTATAATAAATGCTTCCAAATGGAACGAACGATTATTATGTACAATATTGACATATTTATCGCTACATTGACTCATCCCGCCATGTCGTCGTCGTCCGCTTGTTGGGACCCATGATGATGTGGCAATGTTTGCCCAGATTTCGTCGGCCATACGGGCAACGTCTCCGGCTGTCAAGGGACTGGCCTTGTATGTATGTTTTATAAATATAATAAATTTAATTGTCGTTTGCATTAAAGGCGTGAAGGCGCTGCAGACCGAGGAAGGCAATTTCTCAGCGACGCTGTCCGGCTGCGAGTCGGACATGCGCTTCGTGTACTGCGCCGCCTGCATCAGCTACATACTGGACGACTGGGCCGGGTTCAACGTCGACAGCGCCACCGAGTACATACTCAAATCTATTGTGAGTTTTACTGAAGATACACTTATAAATCGTCGTCAATATTTTTGCAAGTCGCTGGGGGAAAGCTCTCGTAAATAAAGTGAATAGTAGCTAGTTAGGGTTGCCTATTCGATTGTTGTTGTTAATAGCCTGCTGCTGATCGCCATTATGGCAAAAATATGGTATAAAAATAGTAAAAACTAAAATAGGATTTGCAAAAAATATAAAATTACATATCATATAACTGTCGTTCAGATATTATCATATATGGGTTATAAATGGGCTACTTGGACCACGATACGATAAACCCGAGCTGGGGTCCTATCCTAGTTAAAGGCAAGTTCTGGAAATCAAATTAGATCTTTCTGGAGAAGTCTAGCAAGGGCCGTACTAGACTACTAGGTGACACGCTTATACGTGATGCCACCCACCCTATGACGATTGTTTGGTTAAGCTACGGCTTGTGAATACTTAAGCTTTTAAGTTATTTTTTTAAAGTTTTTGAGGTTTTTCGGCTTTAGAACTCACTAATAAATGTTTTGTCCTTCCAGAACTACGATTTCGGTATTGCCCAGTGTCCCGAGCTGGAATCGCACGGAGGCACCACGTACTGCGCACTCGCCACTCTCAGCCTCACCAACCAGTTGCACAAATTGTCGGAACAACAAGTGGAAGGGCTGAAACGCTGGCTGCTCTTCAGGCAGGTCGACGGGTTCCAAGGGCGGCCGAACAAATCCGTCGACACATGCTACAGTTTCTGGGTAGGAGCCTCATTGAAAATCCTAGATATTTTACACATGAGCAATTATGGTAACAACAGAAAGTACGTTTACGAAACTCAGGATTGCGTGGTAGGCGGTTTCTCCAAGTGGCCTGACACCTGCACGGATCCTATGCACACTTATTTGGGCCTGGCGGGTCTTAGTCTTATAGGAGAGAATGGCCTGTTAGAGATTGTACCTACTTTGAATATTACGAATAGAGCGTTTGAACACCTCAAAACGTTGCACGACCAGTGGGCGAGGGAATCTTAGCTATTCTGATAAGTCAATTATTCAACTATTCTGATAATCAATACTGATTTTTGTATGTCAACTAAGCTTTCAGAGTTTTAAGTTTATGGCTGTTAATCGAATTTTTATTGTTTATTAAATATACGTACGCAGAAAGTTTGAGAATCTTAAATGCAATTATAGGCGCCAATTTAGTAAAAATAATATTAAATTGCTGGTTTTATTATCAATGTGTGACTAAGGGCTGATTTTTTCAGAATAGTTGTATAATGCAATGCGTCTTAAAGCATAACACTCGCATTCGACGATTTTAAAATCTATCATATACTAATATTATAAAGAGGAAAGCTTTGTACTTTTGTATGTTTGCAACGTATAAACTCAAAAACTACTGAACCGATTTAAAAAATTCTTTCACCATTAGAATGCTACATTAGCGCTGAGTAACATAGGCTATATTAAAAAAGAAATGTCCACCCGTGCGAAGCCGGGACGGGCCGCTAGTATTTAATATTTTTAATAAAATGGCATCACTTAAACCACGCTGAAATTTATCTGTTCTGTACAAAGGTGAATAAACGTTTATTCGGGAGGTTATAATGATCAATATATCATGGCGGCGATTTTTCGTCTCTTGTGATATCGTATTTTATACAATCATTTTGAAAACGTTTTTACAGGAATATCTTTTCCTTTCGGTCATGTGACATTTTCATTAAATGGGTACAATTTTATCGCATGAAGTCTCATCCAAGAGTTGAAAAATCGAGTTTACCACGGGATATCGAAATTCATTTCGCCGTTTGACATAAGATCGGCAAAACATTTGGCCTTTCTGTACTGATCGAACAAACAACTGACCAAAATATATTTTGTCGATTTAACCATTGACATTTCTATCATTGATCGAATAACTGTAAACTCCTCTTTGAGAGAAAGCTGAGAAAATATTTAAAGTGCATTGTAAAAATCTAGTTATAATTCTGCTTATGACACATTATTAACAACTACCTACAATAGGGTATTTGACAGGTTTTAGAAAAATATGTGTAATGGTTAATTTTAGCATAATATATTTGCAATTTGATTAATTCGTTGTGAGTTTCTTTATTTTTTATGAATGTCGCCATTAAAATTTAAATGAACAAAACAGCCGGCAATACTTTGAAGACGCCATGCATGTAGGTCACGTGATGTCGTGACGTCACCTGCTTGTAAGCAAACTTTTAGCTGTCAAATCAAACGTACAAAACTTCGATTGACATTTACTGTAAACAAGCTGGTGACGTCACTCCAGATTCAGCGTCATCCCGTGCGTTTTCGATCACGTGGTCGATCATAAAAAAATATTTTATTTTATTAATGATTTTTTATAAAAATTATACTTATTTAAAATTATGTGCTGGCTAAATTAGTTTAAAAACATGTTTACTGTTAAGTTAACAATAGTTTGATCAATATTTTCATTGTAGTCAAATACCCTATTTAATGGACTCCATTCAGCAAGTATGTACTATGACAAAAATAATAACCAAGCACAATATTCTCAATCAAGAGGTCTTAGATCTATTCGACAAGCGATAGAAAGCTATCAATACCAAGATACCAATCATTCATTCGACCAAACGTTTATTCGACCAAATGTTCATCAATGATAGAAATGTCAATGGTTATATCGACAAAATATATTTTGGTCAGTTGTTTGTTCTATCAGTAACAGAAAGGCCAAATGTTTTGCCGAAATAAATTTCGATATGCCGTGGTAAACTCTGAAAAATCAGCCCTTAATTGCTTTAATAGTTATAGTTCGCTAGTAAATTGTAACTATTGCATTTATTAAGTTTATCGGTTCGACCTTGTTATATAACTGCTTTATTTTTTAATACAGTTTTTTTTTAAAGTTTTAGATTTAATATGTTGTAATGTCATGTAAATATCTGTCAGAATTATAACTGAAGTGTACCTAAAACTGCGTAAAACATAATGTTTCTTGTATGTATTTCAGTTTGTAATGTCGTATCTATCAAAAATATTGTATAAGCTGTAAAAATATCTCGTCAATTCTCGCCATATTCAAAGAAACGTCAAACATCTTTTATTTCTATTTGTCCATATGTACTTTTTACTATTGGAGATAGGTGGCGTGCAGCCATGTTAAGCTACTTAGCGCGTGATTGTCGCCGGATGGTGACCAAAAGTTTGTTCTCAATTTTCATCCTAGTTTTTGAAGGTACGTTAAACCGTTTAGGAAGCTTTTACAATGTTTTTGTCGAGAAAAAAATATGGGCGTCTTGAAAAAGCTCTTTTATCTAGTTCAAGATTCAAGTAAAAGTAATCATTTTATCTCTCAAAATTAACTTGTAAGAGAGATAAAATTTTAAAAGTTAAAATAAGTTTAAGACATTGGTGATTTTTTATAACTATGACGGTTGATTATACTATTTCTACCATATGATTTTATACCTACTAGGTCTACACACTGCCGCGTTATCGCCTTAAAATGGTATTTATTATTTTTTATGATAAATGCTTCCGAATGGAACAAACTATTGTTATGTCCATTATTGACATATTTATCGCCACATAGTTAAACCAAAATGGCTCTTATTGCATTGTCTTAACGTTGGTCTAATGGCCGCGTTTGTTGTGCTAACGTTGAGGATATTATATGGAATCAAAAAATCGATTTTTAATTAAGGCTTGCGTATAAAAATATTTTGTCAAAATTTCGCTTGTTACTATTTACAGTATTATTTTCGAATTTCTATGCTTTGTATGTTGTTTAAAATAATATTTAGTACTTAATAGGATTTTTGTAAATAAATAGGTGCTAATTTACAAAAGTGGGTACCCGGTACCGATAGGCGTCTAGATGAGACAACGACTTATTACAATTAAATTAAAAAAAATACACAATTTTTTTATAGTACAATATCGGTATAACCCGCATTGTGCCATATGTAACTGGTGGATATTGAGAGGTTGGGTAGTTAGGATATCAAATTATCGCACAAATTAATGTTACTAGTGATTTAGTGTAATTAAGTAACGTTGCACTATGTTAGGACACTTTGGTCACATTGCGATTTGATCTTGAGTTTAATAGTGTAATTCGGTCAAAAATATTTCAAAAAGTTTGCATTTAAAATAGTGTAATTTATTCACCAACCCATTTATTTATATTTTTTATGCGTATTGGTCATAAAACAACATAAACCTATTTAAATTGCAAAAAAACCCCTCGGCCTGCTACCAATATACATTTTATAATTATTAATGACCGGGTTTGTAGCTACCAAAGTGATCAATTTGCACTACTTTCTTTTATTTGTGTCTTTTAAACCTAATCTGCATACATTTTCTCGGTATATAGAAATATCATAGATTGTGACCAATTTTCACTGCGACCAAAGTGATCCAACTCATTAAACTTAGTGCGATTCACTTTGCTCAACACAATTACTTAACGTGAGTGATTCAGTTCCTAGATTCAGTTCACATTGCGAGCTAGTCGTTCGTGTGCGCGCGTATAGTTTTGACGACGTTCGGAATCAATCGCAACTTGTTTGGATTTTTTAAGTACACGTGTCGTGGAAATAGAAAATTTACGTCACCGGTCAAACTTCATAGTCACTACTGGCATTTCCAACTAAAGAAACGCAATTTGTGTGCGAGTCCAATTCGTACGATTATTAAGGTATGTTTAAAGTACGATACAAATCGCCTTATTCGCATAATATTAGATTCTCAAAATATGAGATTCTTAAATTATTAGATTATCAAAATAGCAGATTCTCAATATAGTCAAAGTACAATCAAGAAAAAAATCATTAAATTATTTTTCTAATTTTATTTTTTAAATTTGCAGTCAAAGTAATCAAAAACAAAAAATATAATCCACGTTTACTTAAAAAATAAATGCAATGGCAACCGCATGCTTAAATCATGGCAAAGTCCTTAGCAATCAAAATTCTTAATTTTTATTTAATGACGATAACATATTTAAACAAGTTTCTACAGTAATTTTGTTTGAGGTGCAATCAGATATTATATTGCCAATTTAATTATCTTTGTTTAATTGCTATCTTGCTCTTTTCTTCCAAGGCAATAAAATGAATTTCTTACTAGTCTAATGCTCTGTGTTTTTGCTTCTGTCTTTAATAATTTTCTAAATTGAAAGAGGGTTGGTTTAGATGTAATTTTAGTATTTATTCTACGGTGCCAACCCTCAACCGCATTCGTTGTTCGATTTTTTTCATTGTGGCAGCTAATTATGTCTTTAGTTATTTTTTGCAACCATTGGCTGTTAAAATATTCAATTTTTTTTGTGACAATTCAGTGTCGGGTGACATTTCTTGTATCAATAGATATGCTTCTGGTATTAAGGTTGGTGGCAGCAAAGCCAAAAGGGTACACAGATGCGTAAATTTGCGGCCTTCTGCAATTTTATTGTAAGCCAATTTTTTGCTCATCTTGAACACAGCATTCATAAAATGATAATAGCATCCTTTAATACTAATATCCGGAAACACTTCTCTCATTGCTTGAATAGCTGCGATTTCGTAGTTGCATTTATAAGTACTGATACTAAATTGAAATTGTTCTTTCAGTATACTGAATAATCGCCTGTAAGTATTCAGGAGCTTATTTGGCAGTAAAGCGTAGACAATAGGAACAAAATCAATCGTATCGTTGTCTCTAGCAATATCAATATGCAACGTGTACAATTGATAGAACGGAGTCGGTGTTACTTTAAAAGTACCATCACCGTAAATAGTTTTGAACTGACTGAAAACGTTCGCGGAGCTTGGGACGTGGCAATGTTGAAAATATTATAATTCTGTCATCTGATTCAGTATTGTAGTCATCAAATAAAAATAAATCTTCTACAAGATGTAGCGGCAATCTTACATTTTTTGACTTTGACCATTTTGAATTTCCAACGATCTTGAATTTATTCCGGGTTCTGTATAGTGAATCTTTCTTTGATGTAAATTTAGGAACATATTCTTTACCATTAAATGAGTCGTTTTAAAAAAATATATATTTATAAATTTTTGGAATAGATTCCAAATGATCACATACCTCTTTTTTGCATCTGCCCGTTAATGAATCTATCAAATTCCGTTCAAAATCACGAGCACAGGTATGCTTGCCCACACGTATTATCTCATTACAGTTGAGCGTAATTGATGTATGGAAATCATGTTGGTTGCAACAGCGCCAGTTTGTAGTGCGCAGTCGGGCACGACAAACTGGCAATTTTTGAATAAAAAATAGACTTATATTTCATAAAAATTTAAAAATTGTACTTGTAGCCGGCATGTAAAAGGGCGGGCTTGTTTTTTTGATTGTTTATAAATACAACACTAGAACTAGACTCCTCACACGAATTTGAAACCATTATTGCTCAAATTATCAAAACAAATATTGGGTCTCTATTAGAATGACCTTTTCGCTGAAAGACAATTCACGTTGGATGACTTAAAAGCAAGGTACCTACATAGCCGAAAGACATTTCAGCTACATGATATAAAAGCAGAGTGCCCTGTCAGCAGAGAGTCAACTCAGCCGGACGACATAGAAGCAGAATGAGCTAGTAGCAAAACGTCTGGAATTGCGAATAGTCCGTATGTTTAGAATACCTTATTAGCCGGAAGTCAAATTAGTTGGATGAGATAAACAGAGAATGAGATAGTAGTGAAAACATCTGGAAAAGAACATAGTCTGAATCGTATGTCAACTAGGTACCATCTCTCAATCAGAATCAGAATGACCTGTTGGATGACATGAAAGACAAATTCGCCCATTGTAACTCTGGCAACTTTACCATGGGATAGGTTGACTGCCACTCTATCCATAGTCATCCAAGTGTAGATGAATTATCAGAATTAAAAAAAGTGTAGGTAACGTTTATTTTTTTGTAAAACCCTTTATTTTTTATGAAACCATTGATAAAATTTAAATTTTAAAGCTAAAACAACTTTTGGTGCAAGCCGCTCCTACATTGAATCCTTAAAAAAAAATCCCCAAATTTGACACGCTTAATGTGAGTAATGCGACTGATATGTTTAAAAAAATTGTGTGCTGTGATTTTCTTTTCTTTACATTTTTTGATTTCTCCTATATTTTTTGGCAAAAATAATGTCATTTTTTTTCGGTCTTCATGTCCGTTCTATCAGGTATAATTTTTTATTTGATTAGGAGTTAACTGGGCTTGCAGTAAATTTATAACAAGAAATTTAGCATCTTTAAGAGCATTTAGCTTTCATGTCTATTTAGTAACTATGGCATTTAAATATCAAGACGTTTTGCTACTATATCATTCAACGCTCATGTCTTTTTAATAATTATGGCGTTTTATTATAAAGACGATTTGCCGCTAAAGTCTTTTGAATTACGAAATTTTAAGATCCAGATGTTTTGCTAATAAGGCGTTTAGCGTTCATGTCTATTTATTAACTATGGCGTTTTAATATCAAGACGTTTGGGTGATATTGTCATTTTACAACGTGGGTATTCTGGTAGTGACCCCAAATATTTGATGTGTAATGAAATGACAAATGACACGACGTTATTTTAATAAATAATTCTCACATCTCATACCAGTAGGTATTACAAATAGCAAATAGGTTTTATATCATTTTATGAGTCATGTCATTGTTATGTTAACTGGATAGTTCTACATAGAAAACATCCCTAAATAAAATTAATTTTTCACGTTGAATGTTCAATTTCGGTAATATTGAGAATCTAATATTTAAAGAATCTCATATTTTGAGAACCTAATATTATGCAAATAAGGCACAAATTCGTGTACAATGTGCGGCTGGCCTAAGCTACCATAACTTCATAATATCTATAAACGGCCGTCTGTCAATTGTTAGTTCCAATTAGAGGACGTAGCGCTGCATCAATTTCTAGCATCGAGAGATCTACGACAAGAAGTCGTTAATTGTTTTTGCTATGCCTATGAACTCGCGGTTAATTGGAAGAGTTGCGCTTAGTAAATCGCATTGCTAAATTAAAGATATGCACGCTTTTCTTATTGCATAGTTTTGTTTATTATTGCCCATTAATCTTATTTAAAAAGTTAACGTTTGTTTAATGTTATGTTTGTGTAAACTCTACAGATTACTGTAATATTGTATGTTCGGATATACTTGCGTATTTTGTATTGTAAGCAGGAGGCTTTGAATAGATATGCCGTGTTTTGTTCCCGTCATGTAAACTGCATTTCAAATTAGAGTGAAAGAGACAAAACACGAGCTAACTAATCGAAGCTTATACTCAGTTTATTAGTACGGGATTTTGTGTTTTATCGTGACGTTTCGGATCCTTACGGTAGTGTTGGCTGTCTTAAAATTATTTTGTTAGAATGTACTGTCAAACTATGTTGATTTGTACTAAAATATAAACGTAAATGGATATGTACTCTTAAAGCACTTATAATGATAGTCTGTTTTAATGAATTTTTGTTATTATTATATAACTCTGTTAATGAAATCATTGGAGCTAGCGCCATCTGTGTTAATTTTGCTATACCTACTTAACTTTTAGTCAGTTGAATTGTCTTATGTTCAAATCAAAATTACCCTTATGGCTGTTGGGATAAGGCGTAAAGCATTAAATTTCCATAGTATGTAAAACAGCAAGAGGAATAGCAAGAAAAGGAAAGGAAAAGGAAGGAAAAGCAAGCTTTTTAACTATTCTACTTTGTCTTTGCTGGATAATTTCATTTCGATGCGCTAATGCAGAAAAAACAAGCATAAATAGTAATTCATGTCTCAATTACTTTAAAATCATATTACCACTAAATACATACTTCTATATTATAATAGTGTACATTATTGTGTACAAACACACACACACACGCACACCCTCACACACGCACTCATCCTCGCACGCACGCACGCACATTATGACGTTAAATGCATATTTCTCTATCCAATTATATTGTATCTTAAACATTACCAGTAATAATCTGTAGAAACATTTGCTAAAGCTACTACTACTTTTTGATCTTTTTATGAAAAACTATGTTTATATTTTGTTTTAATACTATACATGTTATAATAATAAACACTATTTAGATATTAATACTGAAGACAATTGTGTTTTTATATAATTATATTGTATAAAATACAAATGCACTATTATGTAAAATTTTATTGTAAATTAAAAGATTTTTTTAATGAATCGATTTTAAAACGGTGTCAACGGCTTTTTTAACGTTACGCGTGTGTAAACACGCGTTAATCGATTCAGTTTCAATTATAAAATTATAATGAGTTATATAAAAAATGTATTTTATTTCGCTTCCTGCCATTATTTTAAATTAATGTATGCTACAATTTTTTAAACTATATGTCCGAGAAACACCATGTTTAAAAAATTATAGCATAGAGCTTAGTGCATTTAGGTCTTGTTCGGTTAGTTAATATAAAATCAGGTCTACAAAGAGATTTCAGCCTCTCAAGGTGATTTTGATCCAACTTTAATCACCACTAGCACCATTTATGTCCTAAATGCTGGGGCATGTTCCCTATAGACAAGGAGAACGGGCCAACGGCAACGGCTTGACGTGCCTTTCGAAGCACGGGGCCGGTCGAGATGAAATATTTTTGTAACCCAGGTGAATTAAGTCTAGTAAAGGTTGACGTTTTTCTTCAGTAGACTTAATTCACCCATTTGCAGGTGCATTAAGTATACTATGTGGTATACTTAATGCACCCAGGTGATATCAGCCAGGTTAATTAAGTCTACTAAACCCATTCGTTGACCGCATTTCCGAAAGTTGCTGAGATTGAGCAACCGCAGACTGACCGCGTTCAGCACTGCGCTATCGAGCTTCTAACTTAAATACAAAAGTTAAATTAATAAGCATTGTGGCATCGACCTCTTTGGTCGAGAGGTCGATTAAGGGCCCATTTTTCAAAATTTTTCAAGTTATTGCGAAATATACAGGGAAATTAGTTAAAATTTCGTTACAACAAAGGAAAGTTTCCTAAATTTCTTAAACGTGAAACAAAACCGTTATGATCAAAGAACTTGGGCCCTCAATCCTGACGCCTACATGTAGTGGCATAGCCTAAATCTCGCAAAGTACTATACCTGGGATTATAATCTTTATTGGAGAATTTAGTTAACATTTTCTTAAATGAATTAAGCAATATTCTCAAATCGTAAGAATGCGATAATACATACTTATGGCGGATTGGTTTGGGCCATCAATTTTTGAATATTTATACTGAGGAATTAGCAAAACATAAACTTAAGTAAAGTTTTTAAAGTTTTCGGAGTTGGTCCACTATAAAAAGTTATTTTTCATGAGTACTATCTCCTGCCTAAGGCAAAACAACGACATAAAATATGAATAAGGCAAATCACAGCGTATGAATATCACTGAAAGATATTCGTAATATCAAATGTTAACACGTCGAAGCTTCCTAACTCGATTTTAACGGGGATTTTCACTCACCGAGAGGTCGCAGTGAACTTATAAATTCGCCCTGTAATTACTTTCTAATAAGTTGTCGGAATTCATTAACAGCTAATGACGTTGTTGCGATGAGCCCTGAGACAGTTTAGCCTGTCACAATGGGATTTAATGGAAATTGGAAACTTTCTTTTCATCGCGATCCGGGTGCCACCTACAAGTTTTATTTTTTGTTCGCCACCTCGACTTAAAGTAACTTTTGATGTTTGAGTCGTTTTTGCGAAGGCTTCTTTCAGTGATAAGTAGGGATTTTGGTCTTGAAGGTACGCAGTCAAACATTGCGCGACTTATAGGTACTTTTTTGAAGCTTTTAAAGTCCATTTGCTAATGAAATAAGAGTCGTTTCATAAACCATGGACACTAACAGGTGCTGTAACACAAAAGATAGACGTAAAATAACTATAACACTAGTAATTTATAATCATTATGGCAGGAAAAAACAAAAAAAAAAACAAAATCATACTTACTAGGAATCTATTAGCAGGGAGTCCGAAATTAGTAATATAATTATATATAACTAGTGTATAGTGTATAGTTACTAGTATGTTACTTTCTAGCTAATTTTCGATATAAAAAACAACAATATATATTTTATAAATATTAATATCAAATAATACTTTTTTGGTATTCCTTATGTTCCCCCGTGTGGTGCTGGGGATAAAGAATTGCACCACCCCCTCTCTTCCCGTGGGTGGCGTAAAAGCCGACTAAGGGACTATTCCAGAGGATGGGCAGCAGCATCGCTCTGAGGTTACCCTCAACCTACTGCGATCGCCAACCCGCCTGCCAAGCGTGACGATTACGGCAAATACCCCTCATATCCTTGGGGGAGGCCTTTGTCCAGCAGTGGACGTCTTTTGGCTGAGATGATGATTCCTTATGTTATTCAGACAAAATCATGACTATATATATTTCGATAACGGAAAAACTATTAATAGGTAAATGTTCTAGGAATCCCCAGAAACCAGTGCCGCTACAAATAGGTACCTACTTTGTCTGTAACAAAAAGCTGCTAACAGACAGCTATCACAGCTATCGAAACGTGACCGCGTCGCTCCTCATAATGAGGCGTTGGAACGAGCCGAAAATATTCTTACTTCCATTAATTAAACAAGAAAACAGATCGTCTAGATAAAGCTCTATAAATCTAAATGATGAATAGGTAGGCTCACTGTCCGGATTGGAATTGTAAATTGCTTATTTGGGTGTATTTGCGGTCGCCGACGGCTGAGGCGGCTGATAAAATGTGCTGTGACGTTTTTAGGCCCGCGACAATCTTGTATCGAGGCTTTCGATTGATTAATTGATCTGTCGCCAATTGTAAATGTTGCCCGCGTCTGGATTCGTATCTTTAACGATGTAGGTACCTACCCGTAGTGGGGGTTGAATTATCGGTATCTTTAAAAGATTGTGTTGTGTGGTTAATTTATGTCACGCCTTGAAATACCTTTCCTGTATTTTTGAGAACCTTTGCCGTTGGCCTTGGTGTGGTAAAATGTGCTGTGACGTTTTTAGGCCCGCGACAATCTTGTATCGAGGCTTTCGTTTCAATTGTTGCCCGATTGATTCACATCAAATAGCTCTAAGGAAGTCGAAAAATTAAGTAGTAGGTACGTTCTTTACGCCGATAACCACAGAACACAAGAAAGAAGTTAGAAGTCGTAAGTGGGCGGAGCCCGCGCGCCACTCATGTGAGCGAACACTCATATCCAGTCCGTTTCACGATTTGACACTTCTCAGTCGTTTGCGAACTATCGAGCTGTGATTTTGCGGAATATTTACATAAATATGCCTTCTTGTGCTATTTTGACAAGCATGAAGCAAAGTAAAACATCTAATGTTATACATGGAAACATTACTTTCATCGGTACGTTCGTATTTACTGTTTAATTAGTTAAAAGTGAAAAAAAAACAACAATGTCAATAAAAATATACATTGCTTGTTAAAAACATAGTCAATGTAAATTACGTCGTTTCCAGAAAGCAATGTATACATTGTTTTGTGCAATTGTGCAAAAATGTGCAGTAAAATAGTGCAGTGCAGGGTTATCGTACCAACATTTATCGATAGTATGGTTTCTGGTAATAGTATTTGAAGACATGATTTATGAGAGATTCCTGCAATAACTTTGTTTTCCCTCGGAAATTAATACAAAATTAAAATGGATCGACGCGACGAGGCGGATGGATTAGGTTCTCACCAAATTAAGCACGATCTGTTCAATACATTGCTCAGATGATGTATTCGAAATTAAAAAATCTGGAAGACGTTATCTGAAGTCTGACGCAGTACTGACTAAAGAAATTGTTAAGTTGTATTCTGGACCTTCTGAAGTACAGTCGAGTTCAATAATATGTATACACGTGTATATGTATATATGTGTATGTTTTGACAGTTAGTAACCTTTATTTACCTTGTAATAAGAATCAACATCTGTCAAAAGTGTATACATATTATTGAACTCAACTGTACATATTTTCATAAAAAAAATTGTTAAGTTTTTATTTTATTTTGGTTATTTATTATTAACAAAATTCTGCGGAACTTCATAGATACTGCCATTTTTGACGACATTAGTATTCATCAATTTTCTGAATACTCTCAGTCGAACTATGTAACGGATTTAATAAAAGCAATAATTAAGAAATATATGAATATCCGATTACATTAATTTCTTATTATAGAACTCGAGCAGTTTGTCAAAAAGGCAGTTACCTAACAAATGATTTTTGTTAAGTAACTGCCTTTTTTACAAACTGCTCAATATGCTCTATTTCAAAGAATAATTGAACGTAGGTAGTTAAACAGAAAAATTAAAATGGATCGACGCAACGGTGCGGATGGATTGGGTTCCCAACAAATTAAGCACGATTTGTTCAATACATTTCTTGATTTCATTCAGATGATTATTGCATTAATCAGCTAACAGAAGAATAATTGCTTTACTAGATGTCGGCGCACTACCCCTTTCAATACAATTAACATAATCGATAATTGTATCACATCACTAACTTTCCACAATTTGAATGTTACTAGCGTAGCTATAAAATATTTATTTTATGTTATTAATTTAATAATTTTATTTGTAAAGTGTATAATATAACTCAATATTCTGTAAAAATTTCAAGCGTCTACCTGTTGCCGTTATCAATATCGAGCAAAAACGAGCAAAAAAAAATCACGTTGGTAAATGTCAATTACTTACATAAAAAATCGATCTATTTGTAGAAAAAACGTGTAAAGTGCGTTTCACTGAAGAGTTCCTTCGTCGCCGGTATGTTGGTACAGAAGACACCTGCACATCAACCTATCCAAAACTGTCAAATATCTCCAGTACATTTTTAACCATATACCTACCTTAGTCATAAAGTTTAAAGTCTATTGAAGAAAGACAGTTTGTGGTATGTTGATGTGCGTGTACAATAGGAGGACAAAGGACCATTTTTTTTGAAACGCACTTTAGTCACAGTTATTTCGTTATTAAAATAATTAAAGAATTTGTAGCTGATTTTGTAATTTTTTATTCATTAATTTTGTTTTCACAATTATAGGTTTTACATTTTTTAAGCAAATAGCAAACTTTTATGAAACTTAAAGTTTAAAAAAAATACCGTCCCATTGATTATTTAATTGCACAATTTCTTAGTTTTCTGGCAACATTGTGCAAATATTGACAAAGACGTAACGGCTAAATATTGACGTATAAAGTAAACTAATCCTTAACTTTATGCAATAAAGCCTATATTTCAATGTATAGTTTTTTACATAAGTTCTTTTTTTAAGTTTTCCTATTGTAGTGAGCGACGAATCGCATATCAGCGTTGTATGTATGTGGTGACAATGCGCAATGTGAATATACGCTTATTTGTGTGCGAGAGGCGACACTGGTTCCCGTACTAAGTTGTATGCATTATACTTCTATCCTCTTTTCTGTGTTCTGTGCCGATAACCAATGTTAAATAGAACTTTACATGCTGCCGGTAGTCAGTGGGTTGGGTGACCAGTTATTATTGTTATGTTTCTTTAACCCTTTATTGGGCAGAGCATGTTGAAATTTTTCATTGATTTTCGACCTTATGTTAAGGTAATAAAGTTAAAATTATGGTGTCCAATAATATCGACGTCAGAGACTGAATAGGCAGCTTAAATAACTTCATCATCATCATCATCAGCCCATACATACTCTCTGATAGGCTCAATCTTTCATATATGAACAAATAGTACGTGGTGAAGAGATCGGGCCATGTTACAAACTGGTGGCTAAATGTTGGTTCGAAGGTTTTTAACGACTGCTATCTTACTTTACAATAGGGGGCAGTCCCGGTACTGTGGAGAAAACGGGATTCCCAGTACCTACTGCGCTAACTCTGGTACGGGGAAAACCGGGAAATTCGGTATTTTCCGGTACTGAGATATTTTTTTATGTATCGCAAATAAAATAAAAAGGCTCAAAATTAAAAAATAATCCAAATTCAAAATCATTTATTCAGTTTAGGCTACACATAGCTCTTATGAACGTCATTTTATGCCATCGGTTCGTAAGTCTATCTACTCTGGGCGGGAGATCTTGTACTGAGAAGAACCGGCAAGAAACTCAGCAAGTGTCCAGCTCTTTTCTCCCTTACAGCGTCATAAATATTGGAAAATGCCCTATCATAAAAGGACACTTTCCATCACAAATTAAAACACAAAATGTAAAGGACAATCACAACATGTAAAAAACACAAAAAATAAAAAATAACTAAATAAAATATTTAAGTCTGCAAAAACAAAATTTACCAGTTTAATTTTTTACAATGTCATACAGATCTAGCTAGCTAGCTGGCTAGATCAAGGGTCAAATACAGAAGGCAACACTCCTGGACATGGCACGCATTGTCAAGAGGTTTCTTTCTCTGCAGCCTTAATCGCCGGTAGCTTGAGTCTTGCTTCGCTGCTGGCGGCGTTCTAGGTTTAGGTTTTTATAAAGGTTGTATTTTTGTATGATATTTTGTTATATTTTACTTTTTATATAATTTTTATAAAACCTAAAACTAAGATTTAAAATAAATATAGAGTGAAGAATAAAATTAAATAATAATAAATTAATTAGCACTTAAAAATATACAATAAAAGTTTCACGCAGCAACTAATAATAAACTAATAGACGCTCGCTATTGCAAACGCGGAGCTTATTATTGGCGTAATTTTAAGTTATAACAAAAGTACCGAAAGTACCGAATTTTCCGGGAAATTAATTCTCAGGGTGTTCGGCAGATCGTTGAACTTACGAAAATGGGGGGTAGGTGGGGTCATCTCCTAACCATTCAGGCATTAAAAAAAATCCTAAAAATACCAGTTTTGAAATGAAAAATTTTACAAAACATGTAACTTTCCGCATAAGGAGAAGCTCATCGAAATCGTCCAATTACTTTAAAAAAATTAATAACTCCGGTTACAAAAACGATATCGAAACAAATAACATACCATTAGAAATCTTACACTTTAGAAATGTTTAAAAAAAATCTGAAACCTTCCAACACCATTACTTTTTTTTTAAATGCAACGCAAAGTTGAGGGTTAAATTTTATTTCAACTTTTTATTTAGGTTTGGGAGGCCACAACTTTGTTTATAGCAATAACCTGTAACAAATACCATTTTTTTAGGATCCACCATCCCTTAAGATTTCAATAAAGAAAAATAATTGGCCCAAGCTATAAAAACGAAAAAATTATAGGGGTTTAGAGGTACGACGGAGGCGAAATTTCAAAAATCAAATAAAAAATCCTATAAAAAGATTTTCAAAAAGATAAAAGAAAAGATACTGCGAAAAAAGTCAATTTCCCGGGAAATACCGGGAAAAATCGGTACCGGGAATTCCCAGGAGCATGCTCTACTTTACAACCACAATGGAAACCAATTAAAGGTACTTTCGAAAGAATGTACGAAAAAAACACTGATAAAATATTATAAAAATTAACATAATCGAGATATGCATAGGAAAAACTTAAGTGTACTCTTATCTATCTATATATTTAAATATACTAGCTGACCCGGCAAACGTTGTTTTATCAATTGTTTCTAGGGAATTTGTACGGTAGAAAAAAATAACTAACTTATTGTAGTTAAGTGTGTGAGGATGTGTATATGAGTGAAAGAGGCATGGAGCGCTGTGAACGATGACAGAATATAAAAATAACAAAACACTAAACATTTATTTTTATACTTTATTATAATTTAATTATTATAATTTGAGGAGCTCGATGGCGCAGTGGTTAACGCGCCCGGTCTGCGAGTGCTGAGGTTTAGCAACTTTTGCAAAGGCCGGTCATCGGATGGGTGACCAAAAGTGTATCATCTCGAGCTCTTCCGTGCTTCGGAAGGCACGTAAATCCGTTGGTCCCGGTTGCATTAGCAGTCGTTAACAACCACCAATCCGTACTGGGCCCGCGTGGTGGATTAAAACCCCATTCTCCCTAACCATCCATAGAGAAGGCTCGTGCCCCAGCAGTGCGGACATAAAATGAGCTGATGATGATTATAATTTATTCCTATATATATCATTAATTACGACAATAACACTAACAAACAATATCAATCCATTAATGCTACAGTGTGTACAATATTTTTTGTTAGCCCATCTTTAGCTAACACAAACAAACTGGATGGTTTTGAAAAATGGGGGTTGGTGAAAGAAGAATGAAAATTTAGGGTTGAATGTATTTTTTGATGCCACATATTTTAAGCAAAAAAAAAATCCAAAAAAGTAAAAAAAAATTTTTGGGGTGGACCATATCACTTAGGGGTATAAAAAATAGATTACGACTGATTGTCAGACCTACCGAATATACATATAAAATTTCATAAAAATCGATCGACCCGTTTCGGAGGAGTATGGTAACCTACATGTGACACGAGTATTTTATATATATTAGATAGAAGATAGAATATGTATACGTATTACTCTATCTTTATCTATCTATCTATATATGTATATTTTTATACGTATGTGGAAAGCCCGAGACACATGCACGAATAATGCGCATGATGCTATGATCTACGTGCGCCATATATTACTTTCACGTGCAACCCAAAATGGATAGAAATCACTAATCTGTTATTATCCGGTCAATCATCCAGCGATCGTCATGACATAACAGCACGAGTGTTCAAGCAGAAACTCAAAGCACACATGAACTTCATTGTAAAATATCATGTCTTCGGAGACGTACGATGTTGGATGTACTCTGTAGAGTGGCAGAAGAGAAGACTGCCTCGAAAAAATAAGACCAGATGAAATTGACTCAATAATTTGCGCAGAAATTCCCGAAGTAAATCATCAGAATTGTATGAAATAGTGAAGAAGAACATGTGATTCATGGCCCGTGTTGTGAACTCGATATGCATTACGCGTACGCCGATCGATATTTTGACGCCTCACAGGTGGCATTTTCTTTAAATCAATAACATTAAATAACACTACGATAAACCTTCAAACACACGAAACACCGATATCTTTTACAAAAAAAGCGGTAATGACAAAGAGTATTATAATATATTGGGATGACGTATTGTCCATTTGAAGTTGTCAAATGCTCTGTACGTCATTCAGTCACATTCATTCACTCGCTCACTTTTCATAACATGATTATTTAAAAAAATCATATTTTACTAAAAATGTCTTTTTTTCTTTTAATTTTCTTCTGTACAAACCTTGTCCTGACAATAACAAACTCAAAAAACAAAGAATTATGCAATTTTGTGTAGTCGATCGAAAGTTATGCGCGTACATACATTTCAGTGATTCATTTTTATATATATAGATATATATATATATATAAAAATCAATTAGTCGGTCCGTTAGTCGGGCTAAAACTCGAGAATGGCTGAACCGATTTGGCGAATTTTGATTTTGAAATATTTGTCGAGGTTCAGGGAAGGTTTAAGCGGTGAGAAACATAAATAATAAGTAACGGAAAATACTAAAAACGACAATTTAATTTTCCAATACAAAATTATTTGTTTATTTCGTTGTCATGGAAACTGTCAAAGCGGTACGTACAACAAAATGTTCCTAGCTGTGAAACATTTGATGTCTTTTGTCACTTGGTTGGTTGTCAAATATTTATAAAAAGTGTGTATTGTGTATGTTTCATAGCTGTAGTGGCTGTAGTATGAGGTCCGATCTCTTTGGTCTGTTTTGTTGGAATATAAAACATTTCTGTTTCAGAAATAAAAATGTGTAAAAGTGTCAGTTGGTTGTCGTAAAAAGAAAATCATCATCATCAGCTCATAAAGTCCCCACTGCTGGGGCACGAGCCTTCCCTATGGATGGATAGGGAGAACGGGCCATAAACCACCACGCGGGCCCAGTGTGAATTGGTGGTTGTTAACAACTACTAATGCAGCCGAAAAAAGAAAATAAATAAATAAATAAATTTGAAGACGATTATTAAAATCTATCATCAGTTTGTCAGTGCGCGAAAACTTTATTTACTGTATTACTGTGGCTGGTGAGAACCACGATAGCTCAATTGGGAGAGCACCTGACCCGGTCAGAAGGGTGCAATTTAATTATTTATTTATAAAATATAACTCAATATTCTGTAAATATTTCAGGCGTCTACCTGTTGCCGTTATCAATATCGAACAAAAACGAGCAAAAAAATCACGTTTGTTGTATGGGAGCCCCCTTAAATATTTATTTTATTCTGTTTTTTAGTATTTGTTAATATAGCGGCAACAGAAATACATCATCTGTGAAAATTTCAACTGTCTAACTATCGCGGTTCATGAGATATAGTCTGGTTGCAGACGGACAGACAGACGACTGACGGACAGCGGAGTCTTAGTCTTAGTTTTACCCTTTGGGTACGGAACCCTAAAATCGAATATAACAGAAGTATGCCAAGAAAAGTAAGTGGGTACTTAGATTCTTCGAGAGAAACGGCAAACGAAATATCATTCCAAATATACCTAAACAATATCTGAGTCCTTGTTATTAAGTAGATAATGTAGGTGACCAAAAGCTTCTAAGATAAATACAATGGCTGCCGAATTAAATCTACAAAGCGGGTGTGGTAAGTTGACGGGGCGTCTGTAAATTCCGAGCTGCCTCATTGTGATCCGCGTCTGCAGCTTGCGAGGCGGGAGATAGCGCGCTCGGTAATACCTCAGTAAGTAGCGCCTGATCCAGCCTCGGTCTGCCTCGGGTATCTACAGCGCTCGCACGCAAGTACCGCTTACAAAATGACTTTAAAGGTAAGTTTGTAGTAAGTGTATTTTGTTTTAATAGTATCCACACCGTCATCCATCAGTCAGTCAGCCATCCATGCAAAGTTTTTAACTATTACTAGCGTAAGATCCAACCGATACAACTACCAATCCGCACTGGGTCCGCGTGGTGGTTCATGGCCCGTCTCCCTACCCATTCATAGGGAAGGCTCGTGCCTCAACAGTGGGGACATAAATATGAGCTGGTGATGATGATCATGAAGCGTAAGATCAATGTTAATAACACAGTCAGTTGTTTACTAACCCTAGCGTAAGATCACTGTTATTTACACTTTTCTAATGTTATGGGCTTTGCCTGAAATAAATAATTTATGTATTATTATTATCTTCTTTATTTATTTTTTTACATATCAATTTACATTTTTAAATATTTTCTAAAAACAAAACAAACATTTAAAAATATAAAAAATAGGGGTCCGCCGGCATCGGGACCAGGGTCCAAACTACCGGTGATTAGGGTTCCAGAGACAGGAACCTCCTCACAATGCGTGCCGTATCGAGGAGAACTGCCTTCTGAATCAGGCCCTTGATCCAGCCGACTAACGAGAGCCTCATGAGATGTTGATTGAGGCTCTTGGCCATCAGGCCGTTAGCCGTAACTACAATCGGCACGATGACAGCCGAGTCCACACTCCACATGTCGACAACCTCATGTGCTAAGTCGAGATATTTGATTTGTTTCTCTTTCTCAGCTTTTACGAGGTTCTCGTCATGGGGAATGGTGATATCGACAATCATCGTGCGGCGCGCTAATCGATCTATCACCAAAATGTCTGACTTATTGGCTACAATAGTCCTGTCGGTGATGATAGATCGATCCCAGTACAACGTGACATGGTCATTTTCGAGAACTGGGTCGGGCACATACTTGTAGTACGGTACCTCAGAATCCACAAGTTTGTATTTTAAAGCAAGTTGCTGTTGGATAATCCTGGCCACTTGGTTATGCCTGTGCAAGTACTCGCCGTTAGCCAGACGAGAACAGCCAGAAATAATATGTCTGATAGACTCACCCGGACGGTGGCATGCCCGACATATGTCAACCGTCCTGTCCTTCATAATATATTTCCGGTAATTATTCGTCATCATGACTTCATCTGCAATTGCACAGACAAACCCCTCGGTTTCCCAAAGAGGCCTCCGAATCGTAGCCAGTTTACCAACGCGAGCTGATCCAAATCGGGCCCTGTTAAGGCCCGGTAGTACCGCCAGTGGAGCTCCTTACTCTTCCATATGTTCCTGCGGCACCGTTGGTCTACGCCAGTTCTCGTTTGCCAAGGAGAGCGGCGTGAGGCTCCTATCTACTGCTACAACGTTACGGTGCATCCCACACTTATTGTTAAGAAAGTAATCCCTAAGACTGCACACCTCGCGGTTATGGAGACTCTTGGCGTTTAAAAAGCCACGACCTCCACACTTACACGGGATGTACAGTCTCATAACAGATGAGCGTGGGGCGTCTAAGAGTCCATCTTAATATACCAAAGGAGTACGTAGGGGCATCACCCAAGCGTTGAAGGCGCGCACCTTATTGCCCCCCGACAAAAGATTTTTAAGTACTTTTTTAAGTCAGACGACAGAAGAAGCGCTCCTTCACCGCCTGCTTTATGACCCCATCACTCACAAATCACAAATACTCAGAGACTGTGACATACCAAGATATTTGTAAGTTTCCGCCTCCGAGAGAGACCTAAGAGCCTTTGTCTCAGAAAGTTGTAAAGTTGAATTTACAACTTTCCCCCTATATATATGCATAACCGCACATTTGTCTACACCGAACTCCATCCTGATAGAACTACTGAAATCTTCTGTGATTTTCAGTAGCTTCACCAGGTCAGGGCGTTTCAGTGCAAATAATTTCAGGTCATCCATGTATAATAGATGAGAAATGATTTCTCCATCACCTCGAAGGCGGTAGCCCAGCCCTGAATCCTTCAGTAGGTTGCCGGTTGCTGAGAGGGTTCAGGGCTAGGCAAAACCACAATAACTGTCGCCCTGGAAAATGCCTCGCTCAATCCTTTTCAAGTCCATCGGATCCGAGGGGCTATCTTCTCCGCTCGGTTGACGAAGGACTGTGGGCCACGGTCTCATATACCCACCGAGGAAGGATCTCAAAGTTGTATTAACTTTATACAACTCTAAGATCCTTTCCAGTCATGAGTGAGGCACCGACTCATAGGCCTTCTTGTAGTCAATCCAGGCAGTAGAGAGGGTTGCCTTGTTCCGTTGGACTTGTTTGCACATGGTCATGTCCATGAGGAGGAGTTCTTTAGAACCACGGGACCCAACCCTACATCCATTTTGAGAAGGAGCCATAATGTTATTTGCAACAATGTGCGTATTGCTTTTTTCTCTCAAAATTGATGTAAGGAGCTTGTAGAGTGTTGGTAAGCATGTTATGGGTTTATAATTTTTAGGATCCGTGGTACTACCGGATTGTAGAGCAGGAAGGTGACACCTGTAGTGAGGAAAGATGGAAGAGAACCAAGTTCGAGGGTTTGTTGAAAATGTGTTGCCAAGCGCTCGTGTGAGCTTACAAATCATTGAAATCAATACGTTCCGTGACTGAGGCCATGTAATCGCTTGGCCCTATGCCAGTACCCGCGAATGCCTAGGTCACGAAACGCATGACACGAGGGCGGTTGTTGCCACCTCTGAAGCAGATTAGCTTTGCAATGAGAGTCCTAAACGTGTCGATACTTCGTTTAATCCGTTCTTGCCACGCGGGGGCATCACCAGCAGGCCGAGGTGCACGGTCAGTGTCCGGAAACTTGACAAGAGCAACAAGGCACGCCGCGATGGCACCACAGTACATGATTGAATGCGTATCAACCAGACCTTCACTAGCCTCAAAGTACGGGGCTCGCAAATCATTCAGCGCTCCCATAAGCGCCAAATTACGTCTATTCGTAGGCAGACGAGGTAATCGCGGTCTAGAGTCTAGACTCACGTGACGATCGATACTGCCCAATTGCTCCAAAACCCTCCTCAACTGTTATTAGTCCTCAACGCTTATGGTCACACTGTTTTCACCATCGGCATTAGGGACATCAACACTTATCGGCTGTGTCCTGATGGACCCGCCAATATAGCCGGCGTGTCCCGTGCTATGGTGGGAACCGCGTGAGCAGATAGCGCCTCCAGTCGTAGCCGATCAAGCACAGAGTCATCCAGCCGTTTACACCCTTGGATGACTCGCACTTGATCTGATAGTCGCTGTGCGGAGACGGCCATGGCTGTTGGCTCAAGGATCTGAAACAAAACCAACATCCGATCACTGTACGCAGTCATGTTGGTTTCTCCCTCTATCCTCGTAATAGGCGCGTATACAAATCTCACCATCGCATGCGGATGCACTACACCACGGGTGCCCCTTTTTTCGCATAACATTTTCTGTTCTAATATCGAATAGCATAAATTGTTTAGCATAATAGTCACTTCGCATAATGGTTTTTTGGCATAATGGTCTTTACGCATAATGTATTCTTTGGCATAATTATCAATTGCCCTAATTGTGTTAACCATAACTTTGTTATCCATAAATTTTAAAGTCATAATATCTTAATGCATAAACTACAGAAGTAGTAGATAGTACTAATACTAATACGATAGATAATAGTACCTACTAATACGATAAATCAAAGTGTGCAATGTCATTGTCATATGCATTTCGAAATTATTCGATTTTAATTTTATGCGACCCAATATGGACCCTTTTACTTTGGCCCTAATCCTGTAGGTCACGTGATAGGTTAGAAATTTAAGACAATCGCGAAGCGCAGCGTAGCGATTGTCTTGAATTTCGAGGTTATTTTTTTTTATTAGACAACAGAAATACTAGCTGCACTACTCCCGTAGGTCACGTGAAAATTGTGTTTAAGTAAAAAAATATTTGACAATTCAGAACTTTTTATTGGCTTGACCAGTTGAAACAAAAATAAGGCTTGGCAAATCGAAACAAAATTGGAACTTGACTAATTATTACTTTTGCATTGCATTGCTTTAAAATTTAAGGAGTTTTACTTGTGAACGTTCCGTACATTATGCTTAAATATCGTTATACGATAAACCATTATGCTTTATAATTTTATGGTTTTAGATTATTATCCCTAAAGTAAATATGCGAAAGAAAATTGGGCGTCATAATTTTATGCCGAATTAGCGTTATGCGAAAAGATGATTATGCCAAATGTGTTACCAGTTATGCATTTCGAAATTATGAATTTTAATTTTATGCGACCCATTATCCCCCCATTATGACCCCTACACCACCGGTAGCGGGAGCCGGGCGCAAGTCAGGTTGCCTCGCAGGCCCCAAGCGTGCCGGCAGTGGGGGTCGTCCACGTTGCGGCGTCGTGGTGGCGGCGGCGGCGACACGGGGCCGACGGCCCACGCTCGTCGTCACTCGACTCGCTGGTGTCAGGTCATCGGGTGCTGTGGCAAACTCGTCACCCGACGACGTTGGCGAGGAGCTGGACGATGGCGCGGGCAGAGGTAGTGGGCGTGCGTTGTTTGGTCGCCCTGCTTGTGATCATGTTATCATCATTTCATCGTATCAAACAAATCAAACCTTAGCTTAAAACAAAAAATAAGTATCCATCCAATTTATTATTGACATGACAGGATGTCAATGTCATGTTTTTCATTTTACTGTTTTTTACTTTTAAGTTTTTACATTTTTACGGGTTTTTTCATTTTATATTAATTTTGGTCGAAATTGTTGTTGAAATTGTAAACTGTTGTACGTTTGTATAAAAATTGGACAAAATATTATTTTATAAACTTTCAACGATAATGAGATGTGTCAGTCAGCGGATTTTTTAAAAATTACGTTACATGTAAGTCCACACAGACCAAGTTGTTATAGGTCTGTGTAAGTCCAGCACTCAGATTTATAACTAATTATTGTTCTGAGGTCCAGCATTAGCTATTGGGTTACAGTTTTTTCACTATTTGAAAGAGTGAAGTTCTACTAACATGGATCTCTATGGACTTCAAAAGAAGGTTCAAAGTCACGAAAATGAACTCAGAACAGAGGTCCTGAAAAGTGACTCCTTCAACGACGTTTTATAGAACGCACTCTTATACTATTATTGTAGTGATATAGTTCTTAGCCGTGCCGAATGTTGTTGATAGACTGTATTTAGTCATCTTTCGGGTTACAAAGTGGAAAACCCAAAACGAAGAGATCCGCAGAACAACTAAAGTTACCGAAAGTAGCGGGTAGAATTACCAAAGTTAAGTGGTTAGGGTATGCCCTGAACAGTTGCTTGATAAGCCTTGATCGGTCTTTGGGTTGGGAAAATACTTGAGCACCAGAAGAGTCAATGTAGGCTAACTTTACTTACTTTCGTTTACTAGCACCTAGTCGATATTATTATCGACTAGGTGCTAGTAAACGATAAGTCATTTTAGAAATCCTTCGAGGAGGTTAATGTTTAACAGCCCTCTGGGTGAGATAATGAATTTATTAACATGAGGTCATGGGACAAAACTATAATGATGAGTCAACAGTTGGGTAGTTACTGCTCCAATGAAGCCATGTCCAAGCAACGTGCGAACTTCATAAAAACAGTCCCAACTATAGTTTCGAAAGCGTTTAACGTACGCCGTACGCCCGATCCGTCTTATTCCGAACTGCGAAGGTCATAATTAATAGCGATTCATCCCTTTCTATGTATTTAATTACATGCTGGACTGTGCAAAAAGTTTCTTTGGCGCAGTAAATAATTTGCCGGCAAGTTAGCGACAGGCGGGCGACGACGACGGGCCGATTAGCGTAACGTTTGTAATTACTGCGAATTCCGTTGGCTGAGCCGGCACAAAAAAAGAAGACCCAAGAGAACAGTTTAATACATCGGTATGTAGATATCTGGTTTGAGATAGTCCAAAATTCCGTATCGTTGAGACCCTCTCAATATGTTTGCATTGCTCAAATACGGTTATTTGTTTTACGGTTATTGTTTTTGAAATTTGGTAATTGTGAATATGAACCATGGTCTGTAATAAAAGAATTTTTTATTTTTTTATTTATAGACCCATCTCAACAGCCACGGAATTTTGGACAATCTCAAACCAGTCCGAGGTTACGTGTCCGTGAGAGGTTGTAAAGTCCGGTAACACTGAAAATACCGCAAGAGGCAACTAGCACAATTTCTTCAAAAAACATGTGAGAGGTACGAGCCAATCAGGACCCTATCTCAGCATATGCCGCTACGGTGTGAGCAAGTCACATCGCAACGGCGCTGGTATTCTGGCAGGACCTGTGCGAGGTGACGATCGTTTCCACTAATAAAATATAATATATAAATATTATTATTTGGATGTAAGTACCTATATTATAACTAAACCTAGATACTCATAAATATATTTAAATATATATATATATATATATATATATATATGTATATTTTAGAATGCACATACTAATTCTAAAATATACATATATATATATTTAAGAAAATATATTATGACGCTTACTTTCTGCAGTGTCCTTACTCTGTGGTGCCGGAGACCTATGCGGGAACTAGTAGAGAACTTGCGGAACTATGATTTGGTAAATTGACTTCGAAGGAAGCCTGTGAATGGGACATTCAAACTATTTTGTTCGGTGTCTGGAGCTTTTCCAACTTTTTTCTATTTGGGTACCTACTACTATTGGTGGAGAATAAGAAAAAAATAGTTATTTCAGGATATCAGTGAATGGTGACTGGTATGGCTATTAGCATAAATACCTTGTAAGTAGACAATATTTTTGTATTGATTAAGAATGTTATCTATTTTCAAAAGGTGGAGTTGTATAACAAAGAAATAAATTTAATGCGCATCAAACACAGTGGATGTCGTAAAAAGAATCGAGTTATTTTATAATCAAACCCTTAACCAAACTTTTCTAAGACAATTATATGAGCGTTTCATATATCAGCCCATGATAGTGTCTTCAGAGTTAACAAAGTTTAAGCCTACCGTCTTGTGATGTGATGTATGAAATTACCCTCCAGAGCAACCACACAGACCCAAGTTTCCCAGATATGACAGCAATCTCTCTTTAGTGACGCAGTAAGTATTTCTATTTTGCACGCCAAAATGCACAGCGTCGTGTGGTACACTGTGCACTACTGTAATCTCTCTTACGTTTCCTAGTAGAGTCCTTGTATTCTGAAATTGTCTCCTTACCTCCTTATTGTTCTGGGATACTCTTGAAAATCCTCTGCTAGCTTTTCCGGTTTGAAATGTTTTTGTTTATATAATTTTTTAACGCAAACGTTGGCTTTCAAAGTAAAAAAAGTAAATAGTGTTGAATAATTTCGGCGGGCTGGTTAGAACCACGATAGCTCAATTGGGAGAGCACCTGACCCGGCATGTCATAAGGGTGCAGGTTCAAATCCTGCTAGTGGAATTTTTCTCAACATTTGCGTTTTTGTTTTCTGGTTTGTTTAAGAAATTTGAATGGAAATTAACTGGAGAGTAACTATGTAAATATTTTTATCTGCTCCCATCCTAGCCGTTGCGCGGATGATGGCCACCACCTTTCTCACATTCTCCGCGACAGTCTCCAGATACGTCCTCAAGTTGTGTCCTCACGGCCCAGCGGCCGACGGATGCCCCTGGTTTTAGTGGGGCGGGCAGACCATCGCCCATCCCCAGACATCTCCCGGCGCTTGTAAGAACCCGGTCGAGACGGTCGGAGAGCAAATTTTTCAGGGCAAAAAAAGACTTTTGACTTGCAGTGGGACAGTAAGTATAGGTGAATGGTGAAAAAAAACTCGCACCAAGCGCTCAGTTTCAGACAACAACATACTGTAATTTGTAAAGTGAGTAAGTAGAACATTTTCTCTTGAAATGAAAATGAAAATACTCTTTATTGTACACCATACAAAAGACTTAGAGAGGACAATACAAGAAGAAGTACAAATGGCGGCCTTATCGCCAAAAAACAATTTCTTTTAGGCAACCACGTGTTGAAATGGACAAAAAACCAAGAAATGAGCGGTTAGTGGTGTTTTCCGAAATATTAATTGACGTGTACTAACACACAATATAAAAAATACTTAATTATCATACATACAATGCATATACCTACATACATCTCTATAAATTTAATACATACCTACATATAAACTCTTGTTTGTATTTATGTGGCTTATTTAACCAATCGCTTGAGTTATTATGTAAATTTCGGTTCACGGAAATGTGAACAGCGCGCTTTGATGGACACGAGGGCGCTGTTCCCTTGAATAAGTTTTAAACCTTTTTTTTATACCACAACTTATCGTGGTGATAAGATTCAAGGCGGAAGCGTATTAAATACTAGGGAACTGGATATCTTATCTCATGTAAACAAACAACAATACAACATACGAAACGACAGATTTAGATAAGATGGCGGATTTTGATTAGAACAAACCCTACTACCAACACATATTACAATCTCATCTACCCTCTGCTAGGTATCGAACCTGGGACCTCTAGAACCGAGTTCGCAGGTGTACCACTGTACATCCACATAATTTTGAGCGTGTAAGTATTAATAGTTTAATTACAAAATGGAGACGTAAAAACTGTATTTTAAAGTAAAATTTGTATAAACAAAACCGCTGGTAAATAAATAAAATTAAATAAATTAAGTTATTGAATATATAGATGTTTACTATTTCCATTAAACCATTTTCAAGTTTTGCCCTACATTTTGCATTAACCTACAAGCATTTAAACTTCCCACAGTTGGGCTCAGGCCTACCCATAAAGAAGTCCAAGGTACGGAATCTACGGACAGCGAATGCGACTCGCACTGTCCAGAATTTCTTTTAATAATATATTCTTCTAAACGAAAAAAATCCTTGTGCTTTAAATGTTATTGTCAGTACTTTCATCACTGCGGGTCAGTACAATCAACAGTGCGTCAAAGATGACTTAACGTAACTGAATTAGCTCTTACTCACTTGATTTAGAAGATAATATTGAAGGCGGAGGGTAACGCAGGCAGTTTTGTTATCTGTACTCATCCTTGAATTGTTTTACCCGCGAAGCCTAGACATAACCTTCTAAGTTCCAGCCAAACAGCAGCAACGTTTGAAGTAAAAGAAAGGCCAACTCGAGACACATCACGGTTTTGTGTTACTTTTGTCCGTTTCCAAGCCCGCACTCTTAACAGGGCTGTCTATAATGAAAAATAAGTGTTCTGAGATTAGGTAAAAATATAATCTTTAGAAGAATTGAGCGTGCATTCTATTCTTCGATCAACAATACTAATATTGAAATAATTAACTACAAAATTGAAGTGTGTGTTAAGACTAATCTACTAAGAAAATTTAGATGCTTAATATACATACATAATATTGACCACGAAAACGAAATAGCTGTAACTGCATGGTTTAAAAATTTATTAATGAAATCCAGAGCTGTCTATTAGACAAGCTGAAGGTTTATCTGTGGCTAGAGCCAAGGGTCTGAGTAGAGAAGACGTAAATAACTTCATCTTTTGATCAAAGTCTTGACCGAAAATGATCTGTTGGACAATCCGGAAAGATTATACAATATGGATGAATCCGGAATCCAATTAAATAATAAACCCGGAAAAGTCAGCGAAAAAAGGTGCCAAAGTCGTCAATTCCGTCACATCTGCCGAGAAAGGTGAAACAATGACAATCGTTGGCTGTTGCAATGCAATCGGTGATTTTGTTCCACCAGTGCTTATAATAAAAGGTGTGAATAAAAAACCTAAATTTGAAGATGGACTTCAAGGGACGTAAAATATCTGCATATATTAATGCTGCTCTTTTCTATAAATGGCTAACAGAACATTTCATACCTCTAAAGCCGCATGGTAAAGTTCTGCTTATTTTAGACGGTCACTCATCACACTCATCGCACCAAATATGCTGCAAGCAGCAGCAGATAACGACATAATTTTATTGTGTTTACCTAGTCACACAATTTCAGCTTTACAGCCCTTAGACAGCTCAATATTTGGGCCATTTAATCCAAGAAACTAATCAATTTATGCGCCTTAATCCAAATAAAAAGATCAGCCGTTACAACGTAGGAAAGCTTACACAATGCTTGGATTCGCGCTGCCACTCCTGCAAATGCTCTTGCTGGCTTTAGAGGTAGCGGTATTAATCCAGTTGACCGAAATGCTTTGCCAGAAACTACATTCCTGATATCAGATACTGCACTGGATAGCGAAAATCCTGGCACTTCCCGTGAACCTCACCAAGTTGATCGAACGTCAATAACCCAGGCTCAAACGTCTTATTCGTAAGATCGCCAACCAGAGCTTGTCAAAGTCTCGGAAAGTATTATATCTCGTGAACCTATTGAACAAAGAACAGAAACCTCTCTACCTCAAACTTCTGCTTCTGTAGTTTGTCGAATAGAGCTGGACAATCAAAAGGAAAATATTTCTGAATATGAACAAAATAAGACACCACCAAATCTGATCCAGATTCGAATCGACAGAGAATCTTCTAGTCTCTTGATAGATTCCGAGATTTTAGAATGTATTAGTAATTTTGACATTGGTGATTCTACAATTGCACAGATTTTAGGCAGCGATATAGAAAGAAACACCTTCAAAAATTCTAATAGAAGCGTCACCTATACCGAAAATTCTTTTGACCATGTCTAAGAGGGTAAATCAGTCCGCAGATATTTTGAAGTCAAAAGAAAATATAAAACAAAAGAAGGATGTGGCTGAAAGAAAAGAAAAACAAATAAAAACTAAGTTGGATAAGAAAAACAAGACTGAAACTACCAAAGAAAAAAGAAAACTTAAAAAAACAAAGGAAGGAACCAGCAACAAAGAACGACAACAAAATAACAAAAACATTATTTTAGTGACAGTGACGATGATAACCTAGCTGATTTATGTGATAAAGAAAATGTTAATTTTAACGCAAGGAACTTACCGAATTTTAAGACAAGTAAATAACAACATTTTATTAGACTCGTGTGCGTATAATGATCAATATTTATTATTACAATAGTTACATAGTAATCATGAATTTACAAATAATTTTATAGTCAAAAAGACGTGTCTCTTATGGGCATTAACCAATTTTTTCTTGGGTAAATCTGCTTTAGTAGAATGTTTTTGTATATATTTTTTTAAATGAACATGGAAAAGACAAAAATTATGTCGAACTAAGGTTGAGGACTCTGCCCTTGAAGTTGTGGACGATTATGTTTACATGGGACAAACGGTCCAGCTAGGTAAGTCCAACTTCAGCAAAGAGGTCAATCGTCGAATCCAATTAGGCAGGGCAGCGTTCGGTAAGCTACGAAATATCTTCTCGTCCGATATACCGCAGTGTCTTAAAACGAAAGTCTACCGCAGTGTCTTAAAAAGAAAGAAAAAAAACCAGTGTGTGTTGCCAGTGATGACATACGGGACAGAGACGTGGTCGCTCACTATGGGCCTTACCAGAAGGCTAAAGATCACTCAAAGAGCAATGGAGAGGGCTATGCTCGGGGTTTCTCTGCGTGATCGAATGAGGAGATCCGCAGAAGAACAAAGGTTGCCGACATAGCCCGAAGAGCTGCTAGCTCAAGTGGTAGTGGGCAGGGCACATTGCTCACAAGACTGATGGCCGCTGGGGCGGAACAGTCCTTGAGTGGCGACTGAGTACCGGAAAGCGCAGTGTGGGCAGACCCCCAACAAGGTAGACCAACGATCTGGTGAAGGTCGCGGGATAAACCGTTGGATGCGAGCAGCACAAAACCGGTCGTTGCGGAGATCTTTGGGGGAGGCCTTTGTTCAGCAGTGGGCGTCTTTTGGCTGAGATGATGATGATGATGATATTATTTTTTGTAGATTAAAACTGATCATCTCTTGTTAGTTTGCTGGTTTTTAGTGGAAATTCTTTTCTGGTCCTACTAATCTACTAACTAATTATTTGTTTTGCGCTAATACAAATAATTAGTTTTTCAAAAAAGAAATAATAAAAAAATATTAAAGTCTTTTAAAAACCACGGAAACAAGAATAATTATGTTTTCATTTTGGAAAGGGGTTTTTAAGTTTCCTTTTTAAATTGACATTGCATTATAGCTATTGTTTTTTTTTTTCTTTTAGGTGATGGCTTCGTGCGATTAGCACATTTACCCAGTGTCAAAGTAATTTTTCTTACAAGTAATAATAGAAATGAGAAGTGAGAAATGATATACCCCCCAACGCCTAGAGTATCTCAGTAAAGAGTGGGGCTTTACTTAGTCCTCTGACGTACTTCTTGAGAGAATTTGAAAAGTGACGTTGCACTGTTTTGTTTCATATGCCAACACTCATGCACACTCACGAACACTTAACGGTTAATAATCCACCATTATTTCACATTAATATTCGACTTAGCACAAATTTTAGAAAATTAATCAAAACCGCAGACATCACTCTTTACTTTCCCGCCAAATAGCTCACAGCTATTGTTTGATTTGTAGTTTGTGACATTTGAAAAAAGTAAAGTTTACTACAGTAGTTTTGAAGTAGGGTAGTGGTGCCACTATCCAACTTTAAAACTACTGTAGTGACAGTGACAGTGTTCGACACTTTAAGACAAGTGTTCAATACAGTTATATGGAGTTTCACCCGAGTTCTTTTCGTAATAACATGTGTTGGGAGAATCTATTTTGATTTCTTTCTACCGTACAGTTATTATTGTACACCTTACAACTTAGTACAAATACTTGAAATTGGCTAAATGCTAAACGCGAAGCCATTAATTAAGATAATTAATATAACACAGTTATCGTCACAGCTAGGCAGGTGGTCTGTATTAAACTATTGCTGAAAACTAAAATCATTTCATCATTCTCATCATTATCAACTCATTTTAACCGCTTCTGTGCTCTAGTGGATAAGAGGTTAAACTCAGTTTAGTTGGTGGTAAAGCTTGTTTGTCCGCCTTTTTGGCTAGAGAAAGATGGTGGTCCATCTTATCTAAATATGTCAATAACATATGTCTACAACATCAATGTTTTTAGGATTGTTGTGTTCCGGCAGCTAAAAGTTAAGATAGCCAGTGCCTCACTAGTTGAGGACTCCGGGTGAAGTGCGCTTCATCCGGGTTCTTTGGCCTTATCATCAAGTGAAACCAAAACGTGTGCTTACCCGTAAAATATTATTTAAAAATATATATATCACCACCACGCGGCCCCAGTGCGGGTTGATGGATGTTAACGACTGCTGATGCAGCTGGGACTAACAGCTTTACCTCTCTTCCGAAGGACGGAGGAGCTCGAGATGAAAGTTGGTTTCCATGACAACAAAACAAACAAATAATTTTTTATTGGAAAATGAAATTGTCGTTTTTAATATATTTATAGAGTGATTCCCGCGGGAATATTGGGATAAAAACTATTCTTTGTGTTAATCCAGGTTATAAACTATCTGTATGCCGAATCACATCCAAATCCATCCATCCGTTGCAGCGTGAAGAAGGAACAAATAAATGTACAGAAATAAAATACAAAGTTAAAATGTACTGATTTGTTTAGTTTTAATTAATTTTTTTCTGTGAAAAGTAAAGAGAATTTTGTAATGTGGATTGGTTCCTCTATACGGAACTTGTTGATAATATACCCTATAAGGAAAAAAATATCATAAAGTAAATTTTCATTCTATAACAGCTATAATCTGCGTCAAAAATGCCTCTGACCTGCATTTTGAAAAATCCGCTTGAACAAATTGTCTTCATTTGAAAAAACCGTTGATAAATAATTTTATTTTACTCTATAATTCCCTTGTTTAAGACTTCTTCTTTCTAAAGCCTACGTTTTCATCAATTATACTCCTTGTATTCCAAAGGAATCTCCTTAGAAAAAACGCATATTCAGTGATATTTCGTTTGAAATGGAATGCACGCTCTTAAAAGCTAAAGAAAACTACGTTACAGAGTTTTCGGTTTTATTTCAGAACTGTTTCAAGCTGGCCTATCAGTCGTTTCTGGTTTGGCGTTGATTGGTGGGAAATCCTGTACATGTAAAATATTACTGCGATTGTTCATTGAAGTGGCGTACTTTATTATTGATTGTAAATATATTTTCGCTGCCACGCTTCGTGTCAGTATCACATGTTAATTGGACCCTTAAAATGTTTCACATAGTTTAACTGATACTTTAGTATATATTTTTTTACTGAAGTTTTTTTGTTTAATAAGTTCAACGATGAATCAGCTTAGGTCAGCCAGCTTTAAGACCACGTTTTAAAATAAAAAGATAAAAGTCAAAAGCAGATATAAGATATTATGATCATAATATGTGACACCACTTTCTAGTAAGTGTCAGATAGTCAATCAAGTCCATCATTTATTTATTTATTTAGGTAACAAACAGCCATATAAGAACAATTACATGAGACACTTGATAAAAAAAGACCTTTGAAAAGAATTTTTGAAAATACTTAGGCATATAAATGACGGATACAAAAACCAGCAATTAAACTAACTAAATTAAAATTATTACAAAAATAAAAGTCTAAAAGTCTAAAGGCAAAAGAAAACTTAGTAATATCATAAATATCATAAACACCATAAACATATAGCACCACAACAACATCTATTAAATTAATGAAAAACCAATACACCTATTTTTTTTTTAAAAACATTTAATGAATTTGAAAATATATCCACTTCACTCAAGGACTTGTTATAAAAATTACAAGTACGCCTGAAAAAGGTATTTTTCGCATAATTTGTAATAATATCTGCTGAATGGCTATTGGCTGACTTGTGTACGAGCAAGGAGTCAAAAATGTGTTGCTTATGTTTAGATAAGGAAAATAAATAAAAAATCGCAGTTGAGGCAGCCCTGACTCTGAGGAATGATCGTTTTAACCAGTGATAAAAGGCAACTTTTGTTTAAAGGTCCTGAATGTGTTCGGGGAACGGACTTTGTATTTTTACCTCAGCAACGGCGGCTTCCTCGGAGTTTTCCTTATTCACGCAAGCACGCGAAGTGAAATGCGCTCTCATTAATTTAAGGTTAAATCTTCTAGTTGACGCATGTGTATGAGAGTAAGCATATTGGTCCTCGTTTACTTCCACCACGCATTATGCATTTGTAATGCTCTTTAACTACTGCTAATTCAATTACATGGAGGAATGCTTTGCGAATACGGGACACGTAATTTGGAAGACCGCTTTCAAGTTACATTGAAACACGTAAACATGCTGCAGAGCGTTCATGATCATCATCATCAGCTCATTTTATGTTCCCATTGCTGGGGCACAAGCCTTCCTTATGGATAGGGAGAGCGGCCCATAAACCACCACGCGGGCCCAGTGCGGATTGGTGGTTGTTAGCGACTGCTAATGCAACGGTTTTATGTGCCTACCGAAACACGGAGGAGTCGAGATGATACATTTTGGTCACCCATCCGACGACCGGCCTTTGCGAAAGTTGCTTAAGGCGACGCATCGCTAAACAATTATTCTAATACGGAGAGTTTGCGGCCCCGTACCATAAGAAAAACTGTTTAATTTTTTCTTTCCAATTAAAACTACAAATAAGTTTAAAAATGGAACTAGCATATTGAAGTGTGTGTTGAGACTAATCTACCAAGAAAATTTAGATGCTTAAATCGGTCTGGTTTGCCTGTAAAATGCAAATCTGTTTTAAAAGAGGTTACTTTGATATTTTTTTCTCTGTTATAAAAGTTAACAAATCGTGTTTCTGCAACTAGCAAAATGAAGTCAATTAAATGAAAAATCAAGTCATCAAATATCACTTTCATATGTTTTGTAATTGTTGGGAAAAATCAAGATCCCCGCCACGTAAATTTCCAATGCGTCGCCTGTTGCTCAAGCCGTCTGAAACGAAACACCACCGTCACAGGTTTTCTAGGGGGAATGTCATCACGCACTAAAGCGTGTCCCGATTCCCTACTAGATTCTCCGAGGGGTTGGGATCGGATCGGGGAAAAAAAACTCGATGGCGCTGTGGTTAAAACACCCGCAGGCTTATTAATGAAAAAAACTACAATTGAAACGTATTTTGTGTCCGTAATACTTAGGTATTACTACACACTACTTTAAAGTTTATACTGACACCTCCCCCCCAACCTCACGGTTAGGTGTCAGATATCCTTACGCAAGCACAAGGGACCATCTACGTCAGGTTATAACGCCAGATCAGAACACGCCGAAACGCTTCCTTCATTCGGTACTTTTAAGACTAGTGTCTCGAGCTAGTTGCCCCGTGGACACGTATAGTCCACTACTTAATATCCAGATAGGTTACCAAGTACAACTCGCAGATACCACTGCTCGGGTCGTCAACTTTAAAGTCGACTACCAAATGTCCTCTTTGATGGCGGAGTTGTAAGCCCACTCTCTTCTCGGCCCATCCAGGCACCTGATCAATTCCAAAATCCTACGCGGCTGATTCAACCGGTGACTTTAGCATCTAGTGGGCGCCTCTACTAGTTCTCCAGACTAGTGCCGGAGATGTTGGAAGCCTACTCAATGAAAACCACCGAGCAGAACAACCAACTATGAACAACTTACGTGCCTCGCAGATCCTTTCGCTTCAGGCCCCCTCCGGACCGCTACTCGGACCCGCTCGCTGTGCACGAAATGGAAGCCTGGCCAGATCACAACGAGGCAGACAACCATTCCCACTTCTACAGCCAACCACATGCCACCACGAGCCCAACCCATGTCCGGGACCTGCCGGAGACGCCCGTGATGGCATAACCGGCATGGGGGCCTAAGATCCGGAACTCCCGTAGTACCTTTGTTAAGACAGCCGGACCCGTAGTTCCAACTGCCATACCTTACCTATCAGGGTCAGTAGATAGGGGCGTAACTCTCTAGTAGATTGCTCTCAGTTGCGTTTCAATTGTACAACTGGTTGCTTTTTCCGGTAATCCTGCCAGACTGCTAGTGCTAAAGTTAAACAACTTTTGCAAAGGCAGGTCATCGGATGGGTGACCAAGAATTTATCATCTCGAGTTCCTCCGTGCTCCGGCAGGCACATAAAGCCGTTGGTCCCGGCTGCATTAGCAGTCGTTAACTGCCACCAATCCGCACTGGGCCCGCGTGGTTGTGTCCCAGCAGTGGGGACATGAAAATGAGCATGACATGAAGATGGCAGCCGTCAGAAATGAAAAGCAAGTCACGTGAACGAAGTGACGACCACGACCACTGTACCAAGACGACTACGACACGACTGTATTACTTACAACGAAAAAGAATATGAAAAAAAATTATAATAAGTTCCCTGTTATTTCTATTCAGGCTCAAATGCGCATTGGCCACGCCCGACCGGTACGGTGCGGTGGCAGGCTTTTATTTCGAAATATTAAAGTTTTGATAACTTTAGTCGAGTTTTAATAAAACGTAGGCGATAACATTTCAGTGACAAAATTTGCAGATGCGGAATAGGTATTCTAAATGCAAATCTGGCCACATTAAATGGTGCACTCAGGATGGTATGACGGCAAGACTAACTCCATTTAAATACGATTAACGCAGTTATAGGAGGTACACACGCCTGCAGATCAGACTACCAAAAACTTTTAAATTTCCACAATAGACCTTGAACTTTGTGTCTATAGCATATGGTTGAAAATTCATTGAAGGAATTTGACAGTTTTGGCTATTCTGATATGCAGGTGTCTGTAGGTACAGTTCGGGGGTACACAGCATACGTTGAGGTAAGCGTTATAGCGAATGAGATTCAAATAGATTGCATTATTTTGTATATATTTTCGGGCGTGGTTAGTTTTATGATTTGCACGGAAGATTCTGCATATTTTTTTTGGTTTCTGGTTGGTAGAATTTCGAGAACCAGAACTAATGGCTCGTTCTCCAATTTCTTTCTATTTACCTATCATTGTACTCGGTTTAGTAGGTGGTAGGGCTTGTTAAGCAACTTTCGCAAAAGCCGGTCATTGGACGAGTGACCAAAAATGTATCATCTCGAGCTCCTCCGTGCTTCGTGCATGTAAAGCCGTTGGTCCCGGCTGCATTAGCAGTCGTTAACAACCACCAATCCGCACTGGGCCCTCGTGGAAATTTATGGCCCGTTCTCTCTGTCCATCCATAGGGAAGGCTCGTGCCCCAGCAGTGGGGACATAAAATGAGCTGATGATGATGATGAGGGCTTGTTATAAGTCCGTCTGGCTAGCTCCCACTATCACATCAAGTTTTAACCTCAGAATAATAACTAAAGCTATAGAAACCGGACTAAAATAGCAACACTCATTCATCAGTTCGTACTATTTTAACTAATGAACCTAAGTGATGTATTGGAAAGATATCGATTGTCCCTTTTCTTTCGTTATTTCGGAGGTATCACCAGATTTGTGACGTCATATTTGAGGTAATGTAGTGAGTGACTTTATAAAGGACTCAAAGTTTTTTTTTTGATCACCGATTATCTGATGACCGTTTGACATAACAATACAAAAAATAAAAACTAAGTGTCAACCATTTGTCGCACTCCAACCTCCTTTTCTAGCCATAAGATAGAACGGAACTAAACATAGTTGCACGATTTTTATTTTAGCCATCCTTCTATAGCTTTAGTTATTGTTCTGAGGGTTTAACAATGTAAGTGGCTGGGTTAACTTTAAAATGTTCCTCAATTGTTGCGCGAATTGCGGCTAAAGTGCGCTTCCATTTTTGGCCTTATCGTCACTTACCAGGTGAGACGAAAGCCAAGCGCTTCTCCGTCGTAAAATAAAACCAAAGGGAAATTAAATTTTATAATAGAATAGAATAGAGTAGAATAGAGTAGAATAGTAGTTTATGCAACTGTCATCGAGTTTCATAATAGTAACGAGTGTTTTAATACCCGTGTAATATGCAGTTGCATACACTACTTTATCTTCACTAATGCAATTAGTCAAACAACAAGAGTAAAAGCTGACAATAGTTTATTTATAACTAGTGACCCGCCCCGGCTTCGCACGGGTGCAATGCTGATACTAAATATACTACAGAATGTCTTTATATACAACGTTCACGACTTTTTTGTCATAAGACAATACAAACATGTTTTCGTTAGAGGTTACTCTTGAAAGAGCGACATATACCTAATTAGCCATGTGAAAAACACTCAACGCTGAAATCTAAGCCTGCAACGTTGAAAGTTTGACCCTGCGATTTATTAATGGTCATTGCAAATATATCTTTACCGGAAATTATAGGCGTTCAAATTGGAATGGTAAATCCGATGGTATCAGAGGAATTTGGGGATCAATACATCTTCTCCGGTACCACATCCGGTGAGTATTGTGCACACTATTATGAAAGTTTTTAGTGATTTTACCAGCAAACGCGTGCCATTGCAAAGTTTAGGTGGATTCAGGTTTCTTAATAAAATAACAGGACAACCTACTTATAACACCATTTTATGAGGAGGGAGTCCAGACGGGTTCAAAGAATTAAGAAATTCTGTAGGAAAATGGACAGCTTCTTCCAAATCGAGAACAGTATCGACCGAGTAGTATATTTGCGTCAGCGCATCAATCTTTGAAAGAATCAAGTTACCTTTACCTTATCTACTTGTTCGTTAGTTGGTGACAGAATCGCTCTTTCTTTTTAATCAAGATATAGCCTTACAACTTATGTTATCAATGTCGGGATAGACATTGTTGACCAACTCTTGGATGTTGTCTGTCAAAACACAAAGGTTTTCTTAATCCTTCCATCACTTTGTGTTAACTCTCCATTGCCAACTTTAAGCAGCATCTCTGAAAAAAGCCTGTTCTTACGTGAAGACAACGAAACCCTCATGTTAGTTTTAAGCTCTAATTTATTAACATGTGCCCATGTCCCTTTTTAGGGAAGCATTTATTTCGTCAGCACGTGTTCCTCGAGTCACAACTGGTAGGATTTGACGAAAGTCTCCTGAGAACAGAATTGTACGTCCACCCACAGGTGAATTTTTGCTGCGCAAATCGCGCATTGTCCTATCCAGTGCCTCCACAGACGTCTTGTTTGACATGGTGGCTTCATCCCAGAATATTAATGAGCAGTCACGCATAAATTTTCCTATATTGCTCTGTTTAGAAACACTACAGACGCTGTTATCATCATTAATGGCGATTTTCAGCGAGAGCTTGAATGTAGAGTGTGCGGTTCGGCCTCCTTCTAAAAGCGTAGCAGCAATGCCGGATGATGCGACAGCTAATGCAATTTTTCCGGTAGATCTCACTTTTGTTAAAAGCAAATTGATTAAAAATGTTTGTCCTGTACCTCCTGGGGCATCAAGGAAAAATATTTTTCCTTCATTATAATCAATTGATGATAGTAATGTAGTGAATACTTTTTCTGATCGACGTTCAATCGTGGCTCATCTTGAACTACGCTATGTGCCTGCATTTTAAATCTGTAATATCTTCGAAAATATTCATTTAAATTACATGCTGTAAAGGGCCACATTGATCTATATTAAATGCACAATGTATTTAAGGTACTTAATTGGATAAGGATTAATGCTGTATTGCTTAAAATCGCTTCGTAAATAACCCCCCGGCCGGTACCGCCGCAACCGCTATGGTCTCTGCATTTTAAATCTGTAATATCTTCGAAAATATTCAATTAAATTACATGCTCTAAAGGGCCATATTGATCTATATTAAATGCACAATTTATTTAAGGTACTTAATTGGATAAGGAATAATGCTGTATTGCTTATAATTGCTTCGTATATAAGCCGTTATTTCTCGTAAAAAGTAAAGGACAAAAAAATGATTATTGTGGGTTATCCCTAAGAGATAGACATATACCATCGCGGACTTTTTTGTAGACCTTTTTAAGGTGTACAATACTGTAGTACATTATTTTGATCTATCTCGTAGGGTTCAGCCAGCGTTTGCAATGTAAGCGCAAAAAAATGTGAAACCTCTTCAATTATCAGTGTTTCTCTACTATATTATGCATGCATTGCAGCATGTATTATACACACAAACCTTCCTTTTGAATCACTCTATCTATTAAAAAAAACCACATCAAAATCCGTTGCGTAGTTTTAAAGATCTAAGCATACATACATACATAGGGACAGCGGGAAGCGACTTTGTTTTATACTATGTAGTGATAATTGTTAAAATTTTGGATGGTACAATTTTGAAAGTTAATGTTAATTATTGATCCAGCAGCTGTAGCGGTCGCGGGGCAAGCAGTAGAGCTCGTAGACGGAGTTGGAATATTTATAATTACTTCATTCGTCTTGTTTTCTATACTGTTCAAGATCGTATTTGAGACTTGAATTTTATTCATTAAAGACTCATCAATGTAGCTTTCAGCCACAGTAGAAGACTTCCACCCCCCGTGTCGTTTCAGTGCGGTCAAATCACCACCGCTATCTATGAGAAGGGTCGCCGAGGTGCGCCGGAAGCAATGCCCCGTGTACAACGCTGGGTTAGGCAGATTCAAAAAACTTGCGATAGTTTTTCCCAGAGCACCAAATTTATTAATACCAGTTCTTTGATCGATGCACTTCCCCGATCTATAGCTCAAGAAAAAGGCAGGGTTTCGACAGGGGGTGGGTCAAAGTTCCATGTATTTTTACATACGGCATAGCAGTTGCCCGTCACAACGAAAGAACGATCTATTATCGTTTTTGTTTTCGAAACTTTCACCATGATTGTACTGTCGTCTATGTTAGAGACTTCATCGAACTGGATGTTGTATAGCTCTTGCCTTCGGCATGCCCCCATTATGCCGAAGATTAGTGCAACCTGTAACAATAAACGATATAATAAGCTTGAGGTACATAGCCATGGCAAAAACTATGATTTATGAAGTAGTAAAGTGTAGGTACCTACTACCTAATTTATACACAAAGCGCTTAAACGGAGTGTCTAGATAACTTGCGTGTGTAGTACGTAAGTACTAGGTAGATTAAATAACAGAACTAAAATACACTTACCTTTTCAAAAAGATACAAAATATCTGGTGAATCTTCAGGATTATCTTTATTTGACCTGATGTAAACGTCAAGGACTTTTTTTCCTTGTGTCCTTCTGAACTGCGTTTCAGGAACGCTATGACTTTTGAATACTTCGTGATATCAATATTGTTGTAGATGCTCAAGTGCATAGAATATTTAGCCCACATAGAAGATGGCTTGAATTTGTCGGAGAGGTCTTTGAGATACACAAGAATGACATTTTCAGAAAATGATGTAGTTTTCTTTTCGATCTTCCATGCCAAAATGTTATTATATTCTTTTTCATATAATTTTCTAGATTTTTCTGGCAAAAGATTGTGAGTTACTTTTGTTGCCAATTCTAGAATATCCGGAGGTGTACAAATATCATCGTCGCTGTCCATTTTTATCTTTTAATTTGTATTTTAAAAACAAAACACATTGCGAAACTTAATTATATAACTAAACTAAATTCACGCGTACGTGTATTGTCACAGTGAACTTGCCGCCATTAAAATCTAACCAATGAGAGCGCAGCTGCGCGCGCAGGGTCAATCAGGAGCGAGCGCGCGCTGTTCTTTTTTTATTTAATTGGCACAAGATCTTACCAAAGAGTTTTGTGTATGTAAGTTTAGTAGTTTCGACGAAGTTTTCACGTATAACCCAACTGTTTTCAAAAGCCAGCCTAATATCAAAATTTTATACAACTTGTATGAGGATTTTGACATAAGGCTCGCCAGGTTAATTGGTCGCGTTTTATTGATGTTCATCATCATCATCATCATCTCAGCCCAAAGACGTCCACTGCTGGACAAAGGCCTCCCCCAAGATGGGGGGTATTTGCCATAATCGCCACGCTTGGCAGGCGATTGGTTGAAAGTAACCTCAGAGAGATGCTGCTGCCCATCCTCTGGAATGGTCCCTTAGTCGCCTTTTACGACCCCCACGGGTTGAGATGGGGTGGTGCAATTCTTTATCTATTGATGTTATAATGAGATTTTACGATATCGACGTGGATATTATACCATCATGTGAAATTGCTTAAATTGAGTGTTTTGTTGTCTGCGCTATAACAGTAGTAATTATAAGTCAAGTATTGGAAACATAAGTAGAATGTTACAACATTAGTGTAGATAAAACACTTTATTTGTTACTAATACATAACACACATAAAAAAATAAAATAAAAAAATAAAAATCTATTAAAAATAACAATAACAATAGAAATTTTATATACCTGTGCTGCAGAAGCATAAAAAGCTCAGTGGCTGATAATTTTAATTTTAGGTTAAACCATTCACCCGTAGAGCGTATTTTGTTACCCTTTTATGTGTATACATAAACTTGTTAATAAATCCGAAAGTAGATAGAAATAGCTGAATTTAAATTTACTGGCATCGCGTTTTCACCGTGCTCATACTCCGGCCGTATTAGAAGTTCAACGATGCTGTTGAATTAAGGAGATAAGTATAAGTACCTATATCATAATTTAAAGTTATTTAAAGTTAGCAGCCAAATTGTTCTACCATAGCAAACGTTTATGTAGGAATGATTTTACAGTGCACTGCCATTTTAGCATGATACTAACGATAGAACTCAGCCGCTTTCTCCATTTGCAATTTGTCTCCAATCGCAAAAACAATAAGTAGACAGTTCAGGCCAGTTCAGGGATTCGATTCTGCTGTTATAAAACGTTCACGGCCTAATTTTGCCAAGTTTCTCGAAGTCCTAATATCAAAATCGGCTACCCACACACTACTGACACGTTATTAAATTAAAGGGATTTATTCACATATTTTAAAATTAAAAACAACTTCGTTATTTCGAATATTGTTGGTTTAAATATTAATACGTAATGTTTAACGATATTGCAAAGAATAAGACTAGCTACTGTTCGCGACTTCTTCCGCGTAAACATTCGTATCCCGAGAGTCTTTCGGATCCTCATAGTAAATAGATATAGAAGAAATCTTTTTCGGGTACTATACATAAAACGTATAAATTCAAAACAGGAATATCACTAAAGGTCTTTTAAAAAGCATACCAATGAGCCTGATCTCCGGCTCTACTCTTCCAACCGCTGCTAGCTATACTCCGTGTTTAACTATCGTCCGTCTAAAAATCATATAAATTGCAGACAAACTGTTGTGCCTGGGAGCTCCTCTCCTCCTCCACGGCCCGGTCTACCCGAGCCGAGGTCCGTGCCTTTAGAGGCGCCCTCGGGTGGTTCCGCTCCCCGATCCGATCCGAACCCTTCGGAGATTCTGGAAGGGCACGGGGACGCGCACTTTTAAGTGTGCAATGCCGTACCCCTCTAGAAATCCTCCGAAGGTGATTCGTTTCAACACGGCTTGAGGTACCCTTTACGTACCTCGCCGCCCCTAAAACAAGCCCGGTGAAGCTGGAAATGCCCCTCGGCAACCAGCAGTCTCTCTCCAAAAAAAAAAAAAGACAAACTGTTATTTTTTAACGTAATTACCAAAATACTATCTAAGAGTACGTCACTTTGCAGATAATTTGGGATAGACAAACCATACACCTTTCGCTCAAAAGCTTATAAAGACTCCTTTTGGCAGGGACAAAATAGGTACAGTCAGTATTAAAATGAACGAAGCAACGAAATGTCTTAAGAAAAATGTATCTTACTATCACATAGTTAGAGTAAATTTTTGATGTGTTTTTTTTTGGAGAGAGTTTGCTGATTGCCTCAAACGACATTTTCAGCTTCACTGGGCTTGTTTGGGGGCGGCGAGAAACTTAAAGGGTTCCTCAAGCCGTGTGAAACGAATCACCTTCGGAGGTATTCTAGAGGGAACGGCATCACGCACTAGTGCGTGTCCCCATGCCCTACTAGATTCTCCGAAGGGTTCGGATCGGATAGGGGAGTGGAACAACCCGAGGGCGCCTCTAAAGGCTCGGACCTCGGGACAGGTATATAATCAAAGGGCTCGGGTTGACCGGGCCGTGGTGGAGGAGAGAAGCGCCCATGTACATGTCTTTACCTGGTATAGAGCGCGTCGTATGAACCGGTTCTTCGTACCCTTGTTCTACGAGTACGGTGTCTTGGGCCTAAACTAGTGTGCATGTTTAGTGTATTCTGTCAGGTAAATGTGTAGTGGCATTTAGAGGATCGGGCGTGGGGGCGTTCGCATCTATTATGGGATCATCGGGGTCATCTAGGACGTGTTTATGACGTCTAGATGTGTAAATTTTTGATGTGTGGTGACCATCTCATCTATGTAAATATAACGTAACAAGTAGGTAAAAATAGAACATCAAAATAATGCAAAGAAAATGTAAAGTCAAAATAAATTCATAAATATAATAAGGCACCAGCAGGGTGCAATAATAATGTAAAATAACGAATAGTTTAGATATACCTAATGAAATAAAAAAAAAACGACGAGTTGCACTCCGGGAGTGCCGGCAGAAGTAAAAACTTGAATATTATCGTTGTGCATTTTTGATATTTTGGAATGGTTAGGGAATAATTTTGCACGAATTGCTTCAATTATTATCTTTATAAAAGTACTATCATTTATGTGGTAGTATACAATATTTATTTATTGCGCTATCGTACATAAACATGACAATTTATATTACATTAAAAAGCACTCGAACATTCGCGCAAGCGCCCTGCGCCGCCTAACGAAACAGCAGGCATACATTTTCGCCGCGCCGTAGAAAGAGAGGGGGATACTTCCTCTCCTACGCTGCGCCGGCTGTCTACTCTCCATCCGTCTTACGAATTTACGATCAGGCCACGTGTCCTGACGCCTGACGCGAGTCACGTGTCCTGACGCGAATTTAAAAAATTTTACCCATTACAAAAAAAGTGTACAACGCCGCTAAAGAAGTTTTCACTTCAATAAAAAAGGCCCCAAAATTACCTAGCGGGGTACGAGAAATATATAACGTAAGACTATTTGAACAAATGGGATACATGATAAAACTTTACTAGAAAAAATCAACCAAAGGCAGCTCGACTCGAGTGGGAATCGAACATATCATCATCATCATCATCAGCCAATTTTATGTCCCCACTGCTGGGGCACGAGCCTTCCCTATGGATGGATTGGGAGAGCGGGCCGTAAACCACCACGCGGGCCCAGTGCGGATTGGTGGTTGTTAACGACTGCTAATGCAGCCGGGACCAACGGCTTTACGTGCCTTCCGAATCACGGAGGAGCTCGAGATGATATGTTATTGGTCACCCATCCGATGACCGGCCTTTGCGAAAGTTGCTTAACCTTAGCAATCGCAGACCGAGCGCGTTAACCACTGCGCCATCGAGCTCCTCATCGAACATATGGGATGTTTATACGAACTGTCGCTGAATGTACGTCTCCCATAGCCTGATTCATAAATCAATATAAAAACATTCCTCAAAGGTCGAGAGTAAAGTAATATGATTACTGTTACGCTGTTTCGTTTTATTGCGACCACTTTAAGTCTAGTATCTAGACTGTTTATTATTTTTCGTGTCAAAGTAATTCGATCAATTACTGAAATTAGATTTTTTTATGTCGCAGCACTGAAGAACCTTTTAACGGACAAGTCAACGCTGGAGTACTGGTTTCTCTCTCGTTTTTAGGGTTCCTAACAAAAAAGCATAGACACTTAAAACAATTTGGAAAACCTTTACAAATGTATTAATATTAAGGACGTCACTACAAAAAATCTTTTGAATGTGTCTAAAAATATTTTACGTACATAGTTGATCGATGGTTAAATACATATGGTAGTTTTGTTAATTGTCTCATAATCTATATAAATAAAAATGAATCCCTAAATGTGTTGCTAATCGCAAAACTCGAGAACGGCTGAACTGATTTGGCTGATTTCTTTTTTGTTGTGTTTGATGAAGTCTGAGGAAGGTTCTTAAGAGAAAAATGTAAAAACTTAGATTAAAACAAAAAGAGTACAAACAACATTTTTCTTTACCCATACAAACCACTCTGTCCCCAGCTATCAAACATTTGACGTCAATCAAAACAAAACAAAGGCGCGATGATTGTCTTTGGTATGCCTTCAAGTTGATTAGAGGTCAGATTTATTTATTTACGCGCCAAGTAATCAAACAAAAAATAGAATGTACCATAAGGCATTACAATAAAAATATCAACACAATAAATATTACTGAAGTCTTTCAATGTTATTTTATTTCTATTAGACTGCGACAGGCCAATAACTTTTCATAGAACGAAATATGTCGGGGCAAATATGTTGTTGTAGAGAAATAGGGCAGAACAAGGTCTGCCGAGATAGCTAGATACATCTTAATAACTTTGTAGCCTCGTTAGCCGAACCGATTGATGCTTTGGTTGAATGCGAGAAATCGTTATCGTAATTGTTCAATCCCCCCGTTAGACGACCACTGACGTAAACCCATCTAGTATACTAATATTAGAGAGAGGAAAGCTTTGTATTTTTGTATGTATGTTTGTAACGAATAAACTCAAAAACTACTGGACCCATTTAAAAAATTCTTTCACCATTAGAATGTTACATTAGCGTTGAGTAACATAGGGTATATTAAAAAAAAACCAAACCGTGCGAAGCAGGGAATCGAATACAATGGAATTAATTTTCTAGGTGGGTTAACAGTGCAGTTATTAATGTGTTAGTAGTGCATTAATAATAAATCATACAAAGGGAGCTTTCTCTTGCTATGCTTATAACACATCTTTGCAGACCGCTAAGCTACCTCCCTACCTCTGGTAGAAAAGCAGCCTAAGGCCTGGTTACTCTTACGGTCCTGTATTCTTGGCTTGAACCTGCACCCTTCTGACGTACCGGGTCAGGTCAGCAGGCTGGTTAGAACCACGATAGCTCAATTGGGAGAGCACCTGACCCGGTATGTCAGAAGGGTGCAGGTTCAAATCCTGCTCGTGGAATTTTTGTCAACATTTGTGTTTTTGAAATTTGTTCGCAACAAAATTTGCGTTAAAATTATATAAACAAAACAAAAACATAGTATAACGATAATTGGCTAGAGCTCGATATTTTCAACGCATCAGTTAACTCCATAAAAGAGATTTTTAATCTAAATTGTAATTTACTTTAAATTAGTATAACTAGGCCACTTAATTAAAGTTATGATTTTTATATCATGTTCTTTTGTATCAGTGAAGTTTGTAGCTATTTTTTTAATGAAACACTAATTTGCTTGTTGTGTCAGTTATGCAGGCCATTCAGCCGACTTGTGTCATATATGTTAAATATTTCTAAGATTTTGTGCTGTACTGACCATTTTGTGAACCTATCAATAAAAAAAAGTGTCTTGCCGCCCCCCAAGTCGCATAGCGTACCCCATTCACCCCGTCTCGTGGTAAGTTATGATTTAATTAAATTGAATTGGAGTTAGGCGCCATTCCCCGAGCCGCTGCCATCGAAACAACATCCAGAAAATCCTATTGATAATTAATAAGTTGGAATAAAAAGGAAAAGAAAAGCTTGGCAATTTTCTCTTTTCATTGCTACTAATTAAGATAAATTAGTTTTCGATTGAATCAGCTTCAAGGCTTTCATCTGTTGTCATTTTACTTCTTAATGCAATTATTTTGCCCTATTTGACTGTTTTGCTGCTAACTTTTTGTGATATTTATGATAACTTTAAATTGACACGACATTACTAAAATAAAATTTAATACTGCAAGTATACATATTTTAATAAAAAATATTACATAATTCTGTTATTAGTACTACGTCAGTGCGTAGCACCGTAGCTCGTAGCCATCGTAGCATAGAACTACACTCGAGGTCGTAACATCTACAGTAGCGTGAATTATTGAGTTAATTATTGATTATTGAGTCTCATATTATTCAAGGAGCTCGTTGGCGCAGTGGTTAGCGCACCCAGACTCCCAGTCGCGCTAATGTTAAGCAAACTTTACAAAGGCGTTTTCTTTGGTCCCGGCTGCATTCGCAATCATCAACAACCACCAATCTGCACTGGACCTGATCGGTGGTTATGGCCCGTTCTATTCATCCATATCAATCGTGCCTCAGTAATGGATACAAATAATGAACTGGTGATGGTAAGTCCTGACATAGGAAAATAAATTCATCTTCTTTCCAGACTCTTGTAACTTTATACATTGACCATTTTTTAAAAGTTTGCAATGCCGAGCCAAAGGTCTCAGTAATATCACTTGATCTCATATATTCAAATTATCCCCAATAAAATGTATTTACGATGCGTTAACTTTAAATGTCAGTCTTTGAAGTTTTAAATGAGATAGATGCCTTTTGTCGTGTGTTTTTCAAATTTCGTTGCTCTACTCGTGGTGATAAAAGATTTATACGATGAGAAATGAAACTATGTCATCATCAATACCACCTCATTTTATTTCCCCACTGCTAGTGCACGAGGCTTCTTTAGAATGGATAGGGAGAACAGGCCATAAGCCACCACGGGGCCCATTACGGATTGGTGGTTGTTAACGACTGCTAATGCAGCCGGAACCAATGGCTTTACATGCCTTCAGAGGAGCTCGAGATGATAAATTTTTGGTCACCTATCCGAAGACCAGCCTTTGCAAAAGTTACTTAACCTTAGCAATTGCAGACATTATCCAACTATGCCGGCACCGTTCAACCTAATAACGCGGACGAATCTAAGGGGACACGTGTGTTTGCGTAAAGTTAGAATAAATATATTTCTCGGAATGCAAACATTTACCTACAGCTGACATAGAATAAGAGAACTGAAGTGACAAGTAGACACAAAATCGATAGTAATCACGATTCAAAGGGAGAGCGTTGAGCTCTGTACTGTTCAATATAAAACATGAATGAGGGTAAAAAATACTTGGACAAATTAAAGAGAAAATTCTTTTGCTTTGAAAAACGATTCTAATGAATGAAAAATAAATTAAGGCTTTTCAGAGCTATTGGTATTTACGTTTTCATTACTCTTTACAAATACAAATAAATTTATTTGATAAATGCTTACCTACAAACTTAAAAATACAGTGGAAAATAGTGTTACCTAAATATAAGCATAATTTTTAAGGAGGCTGAGTTTTTCTATGACCCCACATTAGGTACTGCCTGACCTGTGGCGGTCAAGTAAGACGTTTTGAAAAGTTAAACAGGTGCCAGCAGTAATTAATAAAATAAAAACTAAAAATAGAATTATAAATTGTTGTAAAAGGTGCATCACATTCGCATATATGTACTTTAGTACCTCCATGAATGTCTCCGTAAATTTATAGCTCCACGTCAAAAGAAGTGAGCGAATCTTGCATGAGCCTCGCAATTCTCAAAGAGCATCTCTAAATTTCGGCTTACTAATGTTTGGCAAAAAAACGTTTCCCAAAATATGACATCGCAAACTATTTTACGGAAATTTTCATTTGGCAAAAAAACATTTGTCAAAACAATTGCAAATTAGCACCTTTTTTGCACAGCTTACTCTTCCCAAAATATTGCATGGCATACGATTTACAAAACAATTTGAGTGGTGCATATCTTATAATTATATTTTGTTAAGTGGGTACGTTTTCCCTAACAAGAGCTATATAAAAAAGATATTTTTGTATGGAGCTAGATTTCTGTTGTCTAACAAAAAAATAACCTCGAAATTCAAGACTCAAATTTCTAACCTATCACGTGATCTACAGGAGTAGGGCAGGTACCTAAGTATGTGAAGTGACAATTTGAGCAAATATTTTTTTGGAATATAATATTTTCCAAAATAAAACATTTGCTAAATGTATACAACGTGTGACAGAAAGGTGTAGTCAAAACAAAAAGATCCAAAGTGTATCCGATCTAGATCTATCTAGATGTATGCAGAGTCACATAGACATAATTATTAATTTTAATTTGCCATGCAATTTTTATTTAATCTTTTATGAGTAACGTCATATCAAAATAAACCAGTCCCCCATCACTAGTGGGTCAATGAAGTCTACTTACAATCCTACTTGCCTATGCACGCCTAGTACTCTGAGCGCAGAATATTAGGAAATTAAGAGCACCGTACCGCCCAGTTCGCTCGGCACACGATGGACGGCGAGAACAGACGGCCGCTTGGCGTTTTGAACAACGCAAAACTTCACCAATTTATGCTTCTCAATAGAATAGTTCAAAATAACACTAAAACTTTCATTTCACTTTGTAATATTAAAATAATTCACTAAGACACTCGGAAGTATTTCATTTACACAGTGCGAAAAGCGGCAGCAATTCATTTCTTCATGAAAAAAAACATGATGCACAAATTGCACAATGCATGAAAGAGAGGTGCATTATGTACAGTGGGCCGCAACTCAAGCTAACCATTACCGGTTATGTTATTTCGCTCTATCGCAAATAAATAGTAAGTGGCTTTGCCGTGTTCCGACTCGATGCTGGGTGTAGCCGTTCGGGGGGTGGGTCCAGTTAGTTGCATTATCTTGACAGACCGGTTTCAGGATTCTGGTGCTCATGTGCTGGACGCCTAGGCTTGGAGGGTAGTGGGATCCGAAGCACAGTTCTCCGTTGGCTGACCGCAGGTTGTAGGGGCCCCAGTAACTCGCTAGCCACGTGCAAAAGGCTGCCCCGCCGCCTCGCGAAAAATCCCGGGGTGCGCTATCGTGCCGTTTGGCGACCGGATAGGGGGACCCGATAGACACTTCCGCGGGGGTTCGGGCGTCCCCGCAGTCTCCAGTCTAGGTCTCATTTGCGCGTAATGCCATGTTGGCTGGTGGGTGTTGTTGATGGTGCCTCGACTGACTTCCATCTTCTTCACCCCATTCACTCCATTTACTTTTAAAAATATCAAAAAGCAAAAGTAGGTTTAAACAGCGGTTGCACGTCCCCCTGCTAAAAGTGCACCACACAAACATTCGTGGTTTGCACTCCAAAATAATCCAGTCCACCACCACCTTGAAACTGAAAAGCCGCACCTACTCTTTCTAACGGAGACGCAAATCAAAAGTCCAATTGACGCGTCATACCTCAACTACCCGGGGTATACCTTGGAGCATTGCTTCAAGCCTCACGCCGGGGTCTATGTATATGTTCGCGATGACACTTACAGTCGACGTCTCCATAACCTTGAAGACCCTCATTTCTCTGTGTTGTGGATTTTGGTGGATACCGGTATGGAGAAAATAATATATTCGGCAATGTACAGGTCCCACAGGTGGCGATCAGGAAACAACCAGGCTCTTTGACTACCTTGGTGCGACAGGCGATGTGGTTCAAGAACGGTATCCGTCGGCTCAACTTGTATTCTTGGGGGACTTTAATGCTCATCACGAAGAGTGGTTAAGCCCGTACCGGAACACCGATCACGCTGGACGAGAAGCGCACAAGTTTGCAATGTCGCTAAACCTAACCCAGCTTGTTGATCAACCGACGCGTATACCCGATGTTGACGGCCACACAGCTTACTGCCTGGACCTTCTGCTAACAACTGAACCAGACACATACTCGGTCGTTGTATCCTCCCCTTTAGGGAGCTCAGACCATTGTCTGGTGAAGTCTGTTTCGCACTTTTCACCACCTGATGATAGCCTCAAGGCAAATAGGCGAATGTGGCGATACAGATCAGCAGATTGGGATGAAATGCGGCACTTTTTTGCATCATATCCTTGGCGAGGCACATGCTTTACTTCCGAAGATCCAACTGTTTGATGGAATACTTCATCCCATAATCTGATGTATCCATCGGTTGCACAGCCCGTCCATGGTATGACTCTGATTGTGCTATAAGTGAGGCAGCAAAACAGGCAGCATACGTGGAGTGGGCCAATGCACGAAGCAGTAAAGCTTCCGATATATGCATTAAGAAGAAAGCATTTAACTTAGCCGCCAGGAATTGCAAAAAGGCTCGTTTTCACCATATTAGCCGAGTAGGTACCAACTCGCCAGTTATCCTTCTGGAAGTAAGGCTTTCTGGTGCCTGGCCAAATCTGTCGAAGCGCTCTTAAGAAGGCGAACTTTTGCCGCTCTTCGCTACCTCCGCTGACAAAACCTGACGGGTCATTGGCTCATAGTGCAAAAGACAAAGCGGATTTACTCGCAACTCTTTCCTAGACACTACCAGCCAACCTCTACCACATCTTCCTCACTGTGAGTCCGCAATGCCGGATGTGCACATTCACCAGAGAGAAGTACTCAAGGTGTTTCCCGGAGTCGAGAGAGTTTACATGGACTTGTTTTTGTACGCATATTGCATATTGCCAGAGTTTTCTAGGGTTTTTATTATTACACTTTGCACGTTTTTAATTTGTGTTGGGGGTTGAACAAAGAACTCTTGTGTCTTACCATTGGATTTAGTTTGGTTCAGAAGTTCTAGTTTAGTCATAAAAAGAAAAAAAAAATGGCAATACATGTATTTAAGCCACGCATACTTTTTCTTCTTAAAAAAAATTTCAAAGAGTGTAATGAAAAATAGAGATAAGTATTCATTTGTCATTGAAGTATTTGCCGCCAATTGTTACTCATGAAGCTGTTACTTGATCGATTACGTTTTGAATTTTTTCTCTATAATGTTTTATAGTGTTTAGTGTGTTTCTGTACTGCGAATTTGTTACATTTATCAATTTTACCAATTCACCGTTTTTTAAAACAGAACACTTAAAACCTATTTCATAAAAATATGTATCATTTTGCTGTTTTTTTTTAATACAGTTATACCATGGACTAAATGATTTTATACACCAAAGTCACACTTGCACTTTGAGACAAAACACTTGGATAGTTGGATAAAATAAACGCGAATTCATAGATATAGATGGTATAAAGAGTTACATTTCAATAGTGGATCCCTATAAAGTCCAACTTAAAAGTTTCTATAAAAAAGTGCTACTGATAGAAGTTTCAATATGTAGGTACTCGCAAACAGTCATGAGCATTAACATGTAAACAATGTAACTCTTAACAATAATAATAGTAAAAACTAGTCAAAAGTATATACCTACAATGATACAGGTTAATACTGGTGACGTACTTTAGTCACAGAGAACAATACTCTTTCATATTACCCTGACGTATACTAGATACACACGTCTCACACATACATACAGCCGGTCGAGATTAAAAGTGAGAGAATATAGACAGTATCAGGTCCCTGTAGTTGGTCGTTTGTTCCCGCCGTGTGTCCCCAAAGGTTTGCTTAGTTGAAAGCTTGAAAGGCGACCGTTTCAGCGGCACTTTTTCAGGACACGAAAAATGCATTTGTGATCCGTCATAAACGTTTCTTGGAGGGCTCGCGTACGTGTGTGGAACTGTGGACGATTATTGTGCGACTGTGGGACTCGTTACTGGAACTTGGACTTGGTCTGTGGTTTAGTTAGGTCGTTGCAAAGTCACTTTGTATTTTGGTGATATTATTTGATAGTTGGTAGTACAGTTCTACACTAAGTTTAGGTACCTATTTAAGATACCTAAACTTAATGTGTACTTACTAGCTACTACAATAATAATAACAGTAAATTCTTTAGGTTAGTAATATTAGGTTGATTAATATTATTTATTCGGTAAGTATATGGTTATTTTTAAAATAACAATTTATGTTTGTTATTCTTTATTCTTTACGAGTAAGAATTTGGCCTTTTCACCCAGAATTATAAACAACTGCGGCACTGGCTATTTTATAACTAGCTGCCGGAACGAAACAATGTTACAAACAATGATTTTATGGCGACATATTTAGGTAAGATAGTGGTAGCTAGCCAGGCGGACAAACAGGCCCTACCACCAACAACACGAATCGAACCCGGGAACCTTTGGGTCTAAGACTGGCGATCTTAACCACTAGAGCAAAATGCGGTTAAGAATACATAACCATTTCAAGATGATATTTAATGTTATGAGCAGATACAGAGTTTGCGCACTCGTATCCAAATTCACTATTCACTTGAAGTTGCACAGGGTTGGTAATTATCCCGCTAATAATTTCTCTTATGTTAGTGTAAAATCGCCTCGGCGGCCGATTGGCAAGGCGCTCGGTCTGATACCCGAAAGTCCCGGGTCCAATTTCCCAGTGTGTTTCAGATTTTTTGATACATAGCCCGGGTAAGTGGTCATTAAGCCCATATCAATCAATTGTAGCGATGACTTGATTTCAATGATGAAGGTCTTTGCCCAGCTGTGGGACAGTATATAGGCTATTTACTTATTTTACTTACTATAGCGAAAGATGACAGTGATACAATTTAAAAAATAGTTTCACATTAACGTAGTAGCCATCTACGTTGACTTTAAAGTAACAGAACGTATCTACATCGCAAATTGAATAAGCTCTCATGTTATCTGGAGCAAATGTAGAGGTAACCTGTCCCATACTACAATAATGTCAACTTAGTGGTCAAATAACGAAGGTCGGTACGGCGCGTTACGTTTTGACCGCAATAAATCGGGGGCACAACGTATTGGTATTAACAACATAGGGGCACAGAATAAATAGCTACAGAGAGTTGGCTTCAGCCGATAACGACTATAATTACCTACGCTCGGTCGTAACGATAGGGTCACCGCCTACAATATTTTGTGAGTTGTATCGTCGCGTGCAGATTGGTGTAATGTATCATGCCATGAAACATTCTGCACGCATTCATCTGGTAAGGATGCTTCTCGGGCCCCAACCGCGTCTGTTTCGGAAAACTTGTGCAATGCGACGTAAATCAAAAAACGTAAACTAATTACTATTTATCGTCGTATTTAAAAAATTCAATACGCAGGAGTTTTCATATGTACGTCGACTTATTGCAACAAAGTGCGAGACGCCCTGGCTGACTCACGCACGAATGGCATTCTTTCGAGTCTAGCCGATATCACCGTACGAATGCGTCTGTGTGTACGTTCGTTTGTATTTCTCATTTTTGTTTGTGGAGTCACCCTTCTGTATTCATTTATTTTGTAATAAATAGGGAATTGGCCGCTAGTTCTGTGTGAGAATAGAGAGGCTGTATCTTAAAGGCCGGGTTAATGAGTGCAAACCGGAACAAACGTTGGCGATCTGTCTTTGCACTGAGAACATTCCGTTCGGTTGTTCCGAATGCTGGTGGTAATTTTGTTCTAGCGTTCTCTCTGACTTATATATATTGTGGTAGAAATGTGATGGCTTAAAATCTTATTTAATACCAAAATTATATCCAGTCATAATCTAGTGACCTATAAGTATATCTGCTAGCTGAGTTAGCGACTCTATTCGAGTAGAATCTAAGTATAATTATAATAGGAGTATAATTTCAATTTTACTTGGCTTAATCACTACGCTTGTCAAATGCGGGTTTGGTTTTCAAGCTATATGCCTCGAAACCTTTCACAAATCGGCCTGAGGCTTTATATTGTAATTAAGTACCTAATAGACTAATAACTTAACTTACAATGGGAGCCATAATTCGTCGTCACTAATAATATTAATACGAAACCTAACAAAGCTAATTATTGCCGGCTCCACACAACGGGCTGATTAGATTGTGTTCACAGATGGCGCGGCGGTTGCAATCAGCGTGGCTATAAATCAATACGGAGATAATATTAATGTGTACGTTATTATGAGTGAAACAGCGGGTTATGGGAGTTTAGGAGTTTTCTATGTGGATATAGAAAATGGGTACAACATCAACTGTTTTAAAGTACCTTATGGATATAAGAAATGGGTACGGTCATCATCAAATGTTTCGAAGTACCTTTTAATGGATTTGATTATGGGAAATAGGTACGCTCATTATTAACTTTTTCGTAACACTCTATAAACAACGTGTAACAGAAAGGCGTTGTAAAAATCAAAAGGTCCAAAGTATATCCGATCTAGATCTTGTATGCAGAGTTACTAAGACATAATTATTAACTTTAATTTGTTATGATGATGAACATTGAACATTTTTGATGTGTAACATCATTCCGTTCGTTTTCTATATAAGCAATTTGTGGGAGTGATTTCGTAAAATGGGACGGAAGTATGTGTAACAGTGTAACAGGAAGTCGGGGACTTTGTAAATTTAAAATCGATATTATGAAAATGACATATTATTATTATATGTGACATATTGTGTCATTTGACGATCAAAAGTCATTTTGATATATCTAATGTCTTCTATTGAGTATTTACTGCATTCTCTTTATGATTTGTAAAAAAATATACGTCATTGTGCTTATTACTAAGGTGAGATGCCAAATGTTACACATCGTATGCGACAACTGCAAGGCTCGTTTTTTAAAATTAAATATTTCTATTGTGACATCACATCAAAATAAACAAGTCACAGCCCTTATGGTTTAGTAACGTCTGTGTACTTCAATTTATTGACACTGCTGCTTGCTTATCCGCGCCTGACGTATGATTTCACTTAAATAAATACTTAATTATTTAATTGACATATTAAAGTTAATAATTAAGTCTTGTAACTCTGCATATAATATCTAGATGGGATACACTTTGGATCTTCTCATGTTTACCACACCTTTCTGTTGTACATTGTTGTCACACGTTGTATATTTATGATATGAGTACGGCCATCTTATATAAACTGTTTTGTGGATTATAGATATGAGTTATGGGTACAGTCATCATCAACTGTTTTGAAGCATCCTATAGATATAGGTTAGGGTATGGTCATCATCTACTGTTTTGTAGCATCCTATAGATACGGGTAATAGGTACGGCCATCATAACAGTTTCATAGCACCCTATAGATAATAAGAAATTGTCATTATCAACGGTTTTGAAGCATCGTATGGATATGGGAAATTGGCACTTGGCATTAGTATTTTAGATATAATTAGTTTTCAAGATTTTCCAAGAAATTTCTAGCTTCAATTGTACAACACACTCTTTTATGCAACAAACAAAATCCTTTACCAGCACAGAACAATATTTTTAACTTTTATCTATAGCTTCGTTAGTTAGCCAGCATGACCATAAAAAAAAGAAGCAAGCACAGACTAAGAAGAATGACTATGACACAAGCACCATCGTTCAGGGTTGTTCAATTTGCGGTAAGTAGGTATCATATAAATTTTGAGGTACACAATAGCCGTTCCCGACAAGACAGCTTAACTGACTTAACCCTTTAACGGGCACATCATGTTGAAACTTTTCATTGGTTTCAACCTTATGTCAAAGTGACAAAGTTAAAATTATAGTGTTCTATAAATCGCCAGAGCCATATAAAAGGTCAAGTATAATATAACGAAATCTATACGCTACAAGTACCGACGAATGTAGGTTATTCCACACATAATACCCCTTTATAAATAATTAAAATGAATTATTCATAAGAAGAATAATGTCTACTTCCATAAACATAACTCTATACCAAACTTTGATCAGCGTTGACTAGTCCACGCTAAACTGAATTGAAAGCAATTTAAGTTTCAATGCGGCTGGCGTCAGTAACCGATCCGGTATAAATTGGCCTTCAATTTCCGGATTGGTGTTTTTACGGTTACTAGGTAGGGTAGTGGCACCCGTATTCGATACTTTATGGCCAATGTTCAACACAGTTTTCGTCATCAAAAAGTAACATAGATTTTTATTGAAATTTTACGAGATGAAAGCTAAAAGCAGAAGGTAGCCAATTAACATCACACCTTTGTTTTCTTTTTAATTACTCTTTTTTTTTCTTTCTCTTGTGTGTAACCTGTTTGGCTCAATTATTTTTTTGTATATTATGTATGTGTGTGTTGTTAATAAATGATTTTTTTCTTCTTCAACATCTTTTTCTTCAATTGTTGCTAAAGGTTAAAATCAGTTGCTGACTTATGGGTTTTGAATGGTTAAAGTCACTTGCAGTCATTTGCAGTCAAAGCAGCGCAGCTATGAAACAGGCTTCCTACGGACATCCAGGATAGTTCGTCCATTATATCCTTTAAAAAGAAAGTCTAGGATCACTTTCTGTCACTTATGTCATCGCAATGATAGGCACTTGTAATTCCATGTTTATTATTATTATTGTATATGTTCATATTTATGTAGTATTATTATGTATGTTTATGTAGTTTTTAATAATATTGTAGAACATGTATTGTACCTAATATTGTTATTTTTATTTGAGATATTTTTGTTTGCACTTTTGCCGCTTCCTTTTAAACATGATGCTCCCATTCAACCTTAGGTTGGCTGGAAGTGATAAGTCCAACTTTGCTCACCATTGTTTAATTTCTGAAATTGTGTTCGTTCTTTATGTTAGGGTAGGGGCACCAATGTTCGACACATTCAATCCAGTGTTAGACACAGTTTTCTTTGCCAAAAAATAACAGATTTTCAATTAATTATAATATATTATATTGGAATGTATTATGTTAGTTTGTAAGGTAGGTATATTATCTTTGGACCTGTTTGTAAAAACTTTGTTGCCTGAAAATAAATAAATTTATTTATTATTATTTATAGGGGATGACAGCTAGAAAGCAAGTGGTCTGTATTATCAATTGTTGCTACAGATAAAATCATTTGCTAACCCGTATTTTGAATAATTAAAGGAAATAATGACAATCGATGTTTCTATCGAACACTGGAGCCTCTACCCTACATGTTGTATCGATTCTGAATTTTGATGGCTGGTAGAAGTTTAATTTCGCTGCCGCCGCGCGTGTGTCCATAACACGTGTCACGCACGACAATGATATCTGTGATGCGCGACGGGACGTGACGCGCCGCGTGGCGCAGAGTTTGACGTGATGGCGGGACCAACAATCAAATGTTACATTTTTAATATGATTAGTTTCTTTCCACGCGACATTCGACATACAAAACAACTTTAACTGCGTAGCTTTGAAAAAAATACATTTTTACAAAATTTAGGCACGCTGTCCACGGATGCGTCATTTGACTAATGCATGAACCTACAAATGACAGTAGGCATATTTTGCATATTTGTTATGTTCACGTGATCTTCATGCAATCGTCTAACACGCTACAAAACGTTTTAGTTTTCTTTAAAGTAGCATCGCGAGAGTACGTCCTTTCGTTGGGAAAATGTCAAGTGATGATGATGATGTGATTACGCATAGCATACAACTTTATTAGAAGCCGACGAAACAGGCGAATAATGTACTGGCTTCATCCATACATCGAAAGAAATATAAATTGTGGATTGTTTGTTGCTGCCGCTGAGACCGCCATTTAGCAAAACAAACAGGTGTTTGCGTCTCACAAGCCGGTCGAGTAGTGAAAAGCTGCCGCGCGCACCGCATGACGAACGCAAGACGAGAGGCAGCCGCGACGTTGCCGCTCCGTGGACACAGTTCCGTTTGTATCTATGAAATACGCACGGAAACTGCAAGCAATCGTCAATTGATTGACGAAAGCGTGCGCATGACGAGCGGTTTACGTGGACGTAAGCCTTAGGCCTACTATCCACGGAGGCGTAGCTCCATAGACGCTTTAAAATACGCCAAACAGCTTAAGCAGCCCAGCGTACTGATCTCTGTCTACGAGGTGTATCGCAAGCGTACGTTGTCAATTATTTGTGAGAATTCTACTATCTGAACAAGTTTCGCAGCCGTTCCCGCCATTTTTTCATTAATAAACACGTGCGTTCATACTATGTACGCCCCGGCGTATATATAACATGCGGTTCGGCAGGCGTCATGACGCCCGCATGCAGCGACGCGAGTGCGACGTTGCCGCTCCGTCGACAGAGTAGCATAGTTTTGTTAGTAAGCTGCAAGCAGGCGTACACCTGGCCGCACCGCACGCGTCGCAGTTGCCGCAGTCATTGCTTTTGTTAATGGCCTCGCACACTTGTCCGCGCCGCGCCGCAGTCACCGCAGTCGTTACCGTCGCCGCACCGCACACATCGCACTGGATTTCTTTCATTCAGTTTCTTAATTTGATCAAGAGTGGCATGTATTACAGATGGCTCTTGACGAACAATTTGTTATTAGTTGTTTATTATTAGAGAAAGAAGAAATGAAATAACAAGAGTTAAAAAAATCTGGACTCATACACACGCACACATACCCGCGCCGCGCCGGCCGCAGCGTCCGATGCGGGCGGACTCGGCGTTGGTGACGTCATCAGCTGCGGCTTGGGGAGTTCGGCCGCTTCAGGTACTGCGGCGACTGCGGCGCGGGTAGGTGTGCGAGGTTGCACAGAACTTCATATAAAGAATTCTGTGCAAGTGTGCAGTGGCGCGTGTGAGTGTGTGAGAACTTCATATAAGAATTCGAATGCGGCGACTGCGGTGCGTGCGGTGCGGCTAGATGTGCTGTGTGTGATGTGAATACGCGTCTATAACGCTACGCCTCCGTGAATAGTAGGCCTTACTCGCGTTTAATGTAATATATTATTTTATCCTGAGGTTCCGAATCCTTTAAAACACACAGTGCTCAATTGTGAAAGAAGTACAAATAAACAATATTTATTACTACCTACTGTATAGATAATATACCTTTTTGAGAATCTAGCAACAAACTTTAGGCTTTAAGATTCTACTAACCAAAATTTAACCTATAAAATGTATTAACAAAAAAAAACTAACGAGTCTTACAGTAGTCACTTAAGATGATGATGTAACATTTGACATCTTACCTTAGTAATAAGCAATTTTAACGTTATATTCTGAAAAAATGGGTCAGGCTAATTTATAACTATAAAATAAATAATGATAAAATTACACACGAAAGGGTTGAAATCAATATTAGAATAGAAAATGGAATATATAATGAACAATGACGTACCTATATTTTTTTACAAATCATAAAGAGAATGCAGTATGTACTCATTAGAAGACATTAAATATATCAAAATGACCTTTGATAGTCAAATGACACAATATGTCTCTTATAATAACAATATGTCATTTTCTTATATCGATTTTAAAACGAAATGGCACGCGCTTGCGCGCTTCCCCGACTTCCTGTTACACTGTTACACATACTTTTACACAAACTGTTACCATTTCACGAAATCACTCCCACAAATTGCTTATACACCGAGAAATTTTAGTGATTGTTTTCCCGCAGGTGGGTAGAAACTGAACAACTTTCCCCAAGAAACATAGGTCAAAAAACGAGATAATTTTTTCCGATTATTCCAAGTAGTCCCCTCTAGCACTGTCCCCCGGGGTGACAACTGAGAATTTTCCTCCCAGTAGTCACCCGGGTGACAAATTTTCCCAACTGTTCATTTCCGATTCGTACCAGAGGGGACAACTGGTATTTTCTTTTCTCAAATGTCACCCGTGACTCCGAGGGGGTGACAATTGCTACGATTTCTTCCCAGTTGTCCACTCCGACCAGTTTAGAGTAAGGATCTTCTCTCTTTTCTACGACATATAACAGTGTTCGCACTGTACCTCTGTTTACTGATTGAGGATAATTAGCTGCCCTACTCTTGTAGATCACGTGATAGGTTAGAAATTTAAGACAATCGCGAAGCGCAGCGTAGCGATTGTCTTAAATTTCTAGATTTCGAGGTTATTTTTTTTTATTAGACAACAGAAAGAGTTTCTTTTCGGTAATTTTGGCTTTCTGTTGTCTAATAAAAAAAAAATAACCTCGAAATCCAAGACTATCGTTACGCTGCGCTTCGCGATTGTCTTAAATTTCTAATCTATCACGTGACCTACAGGAGTAGGGCAGCTAGTATTGCTAGAAATTGATAGGTAAAATAAATATATAGGGATATATTGTGATAGTTAATTCTAATTTTCTATATATAGGTATTTTGATTTTCGACGTTTTAAGCGTAGGGATTTTAATTGTAGGTACATATTATGAAATTTCGTGGAGTGGACAACTGGGAAGGAATCGTAGCAATTGTCACCCCATCGGAGTTACGGGTGACAATTGAGAAAAAAAAACCAGTTGTCCCCTCTGGTACAAATAGGAAGTGAACAGTTGGGAAAATTTGTCATCCGGGTGACAACTGGGAAAATTCTCAGTTGTCACCCCGGGGATAATGCTAAAAGGACTACTGGGAATAATTGATTTTTTCACTTTTCTATACAAAGCCTCTATTGACCGAGCATGGTTTTGTTCAGTTTCATGGTCTGATCTACCCACCGCGGGAAAACAACCAACCGAGCGGAAAGACGTTAACATCAAATGTATTTTTGATAACTGCAATCATCTGTTATCATCACAATATGGTTGAGTGCTTTGGATATTGTTCTGAGGGTAGAATGTAACTTCGCTGCCACCAGGCGCGGGTCCGTAATATGTGTTACGCACGACAATGATACCTGTAACGTGCTACGCTACGAGACACGCAGCGTGTTTGCGAGCCTCGTCGAGTCTAAGGGTCACTCCATTAAAGCTGAGATGTGTTGAGCTGAGCTGAGCTGTGTGAAAATCAACCAATAGAGTCCCTTTAATTTAACAGCTCTTCTTAGCTCTGCTCCAGTATTGGTTCATTTCCAAATGGCTCAAATTCTACGAGTATTGTTTTCAACTTCACCGGGCTTTTTTGGGGGTGGCGAGAAAATTAAAGGGTTCCTCAAGCCATGTGAAACGAATCACCGTCAGAGGTTTTGTAAAGGGAACGGCATCACGCGCTAGTGCGAGTCCCCGTGCTCTAGTAGATTCTCCTCGGGGTCGGATAAGATCGGGGAACGTAACAACCCGAGGGTGCCTCTAAAGGCTCGAACCTCGGCTCGGGTTGACCGGGCCGTGGTGGTGGGGAAAAGCGCCCAGGTTACATGTCTGTACCTGGTGTAGAGCGCGTGTGAACCGGCTTGTCGTACCCTTGTTCTACGAGTATGGTGTCTTGGGCCTAAACTAGTGTGCATGTTTAGTGTGTTATGTAAATGTGTAGTGGCATTTAGAGGATTGGGCGGGGGCCAGATCAAGAGATACGATAAGCTCTTTCTGCCGGAACGCACTCGATTAATATAACGACCAACACCTCAGTCGTCCAGTGACGAGTATTCGAGTCAGAGTGATAGAGTAAGGTTTCGAAACGTCAGTATAAACATTAAATTAAATTAAAACATAAACGCAGGTAGATTTGCAGTTATTTATTCCAATTTATTAATACCATCAGTTGCTTAGCCAGCGCTTTTCGGTTACGAAAAAAGATAGAATTTTGATGAAATTTAAAACTTTATCTTTCCCGACGACTATTTGTTACAACTATACCATGAAAGAGAAACAGTAATAAGGCCTCAGCCTCGAATTTTGCGGGCAGCGAGGCGGTGGGAGGAGCTCGATGGCGGAGGAGCTCGATGGCGCAGTGGTTAACGCGCCAGGTCTGCGAGTGCTGAGGTTAAGCAACTTTCGCAAAGGCCGGTCATCGGATGGGTGACCAAAACTTTATCATCTCGAGCTCCTCCGTGCTTCGGAAGGCACGTAAAGCCGTTGGTCCCGGCTGCATTAGCAGTCGTTAACAACCACCAATCCGCACTGATGGGCCCGCGTGGTGGTTTATGGCCCGTTCTCCCTATCCATCCATAGGGAAGGCTCGTGCCCCAGCAGTGGGGACATAAAATGAGCTGATGATGATGATGATGATGATGAGGCGGCAGCGGCGGCGGCGGCGCGGGAGCGGCAGTATATTTTGCGTAAAATCAAATAGACCGGCCCTCGAAAACAGAGGCCTTATACTGTTTCTCGTTAGATACTCAACTAGTTTGAAATATCACCAATTGAAGATAAATCTATTTGTTTGATAGATTTTTGAATGTTAGAAAAACTTAAACCTCAACAAACAATTTTAAATCATTAAGATTCGTTTTAAATGTAAACTTACAATTAAATTATTTTAAAACTGTACATATTGTTTGCCCAAAAATAAAACAGATTAATTAAGTTTGTACAGGCTGGGCGAGGGCTTAAAACTCCGCTAAAATACGTGCCACGTTGAGTAGTTAAAGTAAATTACGCAAACCGCATACAAACATGCTTAGTCACACAACGAACTAACTAAACGGACGAATTATTTGTTTGTATGTTTCTAACTGACGTGGTGTTCAGAGTAGAATTACGGCTACGGATGAAAAAGCCTAGATTGCGGAAAACTCGTGAGTAAGAGTCCCAATTGCGACAGTCGCTTCTTTTAAACGTCTATATAAGATCTTATTATTATGTTACAATTATGTAAATACAAGAACAGAAATTCAAAATTTGAAAAATCTTAATGGGTTAGAATAATTGCTGTATTGTGATGTACCAATGTTGTTAATTAATACCTTCATAATTCTAATATTGTACCCATGGTTGTATGTACTGTAAATAGTTCTTTAATAATAAAGTAAAGAAAAAATATGAATGTATGAATAATCATGCAATGTTTTCTTTTGTTTTTAATGAACTTTTTAAATATCAACTGCTTGTGTTTGTGTATAAAAAATAAAGTAAGGCAAATAAATTTATTTTGATAGGTTTATTTAGATAGGAGAGGATTTGTGAATGCAAAGGAAAACTTTTCGCGTAATGTTATTACGTAGTTATGTTTGGACCACCGTGATTGGTTGCAACTATGTATTACTTTTCCCATGCAGCAATGTAATACTGTAAACCAAGCACTTGGGTTCCCAAGAACTAGCTGCTAACATAGCGTGCTTGTAACACCAACAGGACGTCACTCAGACGCAATGTAATCACCAAACTATAATGTTTAATCTAAATGTAAGCCATCGGCAGTCGTACGTAGGCGATCAAACTCTCGCTACGTCTTCTTGCCCTAGTTAAGATTAGCTTAGGAAATACAGTTGGATAAAATCTCGAGTTGTAATAGTATAAAACAAATTTTTAAAAACAACTTTGACGCTCTCGCAACTTAACTACGTAGTTGACAAACTAAGCAATTGTTCCGACCGCGTACCACGCAACAGCATTTTGTGAGTGTTGTTACGCTGTGTTGTGTTGCAGGGTAATGGGCGCCCGCGTGTGGGTAATTGTTTACGACAGCCCGCCCATGTTTAAAACTGCTAATTTTCATACATTTACCCGACGCCACCCTGAGTTAATGGCAAACGGAGAACCATAATGTGTAGCGTTGGCGACCACGAATATCTGAGCAATTCGTCAATGTTAGGCAATTAACGCAGACTAATGAGACAGCAGATCTAATAACGGCCATTTTGGAAAATTTTCTAACTGTTTTTCTATTGTGATTTAAGCTTTTGTCGTATGGCATTCACAATAGAAAATATATCAACATCGAGATTGAATGACCTTTTAAGAATATAAGATGAATTGCAAAGGATCTGCAAGAAACATTTAAACAAGTGCGAGTCGGACTCGCCCATGAAGGGTTCCGTAGCAGCAAGTAACATAATATAAAAGTTCTTATAGTTCGTTTATGGGACAAATGCAAAAAAATTGTACATATAACAAATAGGAAACAAAGATGAAAATAACTTGATGTTACAAAAAAATAACAAAGATTAACTATAAGGACTAGTTCATGTTGTGCATTCTATTTGAAAGGTAAATTTGTTAATGAGTAAAAAGCAGTATCTTGATTGATTATTTCAATAAAGAATGGCAGCAAGTCTAGTTTGTATTACTTTCGACTTACTTAACATTTTTTTTGCAAATCAACTTTAAAATTAACTGTGATCATAATATTTTAACTTTAGTAATCCAAGTCATCTATTACAATGTGAGTGCGACTTTACTTCATATTTGTTATTTCATATTTGTTACGTCACAAAGAAATGTAACAAATTCGTAACAAAAAGGAACAAAACACTCGTGTGTACAACCTAAAATGTGTGAAAAATACTAAGAGATGTCTTTGAATCAAACTGTTTATATGTTTCTAAATATATCATAAAGTATCCTTGAAATAAACTATATAGAAAGCTAAACATACACTAACCAATTAGTTTAATGGAATGGTTATCAAGATGAAACTAATTTGTGTATTTTTCCCGCACAATTTAGTAAAATTTTTGTAGACCGTCTAACCAGAACTCCAGCAAAATGGCCGTCGTGCAGAACTAGCGCCACCTACAGACGTTATTTATGATTTTAGTTTTGCCAGGTAAAAACTTATTTTTCTACTAAATAACAATAAACAAAGCTGAATAACAAATATGAAAGAAGTTACGGACGGCTTTAAAAATGATATTTAAAACAGTTTTTAATAGAGAGGCCTGATTTATTGTTTAAAGTATTAAAATGTATGTAGTATTCTATAAATAACTAAAAATATTTAACAGTATAAAATCACTCAACTGTATTTTTTCCCCATACACAAAGCTGAACACGGACGAGAAGGACACGCGTACTTGTATGAAGAAAACTAAACGTATCCTGATGATTTGATTTTTATTTAATTGATTTATCGGAAAAATATTATTTATTTCTTTTAGTTTTTGTTATAATGTAATTTTGTAAACGTATTTAAAAAAAATATATGAAAAGAAGTTATGTATTGAACGTTTATTCTAATAGGACGTTCACGCATTCAGAAATGTACAATTTTTTTGCATTTGTCCCTTATGTTTATGAAACTAAATGTTTTTTTTAATATATTTGAGTTGATTGAATGAAAGGTAAATTGCGGTGTACGATTTATGACGTATTTAAAAAAAAACTAATTACTAGATCTTGTTTAAACCAATTTTCGGTGGAAACTTGCACGGTAATGTACATCACATCATATACTTTTTTTAGTTTAACCATTCTCTTATTTCAGAAGTTACAAGGGGGGGGGGAGGGGAGGGGAAACATTTTACCACTTTGGAAGTGTATCTCGCGCAAACTATTCAGTTTAGAAAAAAATTATTTTGAAATTTTGAGTTTCAGTTCTAATTATGGGGAACCCCCAAAATTTATTGTTTTTTTTCTATTTCTGTGGCAAAATCTTAATGCGGTTCACAGAATACATCTACTTACCAAGTTTCAACAGTATAGTTCTTATAGTTTCGGAAAAAAGTGGCTGTGACATACGGACGGATAGACAGACAGACATAACGAATCCATAAGGGTTCCGTTTTTTGCTATTTGGCTAAGTTACAGCTAAAAACGGCCATACTTTTAACTATAACGCCGTATTTAACTAAACCATAACATGTCAGTCTTTCATTAGGTGACGTAAATATGCTAAATTATTTCATTCAAATAGTTTGTCGAGCATAATTAGATTTTCTATCTCTAATTACTAGATATGTTTTTTTTCATTGGCGGCGCTAGTGTGCGGCGTAAACGCTCTTAAATAAAATTTTCCTGTTGATAATGGGGACATGATTGTAGCATTTCTGTTATTAAAGTAGCTAGTTAGACCGGAAAAAATTACTTTTTAAAAACAAAAATAAAAGTAAACACAAACCAACGACCTAGGTACCCAAAAAAACTTACAGCAATGTAAAAATATATTGGCAGCGCGAAGGGAAAGAGAGCGCGCACCGAAAATTTTATCCAGTCACTCCGAGTTATATATAGTCAATTAAAAAAAACCGAACTCAAGCATTCGAAGGCTCAAGTTTAAAAGTGTATACAGAACGGATTCCTTCCGCGCGTTTCGTGAAAACATAAATCTTAAAACTTCATTACTTAGGTAGGTACCCGCTCGTGTTGGTTTTTCCCCACAACAAGGCTGATGTTTACGATTTAAAAGGTTTTCGACGTAAAATATTACTGTTGGCAACACTTTTTGCCGTTCCAGCTAATGCTTGAGACATTCGGGTGTTGGAGAGGTGTGGATTTGTGTCACTTGGGACACAACTTCTGTGCTGCCAGTAACAATTGAATGTCGCCCAAAAATAATTTTGAGCAATCTTGAAACGTCTCGGTTCTCGGTAGATAAATAAAAGATGGTCGGGTTGAATACGAGAAATAGTGGTTAGACTTCTGATGTGGCCTGTACAGACAAGCGTATAATGGTTGGTCTATCTACTGATTTTGCTTATAGCGAACACAAGCTTATTTGCTTTCTGGATGGGTGACACAGGACTTAATTGTTATATGTTAATAGAACATTAAAAGCATTTTTTAAAATTTATAAAACTCGCTATAAATCTTAGGTTTCATAATACTTTAGTATACTACATAACATGAATGTAAAATGTAAATAATAATATGTACTTATTAATACTTAATTAATAAGTTCAGCGAACATTACACCATATTGTTATTCATACAAAGAACCAAACTTTTTCATTTGAAATCGATTACTTGAATTTGACTATGGGCGTTTTTCTAATAAGTATACTTAATTTGTCATGGATGTAAGTACTTCAGTAAACGAAAGAGATACTGTTTAGAAGTGACTTTGGATTTTTTCGTTGAAAATCCGTTTTTCTGCATTTTGGTAGCAATAAAAAAATATTGAAAATATAGTCTATTAGGAATAAAAAGTTTTTTTCTTGGCGCTGTATGTTGCATACTTTTTATGTAAACCTTGCATGAGTTGTCGGAGTCTTAAAGAATTCGTATTTTTGCGTATTTTCTGATCCATAATAGTAAATGGACCAAGTGTGCTTGCAATGTTTTGCATTTATATTAATATAATAATATGTAAATATACTAATCTAAGTAAATGAGTTAAATAAAATATTTCTACAAGCTCTCACAAGAAAACATCAAACAAACACAACATTACTATAGGATACAAATTGAACCAAACTGAAGGCCCATTTATCATGCCCCGTATCATTTATAAAAAAAAATATTAAAAAGCCTTTTACTTCGACATTCTTGTTTATTTTAAACGACAACCATTTAATATCACACACAGTAGGAAAACAAGTGTTATTACAAAGTGGTCGGCAAAAATCGTTTACTTTAGCTTAAAAATGGAAGACCTGAGGTCTACATACACGGCCTGCTAGAGCAGTCGAGGTGAAGCTGCCATTTCACCGAGCTGCCGACCGCCTGGAGCAGCCAACCCTGACTGCTTTAAGCAGCCCGTATATGGCCGCACTATTGTCTCTGGCATACTATATAATTGGTGGGCTTTGGGGAGGACCTTCGCACAGCCGTGGAACAATATAAGTTGGGTTAGAAAAAATATTATAAATACTAAAAAGTATAAGTTTAAAATATTTTTTTTAAGTAGCTAAGCTCATTAAGCGATAAGCGAGAACCTAATGTATGTATATAAAAATATTGAAACTTTTTCTAAAAACAGTGATACTCACAATGTAAACACTAGAAATAAAAACAAACTAGCAGTACCTAATACTAGGCTCCACAAAGTAAATAATTCATTTAGAGGCCTGTGTGTACGTTTTTACAATAAAGTTCCAAGTAATATCCAAAAACTAGATATTAATAAATTTGAAATCGCTATTAAAGAAAAGCTTTATAAAAAAGCTTATTATAAAGTGTCTGATTACATTGAAGACAAAACAGCATGGGTTTAAAATGCTCCAATCTATTTCTAATCCAATATATTGTTAAGGTTTTTTAAACTTGTATAACTTGGTAACGTAACGGCATATAATTTTGTAAATGTCGTTACATAATGAATTAAAGCTGTGGAGTTTCTTGCGCCCATTCTTCTCCACAGCTAAAAAATAGACGTCCTGAATGGGTAGTAGGTAAAAAAGTTATGGACGATTCAAAAGCACTTTTCTAAAGTTTATTTGAATAAAGAATATTTGACTTTGACTTTGACTTTGACATTGTCATTCTAAAAAAGTCTGTTTTTAACAGTTTGGAACAGTCATCTATCGAGAAGAGCTGGGAAAAAGTATTAATTACAATTTTTTTTACAAGTAAAACAAAAATATTCTCCATAAAACATTAGGTTTAGATACTGGACACTTCCTTCAATCCCGATACAAAACGAGCATGAAGAAATTCACAAGAGTAATTCCTAAATTTGAATTACTCGAAAGTCACGAGGAACAATGTTAATTAAATTATACAAATTGTAAATCCCAAGGATCGCTGTAAGTGCTTATTTATGCTAGGAAAGACCAAAAAGTTGGAAATGCATGCAAATCACAAGTCAAACGGGAGGCGATGGAACGACTGTGAGTACTCGTAGTCCCAAACTTAACTTGGATTATGTTTCCAAATTGGAATTATACTAAGTTTAGTTGACGATATCCAATTATAGCTTACTCGGATCACTTTAAGTTGGATGTCTCACTTGGCGAGCGTAGTTCGAAATTATATTTGCTTAAGGATCATTGAGAAGGTATTTGGTTAGGTTAGACTATGAAGATAACATTTAAAGACGGACTTGCGTTTGTGGTATAGCCGTATTGGAATTTGATTAGATTTGTAATGAAAGGACGTTAGATTAATAAAATGGTACGATATGCTCTCTGTACTCGTAGTACCTATGTGTTGTCGGTGAGTCAACCCGTAACCGTAACCCATAGTCGGTGCATCTCAGCCAAAAATTCGGAAGTCCTGCGCAAAAAATAATACAGAAACTAGTTACTAGTGTAAGTTATTATTACGTAAACGTTATTATAAAACGTGACTTTAGATAAATGATTGGTCTATCATTTATCTAAGAACGTGACATAAAACGGAATAGTTTTTTTGTATGCAAATTAAAATAGAGGAGAAAAACGCATAACATCAAGATAAAGCAAGAAGTTATTGAAAAATTTGACGAACTTCTTTTGTTTTTCAACGACACGGAACCCCCTTGACCTCAATCTTATCAGTGAAAACTTACTTCAGCCGGAATCCTTCATTTATATTATATTTATATAGAAAAAGAAATAGAAATATCATTTATTGCCAATACTTACTGTGTACAAATTATGCAGATGGTAATGCAAAAAAAATAAATTTAGACACAACATCATACTCATAACGGGTATGCAACTTAAAAATGGAGATTACAAAGTCATTAAATGTATAGGAAGGGTAACAATAATATTAAAATACAAAATTAAGTGACTAATCCTACTAATATTATAAATGCGAAAGTTTGTGTGTATATATGTGTGTATATTTGTTCCTTTTTCACGCTGCAACGGATGGATGGATTTGGATGATCGGCACACAGATAGTTTATAACCTGGATGTTAATCCAGGTTAAAACTATCCTATGTGTTAACATAGGATAGTTTTTATCCCGATATTCCCACGGGAATCACACTATAAATATACTAAAAACGACAATTAAATTTTCCAATACCTACAAAATGATTTGTTTGTTTTGTTGTCATGGAAACCAAAGAGAATTTAATCACTTGATGGAAACTGTCAAAGCGGTTCGAAGTCCGCCGGGTCCACTAGTTATTATCTATACTTGATACTAACGAAACACAACATTGCTGTCTACCAACAATGTTATTATGGCGACAAGTTTAGAGCCGGGGCTTAAAGCGAGCCTAATACCAACCAAGCTTATTACAATACTAGCTGGTTACCGTTTAGTCGCGCGTCGCATCGCGTCCGTCGCTCGAATGCCTACTTCATATTCGCTAAGCGTTTTGTCTGACTTTGTTTTAATTGTCATAGCGTAATGTTAAATTGCCTCTAGCCTTCCACAAAAATTGGGCTATCAAATGCAAAAAGATTTTTTCAAATCGGACTGGTAGTTCTAGAGACTACCGCGTTCAAACAAACTCTTCATCAGCTTTATTATAAATATTAGTATAGATATGTAGCACACACTGGAAATTGAATCCTAGATCATAAAAGCGGTTGAAACTATGTAACAACTATGTTTACGTTAACACAACACACTGTCTAATGCTAATCAAGATTTGCGAGTGAGTCATAGACAAATAGACGTACAAACACGGGGCCAGAGCTAACACGTTCGCGTCGCAGACACGAATCACGTCCTCAGATTAAATTGCATGGTCCCTTGACGTGATAATGCGCAGCATGCGGCGTTAAATAACTCGGCACAGAATTGGTTGCTTTAGAAATAAGCTAACTAGGAAATTGGTTGGTTTAGGAGTAAGCTAAATAGTGGAGTAAGCTAAGTAGTCCCCTGTGTGGTGCCGGGGATAAAGAATTGCACCAACCCCTCTCTTCCCATGGGTGTCGTAAAAGCCGACTAAGGGACTATTCCAGAGGATGGGCAGCAGCATCTCTCTGAGGTTACCCTCAACCTACTGCGATCGCCAACCCGCCTGCCAAGCGTGGCGATTACGGCAAATACCCCTCATATCCTCGGGGGAGGCCTTTGTCCAGCAGTGGACGTCTTTTGGCTGAGATGATGATGATGATGATGATAAATAGTGGAATGAAACACTTCAAATGAATCTAACCTCATTTCTTTGTTGTTTTTTATCCGTAGTCAGTTTTTTATTTGAATGTACTACTACTGTATAGCGTTCGCGTAAACTTTGCAAGACCGCGTGGAAGGTCCCCCATGCGATGGACGGACCAAATTAAGGCAGCCGTGGGAGGTCCATTAAACGACTGCAGCAGAATGACCTCCAACAGAGAAAAGTGGCGCGCTGTCGTTAGGCGAATAACATCTGCCCAAACCGCTACTACATGACGACCACGACCGCTCTGTCAAGAGCGTAGCGGATAAGAAGAAGAAACTTTGCAAAGAAGCGCTCAGTCCGATAACCGAGGGTCCTGGGTTAAGTTCCTAAGTCGGGCAAAATGTGTATCGGATTTTCGATGCATATATAAACACATACATTCATATACATGTATCAACTTTTATGATCACTAACACCCGCATTTGGCAAGCGTGGTGATTTAGCCAATACACAATTGTAGCGATGAATTAATTTCAGTGATTGAGGCCTTTTCCCAGCAGTGGGACAGTACATAGGCTATTTACTAAGACTACTATTTGGGTCAAGTTGCACGCAAAGGTTAAATTCAACTCGTGGAGTTTTTCTCAATACTTTTCCGAAATGTCATTAGCTCGCTACAAATTTGCGTATTTATATAAATAGTAATTAACACCCATATTTATAAACACAATTTCTCCACAAACTCTTTTCACGCAACTAAGACGTTGACGTTGTTGCGCCAAAGATTGAAAGTTTTATTGGAAATTGGCTGAGGAATAACGACACTCTCCTTGGGTAAACCACAAAGCGTGGAATGCCACAACGAGTACTCTAGTTTCCTATTAATATATTTTCAAAACCTTTAATATACATACCTACTTTACCTAATCATCATCATCATCATCAGCCTACACACGTCCACTGCTGGACAAAGGCCTCTCCAAGTACACGCCACTGAGCACGATCCGCGGCTACTCTCATCCAGCTCTTGCCAGCCACCTTGCGAAGATCGTCGTTCCACCTAGTCTGTGAGGGCGTCCTACACTACGTTTGCCAATACGCGGTCTCCACTCAAGAACTCGTTTACCCCATCGGTTATCAGTTCTGCGGCTAATATGGCCGGCCCACTGCCACTTCAGCTTGCTAATCCTGTGGGCTATGTCGACGAATTTGGTTCTCTTTCGGATCACCTCGTTCTGGATCCGATCCCTCAGAGTAACTCCAAGTATAGCCATTTCCATAGCTCGCTGAGCGGCTTTAAATTTGTGGACCAGGTCTATGGTGAGGTCCACGTTTCGGCTCCGTATGTCATGACGGGTAGGACGCAGTGATTGAAGTCTTTCGTCTTTAGACTCTGTGGAGCTTTACCTAATAAAACATCATAAAAAGACATTGTTTCATAAGAACTTACATCTGTAACTAATCATGGGTAAACTGTTATATTTTTACGAGAAATTCTACTAATGTATGTCTCAATCACCAGCTTATTGTATCCCCACTGCTGGGGCACGAGCCTTCCTCATGGATCATTCAAACAGATCCATTGTGGATGGAAACACCAGAGGAAGAACACACAACCATATATGTCTAAAAATATTTTTTTTATAAGAAGTGTTCAGCAATACTAATAGCCAGAATAGAATTTCGTTTATCAAGGAACGTCTCACTGAAGCTAAAGAAGCTCGCTCAGTTCCGCCACTTGTGACGATAACTTGTGGTAATTTGAATATAAATGATGTAGGGTACTTTCCCTAAACTGAAGATAAACATTAAAGTTTGAATGAAACAAGGCGTGAGATATTGCTTTGCACCCCGAGCGTGCAGTGCGTTGCATCACACGTCCTCATATTAAATTTCACGCTTCTTGCGGGCGTTATAAGGTTCGTTACACATAGGGTTGTCAAAGCCGGCAATGGAAAAGACTCCGTAGTCCGGACCAAGTTTACGAAAAGATTTTTTTATGGAGATAACATTGTTTATAATACCTAATGTGTGGTATGGTATATAATGTGTTTCTTAGAAAAAGGGGCACGGAGAGCCTGCTCTGAAATACTTTTCTTAAGCTGGTTACAAAGACCCGCACACTTTTGTACTTCAAGCCTGCAAAAACAACACATCCTTCTCTAATCCTGTAGTGCACATGTGCCGTCTATATAAAGACCTCATTATTAATAATTTAAGTTTCATCTCAGTCTTGCAGGATTCCAGAATTGCTTTAAAAGTTTCCTTAAAAACTTCCTCTACAACTTAGTTTTTATATAATAACATTAATTTGTTTCGAATGTTTATATAATTTTTAACGCAAATTTTGTTGCGAACAAATTACAAAAACACAATTGTTGAAAAAAATTCTACGAGCAGGATTTGAACCTGCACCCTTCTGACATACCTACCGGTGCTAATGACGGTAGTTGTTGACATTGAATGGGCGCCTTTGGCTTTCAAAATAAAAAAGTAAATAGTGTTGAATAATTTTGGCGGGCTGGTTAGAACCACGATAGCTCAATTGGGAGAGCAACCGACCCGGTATGTCAGAAGGGTGCAGGTTCAAATCCAGCTCGTGGAAATTTTTTCAACATTTGTGTTCTTGTAATTTGTTCGCAACAAAATTTGCGTTAAAAAGTATATACACAAAACAAAAACATTTTAAAATAATACTACTAAAAAAGTCTGCTGAGGTTAAGCAACTCTCGCATCGGATGGGTGCAGAATGTATCACCTAGAGCTCCACCGTGCTTCGGAAGGCACGTAAAGCCGTTGGTTTCGGCTGTATTAGCAGTCGTTACCAACCACCGCATCCGTTCCGGGCACCATATGGAGGTTTATGGCTCGTTCTCCCTCCATTCATAGGAAATGCTCGTGTCGCTATGAGTGTAATGGCGATTGGCGCAAACTTACATAATATGTTGATAAGCGGGCTTAAAACAAATCCTACAACCAACCACCGAGAAACGAACCGATGATCTCAGGGTCTGAGACTTGTGATGCACCCACACGTCCACAGAGGCAGTTAAAATCCGGCTAAAGTCGTGACACCTAGCAACCCTAGTTACAAAACGACATTAAACTACATAGTAAGCAGCAAAATAACGCGTAATACCATAGATCGTAAAAACAGGCTACTCTGAAATCAAGAGCAACATTGATAGTTTATAATCATACTAATATTATACAGAGGATAGCATTGTATTTTTATATTTTGTATGTTTGCAACGAGTAAACTCAAAAACGACTGGACCGATTTAAAAAATTCTTTCATCATTAGAATGCTACATTAGCGCTGAGTAACAATAGGCTATATTAAAAGGAAATGTCCACCCGTGCGAAGCCGGGACGGACGGGCCGCTAGTAGTGTTATAAAGAGGTGATATTTATGTTATCTATACATATAATAAAGCTAAAGAGGGTCGAAAGTCTGTACATAAAAGATATTCGAAAAAAAGTTGGCTGGGGATACTTAGAATCGATAACAAAACACGTTCCAACAGTTTTTAGAATTTTTGTCTGTTTATCTGTTTATTAGACCGCACATCACTTGAAAATGACTGACTGGATTTGGATGAAACTTTGCACATAGAAGGACCATGACTCGGACTAGGATATAGGATACTTTTTATCCCGGTAACAGGTTCATGTGGGATAGTGTAGTCTTCGCGAACGAAGTCGCGGGCGACAACTAATACCTATGTAATGTTAAACAAATTTTGTTGCCAACAAATAATAATTAGATATACAAGTGTTGAAAAAATTTCCACGTGCGAGATTCGACCGTGCACCCCATGACGGGTCAAGTGCACTCTAACTTTGCTATCGTGGCTCTGTCCAACCAACGTAATATTTATTTGTTTTATATTAACGGGGTAATCATGACATCAGTTGTCGTTGTCATATTTATTATTATGTATATACCTACTATAATATATCTATATTTTGCTCGTTTTATATTTAATCTTATGTTCTTACTACTATTACTTACTTAGGTGTAAATGTTTAAATTAACTTAAGTAATTTGTATTTGCACTTCAGCACCCTCTAACGTTTTATAACTATTATTTGTATCACTCTGAGAATAGCGTTGTGGGTTACATTACTGTTAATATAGATTTAGCTTTATCTTTATGTTATAAGATGTATTGTGACTGTTTGCTGTTCCTTAATAAAATAAAAATCAATGTTAGAAGCATTGTTCTGTTCCGGCAGCTAGAGATAAGATAGCCAAAGCCTCAGGAGTTGAGGATTCATGGTGAAGTGCGCTTCCACCTTCGGTCCTATCATCATTTAACATCAGGTGAGATGTATGCCAAGAGCTTACGTAAGGAATTTTAAAACAATCACTAGAACTATTTCACCGATTCTTTCACGAATGATAAGCTTCATGGCGCAGTGTTTAACCTTTTCACCGCCCAACTATCCTGTACGCGATGTCCCGCTGTATGTCAACGTATAAATGTATTTTAATAAAGTAGGTACAAAGAAGAACTTCTATAGAAGTGCTGGCGTGGATGGCACGAAAATCTCGAACTTCTATAGAAGTTGTTGGCGGTTAAAAGGTTAATCATCGCATCAGGCGCATTATCAAATAGTTGTAAAGTTAAATTATTTATTAGTTTTGCTCGTTTTAGCCATAATTAAGTTTGATTTTTTATTTTTGTTTTATGCTGTAGTCTTGTTATCGAAATGTTATTATCTATGAGTATGTTGGTTCTAAATGTTATTTAAGTCATATTGATTACTAGCTGTTGCCCGCGACTTCGTCCGCGTGAGCTAAAGGCTGTAGTCTGTACAGTTTAATTTTTAAGTAGGTATCTATTTAAGCTTATTAGGGTATAATAAAATTATATGCATCGGAAAAAAATTGACATTGTATTTACCGACATACGTACATCTACTCACTCTTAATATCCTTTCAGCTGAGAATGCTGAGATAGACAAAGACAATCGATCTCCATTTAGTTTGGTTCTGGCATACTTCCTGTGTCTCCTTTACGTCCATCATTATTTTTCATACATTATCTCTTATTCTTTCGACTATCATCTCTGCCATGTACATACATATATTCAGTTTGAAGCACAGAATCGTCCCGTTCATACAGATTCTCACTCAGTTTCCCGTTTCAATTATCCCTCCACATACATTCAGTATACAACACCGTTTCTCGGTGGGTTGCGCGTATTTGCTACGTCATACAAACCTGAAATGGGTTTACTGACGCTCAATTATATGTAATAAAATTGGTATTTTACAGCTCAGGTACTCGTCCGGAGTCGTCCTAGGCACTGGTGTATCTTAGCTAAGATGTATACATGTATGTTATACTGTCCAACCACGGACTTCAAAAATTTTTTTACTTTGTCCACCGAAGCTGGATATCGAGTACCTAGCAGGTAGCGGTCCAGGATTATTGGTTGTCGGCCATAAGGCACAAAAAAACTATTTACCAACTATGTTCTTATTCGTAGATACAAAATATCAATAAATTGAGAACTGTAATGAATTATATTATTGTCTAATAAGTAATACAGTATAGTATTTTATGTTACAAACTTGCGATAAATTTGAACTTCTTCGTGGCATCTTGTTAGGTAGGTAGCTTTTTAGAGGTAGATCACAGGACACAGAAAGAAGTTACCTCTAATAAAAAAAAATCTGAAGTCCGTGCCTCTAATACAGTTGTACCCTGCAAACTTCAACATTTTTGCAACTCTGATAACAGAGGTAGCCATCGTCTTATGCGATAGAAGAATGGAAAAACCATTTTTCTGTAATCTAGAAGTATGTACAAAATTCATTCTTTATAGGTTTTATGATATTAAAATTGTTATGATACTTACTTACTTATATTGTATCATTGAACACAGATTTATCCTGTAAACATGTTAAGAAACCAAAGTAAGAAACCGCTTACATGTAAAATAAGTACTGAAATAAGTGTTTAACTTACCTGCATCAAATGTTTCATAAAACTTTTACACATTGAATAAATCATATTTGAAAATTAATAAGAACTGAATAAGTACTGAAATATTTAACGTACCTGCATAAAATGTTTTAAAAAACTTTTACACAATGAATAATTAATATAATTTGAAATTTATTAACAAAATAAAAATAGGTTCTTAATGCATTGCAAAATATCAAAATTTCCTTCTGTTCGTTTCAAAATTTGAGCGCCAATTTTTTTTTAAATTTTCCTGTTCTCGCGTTTTTTCACCAAATAGATTTAAAAAAATAATATTAAGTATTTTGGGCAACGACCCAAAGGTTTATACAGCCAAGCTATGTAATTCAAGATATCTTCTATGTGCAATATTTAAAAAAATAGAGACATGATTTTGGGCAATGATACAAAGTTTTATACAGCCAAATTTAATGAGTACCTAGGTAACATTTCTATGCTTAACTAAAAAAGAGACATTATTTTGGGCAACGACACAGAGGTTTATACCGCCAAATATAGGTAATGTTTTAACTTTAAACATTTCTGTGTATTAGAAAACTGCAATAAGCGCCGCGCGCAGGCGCGACTAAATAGCCATATTATTATTGGTTATTTCGGAAAATGAAACAAAAGGTGTACATATGTACAGCCAAGTTTAATGATGTGCGTGATTTCGAGCTTGTTTTTATTTTCCGTCGCTTTACTATTGCGGTGCTAATGTTCGCTTAGGTGCCTCACAGATTTATAAAGGGTAGGTAACCTTAGAGAGTAACAAAACTTTTCTGAAATAATAACTCAACGAACGTATCTAACAGTTAGTCGCGTAAATAGGTATATCAAAATTAGTTTAACATTTTTCGATTTGTATGTTATTCTCCGAAATTTTCTAAGCATTTTGGTGATAACCGCATCAAAATCGGTATTCTCATGGCAACAACTATCAATGACAGGCTCAAAAGGGCAAAGAACCCAGAGCCGTAAAACACGATAGCAATAGAGAGCCAGAGCCTCAAATGCCAGAGCCGTAAAACTCATTAAAAAAATTCCCCTATGTTACATAATAAACAGTGTGGACTAATATAGGCTGATGATGATGATGATGATGATGATGACATAATAAACAACAGTTGCCAAGCAACCAAGGATTAAATCCCGGTTTAGACCAAATCAAAATTTAACAATTTTCGAGTATTTATGTAGCCTATATGTTTCTCCGGATTTTTCTTAGCATTTTGGTGAAAACCGGATCAAAATCCGTTCAGTAGTTCTCGAGTTTATCGACTTCAAACAAACAAACAAACAAACAAACAATTTTTTTTTAAACTATTCTATCATGTTCCGTAAGTGATTTTAAGGCAACCTGTGTAATTTTGTTTTTATATATTGCATTTACAGATTTTTTTATCCCTACGTTCTTATTATATGTATAAATTATGCGCAATTTACTGCTTAAGACCTACACAATCGATATTTAAATAGAAATACTATAAGTTTATTTTTTTCAAAACAACCGGGTTCGATTCCCGAGCTGAGTACAGGTTTTCTTTAAATGTATGAATGCAGTTTTTCTTCTTATTAAAATCGATGACATGGTTCCTAAGGACAGATCTTCGTATGTCTTATAGTTTCAGACTTTCCCATACTGACCGATTTAAATGAGACACCCTGTATTTTCGAGTATTTATGTAGCCTATATGTTTCTCCGGATTTTTCTTAGCATTTTGGTGAAAACCGGATCAAAATCCGTTCAGTAGTTCTCGAGTTTATCGACTTCAAACAAACAAACAAACAAACAAACAAACAAACAAACAAACAAACAAACAATTTTTTTAAAAACTATTCTATCATGTTCCGTTAGTGATTTTAAGGCAACCTGTGTAATTTTTTTTTTATATATTGCATTTACAGATTTTTTTATCCCTACGTTCTTATTATATGTATAGTAGATTACTGTGTTTTTTGTTATTAGTATTTATTACAGTGTGGTAGTACTAGTATGTTATTGTCCTGTGTCTCTTGTGCCAAGTTGGGTCCCACCAGAATACCAGCGCTGCAGCGGCTTGCATGTCGTTACAGCACAAGCTGAAGTTGGGACCTAATTGACTATGTGCACGTTATCAATTTAGGGCGACGCATTGGAAAGTTACGTGGCGGGGATCTTGATTTTCCCCAACAATTACAAAACATATGAAAGTGATATTTGATGACATGATTTTTCATTTAATTGACTTCATTTTGCTAGTTGCAGAAACACGATTTGTCAACTTTTATAACAGAGAAAAAAATATCAAAGTAACCTCTTTTAAAAAATAGATTTGCATTTTACAGTCTAACCAAACCGATTTAAGCATCTAAATTTTCTTAGTAGATTAGTCTTAACACACACTTCAAAATTGTAGTTCATTTTTTTAAAATAATTTGTAGTTTTAATTTGAAGGAAAAAAAAGCAGTTTTTCTTATGGTACGGGGCGCAAACGCTCGCATCAAAACGTATGAGATTTATTGCTTAGCGGTGCGTCGCCTTAACATTCTTTTTTTTGTTTTCATTTGTTTTCGCCTTATCTTTTTTTCTCTCTCATGTGTATCTTCTGTGTTATATAAAATTGGTGCTTGTGGTCAATAATGTTTGTTTCTGTTTCTGTTTCTGTTTAACGCGCCCGGTCTGCGATTGCTAAGGTTAAGCAATTTTCGCAAAAGCCGGTCATCGGAAGGGTGACCAAAAATGTATCATCTCGAGCTTCTCCGTGCTACGAACGGCACGTAAAGGCGTTGGTCCGGCTGCATTAGCAGTCGTTAACAAACACCAATACCTACGCACTGGGCCCTCGTGGTGGTTTATGGCTCGTTCCCCCTCTTCATCTGTAGGGAAGACTCGTGCCCCAGCAGTGGGGACATAAAACGAGCTGGTACTATATGATATAAGCTTCAGTATTCCTGAGTTTATAAGCTATATTTTATACCGGGAAAACATCTCATGCGTTTGGAATGTACCATAAAATTTATATATAATTTATGTATATGTATAAATAAGAAAAGCTCATAAGACTGAGACAGGTTTTAAGAAAATCCGTTGTTGTTATTCAAGAAGTAGAAGGTACCGGAAAGGAAAAAAAGTAGGACTATCTACAAAAAGAAATGAGATGCCATCAAAAACATACCTGTAAAAAAACCCAGTCTCGCAACTCAGTTCTTCTACCGTAAAAAGTTGTGAGATCCATGTAATACCAAGTCGGTTAATTTATTCAGTCCCGACCTTCTGTCTTAAGTTATTACGTAATTAGCTAACCTAACAACATCTTATAGTGACCATATCAATATTAAAATCTTTTATGTTTTAAATAATCAGATTGATTTGGCCATCGCATGAAAACACAATGTATCTCACAAGTAATATATATATTATATTAAATTAGATTGTTCAGTGCGATTGCCAAGTCAATCTATTTATTTAAAACATAAAAGATTTTTTTAACATTGCTAACCTAACAACATCTTATAGTGACATTAACGGTCACTATAAGATGTTGTTAGGTTAGCTAATTACGTAATAATTCAGACAGAAGGTCCCTTAAGTAGGGACGGAATAACTTCTAATAAAAACCAAGTCTTGCAACTCAGTTCCTCTACCGTAAAAAGTTGTGAGATCCATGTAATACCAAGTCGGTTAATTTATTCAGCCCCTACTTGAGGGACCTTCTGTCTAAGTTATTACGTAATTAGCTAACCTAACAACATCTTATAGTGACCATATCAATATTTTAAATCTTTTATGTTTTATTGACTTGGCCATCGCATGAAAACACAATGTATCTCACAAGTAATACATATATTATATTAAATTAGATTGTTTAATGCGATTGCCAAGTCAATCTATTTATTTAAAACATAAAAGATTTTAAATATTGATATGGTCACTGTCAGATGTTGTTAGGTTACTTAATAACTTAAGACAGAAGGTCCCTTAAATAAATTAACCGACTTGGTAATACATGGATCTCACAACTTTTTACGGTAGAAAAACTGAGTTGCAAGACTTGGTTTTTTTACAAGTATGTTTTTTAATGGCTACATACAGTCTTTACAATATGGGTAATAATCCCGTTAATAATAATTATTCTAATGATAGTCTAAAAAGCTATGATGTTTTTTTGTATTTCACTTATAATTTAACTTGTTGTATAAAATGTTTTGTTTCAAAATGTTCATCATCGCATAGCAAATCAAACATAATATAAACGAATTAAGTAATTTATCACAAAACAGGCGTTCAACTGAGCTACATATCCAGCTTGCGTGTAAATGAACACTTATATCCATAGATTCGAAATACCTACCCGTTCAGATTTTCGAAACAAGGTGTAGCGCAAACGCAGTCACGTCTCCGGATTAAATTGCTCATTCCTCGGGCTGACATAACACGTGCTGCACTCTCGGATTCATATTACTCCGTAAGCTCTATGGCATTACTGAAGCGCTGTACTAACTGTGAGCGTTTGAACATCGGCGATAAGCGATGTTGTTAATTGAATTCATCATCATCATTATCGTCAGCTAATTTTATGGTCCCACTGCTGGGGCACGAGCCTTCCCTATGGATGGATAAGGAGAACAGGTAATTAACCACCACGCGGGCCCAGCGCGGATTGGCAGTTGTTAACAACGTCTTTACGTGCCTTCCGAAGCACGGAGGAACTCGAGATGATGCAATTTTGTTACCCATTCGATAACCGGGCATTTGCGAAAGTGGCTAAAGGCGACGCATTGGAAATTTACGTGGCGGGGATCTTGATTTTTCCCAACAATTACAAAACATATGAAAATGATATTTGATGACATGGTTTTTCATTTAATTGACTTAATTTTGCTAGTTGCAGAAACACGATTTGTCAACTTTTATAACAGAGAAAAAAATATCAAAGTAATTTTCTTTAAAACATAGATTTACATTTTACAGGCAAACCAGACCGATTTAACCATCTAAATTTTCTTAGTAGATTAGTCTTACCACACACTTCAATATGCTAGTTCATTTTTTTAAATAATTTATAGTTTCAATTTGAATGAAAAAAAAAACAGTTTTTCATATCATAACTTATATTTTTAATACAGTTCACAACATTTTGTCCTTTTTATATTTCTACAAATCTACGGCTGAAGCCATTGAAAATGAGACGGTAACCGATTTTTTATGTGCAGCTATCGTCCCATAATCACTGGGACAAAAATCGGCTTACACTAATATTTACGACAAACTACGCCACTACAGCTTAATTTTATCAAGTCTCGAAGCCGTTTCTGTCTACATTTTAAAGTCTTACCTCGCCTTAACTTGCAAGATGGCAAGCTGAACGCCAATATTATCGATGTATCAAAAAATACTGCGATTGCTTTAGCGTCTCTGACCAAATTTTTATTCAAATCCTGTTCGTGAGGATGTCAATACCTTTTCGAGTTATTATTCGTTTGCAATAAAATTGCGTTAAAATTATGCAGTATTCATATCATATTCGATGCATTATGCATGATTATTAAATAATTATGCATAATGCATCATCGATATTATTTTTACAATTAACACCTAGCGGCGAGCGGAATACAAATGGTAATATGGAGCTTCAGTCTGGCGTCACCTTACTGCTCTAACTACTCCATTATGGAAGTAAAGTAAACAGCCTATAATTGTCCCACTGCTGGGCAAAGGCCTCCGTCATTGAAATCAAGTCATCGCTACAATTGATGAGTAATGGCTTAAAAATCACCACGCTTGCCAAATGCGGGTTGGTGATCACAAACCCGGGCTGTGCATCGGAAACAATCCGATAATACATATTTCTTGCCCGACCTGGGAATTGAACCCGGGACCTTCGGGTATCGGGCCGCGCGCTCTGCCACTCGGCCACCGAGGCGTTATGGAAACATAAGTCTTATTTTGTAATAGTACCTACTATTTTGAATATTTTCTTGAAACATGCGAAATGAACAGCGCCTAAACAAGCCTTAGAAAACAGAGTGCTTAGTACGACTTTTATAAACCTTTTTAGACTTTTTTTAAGTAGCAAAGCTTTTTTATAGATAATAGATAGATAGGCTTGCGTTTGACTACTAAGTTATTTGTAAAAATATCAAGATTGGATGTTGATGACGTAGTTGTCGACAGTGACAGACGGAGGTCTACAGAGTAAGAGTAGATAGTGTTGATTATTTTCGGCGAGTTGGATTGAGCCACGGTAGCATAGTTCTTATCTTATTTTATCTTAGTGGGGCCTGCTGAGGTTTCCCTCTGTCAGTAACACTTCGACCCATCGGGATCTTTTGTGCAACCCCATCCTTTCACTCTTCCTCGTCTGTAAAGATAGATGCCATAAGTTTGGCAACGTCCTTAAGAGCAAAGAGCCTGAAGTCCTCCGGTTTCTGATAGGCCGACCCCAGACCGATTCTCTGGCTAGGAATAGCATAGTTGGTAGTGCACCTGACCGATGTAATGGGGCGCCGGTTAGAAACCCGCTCGTAGATTTGTTTTCAGCACGTTGTCTTTTTTCGAAACAAGAAGAGTTAAAATAGTGTCATACAAATTCTCGTTTTCGTTAAAACGAAGGCGAGTTTGTATGACAAAATTGCTCGGTGTCAGGTGCTCGAAAGGAACAAACAAAGAATAAGCTAGGAATAGTATTCTGTGTTTTGTCTCTTTTACTCTAATCTGAAATGGAGTTTACATGACAGGAACAAAACACGGAATAACTATTCGGAGCATATTATTGTTGGGGGTTAAAGTTGCTCGCGTCCGTAGGTTTACCCTATAGACCTTACACGTGACCCCTGGGTGGTGCTAAATGAGTAACACTGTCTGAGTGGTAGAGCCACGCTGCGTTGCAGCACGAAATGGGCCGGCTCGCCCGGCGTAATATCACCCTCTCACAGAATATCGGCGTGAAACAACGGCACTCGTTGCTGTTGTATTTCGTCCGGTGAGTGAAAGTACCGGAGGTCCATCTCTCACCCCTCCCCCCTCCCAATTCCTACTCCCTCCTCAAGATCCAACTCCTTTCCAAGGTTGGCAACGCATCTGCGATAACTTTGGTGTCCATGGACGGCGGTGATTGCTTTCCATCAGGTGACCCGCTTGCTCGTTTGCCTCATTTTACCATAAAAAAAAAATATAAATTCTCTGTTTATTTGTAAGGCACTTAGAATACATTGATCGAAGCCCAGTACTTACTTATATAGGCAACACATTAGAAATCACGGTGAAACAAATCTTAGCGCTTACTCTATGACCGACATGTTTGGGCAACTGTAACGTTCTTGAATAATAACCCTTCTATTTACAAAGCGTGTACGTACGTGCACATTACATAGCAAATCAAACTAGGTATCCTCGCATTCGTACAGCAACAAAGGATTCGCATTCACGTACAAGTCTTCCTTTGGAAGGTCGCGTAGGGGCCACCTACCACACGTTTACCAGATTAAATTATTCGGCAACCAAGTCCTGGCATATGCACTCTGGCGAGACCACAACTCAGAAACTGCGACACGAATATTCACCAGGGCTTTGGCCGACAGATATTTACTTGACTCCAAATTTGAGATCAAGCCATTCGGCTAAATTAAATGCAAATTGTGATTTCAGTTTCTGAGGGATTGCGGCCGGCCCGATTGAACATCCATTTGCGCAGATAATTGGAGAAAGCGTAGGCGTATAGATGTTTTTGTATATCGCGGTTCCTCACTTCAATATCCATTGTATCTGTGTTTGGGAGCTGTACTATTTTTTCTGCTACTTACGATACACTCTTTGCATTGCTTAAAGGTATATTAAAAAAAAATATCTATGTGCCTTACAAAAAAACAACGAATAAGGTAGGAATAGTTATTCCGTGTTTTGGTCCTGTCATGTAAACGTCATTTCAAATGAGACAAAATACGGAATAACTATTCGGACCTGTTTCTTTGTTTATTTGTAAGGCACTATGGGGCTTATTAATAAACAAAGTGTAAGCTCGGAGTAGTTACTCCGTGTTTTGTCTCTTTTACTCTAATATGAAATGAAGTTTACATGACGGGAACAAAACACGGAGTAACTACTCCAAGCTTACACTTTGTTTATTAATACGGGGGTATATGTTTAAAAGAATGCTAGTGGGTCGCCCGCAAAGCGGTTACTTATTCAACAGATTTATTTTAGGATTTTCGAAACCTATGACAGGTTTCTTTATTTTTCTGCACATCTACGGCTGGAGCTCTTCAAAATGAGACCATAACAGATTTTTGCAGTGCAGTTATCGTCCCAAATTCACTGGGACAAATATCGGCTTATGCAATAGCGTATAGCGTAAATAAATAATATATATATATATATATAATTGCTGAGTAGGTACAGACGCGTGCACATCAACTATTTCAAAACTGTCAAATTTCTTCAACAAGTGTTCAACCTTTTTTTTTTTTTTTTTTTTTTATACTTAGCACGGCAAATGTTTCCATACCACCTGATGTTAAGTGGAAATGGAGTCCAGACGCGAAGACAACTGGTGCAGCGTGAAAACAACGCAGCATCAGTCAACCTCACTCTGCCGGCCCACAAGGTGCTTCTTCACGCCTCGTTTGAAGGACCCAATATCATAGGAAGGAGGAAAAACGTGTGCTGGTAGACTATTCCATCTTTTGGAGGTGCGACAAAGAAACAAGTCACCAAATTTCTTTGTGCGCGATGGGATATGTGTGACAGTAAAGCGATGACTCCGGAGAGCAGCACGTGTACTTCTATGGAGGAAGGGAGAAGGTGGGATAAGGTCAAAGAGTTCTTCAGAGCACTCGCCGTGGTACAAGCGATAGAAAACGCTGAGTGACGCAATATCTCTACGCAATTGTAGGGGTTTGAGAGTATTAGTGACCTCTGCATTGCCGATAATGCGTACAGCGCGACGCTGCAATCTATCTAAGGCATCGAGAAGGTACTTTGCGGAACCGTCCCAGATGTGCGAGCAATACTCCACGCAAGACCGTACCTGAGTCTTGTACAAAAGACACAACTGGTCAGGCGTAAAGAATCGCCGCACTCTGTTCAGGACACCGAGTTTTCGTGAGGCAGTTTTGATCACGGCTTCGATGTAGTCCTTTTGATTCAGATCACAGCGAATCGTCATACCGAGCATGTTGATATTGCTCTGCAGGCTTAGAGATGTGCCCTGAAGAGTTGGAAGGGGAAGGAATGGTGACTTCTTGGCCGTAAACGCACATACCTGTGTTTTCTTGGCATTAAACTCAACAAGATTATTGGAGCCCCAATTAGATATGAGGTCCAATACCCGATTGAGCTCAATGACAAGATTCACTCGTTTCTCTTCAGTTTCGACTCGCCCAGCCGCAGGGTGACCGTTATACCCACCGTGCACTGTACTATCATCTGCATAGCAATGAATATTTCCAAGTGGAAGCATATCATTGATATGCAGAAGAAACAACGTGGGTGACAGAACGGAACCCTGAGGGACACCAGCGTTCACTGACATGAGCCGCGAAGCGCATCCATCAGACAGGACACGAATTCTACGCTCGTGCAGGAAGCCAGCGACCCAGTTGCAGAACTGTGCAGGCAGACCGTATGCCGGGAGCTTGGAGAGAAGAGCTTTGTGCCAGACCCGATCAAATGCCTTGGCTATGTCGAGGCTAACAGCCACCGACTCACCACGCTTGTCAATAGCCTCACCCCAGAGATGTGCGACGTACGCTAGAAGATCACCCGTTGACCGCTTCGGCCGAAACCCGTATTGGCGATCGTGAATGATGGAGTGTTCTTCTAGGTAGTGGACAAGTTGTTTATTTAAAATGCGCTCCATTACTTTGCACAAAACTGAAGTTACGGCTATGGGGCGGTAATTCGATGGATCTGACCGATCACCTTTTTTGGGGACCGGTTGCACATTAGCCTTATCCCATATGCATAAAGTTCAAAATCTAACCTAAGCCTTATCAGGATACGCCGAATAAATACTATGAATTTGAATTTAAATTTAAATTTAAATTTAATGAGGAATTTTGTCAGTTTGTGGTAGACATCAGACTTGATGTGCAGGTGTAATACATGTACAACGTTTTCTAGTCTTTCTAGTCTGATGTTCCCAGAAGACTAGCTGTTCAAAAACTGTTGTTATCTATCATGTCTGTAATTCGTAATTCGTGTACAGTAAAAGTATTGTATTGTATTTTACTTAATCTTTATATCACCTGATGATAGTGTTGCCATCACACTACGGATACGGGTGTCCCCATCTCGCACTAGATTCTCCGAGGCGTACGGATCGGAATCTATGGCAGATTCTTCATTCACCGCCATGTTATATTTATCCAACACACGTTAATAATAACGATGTCCTTAATACGCATAACAAACCTTATTCCGATAGTTTATTGTTGTTCATTCCTAAGTTTCTAGAGGGGATGGCATCACGTCAGGGCCCTTCCCCTACTAGATTCTCCGAAGCGAACGAAACGAAATCGATGGTAAAATCTTCAATCACCGTCACATTACTTATCTAGCTACCGCCACACCCAATACCAACGATGTCCATATTACATATAGGTACAAGCCTTAGTTCGGCAGTTTATTATTGTTTATTCCTTAGTTTCTAGAGCGGATGGCATCACGTAAGTCTAGATTCTCCGAGGCGAACGGATCGATATCGATGGCAGAATCTGCATTCACCGACACGTTATTTATCAAACTACACACGTGCATACTAACGATGTCCATATAACGTATAGGTAGCTATAGTCGACCATGGAATTGCTTTATCACTTTTGACAAAAACTTCCATTACAATAAAATTTCGCTAAGGCTCATTGTCAATAATGACAGTATCTGTCACTTGGTCTTTTATACAAAAATAGAACTTGTTGTTTTATTAATTCTAAGGTGGTAAAGCAATTTCATTGTCGACTATACATACAAGCCTTATTCCGGTAGTATATTGTTTTTCCAGTGCAGACCAACCCGCCGCGCCGGCTCAAATATTATTACCGGTATCCAATTATTTCGGCGCCGCTAAAATTTGAATCCCGACGCGATGCTCAACCCCATATCCCGCTATTGAATTACCGACTGTACCATTGTTAGTAAGTGCACATTTAGTTCACACAATACACAGCGCCCGCCCGGCGCGGCGATTGGGGTTACGTGCACTTTGTATTATTTTTACAATTGCCTCGGTGGCATAGTGGTAAAGTGCTCAGCTCGATATCTGGAGTTCTTGGGTTGAATTACCAGGTCTGGCAAAGTGTGTTTCAGTATTTTCGATGCATAGACAAGTTTTGTGATAGCCAACTCGCAATTGGAAAGCGTGGTGATTAAGCCAAATCCCTGTAGCTATGGGTTAATTTCAACGATGGAGGCCTTTGCCCAGCTCTGGGACAGTATGTTGACTATTTGCTTACATACTTTAAGTCCTCTTATTTCACTGTAATTTTTTTGAGAGCGAGTTTGTTGAATTCTTCAGGCGGCGTTTTCAACGTCACCGGACTTTTTTGGGGGTGGCGAGAAACTTTAAGGGTTCATCAGGCCGTGTAAAACGAAACACCGTCAGAAGTTCTCTAGAGAGAATGGCATCACGCACTAGTGCGTGTCCCCGTTTCCTACTCGATTCTCCGAGGGGTCCGGACGGGATCGGGAGCGGGATCGAACGATACTTTCGATACTTAGGAAGTATCGATCTTTTCCCCTCGATACTCGATATTTTAGTATCGATACTTGAACATCGGCTATCGAGAGTATCGTGGTATCGACTAGTCCATTTTTAGAATATCGAGTATTTTTTGTCACCACTTTACCATAGACATTAATGTACTTATACAATGTTGTGGCCTATATTGCATCTCTATTCCTACTTGACTTGAAATCTTAAGCGCAGCTGAAAGTTGTTGTGAATTGTGAAGCATTCGTTCCTTCATCATTTTTCAGTTCGTTCGAATTTGTTGCGTCATCATTGTCATTGCGTGCGGTCTGCATAGATTACTTAGATGACTTTCACTTTTATATTTTGTTAACTTTATTTGCATACTAGACTTTGTATCACCTACATGTATTGGTGAAAAATATGGTCAAAACTTAAACATTATCGGTTGGGGTGGGAAATTACTCTAAACATTTCTTGGCCAACATCCAAAAATTTAACAATTGCTTCCAAATGACGTCGTTTGGCGCAACGCATATTGTACAGGAAAATTTCATACCCACTTTCAAGGTAGTATACCATAATTATTGTTTTGATTAATTATTAATTGTGGCAATTTTACTTTACCACCAACACAACATAATCTAGTAGATTCACCGCTGTATTTTAACGCTTTACAATATTGACAAATGGTTGTCATTTTCCCAATTGTTACGGCACAATAATCTATTTCCGGGTCGTAGTGGAATGCTACTCGTTCCAGGTTTACAGGAACACTGCGTCTGCGGAATCGCTCTATTTCATTGTGTCGTGGACTCGTGCTCGCTGTTGTTGAGTTTGGTGTGCCCGAACTCGTTCCATTCTAAGCCTATTTACTTCATTATTATTCACTGTGGAACGCAATTCTGCCACACAAACGAATGTTATCATTATCTGTCTCTCGCTGGTCGTCAGTGCGGTTTGCACGTGAGTTAGCTCGTCACACATTTGATTGACATCGCGACCTAAGTCAGGTCCTCTTCTCCTTGGCATTTTAAAACAATAACAGTAATACAGTTTTCGCGCACTGACAAACTGATGATATATTTTAATAATCGTCTTCAAATTTATTTATTTATTTTCTTTTTTCGGCTGCATTAGTAGTTGTTAACAACCACCAATCCGCACTGGGCCCGCGTGGTGGTTTCCCTATCCATTCATAGGGAAGGCTCGTGCCCCAACAGTGGGGACTTTATGAGCTGATGATGATGATGGTAATTTTTTTTTTACGACAACCAATTGACACTTTTACACATTTTTATTCTGAAACAGAAATGTTTTATATTCCAACAAAACAGACCAAAGAGATCGAACCTCATACTATAGCTATGAAACATACACAATACACACCTACCTATAAATATTTGACAACCAACTAAGTGACAAAAGACATCAAATGTTTCACAGCTAGGAACATTTTTTGTTGTACACACGGCGGCAGATCAACCTACCCAAAACTGTCAAATTTCTACAATAAATTTTGAACTTAATCGTTTGGTTATAAGGATCAATATTCATTGGAGAAATTTGACAGATTTGGGTAGGTTGATCTGCTGCCGACTGTACGTACCGCTTTGACAGTTTCCATGACAACGAAATAAACAAATAATTTTATATTGGAAAATTAAATTGTCGTTTTTAGTATTTTCCGTTACTTAATATTTATGTTTCTCATCGCTTGAACCTTCTCTGAACCTCCACAAATATTTCAAAATCAAAATTAGCCAAATCGGTCCAGCCATTCTCGAGTTTTAGCCCGACTAACGGACAGCAATTGATTTTTATATTTAAAGATATAACATACGTAGATTTTTCTATTCTCTAAATAAGTAAATTATATAAGGTCGCATTTTATCAAGTGCAAATATTTTGACAAAACATCTAATTATATAATAAGGCCCTAGCATTTAAAAAAATTTAGGCTGATTTTTTTTTCTTGACACAAAATATTGTAATATTTTTAAGAGCGGCCTCTCTGTCGGCTTTTTTAAATGAAACTACAGGCACGTGTAAGCGGTGAAGGCATTGCGGCCTCTGTTTCGGCTCCTTTGAATTTAAACTAGGTACCGAAAGTGCTTTATTTTACTTTTTAATCGAAATGTCTTTTGACGTTTTTCTTGAAAACTAGCGTATAAAAATTTAAGGTTTTTTCATAAAAATAGTTTATATATTATGTTGTTGATATTTGCAGTTGATAAAATGTGACCCTAAACAATGTTATACTCGTAGTATATAAATTACTACATTCCAAAAAACTAAATCCTGCCTCCAAAAAGGTATCGATACTGAGTAGCATCGATACTTTTATTTCGATACTTTTCGGGTAGCGATAGCTAGGGTTGATACCGATACCGATTTTCGGTATCTTGAACATTAGCTGAAACTTCAAACCTTAAACGGATAGACTAGGACCTCGGCTTGGGTTTAGGTCCTTACCTATGAAATTTGAGTTTTTTTCTTACTTATTAATAGGTGTATTACTTCTAAAAGTCAATACCGGTTGTTAATATTATTATACACCTTTAATTAAGACTATGTTACTTAGGCTTCAGTAATAACAATGATTGATTAACTTTTTTTTCGCGGAATTGTCCTTTTGTTTCATTGTAGCTTTGAAGGGACTTGATTTTTTTTCTTTGTAATGTCTGCTATATTTAGCTAGTGAAACAATCACACTACACTCTAAAATTTGTATAGTGTTAAAATAAATAGATATAAGAAAATTAAAAAAAACGTTAGTACCTATGAAAAATAAAATTTTATAAAAAATCTTCATACAATACTCTAATTTCATAGGTAAGGACCTATTATTTCACTAACATTAGTCTAGTACCCTACCTAGAGTACCATCTAAACCGCAATACAGAGATGCAAAATGAAGGTGCTAGGTTTGGCTTTTCATCGTCAGTACTTACAAATAGTTGCAGTAAATCTTGTATAAAACTCCTTATAGGACAATTGAAGCAATATAACGAAACAATACCGCGATAACCAGCGTCAATTATGACTGCGGTTCTGAATTTAAATATCTAAGCGCATTATTGGAATGTTTTAAAAGCCTTCTTGTAATGCAAGAGCACTTAGCGCGGACGTAAACATTGTTAACCATGGATATCCAATTAGGCTCGGTCTGTAGAGCTAGCTTCTCAAGATTCTTAGGTGGTGTAAAGAGGATAGCTTGTAATAAGCAGACCTATCTTACGTTTAGTAATTCATAAAAATTGTTCAAATAAATAACGAGAAGCAGACATCTTTATAGAATTAAGATTAGTGGTCAGACAATAGATAAAAAAATAATTAGAGTCAATGCAAGTGTCACATTTAAAAATAAATAATATCATGTAACTAACATAGAATAAGTTAATTACTAACACATTATGAGTCTTGGTCAGTTTATTAAATAAATATTCTATTCTATTCTAATGCACAATATTTTTTGGTTGTGCCAAAAACATTCCTCACATATTACTTTAATCATCAATCATCATTATTCATCACAAATTCACCATCAATCACCAAAATACTGAAACCTCAAACGGAAAAGAACTTTAAAAAACAAAAGGATTCGATATTCAAAGTCCAATATTTTTTTTCAACTAAACGCAACAAAACTCTTTAGTTATGACAACGCAACAAAGTACACTGCAGCCTTTTGTCTACACAGGTGGAAGATTTGAAGTACCACGGTAATTCAATCGGTGGGCTGGGATGTTCGTGGGGTGGCTCGGGATTCACAGTTTAACGGCGCCGGACTAATTGTATATAGGTAACAATGTTACGGGCGGGCCTTACGTTACTGAAATCCTCTACCCGGTGTATGTAAGCATTATTCAGTAAGTGTATGTCACAAAGTGTATGTGGCCAAGGTCATTTTATCTCCCCAATGCTGGGGCACGGGCCTTCCCTGTGGATGGATGGATAGGGAGACCGGGCCATAAACCACCACGCGGGCCCAGTGAGGATTGGTGATTGTTAATGACTGCTAATGCAGCCGGTACCAACGGCTTTACGCGCCTTCCGCAGCAAGGACTATCTCGAGATGATGAGTTTTTGGTCACCCATCCGATGACCAGCCTTTGCGTTGCTTAATCTCAGCAATCGCAGACCGGGCGCGTTAACCACTGCTCCATCGAGCTCATATCATTTTGTGAGTACGCATATCTATTGTTTTGATAATGTCAATTAAATTAATAAGCTTTTATATCAGACTTAAAAATGGACAACAATTAGTAGTATTAATAATAGTAAATAGTCTATTACTGTCCCACAGCTGGGCTACGTATCGAAAAATCCAAAACAAACTTTGCCCGACCTGGGAATTGAACCCGGGACCTTCGGGTATCAGGCCGAGCGCTCTGCCACCGAGGCGTTCTCACTCTATAATATCACACTAATATCATAAATGCGAAAGTTTGTGTGTATGTATGTGTGTATATTTGTTGCTTCTTCACGCTGCAACAGATGAATGGATTTGGATGAAATTCGGCATACATATAGTTTATAACCTGGATTAATACATATAATACTTATACTAATACTAATACTAATACTTTTATCCTGATATTCCTACGGGAACAGAAACCACGCAAGTGAAACCGCGAGCGGCCGCTAGTGTAATTTATAAGTTTGTTGGCATTCTTTTGAACTGAAAGTTGCTTTGTAAGTTATATTTTTCTTTCATAAGTTTGACTACGTATTGTATTCTAATTTGAGTTTCAAATCTATGCGGACGTATGAGAGTTGAGAGCAACAGCTAATTCAACATAGAATTGAATTAAAACTTTTTGCTGATTCACAAAAGACAAATGAGGACACGGACGTGTACATTTAACTTGGATGCGTTTCATCATCATCATCATCATCTCAGCCAAAAGACGTCCACTGCTGGACAAAGGCCTCCCCCAAATCATCATGGGGGGTATTATGGATGCGTTTAGTAAACAAAAATGCATAATATGACAAGACGAACGTTGGGCATGGGGACGTGGCTTCGTTAGTGTCTCTTGGTATTTAGTGCGTTTTTACGTATATAATATTATATCCTAGATTCACCTCGCGTTTAACTACCTACATATTTAAGGCAAACAAAAATATTTTTAATATTTCACATGATTCGCAATAAAGTTGCTTATTTATTAAAATTAATACCAGCGTCACAACTATCAGACTGCAAACATCCCACTGCAATGAACATTATGATATTTGTACTTTATCTCTTATGTATCTATTAATGTCTCTTTAAGAAAATTCATGGAAGTCTAAAAGAACAATAATTTACTAAAATATTTTTAATATAATGTTTTTTCGGACATTCGTGAAGACCAATAAAACTATATAACTACTATTTGATTGTATTAAATATAAAAATAGAAACCCTGCTACTAGATTAGGTACTCGTTTATCTGATTGCTATTAACAGCAATTACCAGCAATATATTATTTAGCATAATAATGCTAAAAGCCATTTTCATAGTTTTGCTGGTAATTTGACAGAGATGTGCACACCGTTATCTAATAAGTCAATTTTCCAAATTTCTACAACTAACCGAGCAATTAACATCCGGGAAGCAAAAGTTCGGATGTGTGTTTCTTACTCAATTACGCCATTATGGCGGAATGTATACTTGCGTCACAAATTAGCTTTTTGTTCGTTCTCGCCTCTGTGGTCTAGTGATTATCCAGTTCTCCACCAGTCTCTGAGGTTCTGAATTTGATTTTCAGCGGGGTACAGAATTGTGTACCCTGTTTAGTTGGTAATAGGGCTGGTTTGGCTGGTTGTAGCTTAGGGCTTGTTTGTCCAAAGTCAAAGTCAAATATTTTTATTCAAATAAACTTTAGAAAAGTGCTTTTGAATCGTCCAAAAATTTTTTACCTACTCCATTCAGGACATCTATTTTAGCTGTGGAGAAGAATGGGCGCAAGAAACTCCACAGCTTTAATATAATATGTAACGACATTTACAAAATTATATGTCGTTACCAAGTTAAACAGTTTAAAAAAGCTTAGCAACCCTAACAACGTTTGCCCGTCTGGCTAGATACCACCAAATTGTCTAAATGTCGCAATAACATCAATGTAGTGTTCCGGCCGCTAGAGATAAGATAGCCAGAGCCTCAGTATAGTTGAGGATTCCAGGCGAAGTGCGCTTTCGCCTTCGGCCTTATCATCACCTAACATTAGGTGAGACGAATCATCATCATCATCATCAGCCTACACACGTCCACTGCTGGACATAGACCTCTCCAAGTGCACGCCACTGAGCACGATCCGCGGCTACTCTCATCCAGCGAAATGAGACGAATGCCGAGTGTTAACCCATAACGATTAAAAAAAAGTTTTGAAAGTAACGTCGATATGACTTTATGAAGAATGTAGGTATTTAAAATCTTCGTGAGTTTATTATCGTTGGTCTGTGATAGCCAATTGTTATTAGTTTTTGATAAATCCGTTAATACATCAACAGCAATTTCTTTCGACGGAACAAGATGAGGTCCATGTAGAAGTTTTCCCAGAAAATATTGAGTTTTATTATTAAATATGACATGTCGAAGGCTTTCGGAAACAAGAAGCTGGCATCGCATTCCACTCTTTGGCAGTGCGCTTTAAATAAGATAACGCAAAGGCCTCGTTCTTAGTTTCTATATTTCAAATGTCAACCAAGAGTTCCTAACATTAGTCTCTATTTATTTCCTTGTTCAAGTCAAGTGTGGTACTGAACAAGTTGAAACTTTGCAGCAATATAAGTAGTTCAAATAGAAGTGATAGCACTAAAGCCCGGCCCGAAATCAGTTTCAAACAGTTAAGCGAGTTCCGAGTACAACCCGACTCTCGGTCAGTATATTAATTTCCTGCCAAATTCTATGTTACAACGAAAAGCGTATTCACAAAACAGCACAATGCTCCTAAAGAAGTATACAGTCGAAAGCTCTTTCTAATTTTTATAACTGCCTCTTGTGCCACCGGTCTTTTATTGGTCAAATAGTCAAAGGCAAAGTCAAATACAAATATTTTTTATTCAAATAAACTTTAGAAAAGTGCTTTTGAATCGTGCAAAAATTTTTTTTACCTACTACCCATTCAGGAAGTCTATTTTTTTAGCTGTGGAGAAGAATGTAACGACATATACAAAATTATATGCCGTTACCAAGTTATACAGTTTAAACAACCTTAACAATATTTTAGATTAGAAATACTTGTTTGAGTGATTGGAGCATTTTAAACACATGCTGTTTGGTCTTCAATGGTCCCGGGTTGGATTCCCTGCATTTATTGTCATACTCGTTTAATTGGTATAGTTTGTCTTAAGCTGCCTGGCTAGTTACCACAATCATAACCAAGTCTTTCCCTATAACAACAAGGTTAGCGGCATTGTTGTATCGACACTTCCCTATATGAGAGATGAAATTGCAGCGCTTCCTTCGGAATAAAAAAAGCTTGAAAGCAACTCTCACAGACGCTTGAAGACTAATCAAGAGGTTTTGCTGTTTGAAAAATCCCATCACAAAATCAAGACTATAGCGACGCGTGTAATCCGGCCAACAAAACGCTTCTATAGAAAGGATTCAGTCTCAATACGACATTGGTAGTTGGCTACAGCCCGTCTCTTCGTGTTCGTCCAGGGTGTGGGTGGGGCCAGCGCGGTGACGGCGCGGGCGGCGGGCGCGAAATATCAATCGTATGTGTCTAGGATTAGACCCACTCGAAAGATTTTGCGTGAAATAAAATACAGTTCCCGATTTCCAAAAAGTGTATAACGCATTCGCCCCAATGGTTAGCGTAGTTGAAGTCAGTTACCAAAAAAGCATAGACACTCGTATGAGTAGCAGTTTTTAAAATTATAAAAAAAATTGCTGTATAAAGGAGCTCCCGCGATTGGTGCCCTACAATATGGCGTTACCGCGGACGTCTCGGATTGGCTGCCGTTGGGTTATCACGCGATAGTGGATGTCTCATAGATCATCATAGATGGCGCCTCAGTCCTCAACAGTATGAAACCGCTATAAGCGTCCGTAACTCAAAATGGACTGTGTGTAACTGTTGCGAGATTCCGTGTCCCTGCGAGGTGATCTTTAGTGTGTGTTGCTCGAGTCCGCGCGTAGTTGAGGCCACACTACGGGCCTAGTTGACGGGTGTATCATACCAATTCTGACTGTCTATTAAGAAAAATAAATATGTTATCCTTGGTTTCGACGACCTCCTTGGTCGAGTGGTTTGTACACCGGTTTTCATGGAGTCGCCATTTCTGAGGTCCCGGGTTCGATCCCCGGTCGGGTCAATTTAGAAATTATTGTTTTTCTTCTATGTATAATAAGTATGTATTTAAGTATTTTAAGTATGTTTATCCGTTGTCTAGTAACCATATAACGAGTTTCATAACGTAGCTTCTCTTGGGCTAGATAATTGGTGTAAGTGTAGGAAAGTTTGTTATGTTTATTATTATTTCCAACACCTGAAATAGGCCTAAACGCTAGAACAGCTCGCGACGCATTGTTGCCCCGTCCGTCGCGCCCGCCACCGCTCGTTCACCTTAGTCGAGGCTTATCGCAAGCGTTTCGACCGTTTCGGGCACATCGGCGCAATTTGGCCGGATTGCATCCAATGATGGCCGAACGCGCCCTGTTAATCTCCACCAAATTGAGATCCCCCTTTTTCGGTGGCGACCGGCAATTTCGGATTGTAGCCCCACAGATTATGTTCTGTTGAAACAATAAATATCGCCGGAGGCAACACTATTTATTGTAATATTGATTCATTTGGCAAATTGAAAACAAATTATCTCTTTTTATCGGATTTGTTCAAGGGAAATGCTAGCAAACAAACCGATTATGCAATCACCGACGGATAATGGAAACTACTAATTGGTTTGAAAAGGTATTGCGATTTCCAGTCTCTCCGCTGACTAGATTAATAGATTGTTTTGTGAATAACAAAACAATAGGTTATGAATTTATTAAGCTGTAGATTGAGCTTTAGGTTTAAGCTTTAGTTTCACTTTAGTTATATTATATAGTATAAGCTGATTTATCGTATGGTATTACAAAATAAGTTTTTTGTGAACAAATTATAATTCAAAAGTTTTGAAAAAAAATTGACTCGTATCTTCTGACATATTTACCTTTACCATTTTAGGGGAAAGGCGTCTCTAACTGCTGGGACGAAAGAGCCGTGGGACGAAACAATGAACGACTCTTGTTTATCTACCACTATCTACCGCTCGCGGTTTCACCCGCGTGGTTCCTGTTCCCGTGGGAATATCGGGATAAAAAGTATCCTATGTTTTAATCTGGGTTATAAACTATCTGCATGCCGAATTCATCCAAATCCAACCATCCGTTGCAGCGTGAAGAAGCAACAAATATACACACATACATACACACAAACTTTCGCATTTATAATATTAGTGTGATAAGATACTTCTATTCACAAAAAAACGTCACTCTCACCATTTTGACAAGTGCCAAAAAGTATCTCTATCACCAACTAAGTACCCAATTTTCGACACTACCTAAAGTGACAGAAATTATAAATTATTATTATCATAATTAAGCAACTTGAGCCGGTGACTGCCGTAAGGACGTGGTGTTGTTATGAGACAAGTTGCCGCCTAAATAGATTTATGTGTGGATTATTAAGGCGAGTTCGGGATGCTCGGTGGGTTATTACGGCCCGCTACCCATCCTGAGGACGGGCTAAGGATCTTGTTAATTGAAATGGGCGGAACTTCACTATGCCCCCGAGGTGACGACATGGTCTTGTTATGGCAAGATAGTAACTGGAGTCGTACGTTTTGAGTAGGTGGGCTTTGCATGTTATGTGTAGAATTAGGTTTTTAACATTTAAAAAGCTTATACTTTGATGATCGCCTCAGTGGCCGAGAACGCCTCGGTGGTCGAGTGGCAGAGCACTCGGCCCGATACCCGAAGGTCCCGGGTTCAATTCCCAGGCCAGGCAAAGTTTGTTTTATATTTTTCGGTGCAAAGTCCGGGTTAGTGATCGACAACCCGCAGTTAGCAAGCGTGGTAATTATGCCGTTCGTTACCCATCAATCCCATGGAGATCTTTGCCCAGTAGTGGGGCAGTCATATGCTATTTACCACTTATTTTTTGATATATAAGTTTTCGCGAACACTACACGTGGTCAAGACAAAGCCGCAAACCGACTTCGCGGCCACGGAAGAGGCGCGCGGGGGAACGCGGCGCGGGCTTAATGCTACGCGCCGCGCCGTCCACCGCAACGAGACAGACAGATTCGATCCCGACCCCTTCAACGACGCACCAGCCTCTCGGGCGCACGTCACACCGCGTCGCTCTAATTTTCGGGTCGAATTGGTATGTTTTGCGAATGACACCAGCACTTATCATACAGTCCACTTGCCTTTTTACTGGATTATTATCCCAAGCTTATAGTTAGGGCTTTGGTCAGAACAACACGTCTATATATTAATAAGTGAAGAGAAAACTTCGTGCCCCTTTTTTTGCGCGCACGCAAGAGTGTGAGATTTTGTGTAGGTAGTTAAAGTTTATATAGAGAATGAGTCCCGGAATGTAAAATTTATGCGTTTGACAATATATTCTATACTTAAACATTATATATTTTGTGTACTACGGTCGAATTTCGTCCACTGGGCGACCTGTAGTATAGAATTACGTATTACAGTTAATTTTACATGTTTTCTGTTATTATTGTCCAACTTTAAAAGATGACGCTACTGTCTTTCCTACGAAAGGAGATTTAAATAATTGCTTCCGGGCTATTAGATCCTACTGTACTTTTACTCATTATCACCATTTGCCTTGTTCATAATCTAATTTGGGGTCGGCGCAAGCTATTTAAATTGCAAATAGAATTAGAGGTTCTTACTTAAGAGCGTTTACGCCGCACACTAGCGCCACTAATGAAAAAAAAACATAACTTAGCAATTTTACGGCACCTAATGAACACCTCACATGTTATGGTTTAGTTAAATAAGACGTTACGGCCACTTTTAACTATAACGCCATATTTAACTAAACCATAACATGTGAGGTGTTCATTAGGTGCCGTAAAATTGCTAAATGACTTCATTCAAATAGTTTGTTGAGCATAATTTGATTTTCTATCTCTAATTACTAGATATGTTTTATTTTTCATGGGCGGCGCTAGTGTGCGGCGTAAACGCTCTTAACCACGAAGTGTATTTTTTTAATAACTTACAATGGCCTCACAGCTTGCTAAAATACAAAAAGAAAAATAATATTCGAAGTGAACTCGTAAACCCTACGACGGTGGAAACATAGTACCGAGTGGAAGCTGCTAGAAATTCGGCAAGGGCCAATAATAATATCTCCCGCGTTTCCTTCCATATCTTTTGATCTCCAACTGTCTCTGACCAGCCTGGGCAGCGCGAATCTAAATCGTCGCACCAACGCTTTGGTGGTCTTCCTTGGCGCGGTGACCCTGTAGGTCGCCAGTTGGTAAAAGTTTCTGCCCACCTTTCTTTTCTTTCAGTGTACACGTGTCCAAGATGTCCTGCCTAGTCTGACTCAAGTTAGCGAGTGTGCAATGTGTATTTAAGTATATCGTAAAATTTTAATAAAGTAAAGCATATAGTTACTGATGTTAGTCATATTATATGTAAGTATATATAAAGAACGATTTGGTGGCGGTGGCAATGCGGTTAGTCTTGTCACCCTGTGGTGACAAGGCAGTTCTCCTCGATACGGCACGCATTTTGAGGAGGTTCCTGTCTCTGCAGCCCTAACCACCGGTAGCTTGGATCTTGGTCCCGATGCCGGCGGACCTCTATTTTTTATATTTTTAAATGTTTTGTCTTTTTTTTTAGAAAATATTTAAAAATGTAAAGTAATATGTGAAAAAATAATTAAAGAAAAATAATAATAAACCTAATTGTGTCCTGGGTTAAATTCAGGTCGGACGAACTGGTTGCTTCGGAAATTTTGATGCATAGCCCAGTTTTGTAATCACAACACGCGTTTTAGCGCAGTAATTAAGTCAACACCCATAAATTGTAACAATGACTTAATATTTAAAATGGAGACCTTACACCGACAACTTACCGTAAGTTGATTTAGTATATTTCGGCTTTTTAATTGTAAGCACTTAACCCTTATCGCACCTGATGTTAAGTGATGATAAGACCCGAAGGTGGAAGCGCATTTCACCTGGAATCTTCAACTACTGAGGCACTGGCTTTCTTATCTCTAGCTGCCGGAACACAAGAATGCTATAAACATTGACGTTATTGCGACGTCTAAAGATAAGATGGTAATAATTATGATAGATAAGATGGTTCAACAACAATCCTGCGGCACATATTGTACATATACAGTCCACGTGATTGTACCTACCCTTGTACCGCATCTGGATTATCTGTGTTATTGTCTAATAACCTGCCGTAACAGGCTCTGAATAGATCCTATTACTAGTTATTAACGCCATGCGACTGTAGGTCAATTGGGGCTGTGTCGGGCCATAGATTAATCGACTTAGCCTAGGACACAATTAAATGTTATTAATTGGAATATCTGCAGCTGTTGATTGCGTACCCACAAGTTGTCTCTGTGTAAAGTGTTAAGGCATTCCATGGGGAATCATGGAGTTGTTAGTTTTTATATAAGTGGTAGTCCACTCAATAGATGTGGCTGTAGGTCAATAATTGCGGCTGATGCGGGCCGGGTCATAGATTGCCTGATTTGGTCTAGCTCAATCAAGCTAGTTCGATCATTTAAACTTTCGATGTTTTTTAGGTTCGATTTATTAACATTTCGATTTTTTGAGCTTTCGATAAAATGAACGTTCGATTATTTGAATGTTCGATACATCGTTGTCGATTAATTGATATTCGATGAATTCGTATTCGATATGGCGTAGGGGATCCAAATGTTATTGATTGGAATATCTGCAGATGTTGATTGCATAGCTACAAGTTTTTAAGTTTTTAAGCAGTTAATGGGTTGTGTAAGGAACGGAGTTATTGGTTTTTGTGTAAGTGGTAAGCTAAATTTGTTGAACACATTAAAAACAAATACTAGCCATATTCTGTCCGACCTGGAAATTAAACCCCTGGATTGATGGATCTCTGGATGTCGAGACGAGCGCGTTGCCACGCGGCCAGCGCGTTCCATCGGGACACAATCCACAAAGCCACCAGCTTAAAGTACCGGAGGCCCATTTCTCACCCCTCCCCCCTCCCAATTCCTACTCCCTCCTCAAGATCCAACTTCTTCCTCAGGGTTGGCAACGCATCTGCGATAACTTTGGTTTTGCGGGTGTCCATGGGCGGCGGTGATTGCTTTCCATAAGGTGACCCGCCTGCTCGTTTGCCTCCTTTTACCATAAAAAAAAAAGCATGGTGGGCCGCTTGGTTGGTTATGGATTGCCCATATCGCCAGGAGTTATTGTCCATGTAGGAAGGCCTTAAGTCAGCAGTGGGAAGCCCATAAAGCCAATAATTTTCTTAACTGTCAAATTCAATTAGAATATTATAATTAATTAATAATTTAATTAAAATTATTTTATAATCTTGCCATGACCATTTTGTATCTGTTCTTCCTATGTTAAGCCTATTTTGATGTTGTTCTGCTAAATGCGTACGTATCTACTAAGTACGAAAGCCGACTTCAGGCATATTAAGTTGATGTTAATTTTCATTGAATTGACCTACGCCGGGTTTTTAGTGATCGTTCTACACGATCGTTAAGCAAGGTATATGACTACTACGCACCGAACTAACTTGTGGCTGGAATACAAAATAATGCTACTAAAGATATTACCTTTATTGCCCCGCAAGCTCGCGACATAAATCTGGGCACCCTATTAGCTTAATAATAACAAAAGTGAAATATGAAATAATTGTCATGTTACCTTATGTTTTATTACATGTTGTGGTTGTCTTCTATATTTTTTGTGTTTAAGTATTTGTAATGAAAAGTGTCCTGCTATGATAGGGCATTTTCCAATATTTTTGACGCTGTAAGGGAGAAAAGAGCTGGACACTTGCTGAGTTTCTTGTTGGTTCTTCTGAGTACAGGACTTACGAACCGATGGCATAGTGACATTCACAAGAGCTACTTGCTAAGAGCCTAAACTGAATAAGTGATTTTGAATTTTGAATTTTGAATTATACCGTTAAATATACCACCAGTCTTCTCTCGGTCGAGAGCTATAAGTAGACAGAATTATCTATCCTATCTTTCTCTTAGTAGTTTTTATATCTAAGTCTTATCTAAGTCCCTCGCCACTACTACAATGTTACTGGCATTCTTGTGTTGACAGTTAAAGAAAATTAATAAACCAGGAAAACCAGTTCCTCAGTATTTGATGATTCCGGTCGAAGTACGCATTCATCTTTGGCCTTATCGTCACTTTGGTGCCACCAAGTGAGATGAAGGCCAAACGACAAAAGACAAAGGCTTTATATAAAAAAAAAGATTTTTTTAAATATGCTGTCACTATTCAGAATACTCTTGCTTTCAGTTTGTTTTTTAATGATTTATTCTCTCTTACTCCAGATTTCACAGAAAAATGAAATTGAGTAGCAACCAATGCGGTTGCATAAATTTTCACATTAAATATTTTTCATTCAAACATTTATTACAGTATTTTCAAATAAATGCTGCAGCTGTTTCCGAGCGCATTCAACTGATTGCGTTCTGAAACAGACAGAGCTTAAGCAGCATTTTTTTCAATAAAACTTGATGTCGGAAAACGCAAATGAAACGATTCCGCACCGACGTACGTTGTAAAGCATAGCGTTTCTTCCGGAATCCGGGTGACGTATAGAACACCAGATAATCCCGAAAGGAATGAGCGACAGCCGTTTGAGTAAGTAGTCGAATTTTGCGTACAATTCCCCAATTCAAGGCGTGAAAAATGCGAGCGTCGCCTGATCAATAACAAGGGAGCCGCCACACGAAACATATAGAAATATTGTCGGGCCATTGTGGGTTTTATTTTATTTCCCCACTTCGCCGTGGGAAATTCTAGTTTGGCTGACAGATATTGAGTTACCGGCGCGTTTCAAATAAAAGTGTGGTGTTTTTGTGCTGTGTGGCGTGTCGTGTGTCGACACGTTGGGGGCCCTATTCTCAGTGGTTTGCGGAACACTTTTTATTTCGAAAGACCTTTTTCTCTCTGGCTGCTAACAGTGACTATGACGAATTTAGCGTGATCGAATACGTTTCTCTGGAGAAGTTTTTGAGAATTAGACGTGCAAGTCACTCCCTCATGGGAACGGCATTAGTTTGGAAATAGGTATCGCTGTTTTGTTTTTCTTTGTTTCTTAAGTGAGTATGTAGGATTACTGCTTTTTCAGTATTTAACGGCACTCTTTGTACAAATATAGCTAAATATTTTAGTGACAGATTAAATGTTTCTAAAATTAAATTTTAAATTTTCAATTGCTAATTGCTGCACTGAATCTAAATTAAATATTTATAAAATAAATAAATAAATAAATTTCCCTACACTCACACCAATTATCTAGCCCAAGAGAAGCTTCGTTATGAAACTCGTTATATGGTTACTAGACAACGGATAAACATACTTAAAATACTTATTATACATAGAAAACACCCAGACCCGAGACAATTTAGAAAAACAATAATTTCTAAATTGATCCGACCGGGGATTGAATCCGGGACCTCAGAGATGGCGACACCATGAAAACCGGTGTACAAACCACTCGACCAAGGAGGTCGTCAAATTAATAATTAATAATTTATAAAATACAGTGAAAAAATTAAACGCCTACCCGACCCGAGATTAAGTTGAATATCTGTCCCGCGTTCTTCTACATTGCTACTGAAAATAAGTATATGTCAGTGTTGCAAATAAACAGGTATTTATTTTTGTTGGAAATAAAACTTTGATTTGTATTATGGACGGATCGATTTGGGAATCGATTATCGAGATTCAATTTATTTAGTGGCATAATGGCCCCATCACTAATTGTTCTTTTTTTTTGGTACTTGTTTCGGGAAAACAATGGAGGCTGGTTTTATAGGTTATCGTGTGTTGATAATTAAATAGATTTTAAGCAGTAATAAGGGCATTTGGAGCCGTATTATTCAAATTAAGTGTATTGTGCAATCTGTGTCTTGTGTGTGTGTGTAAGTCGTAAGCGAATCGCATCGGGAGTACAATTCGCCATCCCATGGTTGGATGTCGGTGTCTTCGCTGCTGGAGAAAACAGGTATTTCCTCGGGGGGAAGTGCACTTCGGGGTAGCCGTTGGGTGTGATTAGGGAACCCGAGAAGACCCGGACTCGGATTCAGGCCCCGTCAGACCATATGGATCCCGTTCTGGACGGCGGGAGCGGCATGGAACTGTAAGTGGATTTTGTGGATTTTAAGGTGTAACCTAATTTTAAACGGTAGCAGAGAGTGTGGATAGTGGTTTCCGCAACATTTTGGTAGCAGAGCGTGGTTACTACCGGACCTCTAGGTTAATCGGTGTAATTTTGTGTATTTTGTTAGTTCGTAATAGGTTAAGCTCATTTCGTGTAAAATCGCACTTCCGGGACAGGTGCGGTTGAATTGTAAGGTTGGTAGTACCGTTGTATTTGGGCTGGGACATTTCTCGGAACGTTAATTGTTATTCAATTTCTTTCAATTGAAAGCATCGAGTCGATTCGGGATAATCGATTCCGTGTTTTCGTTGACTCGTTTTAATTTTGTGTTTAGGTTTATTTAGCTTAAGTTATTTATAATGACAGCGTCACGGCAGGAGTTGGCTCAGCAGCTCCGGTGGTTCACCGGGCTGCTTGCATTAATAGATCGGCCTAACCGGGAGGACGCCTTGGAGACGCGTTCGAAAGAAATGCAGGGTCGTTTCTTGTTGGCCGAGCGGTCGGTAACCGCTCTATTGTCAACCGACCCGGTCGGGGAGAAGGAGCTGGCCCTCCACGCCCAATATGTCAAGGATCTGGAGCACATCCAAGACATCTACGATGAGGTCCTTCAGCGGGTGAAGGACATCGAGCGACTGCGGGAGGGGAAGCCTGTTGCGCGCCCCGCTTCGCTCCACACCCCTGGACCCAGCGCCATGGGAAGATTGGGTGCCCTGGAGGTCCCGCATTTCACCGGATGTATGCGGGACTGGGCTGGATTCCGGAACATGTTTTTGGCCTTGGTGGATACTCGGAAGGATTTCACCAAGGCCGAAAAGCTGGCATATCTCCGTTCCTTCCTAGATGGAGAACCCAGACAGCTCGTACAGCATCTGGAGCTGCAGGATGCGAGCTACGACACCGCCATGCAGCTGCTGGAGAAGCGGTACGAGAAGCCGCGTCTTCAGGCGGACGCGCACGTGACCCATCTGCTGGGATTGCCATACTATGCCATAGGGTCAACCATAGGGCTCAGCTGAGGGCGCAGCTGATCACCCCGCTCACCGTGTCCTTAAACGGGTTAAGGACGCTCGGACTGCCCGTCGACCAGTGGTCCTTCCTTCTTCTGCACATCGTTCTGGCCAAGTTGTCGCAGGAGATGAGGGACAAGTTCGAGCGGAATCGACTGGTCCACAAGGATCTCGGCAGCGTTCTGCCCTCGATAGGGGAACTTCTGGAGTTCCTGGAAGAGGAGGCTGGCCTGCTGGAAAACCAGCTAGCCTCCCAGGAGGCTCCGACAAGTGCGCCGGCCCGCACTTCCGGAGTCTACGGCGCCCAGCCGCCACGCAACCCAGGGAAGGGTCGCGGCAGGCTGGTGGCTGCGGCCGCCATCAACCCCGGTTCTGGATGCCGGGTTTGCGGACAGCATCACTTGGAACAGCTATGTCCAGCGATTCTCGGGCTGCCCACAAAAGAGCGCCGAAACCTCGTTCGGACACGAGGATTGTGTTATGCCTGCCTGGAAGGACATAGGTATAATGAGTGTCCCCAGGCGAGGCCTTGCGATGTGTGCGGCGGACCGCACCATCGCTTACTGTGCACCCGTAGTGCTGAGGGCTCAGCACCGGTTCGGGAGAGGGGATCTCCCACGGGTGGCGGTTTGGGGCCGGGGTCAACTCCGCCTCCGGAAAGACGGAGTCCGCCACGGCCGCCACACTACAACCCCTCGTACACCCCGGCTCAGGTGAGTTGGGGACCGCCGGAACGGAGCCAGGTTCTGGCTACAACCCGGCACCCGGCGCGACCAACACCAGGAGTTGGTGCCTCTAAGGGCCACTGGGTACAGGGAGCCCCACCTCCGGACCCAACACCCGGATACTCGTACGCGTATCCTCCGCCGCCGTTACCGGAACAACAACGACATGAGAACCGTCAACAGTTCTCACCGGTACTGCACGAGTACCCAAGGTTGGAATACCACCCACCCTATCACCGGTATGGTAGGGCAGCTGGATACGCACCACCCCGGATGGTGGCCTGCACGCGTCCGACTTACTGGCCGAGTCATCACGGTTCGACAGGGTCGGCTGCTGGCTCTGACGCGTGACTAGCCTGTGGTCGGGCTACGTCGGAACCGCGGACGGTTCTTTTGCCCATCGCGCAGGTACGCGTTTGGGGACCTAGGGGGGACTTCGTCCGGATACGAGCCCTCCTAGACACTGGGGCACAGGGCTGCTTAATTACTACGAGGGTAGCGAGGCGCCTACGTCTGGAGTGCGCGCCTCCCTCAGTTCCGATTCGGGGAGTCGGAGATACAGAAGTGGGGGGTCTGTCCGGTCAGACCCACATTTTCTTCTCTCCTGCGGCGGTCGTGATCGTACTCGACAATCTGCTGGGTTGGCATCCACCGACAGACATTCCGCGGGACGCAATGCCTGACACATCAGGTCTCATGCTGGCAGACCCTCATTTCGAGGAGCCGGCTCCGGTGGACCTCATATTGGGAGCGGATGTACTGGGCTGGATCCTTTTAGGGCCTCAGCGGATTCTGGGCCGCTCTTCGTTGGTAGCTATACCTACCATCTTTGGACACGTTTTAATGGGACCGGTTTTCGACCAGGAGACGCGGGATGTCTCACCTGTCGTAGCTACTACCTCCATCGCTAGGACGATGCAAAAATTCTGGGAATTGGAAGAGCCTCCCATGGTCTCCCGTCTGAATCCGGAGCATGTGGAGTGCGAAACCTTTTATAAGGATCACACACGCCGGATGGCGTCGGGTAGGATCGAAACTCGACTGCCCTTTATCGACTGTCCCCCTCTCTTGGGAAAATCGAGGGCGTTGGCAAAGAAACGACTCTTGTCCATGGAGCGTCGTATGTCTCGCGATCCGGTACTTCGGGAAAAGTATATCTAGTTCATGCGAGAATACGAGGCCTTGGGGCATATGTCGCGGGCGACTGTCGACTGGACAACGACAGATCATTTTTTCTTGCCTCACCACGCGGTGTTGAAGGCCTCATCTGGAAAACTACGGACTGTTTTTGACGGATCGGCTCCGTCGTCGACTGGAGTTTCATTGAACCAATGTCTCCATTCTGATCCAAAGTTACATCGGGACATTGTCGACATCATTTTAAATTTCCGAAGACACCAGGTGGTGATCGGTGCGGACATCCGGATGATGTTCCGCCAAACAGTAATACATCCTGCGGACAGGAGGTTTCAGTTAATACTCTGGAGGGAACATTCGGAGGATCCCATCACCGTCTACGAGCTCAACACCAACACGTACGGCCTGAAGTCGAGTCCCTTCATTGCCATCCGGTCACTGCTGGAACTGGCGGAGCAGGAACGGGCTCGCTTTCCCCGGGCAGCCGCTGTACTGACACGTGACGTGTTCGTAGATGATATCTGCACAGGGGCAGCCTCTCTGGAGGAGGCGCTCATCATCAGGAATGAGCTGATCGGACTCCTCGCGGCTGGTGGTTATGAGTTGAGAAAATTGTTATCCAACGAGCCACGGAGGAGGGTGATCTGGTTTTATTAAAAGAGGCTAATTTGCCATCGTTATTTTGGAGACGAGGTCGCATTTTAAAGTTAATCTGGGGCGCGGACGGGACTCCGCGTATAGCGCAATTGTTGGTTGATGGATCGGTGCTAAATCGCGCAGTCGCGACCTTAGCTCGGTTACCGGTTGACTAGTTTAAGATTTCAGGCTAGAAAGCGGTACGTCCGCTTTGGGTGGCGGGATGTTGCAAATAAACAGGCATTTATTTTTGTTGGAAATAAAACTTTGATTTGTATTATGGACGGATCGATTTGGGAATCGATTATCGAGATTCAATTTATTTAGTGGCATAATGGCCCCATCACTAATTGTTCTTTTTTTTGGTACTTGTTTCGGGAAAACAATGGAGGCTGGTTTATAGGTTATCGTGTATTGATAATTAAATAGATTTTAAGCAGTAATAAGGGCATTTGGAGCCGTATTATTCAAATTAAGTGTATTATGCAATCTGTGTCTTGTGTGTGTGTAAGTCGTAAGCGAATCGCATCGGGAGTACAATTCGCCATCCCCTGGTTGGATGTCGGCGTCTTCGCTGCTGGAGAAAACAGGTATTTCCTCGGGGGGAAGTGCACTTCGGGGTAGCCGTTGGGTGTGATTAGGGAACCCGAGAAGACCCGGACTTGGATTCAGGCCCCGTCAGACCATATGGATCCCGTTCTGGACGGCGGGAGCGGCATGGAACTGTGAGTGGATTTTGTGGATTTTAAGGTGTAACCTAATTTTAAACGGTAGCAGAGAGTGTGGATAGTGGTTTCCGCAACAGTCAGGATATATAATAATGTTGTACCTATGTCAAGAAATATATTGTGATTGTTAATACTATTATAATAAATAAAATAAATCTTTATAATGCTCGATTAAAATTGTTTGTTACGATTTAAGACAAATTATTTCAATTGTACTTAGTTGTTCCACAGCTGAGTTTAGAACCAGCTTATAAATTCCTTATTGCTATATATACATGCTGATAAAAAAATCTGTAAATACTTTTGGTGCAAAAGATCCCAATAGATAGAAATAAGTAGAATAAACAGTTATCGAAGTGCACTGTGAGGGAAACCCCTGCAGGTGGCTGTAAGATAAGACAGATGAACACTATTATATTTTTTAAGGTAGGTGCGTGACGATTCCCAGTAAAACATAATTGAAAAACCGCATGTGGTAATTACAGTTATCCTTGTTACCTGAACATGAATCATGTGAAGATTTCCCGAAGGTTGAGGAGTTAAGAGGCATAACAATTAACAATTGCGGTTAAAGAAAATGATAGCGCTTTGACCTCTATCTAGAATTGTAGATACTGGCATGCTTAGAGTCTATTTACCTTTGTTCGTTTGACGTCATTCATTCATGCAGTATCCTGTAGCCTATGACTCTTCCCTAGCACACGACTTTATACGGTCCTGCGCTATCCTCATCCTTCTCCTGCCCGCCAATAGAACTAGGTTTTTTTATTACTTACGGGTAAGCACTCCGCTTACATCTCACCTGATGTTTAGTGATAATAAGGCCCTAGGTGGAAGCGCACTTCACCTGGAATCCTCAATAACTAAGGCACTGGATATCTTATCTCTGAACTGCCGGAACACAACAATGCTACAAACATTGATGTTATGGCGACATTTATATAAGATGGTAGTAGCTAGCCAGGCGGAAAACAGCCCTACCACCGAACAAACTGAGTACACAAACGTGTACCCTTCGCTAGGAATCGAACTCGGGACCTCTGGGTCTTAACCACTAGACTACAGAGGCGGTTAGGTCACCTGGTCACTCCAACTACCGTTTTCTCCTTTTCCGTTTCAGTAACACAAACAAACAACACAAACTTTCATTTTCCGTTTCTAGCCACGTGTCCTACACACCCTAATAAAAAGGTGGGGTGAAGACTAAACAACTTCTGTCGAACTCTAGAAGGCTAAACGATTTCAAACTTAAAACAAAAGCGCAAAAGCTATGGTTGCCCTACCTTGCCCCACATGTGTACATGTTGTTGACTTTTAGCATCTTCATTTGTTTCCTGGATTGACTGTGATGTGGAAACTTGATAGCATAGCGAATGTCTCGGAAATCAGTAAAAAATAGAGATATTTTTTTCTCCAACGTTATTTACCTATAAGTATTTTTGTTTTTTATAGAACATGTATTCACCCCTTCTTACAAGACGAGGTCCTCTAAATGATGCATGAAGAAGCAACTTGCGGATCGGCAATGTGAGGATGCATTCCACACTAGGCCCACGCTGTGGTTTTTGCTTCGTTCTCCCTATCTATCCATAGGGTATGCTCGTGCGACAGCAGTGAAACGCTTGGGTGTTGTTTGGCATCACCAGGGGCCCGACCGCCTAACCGATCGCTTTAACTTCGTGTGCTAGCTAAAGGCTATATATAGCTTTCGATATTGCTTTCATAGGCGGCACGAAACGACAAGATGACGTCATAAACCACACACGAAGTCAAAGCGATCGGTTAGGCGGTCGGGGGGCAGGTTCAGAAAAGAAATGATAATAAAAGATGTAAAGTGTTACAATCAATTTATTTCCCAGGGGTGGGTTACGTTGGACGCTATACAACACAGTACTGTCGCGCGATTTAGAAGAGGACTTAGCTTCTAGGGGTTCTAGTTTCGTGTGCGCAGTTCGGCTCCTAGGTCAGCCTAGACCCGGGCCGTAGACTGCGCCTGTGGACTCAGGAACCGAAGCTGGATCGCCGCAGTAGCCGCTTCCGGAGGTGCAGGCGGGTAGGCGCGTGTAGAGAGCTGCCTCCGGAGACGCCGGCGGTTAGCACGAGACCAGGGGTTCCGTTGCCCGGTACTTTTGTAAGAGATATTGCTGAACGAAACATGGAACGTTCCGTTCCCGAACGGAATGGCTGTCAAACGCGTCTGTCACCTAGTTCCGTTTGTTTACATTGTATGGGTTAAGGTTTTTGTTCATAGCTATTTATTGTATTTAGTTAATTATTGTTAAAAGTATGATTCAATTTGTATGGCAACCGGTAAGTACTTACTTCGAGTTTTACAAAAACACACGCCGTTTACTAAGGTTGAATCGGTGAAAGTGTTACAGCAGTGGGGGCATATAATGAGCTGATGATGAAGGTGAGGACAGCTGGTGAGGCACAATTCTGTTACACTTGCTAAGGTCGCATCTGGAATCCGCTTCTGCCTTACATCATGTAGAGAGGAGTCATTTGGTTGACGACCTCCTTGGTCGAGTGGTTTGTACACCGGTTTTCATGGTGTCGCACTCTCTGAGGTCCCGGGTTCGATCCCCGGTCGGGTCAATTTAGAAATTATTGTTTTTCTAAATTGTCTCGGGTCTGGGTGTTTTCTATGTATAATGAATATGTATTAAAGTATTTTAAGTATGTTTATCCGTTGTCTAGTAACCATATAACGAGTTTCATAACGAAACTTCTCTTGGATAATATAATTGATGTGAGTGCAGGAAAATTTAATTATTTATTTATTTATTTATGTTAAAAAGAAACAGAACAGAGAAGCTTCTTAAATCCATTTTATGGTAAGTTATAACAACTTGTTGTTGGCCTTGGCCAAAGATGAGAACGTGTTTTCATGTTTAGTTATAGGAACCCAAAGTTCAAAGTTCAACCTTTTCCCGCTGGGCTAGGCGAGTATTAGATTTGGAGTAGGTTAATTAATTACTTTATAAAGTATTAAATTAACTTACGACTTTGAGGAAATTTTAACGCCAATTTTCCTCTTTTTTGGAAGCTCTCTTTCTTTTGATAGTCGTTTTATCATCCATTGTTTTATGTTTATTGTATATTTAGTTTTTAGTTACGTTTGATAAGGAAAAACTGCTAGGTATAAAAATGTCGAATTCATAAGTTAACTAATTACTTTTGAATCGTCTCAAAATATTTTGCCTACATTTCTACATTTATTCTGGACGTGTTTTAGCTGTAGAAGTAGCGACATTTACAAAGTTGTATGTTGTTACCAAATTATGCTATTATACAAGTTTACAATTACTTAAAAATGACTAACTTTACTGTATGCCTGTGCTACATAATACTGATAGGAAGGTACAACGGCGCGCTTAAAAACCTTGAACTCATTGCCATTAGCCGGAGTTATCAAGATGATTGTTACGGACAGAAGTCTCGATTGTATATTTGTTTAAGTTTAGTTAGCAAGTAAAACGGCATAGTAATACGGTTAATATATTTGCGTAAATTAAGTTTTATATGTTACTAGCTGTGCTCGCGACTTCGTCCGCGTGGAATAGTGACTTTCGGCAGCATTTTTAATTTTTTAGGCTCTTTTCCCGTTTTTGCAACATTTTTCACTGATGCTTCGCTCCTATTGGTCGCAGCATGATGTTATATAGCCTCAAGCCTTCCTCGATAAATGGACTATCCAACACAAAAAGAATTATTCAATTCGAACCAGTAGTTCCTGAGATTAGCGCGTTCAAACAAACAAACAAACAAACAAACAAACAAACAAACAAACTCTTCAGCTTTATATATTTGTATAGATTGATAATAACTGATTATTCTTTTGTGCTTTTTATTAGTAAAAAGGTAAAGGTTTATGGGTAATCAGGGGCCTAATGCATCACTGTGTACAGTTAATTAATTTTTTTTTATTAAATTTTAATGTAAGTAGAAATTATAAATATGTAGGTTATCTAGATTACGAAAGATGCTGTAGGGTACATATTAATTCATAAAGAAAAGAGAGGTCCGAGCGAAAGGGACAGCTGCATAGATTACGACCACATTACGACGGTTCATGTGGGTAGTTGGTTAAGGGTAAAATGTACAACTACCCACATGAACCGGCAGCTGTACTACAACGTCGCTGGTTCCCGACCTAATATGTGTATAAGTCACGGCAGGTCAGAGCAGAATTTTGTAAGCTCTCCGGACACAGCTAGAAGAATAAAGAAGCAATAATCAAGAACCGAGTTTTAATACAGTCCACATCGAAGCAGCACAACGGCCGACCTGTAGTAGCTACAGCCAGTCACGAACAATGATGGAAAAACATTTCCTCACTAAACATCCGATGCAGCCACAGTGGACAATGGAAAGAACAATGGGAACAAAAGGAGGTCATCACAGGATTTTTTGCCGAGCACAAAACAATTGCGCATCATTCCCTACCAACCAATGATTTGCTGAACGTCTGCTCTAATTAATGACTGTTTTGTCACAGAACCCTGCGTGTTGATCCGCTTAATTAGTAATGCGGTTATCTGGGACTTTATCGCACCGGATTAAGGCCGGTTTCGGAATACACTGATATATGTTACATCTGTGTGTTTAGGCAAGCGTGACGTTTACAAATGGACATGGGGTTTGATCGCAAACGACATAATTGATGGGCAATAGTTGAAGCTGTAGCTACAAGGTGTCGATTACGGACTGTGTAAGGAAACAGTGTGATTTTCTCTAACACTAAACACTATTATTGCTTATTTGCTGGTACAAAAAAAATACTGATGTATATCTGGCTCAGTTATACAGATATGTAGCTGCAGATGCCGGTAATTGGTTTCTAAAGTTTACGCGAACACTACACATTGAAATGAAACAACTTTTACGGATCTACTCGCGTTTAATTTACACATTACTTTAATTAATGTTTATCCTGACGTTTCGAACCCTTTGCAGGGTCCGTGGTCACAGGGAGACTAAGGTGTTGGTCGTCTCATAATTAGTTAGTAGTTTGTATACCCTCATTTAAATTTAGCCAGGTGCGTTCCGTTTTACGCAGTAAAAGCTTACAGTATATTGTGGTCTGGCAGTATGGTGTTGGGGCTGGGATTTAATATTTTGTATGATGGGATTCCAGGCTGGTGGTAGATTTCTTAAGAAATAATAGTTGTATCAAGTCCAGAAGCAATAAACCTCGCAAGAGTTTTATTGTCTTTGAACAGAAGCTGACGATGCCATCAACATGATCGCAGATCCCACGAACAGCTCAGACCTCAATATAGTGAGGAGAACTCTCTCTTTCTACAAAAAATAGTGTCTAATAATGTACAAAATGTTTTTTCCATATTATTTAGTAGTAGTAGTAGCATTGACTTAGATAAAAAGGTCATGTTAACACTTGTAAAAATAAAGGAAACTATAGGTAAGTTTGTTAACATTTTATAAATAATCGATAATGAAATAAAGTCGGGTTTGTTTGAACACTTATAACTCGAGAACGGCTGGACCTATTTTCATGGTTTTTAATTTGTTGTATTTGTCTCCGTCCCAAATAGCAGAATAACTATTAAAACATTGGAAAATTGACGAAAAAATAAAATAAAAGAAAAAATAATTCCAATACAAAATGCAAGGTAGTCTTCAACAAGGCCACCAAAGTCTGCAAGAGTGCTCTCTCGAGAGCAAATGCGCGTTGCTCGCGTTGGCCAAGAGCTATTGTCGCACCCAACGGGTAGCCGAAGTTATTGGCGACTGGCCAAAGCGGTGTAAGCCAATTTTTGCCCTCCTTCTCTGCCCCCACTGTGGTACCCTGATGGCTCGTTGCCCATCAGCCGCTAGACAAGGCTAACCTCTTAGCGAAGCTCTTTGCGTCGAATTCGCGCGTCGGTGACTGCGGCGCGAAACCACCTACCATCTCTCACTGTGGTTCCTCAATGCCTGACGTCCAAATTGGGCAACGTGACGTCCGTGCCGTGCTGCAGTCACTTGATGTGCGGAAGGCTATCGGTCCTGACGGTATACCGGCAGTCGTTCTTAAACAATGTGCTCCCGAGTTGTCTCCAGTATTGACACGCCTATACCACCTCTCGTACTCTACTGGGATTGTGCCGGAGGCTTGGAGAAAAGCGAACATCCAGCCGGTCTCCAAAAAAGGGGATAGGTCCGACCCAGCCAACTGTCGATCTATTGCTGTCACCTCTGTCCTTTGTAAGGTTTTTGAGCGAATCATAAACAGGCAACTCATCCGCTACCTATAAGATCATTCCCTGATTCATGATCGACAATACGGGTTCAGACCAAAACGATCAACGGGCGATCTCCTAGCGTTCATAACACACCTGTGGGGTGAAGCAATAGACAAGCACGGAGAAGCACTGGCTGTTAGCCTGGACATCTCCAAGGCTTTCGATCGAGTTTGGCATCGTTCGCTTCTCTGCAAGCTTTCGGCATACGGCTTGCCACCTCGCCTATGCGATTGGATCGCCGGGTTCCTGCATGAGCGCAGCATTCGCGTACACTGCGAAAGCAGTGCCTCACAGTTTCTACAGGTGAACGCCGGAGTGCCGCAGGGTTCTATAATATCGCCCACGCTGTTCCTTCTGCATATCAATGACATGTTATCCTTGGGTAACATTCATTGCTATGCAGACGACAGTACAGTACATCGGCGTTATTTAGGTCACCCTGCGGCAAAGCAAGCCGATGTAGTGGAGTCTAGACGAAAGATTGTCATTGAGCTGGACGAGGAGTTAGACCGCATTTATAAATGGGGCTCTGATAACCTGGTCCAGTTCAATGCCAAAAAAACACAGGTCTGCGCTGTCACTGCTAAAAAGTCCGCATTTCTCCCCCAATCCTCTTTCCAGAGCAACCTATTACCCATCCAGACTGGTCTCAGTCTCTTAGGTATGGACATACACAGCGACCTCAACCCGAAGAGCTATATTAAGAGCATCATAACCACTTCTACGTATCACTCACGTAAACTCGGAATCCTGAACAAAGTGAAGTGGTTCTTCACGCCTGAGCAACGTTGTCGTTTGTATAAGACTCAGGTGCGCTCCTGCGTGGAGTATTGCTCTCATCTTTGGGACGGATCCGCCAAGTACTTGCTCGAAGCTCTTAACAGGTTGCAGAGACGTGCTGTCCGTATTATGTGACATATAACATTGCAAAACACTCTGCAATGACAAAAGTTTTAGTAGCCTCAAAAATCATTATCTGGGACGAATGCACAATGGCTTAAAAGATCTGCGCAATGACTTGACAATTTTTGGAGGCGCAATGATTTTACTATCTGGCGATTTCCGCTAAACACTGCCAGTCATTCCAAGATCGACTGCTGCCGATGAAATAAACGCTTGCCTCAAATCATCAAATCTGTGGTGCTATGTGAAGAAACTTCAACTGTCAGCAAATATGAGGGTTGCATTGTTGAACGACCCATTTGCTGAAGATTTCTCCGAGCATGTGCATCGGTAATGGCCGTGTTCCTGTCGACGAATCGAGCGGATTGATTTCATTTCCTCCGAACTTTTGCAATTTCGTCTCATCGAAAGACGAGCTCATCAGCAAAGTATTTCCGAACATCATTGCCGACCACAAAAATAACAATTAATGGTTAAACGAGCGAGCAATTTTGGCGACTAAGAATAAAGGTGTGAGTGACTTAAACTTTATAATTCAGAATCAAATCGTTGGTACTCTGCATTCATTCAAATCTATTGACTGTGTAACAAACGAAAATGAAGCCACTAATTATTATCCAACTGAATTTTGAAACTCCTTAGATGTGCCTGGTTTACCACCGCACAATTTACAACTGAAGGCTGGCTCGGTAGTCATCATGCTTCGATATCTAAACCAACCAAAACTATGCAATGGAACACGCTTGGTGATAAGAAAACTGATGAGTAATGTGTAATTCACGCGACGATACTCAAAGGAAAACTTAAAGATGTTTAGATGTTAGTTAGTTCTCATTCCGGGGATTCCAATGATCCCGACGGATATGCTCTTTGAGTTTAAACGAATTCAGTTCCCGATTCGTCTTGCCTTCGCCATGACGATTAATAAAATAACAAGGCCAAACCTTGACTGTTTATGGTCTCAACTTAGAAAATCCATGTTTTTCTCATGGTCAGGTGTACGTGGTATGTTCACGTGTCGTCAAATCATCCGCTTTATTTGTTCTTGCGCCTGAAAAAAAAAAGTCGTAAATTACAAGGTGCTTCAATGAAGAGAATAAAACCGAGTACATCCCATGCTGCACAATATGTACATATTAATTCAATCATGTCTTGCTGACACGCGATTGTTAAACTTAGTTTTTGTACTTTTTTATTTATTTTTGTGTTATTATCTTATTAAAGTAGTAAACTTAATATTAATTTTGTATTCATTGTATTACTTTCATAAAATCATAAATTAAGTTCAGCTAATCTGGAACACGACATTTATTGACTGTTAGGCGGTACGAAAGTTCGCCGGGTCAGCTAGTAAATAAATAAATCAAAAAATAATATTTAGTGTTATTGGCGCATGAATTCAAAGCACCGTTGGATAGCGTATCGAATTTATATCCGAGCTCGTTAACGATGTCGCGTCTTATTCCATTTTACATTTATGCTATATTCCAGCAAGTTGCAAGTCTTATTACCGGTACCTTGTGAAGCAGCATTGATAACAACGTTGCCATGGCAACTCTTAACAGCAAGCTAGGTATACTAATGGAAAGTTTTTGATGTGAACTTCATACTAAAACCACATGAGTAAATACCAACAGATTCCAAGCTTCCTTATACCGCGTAAAATTTATACACTTTGGTAGGGTTGTCACATGAGGATAAGATAAGTGAAACAAAATATTTTATTTTATTTTTCATAAATTTGTTAAATACTTAGCCCCTTACAAATAAACAAACAATAAGGTCCGAATAGTTATTTCGTGAATTACGTTAGCTGTAGCCGGAGGTTCGAAAAAAACCAAAATGATATTAGTAATTTTTTAAAAGGTTCAAAGTTACAAATGAAACTTAAATGTCTAAATAGCCTAGTGATCTATTCGATGCGAGAATATAGAATGCCTCAAATTAACAATTAATTATTAACTAATAAAATTGCAGCGCCGACATCTCGTGGCAAGTTGACCTAATTGAAGTGTTTCCACGCGGTGCGTCGCGATGGTGTAAACTGTAGGATTAGCGATCTGCAGTGCTATTCTCTAAGCAAAACAGCGTCGACTTCGACATTGAACTCGCTCATAACTTGCAAACGAATGTATACTTTATTACTATTTATAAGTAGGTTGAAATTAGTTTGAAAGTTATGAGCGAGTTCAACGTCGAGTTCGACGCTGTTTTGCTTAGAGAATAGCACTGCTGCCTGGAGTAGGTATATGTAACACGTGTTTTATTCCTGTCATGTAAACGTCATTTCAAATTGGAGTAAAAGAGACAAAAATTTATATATATAAAGATAGGATTTCCCCCTCTGTGCGTGTGTGTTATTAAACTCCTTCTAAACGGTTGGAGCGATTTGGATGAAATTTTCTGTGTGTGTTCAAATGAATTCGAGAATGGTTTAGATTTACAATTGGACCCGGTAGGTGGCGCTGCTATAGGGGTCCATCATGGGATACGGGTGTTCTTAAGCGGACGAATGATTTGTTTGTTTTGTTGTCATGGAAACTGTCAAAGCGGTACGAAGTCCGCCGGTCAGCCAGTAGTTTATACAGGGTGGCTTTCCACCCTCGAATGCCACATGCCAAATTTGTAAAATACAGTGAAAAAATTAAACGCCTACCCGACCCAGCCAAGAATCGAACCTGGGTTTTGTTCTCCCGGTATCGATTCCCTGCGTATCGACTTCCCCCGGTATCGATTCCCGCCGTTCGACTTCCCTCAGTTTCGACCATGAATTGGCTTAGAGTACAGTTTATGAAACAAGTGTTTTAGTTTTAAAATAATCAATATATATGACAATAATTAACGTTTATAAATATAACAGTTTAATCTGTCTTCATAATTTTTATTATTAGTAATAAAGTAGGTAACTTAATCATAAATCATAGTTTAATTACAGATGCCTTAACAAAATCAAAAATTTTCTAAAAAAAAAATTTACTTAGATGTAAATATGTAGTTATTATCTAAAAAATACTTAACTATCTATCTTAACACAAAAATCACAGAATCATTTTAAAATTGAAATACCAATTCAGTATTCATACTAGTCTAATCATTAATTCACTGGAGTAATCTCACGTTTACGGTGTTCCCAGTTTCTGATGAACAGAAAATAGAGTTGTTACAAGAAGATTGACATCAATTACTCACTCATTCATTCTTATAACGTTCTGAATCAAATCACATTAGATAGTCATTTTATTTACTTTATTAAGAAATCTCCTAGGCCAGGTTTGTTTAATCGATATAAAATATTAGCATTGGTACCTTTAAAGGCCAAGAAATGATAACTTTGAAAAGGCGAATTACTCGAATTATATAAAATTAAACAAAAATGCAATGGATATATTTTTATTCGACGTCGTCAGACAGACATAGAGATGAGTCGTTCATGTTCATGAATGAATCCTTCAATTGGACTAGTCCATTTAGCAAGTATATCACTTAGTTCACACTTCACTAAAGGAGAGTAAAGCGAACTGATAGATTACGAACAGCGCGTGCGGAAACGAGACAGTTGCACCGTTCGGAGTCGGAGTCTGCCCGCACTCAATTTGACGTCTTACGGTATGAAACATTATTATTTTTACGGCTTATTTCTACTTGATTATTAGTTGACGGCGTAATTTGTTGAAATTTGATTTTGTTGTCTATTATTCTAGTCTGCGTCAAAATAGGTATGAGCGCCATCCGTGCTGCATGCGACAATAACATTATTTAGTTTTAATAATTGTACTGTTTGACGATGCTTTTAAAAGTAATTTTAAACAGTTGATGTTTTAGTTTCCTGAGTGATTAATCTCGCTCAATTAGAGTGGTCATTGATGGCTGCTCTTCTAACCTCATGGCTATCGATGCCGGAGTTCCTCAGGGATCCGTCCTTTCTGCGACCCTTTTTTTGCTGCACATTATTGATCTGCTCATGCCCGGAATTATAGGGTATGCAGATGACGGCACGGTCACTGAAAAATATTTGTCCAGCGCTAGATTCAGCATGAAAGAACTGTGTTCCTCGAGAGAGGCCATGGTAGAGCGGACAAACTTGACTCTAAGTCGAGTCTCCCAATGGGGTGACAGTAATTTAGTTAGTTTTAACGCCACCAAAATGCAGGCATGTCTATTCACTGCCAAAAGGAGTCCTTTTAACCTGACTCCTACTTTCCGAGGTATGACTGTACCGATTACCGACAACCTTAACCTCCTAGGCATGAAGTTGACTTCCAGTCTGAACTTCGGCGACACCATCGAAATTAAGGCTCAAACAGCGGCAAAAAAACTGGGTGTCCTAAATAAGGTTAAGCGATATTTCACGCCGGGACAGCTTCTAACTTTATATAAAGCGCAAATCCGATCGTGCATGGAGTATTACCTTTGGGACGGTTCAGCAAAATATCAGCTCGCCGCGCTTGATTCGGTGGAATGCAGAGCCAGGAAAATTATAGGTGACGATAAGCTTGTTAACCTTTTTACCGCCAACAACTTCTATAGAAGTTCGAGATTTACGTGCCGTCCATGCCAGCACTTCTATAGAAGTTCTTCTTTGTACCTACTTTATTAAAATACATTTATACGTTGGCGTACAGCGGGCATCGCGTGCAGGATAGTTGGGCGGTGAAAAGGTTAAAACTAAGCATCACAATCTCGCTCACCGCCGCACAGTTGCCTGCTTATCGGTGTTTTACAGGCTATACTTCGGAGAGTGTGCTATTGAGCTGCATGAGCTCATTCCACCTTCCCCATTTTACCATCGGGAATCCAGACGTACGGCTGGCTACCACCCTTACCTGGTTGATATTCCACTTCTGCGCACTAAGCGTTTTGCTTCTACATTTATAATGCGTACAGCCAAAGAGTGGAATTCCCTACCGGCGTCTGTGTTCCCGAGTGCATATAACCCTAAAGTTTTTAAAGCCCGAGTGAATAGGCTATTTCTGGGCAAGCTTGTTCCATCGTCGGCCTCTTCTTAGCCCTAGGGATTAGAATGAGGCCAAGAGCAAGCCCATCTCACAATAAAAAAAAATAAAAAAATTGTTGTCGTAAAAGTAACCCATGTGAAATTTCAGTCGGAGACAGAGAAAGTGCTATGTGAGAAAGTGATAAAAAATGTTTTTAGAACGGGTCAGAGTGATTTTTCATTTTGGAACGGTGTTGCAAATAAACAGGCATTTATTTTTGTTAGAAATAAAACTTTGATTTATATTATGGACGAATCGATTATCGAGATTCAATTTTGTTTGGTGGCATAATGGCCCCATCACTAGTTGTTCTTTTTTTATACTCTTGTCTCTGGAAAGCAAATATGGCTGGATCATAGGTTGTAGTGTGTGTTGATAATTAAATAGTTTTATGTAGTAGTAAGGGCATTTGGAGCCGTATTATTCTGCTTGGGTGGATAGTGCAAATTGTGTGTGCGTCGTAAACTAATTGTTTCGGGAAAACAATTAGCCGGGATGTCGGCCACACCGCGGCTGAAATAAAAGGTATTTTTCGTGGGAAGTGCACTTTGGGGTAGTTTGGGTGTGTTTAGGGACCCTAGAAGACCCGGAGCCGGATTCGGGCCCCATCGGATCATATGGATCCCGTTCAGGACGGCGGGAGCAGCATTGAACTGTGAGTGGACTTTGTTAATTTTAAGGTTAATTTTGATGTGTAATTTTAGTGTCTGTTGTGGGTTTCCCCATCATTTTGGTAGCAGAGCGTGGTTAATACCGGACCTCTAGGTTAATCGGTGTAATTTTGTGTATTTTTTGTTAGTTCGTAATAGGTTAAGCTCATTTTGTGTAAAATCGCACTTCCGGGACAGGTGCGGTTAAATTGTAAGGTTGGTAGTACCGTTGTTTTGTTCGTTCATTCATTTGGGCTGGGACATTTCTCAGAACGTTAATTTAATTTAATTTCGTTCAATTGAAAGCATCGAGTCGTTTCGGGATAATCGATTCCGTGTTTTCATTGACTCGTTTTAATTTTGTGTTTAGGTTTATTTAGTTTAAATTATTTATAATGACAGCGTCACGGCAGGAGTTGGCTCAGCAGCTCCGGTGGTTCACCGGGCTGCTTGCATTAATAGATCGGCCTAACCGGGAGGACGCCTTGGAGACGCGTTCGAAAGAAATGCAGGCTCGTTTCTTGTTGGCCGAGCGGTCGGTAACCGCTCTGTTGTCAACCGACCCGGTCGGGGAGAAGGAGCTGGCCCTCCACGCCCAATATGTCAAGGATCTGGAGCACATCCAAGACATCTACGACGAGGTCCTTCAGCGGGTGAAGGACATCGAGCGACTGCGGGAGGGGAAGCCTGTTGCGCGCCCCGCTTCGCTCCACACCCCTGGACCCAGCGCCATGGGAAGATTGGGTGCCCTGGAGGTCCCGCATTTCACCGGATGTATGCGGGACTGGGCTGGATTCCGGAACATGTTTTTGGCCTTGGTGGATACTCGGAAGGATTTCACCAAGGCCGAAAAGCTGGCATATGTCCGTTCCTTCCTAGACGGAGAACCCAGACAGCTCGTACAGCATCTGGAGCTGCAGGATGCGAGCTACGACACCGCCATGCAGCTGCTGGAGAAGCGGTACGAGAAGCCGCGTCTTCAGGCGGACGCGCACGTGACCCATCTGCTGGGATTGCCGAGGGTCAACCATAGGGCTCAGCTGAGGGCGCAGCTGATCACCCCACTCACCGTGTCCTTAAACGGGTTAAGGACGCTCGGACTGCCCGTCGACCAGTGGTCCTTCCTTCTTCTGCACATAGTTCTGGCCAAGTTGTCGCAGGAGATGAGGGACAAGTTCGAGCGGAATCGACTGGTCCACAAGGATCTCGGCAGCGTTCTGCCCTCGATAGGGGAACTTCTGGAGTTCCTGGAAGAGGAGGCTGGCCTGCTGGAAAACCAGCTAGCCTCCCAGGAGGCTCCGACAAGCGCGCCGGCCCGCACTTCCGGAGTCTACGGCGCCCAGCCGCCACGCAACCCAGGGAAGGGTCGCGGCAGGCTGGTGGCTGCGGCCGCCATCAACCCCGGCTCTGGATGCCGGATTTGCGGACAGCAGCACTTGGAGCAGCTATGTCCAGCAATTCTCGGGCTGCCCACAAAAGAGCGCCGAAACCTCGTTCGGACACGAGGATTGTGTTATGCCTGCCTGGGAGGACATAGGTACAATGAGTGTCCCCAGGCGAGGCCTTGCGATGTGTGCGGCGGACCGCACCATCGCTTACTATGCACCCGTAGTGCTGAGGGCTCAGCACCGGTTCGGGAGAGGGGATCTCCCACGGGTGGCGGTTTGGGGCCGGGGTCAACTCCGCCTCCGGAAAGACGGAGTCCGCCACGGCCGCCACACTACAACCCCTCGTACACCCCGGCTCAGGTGAGTTGGGGACCGCCGGAGCGGAGCCGGGTTCTGGCTACAACCCGGCACCCGGCGCGACCAACACCAGAAGTTGGTGCCTCTAAGGGCCACTGGGTACAGGGAGCCCCACCTCCGGACCCAACACCCGGATACTCGTACGCGTATCCTCCGCCGCCGTTACCGGAACAACAACGACGTGAGAACCGTCAACAGTTCTCACCGGTACTGCACGAGTACCCGAGGTTGGAATACCACCCACCCTATCACCGGTATGGTAGGGCACCTGGTTACGCACCACCCCGGATGGTGGCCTGCACGCGTCCGACTTACTGGCCGAGTCATCACGGTTCGACAGGGTCGGCTGCTGGCTCTGACGCGTGACTAGCCTGTGGTCGGGCTACGTCGGAACCGAGGACGGTTCTTTTGCCCATCGCGCAGGTACGCGTTTGGGGACCTAGGGGGGACTTCGTCCGGATACGAGCCCTCCTAGACACTGGGGCACAGGGCTGCTTAATTACTACGAGGGTAGCGAGGCGCCTACGTCTGGAGTGCGCGCCTCCCTCAGTTCCGATTCGGGGAGTCGGAGATACAGAAGTGGGGGGTCTGTCCGGTCAGACCCACATTTCCTTCTCTCCTGTGCATTCCGCTTCGATACGGATTGCGGCGGCCGCGATCGTACTCGACAATCTGCTGGGTTGGCATCCACCGACAGACATTCCGCGGGACGCAATGCCTGACACATCAGGTCTCATGCTGGCAGACCCTCATTTCGAGGAGCCGGCTCCGGTGGACCTCATATTGGGAGCGGATGTACTGGGCTGGATCCTTTTAGGGCCTCAGCGGAGTCTGGGCCGCTCTTCGTTGGTAGCTATACCTACCATCTTTGGACACGTTTTAATGGGACCGGTTTTCGACCAGGAGACGCGGGATGTCTCACCTGTCGTCGCTACTACCTCCATCGCTAGGACGATGCAAAAATTCTGGGTACTGGAAGAGCCTCCCATGGTCTCCCGTCTGGATCCGGAGCATGTGGAGTGCGAAACCTTTTATAAGGATCACACACGCCGGATGGCGTCGGGTAGGATCGAAACTCGACTGCCCTTTATCGACTGTCCCCCTCTCTTGGGAAAATCGAGGGCGTTGGCAGAGAAACGACTCCTGTCCATGGAGCGTCGTATGTCTCGCGATCCGGTACTTCGGGAAAAGTATATCGAGTTCATGCGAGAATACGAGGCCTTGGGGCATATGTCGCGGGCGACTGTCGACTGGACAACGACAGATCATTTTTTCTTGCCTCACCACGCGGTGTTGAAGGCCTCATCTGGAAAACTACGGACTGTTTTTGACGGATCGGCACCGTCGTCGACTGGAGTTTCATTGAACCAATGTCTCCATTCTGGTCCGAAGTTACATCGGGACATTGTCGACATCATTTTAAATTTCCGAAGACACCAGGTGGTGATCGGTGCGGACATCCGGATGATGTTCCGCCAAACAGTAATACATCCTGCGGACAGGAGGTTTCAGTTAATACTCTGGAGGGAACATTCGGAGGATCCCATAACCGTCTACGAGCTCAACACCAACACGTACGGCCTGAAGTCGAGTCCCTTCATTGCCATCCGGTCACTGCTGGAACTGGCGGAGCAGGAACGGGCTCGCTTTCCCCGGGCAGCCGCTGTACTGACACGTGACGTGTTCGTAGATGATATCTGCACAGGGGCAGCCTCTCTGGAGGAGGCGCTCATCATCAGGAATGAACTTATCGGACTCCTCGCGGCTGGTGGTTATGAGTTGAGAAAATGGTTATCCAACGAGCCACAGCTTCTGGTTGGGATTCCGGAAGATCACCAACAGAATCCTCAGCTATTCGAGGACGCAGGAGACCCGAACTCTATCGCCGTTTTGGGAATTAAATATCAGCCGGTTCACGATATTTTCACATTCCGGGTAGAACTGGAAACTACAAGAGTTTGGTCGAAAAGGACGGTCCTTTCCACCATCGCTCGGATGTTTGATCCAAATGGATGGATCAGCCCGTGCATTTTTATGGCGAAGTGTTTATTGCAAACACTGTGGACACTCGGAGTCTCGTGGGATGAGCCACTGGTAGGGCTCTCACTCGACACTTGGCTCGCTCTGATCTCTACGATCGAGGCGATTAATCAGGTGGCGTTGCCGCGGCGGATCTTGCCGCGGGGCAAATACAGGGCAAGCCTACATGGCTTCTGCGATGCGTCAGAACGAGGGTATGCTGCAGTGGTGTATTTGCGAACGGTGGACTCGAAGGGTCGAGTCGCCGTCTCCTTGCTTCTGGCTAAAAGCAAGGTGGCTCCCCTCAAAACTAGGCTGACAATCCCGAAGCTGGAGCTTTGCGGGGCGCATCTATTGGCCAAACTGTTGTGCCACGTGCACAAGGAACTGACGTCTACGGTGGACATCCGGAATGTCTACGCCTGGTCTGACAGTCAGGTAGCTCTGGCATGGCTACGCGGGGCACCCCACGTATTGGAAACGTTTGTGGCCAATCGGGTATCTCAGGTACAGAACTCGGGCATCGAAATTTGTTGGAGGCACGTTCCCGGCCCCTGGAATCCTGCCGATTGTGCCTCTCGGGGCTGCACCGCGCCGGAATTGGTGCAGCATGCCCTCTGGTGGGGTCCAGAGTGGTTAAAGGAGGGTGAGTCATCATGGCCGGTCACCATGATCGATGGCTCTCTAGGGATGCTCCCTGGAGTAAAAGTTTTGGTGACAACAAACGAGTCAAGGCCAGATCCGAACTGGTTGACGGCTCGATACAGCAAACTGGACAAATTGCTAGGAGTAACTTGCTGGATCCGGAGATTTCTACATAACTGCCGCCATCCAGACAAGAGGCAGTTATCACCCGTGGCGGGTGCTGAGGAACGCAGGAGTTCACTGTTGGCCCTGATACGGCTGGTTCAAGCTGACCGGTTCGAGGACGAACTGAAGATTTTGCGCGTCGGTCGCGCAAAGCTCAAGGGAGCAATCTCTCGGCTCAACCCATTTCTGGATGCGGATGGACTGTTACGCGTTGGAGGTCGCCTCAAAAATGCCGACCTGCCCTTCGGTAGCCGTCATCCTCTGCTACTCCCCAAAGGAGGACCTTTGGTAGAACTGGTGGTCTCGGATAGACACCTGAAAAACGCTCACGCGGGGTGTAATGCGTTACTGGCGATATTACAGAGGGAGTTCTGGATTTTGTCCTCTCGGAGAGTGGTTCGCAGCGTGTTATTTAAGTGTGTGGCTTGTTATCGGGTGAAGGCCTCCACTATGCAGCCACAGATGGGGGATCTCCCTTCTGACCGGGTTTGTCAGACTACTAGGCCGTTCGACGGGGTCGGTACGGATTTTGCTGGACCGTTTCTGGTGAAAACCACAGCCTATCGTAACACTAGGGTCACGAAAGCATACCTGTGCGTTTTTGTCTGCCTGGCCACTAAGGCCGTCCACCTGGAAGTGGTTTCGGCTCTGTCTACGGAAGCCTTTGTCGCCACGCTGGATCGTTTTGTTTCGCGACGGGGTTTACCTTCTCTCATTCGGTCCGACAACGGTACCAACTACAGAGGCACTGCCAACTACTTAAAAGATGTGAACGATTTTCTGGATAAAAATTGTAATAGCATAAGTCAAGCTCTCGCACAGCGGGGAATCACATGGCGATTTAGTGTGCCAGCCTGTCCCCACTGGGGCGGGATATTTGAAGCCGCGGTAAAATCGGCAAAAACCCACTTGCGCCGGGTAGTCGGGGAAACTACCCTCACGTATGAGGAACTTACAACTGTGTTTTGTAAGGTTGAGGCGGTTCTCAACTCGCGTCCGCTTTGTCCACTCTCCTCTGACGCAAATGACATGGAAGTCCTGACCCCTGGTCATTTTTTGGTCGGTCAGCCACTCACTGCCCTGCCTGAGTATCCCTGGAAGGATGAACGCAGACACCGGATGTCTCGTTTTCAAATGATACAACAAATGAGTCAGGACTTGTGGCGTCGTTGGTCACTGGAGTATCTGCATTTATTGCAGCAGCGTGTAAAGTGGACAGACCGGACGTCGCCCCCTTCGGAGGGGGATCTGGTTTTATTAAAAGAGGCTAATTTGCCATCGTTATTTTGGAGACGAGGTCGCATTTTAAAGTTAGTCTGGGGCGCGGACGGGACTCCGCGTGTGGCGCAAGTGTTGGTTGATGGATCGGTGCTAAATCGCGCAGTCGCGACCTTAGCTCGATTACCGGTTGACTAGTTTAAGATTTCAGGCTAGAAAGCGGTACGTCCGCTTTGGGTGGCGGGATGTTGCAAATAAACAGGCATTTATTTTTGTTAGAAATAAAACTTTGATTTATATTATGGACGAATCGATTATCGAGATTCAATTTTGTTTGGTGGCATAATGGCCCCATCACTAGTTGTTCTTTTTTTATACTCTTGTCTCTGGAAAGCAAATATGGCTGGATCATAGGTTGTAGTGTGTGTTGATAATTAAATAGTTTTATGTAGTAGTAAGGGCATTTGGAGCCGTATTATTCTGCTTGGGTGGATAGTGCAAATTGTGTGTGCGTCGTAAACTAATTGTTTCGGGAAAACAATTAGCCGGGATGTCGGCCACACCGCGGCTGAAATAAAAGGTATTTTTCGTGGGAAGTGCACTTTGGGGTAGTTTGGGTGTGTTTAGGGACCCTAGAAGACCCGGAGCCGGATTCGGGCCCCATCGGATCATATGGATCCCGTTCAGGACGGCGGGAGCAGCGTGGAACTGTGAGTGGACTTTGTTAATTTTAAGGTTAATTTTGATGTGTAATTTTAGTGTCTGTTGTGGGTTTCCCCACCAAACGGGATCGAGTGATTATTGACGTAAAACGGTACTGTATTGTTGAGGTTATCTCCATTTCAACGTTATTAATTTATAGTATTCTGTTTTGTCTTAATTGTTATTCAGTAAATGGTACTCCTACACAGTGGTTTAATCTGTATTTTCTTTTCAAAAAGATGAATGATGTAAAAATTGCAATAATTAAAATACTTCCAAAATTTTCGAATAATAACAGCTCCCAAAGCAAAACAAACACTGACAACTAAACTGTCAATTAAAATTTCTCTGTACAAAAAGACATTCATATACCTACATATATTATAATTAAATAAGTACCTTTTTATAATAAACGCCCAAGTAGCATTTTATTCTCTTTAAAAGGCCACATTTATTTCACAGGTGATCTCTTAGCATTTACAGTGGTCACACTTGGTTCATCGGCTGCAATAAAGTGAACATGTCCACCTATACCTGTGTAAGGCATGTATAGGGGTGTAAATGTGGCCTATTATGTAACTATTGGCGTTTTGTCAGGACAACATTACTCTTCTAGCCAGCTTTCATTTTCAAAGCTGAACAAGAGCGGTTTAAGAGAAGTAAAATTCGGCATAGGCTGTTCAGTGGTTCACATATACGGTGTTAGATTGCTGGCATTATAATATAACACATGTGAACATTATTGCAGCCCAAAGCTGTTATATATAACCTTTTATGAAGCGCTATTCAGTTGTTAGTGTTAGCAGGTCTAGTTTGTGATATATTAATCAGCTAATAAATTATTCTGTAAAAGAAGCGTTTAATGAGTTCACATGTACATGAAAGGTATTTACACGCACCACTATTGATATCTAGTAGCACTGATAGCAGTTTATTTGTTCACGAGGACCACACTGTTATCCTCTATTGGTACACATGTGAACCTTTCTAGAGCTGACGTCATTATAATGGTACACGCGTGAAACTTTAAAGAGGTCACAACACTAATTTTGAATTATAATGGATCACTGTAGATGGAGACAATGACCACCATTTTCACTTTTAATAACCTATAATATTTCTATATTAATTTATGATTTTGTCACTTAACACGGAGTTTTCGTTATTAATTTTATGGTTGATGTTTAAATACAAAACCATACAACGATTTAAATTCCAATAAAACAAAAATATGAAATATTGCTTTGTTTGTATCTGCTTATTTCGATATATTTATTTGATAAAAAGGCTTATAGCCGAGGCGCGTGAAAATTTTAACTATAAATATGTATGTACTTTACAATACTCACAAAAAAAAAATCACAAAAAAATTTATTGTTACATACTTAAATATCTGTAGGTAAATTAATAATTTTAATATTGTGGCTTATAAGTGATGTGTAAAACTTACTCCGAGGATAGAGGCGCTGTATGCTGAAATACGGGACTGACATCCCAGTTCGGTAGCAGATGCTACAATTGTATACAAAATCTACATACCATTAGTTATAGGCTTTTTGTAAATGTTTCTGGTAAAAAATAAAATAAATATTAAATATATTATATCTATCGTTTACTCGTTTACAGAGTGTTTATTCGCTCGGTTATAGAAGTTTAGAGTGTTGTGGAAAATAGATAGTTTTTTGTCGTTGGTCAACTAGTGATCGTTGTTCAGTCAAATAGATAGTTGTATAACTATCTAAGTTGAATAACGCCCATCACTACACCGAGCGGTACACGCGCGTCCCGAACGAGGCTTGACCACATCCCAGCGCCTACACACACATTGATGCACATTTTAATAAAAACACGCATCCAACACTGACAAAGGTTGTGCAAAGTGCCTAGTGCGGGTTTATGATTTATGATTAAGTTACCTACCTTATTAGAAATCATAAAACGAAATTATGAAGACTGATTAAACTGTTATATTTATAAACGTTAATTATTGTAATAAATACTGATTATTTTAAAACTAAAACACTTGTTTCAATAATTGTACTCTAAGCCAATTCATGGTCGAAACCGAGGGAAGTCGATACGGCGGGAGTCGATACGGTGGGAGTCCATACCGGGGGAAGTTGATACGGTGAGAAGTCGACACGCAGGGAATCAATACCGGGGGAACAAATCCTTTTGCAATCCGGGCGGCTGCACTCACCGCTATGCTACCGGGAAGGCTGACGTAAGCGCTGAATTTTGTCACTGCTTTTTTAATTTTTTGAGTGCTAATAGCGGCACAGTGCGCCGTCTATCCAACGGTCATTGCAACCAATGGCTATGCAGATTCATCTTTGCAGATGAAATACCACAATTTAGATAGCTACAACGCTATAGTAAATTTTGACTTTTTATTTTCAAGTGCTAATTGCTGCATATTTTAATATTTCTATTGTGATGTCACATCATATTATTAAACAAGTCATAGCCTCAGTGGTTTAGTAACCTCTGTGTAGGTACTTCCATTTATAATCACTGCTGCTTGCTTATGCGGCATGACGTCACTAATATTAGTATTAAATTTACAATTGCATGGCAAATTCAAGTTAATAATTATGCCTTTGTAACAACTTATACAAGTGAAAAAATTAAACGAATACCCGACCCTGCCAGGAATCGAACCTGGGTCTTCCGCAATCTGGGCGGCTGCACTGACCGCTTCGCTTTGGTACCGGGAAGGCTGACGTATGCGCTGAATTTTGTCACTGCTTTTTTGCATGAGTGCTAATAGCGGCACAGTGCGCCATCTATCCAACTGTCATTGCAACCGATGGCTATGCAGGTAGGCGTTTAATTTTTTCACTGTATTTTATAAATTTTATAAATATTTAAGATCTACAAATTATCAATAATAATATACGGGTTAATTTTCCTCTCCTAAAATCGAAATAAAATGCTACATTCCTTGCAGCTAACATAGGCTACGTTTTGTTTTAAATATTGATAGTTATAAATTATTTATATATATATTAATAATATAGAGTACTTGTTAGTTCGAATCGCAAGTTTGTAAATCAAGTCGGCAGAAAAAGTGCTGCTTTGCTGCTTTTATATAAAGTAATGTATTACAAAAGTATTAGTCATCAGTTGATGAAAAAAAATATGAAATCCACACAGACGAAGTCGCGGGCAAGGTGCTAGTGCTTTAAATACCGTTGGGAATAGAATCTATTTGGTAGTTTTTACACTTTTTTATTGTAATTTTGACAGATTTTTTCTTTATGACGTTTGCTTTTATTTTATTTTATTGTTTTTCTTCTTACATTGCACTTGAACGCTGCGTTTAATTTCTAACCTATAACTTATTATATACTAGCTATTGCCCGCAACTTCGTTCGCGAGGACTATGTACCCCACAGGAACATAATATCGGAATTAATAATATCCTATGTCCTAGTTCGGGTCATGATTTGTCTATGTGCAAAATTTAATCCAAATCCATTCAGCCGTTCTCGAGTTTTGCGCTTAGCAACATTCATTTTTATTTACATAGATAATATAATATTATAGAAGATACTTTTCAGAAGATTTAAAGAAAATTTTAATACTGTCCACACACATACACATTTTTTTACTTAGAGCAATGAAATATGTCAAAAAGAAAAAGTCTGTCAAAACTACAATAAAAAAGTATAAAAACTACCAAATAAGTTATATTCACAACAAATACATACGGTGCAAGGTAGCGGTCCCATACAGATAGTGTCTACGGTTGCTTACTAGCTAAGTAGTGGAATGTTTCCTAAGCTGGATAATGGAAATCCCCCGTAAGTTTTCCTCGTTTGGTTTCTCAAGTCGATAACGACTAGCACTGGCTTAGCTAACATCATTATGAAGGGGTTTCTTTTCGTATTGTTACCGTTCTTTTTACATAAATGTTTTCTAGTATTCGCCGTTATGAATTAATAATGTTACCAATAACTAGCGAAAATACTTAAGATGGAATAATGTGACTTTTGTTCTTTCAGTAATAAAAAAAATTGGGATTGTCTTAAAACTCAAACATAATATTAAAAAAAAACACTTCTTAACATGCTGGATAGACTAAGTACAGTTACATACAATAACACTTTTATAATACCAACATTATATTGGAAATAAAATACTAAGTTCATGAATGAATCATTCATGTATTTATTTATTTAATAAGAAAAGCGTTTCTGCCAAATACATAAAAATAGGTAAAAGGTCATTACCTTTCGAAATATATTACTATCAATTAACTTCAAAATTTACTACACAGCACATATACACTTTTCTTTAGAAAAAAAAAGAAATACAAAGTGCAGCTATTCGCCGTAATATCTATAAATTACTTAAATGTGAAACACTAAATTATACAAAGAAACACTTCTACCGCTTATGCCGCTATGCTTAAAGGCCACCGCCTTATATATAGCGCAATTGAAGCGCTGATATCCTGCGAAGGTCTAAATGACGCGTAAACGCCGAGTAATGGCTGCTATATGTGTAACGAGTACTAATGGGGATAGAGGTATAGAACGCTTTAAATATGAATATACTCCCATTAATATCTGGTATTGTAGGTAGTGTAACTGTGATCAAGAACCTTGAAAGTGGTTCCAAGGGTTAGGATACTAAAATACGTGATGATGCTGATGATAATCCTATGTAAGTTCTTCCTCTTTATTCCTTATGTGCTGATCGTAGCTGATGAAAAGATGGAGAAAAATTAAAGTTTCCTGATTTTTTTGCCGGCTCTTCACGGTTCTACTCCCTCAAATTCAGTATTTACGTTTAAACAACATTTCATTATTTAGTAGTAGTAGTTTACTTTTCATAGTGAAGAAACGATTTGACGGTGACTTTGATATCCCCGTTATCCTTAAAAATATTGTTCAGTCACTACGGCTTGAGGTACTACAAGTTTCTCGAGTCCCATAAACCCAGTAACACTGTATAAACCAGAAGAACCTACTGCATAATCCTATATAAGAAAAAACCAGCAAAATCTTTCCTCAATAAAAACATGTGATTATAATCTTCCCATCCGCTTCTACACAAGCGTAGCTCTACGAGTGGATTGCTTGCGTTTCAATTTACACGTTATGGCTAATTTACCTCGCCCCACTCACAGCCAGGGGGCATGTGTTCGTTTGTCGGATCTGTCAAATGCCCCCCCCCCCCCCTTCCGAACGCTCTGATGGGATTTTAAATCAGTCTCCTCAAATATCTGACGATTTAATTAAACATCAGTCTGAAAAATCAGAGTTTAAATTGATTGCTGCATATTTGACGGGAGCTCTCTGATTTTGTTTGTATAACATGCAGTAACACAGCTGAGATCATTTACCACGTTAACAAATTTTATTCTAAGGGTTACGTGAATATTACACGTTGAAACGAAACAATGTACACGGATCTATTCGCGTTAATTAATTACAGTACGAATCTTTTGATCTTGTAGTGTGTTATTGGTGATTCAGTCTCTCGTGTTATCCTAATAATGTGTCGTTGTTCGACAGTTTTGCGAGTGTTTAGGGTTCCAAATGAACTACTTTTAGAAATATATGGTACTCGGGGCAAAATATTATCATATACCTGATTCTGGCTATACCACTAGCTACTAAGTTTGTTAAATTTAAATTTATATTAATAAAATTTTACAAATAATTTGTTAAGAAACTTAAGTATTATTATTATTACTAAACTAAAATATGGTGTCAAAAAATTCCTCCGCGTCGCTGTCGACTGGTAATGTACCCAAGAGACTGGCGGCATTACCTCGTTGTATGGCAATGCTTAGCCTCTGGCCAAGGTAAAAGCCAGCCTTTGGGTCATGGGAAGAGTCAACTAGCCGTTTGGAGATGTCATTAAACAAAACATGAGCACTCGGACCCCACGACCCGAGGGTTTCAACCCCAAACGGCTCGCAAATACAATTGCCGATAAGGTTATTATACTTTCGCCGCTTGAGGTTTTCTGCAGCCGCAGCAACAGCACCAGCACAGCACGCAGTGCTAGGAAGATGGGATGGCGCAAGAGTATCGACACAAGTTGTACAAAGTGTAACATAAAGATATGGTAAAAATGAAATGTGTATCCGATCTAGATCTCGTGTCGTTACAAAGGCATAATTATTAACTTTAATTTGTCATGCAATTGTAAATTTAATGCTAATATTAGTGACGTTGAGGAGCTCGATGGCGCAGTGGTTAAGCGCCCGGTTTGCGAGTGCTGAAGTTAAGCAACTTTTGCAAAGGCCGGTCATCGGATGGGTGACCAAAAATTTATCATCTCGAGCTCCTCCGTGCTTCGGAAGGCACGTTACGCCGTCGGTCCCGGCTGCATTAGCAGTCGTTAACAACCGCCAATCCGCACTGGGCCCGCGTGGTGGTTTAAGGCCCATTCTCCCTATCCATCCATAGGGAAGGCTGGTGCTCCAGCAGTGGGGACATAAATGAGCTGATGATGATGATGATGATTAGTGACGTCATGCTCGTCAGACGCGCTTAAGTAAGAAGCAGTGATTATAAATGTAAATACCTACACAGAGGGTACTAAACCACTGGGGCTGTGACTTGTTTAATATGAGGTGACATCATAATAGAAATATTAAATTGAAAATTGCATAATAAATAAATAAAACTAAACTTTCCTACACTCACACTAATTATCTAGCCCAAGAGAAGCTTCGTTATGAAACTCGTTAAATGGTTACTAGACAACGGATAAATATACTTAAAATACTTAAATACAAACTTATTATACATAGAAAACACCCAAACCGAGATAATTTAGAAAAATAATAATTTCTAAATTGACCCGACCGGGGATCGAACCCGGGACCTTAGAGATGGCGACACCATGAAAACCGGTGTACAAACCACTCGACCAAGGAGGTCGTCAAATAATTTAAAGTATGTAGATAGTTATGTCTTATTAACTCTGCAAACAAGATTCTTTTTTCCTCCAAGACCTTTCTTTTAAACGTTGTAAGTACCATATAATTGTACGCAAGTAATAGTAGATAGTGTTATACATATTTATAAAGTATCATATGTTTAACGTTAACAATATACTGGAATATTTACCAAAATGTATTACTATAATATTTTATAAATAATATCTACTTTAAAAAAGGTTATACAGTACTTTATCAGATCCCATACGAAGAATTGAACAGATAAACAATATTGCCATCACTGGTTATCACTACACAGCACCTTTGCGCCTACTCCTCGTACTCATACCTACAGACACTATGCAAATACGTCATATTTACAAAGGCAACAGTGGAGCGTTGGTGTCGCCTTGCGTCGCCTCGCCCAATTTGTCTCAGGTTGCGACTAGGAAGTCCCGACGGGTACAAATGGCGGGATTACTCCAAGACTCCCAGTTACTAGGCGCCCCCTAGACAAATGCCGCCCGCCACTCTCAAAGCGATATTATGCACGAATCCATCATTTAGACAATGACGTATGTGTTATGGCACGGGCCAACTATTTATTAATTAAACTTAAATAGATGGCGACGTTTCCACTTTAATGACAATGGAAATAAATGTTAAGAATCTTGAGTATCGTGTTTGCTTTATTACCTTTGATAAATATATGTTTAAAATATATTATAGGTTGGGAAAAAAGATTCTTCGCATTCAAAAAAACATCAAAACATTTTTTATATTGTTTATTTACATTTAACTAAAGTATGTAGGTGCCATTTTGTTCGATAACTTTTTGCCATCTTGTAGGTAGGGACATGATCACATTGATATAGAAATTTTGGGACTTTGATCAAAATATTGCGACAAGTGGTTTTGGCAGTCCTCTCGTGATGTTAACCTGACACTGCCTAATGAATTCTGAAGAGACCGAATGGGGTGGAAATCTGACGTACAAGGTCAGGACTATACGGCGGATGCATTAACACCTCCCAGCCAAACTCTCTTAATTTTTGCTGAGTGGCTAAAGATTTGTTATCATGATGAAAAACCACACCCTTTCTGTTGATTAATTCCGGCCGCTTTCTCTCAACTTCTTGCTTTAATGTCATCAGTTGTTCGCAGTAGAGTTCAGAATCGATGGTCCTGCCTGGTGGTAACAGCTCATAATGAATAATGCCCTTCCAATCCCACCACACACACAGCATCACCTTGTTGCGAGTTAACCCAAAGTTATATTTTTAGCGTTCATTTGTAATGGAAAGTGTCCTGCTATGATAGGGCATTTTTCAATATTTTTGACGCTGTAAGGGAGAAAAGAGCTGGACACTTGCTGAGTTTCAGTACAAGATCTCCCGCCCAGAGTAGACCGATGGCATAGTGACATTCACAAGAGCTACTTGTAGCCTAAACTGAATAAATGATTTCGAATTTTGAATTATTGAATTTCATCAACATTTTAGAAGCAAAAACCTTGAAATCTTACTGTTATAGTAACGGTTAATCTTACTATTATACCTACTAACGACACACTCGAAACTAGTCGGCTAAGTGTTAAGTCAAAAGCTATATTTGAACTATTTTATAGATTCAGTTCTCAAGCTGGACTAGTTTGGAGATATAGTACGTTCAAACTTGGTATTCAAACTTAGCGATCGATGTTAGAATATGTATGTGGCAGTGTTATTCTGAAAGCAGTGTTATTATATTTATTAACTTATATAAAAATTATGGCTTACAGAGTAAGGGTAAGTAGATAGTGTTGATTAATTTCGGCGAGTTGGATTGAGCCACGATAGCATTATTGGTGGTACACCTGACCCGGCATGTCATGGGGTGCGGGTTCGAATCCCGCTAGTGGAAATTTTTTCAACACTTTGTCTTCTTTCACATTATATAAAAATGTCGGTAGCCGAACGGGTAAGATTCTTTCTTGTGTTTTGTGGGTAAGATGCTTTAATTCCCCATAGCTCCGTTAGACTATTAGCGTGAACTAACAACTATTCGTGTAAGTAGCGTTATTTTAATTCGTTCTTATTATACTTATCCTAAGGGACTAGTATGAAAACACACGACAAAGCGAAGCTCCTGAGAATATAAAGTAAAACGGTGTATTATTATGTTCATTCATTCATTCAAGAAATAAACGATTCAATATTTTTTTCGTCCCCATTAAATCTGACACGGTTTTTTAGTTATTCAGAGTCCTTCTTACGATCTCAGATACGCTTGACGCACTATCACAAGCATATAAAGCTTTTATGTGGGTTAACAGAATTAAACGAAATTTATTTTACAGATCTACTTATATTATGTTTATTTCCAAATTTTATTTTTATTTTAGTCTTATGTTTCTTTTTTATTTGTATCCTCTAAATACAATCATTGTGAGCACGCATTGTTCTTTTCAATAATCAAAGTGAGGGTTAATGGATTAAACCCCGCGCGGCTCAAATAGTATTAGAAGGATTATACCCCGGGATTAGGTCAATGAGACCGCTTGATAATCATCTCAACGTACCCGTAACAACAATGTCGGCGCTGCCTGTTGACAATCCAATTGCGTAATTAATTGTATTACCTACGTTAAGTGTTCCTTGGAGCTAGGTAGCGTAGCGTAGCGGCATCAGCTGAAAAGAGACAAATAAAGAAATAATACAGCTCACCCAAAATATTCTTAGATCGGGCAGATAGTTTTTCAGACTATTTGGTTTGTAATGGCCTACTAGCATTTGCCAAGCGTGGCGATGGTAAAAGACAAAGCCGAAGATGGAAGCGCTAATTATTTAGAATCCTTATTTACAGACACATGACAGTACAACCTTGTAGATCGCAAACATTATCATATTTTTTTTAAGTTATGGAAAATGCATACAATATCCAGTACAGTATACCATGGCGACCCCGCGTTATGTAGTACTCTTCTCCTCTCCCCCTTTACCTCGGGGGTAGGGGACTGCTTTACCATCTAACGTAAAAGCAGCCTAGGCTACCTTTAGTCAATTAGCACACATAAGTTTATATCAGGGATAGGGGCGACCCCGTGTATGTTGGACACTTTTCTTCTCTTCGTCACTCAGCCGTGAAATGCTCGACTGGGGACTCGAGTAGGGGACTGCTATAACCACCTAATGTAAAAGCGTTTTAAGCTACCTATGGTATAATTAGCTCTTTTAAGTTCTATTCTCCCATGCGATCCCCCCCTTCGCCTAGCTACGTAAATCTCCACGGTGGTAGGAATGTGCTATAACCACTTAAGGTAAAAGCGATCTAAGGTACATTTGGTTCAACTAGCACTCTTAAGTTTACATCAGGGCTAGGAGCATGTGGGACTCTTCTCCTCTCCCCCTCGCCTAGCTACTAAAAGCTTGACGGGGGCAAGGGACTGCTATATGTAATCACCTTACGTAAAAGCTCTTTAAGCTACCTTTGCTTCATCTGGCACCCTCGATGACACTGATGGATTGATCGTTGTGAAACCAGCGGAATGTAAACACGATGCAGAGACACCTTAGGCTGTCCAGTTTGTCGACTTTGATCTATCACTGTTTCTGCGGCAAGTTCCTTTGGATTGGAAAGTTATTCTTGCGATAAAAGCGAATTGGGGATCACTCAATGTCGTTGGTAAAGTGTTGGGACAATGCATACGTGTTGTTATTAAAATTTCTATATGCTATCTATATATTATATTTTATAATTTATATATAACACATGTTTTCTTATCTTTAAAAAAGTATATAAGTAAGTAAGTAAAGAGCCTATTATTGTCCCACTGCTGGGCAAAGGCCTCCATCATTGAAATCAAGTCATCGCTACAATTGATGGGTGATGGCTTAATCACCACGCTTGCCAAATGCGGGTCTGTGATCACAAACCCGGGCTATGCATCGAAAAATCAGAAATACATTTTTGCCCGACCTGGGAATTGAACCCGGGACCTTCGGGTATTGGACCGAGCGCTCTGCCACTCGGCCACCGAGGCGTTACTCGGCCACCGAGGCGTTGCTCGGCCACCGAGGCGTTGCTCGGCCACCGAGGCGTTGCTCGGCCACCGAGGCGTTTTTCGACCACCGAGGCGAAAAAAAAAATATACCTTTTTAATATATTGTTTATTTAATGTTTGGTTAGATTTTGTGTTCGGTGATTTTTGTGATGCTGTTGCTGAGTTGGCGTTTTAAGTGTATTTATGTCTAATTCGGTATCCATGTTATATCGAATTTCAAAAGATAATAATCGATTATTGCTATTATTTAGTTAAGAAAAACAATAAATAAAAATATTAGTAGAAATAAAGTGAACTTAAACTAAATAAAATAAAAAAATCTTATAAGATGTAAGTTTGTTTATCGAAACACGATGGAATTAGTAAAAATAAAACTAGGTGTTCCACTGTCCACTGCCTTGCTGACCGTTTAACAAAGTGTCATATGTCATAAAAGTGGTCTACTTAACAGTGAATTCGCCAAATTACGCAATAAAATCAGCTCTAAGGATTTATTGGGGACGAATGTCCTTAATATTGCAACAGTAAATAATATCTTTCGTTTAAAGGGTCTTTTTATTGGCACCCTTTCATTTTATGCGACGATTATGTCATTTTTATGTGCACTCGAACGGTATTTACGTATTTTTATTGACAAACAGACGGAATTGCCCTTGTATAAAAACCAAATTGTTATCATCGCGTTAAATTTGTACATCGCCACTTAATTGAATAGGGGAATCGTGAGCGTTTTACGGGAACTTTGGTGTTTGACGTCACCGTCTTGAGGGTTAACGTTATACTTTTTCTTTTGCCTTTATAATCGACAGAGGTAATACCGGTCCATTCCCAGATGTTCTGCATTTACGATTTCCTTCTTCAACGTCTTTTCTCTCTCTTCTCTACTTCATCATCAACATCTCAGCCAAAAGACGTCTACTGCTGGACAAAGGCGGGGAGGCCTTTGTCCACAGGATACCCACATCGACCAGTTTTGTGCTGCACGCATCCAGCGGCTACGAGACCTACAGCGCGACCTTCAGATTTGAACCCACACCCTCTCACATACAAGTCAGGTGCAGACCCAAATACGTTGACGTGACTTTTCCGGATACGTAGATGGTTAAAGTATTTTTTTTAAATGTATCACAAGAAGATATAAAGATATCACAAGATAAGATATAAAATTACTTATTTGTATTTCGACAAGGTCTAACGAAGCTTGAGATTTTTACTTGAGAATTTACTTTTATAACCTATCCAAAAGCCCACCCGCTAGCCCACCATCGCGAAAGTTGCTTAACGTACACAACTGCTATCCAAACGCGCAAGCCGCTGCGCCAACAACTTCAAAGTCAAAGTCAAAGTGATTTATTGCTTCTCCCAAGAACTGAAACATACTAATTTTTTTTTTAATATGGTCACGTGATACCTATGAATACTTCAAAAATAAACTTTTTAAATTTTAGCAATTATATACCTACATGTAGTTTTTTTATTGAAATACTTATCATCATCATCATCATCATCTCAGCCAAAAGACGTCCACTGCTGGACAAAGGCCTCCCCCAAGGATCTCCACAACGACCGGTTTTGTGCTGCTCGCATCCAGCGGCTTCCCGCGACCTTCACCAGATCGTCGGAAGATACTAATATATAAAATATATTAGTATTATATTATATTATATTATTATTATTATATTTATATCTTCGATACTAATGCGAGCGATAAAATTCAAGTTTTCAATGGAGCTGTTACTAAAATAACATTTATATCGAACGCGCCACGTTTAATTTCTCGATCCAAAGCTTATGATATATACAACGAAATCCCATTTGTGTTTTTGAATGCGTTTCAAATATAACATTGCTTTTTTATCCTTATTGCCACTCGATCTCTTTATAGGCGGCCATCTCGTTTTCATCCCAGAATAAACACATTTTTATTCCGAACTCATGCTAATAAAATGCAAATTCGGCCCTTTCGGCTTAGGGTTTAGCAATTTTCAACAAATGTTCCCTATTGAATTTTATTTGATTCCCTTAATTGCTCGACATTGTTGTCCACTGTAATTCTTATTCAATGCTGCTTTAGTTTAATCGCCTGGCCGAAGTATAGTTTCATTGTGACTATTAGGACTAACATCCAATTGATGCCATTAACAAACCTTTCCTCGCCCCATACATCAAGGTCCCCGAATGTACCTAAGATTCAAAGGTATCAAAATGTAGGGAAAAAATCGTAGAATCTAAAAATATATATAACATATTTTTTATTCAATTTGTACCACCCAAAAACATCATTAGAAAGGTTTGATGACTTGCAACATTGAATTAATTTAACTGGCAAGCACAACTCTCTCGCTGTCTGATGCGTTTCGTTAGCTTACTCTCAGGCACAACTAATTTTATGATTAAAGTCTTTTAATACATTATTTTTACATAAGCCTAACGATTTCTAGCAAGTGCATGATAAATAATAACAAAAATAAGTGTTTTTAACTATTTCGAATTATTTTGTGCGTTTGATTCTTTATCACCCAGAAGAAATTGCTAAAAAATACTATATGCCAGAGCTGCAACGAACGAATTAAAAAGAATGAGTGACTTGTCAGTTGTCAGTCATGCATGACATATTGAGATTAACCTTTTTTCTTCCGTTTTGGTGTTTACTGGCTCTAGCTGGAGTGTTTTTCGTGTGTATTCTAGTATCTGAGTCTGAAGACTTGGCGATATCTACTGGACCTTGATACCCCCGCCCCGTAACTTGGCTGCTATTGATATATTGACGATTCCCGACAACCTGCGCTACTATTTTGGATTGCGATTCAAAAGATCTTCTTATTTTACTCGTGAAATGAAATGAAATAACGAAATTATTTTAATAATAATGCTGCTACCTGCCCATCTAATAACTGATTCTCGTATAGCAGGGGCCATGATAAATGCATTCCATCTACCCATCACAGAGAGACCAGATGCCACTTTAAGATTAGAGCGTGCCCTAAGTGGCCCTAAGCAGATTAGATCAACCAAATGTTTTGGCAGAGTATATAATAGAAAATAATATTAATAGAAGGAGAGTTCTAATTGACAGTATAAATGCTGAAGTTTTACTATTGAATGAGTTTCCAGTGATGACAGAATCGGACTATATTATTTGCACTGGGATATCGAATATCTGACTGGATCTGGAATATCGGACTATATTATCAAATTAAGCAGGCACGCTCATATTATGGTAACACATTAGACCAAATGGAACATTTGGAATTGAAGTATGCTGTGATATTCAGCCTCTCCATATACCACATTCTGAAAATGAAATGTATCTGTTGAGAGGTTGATTATTGTCAAGGCACCGTAGTGGTCAAACATATTAGACATATATATTGTTAAATATGCAGCACAATAGTTGGGAGCACAGAATTCTCGGTTATTACTGTAATTGTATAATAGGAAAACGTACTGTGGGTTGCTGTGCTCATGTTATGACCATTGTGTGGTATATGGGATGGGCTCGATACCAACAAAATATAACTGCTCCAGCATCCTTCTTTGATGATATACTAATCAGAGAAGATGTAGAAAATGAAGAAACATAATAAAAGAAATTAAAAAATATACTTATTGTTTTATTCCAACAAACAACCTAAAGTTTTACATTGCCATCTAAGGTGCGCTCAACCATTTCTATTTCATTGTAGAACTGTGTTGCTTTTAAAATCAATGCAATTGGTTATTATGACATGAAATACGTATAGGTTCGATGTAAAAGTTAGATTACTACACAACTGCTTGTGCTGTTGGGAAGGATTTTGCAGAAGCATTACTGATGTGTCAGTTGGTTGACAATAAGTCTTGTTTAGAAAGACTGCTCAAGTTGGTCAACTGTAGTAAACATGAATAACATTCTTGTTTCTATTAGCATTTATGGTTCCGTGTAAGTGCGGACCTTTCTAAATAATTATTTCAGTACCTACTAGATTCTATGATATCAACATTCGTTTTCATCACACAAACATGTTTTCTATCCGGATTTGAATCCGGGATCTGTAGAGCAGAATAAACAAGTTTCTATGGCTGCGTAAAAGCGGCTTTGGTACAGCAAAAAATAAGACGGACACGCACGCACGATCTATGTTTATTATTTAAGTGAGTTTGTAGTTAACCGTACAATATATTAACTATGTTTTGGACCTATTTTAATAATATTCTTTATGAGATTTTAAAAAACCACAATTTTTACACAACAAACCGCTTTGACACAGATGTCACTGTCAGTCATATTTTGCACGTTTCGTTTCATGTTTACGATTTCTAGGACCATTTTGACGATTTTTTTTATTTTCCAATAAATCTAGTTTCGGCAAGTTTTGTAAAAAAAATATATCACAAGGTGTTTCTGCATAATGTAGAGAATATTTTAAAATAAAGTGTACCTCGGTACAACGGGGGCCCATTTGGAAAGGTCTCCTTTGTACTGTATACTTTTGTATGTGTGTGTAAAATGAAACCTTTTTGTGTTTTTAAACTGTCATGGTCTATATTTACTAACTGATTTTAATGGGTATCGTGAGGTATTCCTGAATTCCAATTTTACATTAGTTTTTCAAAGGTTTTTCCAAATTGGAACAACAATAAAATGGTCTTAAATTGATTACAGATAGGATATATTATTACTGTAAAAACAAATCTAAAAAAATAATAATCTTAAATCTAAATCTATGTCTTAATAATATAGTTCTCAATACCGAGCTTTCATTTATGTGAGAGGGTGCTAATCTCAGATCATAAAAAATCTATGATCTGAGGTGCTAATACCAAATGAGTATACGTATACATAATATCTACTCATGTGCTAATACACTAGGTAAGAACGGCCATAATCGACCACGCTACTTCAACGCTTCCTGGTGGCTTTAATGAGATGTCGAAAACGAAATATCCTGCTTTCCGAAGCACAGAGAAGCTCAAAATATTCGTCCATCCATCCGGTGACCCGACATTACGAAAGTAACTAAGCTTGAAAGATTGCAACCCAAACGCGCAAGGCGTACTGTCGACCATTCCACACCATCAAGCTTCTTAAAAATATGTAAGAAAGTACAAACCGGAAATTCAAACATTACTTTGGATGAGAGAATAAACCGCTTCATTGTATGCATAACATAGCGAATGTAGGAGCCACTCGACTTCCCGGATATTTCTAGCAGTGAGCTGAATACACGAGTGCTATCGAACCAAGAAAACGCCAGTTGCACGCAATATGCAAGGGAGTCGCGAGGGTATCTGCATGTAAGAGGGACCACAGTGAAGTTTATTTATTTTGGGACAACCAACAAGACAAACCTTTATAAATAAATACAATTTTAAATATTCGCTTTCCATTTTACCCAATAGTTATAACGATGCTTAACATCATCGCCATGGCATGTCACCATCGCCGATCCAACTTGATCTAAACATTGGGTATTATTGTAAGCTATAATATTATGTGAAGTAGTTTTAGTTAAACTCCATTAAAATGCTTTGCTTTAACCAACAGTACTAATATTATCATTACTAACCAACATACCTACCAATACCAACATTACTATTTTTTACTACATCGTATTATCGTTGTCATTCCTCATCTACGGCCTGGCCATGGGAACCGGCGCGCCGGCGGCGTGACCGGGCGGCCGGCGGCGGCGCGACCGGCGGGCGACATTCACGCCACGGAGAACTGCGTTCGCCGGCCGCCGCGAATAGTGTAGACGTAGAGCTAGATGCCTACTACATAATATTGGAAGAGAAAGAGATGGCAATTCTGATCTCGATTTTCGACGATACCTACATGAGATCGAGAACTAGGTCTAGGAGGATTATAACGACACGGCGTAATAATCGAGCTTTATCGTCTGCGACAACTATCAATATTCAATGTATTTAGAAATATTTCACATGCATTCAACATTGCTCAAATTGAATTCTGAGGTCTTAGAGCTTAAAATGTTTATATAATTTTTAACGCAAATTTTGTTGCGAACAAATTACAAAATGTGTTTTTGTAATTTGTTCGCAACAAAATTTGCGTTGATAAAATTTCCACGAGCAGGATTTGAACCCGCACCCTTCTGACATACCGGGTCAGGTGCTCTCCCAATTCAGCCATCGTGGTTCTAACCAGCCTGCCGAAATTATTTAATACTATTTACTTTTTACTTTGAAAGCCAAAGGCGCCCATTCAATGTCAACAACTACCGTCATTAACATCTGATCATAATATTTTTACAAATACTAAAGATCAGTTAAGAAGTAGGCAAGCTATTTATAAAATGTTTATTTAATGTTTAACGCAAATTTTGTGTCAACATTTGTGTTTTTGTAATCTTAGAGCTTTTTTTTTTCTTTTCAGTTTTTTCTCTTTGCAGTTATTTTTGATGTAGTTGTTTTAGCAGTCGGTTTTATTGTTTTATTTTAATATATTGGTTTATTTCAAACTTTTTAGTTCTGTAAAGTAAACTCTTTTAAATAGCAAAGTCATAGCGCAGTATATATACACCAATTGGCGTAAAAATGAAACTCTTGACGTCTAGTACTTTTGACTGACAAGTTCTTTGAGTTTTTTTTAAACATGGGAATAAAATCTGCTAATATTCCCGAATTAGCTAACCCGGCCAATGTTTTTACTTTTATTTTTATTTTTTATAGTCTATGTCACTCCCACAGTCAACACAAATCTAACGACACCTCATATGTTAAAATCCACCATGCCGTTTGGGCTGTAGGGCGTGCCAAAGAAACAGACGCGCATTTCGCGTTACAAAAAAATTATGTCTGGGATAATGTGGACAGTGACGCCACCCTACTCTCCGCGCTGTAATTGTGTTTGCCGAAAGGAGGAAACGCAGTGCAAAGTTGGTAACTCGACTCCTAAGAACGCATTACACGTCGGAATATTTATAGCAGTTTCCCAAGTATTTAATTGAATGTTTTTTTACTACTTTTTACATACAGTTTCAGCGAAAAAAGTTCATGATTGTTTGGTAAACAATCACTGACTTAGTACCTACTAAAAAAAAGTTTACAAAAGCTTTTGCAAATTGCAAAAGATTCATAATGAAGGTGTAATATGCTAATTAATGTTCCATCAAAATGTAACACGCCTTTATTTATAAAAAAATTAGGTCTTTGATAAAAACGCAAAGATTTTTAAATTAAATATTTTTAACTTTTTAGTTCTTTTTTTTATTAACAAGTAATAAAAGCTTGTTTTAAAAAAAATAATTTTTCTTTTAATTTTTTATGTTTAAATTCACATTTTTCGTAAAGCCCTCTTGATTTCGATTTCGCCTGTAAACTTTCTACTGCTGAGCAAAAGCCACCATCGACAAAATTAAGCCATTACAATGATGTATACACGCCTGCATATCAACCTATCCAGAACTACCAAACTTCAATGAATGTCAACCATATGCCATATAAATAAAGTTCAAGATCTATTGAGGAAATTTTACAATTGTGTTAGCCCGATGTGCAGGAAACTGCACAACGCTTGTTGGTTTGGCGTCTTACTTAGTGCACGAATAGTCATGGATTTAATCCGGTTATACTATTGAGTGCACACTAGCGCCACTAGCGTGCAATCTGACAAACTGTCAGGATGGCTAAAATGTACATTTCCAATGCCGTAGTCACAGCACTATTAAAACACCTTTTTTTAGGGTTCCGTACCTAAAGGGTAAAACGGGACACTCAGTCCGTCCGTCAGTCCGTCTGTCACCAGGCTGTATCTCATGAACCGTGATAGTTATACAGTTGAAATTTTCACAGATGATGTGCCGCCACGATTTCTGTTGCCGCTATAACAATAAATACTAAAAACAGAATTAAATAAATATCTAAGGGGGCTCCCATACAACAAACGTGATTTTTTTGCTCGTTTTTGCTCGATATTGATAACGGCAACAGGTAGACGCATGAAATGTTCACAGAATATTTAGTTATATATTCACTTTAAAAATAAATAATTAAATGAAAATAAAACAAATATTTTAGTGGGACTTCCATACAACAGACATGATTTTTTTTGCCGTTTTTATAGATAATGGTACGGAACCCTTCGTGCGCGAGTCCGACTCGCACTTGGCCGGTTATTTATTTTTCTGTGATTAAAACCTAAGCAAATATTTGGACAGGGTAGCAAGTGCCATCAAACAAGAAATTGAACTTTGCATCTAGCACGCTTATCAAAATAAATAAAAAATAACGGCATACTAACCGCTTTGGGTGATAAAACTGATAAACATAAATAATTAACTATGCTTCACGCCAACAAAATATAGACTTTGATAGACACTTGTGCAAGAGACATTATAGCGGAGGTTCTACAGGACGTGCCGACAGAGAATAGCCAGGAGCCGAAGACAGGGCTTGGAAGCCAAGTTCGAGACAGCATCGGGTGAGTCGTTGGTTATACCTACTTTTAATCTCGTCGAGATGTACCTACCACTATACTTCTTGTTCTATGTTTTCCTACTATACGTATATACACACACACACACACACACACACACACACACACACACACACACACACACACACACACACGCATAAATGCGGGTTGCTGATTACAAACTCGGGGTATGCATCTAAAAGTCCGTATAGCCCTTTGCTTAACCTCGGAATTGAACTCAAGACCTTACTTAACCAAAGCAGATAAGATTTGACATCTATCTGAGTCCTAAGCGTTTTCTAGACGTAACATATTTGATGGCTCTACTCCTTATCAGTGCTAAGTTATGGGAGGGTCAAAAGTGCTCTGAAATGCCTCGAGAAAAAGATGGTACGTGCCCCCGAATGGATCTCGTACCCTTGAAACAAGAACAGATCAAGGATGTGTGCCGCGGCTAGACTGGAAAGATGGTTGTGGATTAGATTTCAGAAAATACCTAACACTTATTTGCAAACAACACTTATCACTTTCCCCGTCAAAAAGTCATGTCTGATGTCTTCTTGTTTTTGGTAAGGTATGACCCGTTTTATGTATGGCAAATACAACGCCGCCAAAGTCGTTCGAAAACCTCAATCAAAAAATTCACGCTATGAAAATAATCCCTTTTTTAACCGACTTCAAAAAAGGAGGACGTTATCAATTCCACTGTATTTTATTTTATTTTTGTTACCTTCAGAACTTTTGACTAGGTGAACAGATTTTTATAATTCTTTCTTTATTTGAAAGCTGGTGCTTTCCGTGTGGTCCCATTTTAATGGATGGTCCAGTTCTGATGATGGAATTCTCAAGGAATTGAGGGAACTCCTCAAATATTGTAGGCATACCTATAGCGATTTTTGTATTTTCAGAAATAAATCAAACATTTGCATTCAGAAAATATCATTTGATGAAGTGTAACTGATGAAAAAGACCACAGATTGCCACCGGAACTCCTCAATGAAAAGTATTTCACGGGTGGTGATAAAATATCTCGATTAAGATAGTTAAGTGACTATGACGAAGCAAAAGAAGGCAGGCACCGGAACTCAGTTTTTGATTTCCTACTTTGAGATAGGCGTTTTTCGTTTTCTTCGCTTGTCTCATTTAAACGGCGCTGTCTCTTACGAGCAGTGGGTTTAGTATGTCTACCCATATTCGCTTTTGATAAATAGATCGAAACAAATCACTAAAAAGAGAGAAATAAACAAAAATTTTAACAAAAGAAAAACCGACTCCAAAAAAGTAAACTGATAAAATTGCACTAAAAAGTAAAAAAATAAGCGTTAGACTTATATAGACAATAATTTTATTAGGAAAATATATAGGTACAATTATTGTTATTTTGGAGTCGGTGCCAGCCAAGGTAACTTTAACATAAACATATAACGACATACTATACCTATATTAAAATCATAATAGTACCTACATTCAATCTTATGCATGAAATTTTGACTACAAACGCGGACTGGCACCGGCTCCAAAAATTTCGTTGGCTGGCACCGGTACCAAAAATAACAATAATTGTACTAATAAAATTATTGTCTATATAAGTCTAACGCTTATTTCTTTACTTTTTAGTACAATTTTATCAGTCTACTTTTTTGGAGTCGGTTTTTTTTTGTTCAATTTTTGTTTATTGTATAATTAGTTTCACCGTTCGCAAATCCTATTCTCAACTTGTCATCTCAGGCAGGCAAGCTCTCGTAATTAATATATTGATATTGTCAACATAGTACAAAAAATACACAAAAGATTTGTTTTTTTGTACCGTGTACAAGAGCAGAGGAGATTCGTCGACATATTAGAATAATTGTGTATTGTTAGTGCTTTAGTTGATTCCAAAATAAAGCCAACACAAGTATAATACAGTTTTTCTGCCAGTGTAACAGTGTGTGGCTTTATCGCACGCGCCAAAAAAATGAAAATTCTTACAAAGATGTGTTTGTACAGTGCCAGCAACAAAATTACTCATAAACACTTCGCATCCTGCAGTAAACGACAAAGATCAGTGGAATATTAATTACTCATTACCATAGGAGAGGGCCACAAAAGGTTTCCATTTACAATTACTTACAAGACAAGACAATGTTCCGACAACATTTAATCAAGTGGATTTTGTTAAACTTAAACAAGATAATTAGAGACTTGTGTTGTATAAGGCTCCTGCGAAATTTTGCGTTTAATTAAAATTTGCCGGTACCTGCAGATTACCGACAAAGGTTCCATTGGAGGATATGAAACAAGTTGCCGCGTAAAGTTTCGATTTCTACGTCTCGCGATCTAGCAAAAATCGAGAGCGTCTCACGTCTCTACCCGAGGAAAATGTTTGACCCGGCCTCTGGGTGGTGGAGAATTGCTACACGAACGTAGGGGTGGGGTGGTCATTATGACCCGGATATTCTATTTTATATTTTTATTTCATATATTACTGTGTGACACTGAATAAACAATAATTCATTTCATTTAAGATAAATCAGTGTCCTATAGAGAAAAAAAATCTTTGTTTTACATATTTTTTTACACAAAAAAACCTTATAAGATTTCTTGAAAAATATTTAAATAAATGCTTACAAAATCAACAAACTCCATATAGCTAATCTTAATTATTTTGTATTAATTCTTAGACTTCATTTAAGTAATGGACTTTTATGACACTTATGGAGGCTTAGCTATATATCTTTCACGATCAAATGGCGATTTATCAGAGAAAGATTTTCTAGAATTGACTATACATCTTATTTTTTTTTTTCTGGATCCATTTATCAAAACAGAAAACTTAAAAAAGTAAAAACAGCTATAAAAAGCAAGAAATAATATTGAAATCATATTATTAATTACTATACGCATGTCAGAAGTCGGGTATAATAATGGAACAAATATAAAAGTTTAAATGAAACAAAATTGTCCCCCAGCCGACTACCAACCACCCGACTTCAATATACATTTTTTAAAACTGACATTGGTATCTAGGCAATTAATAATATGATTTCAATTTTATTTCTTGATTTTTAGACCTGTTATTACTTTTTTAAGTTTCCTGTTTTTTGTAGTTGGTTTTTTTTCAAGTGTTATAAAACATACCTATTGTCCAAATCGGAACACAGTGTTAATATGACAGAACTCTAAATAGGGTTTAGTATTTCGTCATAATCCTTATCCCAATTAACTATTTTCAACTCAAGTCATATTCTATACTCAAGCTCACCCGATAAATTAAGTCCTACAACTAAACAAAGAATAAGTTTAGAATAGTTATTCAGTGTTTGCCGTCATGTAAACTTTATTTCCGATTAGAGTTAAAGATACAAAGCATGGAATAACTATTCGAAGTTTACTTATACTTTATTTATTTGTGATGCCCTAAATGTCTATGACAAAGACGCGGGTAAAGTGCTAGCGTTGCATAAACCTGTTTTATTACACGTGGGGTAAACCGGTCTGGTTAGTAATTCGTGCGTGCGCTTCATAGATGGCGTTGGGTGTAGGTTTCTGAATCGCGCTATCGAAATTGTTAAGGGAAACATATTTAGGGTGAATGCGCCTCGCGTTTAGGTACGGTTTCACACCCTAGCACTAATGTCAATTATAATTTTTGAAAACGACGTTAGTCGTTAAAAATACTAAAATATAACGCTTTGAAAAGCTTACACAATATAGCATGTAGCCAGCCACGTACGTACTACGTAGTTGGTATACACGATTGATATTTCTAAAAAGCTGTTTTACCAAAAAATCACAAAGTTTATTACCGAATGAATACATTATTCACACATACAGCATTAATGTTTGTGTTTTCATTCTCTCTCTCTCTCTCTCTCTCTAGTCAATTAGTTACAAATGTTATTTGGGAAACAACAACTGATAGACCTTACAATATTGCGAATATTTGTATTTTTGTGTGACACAAGTACCACTACCTACCATTGTTCGGTCTTGCGGTTTTTAACGTAACATAAATGTGTGCTCTAACGATTTGAGTTCCAGAAAACGAAGTCCGTAGAATAGTTAGTTGTCGCTAAAATAGCCGCCAAGAATATTAACTTTGGTTCGTTTACTGAAACTCACCAACGGACTTATATAATCTATATAATCCGGTGAGGTGTTCGAGTCGGACACACTCAGGAGGTAGCTAAATGTTTATAGTTATTTGCGGCTATGTTTACGATTTAAGTGGCAGTTGGGATTAGGTTTAGGCATCATTAAAATAAAATCAAAAATCAAATTAAAGTAAAAATCTATATTTATAATCTCGTTTGATAACTAGATGTTAGGCAGGTAAAAGGGGTGTAATGGGTTAAAGATTGTCAATGTGTCTTAATCCTTGTGTTTGTAACATGTTATCTTTAGATGGATAAGTCGGCCTTTGGTGGGAAGGTTTTGCCGACTCCAGCTCACACCACGAGTCAACTTCAAGTACCTCCTCCAGGAACTCCCGTGGCAAGGATGTGATGTTAGCTAGCAGACATGAGCTGCATCCATATTCGTCCTCCTCTGAAAGGCAGGCATACACTTAGCTGTTTTTACCTTTTGTTACAGAACACGACGTCTGCCGAAGGGGCGTAGCTCCTGTAGTGATCGAGACTACTTGGTTGGGCGAGCCTACTGGCAGCCGTCGCGTTCTGCGTATGAACGTAGTTGTCCATTAAGAAGAAACGCATGGAAGCAAAAATTTTAACAAAAAAAAAACCGACTCCAAATAAGTAGACTGGTAAAATTGCACTAAAAAGTAAAAAATAAGCGTTAGACTTATATAGACAATAATTTTATTAGGAAAATATATAGGTACAATTATTGTTATTTTTGGTGCCGGTGCCAGCCAACGAAGTTTTTGGAGCCGGTGCCAGTCCGCGTTTGTAGTCAAAATTTTATGCATAAGATTGAATGTAGGTACTATTAATATTTTAATATAGGTATAGTATGTCGTTATATGTTTATGTTAAAGTTACCTTGGCTGGCACCGACTCCAAAATAACAATAATTGTACCTATATATTTTCCTAATAAAATTATTGTCTATATAAGTCTAACGCTTATTTTTTACTTTTTAGTGCAATTTTATCAGTCTACTCAAATCCAAAACAAAAACTGAGTTCCGGTGCCTGCCTTCTTTTGCTTCGTCATAGTCGCTTAACTATCTTAATCGAGATATTTTATCGCCACCCGTGAAATACTTTTCATTGAGGAGTTCCGATGGCAATCTGTGGTCTTTTTCATCAGTTAAACTTCATCAAATGATACTTTCTGAATGCAAATGCTTAACTTACTTCTGAAAATACCAAAATCGCTATAGGTATGCCTACAATATTTGAGGAGTTTCCTCAATTCCTTGAGGATTCCATCATCAGAACTGGACCAAATTAAAATGGGACTACACGGAAAACACCAGCTTTTAAATAAAGAAAGAATCATAAAAATCGGCTCACCCAGTCGAAAGTTCTGAGGTAACAAACATTAAAAAAAAATACAGTCGAATTGATAACTACCTCCTTTTTTTGAATTCGGTTATAAACTAGTAGTTAGTTGTAAAACAATGCAAACAAAAATCATATTAAATAACAAAACAAATCCTTAAATCTGAAATAAAAGAAATGATAAAATATTAATTAGAAAAAATCGCGCAAAAATGTAACACGGAATACGGGAATTGGTCATAATTACCTTTTTGGACTTTGAGTACTCGTAGCTGTTAGTACAGTTAGGACACAATAGGTCCATGCCAAAAACGTTTAAGGGGGCTCGACAACTCCTGCTAATGAGAAAATTGGCAATTTCGCATGCAAACCGAACGCGCTGTTGGCAAACTAAAACATGGCGGGTCGTAATGACCCAACCCCCATGACGCCGGGTTACCGTAACTTTTGTAACTTTATTTTCAAGCAATCACGTATCCATGGAGAGATATAAATTGGCAATATCTGTCTGTGCGTCTTATACTCGCCGCGAGTTTCGCGCTCCGAACGTATTACAGTTGAAAACAGTTATAATCTTTGTTGATACTACGTGCGGTCTTTGTGAGGAGGAATTTTGCTCCTTGAATGCCCCTCATCTCGGGCTAACGAGGCCATTCATAAGGCAAATAATAATCGTGGAAAGAAAAAAAAGGTACATTCTGTCTAACGCAATTTGTTTCGTCGCCGAGTCGGACTGGTGATGTGTCGCTATTAAATTGACGGTGATTTCGTCTTATTGTCGACACCATTCTTAATTTTTAATTTTGCTGGTTTATTTTTTCTTTCATTTGAAGTAGTATTTTTTAAGTTTTTGCTTTAGTATTTGTAGGTTGCTTTGTTCCTGTTTTAGTTGATAATTATCTTTCTCCTACCTATATCAGTGTCATTCACTTAATAACAACAGTTCATAATACAGACTCGACCGATCGAGGAGCTCGATGGCGCAGTGGTTAACGCGCCCGGTCTGCGAGTGCTGAGGTTAAGCAACTTTCGCTAAGGCCGGTCATCGGATGGGTGACCAAAAATTTATCAACTCGAGCTCCTCCGTGCTTCGGAAGGCATGTAAAGCCGTTGGTCCCGGCTGCATTAGCAGTCGTTAACAACCACCAATTCTCACTGGGCCCGCGTGGTGGTTTATGGCCCGTTTTCCCTATCCATCCATAGGGAAGGCTCGTGCCCCAGCAGTGGGGACATAGAATGAGCTGATGATGATGATGATGATAATACAGACTAATAATACCCTTGACAAAACATTATAGCTGGTCGTATCGTATTATACAGTCTATACTTGTATTACTCGTACATACTTATGACATTTTCCTTTGATTGGGTAGTATTTAAAAAGCTTTATCTAAGAATTTATAAATCAAGCTTAAGTTAACAACTTTATCTATAAATAATTCAAATTCATACAAAGAATACGTATAAAAGTTGTCCAAGTAGAGATAAGATCAACTGAAAAAGCACTTTTGTACTCTGTCAAAGTCAATTATTTGCCAGTAGTAACATTGTTAATATCAACCGAGAACAACGTACATACAGTGACAAGGACCACTTTAAAAGCTTTGATTGAACCAGACGTCTCCACATTTCAGTTTCCATAAAATAAATGTTCACAGCCCTTTAATAAAGTTCATATTTATCAAAACAAAATCAAAATACTCCAGAAGTAACGTAAATTGGTTTTTAATTTCACTTTGCTGCCCTGAGAAATAAAAGAAAACCCTGATAGCAGATACTGAAGGCCGTGACAATTTGAATTATGCCTAATTGCCCCACCTTTCGAGTTCCCGGGTATAATCCCGTCGTAATATTATTTTATATCCTAATCATTCTAATTTCGAAGTTGACGACTTTGACATTAAACGTTTTTATTAAGAAACAGCGTTTTCGATGTTACAAACGGTTTTGTTAAATCAGTTAGTGCTGTTGTTGACGCGCCCGGTCTGCGAGTGCTGAGGTTAAGCAACTTTCGCAAAGGCCAGTCACCGGATGGGTGACCAAACATTTTTTTCTCGAGCTCCTCCGTGCTTCGGAAGGCACGTAAGGCCGTTGGTCCTGGCTACATTAGCAGTCTTTAACAACTACAGGGCAGTGGGCCCGCAGTGGGACCACGCGGTGGTTTATGGCCTGTTCTCCCTATCCATCTATAGGGAAGGCTGCAGTGGGAACATAAAAATGAGCTGATGATGAGTTAAGATGAACATTTTTTATGTCATAGATAGATAGTAGATAGATGGTATACATGAAGAGATGACATCGTTAGAGTCGTAGGAGCGAACTGGGTTTGTAATGGCTATCAACAGAGATAGATGGAATCGTTGGAATGCAAAAGAAAAGCCTACACTCAGCATTGGGTGGTGACGGGCTGAATGCCCAAGTGCACACGCTTGCACATCAACCTACCACAAACTCTCAAATATCCTCAATAGACTTTGAACTTTATCACTAAGTAATATGGTTGAAAATGTATAGAAGAAATTTGACAGATTTGGATGTACATGGTATATATACGTACATGGTATGCCCTAGTACATGGTATCCTCCTAGTACATTTGAGACAGTTATTCTTAAAACCGCTTTTAGAATAATACGGATAAACAAAGACTGAGCTGCTTTCAGAATACTGGTGTAAATAAACAATATATACGTATATGTATATGAACATACATGAACAGGTTATAAAGGTTACGGGGCGTCGGTCGTTACCTACAAGCGCCTACAAAACTTTATTGACATTTTTATGTTCCACTGCAGAAAATATTTTCCCCCACACAAATTTTTTATTTAGTTTCTGCATTGGACAGTGATAGATAGTCCCCCGAAATAACGGGTTATCCCCACCCAAATGTTGACTAAACTCGCCCGAAGATGCCTCGCGGACAATGATCCATCGCTTTTTAAAATGTTTCTTGGAGAATACGGAACTGAGTGATAGGTTATAGGAACTCTTTATTTATTAGACTTTGCTTCTGCTTCCTATATTTTAGCGCGGTAGTTTTAGGTCGTGGTTTTCTGTAAGTAAAAAAAGAAAGAGAGTTAGAAAAAACAATATTTATTTCAAACAGACAGAAGACAATAGAAAATACAAAGAATAAACAGAAGTAAAACAACAAAATAGTGTCTCACGGGTGCCAATTCAGCATACGATTTAACAAACCTGACGCTGGTTTTCAATGATTCTTTTTTACAGGCCCAAAATAAACAATACCAAAGAGTAAGCTTTACCATAGTACCTATACGATTGGATTACAAAATGTGTTATGTACAGACCCCGCACATCAACCATACGAAACTGACAAACTTCTTCAATACATTTTCAACCATATATCCCAAGACATAATGTTCAAAGTCTTTTGAGGTTTGACAGATTGTGGTAGTCTTATGTGCAGGCATGTGTACAACCTTTTAAATAGTCTTGGCATGATTAGGAGAGGCCTTTGTCCAGCAGTGGACTGACGCGTTCTGATTAAGATGATAATAATGATGATGGACCCTATAGTTTAAAGACTGGTGACCTTTAAATAGCGAAAGCTTTAAAAATAAAAGCTTTATAAGGCTCTTTAGTCCTTTGGCTTGCGAGTAAGAGAGGTAACTAGTGTTTATAAATTCGTACGGGTCACATAGATTGATATGTCATAAGGGAGTGGGTTCAGATACCAGTAGTGAAATGATTTTTTTCTCCGAACTATTTGCTTAGTTTCAGATTGCAACATCCAGGGATGAAAGCGTGGCAATTTACAGCATGGGCTCGTAAAGAGATCACAGTTAAAGTCTGACTTACTTGTAGTTGCTAAGTAATGGCATATTGGTTATTGTTTGAATAGTAACATCACAGTTTATGAAATAGTAATACTGTGGTAACGTCAATCGAGGAGCTCGATGGCACAGCGGTTAACGCGCCCGGTCTGCGAGTGCTGAGGTTAAGCAACTTTCGCAAAGGACGGTCATCGGATGGGTGACCAAAAATTTATCATCGCGAGCTCCTCTGTGCTTCGGAAGGCACGTAAAACCGTTGGTCCCGGCTGCATTAGCAGTCATTAACAACCGCCTATCAGCACTGGGCCCGCGTGGTGGTTTATGGCCCGTTCTCCTTATCCATTCATAGGAAAGGCTCGTGCCCCAGCAGTGGGGACATGAAAATGAGCTGATGATGAGTAACGTCATAGTACGCAGAACAATGGTTCTGAGCGACATCAATAGACGACCTCCTTGGTCGAGTCGTTTGTACACCGGTTTTCATGGAGTCGCCATCTCTGAGGTCCCAGGTTCGATTCCCCGTCGGGTCAATTTAGAAATTATTGTTTTTCTAAATTGTCTCAGGTCTGGGTGTTTTAACGTTGTCTAGTAACCATTTTTAACGAGTTTTATAACGAAGCTTTTTTTGGGCTAGATAATTGGTGTGAGCGTACGAAAGTTTATTATTATTTATTATTAAAACATATATTTGATGCCTGGGAGAAGTCTCAAAACGCCCTTGGAGTGTTTTGCGACTTGTCCAAGGCTTTCGATTGCGTTGAGCACAAAACTCTGGTGATGAAGCTAAATTACTACGGTCTCAAAGATTTCGCACTAAATTTAATTCAGTCGTATCTTAGCTCTCGAACACAAACTGTCGATATTAATGGAACTAAATCATCTGGTTCTCATGTAAAAATGGGAGTTCCACAAGGGTCCATTCTTGGTCCTTTTCTGTTTTTGATTTATATTAATGACTTGCCATTCTTTGTAGAGAACTTCTGTGAAATCGTATTATTTGCAGATGATACTTCACTCATTTTTAATGTAAGTAGGTGTAAGAATAATTACGACGATGTAAACAAAGCACTCTCTGATGTACTCAGTTGGTTTACTATTAATAATTTGCAGCTTAATGCTAAAAAAACAAAATGTATTAATTTTAAATTACCAAATGTCAAAAATGAACCAACTGATATAAGAATAAACGGTGATCGATTAGATTTGGTAGACTCAACAGTTTTCTTAGGTATAACCCTTGACTCAAAACTTCAATGGAATCCTCACATTTCGAAATTGGCCGGCAAAGTCAGTTCTGCTGCTTATGCCATTAGAAAAATAAGGCAGTTAACAGACGTTGAAACTGCTAGAACAGTTTACTTTAGTTATTTTCATAGTGTCATGTCGTATGGCCTCTTACTGTGGGGAACAGCGGTTGATATTGAAACTATATTCATTTTACAGAAACGAGCAGTAAGAGCAATCTATAGACTAGGTTCACGAACTTCTTTAAGAAATCTTTTTAAAGAAATTGATGTCTTGACAGTGGCGTCTCAATTTATTTATAATTGTATAGTTCTTGTACGTTGTAATATCAATTCATTTGCTAAACACAGTGATGTACACAATTTTAATACTAGAAATAAGTCAAAACTTGCAATGCCACTGTTCAGGTTACAGAAGGTGCTTGGTTCTTTCTTGGGGCAAGGTATACACTATTACAATAAAATACCAAATACTGTACTAGATTTACCTTTAGATAAGTTTAAAAAACATGTAAAGTCTTCTTTATTAAAAAAAGGTTATTATACAGTCAAAGAATATTTAGAAGATAAAACAGCCTGGCTATAATAAAAAACATATACATAATACTACTTATAAATAGTGTCCTGCAGATAACAAAATAGCGTTGCATTGAACATTACAATTAGTTTTATTTTTATTATTATTAACTATAGTTTTTTTTTACTTTTACTAGTACTGTATGATATTGTAAAAAATTAAACTGGTAAATTATGTTTTTGCTGACTTAAATATTTTATTTAGTTATTTTTTATTTTTTGTGTTTTTTTACATGTTGTGATTGTCCTTTACATTTTGTGTTTTTATTTGTGATGGAAAGTGTCCTTTATGATAGGGCTTTTTCCAATATTTATGACGCTGTAAGGGAGAAAAGAGCTGGACACTTGCTGAGTTTCTTGCCGGTTCTTCTCAGTACAAGATCTCCCGCCCAGAGTAGATAGACTTACGAACCAATGGCTTAAAATGACGTTCATAAGAGCTTTTTGTAGCCTAAACTGAATAAATGATTTTGAATTTGAATTTGAATTATTATAGAGTCGCGGGCAAAGAAGCCTAAATACGCGAGTAGAATTCCTATTCCCATTGGCGTACCACAAAATAAGGTGTCTGCAGAAAGTCAACTTCATACAAACGCGTTCGAGGAACACGCTATGTGACAACCTCTCACGGAAGCGAAATCTCGCAATCTTCAATAAATAAAAATCAATTGCTGTTCGTTTGTCTCGCTAAAACTCGAGAATGGCAGGACCGATTTGGCTAATTTTGATTTTAAAATATCAGTGGAAGCTTAGGGAAGGCTTAAGCGTTGAGAAACATTAATAATAAGCAACGGAAAATACTAAAAACTACAATTTGATTTGCCAATACAAAATGATTTGTTTGTTTTGTTGTCATGGAAACCAAAGAGAATTAATCACTTGATGGATACTGTCAAAGCGGTACGAAGTCCGCCGGGTCCACTAGTCTTTAATCTATAAATCTTCGGTGCGTGTGTATGTTGTTGAACTCCTTCTAAACGGCTGGACCGATTTGGATGAAAGTTTCTGTGTGTATTCAAGTGGATTTGAGAATGGTTTAGATTTACAATTGGACCCGGTAGGTGGCGCTGCTATTGGGTGGAGTCCATCATGGGATACGGGTTTTCTTAAGCGGACGAATGATTTGTTTGTTTTATTGTCATGGAAACTGTCAACGTTTTGTTTGTTTTGTTGTCATGGAAACTGTCAAAGCGGTACGAAGTCCGCCGGTTAGCTATTACACAACATCACATACAATGTTCTGATCCCAAGGTAGGTAGCTAAAGCACTCGTTTTATGGAAATCGGAAACAACGACGGTACCGCAACCACCCAGACCCGACACAATATCGAAAAGTACGTTTTCGACGTTGACCCGACCGGGAATCGAACCCGAACGAAACGGGAAAATCCGGCGTGCAAGCCACTCGACTACGGAGGTCGTCAATAGCTGGAAATGGAAATAAATGGTGGGAATCTTGTATACGGTGTCGTTAAGACCATTGATAAATATTCGTTTTAAATATCTATGTATATAGATATGTCAGGTTCTGGGCCTGGGTTGGTAAGCTTACTACACAAAATAAGGAGGCCACGCTCCATACTGCGCTCCGACTGTTGCGAATTGGTGTGAGTTTAATTTGACATACGATCACGTTAACAAAAACGAAAATTAGTATGGCATTGCAGCAGTGCTTCCTGGTGACATACGAGAAGAGTTGAAATTGTGGCATACAATTTTTTTTTTTGTAATCTCAATCGAATGAATGCCGATAGTAAACAAAACACATTCTAGGCCATGGACAAACTTTTTCATTCGCGTGACAATATTTTACTAACAAAATCTATGGCGGGCCAGGCTATTGAATTTGTTGCTGTATTATTTCAATAAATACATATTTTTATTGTGAAATAAAAATATTGATACAGAAAATGCATACCATTTTCTGAAACACACACGCACTTGAATTTTGTTTGATGGTCGCGGGCCGGACTTCGGTCATTCACGGGCGGGAGATGGCCTGCGGGCCGTAGTTTTTTTCTTTTTTTATGTTAAAAGGAGGCAAACGAGCAGGCGGGTCACCTGATGGAAAGTAATCACCGCCGCCCATGGACACCCGCAAAACCAAAGTTATAAGTTTGCCCATCCCTGCTCTAGGCACTCTGTTGTGGGATTCCGTGTCTATGTGTGCGATTGCAATGCTCGACCGCGTCATGTACGAAACTAACCTTCGGCAGTCTCCTTTGGAACTAATTGGTTGTTGAATGTTTACTGCGCTTCCAGCGAGTTGATTTACCATCTCGTGGTTGGATGACGTTGTTATTGGTGCTTTGTTGATATTATTGTGTTGGAGTTTTACTTCCTTCTTTACTGGAATTCGGATACTATTAAAATGAATTCAAATTGTCGTCACCAACTAATGCAATATACATTTCTAATTATAAAAGTTATTATACTTATGTTTTATTAGAAATATCTGTTGTAGTTGAATTTCGCGAACGCATTATTCAGTAGCAGGTTATTTTAGGGTAGCATTTTTTAGCGAAAGCTTTATTTATGTTTCTATAATTTATTATTAGAAGAATTTCGCGATCTCCTTTCTTAGTTACAGTAAATTTCAGAGTAACGCCATTTAATTCACTTCAATCGGTCAGCATAAGAAATCCTTACTGTGGGTTAGGTTAAGTTAAAAATAAATGTTCTCGAGCGAAGCGCAGCGCAGCGTAGCGAGGGCCAGTCACGGAAGGGGGGAGCGCTTTAACTAAATAAGGCGTTCGCAAAATATATCCAATATGAAATATTGATTCGCTAAAAAATGCGACACTGAAATCCGCTGCAACTAAATAAGGCGTTCGCAAATTATATCTAACATGGAAAATTTATTTTCTAAAAAATGCGATTCTAAAATTAGCTGCAACTAAATAATGCGTTCACAAAATTGTTCTAATAAATCGCCTTCCATCACACCAGATGTTAACTGGTTATAACGCGTAAGATAAAACGCACTTTACCTGGAATCTACAAATATTGAAAAACAGAACAAGGTAGAGAAGCAAACATCTTTTGAGTTGTAAATGTATTATGAACTAGCGGCCGCTCGCGGTTTCTCCCGCGTGGTTCCCGTTCCCGTGGGAATATCGGGATAAAAAGTATTCTACGTGTTAATCCAGGTTCTGAATGCCGAATTTCATCCAAACCCATTCAGTAGTTTTTACGTGAAAGAGTAACAAACATCCATCCACACTTACAAACTTTCGCGTTTATAATATTAGTAGGATTACTAAAAAACGGCTTTAATTAACAGCTTGTGTGTATTGAGAAAGAGACTGTAAGTACCAAATATTTCCATTTTCAATGCTCAATCGGTGGTGAACCGCGACTGGCCCTCGGTAATCACATGCGTTTTGCAAATGCACATAATATCCCAATTCCCTAAATCCAGTGGCACCGAATGAAGGCACTTTGACGTTTGCACGCTCATGAAGTTTCGCTAATATTGAGAGCAACGTATGAGGTGAAAAATACCATAATTCATTGTTATTGGCACACTAATAGTGATGTTATAGTTAGAGCTCTAATTTATCGATTCTGGAGTTATTTTAGAGCCTTCCCTATGGATGAATAGGGAGCACGGGCTATAAACCACCACGCGGCCAGCCAGTGCAAATTGGTAGATGTTAACGACTGCTAATGCAACTGGGACCAGTGGCATTAAGTGCCTACCGAAGCACAAAGGAGCTAGAGATGATAAATTTTTGGTCACCCATCCGATGACCGGCCTTTGCAAAAGTTGCTTACCCTTAGCAATCGCAGACCAGGCGCGTTAACCACTGCGCCATCTCGCTCCTCGTTATTATCATGTATACATAAATAATTATTAAAAATAAAAAATACAACAAACAGAGCTTCTAGAATGCTGGGATTTGTTCTGCGAAATATTAAGGTGTTGCGTAGTGCCAAAACTAAAGTCATCCTGTTTAACAGTCTAGTACACAGTATACTGGAGTACTGCGTGGTCGCGTGGAGGCCACACTATGCTACTCATTCACTGAGACTTGAAAGGGTACAGAAAAGATTTGTAAAACACTTAGTTTACTCAGCCGGAATGGGAAACAACAGAAAATTTAGATCGTGTAAGGATAGTTTACAAAATTTTAAAATGAGTTCTCTGGAAAATCGTCGAGTATTTAATGATTTAGTTTATGCATCCAAATTTTTTTAACAATAGTTTTGACTGTCCCCAACTATTAAGTAAATTTAATTTGCGTGTCCCAATCAGATATCCTCGTAATAAAATAAGCCCTCTCGTAAGACCTTTTCGTAGAACAGTGTCAGGCTCCAACTCCAACCCTGTTTCCAGACTGTGTAAAGTGGTAAATTAATTTAGTGACATCACTGATATTTACTCGGACTCAACTAACAAGCTCCGTCGCACCGTCATTAAAGTGGTGTCATAGTCAGAAAATAGTATTTATTATGTGGAAACACCTAGTAATAGATAAGTGTAATCATGTATATTTAAATATCTTAGAGTAACTTAGTTTTCTAATAATATGGTTCATGCGGTATTTACCTGTAAGTGTTTGTTACATTTAATTATGTATTTGCCCTACTGTTATCTGTTTAGAAAAAATGTAAACAAACATTGGTGAATCTAATAAATAAATAAATAAATAAAAATATCTGCTTATGGAGAAAAGTACACAGTATGATTACTTTCATGTTGTGGAGCTTCCACGTACCATCGATTATTATTATAAGCAAAGTGCTCAACGCCCCCATAGCCCTCTGTGAAAATCGATAAGCCGCTCGCCTATATCAAGCAGCTGATACGCTTGCATAGCTTCAATCAAATAGCTTAGTTGCCAATTTGAAGATACCAAAAGCGAAGTTTGCACTGGGGTATGCACATATAAAAAAACTGCAGTCTGCATATCCATGACATGTTTTCCTTGGGCAATATTAATTGTTATGCGGATGTCAGTACGGTGCATGAGCGGTACTTGGGACATCCTGCGGCAAAGCAAGCCGATATCGTGGTGAAAAGGCAAGAACTGGTAGCCAAACTGAACCTGACTCTCGACCGTGTTTCTAAGTTGGGTTCTGAAAACCTGGTCGAATTCAATGCCAGCAAAACCCAGGTTTGTGCATTTTCGTCAAAGGTAACCCTTTCCTTACTTCTCCCTCTTTTCAGAACTCTCCGTTACCCATTTTGATGGACCTCAGAATTCTTGGCATGGACATCGGCCAAGAACTGAATGCAAAATGTTACATAGAGAGTGTTATTTTAACTGCATCCCGTAAGTTAGGTATTCTCAATAAGGTGAGGCGGTTTTTCACTCCCGAGCAGCGCTGTTTGCTGTGCAAGACTCAGGTGCGATCGAGTATGGAGTATTGTTTCCATCTATGGGACGGCTCCGCTAAATACCTCGTCGATGCACTTGATGAATGCAAAGGCGAGCGGTACGTATTATTGGAGATGCTGAGGTTACAGCCTCTCTTGAGGACCTCCAGCTGCGTAGAGACATTGCTTCTATCAGTGTCTTCTACCGGAATCACTACGGAGAGTGTTCTGAAGAGCTTTTTGATCTAATCCCGCCCTCTCCTTTCTTCTCCCGGACTACACCTGCTGGTCTTAGGAACCACCATCATACTGTACAGACAATCAGTACTCGTACCAAAAATTTGGCAAGTCGTTCCTCTGTAAGACTATTCGACTTTGGAATTCTTTGCCGGCGCATGTGTTTCCCAGTTCCTATAGTCCCGGGTCTTTTAAGCGGGGCGTGAAACGGCATCAGCTGCTAACCATCAGGCAGAATGTAGTCACTATGACGTGCCAATATAAAAAAAAACTTACATATACACTAGCTGACTGGCGGACTTCGTACTTCTTTGACAGTTTCCATAACAATAAAACTAACAAATCATATACAAATAAACCATTCTCAAATCTACTTGAATACACACAAAAATTTAATCTAAATCAGTCTAGCCGTTTAGAAGGAGTTTAATTCTCGCGTCACATGTTAGTTGCCATACTCCTCCAAAACGGCTCGATTTTTATGAAATTTTATATGTATACTAGCTGACCCAGCGGACTTCGTATCGCTTTGACAGTTTCTATGTCAACAATACTCTCAAATCGTTTCTATGACAACAAAACAAACAAAACGTGGAACATTTTGTATTGGAAAAAAAAATGATTGGGGTGGACCACCCTTATCACCTAGGGGTATGAAAAATAGATTACGACCGATCGTCAGACCTGCCAAATATACATATAAAATTTCATAAAAATCAATCAAGCCGTTTCGGAGAAGTATGGCAACTAACATGTGACACGAGAATTTTATTTATATAGATTCTGTAATAAATAATACTAGTGGTCGCCCAGTGGTCGAAATTCGACTGCAATTTTATTAAGGCTGCACGGATTGTATCCTATGCAATGAAAAATTAAAAAAGATAGAATGTGAGTTTGGATTGGCATTGACAAATTTCGGCCGCTCGTCTTCCAATTTTGAAATTTTTGAAAAGAGTTTATATGCGTGTGTGGTTAATACTTATGCGTGCGTGTCAAATACATGGTAGTGTGTGTAATGTTTGTTTTATTGATTTAATTTACTTTTTATGCATAATTTAAAAAAAATATATATCATTCTGTACTCCTCTGTATAAACTATAAGTGTGCGAAATTTCATACTCCTCCGTCAGCACAATTTTCGTAAAAAGGGGTGCAAAGTTTTTGCTTCACGTATTAATATATAGATATGGTGGCCTTTGTGGTGTAGTGGTTAGACTACCGGCCTCATACCTAGAGGTCCCAGGTTTAATTCACTTCAGGTACTTTTGGTTGGTATTAAGGCTAGTTCTAAGCCCACTTGGCTACTACAACCAAGTTGTAATTTTAACATTGTTGTGTTTTGACAGTTACAGATAAGATAGCCAGTACCGCAATAAATATGGATAGGGTAGGATTGGGTTCTGAGTAAAGTGTGTTTCTACCTTCAGTCAGGTTAGATGAATTTACCCGTTGTTGAATAAAAAAGGTTGTTACATCATATATTTTTTTAATGACTCAGACTATCTATAATTGTGTTCGATATTCAATTGATATGTTTCACATCACTATCGTTAGCTGTCATAAGTGCATTCAGCGCTGGTACAGTCATCATGCGGAAACCGCGCTTGGAATATATTACAGGGAGCTAGTAACGTTTAGCTGACGCATTTTCTATTTCGATGATACGATTCCTCGCACTTGACCCGAGTATTTTATTCGGTCGGCTATCTACGCACGAAGTTAAAACATTGACGGTAGACTTAATAACACGGCACATGTCTAAATTACAACAATCTTAATACTAACTGTGTCCCGCGGTTTCACCCGCGTTAATTACCTAGCTCTCAAAAAATTATATTTTCCCGTTTTTGCAACATTTTTCATTGCTGCTCCACTACTATTAGTCATAGCACGATGTAATATAGCCTATAACTTTTCTCAATAAATGGACTATTCAGTACAAAAATATTTTTTAATTCGAATCAGTAGTTCTTGAGATTAGCGCGTTCAACCAAACAAACTCTTCAGCTTTATAATATTAAAGTATAGATGTCATCTTTTACCAACTCAGTGTTTTAGTGGTTAAGACCACCGGTATCAAACCCATAGGTCCCAGGTTTGCGCACTCAGTTTGGTTGGTGGTAGGATGGTAGGGCTTGTCCTGTCCGCCTGGCAAGCTACCACCATCTTATCTAAATATGTGACTTCTTGGCGGGAAAGTGAGGAGCCATATCTGCGGTTTTGTTTTATTTTCTAAAATTTGTGTTATGTCGAATATTAATGTGAAATAATGGTGGATTATTTACCGTTATGTGTTCGTGAGTGTGCATGAGTGTTGGCAAATGAAACAAAACAGTGCAACGGCACTTTTCAAATTCCCTCAAGAAGTCGCGTGAGGACTTAGTAAAGCCCCACATCTTTACTGAGATACTCGAGGGTTTAGGGGGTATATCATTTCTCACTTCTCATTTCTATTATCATTCATCATCATCTTATAAAGAGTTTAATTTTGAGAAACGTATAAATTAAGTTTTCGACTAAAGGACTAGTATCCATGATCATGAACAAATAAAAAAAAATCTAAATATGTCGCTATAAAATCAATGTTTTTAGTATTGTAGTGTTCCGGCAGCTAGAGATAGCAATCCAGTACCTCAGTAGTTGAGGAGTCCAGGTGAAGTGCGCTTCCACCTTCGGCCTTATCGTCACTTAACATTAGGTGTGACGAAGGCCAAGGGCTTACCCGTAAGGAATAATAAAGGAGAAAAAAAAATCTTATATAAGGTCACATTTTGTCAACTGCAAATATTTTGACAAAACATCTAATTATATCAGAAAAATAAGCCCCTAGCATTTAAAAAAAAATCAGGCGAGTTTTTTTAACTGTTCCTGACACAAAAATTGTAATATTTTTAAGAGCGGCCTCTTTGTCGGCTCCTTTGAATGATACTACGGGCACGTGTAAGCAGTGGGTGAAGGCATTGCGGCCTCTCTGTTTCGGCTCCTTTGAATTTAAACTAGGTACCGAAAGTGCTTTATTTTACTTTTTAATCGAAATGTCTTTTGGCGTTTTTCTTGAGAACTAGCGTATAAAAATTTAAGGTTTTTTCATAAAAATAGTTTATATCCTCAAAATATTTGCAGTTGATAAAATGTGACCTTATATTTTTGTAAGTTAAATAGACGTTATTCTACGTACGGAGATAAGCATGGTTTGTAAATAGCTATTAGATATACGTTTAGGCCGCTCTAAGTTTTCTAAATTAATCTAATTCTAAGTGAACACTAAGTTCCTATGCGAAGTTTTACTTACATACGTCACAAAGTTAATTCATCGCAAAATCTCTAATTCCCCCTTACAGTTACAGTTAGTTACATCATAATACTCACATATGTAACACTCATAATCTCACAGGACACTCGCTACTAGTTAGCGCTTCAATTACTGACTAACTATGTTAACTATCTAGTAGCTGTATAAAACACGGCTGAATTGAATTTAATTCCTTTGCCATTCCTAATTGGAAGACTGTGTTTCCCTCGCGCGGTAAGTTGATACGGTTTAGTTCAATTAATTTAAATTTGATATAGCTGTTTAATCTTAGTAAACAACAATACAGCTAAGTAAGACGTTCAATATTCCAATTATGTTTATTAATTGTGTGCTTTAAGATTAGGTGGAACTAGTGGAACTACTCGTAGAACAAGAGTATGACGATCCGGTCCACACGAGCTATATACAGCGTGTCCAAAAAACGAAAGATAATCCTTTACCTGCGGGTGGGTCACATCATGTCCTACCACATACTGGAATTTGAGTTTAATGAAAGTCTCACGGTTTTCGAGATATCGTTTCTTTTTCATTTTTTTTTAGAAAAATCTTCCCTCGTTTAGTTTATTTCATGCCATTTCTACAAATGATAACTTTTTTAAGGTCCATTTTTTTAAAAATACTCATGGTTTCATTTGCTTCATCTAAAACAATATTCTTTTGATCACTAAATTACTGCGAAAACCACATAAAAAAAATCTTATGCAAAGATTTCATACAAACTAAATCAAACGGCTGACTTTGATAGCCTGTGGTTTAAAAAAAATGTACGAGGCAGACCGTGCCATTTACTTTAAAACATTGCTTAGTTAATGTTAATTTAAAAATGCTATTACTGTTTTACATTCCTTTTTAATTTTATTTTTTATGGTAATTTAAATGCACGAAAGTAGCAATTTCGGATTTTATTAAAATAAAAGTCAATTAAAATTAAGTTACCTTACAAGTATTATTTCATGATATGATACATGTGAACAATGAAATCGTAGAAAGGTTCGGTACCTGACATGCTTCCATGAAGTTTTGACCTTGACATGTCATTGTAATTGAAATTGGCAAAGAAAATATTCTTTATTTTAACAGGTATTTTGGGGTTTTGGTATAGTATGGCTACAAGTAAAAGACAATTAAAACAAATGAAATTTTTATTTAATTATTTACAGTTAATGCTCAAAATGGCCGCCATTTGCCTTTATGCATGCTCTACATCGTTTAATAAAGGACCTTTTAATTCGGCGAGCATAACCCTCTTGCGTAATTTTTTTTTTGACTTTGAGGCAGCCCCAATAAAAAAAAACCAGTGGATTTAGGTTTAGGTCTGGCGACCTTAGTGGCCATAAGATAGGGCCGAGACAAAAAAAGAAAAAAGAAATGCACAGTGCACTACACTTTATGGTATGAATTGTACCTATTTATTTAATAGTTTGCACGGCAAGTGACTTCACTCCAACTGATGTTAAGTGTAAACGGAGTCCAGAAGACGCGAAGACAACTGGTGCTGCGTGAAAACACCCTGCCGGCCGACAATGCCTCTTCACGCATCGATTGAAGGGCCTTGTTGCGGGCTCCGTAGTTTAAATAATAACACAACTGGTTAATGTATTGGAGTATGATTTCTGACTAGTTTTAATATCTTAAAAGGAGGGTAAAGGTATGCTGGCAGACTATTCCATCTTTTGGAAGTGCAAATAAGAAACGAGTTACCAAACTTCTTAGCGGTGACTCCGGAGAGCAGCTTTTCTATGGAGGAGGAAGAAGATGGGATAAGGTCAAAAGCTTTTCAGAGCACTCGCCATGGTATAAACGATACATATATTTATTTAATTATTTATTTATTAGGTACACAAAATAGATAGAAACTAAAAAATAACAAAAAAGCATGATACATTGTACAAGAGCTAAATTCCTATCTAAAACATGTGTACTGTGATCGAGACTACTTGGTTGGGCGAGCTTACTGGCAGCCGTAGCCGTCGCGTTCTGCGTTTGAACGTAGACGACGTTTATGAAGACATGGAGAGAAGGAAACAAGCGGGGTGGACTTCCTAGTCATCCGCGGCTACGACGACACCATAAAGAAAATTGGACGACACCTATTTTATTATATTCTATGTCATCTTGAAATACCAATATACAGGCTGTCCCAGAGATCAACGTCAAGCCGATACGGGGTGACTCCCATGATACAAACGAACAACTCTTACTATTGGACCAACTCCCTAACTCGAACAAAAAAATCAAGCTGTTCTATACATTTTGGTCGAATGAATATTTATGTTTTGTATGGAATAGCTGAATTTTTTTATATGTATATAAAACGCTCTATGTGTTTTAATATATATTTTTTCTTTAAACGGCCCCGTTATATAAATATTACAACCCCGTCGGTTGTAACAGTACACAACACGATTAAAAATAAGCGTCCATTGTTAAAGTTTACTTAATCTAAAACTATATTCAATTAAAAACTAATTTTATTCATAGAATGGTGATTAATAAAAATATAACAAATTGGAAACTTGTTCTAGGTTAACGTTGATAACTTTGTGAAGTTTTCTTATTAAGCGGGAGATGCCGAGCCGAGAATTTCCCGGACAATTTTTTTTATTTATTTTATTGCAGGTACAAACAAGTGCCTGGGGTGTCACTTCCCTCACGACACGGTCAACCAGAGCCGGGGTCCTACTCGTCTTTAAGAGGAAATACTAAGGTCGACTGAATTGAAAAATATGTATGAAAGGTAGACAAAATCAACTTTTCGTAGTCCCCTGATGCCTTCTCCAAAACTAGACCGATTTAATTACTTTTCCATTAAAAATTGAAGAAGAGCTTTGGCTGTATCCCTTTGTTTTTAGAGGTTCATATCTTTTTTAATAATTAATTTATGAAAAAAACAAAATCATCAATCATAATTAAATCGGTCCAATTTTGGAGGAGGAGGTAGGGGACTACGAAACGTTGATTTTGTCTACTTTTCATATATATTTTTCATTTCATTCGACCTTAGTATTAAATTTCCTCTTAATGGTAGAGGACGGGGACTCGCTTGCGTGATGCTATCCTCTAATAGACAGACTACCAGGGTGCCTAGTGTGAGTTTAATTAAAGCAGGGCCTCCTGGCGACGTACGAGAAGAGTTAACATTTTGCTATACGAGTTTTTGTTTTCTTTAACGTGATCGAATCGCGAACGAATCTTGCACTAGGCCTGAGGATAGTTCAATCACTACGCGGTAGCTTGAGGAAACTTCACGTCATCTTAGCTTAGGTCCCGTGACTGCCATCTAGCCTTCTGCTTGGAGTTTGGTCCCCCAGGGGTTAGTGGGAATCCCCCTCCGTCTCGCCGTTCAAACTGGGACTTCTTCCTGGCAGCTGACTTGGGGCTTCTCTCCTTTCCAGTGGGTGTAGAAATGCGGGCGGGTGAGTCCCACATGACCGACAGGCCTCCTCAAGGTCGAGTAGTCATAATGGCTTCCCCTGGTTAAAAAAACAGAAAAAAAAGCTATTCATTTTCATATAACATTATTTTAAAAATAATTAAAAATGTTGAATGATTCAGTTAGAAGTTGGTAGTTCAATTTAATTTTCATTTGTCTTATGAACATAGTAGGTACTTGTACATAATATATTACCTATATAAGAAACTAATTTATAATTTTGTGTCCTTATAAGACAGAATAAAATCTTATCTAGAAATGTTTTGTTTGTTCATCATCATCATCATCATCTCAGCCAAAAGACGTCCACTGCTGGACAAAGGCCTCCCCCAAGATGGGGGGTTATTTGCCATAATCGCCACGCTTGGCAGGCGGGTTGGCGATGGTTTGTTCACTGTAACCGAAATTAATTATTGAACAATGGCCGTGGTAGCAGTTACAAAATTAATTATAAGTTTAATACGAATAGCAAACAGTTAGTCTAACGAGTCTGTGAGCAAGCAACAAAAAAATCGAATATACAAAGTTAGCGCACTATCCGAATAGAAAGCGTTTTATGTAATTAAAAATAAGCTAATAATTTCACTGCATGAGCCACTACGGGTTCCTACCCGTAGTGAGCATATCGGGGGAATTAACGGAATTACTAAAAGCTAATTACCAACATCAAACTCCCGCCACAAGTTCACAGCAAGCCACGAAACGGGGCGTGCGTAAGACGATTTTCAAATTAAAATTTGTTAGGCTTGCTGTCCAGTGCGACATGACAACGACAAAAAATAAACTTATTTATGTTATTGACCAAGTAATGGATTGAGGGCATTTTTCATAATGCCCGGGCATTTTCACTATGAATATTGTCATGTGGTTTTCGGCAATCTGATAATACCCTGTGTATTTATTTATTTTTAGGTTTAAGTTTATCTAGGATTTAGACTACTAAGAACTAGAGAGTTAGAACCTCTCCCTAATAAGTAGGTATAAATTATGAGTTTTATTATGAATATGGGAAAGTCCAGTTAATTTAAGTTTTTACTATCATAGGTCAGCAGACTACCTATGAATTAAATCTACGTTTGAAATAAAAACAGTAATAAAACCTTGGTTTAATTACTTTGCCCGATAGGTAATAAACATTATAAATAATACCCGGACGATTTGATTATTTCAATAGTTGTTATCACATTGCTCTAATTTTGGGCATCTTTCTAACTGCGCGGGCATTTTTTATAATGCCCTACTAATCACTTGGCCCATAACATATATATAAATGACTTATCATTATATTAATAAAGGTCTTGGGTTTAATTCCTAGTTTAGGCAAAGCGTGTTCCGTATTATCCGATGCGTAACCCATGTTTGTGATCACCAATCTGCATTTCAACCATGATGGTGATTAAGACAATTCCCATCTATGGTAACGATGATTTCATTTCAATTATGGAGGCTATTCATGTTTAGCAATGGGACTAATAATTATATCTGTTTCATCAGTTTCATCTGTGGTCGCTCACTATGATCCTCATAAGAAGGTTTAAGGTCACTCAAAGAGCAATGGAGAGGGCTATGCTCGGGGGTTTTCTGCGTGTTCGCATCAGTAATGAGGAAATTCGCAGAAGAGCAAAGGTTACCGACATAGCCCGAAGAGTTGCTAAGCTCATGTGGCAGTGGGCAGGGCACATCGCTCGAGGGACTGATGGTCGCTGGGGCGGAACAGTCCTCAAGTGCGTACCGGAAAGCGCAGTGTGGGCAGGCCTCCAACAAGGTGGACCGACGATCTGGTAAAGGTCGCGGGAAGCCGCTGGATGTGAGCAGCACAAAACCGGTCGTTGTGGATATCCTTGGGGAGGCCTTCGTCCAGCAGTAGACGTCTTTTGGCTGAGATGATGATGATGATATCTGTTTCATCATATTGTTTCAATTTCATTGTCTATAAAAGTTCCACTGCTGGTTCCAGGCGTTCCAGACTTTCTCACGTGTTCGATACACATGTGGAGAACGGGCCGTTACTCATCCCACTTGGCCCAATGAGTTAATGGGTTCTGACGACAGCTATCTTAGGATAACAACCGGGACCAACGGCTTTAAGTGCATTCTGAAGTACGGAGAAAATAAACGACCACCGAAAATTAAAAAGATATTAGGCTAGTTTCATACAAAAGGCTCTTTAAAGTTTAAGCTGTCCGTCCCTGCTGCTTTCATAAGTTGGCAGTCGTTAAACCCGCTAACTAGCATTGAGCCAGTATGATTGGTTATGGTCCGATCTCCCTCCTTTATTGTTAACGTGTAAAGGCATGATTCAGCAGTAAGACGTTAATAGGCTAAGAATAATAATTATGTCTGGTTCAACACTCTTACAAAGTAAAGCTATTATCTCATAACGTTATACATCAGTGGACAAGAATCTCAATATGAAATCCTCAAACTCATAAGTACAGTAAATATAAATGACGAGACTCACATGAAAGAAGGGATTTAACATCAGTCAAAAACAAATGCCAATCGATAACAGAAGTTCGCATGTTATTAACGAGACGTATCAAGACGCTTTTGAAACGAATTCCCTCTCTGTGTCTTGAATATAAGTATTGTATTCGAATAAGGACCGATTTTGAACTTTGTCAAAGACTAGATAAGACACATTATTTGATAGACTTTGTGATACAAATTGTATTCATTGTATTGCCATTTATCTAAATATTTAATATTTAATAACAGTAATTAAGTCCATACCTTATTTGAAAATTAATGGTTTGGTTGCCTTATTTATTAGATTTAGTTTCTTTGTACTATAGGCTCATTATGTTTTAAGTTAAACTTGTCCCTATATTGTAAAGTTAGATGTTCATAAAAAAATTCACGGGTACCTACCTACCACGATAGCCTATAAGGTGCGGGCTCAAGTTCAGGATAATTAAAGATTTATTCAACACGTTTTTTTATATTAATGGGTAAGCACAGTGCCTTGATCTCACCTGATGTTAAGTGATGATAAGGCCAATGATGGAAGCGCACTTCACCCGGGATCCTCAACTAGTGAGGCGCTGACTATCTTATTGTTTGCGAATGTCTCACAATGATTTTCATAAAACTAAATAAAATTATTCAAAATCATCCTTTAATCTGAGGAGCGCGATGGCACAGTGGTTAACGCGCTCGGTCTGCGATTGCTGAAGCTAAGCAACTTTCGCAAAGGCCGGTCATCGGATGGGTGACCAAAACTTTGTCGTCTTGAGCTCCTCCGTGCTTCAGACGGCACGTGAAGTCGTTGGCCCCGGCTACATTAGCAGTCGTTAACAACCACTAATCCGCACTGCCCCAGCAGTGGGGACATTAAATAGCTGTTAATGCTCTTTTACTGTGTGATGATTTTATAGTACTTACCCTAACATTTTTGAAGTGAAAACTTCTTTAGCGGCGTTGTACAGTTTTTTTGTAATGGGTAAAAAATGTGAAATTCACGTCAGGACACGTGACCTGATCGAAAATTCGTAAGACGGATGGAGAGTAGACAGCCGGCGCGGCGTAGGAGAGGAAGTATCCCCTTCTTTTTCTACGGCGCGGCGAAAATGTATGCCTACTGTTTCGTTTAGGCGGCGCAGGGCACTTGCGCGAATGTTCGAGTGCTTTTTAATGTAATATAAATTGTCATGTTTGTGTACGATAGTGCAATAAATAAATATTGTATTCTACCACATAAATGATAGTCCTTTTATACTGATAATTGAAGCAATTCGTGCAAAATTATTCCCTAACCATTCCAAAATATCAAAAATGCACAACGTTAATATTCAAGTTTTCACTTCTGCCGGCACTCCCGGAGTGCAACCCGAGTTTTTTTTTTATTCAGACGATATACAAATATGTCGCCATAACATCAATTTTAGTAGCATTGTTGTGTCGGCAGCTAGAGATAAGATAGTCAGTGCCGAAGTAGTTGAGGATTCCGGGTTCCGGGTGCGGTTCTTTCGGCCTTATTATCACATAACATCAGGTTAGACGAAGGAACCGCCTCTGTGATCTAGTGGCTAAGACCACCGGTTTAGACCCAGAGGTCCCGGGTTCGATACCGGGGGGGGGGGAGGGGGGGGGTTACATGTTTGTGTACTCGGTTTGGTTGGTGTTAGGGCTTGATTGTCCGCCTGGCTAGCTACCATCATCTTATCTAAATATGTCGCCATAACATCAATGTTCGTAGCATTGTTGTGTTCCGGCAGCTAGAGATAAGATAGCCAGTACCTCACTAGTTGAGGATCCCGGGTGAAGTGCGCTTCCATCATTGGCCTTATCATCACTTAACATCAGGTGAGATCAAGGCACTGTGCTTACTCGTTAATATAAAAAAAGGTTAGACGAAAAGAGAAAAAAAAAATCGATGAAACATTGAAGCCACAAATGAAACAGCTTCGCTTTTGCCGAAGGCTGTTTATACATCGAACGATCGGGTCCCACCATCAATGCTAAAAGGCATCACAGTGGTAATATAGACATTAGCGTTTTACACCCAAAAGCTTTCAGCTCGTAAATATTTCGTACACACCCATTTTACAACGAAAAATATTTTTATATCAACAATAAAATGTGGGTTGTCTCTAATTTTATATTCTCGTAAAATAACATTATTGGCGAAGAAATGTGCTTTCATACCTGCTTTGGGTGGGAGAAGGGATAATTAACGGTACGGTTGGCTGGTTTTATTATAATTTAACACGTAAAGGCGGTTCGCAGAAAAATCTTAAATATACTTTAAATAAAACAATTTTCAAAGATCTACTCGCGTTTATTTTACACATTGATTTAAATTAATTTCGAGTAGATCTGTAAAATTTGTTTTGTTACGATTTGTATGTTAGCGTACAAAATGTGATCATTAGTTTAGTTTCATTAAACATGTTAATAAAATGATTTCAATAAAAAAAAACGTTATGTGTTACGATCGTCTATGATGCAAAGATGATGCATTGATTTATAAAGCAATAATTGTCTTTCAATATGACTACGACATAGGGCTGTGCTACGGACCTAACATCTACGAGGGGCATCTATCCCATAGAGTAGGTATGTAGTTAACTTTATCTATATCGAATGTTGATAGCAATCAACACTTTGTATGGAAGCTTGAAATTAATTAAGTCTTTAATTTTCTTAAGTTTAAACGAACTTCGAAATGATTTTTATACTTAGCTTTTAATTTTACATATTTTATTAAGCAGTTTTGGAACCTTTATAGGGTCCGTCTGTGGTCAATGTTATCAGAAGTTGCCATGATAAAGGTTATTATTATATCATTTTGAAACAGATTTCTTTCGTAAAGTTTATTAGCGTGTCGTTAAAAGCTGAAAAAGTGATCGAGTATACCGTACTGTACAAACACACATCCACTTGTCTCAGGAGTCAGGATTAGTCTGGCTGTTTACACAACTTGAATTCAGCAGGCCCAAGTTCTCGCAAACTGTGAACTGAAACTCAAACAAGTTATTTCAAAGATACACGACAAATTACTTCGCATGAAACAAACTAAATGTTTTGTTTGAGACGTATCGTTATTTCGCTGGAATAATAACAACGTTGAGTGAATGTTTTAGACTGGAATAGCCCTTTACAATTAATACAATGTCAAATGGGTTTGCGTGAAATTATTTTGGTACGTACTTAATTACTTTTTATTGTAATGCTGTTTGCTTTAAGGGAAATAATGTTCTGTTATATTAGGCCCTTACCTATGAAATTGACGTTTTGTATGAAGATTTTTGTTATAATTTTTTTTTTATACTAACGATTTTTTTATTTTCTTAGCATTTATTTAGTTAACACTATAAAAATTGTAGAGTAGTGTATTTGTTTCACTAGCTAGCGAACCCTAAAAATAATATGTATGTATGGTATGATTACTAATTACCAATTAGTTTGCGTTTGAAATCCTTTGATAACTATAGAACGAAAAGTTTAACACGAAAGTGTATAAAATTAATACATTTTCAGTGTGTTTTTACTGAAAATACAAAGTTCAGTCCTGAGTTATTAGTTGTAAGGAAAAACGGCATTCAAGAAGATAATTCTTGCATCTAAGTTTATTTAGCAACGAAGTACTTAATGAGAATGAATTTACAATCATGGAATTATTTACAATCAGCCATCATCATCCACCCATACAGTGCACAGCTGGACATAGGCCAAGTGCACATCACTGAGCAACAAACTTTACAGTCAATCTGAGGAAGCCTGTCGTCTTTGTCTACCGCACTATTGAAATGTAACTAAAGACGCGCGGCGTACAGTTCGCGCCATAAATCTCCATTCCGCGCGCGGTGAATAGGCTCGTTACTCATAAATAACCGAACTCCGGTCGTTATCTCTCATTCACCGCGTGCACCGCTCACTAGGAACAACTTTAAATTATTGTTTTACGAGTTTCGTGCCGGGAATTTACGGTACACGCTTTTTGTTGAGGTCCGTTGTGTAAAAATTGTGATACAGGTGTTTGGTAGGCTTATTTGTGCAGTTGTTTCGTAGTTTATACAGGGTCTTTCATTAAGCGCTTCCTATCTTTAAATTTAAATAAAACAAAGTGTGTGTGAGAAATAATCGAAATTTTTTGTTCGTTTGAAAAACCTATCGATGCCATTATGTGTGGAATATAACATCGTCAAAATGTCCGCTACGACTTCTCTGGGTGGAGCGCATCCGAAATGTCCAATTTTCCATGACTCTGGCGCATAAACAAGGCTGAATTTGACCGATGGCATGTGTTATGTTGGCTTTGAGGGCCGCTGTGAAAAAGTCTATCGGGGTCAAATCGCACGATCTTGGTGGCCAGTTCACATCACCTCCACGTGAGATGACCATGCCCTCAAATCGCTCGAGCAGAATATCCAATGTGGCATGAGCTGTGTGGCACGTAGCGCCGTCTTGTTGAAACCACATGTCGTTGGTGTCCAGATCATCCAATTCAGACCAAATGAAGTTGGTAATTATCGACCGCCGTTGACAGTGATGGCTTCGCCATAGTCGTTCTCAAAGAAATATGGACCGACGACGCCGCCAGCCCAAAAACCACACCAAACAGTGACATTTTCGGAATGCATTGGACGCTCTTGAATCTCATGTGGATTAGTATTGTCCCAAATTCGACAATTTTGTTTGTTCACGTACCCATTCATCAAGAAATGGGTCTCATCGTTAAAGAGGATTTTTGATGAAAATTAGGGTCTGTTGCCATTTGCTCCAGAGACCATTCAGCGGACACACGTCGTTGTCTATGGTTGTTTACATTCAGTTGAATTGTACGACGCAAAATTCGCCAAGTGTGGTCTGCGAAAGGCCGAGGTCTTGTGAGCGACGCGAAATTGACAACCTCGGATTCTCCTGCACACTCTCACGATCAGCGGCGATGTTTTTGGCAGATCTTGCGTTTCGTCGACCTACGGGTGTTCGTCGATCATTTACTGAGCCAGTGGACTCAAATTTATCCACCACACTGCGAATAGTCCTCTCGGTAGGACGATTATGGCGACCGTAGAATGGGCGAAGTGCGTGGTACGTTGCCCGAACAGAACACCTATCCTGTTAAAAGAATTTTATAATTTGCACGTGTTGTTAAATGCTATATCCGTCCATGGTGGTCCATGGTCAATTCGTAGGTCGAGCAAAGCGTGTTTCAGATTATCCGACGCATAACCCGGGATTGTGATCGCCAACCCGCATTTGGCCAGACCATCAATAGTAGCGATGGCTTGTATCAGTGATGGAGGTCAGTGGGACAGTAAATAGTCTATTTACTAACGTTTACATTTTTAAACACGTTCTTTGTCTTTGATCTTTGAGGGTCAAAGTTGCCCGCCTCCGTTGGTTTACCCTTGAGACCCAACAGGTGACCCCTGGGTGGTGCCAAATGGGCAGCAAATTACTGGTAGTAGGCTTCGGCCGTGGCTTGTTACCACCCTCCAGACAAAGCCGTACTGCCATAATGGCTAAGGCCATGTTCCGGAGCGATGAGTGGAGGGACGGACGGGACGAGTGGTATGACTGGTGTGGAGATACAAGTCAGCGGATCGGGATGAGATGCGTCATTTCTTCGCATCCTATTCTTGGAGGCCAATGTGTTTTTGTACAGGTGACCCAACGAGTAGCGCCGATACCATAAATGAAGTCATTCGTCAAGCAATGGAATACTTCATACCATTTGCTGACGTTCCTACGGGCTTTAAAGCTCGCCCATGGTTTAACGACGACTGTGCCCGTGCTGAGGCCCACAAACAGTCCGCGTTCACTTCTTGGGTTGATGCTCGTTCTCGCAAGGCTCCAAACATTCACCATCTGAAGAAAGCTTATAACGAAGCTGCCAAGTTCTGCAAGGGGGTATTGCGAAGAGCAAGATTTCACCGCATTGGCAAGATTGGGTCCAAGTTGGCATGGAAGCCGAGCATTCTGGTCCCTTGCCAGAGCGGTTAAATCTAATTTCTGCCAGGCCTCCATACCACCGCTGTTTAAGCCAGATGGTTCATTTGCCCACACTGCGGATGAAAAAGCGAACCTGTTCGTTTCTCTCTTTGCGCAAAATTCGCGTCTAGATGTCGCAGAAAAATCACCGCTTAACATACCTCATGCCGGCTACTCCATGGCAGCTGTCCGCATACGCCAAAAAGAGGTATTGAAAATCCTGCGAAACTTGGACGTGAGTAAGGCGAGTGGCCTGATAGTATTCCAGCGATAGTCCTCCGCAACTGCGCGCCTGAGTTGTCTCTAGTTCTTACTCGCCTGTTTCGTCTCTCACTGGAAACTGGGCTCGTTTCCAAATCTTGGAAGCTTGCGAACGTACAACCTGTTCCAGGTAGTAAAGCCGACAGTTGGCACTACAGACCAATGATATCAGTCACCTCCATACTCTGTAAGGCTATAGAGCGTGTACTTACAACCGACTGTTGGCTTACCTTGAAGACAATGACCTCTTAAGTGACCGCCAATTTGGGTTTCGCCGAGGGCGGTCTACGGGAGATCTTCTTGTGTATACCACGCATCTATGGAGTGAGGCTATAGAGAAAAGCGGTGAGGCTCTTGTCGTGTCTTTTGACATCTTTAAGGTCTTTGACAAGGTTTGGCACGGCTTGGCTTGACCTCTGCAATTGGATTTCGGACTTTCTGAAGGAGCGATCGATACGTGTAGTCTTAGACGGCTGCACGTCTGATCTACAGGCTATTGATGTCGCAGTTCCTCAGAGGTCTGTTCTGTCAGCAACCCTATTTTTGCTTTACATCAAGGATCTGTTGTTACCCGGAATTCTGGGGTACGCAGACGATAGCACAGTTGTGGACAGATATTTCTCCAATGTAAAGGCTAAGGGGGACGAGGTTCGGTTTTGTCGAGAGCCCATGGTTGAGCGTTTGGACACGGCTCTGGAAGCTATCTCCAACTGTGGTGATGCTAACCTGGTCGACTTCAACGCCACCAAAACACAGGCGTGTTTCTTCTCTGCCAAACGGAGTCCCTTCCAACTGACTCCGACTTTCCGTGGTGTATCTGTGCCGATATCAAACCATCTTAGCTTGCTAGGTATGACCATCTCTGCAAACCTAAACTTCGGCAACTACATAGAGTTCATGGCAAAAACCGCAGCAAAAAAACTTGGCATCCTTTCTAAGGTAAGGCGGTATTTTATACCGGGGCAGTTGCTTCAGCTTTACCAAGCACATGTCCGATCCTGTATGGAATACTGTTGCCACCTCTGGGATGGATCTGCCAAGTATCAGCTAGCTGCCTTAGACTCTATTAAAAAGCGCGCTAAGAAGGTCATTGGCGACTCTCAACTCGTCGAATCCATGCTGCAGAGTCTTAAACATCGATGCAAGGTTGCCAATCTTTCGGCATTTTATCGGATACACTTCGGGAAGAGTGCGATCGAATTACACGAACTGATATCACCTTCTCTTTTTCATCTTCGGGGAACTAGACGCGGACTGAGATCACACCCTTATGCTGTCAACATACCACCTATACGCACAAAGCGCTTTTGTCATCATTTTTGATGAGGACTGCCAAGGAGTAGAATTCCCTTCCTGCGGATCTGTTTTCTGACACGTACAACCAGGACATTTTCAAGGCAAGGGTGAACAGGCATTATCTAGGCATGTTTGCTACATTCTAGGCCGCATCACCGCTTATTACTTAAATACTTGCCTGTAAAGAATAAAAATAAAAATCTACATGTAGGCTATTTGAGGGTTAAACGAGACATCCCTCACTTTTGGGTCACTGCTCTGAAAATGAGGGTTAAGATGCTACCCACTCCTTTTTATTGACATTTTGGAAGATTAAAAAACAAGAAAAAACTAGGACAGAATAAAAATTAAGGAGGGTATTGGAAATATTGTATATTGGATAATATTGGATATTGGAACCAGACAGTAAATTACGTGATTTTCTAAAAAAAAACGTAGTCTTGCCTAGATAATTTAGTAAGTAGCTTAATTTTGTTATTAAATTAAAAACCACGTCTGCCACGTATAAAACTATTTCTTCTATGTTGTATATTACTTTCATCATGTACACAGTCAATACAATTATTAAACAATCAACAATAAAAAAAAAACATTAATTATTCTAATACAATTGTCGTGGCCGGCAACGTCCATGGTGCTCTAAATTTAATTAAGTAACCTATTGTTTCAATGTTGCATGCAATAAAGATATTAAACTCTGCCCCTTAGACGACCCGAACGGAGGTCCGAGGTGCCATCGTCAAGTTGTTCCGCTTTCGATTCCGAACGCCTCGAAGAATCTAGTAGGGAATGGGGGCCTTCTAGAAACCCTCTGAGGATGTTTGATCGCTACAGCTCGAGGAACTTTGAGTTTCGCGACCCCCCCAAAATCTGGTTATGCTGTAAAGGCCAACGGCGTCCAATAGCAAATTCTTTCCAAAAAATGGAGACATGAAAACACTTTAATGTATTAGAGCACATTTGATTCGATTTGAAGTATGAAATAGTGACAACAAAACAGAAGATAAAAATTAATATATATACTATAGCGAGGGGTCAGTGGCAAAGAGAAATGACGATATTCACAGCACCTATCCCTTTGGACAATTAAGCCTTTTATTAAGATAGCCAACTTCCTCGAGATAGCTGGAGCTTAAAGCAAGATTAAAGAGGAAGGCCGAGATAGAGATGAATGACGTACATCCGTCTCTGACCCCCTCGACGGAGATTGGAAATAGTGAACCAAACAAGTCAGTTATACTATGTGACTAAATAAAGCTTTGACTAATAATAATGATCCTTACTTTCATATAGAAAAAGAAACATAAATATTAAATATTTGATCTTTGCTCTTTTATCATCTACTAGCTGTGCACGCAACTTCGTCCGCGTGGAATAGTGACTTTTGGCAGCATTTTTAATTTTTTAGGCTCTTGTTCCCGTGTTTGCAACACTTTTCACTGATGCTTCGCTCCTATTGGTCGCAGCGTGATATTATATAGCCTAAAGCCTTTCTTGATGAATGGACTATCCAACACAAAAATATTTTTTTAATTCGAACCAGTAGTTCCTGAGATTAGCGCGTTCAAACAAACAAACTCTTCAACTTTATAATATTATAATATAATAATAATAATATAGATATAGAGTATTCGAATATGTACAACGTTAGTCAAAACAGGGGTACTAAGCCGAAAGGAGGGTGAAGTATACATGATAGTGGATAACTTTTTTATTTCTTTTTACTTTTTTTTTAAACTTTTTTTGTTTTTTTTAAATTATATATATTTAATTGGTCTACAAAAATCTAGTAGGCTATGTTTTGACGTAGGTTCTCAGCAAATAGGTTTACCACTAATGTCAATGTACGGGCATTGTAAAGAGTCGAGTTTTCTCTTCATAATTGAACTAATGTAGCCAATAATATTAACTTTTAGTTTGTTTTTTTTGTGACCGCCAGGGCTACCACAGCGTCATTTCTTTTGAAATCTTAAAAAAGCTGTCGATCTAAAACTATTTATTTTTAAGGAAAGTTCTTAGACAAAAGTTATTTACTATCATGTATACTTTACCCTCCTTTCGGCTTAGTACCCTCGTTCCAACTAACGTTGTACCTACTTGTAAAACCGGTCGTTGTGGAGATCCTTGGGGAAGGCCTTTGTCCAGCAGTGGACGTCTTTTGGCTATAATTATTTAACAATAAAACTAAACGTTACAAAATTTTTGAAAGAGTATACGGATTTGTGGTACTAACTAAACTAAACAAAGCTTTGACTAATAATAATGATCCTTACTTTCATATCCTCCCAACTGTCGCGGCCATTCTGTCACATTACTTCCGTATTACTTCCGGACTACTTCCGGCTACTCATTAAAATGACGATTTCCATGAAATTTTGTATGGAGACTATTTAAACTTATATCACTGGAATCATTAATAAAAAAGCTATTTGGCTATGTATAATAAAGTATAGTTTGATGCTGAACTAAATTGCCAATCGAAGGTTAAAGTAGGAAAAGGGACTTTTTTCCCGTTTTCTGCATGAAAGGTGTATTATATAATAAACGTAATAAAATAAAAAGAAACATTAATAATAATTATGTGATTTTTGCTCTTTTATCATTTACTAGCTCTCCCGGCAGACCTTGTTCTGCCCTATTTCTCTAAAACAAAGTTACATTGATTGTTTTATGTTAATAGCTGCCCCGACAGATTTCGTTCTGTCAAAAGTTATTGGCCTGTCGCATTCTAATAGAAATAAAATAACATTGAAAGATTTTAGTAAATCTAATGTGATGATATTTTTATTGTAATGCCCTATGCTACACGATATTTTTTGTTTGATTACTTGGCGCGTAAGTAAATAAATCTGACCTCTAATCAACTTTAAGGCATACCAAAGAAAATCCTAACGTGCCTTTGTTTTGATACTGGGGACAGAGTGGTTTGTATGGGAAAAGAAAATTGTTGTTTTTACTATTTTCCTCGTATTTTTTACATTTTTTCTCTCCATGATAACCTTCCTCAGACTTCATCAAACACAACAAATAAGAAATCAGCCAAATCAGTTCAGCCGTTCTCGAGTTTTGCGATTAGCAACACATTTAGCGATTCATTTTTATTTATATAGATTATGAGACAATTATACTTGTAAGACTCTGGCTTTAATTATAATATTTAACAATAAAACTATACGTTACAACATTTTTGAAAGAGTATACGGATTTGTGGTAAGTGGACCATGGAATTGCTTTAACACTTTTGACTACGACTTCCATTACAATAAAACTTCGCTAGGGCTCATTATTATTATTTTCTGAGCAGAAACTACTTATAAAATACTAATACCTATAATAAAAATAATTGACTGTATTTACGTTTTAAACAGAATCTGTCTTAAACAGAATCTGTCGTAAACCTAATCTGTCCTAAACAGAATCTGTCCTAAACCGAACAAGCGCTAAATCATACGGTTGCGTTGTGGCTACCTTAGAATGGTTATTTTTTAATCCAGTCTTATACATTAACGACAGTTTTTGAACTTTTGATTCGACATTAATATGGAGCACACACAGCATAATCTTAGAGCAGACTGAGGATGTCTTGAACGCTACACTGTTAACAGCAGCAACGGAGCTGCTATCAATGCTGTCATTGATTCAAAATGTTTATAGTATAATACAACTTTTCAAACTATCATGTTTACTAGCATTAAATTTGTTTGGTAATCCGATACTCAATAATAAAAAAATAGGGTTAGGATCCCGTAAGTGTAGTAATTACTCTCATAGTATGGTTAAGGTTTGTAATAATCTAAGCTTCATAGATTAACATTAACTATTACTTATAAATAATAATTTAATAAGAAAATGTTACATCGCAAATTTTCGCTCATTATTTTCTTATACTTCTACTGAAGTCAAACATCACTAGATACTAAACTAACAAATGAAAGCTAAGCTAGGAAAACGATAAGTATCTAAAGCCTCAATATTCAGGTTTTGCAGCAGCTATTGTTCTCACCTGTTCTCATTTGCTCATAGCCGACAGATATTTTTCTAAGACTCCACAGGCTTAATCAAATACAGCTGAGATAGCTCTTGCGAGGTCGTTTATTTCCCTTGCTTACAAATCACCACTAGACAGGGTTCCTTCAATCTTTATCCAACGCAGCTTTAGTTCTAACGCAGTATACAAAAACGACAGTATATTAAGTACGTTCGAATAAAAATCCCTCGTTTGCGTAAACATTTAATGTAAAAGTAATACAAATTTTAAAATGCAAAAAGGTTGAAAACTTTTTAGGAAAAGCATTTTTTTTAATCTATACGTTTATATAAAAATCCCTCCAAGACACAACTATCGGTCAGTAGGCGATTTGAGTTGTGACTGCAGCTCGGAACAATGACCAGTGAATGATGCTTTAGTAGAACCACATTGGTGCAAGTTTATTAAATTATATTAAAATAATACTCTTAGTACATTATTATTATTTGTGTTGCTCAGAACCCAAACAGATTCCAGTTTCCTTCTGTTGATGTTGTAGAGCAATTCCTTTCCCTTCCCTACAATCAACTCTTAACATTTTCGTTCTTGACTAAGACTCTCCATGACATTCTCTACATTCATCTCTATTCTGCACCTACAGCTCTCAGGTAAAAATAAAATTAAATCTCAACAAAATATTTTTCTTATATATTGTTAAGTTGGTCAAGTCAGTCAAGTCTAAGCCGTAATTCGGGTCCTTTTGTCCGGGTCTGCCTAAAACGCACTCTGACTAATTCGCGTTATGCCTAGACCAATTGAGAAATAGTCGAAATAAGACTTAGGCGTAATGAGTTTTTGTCCTAAAGCGAACTTGGCACATTGAGAATCGGATGTATTGAGATTTAGTGCAAAAGCGAATTTGTCAGTGTGAGAATAAGACTTATTACGTATTGGTCTAAAAGCGAATTTGACACGAGAGCATTTTTTAAGTCATGATTGAAAAAAGTTTTTATAACAAATACATATTTTTTTTTTTTTTTTTTTTTAGCCATGGTGAGCGATATTGTGTAGGTAGTGGATTGATCGGTTTATATAATTTCAAGTATGTTAATTTTATTATTAATGATGACTATTTTTATTTCCTTTAACCCTTTTCCAGGCATAGTACGCATACACATAAAGTAAAATAGATGGACAAAAAAAACAAATCCTTAAAAAATAGTAACTTCGATCAATGTCTATAGGATAATGTTTATAGGATAATGTATTTAGTAAGAGAAGGGAATAAAACCATTGACATTCCATAGTTTATAATTTTAATAAAAAATAACTTTGAAACATAAATAATATTATGCAGCTTCTTGGTTATAAATTAACTAAGTTATCGGTGTAGAACAAATAACAAAACATAAACTTATTTTTTATAATTAATTATTATTATAATGGCACAATAATTCTTTTTTAATGTCGCACATCTTCTGTAACAAATAAAAGGCTGAAATTTCCCCATCATGCAAGTTTTTTAATTTTTTGTTATACCTTGAGTTAAATACTATATCCAACTTCCTTCTTGAGTTGCCTTCAAAGAGATTTTGTCTAAGTTTTAGATTCTGCCATTGTGATTCTTTTTTCAATTTCCACAAAAAATTGATGAAGTTTGGCCTGCACTTCATTCGAGAGTTTAAACGGCGATGCCATCCCTCTAAGCTATTATTTGTTCGGTGGATTTCATTAGCACAACTAATTATGTTATTAAGTTCGTTGATCCAGTATTTTTCCACGTAAGAATATAGAAACTTATTCAATTTTACCTGATTTCTACCTTGTGTTAAATGTTTAATTTGCTGCCAAACTTCGGATATGTAATTTGATGGAACAAGTGGCAAATTAGCACAAAGTGTAGCTACTGTATTTCCTATGTCTGTACTCAGTATTTCTGATTTCTCGGCTCTTTTCCAAACAGCTCTTAAATAATGGAAATAACATCCTGTTAATGATATTTCCGGAAAAACGGCTTTTAACGCTTGAATCTGAGCAATTTCATAATCGGTTTTGAATTTTTTAAATTCAATGCCAAAAACATTTTTTATTAGCTGGAACAGCCTTACGTAGGTTTCCTGCGTCTTATTCGGCAACAGACAATATATTATTGGCAGAATATTCACAGTGTCGCTGTTGCCCTCGTTCAAGTTTATATGTACCGTGTATAGCTGGTAAAATAATGGCACTGATTTGAAGGTCCCATCGCCATAAAATTGCGAGTCTGCTTTTGCCTTTAATGTTTTCATGGTTAATGGCGAGCTAAAAATCAAAATCTTATTGCATCCGTCGCCGTCATCACAAACGAGAAAATTTTCAGCTCTGATACTTGGTATCACTATGTCATTTAAAGTAACTTTGGTATGTTTTACTTTCAAAAAATTACTTCTAGCCCTGTACAAAGAATCCTGTTTGGCTTTAAAAATAGCTGCCTCGTTTATACCTTCTCTTGCAAGCAGTTCGTGTTGCTTCAAAATAGCCTTTTCTACAATTTTCGGCACGGTTCCAAAGGTTTTACACACATCCTTTTTACAAGCATCGATTAATACAGAAATTGCATTTTTCGCGTGATTCGGTGTGCATGTGTGGTCATTAACTCGCAACACCACATTGTTGGAATTAATTTTTATGTAAGCACTGCATTGATTTCGGTTACCGCACCGCCAGAGCGAGGACCCGTCAGCGTTAGAACAGTTTTTTGTATATTGGAATCCACTGTACAGTAAATTACAGCGGCCTTTTTTATTTTTTACAAATACAACACTTTCGTTTGCATCCATTGGTAGTAAAATAAATTATCTGTTTATTAGGTACCTACAACGCGGACTGCACACAAAGATTGGCACTAAACGTCATGTTATAATTTTGAATGATTTACAATACTTCAGTTTCAAGTGGCCAGTGAAGAGGTAAAATGTGATAGGAGTTCGTATGGAGAAATATATTAAATACGTTATTTATGATATAGGTGTAACGAGTTTTAGGCTAACTGATAATTAGACGTAACGCGAAATGGACAAACAGCGACTTAGGCGTACTACGTTTGGGGCAGATTGCGAAATAGGTAATAGAAGAATTAGACGAGTAGCGACATAGTATAACAGCGAATTTCAAATGACGTTTAGGCATAACGCGAATTAGTCAGAGTGCGTTTTAGGCAGACCCGGACAAAAGGGTTCGGGTGTGGGTGTAGGGAGTGTGTAATGAGTGTAAGTTGTCCTTTATTTAAGAAATACAATTATGATTCTATTAATATTACTAAAGCATGATCGTTTACGGTACTTTTGTGATATTTGATTAGGCTAATTACTCCGTTTTACCTGATGTCGTAGAAGCGGAGTCTAGATGCGAAGACTACTAGCCGTCCTCACATTGCTTCCGATCAGATCCGAACTCCTCGGAGAATCTAGTAGGGAACGGGGACACGCAATAGTGCATGATGATATTCCCCCTAGAAAACCTTTGACGGTGTTTCGTTTCACACGGCTTGAGGAACCCTTTCCGTCTTATTACAAAACGTGGACAAAATCTTTTAGTACGGCTTTTAGTTCCAGCTTTAGGTCTTGGACTAACGAAAACTTTATTACAAAGTCAAGTTTTTTTAGTCCGTGGACTATCTAGGGTACTAAAGATAAATCCACGGGACCCCTAGTTTATCAATGGACTATGGTTGACATGTTCTAACCTCAGAAGCGTCAAATTTTTCGCTGTAGTGTGATACCTACGAACCGAACTGTAGTTAGATCATGTCGCAATCATATGAAATAATGTATTAACGCAAAACAGCTTAGTTGCAGATTTAGTTAAGTGTTTCACATATTGTATTTTTTCACTCAATAAACGTACTTCGCTATGTAAACTGGTCGTTTACTTAATCACCCAACCACCTAAGATCATATCGCCGCCTTCCAAAAAAGTCCTATGACGCCGAAAAAAATGCCACCTGAGACAATCAGCAAATTCTCTCCAAAATCCTCACCTTGCCGTCCAGCAAGTTGTTTCTTCAGTACCTGATGTTGCTGTTCATTTAGCTGCGAACGCAATAAGAGAAATTTAATAAAACGTTATGTTTGTACTAGCGGCCACTCGCGGTTTCACCCGCGTGGTTCCCGTTCCTGTGGGAATATCGGAATAAAAGTATCTTATGTGTTAATCCAGGTTATAAACTATCTGTATGCCGAATTTCATCTAAATCCATTCAGTAGTTTTTACGTGGAAGAGTAACAAATATCCATCCATACTTACAAACTTTCGCGTTTATAATATAAGTAGGATGTATCTTTATTATAACTTCCAATAACTTAGTTACCCCACCGCGTGCGTGTTAGCCGTGTTGTACTATATTGTTCAGGTAGTAGAACTGCAGGTTCTGACTAACGATTGCCTCTCGCCTCCTCTGACGTAGCGGGATGGAAAGAGACGTACGGAGTGTGAACAATTCTGTTAAAATGTTGTCAGTTGTTTGTTTTTCCAGTATTGTTGGTTCGGTCACCGGGTTGGAACATAAAAAATTGCTATGACGTACAATAAGTTTTAGTTTTTATTAGCCACATGCGGTAATACAGGTGCTAAGCTTTATAATCGTCAAAACCACAACCATTAAAACAAGGTTTAGCTTTTTAACCATATAGTGCATCGAAAAAAAAAATCCTTTCTTTTTTGGTTAAAGGTTTTTTAATTAATAATTCAACGGTTCTTAAAACAGCTCTGTACAGTATTGAATAGCTTTTTATTCCGCAACAAAGAAGCGCTTGACTTTCATCTCACCAGATGGACATACCAAGGCCTACCATCAACCAAACCAAGGTAATTTGCATGCCCGCCTTATAAGGGTTCCGTAGCCAAATGGCAAAAAACGGAACCCTCATGGTTCCGTCATGTCTGTCTGTCTGTCCGTCCGTCACCACTTTTTTCCGAAAGTAGGTATAAGAACTATACTGTTGAAACTTGGTAAGTAAATGTATTCTGTGAACCGCATTAAGATTTTCACAAACAAAAAGAAAAAAAACAATAAATTTTGGGGGTTCCCCATACTTAGAAACTCAATTTTTTTTTCATCAAACCCATACGTGTGGGGTATTTATGGATAGGTCAAAAAATGATATTGAGGTTTCTAATATAATTTTTTTCATAATAGTTTGTGCGAGAGACACTTCCAGAGTGGTAAAATGTGTGTCCCCCCCTCCCCCCCTATAACTTCTAAAATAAGAGAATGATAAAACTAAAAAAAATATATGTAAACCAAATGACAAAGCAAATTTATATTAACTTTCTATTATAATTGAGTAAATATATGTATGTTACTAACTAGGTACAATGAAGATAACATGCCGAGAGTATTAAAGCAAAATAAGTAAGCAAATACACGTATTCATTTTGATTTTTGCGCAAAAAATCTCCAATTAGTCTTCTACTTCGTTCAAGCGTCCTATTCTGAAAGGTGGAGACTCTTGGAGCGTGCAAAATTACAACATATTACATCTTCTGATTTTTGAAGCGAACCGACTGTGTTTATTAATGAATTTTGAGTGCTATATGTAATACGAATAAGGGATAAATTGGCATTAACAGGGTATAAGATAGAGATCAGATTTATTAATGTCTTTTTAACTTTACACATACCATACATATATATATATATATATATTGCTCACTCATACCGCAGGGCGATATGTTTTTGTAAATATACTTTATAAGCTCATAAAATGACTGAGAAGTAAATCGCCACTGTGGTTTAGTGGTTAAGACCACCTGTTTAGACCAGAGGTTTCGGGTGCGATTCCCAGCGGGGGTAATGTTTGTGTACTCGGTTTGGTTGGTGGTAGGGTTTGTTTGCCCGCCTGGCTAGCTACCGCTATCTTATCTTAATTTAAGAATAGCTTTTTACTACTGTAAATTTTAATGTGGTACTAAAGATAACGCTTAACATTTGATTTCGCATACAATACTCAAATAGTATTTAGTGGACAAAACAGATACATGGCTCTTATCTTATCTTAGTGGAGCCTTTTCTCAGTAACTTCGATTCATTGAGGATCTTTTGTGTCAGATCAGTCAGACATGTGACTTTATTATCGATGCCCGTGTCAGTGTAATTTACGTATCTCTGTTCAAATATATATTATACTTTATAAACGAATAATTTTCAAATGTTTGTTTTGATACGATAAGCGGATAAAAGAAACTGAAATATTCAATTTATTTGACAGCCTTAATCCTACGTAGCCGATCAAAATAAGTTCGCTCGGCATTTTTCGTGCGGTACATAGAGCTAGGAATGGTAATCTGGCAATTCGATAATGCTAAGGTTTTTGTAGAGATGGGCCGAATATTGGTTTAGCCAAATACGAATATTCGTCCGAATGTTCGGTTTACAATAAAACGAACCGAATATTCGGCCGAATAATTCGGTTCTTTTTAGCGCGCTTTGCCTAGCCAACACGTTTGTACAGGTTCGCGCCGCACCGTGTCAGGTCAGGAATCACTCGCCGCCCGCCGCAGAAAGTTGTTAGTTGCAATTTCACGCACGTCACGCTAGTAGTTAGGTATTGCGCACTAGTAGTTATTGTTAAAAGCAGTGAAAAAATTCAGTGCTTACGTTACGTCAACCTTCGCGGTACCATAATGGTCAGAGCAGCCGCCCGGATTGCGGAAGACCCAGGTTCGATGTCTGGCTGGGTCGGTTAGGCATTTAAGTTTTCACTGTATTTTATAAATATTTAATTCAGTTTCAGTACATCAATTAGAACTTAAAAATAAAAAAAAGTAAGATTTTTTATCGATTCATTGATAATAATGAATGAATTAGTAGATTAATATAAACTATGGTACTTTTTTACAAGCCTTAGGTCTTAAAATTGTAGAACTTTTACATTTGGTAGGTAATTATTCGGCAATTAAACCGAATATTCGGCTGAATACGAACATGGAAAAATACGCCGAACTTAATGAATACCGAATAATTACCGAATATTCGGCGCATCTCTAGTTTTTTGTTATTTTTATTCAGAAAGATTTTTATATTTTTATATAGAAGAGTATGTGCTGCGCTCTCGCATGCAAATTGCTGACGTTACTCGAAGGGCCGCCGGGCTGTAGTGAGACTGAGCTGGACATGTCTACCGCATGCCGAACGAGATGTGGGCGCGGATCACAACGGAGTGGACCCCATATAATGCGAAAAGGCGACCAGGTAGTCCAAGACGAAGATGGCGGGACGACCTTGATGGGTTTATGAAGGAATGGCGTGATGTTGCAGGGAACCGGAAGGTGTGGAAAAGTGTGGGGAGGCCTTGGCCCATGAGTGGGACAGATATGGCTGATATAATAATAATAAAAAATTTAGGAGGGTTCTTCTTAACCATAACCATAGCCTTAGTTTTACAGAATATGTAAAAAATTATTCTAAAATGTTTAAGAAAGTGTGCATATTAGCAAAATCAAATTTCATTAAAGACAAAATTAAAAACTCTAACAATAAAATTAAAGCCACTTGGGACATTATAAACCGTGAAACAGGTAAATTTAAACCACGGGACAATACTTTCACTCTGAAAGTTAATAACACCCTTGTCAATTCGGATTTAAATATTGCTAATATTTTTGATGACTATTTTGTAAATATACCAGTGGTAACATCTTCAAATTTAGATTCATCACCAGAAGCTGCACAATCTTTACTCAAAAAACATGTACCAAAATCTAATCTGTCTTTTCAATTTGAATACATTGATTCTATGAATATTATAATAACATTCAAATCACTTAAAATGAAAAACACTAGTGATTTGTGGGGCATAAGTATTAAGGTAATTAAGAATATTATATTTTCTATTGCGCCCTATCTTGCAGACATTTTTAATTACTGTATCAATAAGGGTATCTTTCCAGAACTTATGAAATTCAGTAAGGTTAAACCTTAATTTAAATCAGGAAACAAAGAAGACCCTAGTAACTATAGGCCAATTTCAATATTACCAGTACTAAGTAAAATTTATGAAAAACTTATACTCGAACAATTAATGGCATACTTTAACTCAAACAAGCTTCTACATAAGAAACAATATGGTTTTACAAAGGGTCGTTCCACTACTGACGCAGGTGTTGCTTTAATAAAACATATATTCGATGCCTGGGAGGAGTCTCAGAACACTCTTGGAGTTTTTTGCGACTTATCCAAGGCTTTCGATTGCGTTGAGCACAGGACTCTGGTGATGAAGTTACACTACTATGGTCTTAATGATTTTGCACTTAAATTGATAGAGTCGTATCTCAGTTCTAGGACACAAACTGTCGATATCAATGGAACTAAATCATCTGGATCTCTTGTAAAAATGGGAGTTCCGCAAGAGTCAATCCTCGGGCCCTTCCTATTTTTAGTTCATATTAACGACTTGCCATTCTTTGTGGAGAACTTCTGTGAAATTGTTTTATTTACAGATGATACTTCACTCATTTTAATGTTACTAGGTGTAAGAATAATTATGATGATGTAAACAATGCTCTAGCAAAAGTACTCAGTTGGTTTACTGTTAATAATCTACAGCTTAATGCAAAAAAAACAAAATGTGTTAAATTTACTCTACCTAATGTTAAAACTGAACCAACTGATATTAGAATAAACGGTGATAAATTAGATTTGGTAGACTCAACAGTCTTCTTAGGTATAACACTTGACTCAAAACTTCAATGGAATCCTCATATATCGAAATTGTCCGGTAAACTCAGTTCTGCTGCTTATGCTATCAGAAAAATTAGACAATTAACAGACGTTGAAACTGCTAGAACAGTTTACTTTAGCTATTTTCATAGTGTCATGTCGTATGGTGTCTTACTGTAGGCTACAGCAGCTGATGTTGAATCTATATTTATTTTGCAGAAACGAGCAATAAGAACCATTTATAGACTAGGTTCCCGAACTACTTTAAGAAATATTTTTAAAGAAATTGGTGTTCTTACAGTTGCATCTCAGTTTATTTATAATAGCATCAACTCTTTTACTAAACACGGTGATGTACACAATTTCAATACTAGAAATAAGAAAAAACTTGTAATGCCACTGTTCAGGTTGCAAAAGGTTCTAGGCTCTTTCTTGGGGCAAGGTATACACTACTATAATAAAATACCTAGTACTGTACAAGATTTACCTTTAGATAAGTTTCAAAAACATGTAAAATCTTCTTTACTTAAGAAAGGTTATTATACAGTCAAAGAATATTTAGATGACAAAACAGCTTGGTTATAATAAAAAAATAAAACTACTCTTTATTTTATTTTATTGGGATCAATAATTACTTTAAAAATATCTTAGCGCTGATATGATAGCCTTTATCAGCAATGTCCTACAGTTTACAAATAATATTTATGTTACGTTAAACTTTTCATTAGGTTTTTATTTAGAGTATCTTGAGTGTGTCATGCTCTCTTTAGTGTCTCTGCGGTGGTGGCGTGTGCGTCGGGTCGTTACATTCCCTAAGATATGGTTGAGTGAAGCGATGGCTGATTCATATGTCATACTCGTGAACGGGTGCCGCTTGTGGAGGCTGGTCTGCTCTTGCATACTATTAATTTTATTATTATTAACTATAGTTTAATTTTGTTTTTTTTTTGATTTTTTCTTAGACAATTTTTGACCTTTATTAGTGCTGTATGACATTGTGAAAATTTTAACTGGTAACTGATGTTTTGCAAATGTAGATATTATTATATTTTCTCTTATGTTTTTTTTTAATATGTGTGATTGTCCTTTATATTTTGTGTTTTTATTTGTGATGGAAAATGTCCTTTTATGATAGGGCATTTTCCAATATTTTTGACGCTGTAAGGGAGAAAAGAGCTGGACACTTGCTGAGTTTCTTGCCGGTTCTTCTCAGTACAAGATCTCCCGCCCAGAGTAGACTTACGAACCGATGGCATAATGACGTTCATAAGAGCTATTTGTAGCCTAAACTGAATAAATGATTTTGAATTTTGAATTTTGAATTTTGAGGTTCCAAAGTTAGACCGGTACAATTTATGCATCTACTATAAATGAGAAAAGTAATTCAGGTTATTGTATTGCTTTAGAAGATATACTTACGATGTCTAGTTCCTGTTATGCCAAGAATGATCCTTAGCATTACCAAAAATATTGTTCCTAATAATAAATAAATAATTATGATTAATAACTTCGTTTTATTTTAGATTGCTACCTAAATTTTATATAATGGGTTTTCTTTGGTACAATTTAGGCATCCCGTATTACAATTTAGGATACTATAGCAAGACCGCTTAAATGAGTCCTCGCCTGCGGTAGGTACGCGGGGCGGGAAGTACGTATAGTGGCAGACCCACGAACACGAGCGACTTGCGACGCGGCGAACGGATTTCTAGTTCATTGCGCGCTATACAACGTCAGTCATAGTCAACGGCTATAGAAATAACGCAACGAACTACAAATCGCTCGCCTCATCGCAAGACGTCAGTGGTCTTGGCATGGCGGTAAAGTGATACACACGTGATAATTTTAACAAGATTCATCTGAAGATAAGCAATTATAAATATAGATGCTATACTTTTAAACCGTCCGAACATTTTTTTACCTACTACCCATTCAGAGCGTCTATATTTTAGCTATGGAGAAGAATGGAAGAATGGGCGCAAGAAACTGCACAGCTTTTATATAAGTAACGACATTTACAAAAAAAAATTACCTATATCGTTACCAAATCATGCAATATTACAATACATTTTATTACATACATTTCATTACTCGCGCCCTTCGATTCGATCGATTCGATTATCAAAGTCACTGAGTCCTCGCCTGCGGGGTACAAGGGCGCGGAGGTAGGAGGTATTATATTCCCAAGATGAGTCGAAATATCTTCGGACATAAAATTAATAGTCAGTGCAAGCAAATGGCTTTTAACGTATACGAATATTTAAAAAAAAAAGAAAGTGGATCCAAATTCTGCTGAATATCAACAAGATATTCCTTTAAACAAAACTGAAGCAAAAGTTACAGGACTATCGGAAAAGTCTATATCTAGAATTGTACAACAAGCAAAATTATTTAAAGACAACGAAAAATTTCAATCACCGAGTAGATCAAAACAGATTCGCAAAAAAATAATGGGAATAGACGATTTCACAAAAGGCGTGATGAGAAGAAAAGCCTTCAGTTTTACACAATTGATAATTAATTAATACATGATATTGTTGATTTTATTTTTAAAGTGCAGGACGATTCAGATGATTCTGATGATGGCTGCTTCGAAAGTGAAGAATCAAGTTCCAGTAATATTGATATGGATACAAGTGATTGACTTATTATTTTGATATTGCTTAATAATTATAGTACACAAGTTCATTACCATTGTATTTATCAAATATTTTATAACAAATAACGGGTTCAAAGTAAGAAAACAGATTATTTTTTAACTTTTCTCAAAACAGTTGATTAACTAGGTAGGCAGGCACCTCTATTTATAATTGCTTATCTTCAGATGAATCTTTTTAAAATTATCACGTGTGTACCACCTTACCGCTCGACCACGACTACTGACTTCATGCGACGCGGCAAACGGCTTTCTAGTTCATTGCGTTTTTTCTATTACTGCTCTGTATGACTGCCGTAGTATAACGCGCAGTGAACTAGAAATCAGTTCGCCGTGTCGCAAAACGCTCGTACTCGTGGCAGAGCTCTACGTACCTCCCGCCCCGCGTACCTACCGCAGGCGAGGACTCAGTTAAGCGGTCTACCTATAGTTCCGTAAATTGGACCGAAGGACAACTATCAGTACATTAATATTTTTAAATAGTTTAAACTTGCTAAGAATCTTAAGTGCTTAATATGTTGTAACAGGAATACCAAGGTATCACCTAAGTCAGATTGAGTTTCTCTAACTTACAAGGTTTAGGTATTTTTAGTGTTATGTCAAAAGTGGTCCAAATAGGTTCAAAACCTAAAATAACTATAATTATTATGTTATGTTTTTTGTCACAAGTAGGTAAATACACAAAAAACTTACTTACTTATTTAAACACTAGTGGCAGTTTAAAGACATCGGAGCATCAATATATAATTAAAGAAAAAGTTATGTTGTCGTAACAAGTATAGGTACTTAGAACATTATAATTTAAACAAATGCTGCTTTGCGGCAGAAATATGGTACGGTACGGTTGTGGTAATCGCCATAGAATTCGTATAAAGTTAACATGTCAGGAGCTAGAATGGCTGGATTGAAGATGGTGGTCAATTAAATGACAAGGAAGTGTATTGTCTATTCCACTATGTAAGTCTGTGGTTTGTTGTAGTAAAGCGCTGAGAAAGGAGTGCGTGACGAAAATATCTTGTACACTTTTGTGTATTGAATTTTATTTGCAAGTGCAATTGACGTTTGTTGCGATACGTATTGTTGCCGGATGTGTAGTTCGTGTGTGCAAAAAATAAATAAATAGACCTTTACGTTCTTCAATGTTTGACGTGTATCTTTTTTTTTAACGTTTAGTAGGCGATTCATCACATCATCACATCACCAGCTCAGTATCTCCCCACTGCTGGGGCACGAGCCTTCCCTATAGGTGGATAGGGAGAACGGGCCATAAGCGCCACGCGGGCCCAGTGCGTATTAGTAGTTGTTAACGACGGCTAATGTAGCCGGGACCAACGGCTTTACGTGCCTTCCGAAGCACAACCTCAAGATAATAAATTTTTGGTCACCCATCCAATGAGCGGCTTTTGCGAAAGTTGCTTAACATCAACAATCGCAGACCGGGCGCGTTAACCACTGCGCCATGAAGCTCCTCAAATTAATACGAAAATCATTCCGCTCTAGCTACATATAAACTTTAGATGACTTTATTGTTTTGGTTTATAGTTAGTTGTTTCTTAATATTAAATATTATAATTACAATTGTTGTATAAACCATCATACTAAAAAGCAAAAAATACAAGGTCAAAAATACAAGAAGACCGGAATAATTTCAATGGCTACACAACATCGCCGAGTGGTACAATCTGAGTACTGTTATGACCAGCTTGGCCGTTATTTATATTTTGGGGGCGTAAGGCGTAATAACGACAACTGGATAAGTTAATATTATATTGATATTTTAAATAACTCATGAATATAACAATTTAATAGAATGATGTCGCTTCGGCGGATCAAGATGAAGTCCCCTTCTCAATTGTTTCTCTCTCTCGTGACGTCTTATTTGAAAGGTATTCAGAACGCGACGGCTGCCAGTAGGTTCGCGCCTCCAAGCAGTCCCGATCACTACAGTACCTACTTCAAAACTTTTCCGAGCCGCAACATCACTGGCCCATCAGTGGCCATGATGGTAGCCGACCTCCGATAGGAGATGGCATATTAAGAAGAAGAACACATACATACATACACATTTAAAAATTATTATTAATATGTTGTCCACACATCCAGAAAGCAAACACACTTATTTAAGGCATAGTTTCAAGTCAGTTGTTCAACGGAACTATAGGTATAAAATATTCGGCTAACGACAATTGTAGCACAGTATGGTGGGATACCCTTACACTGATTAGCCACCATAATTTGAACGTTAAATAGTTGCGGTAGGATTGAAAACCAATGATAAATATATTACGCTGTACCTGTCAAGGAGTACCTTATTTCGTCAGTTCAGTTATGTGGTAAGACATATGTGCATCTGTGCATCTATGTTGCCCAGCATTGGGACGTTTATAGGCTGATGATGACAATAACATTCAAAAACAAAACAGTCAAATTTCCTCAATAAAATTTGAACTTTATGTATTAGGTATATGGTTGAAAATATATTGAAGAAATTTTACTGTTTTGGATAGGTTGATGAGCAGGCGTCTGTACAAAAAGAGTCTACGTATTTCCGTAGCGCAGCACCGCGCCGTAACGTTACGTAAGTCGTAGCGAATGTCGTAGCACTCGTAGTAAATTAGATATTATCGCTAGTATCAATATTTTATTGATGTTTGTGGTGTTCCGCGGGATATATTTATTGCTTCCTGATAAAATGTAGTTGCCAAGTCAAAGGTTAAAGCTTTCGCCAAAAACAAATATTTTGTGTCTAATATCAACCCTGAAAAGGTTAGTAAGCATTTGTTTTGACATTCCCTTAACTTTTTCATGTAAAAAGTATGGGCAGTGTCGGAGAAGCCATTTGTGGTAATAGTAGTAATTAACCTATTTACTTTCCAAAGCTGGTAAAGGTCTTCGTCGGTAATCGGTATTTGCTTATTACTATAGTACTTAAGAGTAATATAGCCATTATCATCACCATCACTAGATGGTGATGATAATGGCCAGATCTCTTTATGTGCTGCAAACGTAGTGTAGGACGCCCTCGGTCAGACTAGGATCCTTGCTAGGTGGCTGGCAAGAGTTGGTTGAGAGTAGCCGCGGGTCGCGTTCAGTGGAGCAGCCTATATCCTTTAGTGGTCTAGTATAGGCTAATGATGGTGATGAAGAATGATGGAGAGTAGTCTCTCCATGAGCTATTGTTGATGTTGGGTTACTTGAGCTCAGCAGTGGGCGTTTATAATTCACTTACTTACTCCATTGTAATTTTTTGTCCACACAATGCATGCTATGTCAATTTTAATAAGAATGGACGTTACGTATATTTTTTTCTTAGTTTGTAATTTGTTGAATATGGTTCGTTACATTTCATTTTTGAATCGCAATAAATAAAATAAAGTAAAAGATTGGCACATGAGCACTTTCCCCTGTCCATTGCAGTCTCCGGGGTCGCGCAGATCAGCTTCCACCATCTTGGATGGGACGTTTGTAGGCTGCTGATAATTATTTGAGGTCTTAACCAAAATAAGGAGATTGCAAATTGTAAGCTTCATAAAGACGCGCTCTATCAACGCAAACATAGACCACCTCTCGCGAACACGGTATGTATGAAGACAGCGCGGTATGTATGAAGCTTAACTTTCTGCAGTCGCCTTATTTTGAGACCTAGATTTGTTTAAAATGGAAATTCTTTAACAATGTTTTTTTTTTTTAAATTCAAACTCAAATTATTTGGTTTAGTTTCGTTTCGGCACCCCAATTTCGTACTTCTTAATGTATCTACAGTCTTTAATATTATCTTGTAAGGAAATAAAAAAAATAGTACAGAGTATAACGTGCTTAAAAATATATTAACACTGAAAACATGCTCACGGTCTAACCCGTTAGCAAGGAAAAAAAAATAAGCACTGTATTAACAAACTGATATAATTTAATATATTTCAGAATAACCAAACGGTATTCGTTGAAGGTTATACAGGTTTATGCTCCTACTACGACACACCCTGACGATGAGGTGGAGGCTACGTGGTTTGTTCACTAAAATACACTTTATAAAACAGTGACAGTGTTTTGTAATAGAGTTCCAGTGCATCTTGCCGTTAACGGCATGTGAATATAAATTATATAAAAAATACTTTGTTAAAATTTAACATGTCAAAAACTCATTTTTCATTTTAGCCAAAAGTCGTCCACTGCTGGACAAAGGCCTCCCCCAAGGATATGGGGGGGTATTTGCCGTAATCGCCACGCTTGAGGTTGGCGATCGCAGTAGGTTGAGGGTAACCTCAGAGAGATGCTGCTGCCCATCTTCTGGAATGGTGGAGTCGGCTTTTACGACACCCACGGGAAGAGATGGGGTGGTGCAATTCTTTATCCCCGGCGCGACACAGGGAACTCATTTACGGAGTAAAAACATTTTTCCAAAGCCATTTACTAATTTTAGATTTGAATTCAGGCATTGGAGTTTTCTTTAGTTCTATTGGTAATTTATTGAATATAATAATAGACATACAATATACATTTCTTTTAAATAAAGACAACCTTATATTGGGTAGAAAAAGTTTACCTTTGTTTATGAACGTTCTTGGTAACTTATCCTCATGCGTGCTAAATAATTGGGGATATGTTTTACAAATAAGCAAATGTTTTTAACGTACATACATGAGAGTGGTAATATTTTTAATTTCCTTTCTTCTATTTATAAAATTACGAACAATGTACTTAGATATTCTATGTAAACGCATTCTTTAACATCTGTTATCTCGTGTTTCAAACAAATACATGCTTATCTTTTTACACAATACATGAAAATGGTTATAGTTGTTTTAATTATGCATCTATTAATAATAATAGTCCATAAACAATACTGAACTTAGCTTGTTTAAGTGTTAAAACATGGCTAATGGCGTTTTAGATAAGAATTATTCCGATCGTTACGGGGTAAAATTCTTCGCTACTGCGTTATAGGTGTTAGGGCGCAAACGGCCCGAGTTTTAAACAAGGGTAACACATACATAATAAAAATAACTTTTTATTGTCAATTTGCGCTGTTCACTGTTAAGATAGTGGTTACGTGCGAATTCACTATGTTTCTCGGAGTAGCTAGTATCATAGTATTAGTAGTTAGTGGTATATATTATATATTTAGTAGAATGGAGCTTTACGTGAGGAGCTCGATGGCGCAGTGGTTAACGTGCCCGGTTTTCGAATGCTGCAGTTAAGCAACTTTTGCAAAGGCAGGTCATCGGATGGGTGACCAAAAATTTATCATTTCGAGCACCTCCGTGCTTCGGAAGGCACGTAAAGCCGTTCGTCCAGGCTGCGTTAGCAGTCGTTAACAACCACCCATCCGCACTGAGCAAGCGTGGTGGTTTATGGCCCGTTCTCCCTATCCATCCATAGGGAAGGCTCGTACCCCAGATTTTGCATGTTATCATAGTGCTCCTTATACACGGTTGCATGGCTATCTTTCGGGGATATATACCTATTACCAAACATCTTGTATAAAGCAATATTTTTTTTAATATTTTGCTATGGGTTAGGTAGTGTTTGACCTTAATCTTATCTGATGGTAAGTGATGTTAAGATTGAAATTAGAAGCGCAATTCACCCGGTATCCTTAATAACTGAGGAACTGACTATCTTATCTCTAATTTACGGAACACAACAGTACTGTTAATATTGTTGTTTTGGCGGCAGAATTATTTAAGCAGAAGACCTAATTTAGTCTGGCAGTCAGACCAATTTAGCAGGCACTTAAGGAGCTATAGCTGTGATTAATGTTACAAGGTATTCTCTCCGTGTATCTATAAGTAACCTCGATCCATGGTATACCATAAAGTTCGTTTTAGAAAATTTTACTGTTATATAAAATGCAAAATGGTTCCGTTTTAACCTTTAACCTATAAAATGTATCTTCATCATCATCATCATCATCATCATCTCAGCCAAAAGACGTCCACTGCTGGACAAAGGCCTCCCCCAAGGATCTCCACAACGACCGGTTTTGTGCTGCTCGCATCCAGCGGCTTCCCGCGACCTTCACCAGATCGTCGGTCCACCTTGTTGGAGGCCTGCCCAAAAAAAAATGTAAAAAAAAAATGAAAATGTATCTTATTAAACATAAAACAATTTTTGGCATGGCCTGGTCATATGCTCGTACTAAACCTCAACGCAACTCTTTGAATTAAATTATTTGTTAGAGTTTTTGATGTTTATACAATAGATTGAAACAAGAAAGCTTAAGAAAAATCTCATAAACGCTAATAAAAGCGAAGCCACACGAAAAGACTTTAAACGACAAAGTATGCGTTCCCAAACCGCAGAATAGACGAAAAACGTTTTCCAGCTACCCAAGAAGTGTGCACTCAATCTATCAAGCGCAGCGTTGCAGCGCAAATATGATGTTTATGACAAAGAGGCGAGGGTGCAAACTTCCAAACATTATTACTAGACTCCACAAAGAGTTTCCTACGTAGTAGTATGCACAAAAGACATTGGATTAGGTCAAAGTTGGCGTCTCCTTCCTACGTTAATTGCAATTTGCGGTTGGTTCCGTAACAAAGAAAACACTTTGTACTACCCAGTAATGAAAAAACTTGGAGACTTTTTATTTTCAGAAGCGCCGCGTGCCGAGTCGCAAGTTTTTTCGGGAACCGTCGTTAGTTTTGCCTGCAGATCATTCAAAGGTTCGTTTGCGTTTTTACAGCTTTTTAGTTACTTTAGTATTGGCTGGTATGCTTTTTACTGTTTTGTTGAAAAAGTAATGCCAAAAGTGATATTATTGTCTTTTATACTATTAATAGACCGACGATCTGGTGAAGGTCGCGGGAAGCCGCTGGATGCGAGCAGCACAAAACCAGTCGTTGTGGAGATTCTTGGGGGAGGCCTTTGTCCAGCAGTGGACGTCTTTTGGCTGAGATGATGATGATGATGATACTATTAATAAATGTAGAAAAACTTTGTACCTTTTTTAAAGCATATTGCGCGTACTGAGTGAGGAGTGTGAATTTTGGCATATATAAAGTTTGAAAAAAGATGAAGTGTTGAAAAAATTCCACGAGCGGGTGCACCCCATGACATGCCGGGTCAGGTGTTAATTCATTTGTGGTGAGTACCGACCGACCATCTGTCGACCTTCATGAAAGAGGACTATTGGCCGAAAGGTGTCATATTCCGGCGGTTCCAAGGCCGGCTACCGGACACCACGCTGCGTCGCACATCGCCTTCTTTATGTGTAGCATAGTTTTTAATTTATATAATATTATTTGTATGTATGTTAGTCTGTTACGTATCTGTTCTATGGGCCTCTTTGTATTTTACCATCTTGTACACTGTTTTGTTGCCTGAAATAAATAAATCTATTCTATTTTAAGATCGGATGTTGATGACGTAGTTGTCGACATTGCATAGGGCTCCTTTGACTTACAGAGTAAGAGTAGATAGTGTTGATTAATTTCGGCGAGTTGGATTGAGCCACGATAGCACAGTTGGCAGTGCACCTGACCTGGCATGTTGTGGGGTGCGAGTTCGAATCCCGCTCGTGGAATTATTTCAAAACTTTGTCTTCTTTCAAATTGTAATTGGGTCGCAACAATATTATATTTGCGTAAAATTATGTGTAAATAATTATAAATTATATAATAAATAAATAATAAATTATATGTAAATATAACGCCTCGGTGGCCGAGTGGCATAGCGCTCGGCCCAATACCAAGGTCCCGGGTTCAATTCCCAGGTCGGAAAAAAAAAATGTATTATCTCGGATTGTTTCCGATACATAGCCCGGATTTGGATCACCAACCCGCATTTGATTTTAAGCCATTACCCATCCATTGTAGCGATGACTTGATTTCAATGATGTGGAGGCCTTTGCCCAGCAGTGGGTCAATTTATAGGCTGTATACTATACTATATGTAAATAATCATAGTTAAAGTTCATAATGGAGAAGTGTGGAAGTGTAGATAGAGAAAAAAATATGTATAATACTCGTATGTGTTACATCCATCATCATCATCGTCTCAGCTAAAAGACGTCCACTGCTGGAACAAGAATCTCCACAACGAACGGTTTCGTGCTGCACTTATCCAGTGGCTACCCGCGATCTTCACCAGATGATGATCTTGTATTGAACAAATAATTAAGTCACAACGCAAAACTAATTATCACACCACGAAACATTTACAACAACAATTAGTCATCTCTCATACAGTTTCTCTATAACCGGCAACATGCAGCTTGGTAGCTGCTGCGTATGTTTTTTTTTCTTTGTTCTTCCTCCTCCAACAGAATCAGAGTTAGTCTTTACTATTTCTCTTTCAAAAAATTCAAAATTCAAAATTCAAAATTCAAAATCATTTATTCAGTTTAGGCTACAAATAGCTCTTATGAACGTCATTTATGCCATCGGTTCGTAAGTCTATCTACTCTGGGCGGGAGATCTTGTAGAAGAAACTTATGTAAGAAACTCAGCAAGTGTCCAGCTCTTTTCTCCCTTACAGCGTCATAAATATCGGAAAATGCCCTTTGATAAAAGGACACTTTCCATCACAAATAAAAACACAAAATTTAAAGGACAGTCACAACATGTAAAAAAAAAACACACACAAAAAAAAAAAAAAATTAAGTTTGCAAAAACATCATTTACCAGTATAATTTTTAACAATGTCATACAGTACTAGTAAAAGTCAAAAACCTGTTTCATGCCAGTTCCATCGTTTTTTCCTCTCGCACTTCCATTCCGCATACTTCACATCCATACATCGTCTTTCATTCCATGGCAGTGGGTGTTCTGCCTATTTTAAATCTATTCTGTACTACTTTTTATTTTGTATCTATCTTATAAGGTAGCGGGTAAATGAGTTTTTCAGCTTGCGTATGTTGGTACATACGCCCTCGAATTCGTACAATGAATAACTGTTTCCGAACAGCGTAACGAAGGGCTGGGAAGCCACTGACATATAAATGTCTCGTTACAAGCAGAATGGGAGTGGCCGCTTAGTGTTGCCCCGGAGAGCGGCTGAATATGTTGACAATAGAGAGCTCCTAACTCTGTTGTTTTGATTTGATTGAGGCGAGCTAAAAGAGGATTTGTTATACTGACTCACTTTATTTTGCAGTGAATACATTAAATTAAGATACATTAAGAGAGATACATTTTAAAAAAAAGCGACTTCAAAAAATTTTTTACTGAAAAAATTGCACTAAATAGTAAAAAATAATTACGTAGTTTAGTTTGTTCAATTTACTTGCAATTGACCTTTATTATACTCAATCTTATATTAAAAAGAAGAAAAAACTATGCGACTGCCATATACTTAACTTCACATCTAACAGAACACATAATTATGACAAACGAACAAATACCAAATATTTACTGGCAACTTCAAGAAAGAAATAAACAATAATTTTTAGACTGCTTAGATAGGCAATCATTTTATTAGGAAAATCATCATCATCATCATCATCTCAGCCAAAAGACGTCCACTGCTGGACAAAGGCCTCCCCCAAGGATATGAGGGGTATTTGCCGTATTCGCCACGCTTGGCAGGCGGGTTGGCGATCGCAGTAGGTTGAGGGTAACCTCAGAGAGATGCTGCTGCCCATCCTCTGGAATAGTCCCTTAGTCGGCTTTTACGACACCCACGGGATGAGAGGGGGTGGTGCAATTCTTTATCCCCTTTCTTTATTAGGAAAATATATAGGTACAATTATTACTATTATTTTTGGAGCCGGTGCCAGTCAACGAAGTTTTTGGAGTACCGACTCCACTAGACCGACGACGAGAACTGGCACCGGCCAGTTCTCGTTTGTAGTCAAAATTTCATGCATAAGATTGAATGTAATTAAAAGCCCTTTTCTCAGAGTCCGCATTATTGAGATAAGCTACGGAACCATACACTGCGCGTGGCCCGATATACTATTATGATTATATATTATAGTATAGAATGATAGTGTATCGTTAAATGTATATGTTGAAGTTACTTTGGCAGGCACCGATTCCAAAAATAACAATAATTGTAGGTACTGTAGTGATCGGGACTGGTTGGAGGCGTGGACCTACTGGCAGCCGTCGCGTTCTGCATTCTTGTATTTAAAATAAAACGTCACGCGGTGAAAAACAAAAGAAGAGGACTTGAGCATCGAAGGCTGGAGCGGCTACGATTTATTAATAGAATTATCTTTGTAATATCTTGAGAAAATACCAATATATAAAAGTAAACGCTCTAATTGTTTCAACATACGCCCCCATATAAGTAAAGGCCCATCTGGTATTAACAGTACTTACCTATATTTTCCTAATAAAATTATTGTAATAAACAGTCTAAAAATATTTTTTTATTTGTTTCTTTAAATGGATTGCAAGTAATTATTTGGTAATTGCTTGTTTGTCATAATATGTGTTCTGTTAGATATGAAGTTAAGTATAATTTTTAATTTTTATATAATAAAGGTTAATTGCAAGTAAATTGAAGAAACTAAACTAGGTACGCAATTATTTTTTACTTTTTAGTGCAACTTTTTCAGTCCAATTTTTGAAGTCGGTTTATTTTGTTAAATTTTTTGTTTATTTCTCGCTCTTTAGTGATTCGTTTCGATCTATTTATCAAAAGATAATATGGGTAGACCTACTAAATGCGCTGCTCGTATAAGATAGCGCCGTTTAATTGAGACAAGCGAAGAAAACGAGAAACGCCTATCTCAAAGTAGTCAATCAAAAACTGAGTTCCAGTGCCTGCCTTCTTTTGCTTCGTCATAGTCGCTAAACGCGATTAAGATAATCGAGATATCATATCGCCAATCGTGAAAAACTTATCATTTAGGAGTTCCGGTGGCAATCGATGGTTTTTTTCATCAGTTACGCTTCATCAAATAATACTTTCTGAATGCAAATGCTTGACTTATTGCTGAAAATACCAAAATCGCTACAGGTAGTCCTAAAATAATTGAGGAGTTCCCTCAATTCCTTAAGGATTCCATCATCAGAATAGGACCAAATTTAAATGGGATCACACAGGAAGCACCAGCTTTCAAATAAAGAAAGAATCATCAAAATCGGTTCACCCAGTCGAAAGTTCTGAGGTAACAAACATAAAAAAATACAGTCGAACTGAAAACCTTTTGAAGTCGGTTAAAAAATAGAGGTAACTGCATGTTAGTAAGTAAAATGAGCAGTGAGTTCAAATTGAACGCTGATAATTTGATGTCATGCAGAAGCTTTGCGAGAAATTGAAATCAGACTTTGAGATCCTTATACGTTCAATTGCTTTGAAAATAAAATGTGTGTGATTGAATGTCGGTTTACGATATACCTTAGACGGTATTAAGATTAATACTACGCTGTTGGTGACGTGGAGTTGAAAGAGTTGCATAAATCGACGTCCGTGTTTGATTTATATATTTCTACTTTCTCTGGTTCATTTATTAACAAGCGGCTGTGGCTAGCTCATTGAAATCCGCACTCTCTTTGGTTTCCGACCTGCGACAACTTGATATTGATATATTCAATGTATTTACAAATACCCATTTGTTATAGATTTTATTATTTAAGTATAGGTATCGGACAAGGAAATATTTAAATAACATTGCTCAAATTGAATTCTGGGATCGTAGAGCTTGTTTCTTTCTTTGCAGTTATTTTTTATGTTAACCCGGTTATTACGAGTACCTATAATTGTTATTATATAGTGTGATATTTTAAGTTTTGTATTTAATGAAAGTTTTTATGAGGAATATTTTGGAAGAGTAATAAAGTAAAATTATGGTATCTACCTTAAATGTATCTACTCGCGATTTAATGTAATAATAGTTTATTTACAACAACAATAAAAACAAGATAATAATAAAACTACTTAAATTTAAACATACAATAAACTATAAACTATACTAACTATAAATAAAAAAATTGCTACAAACCATCCCCATCAGGCAGAGTGCCCAGTAAGCTAGCAGCATTGCCACGTTGAATAGCTATGCTTATACGCTGGCCCAAGTAGCTGCTAGCTCTGGGGTCCCGGGTGGTTTCTACTATTTTTTTAGAAATATCTTTAAAGAGTTTGTGAGCACCCGTTGTTTTAGTTTCAAATTGTAATTTATTCGCAACAATATTTGCGTAAAATAATATGTAAATAATCATAATTTATTTAATTTTTTTAATTGTTTTATTTAGCCTGTTTTGTTCCACTGCTGGCTGGCAAGGCTTTCTCCTAACCATTCCAATCTGTGGCGGTCTCCCAACAATATCTTTTACGTATGTCGAGATCATCCTACCAACGCTTTCTCAGCTGCCTCGACATATGACTTAGTAATAGAATATAAATAGAATATAAATTTATTTTTCTCATCACAAACAGGCCCAAAAGTTAAGAAAATACTTGAAAACCTATGACAAACAATATTCAACCTAGTTGGGGTGCCTAAGAAAAGTAAATGAATAGATTACCAGGTTCTACCTCACTGTGGGTACCTTGCCTGCTCATAAAAGTACCAGCCGCATTAACTTCAGTAATTCCGTGATCATGGCGTATATCGGATACTCACATAATAATATAATAAACATGGTAAGAATCCCGTTAATAATTACTATAATGTAAGAGACCGGGATAGTTTAAATAGTTATAATATTATAAACATATTAATAATACACAGTCTTTAAATAAAATTATATATACATTCATACATACATACATAGTCTGTATACACTAATAATACACAGTAAGAGGAGCTCGATAGCGCAATGGTTAAGGCGCCCGGTCTGCGATTGCTGTGGTTAAGCAACTTTCGCAAAGGCCAAAAAATGTATCATCTCGAACTTCTCCGTGCTTCGAAAGGCACGTTAAGCTGTTGGTCCCGGCTGCATTAGCAGTCGTTAAAAGCCACCAATCCGCATTATTACTGGGCCCGCGTGGTGTTTTATGGCCCATTCTCCCTATTCATCCATAGGGCAGGCTCGTGCCCCAGCAGCGGGGATATAAAATGAGCTGATGATGATGATGAATACACAGTCCTGTTAATCGATTAGGAAAAGCTTAGTCTTCATTTCAGTAGTCATACGGAACTAATGGTATCAAACCACAATTTCTCGCATCCAACCCGAGCATCCGTTCAGCTGTCGACGCTTCTATATCAATTCCTAACACTAATAAATATTTGACGAGCAAGCAGATCCGGCTCGTTATTTCCACCACTAATAATTTGGATGTCGCAGCAGTCAAGTAATTATTGGCGCGTATACTAATTAGAATCTAGCCGGTATTTGCTTTGATACATGTAGCTGTATAAGCAATTAGTGAGCACGCTCCAATGACTCGATTACACTGGTAAGTACAATATCTGTTTGCCAGTGGAACGCGGTGACATAATAAGTAAACAATAATTAAATGTTGGAAACCGTCGGTTGAAGTGAAGCTGGTGCGATAGGGCTAGCGCACTATCGCAATATTGTATCCTACGGGTGACCAATATATTAGACAACATCACATGCATTGCTCTGACTCCAGCACGTAGCTTAAGCACTTCTGTTATGGAAATCAGAAACAACGAGGGTACCACAACTACGCAGACCCGAGAAAATAAAGAAAAAGTTCGTTTTTCTGCGTTGATCCGACCGGGAATCGAACCCGGGGCGTCGGAGATGGCAACACCAGAAACCGACGTTTCGAGCCACTCGACTACGGAGGCCGTAAATTCAAATTGCAAGAGCTCCTTAGTAGTATGGTTGCCTAGATTATGTATATGTCATAATCTTAGTATGGAAGATATTTTAGGACGATCAATGACGGCAAATATTGAACATTTATAAAAAAAAAAATTGTCTTTTTTTTTGGATAGAGATTGCTGATTGCCTCGAACGGCATTTTTAGCTTCACCGGGCTTGTTTGGAGGCGGCGAGAAGCTTAAAGGGTTCCTCAAGCCGTGTGAAACGAATAACCTTCGGAGGTTTTCTAGAGGGTACGGCATCACGCACTTAAGTACGTGTCCCCGTGCCCTACTAGATTCTCCGAAGGGTTCGGATCGGATCGGGGAGCGGAACTAACCGAGGACGCCTCTAAAGGCTCGGACCTGGGCTCGGGTTGATCAGGCCGTGGTGGAGGAGAGAAGCGCCCAGGTACATGTCTGTACCTGGTATAGAGCGCGTGTGAACCGGTTCTTCGTACCCTTGTACTACGAGTACGGTGTCTTGGGCCTAAACTAGTGTGCATGTTTAGTGTATTCTGTAAATGTGTAGTGGCAATTAGAGGATCGGCCGGACATTTGGTCCTGGTGGTCATTACCACTAACGTGCATAGGTTGGCGTGGTGATTTTAGTCCGGCCTTTATAGATCTTGTGGTGTGTGAACCCAGCAGTGAGGCCGTAGGTGGAAGCGCAGTTTACCCAGAGTCCTCAAGTACTAGGGCTATATTTTCTTTTACTGTCGGAACACAATAATGCTACTATCACTTATGTTTCGGTGACATACTTAGTTAAGATGGTATCTAGCCAAGCGAATTTAAAACAAGCCCTACCACCAACCAAACTGAGAACAAACACGTACCCATGCTGGGAATCGAAATGAAGACCTCTGATAAACCGGTGGTCTTGAACACTAGACCACAGAAGCGGTTAAAAAATTATAAGCTGATAACAGTAAATTTTTTTTATCTTATAATATTCCAAAGTGTATTTCTTAAGTAATTGTAATTGTAATTTATTTTAATAATAATACTATGTCAGGCCTAGCTTAATGTAAATTATATTATGAATGTACTAACATAGTTCTTAAGTCCATTTGTTACTAACCCTATGAGTCCTTGTTACTTGAATAAAGAAATTGTATTGTATTGTGTAACAAAACGTGACTTCGTTACCATTGCCAAAACCTAACAGCATCTCATAGCTAAACAAAAAAGAAACGTTGTTAAATAAACCTCACACTTGAAACTGTTCCTCGTTGTGGAACAATGCAGACTTCATACAAAACATCACAAAGCATCATTCCTTGCATTTGTTCCCAACAGAACGGTAAAGGGAAGCGTTACATTATGCTTCAACACCTAGTTGAATTTACTGTTATGTCGTGTTCTAGCTCTTTGTCCGAGGTTTGTTTTGTTTGGTTTAATGCTCTAAGGTTTTGTTACTTTACCGTTGAGTGAATATTTTAATTAGTTATTTCACACAAAGTAACAATTTCACTTGGCAAACTTTATTGGTAGACATAGATTCAGTCATAAAAATATATCAACTATACGTCAATTAGTTTCTGACACAAGTACAACTTTAGTCAACATCAAAAAAAATCTAAGTCAAAATCCGATTATGTAAAGTTTTTATACAACAACAAAACTATTTTAATTATTTTTAAGCAAGCACGACGACTAACGTCGTCCATGACGCCCAAGATGGAAGCGCACTTTACCCTGAATCCTTAAATACTGAGAAAGCTATCTTTTCTCTAACTGTCAGAACACAAAATGCTACTAACATTGGTGTTATGGCAACATACTTAGATAAGATGGTGGTACATTTAAACATATACCCCGCTGGGGATCGAGCCGATAGTCCTATTTTAAAAACTACTACATATATAAAAAATAACTGCAAAGAGAAAAAACTGAAAAGAAAAAACAAGCTCTACGATCCCAGAACTCAACATACATACATACATACATACATACATACATACACACACACAGACACACACACACACGCATACATACATACATACATACATACATACATACATACATACATACATACATACATACATACATACATACATACATACATACATACATACATACATACATACATACATACATACATACATACATACATACATACATACATACATACATACATACATCCATACAAACATACAAACATACATACACACATACATCCATACAATACATCCATAGATACATACACTCGAAAAACATAACCCTCCTTCTGACGCAGTCGGGTAAATACTAAACCACAGAAGCAGTTAAAACTATTTATGTTGTTGTCGGATTTTAACGAACTATGAGAAGTTTGATAGGTTCCCCTCAATACCCGTTGGGTTTTGTAAAATTAGTTTAGTTTCCGTTTTAGTTTTCGGTTAGTGAATTTAGTGATGGATGGGGCGGTATCTTGCCGTTTGACAAGTCCCTATAGATGGGTACTTGTTTTCTTAAAAAAAATCAATGAAGTCAAAAAGTGTTTCGACGTATGTTTGCACTTGAATCTAAACTGACCCACAAACTGAGCACGATTGTATGTTATTGTTATGTTATGTATACATGAATAGCAAATAAATATTATATTAATTTTGTAAATTAGTTGGAAATACAATTATCTTACTTAATTTTTTGGGAACGAATTGCATTAATAGCTAAGTGGCCTAATCTTAACAGATTTTTGCTGTTTTGCAAAAAAAAAAAAAAAAAACAATATTTCAGTAGTTCAGTTGGAAGAGCTGTCGCTTGGAGTGCAAATGTGGGTTCAAATTCCACTTGTAAGTCTCTATATAAAATGCTTATTTCAGTATCAGAATCTAGTCAAAATGGGTTGAAGAAGTAAAATAATGATTTAATTTTTTTAAATAGTTTTATCACATTTTCAAGGAGGGTTCACGGTTGAGCCCTGGCAAGGTCTAAACAGGCTGTCACTAGCCTATAAAGCCTGCACCGAAGGCATGAATCCTTTGCTCTTTACATGCACGACGCGGTAACCGCTGGCCGCCGTGATTTCTTCTGTAAACCACTCACGTAAAACTGCCCGGCACCTGCAACCGACGGCCTGGCGCAACTGATACGCTGTAGCGATTTTCAAATGTTTTCGGCCCTAAACAAAATGAAGGCGGTGTGGCGGTGTCGCTGGGAGCGGTGCAGCGATTATGGCCTATTCTGATAGGGCCTTTTCAGACCAGCGTTTTTTAAATAAACCGAATGCGCGTGCATGTTTTCTATTCGGAGTGTGAATGGAGGCTTGATAATTTGCAAAAAAAAGCGGGAATATACCTTTAAGCAGCGATCCCCGCGCTGCCATTTAAACAATTTAAAACAACACTAAGAATATGAGCGCCGCTGCCATAGACACATCAAAGACATTAAATAACAGTATTGGTTCATATAGTTATAAGTTTTTACAAAGTTAGATTCCAATATATGTAAGTTATTTCTTATCCACTATGTATTATTTCCTTTTGTCGCCTTGTTAAATTTGGGTAATAGTACCGAAAAGAAAATACATCTATTTGTTATTTTATTTTTATAAAAAGTAATGTTAATGTTTTTATTGTTAATGTAATGTTTTAACGTTAGATCTTGTGTATTGTGCCACTTTCTTTTCACCTGTGTAACACTTATTTATACCTAAACGCGTGTTCATGACTATGTATGGGTACTGCCGTTCCCACAGCAATGTTAAGGTGTTTGTATTTTAACGAGAATTTTCGTAAACCCATTTTGGCCATAAATATGAGGCTGTACGTCTTGTGTACGGTTCTCCCCCGATAATGTATTTGTGTTTGCGCGAAGGTACATAGGTAGTTTGTAATGATTTGCAAGTGCAATAAAATGTCCATGTAAAAAATTGTGCATGCTGGAGAGTACGATTACCTAAAGAAATTAATTATTTTAAGTTTTTTTATAAAGTGCCTACGTTTTGTGTTTGTGTTTGTAAATTAAGTCCTTACAATGATAAAACAAAAAAAAACCGGTCAAGTGCGAGTCGGAGTCGCCCACCGAGGGTTCCTTACAAATTTATGGTTCCTTACAAATCATCATCAGCTCATAAAGTCCCCACTGCTGGGGCACGAGCCTTCCCTATCGATGGGTAGGGAGAACGGGCCATAAACCACCACGCGGGCCCAGTGCGGATTGGTGGTTGTTAACGACTACTAATACAGCCGGGACCAACGGCTTTACCTGCCTTCCGAAGCACGGAGGAGCTCGAGATAATAAATTGGTCAACTATCCGATGACCGGCCTTTGCGAAAGTTGCTTAACCTTCGCAATCGCAGACCGGACGTGTTAACCACTGCGCCATCGAGCTCCTCATACGTAACGAACGAACGTAACATACTAGTGTTTAAATCATTGCCAATAACGGATTTAGATTATGACTTTATCTTATATTACAGGTAAGAACTTGCCTTTCATGTCACCTGATGTTATACCTGATATTACGATAAGGCCGAAGGTACTACTAAGGTAGGCGCACTTCACCCGGAATCCCCAACTACTGAGGATGGACTGGTCATCAAAGCCCAGCATCCTTATTCGCAGATTTAGGGACAGTCCGAACGCCATCCTGAATACTATTGCTGATAGGCGGAACTCGCCAATGTGGAAAAGTTTTGTGCGGAGAGTGATTAGTGATCACCACCCCAACTACTTTTAATTAATAATCCAAAATAATTTAATACTAACCTACCTAGTTTTTATAAGATTGTTTAACACCATGATTATACACTAACATAGTTTATAAGAATATTATGTATGCTAACACTTATATATGGATCTCGGAGTAAAATATTTTTTAATTTTTAATTTTATTTTTTTATTTATTTAAAGCACAAACACAACTTTCCTGTTCTCTCTTTTCTAGTATCGCTGTATAACATTTTAAAATTAAAAATATACATACCGAATCGCTAGGTTGCATCATTAATTACGGCAGCAGAGATCTCATTTGTCTCATTTGTACAAACACTCGATAATTTGGCCGGAGCACGCGATCTCTCCGTAAATTGGAGTACAGTGCGACCCGGGCACGACCTATTCATTTTATTCCATTTGATGAACCATTTATTATTTCTTTTCGTATGGCTGCCCAAGCGTAGTCTTTTGTTCATGCCGCCATGTTGGCTTCTGACGTGGAACGCATCATGATACTATTCGATAGTTTTGCTCTATTTGCTTTATGGCCTTTTAACACTTTCACAAAGTTATATTTTTGTCCGTCAATGTGCTAATTGATGGCCCAATAAATATAGCCTTTACATGCTTCAAGAATAAAATGTTAAAAAGTAAATAATGGGCATAGCTAATTTTAAAGCGCCTGATCCGTCCGAGGCGTTCTGCTCGTTTCAACACTTTTCAAATATCTGTACTGCACGTTATAAAAATGCACATTTTATTTTTGTATCTTTTAATAGTTCTCATAGTAGCTCTCTCCATCCGACTGCTTGTCTGGAAGAAATCGCTTTAAAGCGATAAGACCGCCAAATTGTAACTTTGTAAACTGTGTGCAATAAAGTATTATCTATGTATCGATCTGTGGTGCGGACAAACCAATACCGGTTTTGGCACAGAATAAGTAATATGGTTTTGGTAACACTGTTAAAAACTAATTATTCATGTTTGAGTGCCTTTGCAAATTTAAATAAACTAGTGGTCGCCCAGTGGTCGAATTTCGACCGTAATTTTATTAAGGCTGCACGGATTGTATCCTAAGCAAAGAAAAATTATAAAAGATAGAATGTGAGCTTGGATTGGCATTATCAGATAACGGCCGCTTCTCTTCCATCTTTGTTGTAAAGAGCACAACGCCTATTAAAGTCTTAAGCTGAGTTACGGACAATGTCAAAATACTAAGAACCTGCCCTAAAATTAGACACTGGCTAAATCGTAGCGAGAGCCATTTTTCAAGAAATTGAATTAAATTGTATATATACGTGTGTGTCAAATACATCATAAATGCGTGTGTGTCAAATACATGGCAGTGTGTGTAATGTTTTTTTGATATAATGTATTTTTATGCATAATTGAAAAAAAAAATTAACATTAGGATAACCTTCTCTATATAAACTATAAGTGTGCGAAATTTCATACTCCTCCGTCCGCGCAATTTTCATAAAAAATGGGTACAAAGTTTTTGCTTCACGTATTAATATATAGAAAAATAGCTACATATCACAATAAAAGGTTGTAAAGGTTGTTGAGGTTCTTGCCCTATAATCGTACATCATTTTATTCCCCGCAGTGACTTGCCACGACTTTTAACCAACACGTTAATATATGTCGAATACCGTTGTCGGTGGCAGATGCAAAGTTTCCGAGATTAGGAGGGTGGTAGGAACGGCAACGTACTCGTATATTTATTCCACGCGTTTGTAAACAAAGTTGTTTACGTGGAACGGAACTCTGCAAAATAGCGTTTGGAGGTGAACTTTAAAAGAGATAGATCGATTCGTTTTTGTCAAAAAATGTATAAAACTAGTTTTTTTTTCGGCTAGCTACGGTCTCTCCTATGACAGAGATTGATGGGTGTTGTTGTTTTCTAGACTAGACGATAGACGATTACGATTTCGACCTTTTGATAAATCACATATAGATTTTATGCTTAGCTTTATGTACGTCATATAATCAAAGTTTTTATGCTTAAAAATGCTAGACGGACTTGAGCAGGAATGGTGTCCGTGTTTTAAATTAAAAGTAAGGTTGCATTATGTTTAAGTTTCTAACGTTTTGCGAGAAATAAGAATGTGATCCAATTTGAGATTTTTTTTTAATATTTTTTAAGTAGGTAATATATTGTCAATTGTATGTTTGTTTTTCTTTTGATATTATTTTTAACTGTAATTAGTTTATTTATCGTTGTAATGTAAACTACCTACTTGAGTGTAATAAATATTTATAATTTATAATTTAATATTAAACTAAAAAATTTAAATTAGCCTTCAAAAAGCTAACAATTTGACTTGGCTATGGAAATTAAGCGACGATTTATCGCATTCAACACGAATATCTCCCAGTTCGTCGTATTAATTTAAATTAATTTAATGCTTCATAATACTTAATTGGATGTGATCCAAACAGTCATCTCCAACGTCAAGTATTGGAGCCAAATGTACGTGCTTATGTTGGATTTGATAAGCCCCATTTATTTGCCTTATGATGATTTCAGTCCAGCAATACTAATACACACCACTCTGGTCCAATGCGGGTTGAATAGAATAGAATAATAATTTATACGGCACACACAGTACAATATATCACTGTAGAGTCTAAAAAATAAATTATATGCAATGATTTTATATAAATGAAGATACGTTACATCTCGTTACATCGACCAATGTATACTATATATAAGTGAATTGTAAGGAGGTTATATGCAGCTCATAGTAAAAGTTAGTTTATGTAAGCCTATGTGAGCCTCTTTATATAGTCTGGATGAATATTTGAATCATCGAACATGTAAAATTAAAAAGGTTTGCAACGGTTTGACACAGTCGTAGACAGGAGCTAGACAGCACGGCTAAGAGCCGAGCCTATAGAAAATTGTAGTGAGCCGAGGAGCTCGGAGATCGATTTAATTTACTGTAATGTTTTTATTGTAATACACAAAGTTAAGTGCAACTGTTATTCTTATTTTATATCATAGTAGGGTTCCCTAAGTAGTGGGACCTTACTTACAGTATACTTATATATAGGTACTTTATACATAAGTGCAATAAATAAATAAAAACTATCAGTTCTCCGACCCATCGCGTTGCATCGAGGAAGTACTTCGTATACGCTTAGCATTTTTTCTGACTTCTTTTTAAAGGGTCATAGCGTGATGTTGAATAGCCTATAGCATCACACAAAAATTGGGCAATCAAAACCCTAAAAATTTTTTTTTGTCTGACTAGCGCGTTCAAACAAGTTTTTGTTCTTCTGTCACAACTCTTCAGCTTTATTATAATTAATTAAATATTCATAAAATTTATAAAATACAGTGAAAAAGGAATCGAACCTGGGTCTTCCGCAATCCGGGCGGCTGCACTGACCGCTAATGATACCAGGAAGGCAGACGTAAGCGCTGAATTTTGTCAATGATTTTTAATTTTTGAGTTTTAATAGCGGCACATTGCGCCATCTATCCAACGGTCATTGCAACCGATGGCCATGCAGATTCACCTTTGCAGATGAAATACCACAAATTTGATAACACAACGCTATAGTAAATTTTACTTTTTATTTTCAAGTGCTAATTTCTGCACTGAAGCTAAATTAAATATTAATAAAATTTATAAAATACAGTGAAAAAATTAAACGCCCACCCAACCCAGCCAGGAATCGTACCTGGGTCTTCCGCAATCCGGGCGGAATTATTTAATTTAGCTTCAGTGCAGCAATTAGCACTTGAAAATAAAAAGTAAAATTTATTTTATAATAAATAAATAAATAGTAAAGATATCATTGATTATATGGTAGGTTTTATCGACTGCGATCTTAAAATAACTTGGACCAACAGCTTCCGAAGCTACAATGCCGTCCTCATTGATGCATTGAGGCACAGTTGCACCTAAACATTAATGTTTTAGTCACAAAAGTTAATACATTACTAGTCAACGAGCTGCCACATCAAATACGGTCTAATCAATAGGCGGGGAATTGGCCATTATAAGGGTTGCAATACACTGATCCAATTATAGCCGATTAGGTGAATTCGACATGTCCGAATTAATGTCATTTGTGTAAAGCCCGTTTGGTGCGTATCGATATCGTATCAAATGGAGTTTGGTTATCATCGAGTTGTTGTAGCTGTGTTATTTTTGTATCCGAAATTTCGTTTAGGTCCAATTTTCATTATGTTTTTTTTTCTTTTATAATTCGATAGGCTTGCATTTGACCACTATCTCACCTGACGGTAAGTGATGATGTAGCCTACGATGTAACATGCTTGCCTAGAAGGTACCGATTCATGTGGCCATGTGCTTGATATGTGGGAAGGAAGCCAAATAGTGGGACGTTTATAGGCTGATGGTGATGATGATGATTATTGTACCACATCGGGGAAGTACTTATTAGCCTTCGAGGATCTTAAGGTGACTCACTTAGATAAGATGGCAGAAGCAGGCGGAAAACTAGCTTTAACACCTTTGCTCTTCAGTGTGGGTAAGTGTAATCATCATCATCATCATCATCATCAGCAGCAGCCCCTCTCAACCCACTGCTGGGCATAGGCCTCTCTTTGTTTATACCATTCGCCTCGATCCTGCGCTAGTCTGGGCCACGTACAACCCAGTCTTGTCAACCCTTCTTGCCGGTCGGTGGACGTCCTCTTTTTCTGTTCTGTCTCTCGGCCACCACTCAGTCAGTTTTCTGGTCCACCTGTCGTCACTCCGTCTGGCCAAGTGTCCTGCCCAACTCCACTTGAGCATCAATATCCGCTCGCGTTTGACTAGTACGGTAGTGTGTTTTTGATCATTATGTAATTAAAATACCTACCATTAAAGAAAACTAGAACAATGTATAGCCCCAGCTGAAAAACGAACCCAGGATCTCTGAAGTATAAGATGCTATTAGCAGGTGGATTTAGAACCAGCCCCAGCTCCAACCATACCGTGTATGATGTGTACCTATATTAACGGCGTCTGTGGTCTAGTGGCTAAGACCACCGGTTTCGACCCAGAGGTCCCGGGTTCGATTCCCAGCGGGGGTTTCATGTTTGTGTCCTCGGTTTGGTTGGTGGTAGGGCTTGTTTGTCCGCCTAGCTAGCTACTACAATCTTATCTAAACTCGCCATAACATCAATGTTTGTAGCATTGTTGTGTTCCGGCAGCTAGAGATAAGATATCCAGTGCCTCACGAGTTGAGGATCCCGGGTGAAGTGCGCTACCATCATTGGCCTTATCATCACCTAACATCAGGTGAGATCCAGGCTCACTTACCCGTTAATATAAAAAAAAATACCGATAGGTATTGAGAAATCAAATCTAGGACCTTCGAGTTTAAGAACAGCGTTTTAACAGACAACAGAAGCAATAATTCGGCACTAAACTCTTTAGGCAACATTGACCATAAAGGAAACGAACCCAATACTTCTACGTATAAGATCGGTGGTCAAAAAGAGGCGGTTATTAACTACGAGACGAGACTAACGTGTATATGTGTTGCTTGAAGTGAATACACTTCATGCATTCATGCATTCATGCTTCAAGCATTCTCGTTCTGACGGCATAGTGTAAGTTATATTTGACATTTGATTACGTTAACGAAAACGAGAATATGTTTGGCAAAATTTTTCGTACGTCGCCAGGAGGCGCTGCTTCAATGCCATACTAATTTTCGTTTTCGTAAACGTAATCGAATGAATACGGTTATTAAACAAAACTCAGCGATAGACGAAAACAGTTTGATATAGTTTTCTTGTATAAAATCGTCAACGGCATTGTAGACAGCCCTTTTCTGCTCTCAAGAATAAATTTTATTATTAAGGCACGCCTACCTGCTCGCCCGTCACGTACACAAGGCGGCAGATCAACCTACCCAAAACTGTCAAATTTCTACAATCAATTGTGAACTTTATTATTTGCTTTTATGGATCAATATTCATTGGAGAAATTTGACAGATTTAGGTAGGTTGATCTGCCGCCGACTGTACATTACATACATTCGTACCACCAGTGCTCCGTAGAAATTATACAAGTAATAGTTTTATTCCTCGTTCATTAAATTTATACAACAAAGTTTTTGAGGATATCGAACTATTTAATGTCTCTTTGAATGGTCTTAAAAATATGTTACTAGAAAAAAATGTGCACTCCCACCAATAACTAGTTTTTGCTTACTCTGCGCACTATTTTTACGTTGTTTGCATTTTGTTTTTTTATTCTATTTTTTAAATTAGTCTATACTCCTAGTATTTTACTTATTATTATCATTTTAATATTTAAAAGATATTGACAGATTATGTATTGTGATTAACAAGCTTTTAAATTTTTATTTTATTTATTTATTAAATTATTTAAAAACTGTTATGCTTTCGGCACTCTTTGTCTGCAATCTGTGTAACATCACTAAGTTATTTTTATTATTGTAATGACTGTTTGTGCCAAAATAAAGAGAAAAAAAAAATTCACACTAGCTTTTCAGTAGTAGAATAATGAAATTGCTTTGTACGGCTCTCTTGAAGTTTGTTGTTACATGACGGACAGCCCTTCATCAGATCAGATTGTAACACAACAGTATCAAACGCAGTGTCTTTCACGGGACAGGGATCCATCTGGTCTTACTTAGCACAACAGTATCAAACAGCGTTACCCTCGTGAACATTAATCCAGGATATGCCTTTGTCGATTCATGCGAAATTGAAGGCGTATTACCTTTGCACCACCATTCAAGTCTTTCTGTGTTTTTCTTTTCAAGTAAGTTAAAGTTAAATCGGTCTAGTAAGAGTGGTTTGCATGGGAAAAGAAAATTGTTGTTTTTACTATTTTCCTCATATTTTTTACGTTTTTCTCTCCATAAGAACCTTCCTTAGACTTCATCAAACACAACAAAAAAAAAATCAGCTAAATCAGTTCAACTGTTCTCGAGTTTTGCAACACATTTAGCGATTCATTTTTATTTATATTTTATATAGATTAACATAAAGTCTTACTGCCGTACGTACTCAGAGACGTCAATTAAGTTTTAATGACAATTAAATGTCTTTCCTTCTCTATTTAGCACTATAAATAAGAGAGTGACAGCAAGAGACTTAATTGTCATTAAAACTTAATAGACATTTCTGAGTACGGCAGTTAATCTTCATGTATGCATGTCAGTAATGATAAGATCAAAGTCAAATAATTTTATTCAACATAAGCCTTCACAGGCACTTTTTGACGTCGAAACTATAAATCATAAAACTAAAAAAATAGTTTAGACTAAACTTCTGAATCTTTCACCGGTTCGAATTTTGGGAGAGCCTTCGACCAAGAAGAGTTGGCAAGAAACTATGACTAACCTATCCTATATCTGCAATTTGTAATGGATCTGTATAACATGAAAATTAAGTCGCAAACATGATGGACACTCAAAGGTCATAAATAACTAGTGGCCGCTCGCGGTTTCACCCGCGTGTTTCCCATTCCTGTGGGAATATCAAGATAAAAAGTATTCTATGTGTGATTCCCTTTTATAAACTATCTGTATGCCGAATTTCATCCAAATCCATTCAGTAGTTTTTACGTGAAAGAGTAACAAACATCCTTACAAACTTTCGCGTTTATAATGTTAGTAGGATTTGAAATTATTTTCAATGGGGAAAATGGTGGGCTACCTGGCAATAGAAAGACAAGCGGCCCGCAAAAACTTAATATCAAAGTTTATAATTGGTAAGTTAACAAGGAGATTGGCGATCAAAGTACATCACGCCAATATCGCACCCCTCCTGTTGCGTAACGAAGTTTGCGCTACGTTACTTAGGTTCTTATCGCTGTTAAGACAAGGCCTATATTGGATGGGCAAACCGCGTATAGTGCGGCAGAGTTTTAGATGAATTTTAGGACATATGCGAATGGCAGAGTAACGAGACGGCGCGGAGGGGCTGTCCCGCCCTAGTCCGTCCCTCCACAAATTGAATTACCAAGCAGTATTCCAATTTAAGCGCTATGCCTAATTTTGCACCCTTTTAGCTCGACACTTTTGTGTACGTCTGACGCTCACAGCGAAATTGGACAGATGCCCTGTGTGTATTTATTTCTGCCTTTCAGCGTTGATTTATTTAAAAAGAGTTTTTGTGTTCACAGTTTATTTACGAATTAGGGGTTATATCTAAAACTGTTTGATGGAACAAAAGGGTACGAGTCATTTTTGGTTATGAAAGCAGGTACTTTGTTATTAAGAAATCTATAGAAACATTTATTGACCTGCACAACTTCACGTTTAGACGAAAACTATTGTAGCCATTATCATCAGTTTACAAATGTTCCACTGGAGGCCTCAGGCTTCCCACATGAACAACTAATTGGTATTAGGTATCATATACATACCTCTATACCCAACGTTTTTTTGATTAAAATGGAACGCGAGTTCAATAGTGTAGAAAGAATTCGAGCATGACCCACCACGCTGATCCAATATGGGTTTGTAATACTATAGCAGTGATTGAATACTTATAAAAAAGTCACGAATCACACAATGACTGACTCGGGCTATTGTACATTTTCCACAAAGTAAATTCGTCACAGAAAAAAGAATGTTAAAACTTGCCACATTTCTATTTTTATGAATTAAATTTGTCATATTTTACTTTCGACCTATGACGAACTTACACATATTTTTAATGCATGTGACGAACTTACTATGTGGCAAATGTATAATGATCCACTAACTCATCAGTGCCCAGCTCAAACTCTTGGACCTAGAATTCAGGTTTAAGAATCTTTATTTCTAATAAGAATTATTAAATTCACTTACATGTGAAACTTACACTCGTTACTAACTTAAATATTAAACTAAAACTCAGATTTTTCTCTTGAGCCATTATTCTACATTATAAAGTAATACATTGCAATTTACTAAGGTAATTCAATAATAAGGACAGAACTTCATCAAAGTATTGTAGACTAAAAATTGAAATAACATCCATATCGGAAACAATAAAACCACAATAGACAGCAAACATTGGTTCAATGCGAAGAAAGTCTGACAGAAAGAGGGCAAATCCAAAAAATTACACTAAGCCCACTGCGTTCGCCCCGAACAGCGTATTGGTCTTACCAACACGATATTAAAATTTTGCATAAAAGTTCTCTTCGTGATGTAGACAAGAGCAAAGAGGGGATTTTTCAAAATTTCTACGGGATCACGGGATACGGGTATTTCGTAGACGAAGTGGCGCTCATTATATAACGGAACTATGGATGCCGATTGTATATGTTCCTGATTTGATTTGTTTAAATTATGTTGCAAATAAATAAACTTTTAGCAAACACAAAGTGTTCTCAGCCGTGGGTGAACATAATCAAAATCATAGATAACTGTAAAGAGAAAGATTTAAAAATATTTAATTTGTAAACAAAAATGTTATTTTTGATGTTAAAGAATGGCGTCGATATTTTTTTTTATATTGACGGGTAGGCACAGTGCCTTCGTCTCACCTGATGTTAAGTGATGATAAGGCCAATTGGTGGAAGCGCACTTCACCCGGGATCCTCAACTAGCCGTACCATAAGGGGCAAGTGACTCAAACACTACACCTCCCCTGTTATTGAAAAAAAAGGAAACAATATAAATTTTGACTTTTTTTTATGTATTGGAAATTAAATTTTAGTTTTTGCCATGGTAAAATAAGATAACAAAACAAATAAGATTTTTGTGAAATGATTAAACAAAATGTTACACAGAGCTTACAAAAATAACATGTTTACGTTTTACAGCTATAAAGAACAGAACCGATTTCACACGACAGAGATAACAAAACAAAACAAACAAATATTTAATTTAAGATCAGACTTAAGACAAAATTTTACAAAAGCTATGATTAATGTATAACAGCATAAAAGAAAACGAACCAAAACCAAAGCAATGAATTTCTTAGCCTTTACATTATTTTTATACTTTTAACAATTTTTGTTTTTAAAATTACTTCCATAATAATTAATGACTGAATTTTAAAATATCAAATAAATACTCTCACTGAGGCACTGGGTATCTTATCTCTAGCACTAATCGAATTGTAAATTTGACATTTAGAATTAAACCATATATCTGAATTTAAAAATCAGGTTACTGAGACAAAATTATGAACGTTTTAAAATAGCTGAATCGAGGCTATCTCGATCGAATAATATACATTCGCTACACACGTACACACCTAGCTAGAACCAGGGTTGTGCATTGATCTCGAAAGATACTTTCAAGAAGTATGAATACTTTTTAGAAGAAGAAGTTCTTTTTTTCTGTAAGAGACGGCAAACGAGCCAGCGGGTCACCTAAAAGTAATCACTGCCATCAATGTTGTTTTTGCGAGCAATCAGTAATTAATAATAAATGGTGACAAGTGACAGTGACAGGTGTCAGTGGTTGCCGATTATCTCTGATCAATAGAGACGGGTGTATACCGTAAAACGATAGAGGGGTAGGAACCGACTTTATCGATTAAGATATATACAGGGTCTAACAAAATCAATAAGCGAACGTTTAAGGGCGGTATATATACATCATTCTGAATACAATAACAAGAAATGGGCTCTACTTTTATAGTGATTTTTCAAAGTTATGTTTTCTAACAAATTAAATCAATTAAAATAATGCACATCATGAAACATGCTGTTTCTTTACTAACACGCACGCAAGCGTCAATAAAAAGATAGTGTACAGATACACGCACAAAATTGAAAAACCATTGTATGACATTCATACACACACGGTGACACGGCTATCTTTGTGTGCGTGTAGTACAGCTGAAAAGGGTTACTTACGGGTTTGAAAAGCGTGTATTTTTTGGTGAATTATGATAATGTTTTGCTGATTATCTCGGTAACGAGTCTGTAGTTTTGGACCAAATTTGGTGAGCATGCTGTGTGATGTATAGATGCTCCCCTTAAATGTTCCTTTATTGATATTGTTAGACCCTATATAGAAATTTAAAGCGTAGTTTTCATTGTAGGTATGTACTCGTATTATTTGCAGTTAGATTCGTCTATAAAGTGAACTTGTTTAATTTTTCGGCAATCAATAAATTTTAATAAAAGTAATTAAGTACTTTGAGGCATAGCTTTCTATAATGTTTACGTAATTAATATTTCGATTTGGATATTCTTTTTATGACGGAGTAGCGCAGTCCAGACTCTTCTGCTACCGAGACACGTTCTGTACCTTTCTGCCCCCAGACCCATTAGAGGTTATCTGTACGAGCTAACAACAAGGATTAACCTCCAACATTACAGATATCTCACCTAGTAACCAACCCTTTTTGTTTAACCCTAATTTTTTTTTTTTTTTTTTTTATCAAGTACCTAGTTACTTTTGTCGACCAAACTGACCTCAGGACTCCCTTATTGTCTTTGTATTAGTGTTAAAAACAATACACATAGTTTATTCACTAAAACTGTAAATCCACACTTATTGTATTGTTATCCTACTAATATTATAAACGCGAACGTTTGTAAGTATGGATGTTTGTTACTCTTTCACGAAAAACTACTAAAAGGATTTAGATGAAATTCGGCATACAGATAGTTTATAACCGGGAATAACACATAGGATACTTTTTATCCCGATATTCCCATGGGAACGGGAACCACGCGGGTGAAACCGCGAGCGGTCACTAGTATTTAATATTTTTAATAAAATACCATATTCTGTTAAGTGTAAAGCGTTTTTATTTTATTTTATTTTCTTGTAGCCTCCCCATAGGAGGAGTAGAAGACCCGCATTAATGGACACTAATGGACACCCGCAACAATAGAAAAATCGCAGATGCGTTGCCAGTTATCACGGAAAGAGTAAACTCGTTTCTTAAAACTCATCACCGTCTTCTCGTCACCGTTATGCAAAATGTTTTTCAGTTACTTACAACATTGAGACATGTAATCATCTTTGTTGCCTGGAAGCAAAAACAACGCGGTGTTCGAGCTTGTTCTTCCGCGGACCTCTAGGATGTGGTTGAATGACTGAGGTTCTTCAAGAAGACTGTAAATAGCGCTCTTAAAGTCGACAACGCATATGAAGTTCACCGGATGCTGCAGATGACCATCATCATCATCATCACATCATCACCAGCTCATTATGTGTCCACTGCTGGGGCACGAGCCTTCCCTGTGGATGAATAGGGGGGGCGGGCCATAAACCACCACGCGGGCTCAGTGCGGATTGGCAGTTGTTAACGACTGCTTATGCAGCCGGAACCAACGGCTTTACGTGCCTTTCGAAGCACGGACGAGATCGACATGATACGTTTTTGGTCACCCACCCGATAACCGGCCTTTGCGAAAGTTGCTTAATCTCAGCACTCGCAGACCGGGCGCGTTAATCATTGCGCCATCGAGCACCTCGAGGATATCTTCACGAAATTATCATGCACGTTTGATATCTTTCTAAAATTAAAACAAATCAAAGACTTCTTTCGGCACATTCGAGGCTGATTACATTTTTAATTTTTGGGCTAATGTTAAAGTTTTGAACTGCTCACTGTCACGCACTGAACCGAGTAATATAATTACCGGCTGTAGGGTTTTTTTTTTAAATAATAGGATAGAAAAGAAAAGTACCTATAGATTATATTTTCATTAATTTTCAGAATTTCATCTCATTTTCATTTTCAGGATTTTCAGAATTTCATTAATTGATGGATATTGGATAAGATAAAAAATAATAATAACTATATTTAAAGTTAATATTTTATTAAAATTAATGGTTGGTGTACAACCCTACTGCGTACTGCGACTCCTTGTTAACGCAGCGAACCGAGTAATTCACTTGCAGATCAGACGTTCATGGCAGAGTCATAGCGTAAACAATCAGTTGGAATATCTATAACATTTCAAACTTTTGCGCTGCATTTTATCACTGTTTATTCAACCATCTCAATAAATAAAAATATGTTATTTTAAATTTAATAACAGGGTCTTGGTACCGAGTTTATAGTTAATAAAATATGTGTGTGTGTGTGTGTGTGTGTGTGTGTGTGTGTGTGTGTGTGTGTGTGTGTGTTTGTGTGTGTGTGCGTGTGTTTGTGTGTGTGTGTGTTTGTGTGTTTGTGTGTGTGTGTGTGTGTGTGTGTTTGTGTGTTTGTGTGTGTGTGTGTGTGTGTGTGTGTGTGTGTGTTTGTGTGTGTGTGTCTGGGTGAGTGTGTGTGTGAGGGTGTGTGTGTGTGTGTGTAACCTTAATTTACTTTTTTAAACATATTGGACAGATAAAGTCAAGTACATAGAGGTCCTCAAACGAATGGCGAAAAAGGTAGGTAGTAAAGCAACGGAAGGTTGCCTACTTGGGCCATGTTCTGCGTAACGAGAGATACCAGCTCTTACGTACCATTATGATGGGAAAAATTGGTGGAAAAAGAATGGTTGAAAGAAGAAAAATGTCATAACTTCGTAACATCAGAGAATGGACCGGTAACAATACCGTGGAACAATAATTTAGACTTGCTCTGGATAAGTTTAGATTTCGTTAACCGACTGCTGACCTTCAGTAATAGAGAGGCACCATAAGAAGAAGATATTATTTGGTTCATTTCTTTATAAACACCGGAAATCTAAGAATTTATGCGTGCCAACTCACCTACCTTTTATTGACAATTCCTAAAACGATTTATAACTTGTTATTCACTTTGAAGTCTAATCGTCTTTCTGAGATGTTAGTTTAGGACCAGTTTGAACTTAACGTCAGGTAATTGTCGTTGGACGTTTAGGTCTACAACATCAATGTCAATCGGACCCATTTGCTATTGGAGACTAAAGCCACAGTACAGCCTCAAGGAGTAGATCATGCTTTGCCACTTCAGACACCATAATGTATATAAAATATTCTGCAGCTGTGGTAGTTCATCTTCTCCTTCTGCTTCTTCAAGTGCCTCTCCATTACTAGATGTATAACGAACTTTTCTCTATCTTGCGCCAATCAAAACAGTTCCTCAACCCTGGCAATGCCTGTCCAATCTCGGATGTTCTGAAGCCATTTTTGTCTTGCGTCCAGCGCGTCGTTGCCTGGATTCCTACGTTTATTTAAGAGACCTCGTGGTGCCTAAAACGATTAAATTAAATTCAGAAACACTCCTAAAACGTAACACTGCGCACTGTAACAGCAGTCAGCCCGTGACGGCCGGTGACACTCGGTCGAAACGTCGGGTAAGTACTGGACGCTTCGTAAAAGTGTCCTTTTTAGTTTCGTATAAGTATACTATTAGTAATAGTGTCCTAGGTATAATTTTATGAGTAAAAAGGTAAAAATATACAAAAGGTCACATAATTTTTACGCACATTACGCGTGATAACACCCCGCAGACCGGCAATTTAAACACTTAAATGTTTTCAAAACACTTATATATTTAAAACTACAGAGTATAAATGTAAGTATATATATATATATATATAGCTACTGTCAGCACTTATTATTGAACTAAGACCATTGTCAATACTTAATAGTGTAATTTGTTATTATTTATCAATTATACTTTGTTAAAAACGTCTATTTTGTGTTGTGGTAACAATAATATTCGTTACCTATTAATTTACAATGTTTGTTTAAATGCGATAACACCTGCGCGCGCAGGTGCGCGCAGGTAGAAACGGCCCCACTGACAAGGCCGCGTAGCGTGTACTATAAAAAGGTTTTCGCACAAACAACATGTTTCATTCGTCTACTGCGCTTCAAAGCTAACACAGCTCGAACCAAGTCTTGTTGCTCGCCCAAATCTGTGACAAGAGCTGTACTCTGTTATTTATTTACAACGTGTATGTATGATTATTCATTATTATTAACTATGGTCTATACTAAATGCATGCATAACTATTTTACAAATTATATTTAAATTAAATAAACATTGTAGTAAAGCTAACGAAGCCTTTCATAATTAAAATGATTATTCCTGATCCAATACGTTTCATTTTTATACCCCTTTATGAGTTGTGAAGGCAAATACGATCTCGGCTGTCTAACATCTCAGAAGTGGGATTTGTTACCGAATAGGATTAGTTTTTTTTTTTTTTTTCCCCTTTTTCTATTATTTACAAATGCATGTTGAAAACATAGTTTTCGGGTGAAGATTATTTCCTTCTAGCATGATAAATAACTTCATGACTATAGACTCATGGCCAACGTAAGTAATTCTTTTAATAAATATGGGTAGCAAGCTAACTTGTTGCTTATTACGTGTATTACTATATTTTATTCTATCCCTGGTTGTGAGGATCTGCAAAATAACTTTTCGTAGCTATTTAAATATGGTAGCTGTTGGTATTGCTAAAAATAATCAAATTAAATTAATCTGACTTGACATAGTAACGAGATCTTTTAAAGAAGTGCTTTTATGCTTATTGTTGATTCTATTTTTTTTTAAATATACCATGCCCATGAATAAAACTTCTTTAAAAACATGAACAGGCAATCTGCGTAATCTTTTTATTATTTTTCAAGCTCAAATGGAACATCAACTCTATGAGCCATCGCAGCTGACAACGTCAACGTTGCGGGAGCCGGAAGAGCCGTCTGCGCCAGAAAGCGAGAGCCGAAGCCCGCCTCGCAGCCTTATTCTGGGTGTACCTGTGTCCAGCCTTAAACTGAGCCAAGATAAGGTGGGCGATTGCCGTGAACAATCGCATCGCTGTAGCAGCAGGCAGTCACGCAGTCACCGCAGAAGCCAGTCAAGCAGCCACCATAGGCGGTCCAGCAGACGGTCACGCAACCGCCGCAGCAGGCGGTCACGCAGCCGCCGCAGCGGGCGGTCACGCAGCCGCCGCTGCAGGCGGTCACGCAGCCGCCGCAGCAGGCGGTCACGCAGCCGCCGCAGCAGGCGGTCACGCAGCCGCCGCAGCAGGCGGTCACGCAGCCGCCACAGCAGGCGGTCACGCAGCCAGCGCAGCAAGCGTTCATGCAGCCACCGCAGCAGGCGGTCACGCAGCCACCGCGTTGGGAGTGCGCGCAGCCACCGTGGCGTGCAGTCGCGCAGTCCTTGCAGTGTGCGGTCACGCAGTCGCCACAACGAGCGATCGCGTGACCGCAGCAGTGAAGGATTGCCGCAGCAAGGTCAGTCTTTTAATGTAAAACCAATTCAGGAACTCGGTGAATCGATTTCTAGTACTCATGGTCTTGTGAACATAGCGAAACTTGTTCAAGTGTTAAAGTCGTTAAATCACAAAGATTCTTTGGATAAACTGGGGTCCGTAAATAATACTATACCAGAATTTGATCCGAATAGGAAGGAACAAACAATGACTATGTGGCTACACAAGGTCAATGAATGTGCTACTATTTATGATTGGTCAGAAAAACAGATCATTCACTTTGCATTACCTAAATTAAGAGGAGTAGCCCAAAGATGGTATGAAGGTCTACCAACCGTTCTTTACTCTTGGACAGAATGGCAACATAAACTTCTTTCCGCTTTTCCATCCGAAGAGAATTATGGCCAAATGCTTAGTGATATGTTATCAAAGAGAGCACGTTTTTCCGATTCACTAGAAGATTATTATTATGAAAAGATAGGGTTAATAAATAGATGTGAAATAGTTGGCACTCGTGCTGTTGAATGCATACTCCATGGTATTGACGATAGGTCCGTTAGATTAGGGGCTGAAGCCGTTAAGTTTGATGACCCGGACAAGCTGTTGTCTTACTTGCGTAACGCTAGGAATATTAAAACCCTTAACGACCGTAAAGTTACCAGTAAAGGTTCTTTCAATAAAAATTATGAGCCTACACAACCTCGCCAGCTAGTAAAATCTACTCGATGCTTAAATTGTAGGCAAGATGGCCATATGTTTGCTCAATGTAAGCTTCCACTAAAAAAATGCGCTAAATGTGGCAAAATCGGGCACGAAACTGAGCAATGTTATTCGAAGATGCCAGTTCCAAACAAATCTGTCTTGCGAGTTGCTAGCGACGACATGGTGCACAGGTTTCAACAATCTGACCCAGATTGTGCTAAGTCAAATCAGAAATACTTCAAACAGGCAATTGTAAATGGTGTAACTATGCCAGCCTTTATTGACTTTGGAAGTGAGTGCTCAATGATAAAAAATTCCGAATTTAAAAAAATAAGTGCTGTATTTAGTTCATTAGATTTACCGTTACTAAGGGGTTTTGGGAACTCTATAGTAAAAGCATTAGGGAAATGCAATGTAAAGATAATCATAGATGGCATAACTGCTAAAATTGATCTCATTATCGTCCCTGATGATGCTATGCACGTACCTCTAATGATTGGTCAAACCTTTACAGAACAATCACATATAGTAATTAAAAAAACGAGTGATGTTTTGGAAATTTCAGACTTGCAATTATTTGAAAAACCAGAATATAAAATCAAGCTATTTTGTAAAAGCGACTGTAAGGTGTCAGGCTTATCGATAATTGAAGTTTATACAGATGACCCTTACTTTGAAGGAGAAATATTTGTTGAGGGCTCATTAAGATATAGCGGTGATATACGTTATTCGGTATCATCAGGATTGTACCATATTCAAAAGGGACAGGGTCATATAGTGGTTAGTTGTGCACCATCGTCTGAACTGACCTTGCATACGGAATCTGTACTCGCTCGAGGTAGACTTGCTCACGAAGATACTTGCATGCAAGTTTCACATTGCTCAAGCTATGGCCGTCGTTCCATATTGGAATCTGACTTAAATGTAAATAAAGATTTACTCCTGCAACATAAACAACAGTTGCTTATTTTATTAAACAAGTTTAGAGAGTGTTTTGCTTTTGATACTACTGAGTTGAGTAGCACTACGGCTGGGCATTTAAAGATTGTCTTGAATGATAATGAGCCAGTAGTTTATAGACCTTACCGATTAGCGATCAAAGAAAAAGAAAAAGTTAGAGATATGGTTAACGAATTATTAAACAATGACATTATACGTCCATCTACCTCAGCTTATGCAAGCCCTATAGTACTTGTAAAAAAAAAAACTGGTGAACTGCGCCTATGTATTGATTACCGCGCATTAAATAAAAAAACGATTAAGGAAAACTACCCTATGCCTTTAATAGATGATCAATTAGATATTTTAGCAGGATGTAGGTATTTTACAACTCTTGACCTTGCATCTGGCTACTATCAAGTGCCTATTAGAGAAGAAGACAAACACAAAACCGCTTTTGTCACACCCGATGGACACTATGAGTTCAATCGAATGCCATTTGGACTTGCAAATGCCCCTGCTACTTTTCAGAGGTTAATGAATCAAGTTTTGGGAAGTGTTCGTCATAATGGCACATTGGCCTATTTAGATGACGTCATTATTTCATCTAAAACTATTTCTGAAGGCATGGAAAAATTACAAGGTGTGTTACAACTATTTAAAGAAGCTAAACTGTCTCTTAAACCATCCAAATGTCACTTTTTCAAACGTAACGTTGAATATTTAGGTTTTGAAGTGTCCGAAAATGGTATCCGCCCAGGAACTGGGAAAATTGAAGCTGTTAAGCAGTTCCCAACTCCTCGAAATCAGCACAATGTCCGACAATTTTTAGGATTGGCTAGTTTCTTTCGGCGTTTTGTGCCAAAATTTTCCATTATTGCTAAATCACTAACTCACTTGTTAAAAAAGGACGTAGCGTGGTTGTGGGGTCCTGAACAAGAAAAGGCTTTTCGGGTTCTACAAACAGAATTATCCCAAAAACCTACTTTAGCGCTTTACAATCCAGAGTCAGAAACGGAGTTACATACTGATGCCTGTAAGGTTGGTTTGGGGGGGATCCTTTTGCAAAGAGATAGTAACCGTGTTCTTAAGCCAATTGCATATTTTAGTAGACAGACTACGCCCGAGGAACAAAATTATTCCTCCTACGACTTGGAAACACTAGCAGTTGTATCCTCACTTCACAAATTTAGAGTCTACCTAATTGGTGTCCCGTTTAAGATCGTAACCGATTGCAATTCCTTGAAAGCAACGTTCCAAAAACGAGATATGCTACCCCGTGTGGCACGGTGGTGGGAACAAATGCAAGAATTCAATTTCATAATTGAGTACAGACCCGGTACATCTATGTCACACGTCGATGCACTGAGCCGGAATCCAGTTTCTAGTTTGGATAGTTTTAATATATTAACGGTAGTAGACACCAACTGGTTAGTTACGATACAGAAAGCTGATGACGATATTCAAAGAACAATAGGAATACTCAAAGACCCAGATTTTGAAAATTATGTTAATATTAAATCTAACTTTAAACTAAAGAATGACAAACTGTATCGAATCACTTCTGATGGTGATCGATGGGTCGTGCCGAAAGGCGTACGTTGGCAAATTTTGAAACAAAACCATGACGACATAGGTCATTTTGCGTATGAGAAGACTTTAGAGAAAGTTAAATCTAGCTATTGGTTCCCAAAAATGAGACGATTTATAAAAAAATATGTTGACTCTTGTTTGGAGTGCGCTTACTCAAAGTCGTCGACTAATAAAAAACCCGGTTTTCTTCATCCAATTCCAAAAATAGCCACCCCTTTTGACACGATTCATATAGATCACACAGGGCCTTTTGTACGTAGTAGTAGAGGCAGTATGTACATTCTAGTGATAATAGACGCATTTACAAAATTTATTTATTTAAAGCCAGTTAGGAATACTAAAACCCAAACTACTATAAACGTACTAAAAGAGTATGTTGGTATCTTTGGCGTACCAAGACGCATCATTTCAGACAGGGGAACCTCGTTTACTAGTGCCAATTTTAAGGCGTTCATTTTAGAAAAAGGTATTAGTCATATATTGAACGCAGTGGCCACCCCCAGGGCAAACGGACAGGTGGAACGATATAATAAAATTATAGTAGATTCACTTACGGCAAAGTCGGTTGGCATGCCTGAAAACAAATGGGACGACCACCTGCCTGACGTACAATGGGGTATGAATAATACTTTCAATAAAAGTATAAATCGAACACCCACTGAAGCACTTTTTGGCAAAAGATTAACTGGGGCTAGTGAAAGTAGGATAGTGTCTGAATTGGGAGAAGATATAACTTCAGTCAAAAATGATCAGGATATAACTAAAGTCAGAGAAGAAATAAGTTCACATATTCAAACTAACCAAAAAAAAGAGAAACATTATTTTGACAAGAAAAGATGTGAACCAATTAAATACAAAGTTGACGATTTGGTTCGGGTGGAACGCCAAATACCATCAACAGGGCAAAGTAAGAAATTGATTCCTAAATTTCAGGGCCCTTATAGAATCACAAAGGTTCTCGATCATGACCGGTATGAAATAAAAGATACCCCTCTCACTAAAAAGGGGAATAGAATTTATTCAGGTGTAGTAGCTGTAGATAAAATGAGGCCATGGCTAAGTTTCAATAGACCTCATGATAGTGACACAGATTTATCCATAGAATCTGAATAGTAATAAAGTAATTTTACACTTGTTGTTAAAGTTTATTTTATCAGAATGCTTTTAAATCTAATAATGAGCAGAAGGGCTCTAATTGTTAGTGATGAGCGGAAGGGCTCTAGTTATTAGTAATGAGCAGAAGGGCTCTATTTATTGTAAAGAGCAGAAGGGCTCTATTAAGTGTAATGAGCAGAAGGGCTCTATTTTATTGTAAAGAGCAGAAAGGCTCTATTGATTAGTAATGAGCAGAAGGGCTCTATTTTATTGTAAAGAGCAGAATAACTCTATTGATTAGTAATGAGCAAAAAGGCTCTACTTTTAATTTAAGAGACTAAATATAGCTAAACTTTCTATGTATGTATATCTCTTTTAAGATGCATGTTTTATATTTATATTCTTTCACAGAGCCACAAATTCTGTCAATTAATAATAAAGATTAAAATACAAAAAAGTAAATAAAATAATAATAATAATAATAATATTTGTTTGCAATCCTTTTAAAATACTATATTAAAGACAATTTATTAATATTAGAACGCGAGGCCGCGTACTCTATTAGGATGGCCGACTGTCAGCACTTATTATTGAACTAAGACCATTGTCAATACTTAATAGTGTAATTTGTTATTATTTATCAATTATACTTTGTTAAAAACGTCTATTTTGTGTTGTGGTAACAATAATATTCGTTACCTATTAATTTACAATGTTTGTTTAAATGCGATAACACCTGCGCGCGCAGGTGCGCGCAGGTAGAAACGGCCCCACTGACAAGGCCGCGTAGCGTGTACTATAAAAAGGTTTTCGCACAAACAACATGTTTCATTCGTCTACTGCGCTTCAAAGCTAACACAGCTCGAACCAAGTCTTGTTGCTCGCCCAAATCTGTGACAAGAGCTGTACTCTGTTATTTATTTACAACGTGTATGTATGATTATTCATTATTATTAACTATGGTCTATACTAAATGCATGCATAACTATTTTACAAATTATATTTAAATTAAATAAACATTGTAGTAAAGCTAACGAAGCCTTTCATAATTAAAATGATTATTCCTGATCCAATACGTTTCATTTTTATACCCCTTTATGAGTTGTGAAGGCAAATACGATCTCGGCTGTCTAACACTACTATATATATAGTAGCTAAAGCATTCGTTTTATGAAAATTTGAATCGACGACGGTACCACAACCACCCAGACCGGACACAATATCGAACCGAACCGACGACCGGGAAAAGAAATCGACCTTCAGAGTTAGCGCCGCCTAAAGTCCGGCGTGCAAGCCACTTGGCTACGTAAGTCATGTAGTTTGCGTTAAACTTCGCTACACATTCTATTTATTAATATGAAATATTTCTCTAGAGCTTATATAGCGAATAATAAACTTACTATTAAGGTTATACTATGTCAAAGGCGTCTGTTGTCGTCTGAATCAGTGTGCACTATATTATTATGTCTGATAGGCAACATCCTTAGCTCTAACGATGCAGTGGGTCGGGTAATTTGATCAGAGACAGGCCCCCACCCGGCACAAATGTGACTTGATTTGAAAGATGTAGAAAATTAGACCTGTTTTAGCGGAGTAGTAAAGGAAAATACTTACTTACCGACCTACTTGGCAGTTTTCATTAGTTTGAGACTGACAATCTCTTGAAATTCCTTTTTGTTTTTCTTGTTTTGAGATTTGTTTTTTACGAGTATAATAATAAATTACTTCTAACTATGGATTCAAAGCAGGAAATCTTCTAACATATAAAGAGAAAAGTCATATTTTTGGTATACAGAAAATACGGAGCATGTTTATCACGAAATAATTAAATTTACCATAGCGGTAAAATGTACCTTGGCGGTACTAAGTTATAATAAGTTAAAGTTGTAACACTTTTTACATCACTTAGAGGCAAATAAGAAAATTGAATTGAATTGAATTTATTTAAAGTCACTGTAAAATTGTGTGAAATTAAATATTAACGTCACTGTACGTTACGATATTCTAAAGCCTTACCAGCCTCCGGTCCGAAGGTAACAGCTTCGTAAAAAGCCTTTCCAGAACTATATATTTTAATATGGATCATAAATGGAATTTTAAGGAAATTTTGCAAAAAATATGTAAATAAAACGTAAACATAATATGTACATACAAAGAAAACACAACAGTAAATTGCCTATAACTGTCCCACTGTTAGGCAAATGCTCTCATTGAAATCTAATCAACACTACAAATTGATGGGTAAGTATTGGCTTAGATAAATGATTGGTCTCGCGCGCTCGACTAGATACCGCGCTACCTAAAAACAATAAATTCAAATTCAAATTTAAAAATCATTTATTCAGTTTAGGCTACAAGTAGCTCTTATGAATGTCGCTATGCCATCGGTTCGTAAGTCTACTCTGGGCGGGAGATCTTGCACTGAGAAGAACCGGCAAGAAACTCAGCAAGTGTCCAGCTCTTTTCTCCCTTACAGCGTCAAAAAAATAAAAATTGGAAAATGCCCTATCATAGCAGGACACTTTCCATTACAAATAAACACAAAAAATATAGAAGACAACCACAACATGTCAAAAAACAAAAAAAATAAACAAATCTAATATATCAAATTTACATAAATAGCTCCGTGAATGCGGCAACTCTATCGAGACCAATCACCGAGCGCGCGAATCCAATCATTTGTCTAAGGGAATAGCCAATAGGCTTAATCACCACGCTTGCCAAATGCAAACCTCCGAAACACACTAAGCCCTTCCTGGGAATTGAACCAGGGACCTTCGGGTGTCGGCCGAGCGCCTGGGTGACCATTCTGAACACGAGGTAACTAGTAGGTAAAAAGCTCTAAACTGTTTTTCAAAAGTTCATTTTGCTGTGATTATTTCACCCCGCGTGGTTCCCGTTCCCGTGGGAATATCGGGATAAAAAGTATCCTATGTATTAATCCAGATTATAAACTATCTGTATGCCGAATTTCATTCAAATACATTCAGTAGTTTTTACGTGAAAGAGTAACAAACATCCATTCATACTTACAAACTTTCGCGTTTATAATATTAGTAGGATAAACAAACAATAGCATGTAATCATTTGTATTAATAATGACTCTTTAAGTAGTTTGTAACATTTTTAACAATTACAATGTTTATATATTATTATGTGTGATTGTATGACATGCACGTAACTATCGGAACGGAGTAGATCTCAGTCCTCTCTCCGATTCAGCAAACAAATGGATAATTTAGTTGGAAACTTGTCAGCGGGCTCTTGATCCCGGGTCGGACCTTGTTCTGTAGTTAAGGTTAACGGATCAAGTCTGTTTAGTTTGCGTATTTATCAAACATTGAAGGTGAGACCGTTCACTTCAAAGTTATTGAAAGGTGAACTACATTGAAGGTATAATTAATTATGAATTGATGAAATTGCCTTATGAAAGTTAATCAAAGTAATTTACTCAATTTTAATATTTCACTTTTGGTGCGGGGAAAGTTTGTTGACAATCGGTCTTGCATGTGATTTTATTAGCGAAGTCTTTTGTAGCTTTAAAAATGTAACTTTGAATTAATATAATTACCGCCTACAGTTTAATTCCGACCTACGAATGTAGTATGTCGTCAGCGTTGTCTCGTGAAGTTTATGTATTATTAGCAACGGTCGTCGGTAACTTCTAACACGTAAAAATCCATATCCCTCCACGATGATGACGTCAAAATCCATCATCTCAGCCGAAAGACGTACTGCTGTACAAGAGTCTTCCTTAAGGATATCCACAATTGCCGGTTTTATGCTGCTCGCATCTATTGGTTACCCGAAAAAAGCCATTTCCCGTGCTAATTTTGTATGAAAAATATGAGCGTTTTAGTCCAGTAATTTGAGCTTTGTGATGTTATCACATAATCATGATTCGTAATTAATAGTAAGAAATAAAATTCAAACAGATATAAAAAACCAATGAGTCTTATAAGCATAATTTGTTTACAAGCCTAAATGCTAATTTCTAATTTAAGCAGGTATTTTTTAGTTGAACAAATAAAAAACATTATTATATTTTATTATAATTATCAAAATGCATCAGCCCAACTGTAATCCACTTACCGCAGAGCTACATATCACGCAGTGGTCTAAAGCGACTAGAAGTGGCATAATTTCACTTTGAGCATGGCGCGGCGTCTATTACTACAGCTTACAGCAAATAAAAGGACAATTTGCTAGGAACTTGTCCAAAGTTGGACTATGCCTGTCCCCGGGCGTCGTCGCTTTGTCCTTCTTATTAAATAGTTTCAGTTTGAGAATTGTGCATAAATAATGTCTGACGATATTATTGTCTTTGGATGAGAATGAACGTTGAATTGAATTTAACAGTCTGTACTTTTTCGACGTTCATATGCAAATAAAATAAAGCATTTTTGATTATTTTTTAAACACTAAATTAAGAGTATTGGTACCATTACTGTTCTTTTTGAAGAAAAAAGTATATGACCAGTGTGTTCTTCTGGTTCTGACTTATGGTTGCGAAACATGGACTTTAACTGTCGGCATGGTACAAAAGCTGAAGGTAACACAAAGGGCCATGGAGCGATCTATGCTAGGAGTATCCCTGCGAGACAGAATACGCAACACCACCATACGCCAACGCACCAAGGTTACAAGCTCGTCCTAAACGACCCCGACGATCCCATAACAGTTGCGAACGCCCCCCCGCCCGATCCTCTAAATGACAGCACACATTTACAGAATACACTAAACATACACACTAATTTAGGCCCAAGACACCGTACTCGTAGAACAAGGGTACGAAGAACCGGTTCACACGCGCTCTACACCAGGTACAGAGATGTACCTGGGCGCTTCTCTCCTCCTCCACGGCCCGGTCTACCCGAGCCGAGGTCCGTGCCTTTTTAGGCGCCCTCGGGTGGTTCCGCTCCCCGATCCGACCCGAACCCTTCGGAGACTCTGGGAGGGCACGGGAACGTGCACTTTTAAGTGTGCGATGCCGTACCCTCTAGAAATCCTCCGAAGGTGATTCGTTTCAACACGGCTTGAGGTACCCTATACGAACCTCATCATCATCTCAGCTAAAAGACGTCCACTGCTGGACAAAGGCCTCCTCCAAGATGGGGGGTTTTTTTTTATTTTTTTATATTAGAAGGAGGCAAACGAGCAGGCGGGTCACCTGATGGAAAGCAATCACCGCCGCCCATGGACACCCGCAAAACCAGAGGAATCACAGATGCGTTGCCGGCCTTTATTTGCCATAATCGCCACGCTTGGCAGACGGGTACGAACCTCGCCACCCTAAAAAAGCCCAGTGAAGCTGAACATGCTCCCAGTGGCAATCAGCAGTCCCTCTCCAAAATAAAAAACCCAAGGTTACAGACGTCGGAAAACGGGTAGCGCAACTAAAATGGCAATGGGCGGAGCACATTTCTCTCAGGGACGACGGTAGATAGAGCGAGAGAGAGAGAGAGTTCTGGCGTGAAGACCCCGAACAGGCAGTAGAAGTGTTGGTCTGATGATATTAAAATGTCAGCAGGCCCTACCTGGCTCAGAAAGGCCACAGTCCGCACAGTATGGAGAAAAATTGGAGAGGCAATACGTCCAGCAGTGGCTATCACTATTCCTGAAAGGAAGGAAGGACTGTTTTTTTCTTTGACTGACTTTTATTCTTTTTATCCCAAATAGAACTTCCATAGAGTAAGAGACAGGGCTAAACTTGGATAATAAATTAAGTAGTTAAGTTCTCAATATTGCAGTTTTGTGTTCTCCCGCCTTTAACCACACCATTGCATTTGTCTAAATGTAAACTATAATTCTCAGACACAGAGGTACCGTGTTCGTATTCAGAGGGAGGGAGTAGTTAGTTAGTTAGTAGTAGTTATATTAGTAGTTGGTAGGTCTTGTTCCAATCACGAGTTTATCGTAATTTTCATATTATATTTAAATTATATTTTTTATTGTTGGCCTATTCGCCTCCTACGATTCCGAATAACAGAATACCACAATAAAACATAAAAAAGAATGTCGACAATTCTCTTTTGAATTAGCAGAAACATTTTTCATTAGGATAATGAAAATTAAAAATACCGGTAATACCTACTACAGCAAGCTAGTTGCGTGGGAAAGTTCATTTTTCTTTAGATCGTCCGCACACTGGGCCACAGCCACTGGTGGCCGCCACAAGTTGCGGACGAGATTTTTCATACATCTTGTATGGCACCGGTGCAAATTGAGCGTTCGAGTGGCCACGTCCGGGCCACAAGCTACGGTAGTCGGCAGCGCTCGCTACTTGAGGCCGCGTTTTTCGCCCGCCTCCGGCACACACTCGGCCATAGCCGCCGGCTTCTCCCCGCTAGTCAAAGACTACTGACTACTGAGAAATTAACGAATCTCGTCTAGCCACTAGTGGCTGTGTTAAGTGGCTTGACTTATCTACTAATGGGTGCGGCTGCTGGTGCTGGACCAATAGTGGTAACGTTTGGTGGCCATCACTAGTGGTCCAGTTTAACCACTAGAGGTCGCGAATGGTGGTCGTCATTAAGTGGTTCAGTTTAACCATTAGTGATTTATTTTGGTGTCCGCTACTAGTGGTCTAGTTTAACAACTAATGGTCGCGATTGGTGGCCGCCACTTGTGGTCCAGTCTAACCAATAGTGGTCGCGTTTCGTAGCCACCACTAGTGGTTCAGTTTAACAAATGTGTTTGCCTTTGGTAGCCATCACTAGTGGTCCAGTTTAACCAATAGTGGTCACGTTTGGTGGTTGTCGCTAGTTGGCCAGTTTAAACACTTCTAGTCACGTTCGGTGACCGCCACTAGTGGTCCAGTTTAACCACTAGTGGTCGCGTTTTTTTGCCTCCACTAGTGGTCAAGTTTAACTACTAATGGTCCGTTTTAACTTAGTGTGCGGTCGCTCTTAATCTCGCCGGCTTAGAGGTCGGTTCTCGATCGAGTAGCTGCGACGTTGAGGCGGTCGTTTCGGACACCCGTCCTTGATTGATGTTGGAAGAATTTGATACGCACAATTTTATTCTCTAATTCAATTTTTCGAAAGTTGTAACACGATTGGGCTGCGGCTTGTTCACGTTACTATATCTTGTTTGTACATGTTTGTACAACTATCGCAATATCGAGTAAGTAACTGAATGATTGACCAAATTAAATAATTTGAGCTTATCCGTGCCTTGAGCACGCCAGGCAGTTGTTCTTGGTTGTATTGGGCCAGCGTAGAGGATTATAGCCTGATCACCCTATGTGCTATTGATGATGTGTGAAGGAGATGAGGAGCAAATAAAAATTAAATTAATATGATTTACATTAACTCTATATTTTACTAGTATAAAAGTTTACTCATTGCACGACCACAGTTGTGATATGGTAACACAGTAAAGGGAGGGTTAAAGCGTTGCTGCAATTTAATAACTGAAAGTATATGAAACGGAAAGTCGGTCCGAAACTTCTAAAGTCACTCGCCGCTCGCTTTAAAAAGGAAAGATTGCTTTTAAGTATAATTAGTTAATTACAGCACCATGTTTTCTCAAGTTTCCTAATTGTTAATGATGGAGTAAACGAGAGTAAAAAATAATTTTGGACGTTGTGCTTTAGGAAAGTTTGTGAAAGTCCCGCTATTCATCAAAATAAAAAATCTTAGACATTTTTCATTAATCCTATATATGTTAATGTTAATATATGTAAAAATGCACAAAATTCATACTGGAAATAGTTTGTTTTCTACAAAAGTTAAATCAGATAATCAATTAGATATCCAAAACATAATATTTTACTGCGCGCATTAAGTAAAAGTGTGGAATTCTGTGTGCAGTACCTGATAAATAAAATAGTCCATAAACACTAAACTGTATTCTATAATATAACCAATTAACAATACTATACAATAAAACAATTTTATTAAAAATATACTTTGCACGACAATATAATTTAATAAATTTCATTAACACACCCAAGTTTTTATTCAAAAAACAACACCATATTTTCGTAGCACAAAAGCGACCTTCAGCCTTCAAACAACAATGAGTGTAACCAGGCCTGAACTCAGTCTGACACCGAGCCACCCCAATTAATTCCGGGTCGACATTCTATCTTATTTTAATAAAATGGGCATTAGAAAATCCGTTCGCGCCGCCTCTCCCTCATTCAAACGCAAATTGATTCCGTACAGGCCGCCGAATATGGCACCAGATCTGACGACAATTGAAATTGAGGCATATCGAATCTATAAAAACAATTTTCTTCCACCCCGGATTGTTGATATAGGGGGTACGATATCCGGTTTATTTTTCAACACCATTTCGCTTGGTGCGTGACTGCGTGGTTCAATTGATCCTAAGGGCAAGGGTGCTATACGATCGGTAGTTGAACGCATCCATATTCCATAAAGGCTTACATAATCTATTCTGTTCAACGGTTGATGTATTTTTGATTTATTTTAATTATTTCACGCCTCGGTTAGCGAACGGCAAAGCGCCGGATATCCGGTAGTTCTGGGTTCCCAGGTCCTAAGATAGGACAAAGTGTAATGTAAAATAAGTATCTGTAATAGCAGGCAAAGCATTATATCTTCAAGTGACATCATCATCATTTGTATGTCCAGTCCTAAAATATAAATCAAAATATGCCCAAGTCTAATCGTTAACCAAAAATGCACTTGTGAAATTTCATGCTCATAATCATTAACTATCCTGAATTGAAACACTCAAAATAAAAAAAAACACGATTGTTGAAAAAATTTCCACGAGCAGTATTTGAACCACCCTTCTGACATACCTGTCAGAAGGGTGCTCAATTGGGAGGAAGGATGCCCGCCGAAATTATTCAACACTATTTACTTTTTTACTTTGAAAGCCAAAGGCGCCCATTCAATGTCAACAATTACCGTCATTAACATCCGATGATGATGATAACATCGGATGATGATAATATTTTTACAAATACTAAAGATCAGTTAAGAAGTAGGCAAGCTATTTAAGCGGGTGCCGCCTAGTTAGTATTAATTACTATAGTTTGACTTTGTTTTTCTTAAACAATTTTTGACTTTTATTAGAGTACTGTAGTGGCACTGTATGACATTGTGGAAATTGAAACTTTTACCTGATGTTTTGATAACTCAGATTTAATTATTTTGTTTTTTTAAATGTTGTGGTTGTCTTCTATATTATTTGTGTTTATTTGTAATGGAAAGTGTCCTGCTATGATAGGGCATTTTCCAATATTTTTGACGCTGTAAGGGAGAAAAGAGCTGGACACTTGCTCAGTTTCTTGCCGGTTCTTCTCAGTACAAGATCTCCCGCCCAGAGTAGACATATGAACCGATGGCATAGCGACAATCGCAAGAGCTACTTGTAGCCTAAACTGAATAAATGATTTTTGAATTTGAATTTATAAAATGTTTTATTTTTTGCTCGTGGAAATTTTTTCAACGTTTGTGTTTTTGTAATTTGGTCGCAACAAAATTTGCGCTAAAAATTATGTAAACAAAACCTTTTACTCAAAATATTGTTACTTAAATAATGCATACGCTACTCGTATTGAGGTTACAAAAATGAATAGATAAAACCGATAGGTTAACAAAAAGCGAACGCTCGATACACACCAAAGTTTAGAGTGTCACGTTTGAAGTTTTGACAAAACTTAATGTAACTCCGCCGCGGAGTTTGGCTGCGTACGAGTGCCAGGGTCGCGGGGCGCGGCGGCGAGTCGATCCGACTCGGTAGCGACATGAAAAATGCATTAAGTTGGCGAAGAGTTGGAGGCTGTTGGAGCGCTCGCTGGCCCGGCTTGTAGTCGCTTGTGCCCATCGTGTCTTCTTTGTTTCAACTGCATATGATGTTATGATTTAAAAGTGAATTGCTATGTAGACATAGAATACAAAAACAATTATTTTTTTAATTTCTATGACATTAAAATTTACTAGACGTGTCGCTTTTGCCGAACGTCTCTTCTTTCTTTCAACGGCATCTGATGTTGTGATTTAGAATACGTTTCGATACAGACATACAAAATATAATATTTTTTCTAGCACCATAAAAAGTTATGACTAAGCTTGTGCTGAAGCGAATGTTCAAGTTTGGTAACGCTGTAATGGGAGTTCGAAGAAAACAAAAAACTCTTTCCATACAAAAAAAATTAAGAGAACGTATCTTAAGTTCGTTTGCTTTTTGTACGAAAGGCGTACAAAAGGGAACATGCTAAAGTTTTGAGTGTCACGTTTAGAGTTGAAGTATTGACAAAACTTAATGAAACTCCGCCGCGGAGTTTCGCTGCGTACGAGTGCCAGGGTCGCGGGGCGCGGCGGCGAGTCGATGCGACTCGGTAGCGACATGAAAAATGCATTAAGTTGTCGAAACTGTTAGTAAGCATTGATAATTATAAAGTCATTAGTTCGTTCACAAGAGAGTCTGCTATAAGAGGTGGGTCACTGATATTAATTAACGATACATTACAATCAAAGGAGCGTAAAGACATAGTATCTCTCTCAGTTGAACGAAATATTGAACTATCATGTGCGGAGCTCGAGCAGTATGTTATTGTTTGTGTGTATTACCTCCCTCTGGTAATTACCACTTATTTGAGTCCATTATGGAAGAAACCTTGCAAAAGGTATGCAATTGTAAAAAGAGGATAGTTGTATGTGGCGACTTTAATATAAATATTTTAGATGACTCACAGAACTCGGTAAGGTTTCTTAATCTTTTTAAATCGTTTAACTTGCAAAATCTTTTTGATGTACCTACAAGAGTTACAGCCACATCAGCTACCTGTTTAGATAATATTTTTTCTAATTGTAATGATATTGAGAAATCAATAATAAATTTTATAAATTCTGATCACAGTGGTCAGATAGTTAGATTTGAGCACCAATATGAATGTCTTTCAATGAATATTTTATACAGGCCAGTGACCACTAATCGATTAGACAGATTTAAGAAGAATGTTAATGATAAAGTGTTACAAATACCATGTAACAATGACAAAGCGAACATCTTATACGACAATCTATTCGAAATAATCAAAAAAGAGTTTAATAACAACTTTACTCAAAAATTAATCAAAGTAGATAAGTCTAAAACTAAATTCAGTGATTGGGCCACAGCTGGCATCTACAGGAGTAGAAATAGATTGTATCAATTATATGATATAAAGGCAAACTCTAAGGATCCAAGTGTAATTGAATATGTTAAAAATTATTCAAAAATGTTCAAAAAAGTTTGTTCCATAGCAAAGGCCATCTACATTCGGGCAAAGATTGTGAATTCAAAAAATAAAATAAAAGCCACTTGGAACGTCATTAATAAAGAAACTTGTAAAGAAAGGTCTCGTGATCGTATACTTGAACTCAAAGTCGATAATGCTTACATCAATGGTGATACGGAAGTGGCAGGCGCGTTTGAAACATTTTTCTCAAAAATTCCACTCATTACATCAAATAAATTAAATTCTTGTAAACATCTTGCCCAGTCTCTTCTTGTGTCTAGTGTAAAAATATGTAATATTCCATTCAATTTTCACTATATTGATTCTGATATAATAATAAAAGCTTTTAGAGAACTTAATATAAAAAAGACTGAGGATCTTTGGGGTATCTCCACTGATATATTAAAATCTATAATATCTTCTATCGCGTCTAATTTAGCAATAATATTTAATAAATGCGTTGATGAATGTGTATTTCCAGATTTAATGAAGTACAGTAAAATTATACCGTTATTTAAAACAGGCGATAAAAGTGACCCATCTAATTTTCGGCCTATATCCATACTACCGGCTCTTAGTAAAATTTTTGAAAAAGTTATTTTTAATCAATTGCTGTCACATTTTACAGATAACCAGTTACTTCATAACAAACAATTCGGTTTCACTAAAGGTAGAAATACAACCGACGCGGGAGTTGCACTCATTAAGCATATTTTCGATGCATGGGAGCAGAAACAGGATGCGATAGGTATCTTCTGTGATTTATCGAAAGCTTTCGACTGTGTCGATCACGATACTTTATTATTAAAAATGGAACATTATGGTGTCTCAGACAACTCACTTACCTTATTGAAATCATACCTCACTGGCAGAGTTCAAAAAGTTAATATTAACGGTACTGATTCTTCTGGCGCCCCGTTACTTATGGGGGTGCCCCAGGGTTCAATATTAGGACCTCTTTTATTTCTCATTTATGTAAATGATCTACCTTACTACACCGAAGATCTTTGTGAGATAGTATTATTTGCTGATGACACCTCATTGATTTTTAAAGTTGATAGACATAGAGCAATATTTGACGACGTAAGTAATACTCTCTCTCAAATATTACATTGGTTTACCACTAATAACTTGCTGCTTAATGCAAAAAAAACTAAATGTGTGAAATTCACGATGCCCAATGTGAAGCAGGTTAATACCAGTATCACTATGAACGATGAAATAGTTGAAATAGTTAACTCGACAGTTTTCCTGGGTATTACCTTAGATCATAAATTACAATGGGGTTCTCATATTGCTGCCCTGGCAGGAAGACTTAGCTCAGCTGCCTATGCGGTTAGAAAAATGAGGTCACTTACTGATGTAGAAACGGCAAGATTGGTTTACTTTAGTTACTTTCACAGCGTCATGTCGTATGGTATTTTATTGTGGGGCCCAGCGGCTGACATTGAAACCATTTTTGTTTTACAGAAAAGAGCCATTCGAGCTATTTATAGCCTTAAGCCCCGTGATACGCTGAGAGAGTTATTTAAGCAGATTAATATTTTAACTGTAGCTTCACAGTATATTTATGAAAATATCATTTATGTTTATAAAAACTTAGATAAATTCGAAAAAAAAAGTAATACCCATAATTTTAACACAAGAAACAAAACAAACTTGCTGTTCCAAAACTTAGACTCAATAAAGTTGGTAATTCATTTGTTGGGAAATGTATAAAAATATACAATAAAGTGCCTTTCACTCTAACAGAATTGCCATTACACAAGTTTAAGACAGAAATAAAACAAGGTCTAATGAAAAAAGGTTACTATAAAATTGATGATTATTTTAATGATAAGAATGTGTGGTCATCTTAGTCTGCTCGCCTGCACATGTTATTTCACATTGTAAGTAGTTACACTTTTTTATAAAAGGTTATTATTAAAGTCAAAGAATAATTGGATGATAAAACAGCCTGGTTGTAATAAAAAACACATTATACTCTATTTGTATCAATATACATAATAAAATTAATTTATATAATTTTTATACTGATATGATAGTTTTGAACAGTGTCCAACAGATTACAAACAGCGTTGCGTTAAATAGATCATTAAGTTTTTATTTAAAGTATCTTGAGTGTGTCATGCTCTCTTTATTGTCTCTGCGGTGGTGGCGTGTGCGTCGGGTCGTTACGTTCCCTAAAAAATGGTTGAGCGAAGCGATGGCTGATTCATATGTCATACTCGTGAACGGGTGCCGCCTGTGGAGGCTGGTCTGCTCTTGCATACTTATCTCATTGTTAGTATTAATTACTATACTTTTATTAGAGTACTGTAGTGGTACTGTATGACATTGTGGAAATTTAACTTATACCAGATGTAAATTTGATATATTAGATTTGTTTATTTGTTTTGTTTTTTTACATGTCGTAGTTGTCTTCTATATTTTTTGTGTTTATTTGTAATGGAAAGTGTCCTGCTATGATAGGGCATTTTCCAATTTTTATTTTTTTTGACGCTGTAAGGGAGAAAAGAGCTGGACACTTGCTGAGTTTCTTGCCGGTTCTTCTCAGTGCAAGATCTCCCGCCCAGAGTAGACTTACGAACCGATGGCATAGCGACATTCATAAGAGCTACTTGTAGCCTAAACTGAATAAATGATTTTTGAATTTTGAATTTGAATTTGAAAAGTTGGAAGCTGTTGGAGCGCTTGCTGGCCCGGCTTGTGGTCGCTTGTGCTGATCGTGTCTTTTTTGTTTCAACTGCATCTTATGTTATGATTTGAAAGTAAATATCGACACAGGCTGCTCTGCTACCATAACCGCGAGCACTAGTGTCATACGTCACGAGGAACGTGCGCAGGTTCATTGCGCCGGTAGGGTAAGCCACCAAAGAGCACACACTACCAAAGAGTACCGCAGTGCTACTAATTGAATAATATTAAATCTGTTTTTCAGGTTTTTTTCCTTCATTGGATGGCTTTGTGTGATTAGCACATTTAGCCAGTGTCAAAGTAACTTTGCTTACTTTCTATAATATAAGTGTGTTAAATTAGTAAACAAACGTGACATATTATTATAACATAACTAACTATATTAAAGAAAAAAATAAATAAGATAACTAAAGACAAAATAATATCTATAAATAAAAAATGTCCTCCAGCTGTGGGCTCATGGGAACGGTTTCAAGAATGCTGGCAACATTACCTCTTTGGATTGCCAAGCTAATACGTTGGCAGAGGTAGCTGCCAGTCTTCTTGTCACCGGAGGCTTCAATAAAGCGAGCACTCAACTCTTTGACAAGCTGCTTGGCCTCCGGCCCCCATGGACCCAATGTCTCCACCGCAAACGGAACAAATAAATAATTTGGACCCAGGTTTGCGTATTTGTGCCGTTTGCGATTTTCAGCACTTACCGCAGCAGCCCCTACTTGAAGAGAGGTGGCGCGTACATGTGAGGGGGCCACGGCGACAGCACAGGTTGCATCCCACATCAACGGCCTGGCGAGCTTCCAGGGCCCAATGGTCATCCCGTCAGGTCTCTTGCCATCGCTGCGAGATATACCAGCTGGCTCTAAGACAGCCGGTATACCAACGGTGGCAAAAGCACTGCGGATGATGCTGTTTATAGTGGAGTGACGCAGCATACGCCCAGCACTGCGAGCACATGATAGGCCGTGGTGGCCAAGCTCGTCAACAGCTTCTCCACATACGCAGCGGTGAGGGTGAACTACCCTGGCGCTTAGACGAAGACAGGCCGCTAGAGTGAGAGACGGCCCGTCCAACAAGGTACCGACATTGGCAGATGGTAATGCCTGGAGCCAGTGGCCTGACTCTCTCTGGGAGACGGCAGTAAGACGAGCGAGTTCTGACATATCACTCGAAGTGGATAAAAGCCCTTCCAGAACTTGCGTGCACAGTGGCTCGTCCCATTGCCTCTGAGATTGTGGTAATAATGGAAATGTAGAATTTTGACAGTCGGATAACCAGGCGTTACTCGCATCAGCTTTGCACGATAACTCTACGGAACCCAGAGATGGGTTGATAATTTTCCTGCAGAGATTGTACGTGCTATGAGCAGAAGACAAAAACGCTGGCAGGGCCACACTGGATGAATTTCTTATTCCTAGGCCTCCGAAGCGTACAGGAAGCGAAGCCTGTAACCAAACGCGGTCGTTTATGTACGATTTAAAATTTTAATAAGAGTTTGATAATAGAAATGAAAAGTGAGAAATGAAATACAAAGACCTCACACGGATTTCTTGAAAGAATTTGAAAAGTGACGTTGTACTGTTCTGTTTCATTTGCCAACACTCAAGCACGCTCAATAATCCACCATTATTTCACATTAAAATTTGACATAACACAAATTTTAGAAAGTAAAACTAAATCGCAGACATGACTCTTCACTTTCCCGCCAAGAAGTTCATTAAATCTGCTAGCAAGTGTATTGTTGATCGAAGGTTAGCAACTACAATATGTAGTCAATATGGTACTAAGTCAGAGGCGGATTAAACGATGAGATGTATTCATCGGCGTCCTTATATTAAAAATAATTCTTACTATAGTTTGACCGAAATCGATGTACCCCTTAGGAAAACGCGGTGAGATGGGGGGGGAGGGGGGGGAGCAAGGAAAAAAGAGCATGAGTTTACATGAGATCGATATTGTCGGACAGATCTTACGATTTCGGTTTACAATATTTTAAAGCTTTAAGGTACGACTGGCATGTAAACCCGAATTGAACAGGATAAAAAAATAATTAAATTAGTGTATCTAATATTTAATTTATATAATTAACTAACTTTAATATATTAACTTAATTTGACCTCGATAGTATAGATGTGGCTTACTTACCGGCGCAATTAATTTAATGCTATATTGTATATTTTTTCTTTATTTTACAATCCGCCCGCGTGCCCCTTTGTACCCTCGCGCCCCTAGGCACATGCCTAGTCTGCCTTAAGGATAATCCGCCTCTGTACTAAGTAATAGTATTTATTAATCCTTTGAATGTGTGTTTGCTAATAGGAAAAATAGAATTGCAAATAGAAATACGTACTCTTTGGTAGTGCGTACTCTTTGGTTGGAATATAATTAAGGGGCCTATTACATTTTGACCGTGATTTTTGCATAAAATGCCCAATTTCAGCGTTCTTGATCAGAGAAACTGAAACCCTTAGACATTTTGACTTATTGTATGGTGGAAAATAGTTAATTGTAGCGGCCTCGCTTTCTGCAATTTTGCCTTATCTATTTTTATAAAACCAAAATTCCGAAGCCAGTTTTCAATTAAATACGCTGACGGCATTTTTTAAGCTCATAGATTAAACTACTGTACCTACTAAACAAACGAAATGAAAAAATATATAATAATATCTCTTAAATAGTGGTTAAGTTCGTAGCGGCCTCGGAATTTCGAAATATGAATGGAATTTCAACAAAAAAAATCCCATTTAATGCCATAAAACGTTCAGAATTAGCTGTCAATATCTCCTTACTCCATTAATATTAATAAGTTAAATATACACTAGAATTAACGTTAGTTTATAAGATTTCAAATTATAGACTTTTATTGAACGATAAAAAATTATTAAACATCAATAAAATTACAACCGCACAAAATGCCGCTCGTAGTACTGAGAAAGGGCGAGCGCGCGCATTTTGTGATTGGTCTTTTAAAAAGAACACAATGAACAGACAAATCGCAGACTACCAAAGATCCAGATCGTGCAGAGCTTCATAAAATAATAAATTCTAAAATAAATAAAAAATTTACTTACCATTAGGATATAGTTCATTTTCGATCAAGGTATGGTAATGGTAAAGTTTATGCAATCTGATTAAAATTAACTTTGAAAAAAGTTTGTGAAACATGACTTTAATTTAATATGTGTACCGAATGAATGTATAGCGAATAGGCATACAGCGCACCATCGTTTAGAATGAAAAAGTGTTGACTTACTTTTAATTTGAGAATAATAAAATTACTTTGAAACTTCGATCAACAATCTTTGAAAACAACGTTGTTGATTACAAAATTATTAAACGTCTGTATTGTTTGAGTCACCGTTATCTGTATAAGCCATATTTTGTAATTGTAAGGGTTCTGTGAGTATATATATAAAAAAAGTGTTTTTCGAACGTCTAAATCATAACATATTTATGTTGACAACATTACTGAGAATAGAGCCCGCGAAATGCTTGGCTAGAACCTTATTTCTTTCTTTGGTTTTATGTTATAACTAGGTAAGTACAAGCTTTGTAATAAAACAAGATATCCTACTAATATTATAAACGCGAAAGTTTGTAAGTATGGATGGATGTTTGTTACTCTTTCACGTAAAAACTACTGAATGGATTTGGATAGAATTCGGCATACAGATAGTTTATAACCTGGATTAACACAGGATAGTTTTTATCCCGATATTCCCACGGGAACGGGAACCACGCGGATCAAACCGCGAGCGGCCGCTAGTATTACATATGTAAGACAGCGTAAGAGAATGTGATGATTAATATTTATGTACAAGATGTAATAAATAGGAAGTAAATGTTGTAAATAGAAAGTGTTAAAATTATCATATCGTTTGTAAGCACGTCTGGCAACAAACTTCTAAGAATTAAGAGGTATGATAAGCGCGTGTGATCCTCTTTGGTGCCCTAATTTTTTTTGATGCATGTTTGCTTATCTTACCATCAGGTAGGCTGTATGCTTGACAGCAGGCGTTTTTTAAAATATCTTATGGGTAAGCACAATGCCTTTATCTCACCCGATGTTAAGTGACGATAAAGCCAATGGAAATAGATAAATAAATATATATAGGGGAAGCCCGGGCAAGATGCATAGTGTGGGTAAGACGAATACTTGATTTTATTAAAAACCTACAATAGATGGCGCTACTAGACGAGCTCGGGTCTGTAAAACAGCAACTCAATCGCGCCATGACAGTTTAACCAAAACAATAGATGCCTGCACTTGTTGTAAAAATAAAAATAAAAGTTTTTTGCTGTTTTGTTACGATTTTTGGCAAGGTATGTGTATTGATTTATTGTATTATGCATTAAGTTTCAACGTATAGACTCTGTTTAATCGATTGCGTGTTGTATGAAGTTTAATTTATGTTTACAACTTTTCATTCGTCGGTAGAAATTTTACAGTAGGATAATACAACTTCTGAATATTAGTGCTTTGGGCAAAACGGATATGGGCAAAACGGATAGCTATCCTGATAACAAGACAAAAATAGATGAGTTAGCAGGCCCCAGCAAAACTGCACAAAAAAGACAAAAACATCTAAGTTGGCAGGTCCTGGCAAATCTAGTAAACATAAAACAACAAAGAAGTCTAACAATAAACAATAAAAGGATAAATGAAACAAGTTATTTATGCTTAGTTGTGCTCAGAAGTATATTTTGACCCGCCTATCGAAGAATGCATACAGTGCAACTAATGCAAGAGGTGGGCACACGAGAACTGTACTTCTTGTTTAGGGGTATGCAGCTCCTACTGTGATGAGTGCGACGATTAAAACACTTATCCTTCTTGCCCTGGGGGTGTATCCGTTTTACCCGGGGGGGTCGGGCAAAACGGATAATGGAAACTTTTTTGTATTATCAAAAATTTATGAAGAAGTTGTTTAAGTTTCAAAGTTTTTACTAGCATTTTCGAAAGATTAACTAAAGTACAAATTAGTAATAAAAAGACTGTTGTTGATTAGAAATTTGCGTGTTTTTTTTAGCCTTTCCCTTAACATATTCGTCTTGCCCGGGCTTCCCCTATATATATATATTAGACAACACCACATACATTGTTCTGATCCTAAGGTAAGTAGCTAAAGCACTCGTTTTATGGAAATCAGAAACAACGACGGAACCACAACCACCCAGACCCGACTCAATATCAAAAAATCGTTTTCGACACAATATTGAATAGTCAACCCGACCGGGAATCGAACCCGGGACCTCAGAGTTAGTGCCGCCTAAAGTCCGGCGTGCAATCTACTCGGCTATAGAGGTCGTCAATAAATAAACTTTCCTACACTCATACCAATTATCTAGCCCAAGAGAAGCTTCGTTATGAAACTCGTTAAAATGGTTACTAGACAACGGATAAACATACTGAAAATACTTATATACATACTATTATACATAGAAAACACCCAGACCTGAGACAATATAGAAAAATAATAATTTCTAAATTGACCCGACCGGGGATCGAACCCGGGACCTCAAAGATGGTGACACCATAAAAACCGGTGTACAAACCACTCGACCAAGGAGATCGTCAAATGGAATAATGGATTCGCACTTCACCCGGAATCCTCTCAACTACTGAGGTGCTGGCTCTTTAGCCCTATCTGCCGGAACAGAACCATGCTACAAATATTGATGTCATAGCTGGACATCTTCATGAAGGAGGACTTCTGGCCGAAGGGTGTAGTCTACAGGCGCTTCCATGGAAAGTTGCCTGTTGCTACCAAGTTAGCACAGTAGGTGCTAATCAAATAATACTAACATAGTAACTAAGTTATTTTATATACTAACAAAAATTGTTTTTATTTTGTATGTATGTTAGTCTGTAAGGTATTTATTATATGGGCCGCTCTGTATTTTTACCATCTGTTACATTGTTTGTTGCCTGAAATAAAGATTTATTATTATTATCTCTTTATTTCTTTTTTTCTTAGCCTAGGTTTGTTATAATATTAATATAAAAGTAAAATACAAAAGCACATACAAAACATAAAATTTTTATAAATAACCTAGCCTAGGGTACCGCCGGCCATGGGGCAGGGCTCATGCTGCCGGTGGTTAGGGCTGCAGAGACAGGAACCTTCGGACTATCCGCGCCGTGTCCAAGAGTACCGCCTTCTGTATCTGACCCTTGATCCAACCATTGAGCGAGAGTTTCTTAAGGTGTTGGTCGAGACTCTTCGCTACCAGACCGTTCGCAGACACGACTATCGGCACAATGATTGTCGAGTCAATATCCCACATGGCGGTTACCTCGTGAGCCAAGTCAAGGTACTTGCTGACCTTGTCCTTCTCGGCCTTTACAAAGTTCTCGTCATGTGGGATGGTGACATCGACAAGCACTGCCCGGCGTTGCGATCGATCTATCAGCACGATATCAGGCCTATTAGCTAAAATAGTCCTGTCCGTGATGACAGCTCGATTTTTACAATATTTTAATATAAAAGCAATAAAACATTATAAAAACCTAATCCTAGAGTACCGCCAGCAGCGAGGCAGGGCCCAAACTACCGGTGGTCAGGGCTGCAGAGTGAGGAACCTCCTGACAATACGTGCCGTGTCAAGGAGTACTGCCTTTTGCATCTGACCCTTGACCCAACCTTTAAGCGAGAGCCTCTCTAGGTGTTGATCGAGGCTCTTGGCTAAAAGACCGTTTGCCGAAACGACTATCGGTACAATAATGGTTGAATCTACATCCCACATGGCGATAACCTCATGAGCCAAGTCAAGGTACTTACTGAGCTTGTCCTTCTCGGCTTTCACGAGGTTCTCATCATGAGGTATGGTGATATCAACCAGTATTGCCTGGCGCTGGGATTGGTCGACCACCACGATATCAGGCTTATTGGCGACAATAGTCCTGTCCGTTATTATTTGTATTATTATTATAGCGACATTTAGATAAGATGGTGGTAGCTAGCCAGGCGGATCAACAAGCCCTGCGTCCACCAGGACCTCGTGTTTGAGACCGGTGGATATAGCCACTAGACCTCAAAGGTTAGCCCATGATCATCATCTCAGCCAAAAGACGTCCGCTACTGGACAACAAAGGTGTCCCGCCGCTCCCATTGTTCTCCACAACGATCGGCTTTCAGAGACATCAGATCGTCGGTCCACCTTGTTTGGGGCCTACTGCCGGCTCAATATATTATAAGGCTTATTATTATCGAGGCGAATGAAAAATTAATGGGTTATTACCTATTGGCATCTACAAAAATAACTGGGCAAAGTTTAAATAATTTGGCTTTAATTATATTGGATAACCTGCAATTGCAATGGTATTATAAAAACTAAATAACGGCTGCGACTTCATGGAAGTAATTTTTTTACATAGTGCGATTAAAAATTCTAGGTGGGGTACTAAAAATAATGACATGGCGACATTTTACTTTATTTGCAGCTCACATGTCTCACCATATATTATGTTAATCAGATCTCAATCCTATTAAATATTACCTAAAATCATTTTAATTGAAATCTCTATTTTACAATTTATGAATGCCTATTTTGTACTTTTTAGTTGCTTCCAATTTTCCGCTCAACAATTGAATTCAATGGCCAAAAGAAAAACTCGATGCCAGTCTAAATTAAACTAAAGCTTATAATGGATTCTCATGCTGCTAGTTTTTACTTAATACTGTACTCCACCATTACTGTGACCTATTATATTTGCTATCCACTTTAATTATTTTATAAACCTTAAATCAGATTTATTAGTCGCTGCGTTAAATACATGCCATATTATAATATAAAAAAAAATACAATTAATTTTTAACACACAAAGAAAATAATTATAGATGTCAACTCCATATCAACTTCAATAACATTCATTTTAATAAAGTCTGAACCAGATGTTTGACAGCATACTGAAATTCGTTACACAACAGACAATGAAATATCACAGTTGAATTTAAAATCAAACTGCTTGCGCCAGACACACCTGTGTACGCGGATGTACAACGCGACCGCGAAATTATATTTTTTGTTGTGAATCCCAATACTGGCATGTTTGTTGAATGGAAACACATTTGTTTAAAAAGGAATGTGAAAATAAACTTATCTATATAATAATACGTGAAGAAAAACTTTGTACATTGTACCCCTTTTTACGAAAATTTCGCGGACGGAGTATGAAATACCGCACACTTATAGTTTATATTGAGAAAGAGTACAGAATGTTAATATTTTTTGAAATCATGAATACGAAATACATTAAATCAATAAAACAAACATTACACACACTACTACGTATTTGACACACACGCATTTAATACTGTTTTCAAATTTTTTTAAAAATGGAAGAGAAGCGGCTGAAATCTGTCAATGCCAATCCAAACTCAATTTCTATTTTTTTTAAATTTTTCATTGCATAAGATACAATTCGTGCAGCCTTAATAAAATTACGATTACGATATAAAAAAGATTACGATATAAAAAAACTTGTCACTGAGCAGACACCATTGGAGACGTTCTAGAAAAGCAGATTTGTTGATTAGTAACTGTCAACGTAAAAAAAGCCAGATCCTAAATATACGGGAATGATCTACTACTACTACTATGTCTTGATGAATTATAAGTTTCTCACCGGCATTGATCCGGCTACGTTGTTAAAGGTCAAAGGAGGAAAACAGTAAATTTGTTCATAAAACAAAAGTTTAAAAATCTTTTATTTTACAAATTATTTTAACTTAATTTAATGTTTATTCCGACGAACCCTTTGCCGGGTTCACAAGGAGCCATCCCAGAGAGGTCAGGATTAAAATAAAATGAAATTTTAATTAATGTGTAAAATAAATGCGAGTAGATTCTTAAAAGTGGTTTCATTCCAATGAGTAGCGTTCGCTTAAACTTAAAAAAATAACGTTAAAGAAATCAAATTACCTTAAGTTTATTTATCATCCGTGAACAAATAATTTTCTCATAACAAACACAGCAGCACTTGGGGAAACTACAGCCATAAAAGTGCGCCAAACGTACAGAAGATATTTAAAAATCTTTACAAGCCAAATAAAAACGTAGGTACCAAGCCAAACGGCGCAATACTAAAGTGGCAGACAACCGAAACGTGAGCTCACATAATAAAGATAAGTGAGCCAGCAAAACAAAAGCATAAACCGGCTCCCGCTCACGTCTGCGCCTTTTTTCATTTCAATCAGATTTCCTTAGTTAATGAATTTGTAATATTCCGGGCACACAATATCGCGGGCTTAAGATAGTGGTTGCCAAGAAATCGCTGGCACGAGAGCCTTAAGCCTACTTCTACGGAACCTCAATTAAAAGTGGGGACGTGCCAACCTGACCGGTTAGAATTTATTAATACAACGGACGATCGCATTTTCATTGGTAATCTAGTTTCAACAATTGGTATCGCTTTGACAATCAAATATAGTAACGTTTAAAGGTCGCAGCAAACTTTTTTAGTCTATGTTTTATGAAAATTTAGAAGTCGTAACTCCACAATGATTTAGGACTTAGTAAAGCCCCACATCTTTACTGAGATACTCGAGGGGTTGGAGAGTATATCATTTCTCACTTCCCATTTCTATTATCATTCATCATCATCTATACAAGGAGGAAATATTGTTTATTTATATATATAAATAAACAATATTTCCTTCCAGTGTCAAAGTAATTTTTCTTACAAGTAATATTACTTGTAAGAAAAATTACTTTGACACTGGCTAAATGTGCTAATCCCACGAAGCCATCAATTATAGGAAAAAAAACGACGACTTGCACTCCGGGAGTGCCGGCAGAAGTGAAAACTTAAATATTAACGTTGTGCATTTTTGATATTTTGGAATGGTTAGGGAATAATTTTGCACGAATTGCTTCAATTATCAGTAAAAGTACTATCATTTATGTGGTAGAATACAATATTTATTTATTGCGCTATCGTACACAAATATGACAATTTATGTTACATTAAAAAGCACTCGAACATTCGCGCAAACGCCCTGCGCCGCCTAAACGAAACAGCAGGCATACATTTGCGCCGCGCCCTAGAAAGAGAGGGGGATACTTCCTCTACTACGCCGCGCCGGCTGTCATCCGTCTTACGAATTTTCGATCAGGCCACGTGTCCTGACGGTCACGTGTCCTGACGCGAATTTAACATTTTTTACCCATTACAAAAAAAGTGTACAACGCCGCTAAAGAAGTTTTCACTTCAAAAAAAATATTAGCATAGGATTTGTGCCACTTAAAAGGGTGCCGTGCGGACGCAAAACTGCGAGTTAACATACAGCTAGCGATCGGCACGTGGATGAATTTGATTGCTTGATTGAATATGAATACGCACGCACACTAATAACTATACAGAGTAGGCAGGTGATTTAATTGGAGCAATGTGTACTTTGGTAAAAGCATGGGCGTTTGGGTAAAAAATAATAAAAGTCTTAATATTTTCATATTCATATTTTTTTAATGAAAAATTCGACAACAGTTGTGGCCTGCGGAATATCAATACAAACATTTTGATGTCGGACTATTGTTTCATGTGTTTCTGAAGTTTCTGAAGAAATAAGTTTTTAGATATCATTACTTTTACGTATTGTTCATGCAGTTTCTGGGTATTTGTTTCAAATTCCAAGGCAATCATTGCCTTGTGAAAGGATCAAGCTAACCTACACTAGTCCTTTTAATATATATGACTTATTCAGCGCCTAGCACCAGTGACTAAAAACACGTAAATTTTCGAAATTCCGCGCGGCACTCCCTTAAGATTAAAATTCGAGGACATTTATGAATTCGGGATTTTATTACATAATTTCATTGATTTAACGCAAATTTTAGAAAATAAAACAAAACTGCAGACATTTGTGACTCTTCACTTTCCCACCAAGAAGTCCATTCCATACTTATATGTGTCTTTGACACAAAGATTGAAGAAGTATGAAGAAAAATGAAAAATGTTTATTTTGCTCTCAAACATTTACAATTACATTAGATTGGTTGAAACCTCCTTTTGTACATAAACCAACTTTTTAAATGCTTAATTAGCTACTTTATAATATATTGACTTATTATTATATTTATATCTATACATATCTATGTATATCTATACTCTATACAGGGTTTCTTTAACTTTTTGCAGTCACAGACCACTTTCACAATTTAAACAATCCTGCGGATCCCTGTCATAATACTAAGTAAACAAGTCTTATTTATATTAAAAAACACTTTTGTTGGTAGTTTCATTACCCTTACTACTAATATAATGAGACATACTGTGGACTCCTGATACCATTGCTACGGACCCCTAAGGGGTCCGTGAACCCCACTTTGAGAAACCCTGCTCTATACTAATATAATAAAGCTGAAAAGTTTGTTTTTTGTTTGAATGCGCTAATCTCTAGAACTACATCTAGATTCGAAAAAATTTTTTTGATTGATTTGATCTGATTGATTTTATACATAATTAAATATACAGATATAAATACACATGTCATGTAAAATAATATATAGACGCATATTATATTATATTAATTTTCATATACATATACAAACACACATAAATACACACACATGCATACTTATATCATACATATCATGAAATAACACGGTAAACTAATAAAAGCGGCTAAGTGAAACTTAAAATTAAAAATTAATTATCAATATGTTTGATACATTCTTGGGATATTGTTTATAACTAAAACTCGTAGTATAACTTAAATGATTGTAAAATTGATTCTCTTAAAATATTGTTTCTATAAATTGAAGTCAAATTTAAATGATTATAAAACTGATTGGTAACCGCTTAAAATATTACTTATAACTAAAATGATTGTAGTGAAACTTAAAATTAATTACCTACTTATAATCAATTACCTACTTAAAATTGTTTAAAAAAAAGAAAAAGTTAATTAGATATATCTGTATTATATTTAAGAAAGAGCGGAATCCCCTGGTAAAGGCAATTACAAGCTTAAAGGGGGCTCCGACAACTGTTGTATACAACTGTCTTGAAAAGTAATAAACAATTTATGATTTGATTTTTTGATTGCCCAATTTTCGTGGAAGAATACAGGCTATTTAACAATACAGTTTTTATTTCATTACTTAATAGTTGTTTTGTAAGTGGTTAAATTGTGACTTCTCCAATGTTTTTTAAAAGAAAAAATAAGTTTATAATAAGAAAAAATTAGGTCGATTTATTAAAATTACTACTAATTAAACCACTTAACATAAGAAAACTAAGGCATTACTCAAAAATGTAAGCAAGTATGATTATTGTAGAGGATTCCTTCATCTGCCCTTACATCTCGCACTCGCCGACATATAAATATCGCCGATAATAGAAATCCATTTTGATAATTAAATAATAACGCTTTAGATGAATGATTGGTCTCGCTGCGCTCGACTAATTGGTTTCGCTGCGCTCGTCTAGATACTGCGCTACCTAGAAACAATAGCTCCGTGAATGCGGCAACTCAATATTGTAGTGTGTGTAAGAACGGTGTCCTTCTTATTTCTTGTAGTATTATTTTTACACAGTTTAACTACGCAAACTGGCATTTTACTTCGGTTTATGACAAAAATTTAGCAAAACATTCGGAACGCGCACCTCAACACAGTTTGCAACGCGACTGACTCTGGTACGCTGACTTCGGCGTAGTATGTTTTGTCGCATTTAACAAGTACGCTGGTGGTGGCCGGCCGTATCTAGTCGAGCGCAGCGAGACCAATCATTCATCTAAGAATAACGCATCTAAATAGCAATTCTTCACAAAGAAATAACAATTATGTAAAATAACAAGTAATTGACATTGATTTGACAAACCACCATAAACAGACTAAACGGGGAAAGAGAAACTCTTTTACAAAAATGCAATGTTAACGAGTCGTAAACCACTTCCGTTGTTATTTTCTAACGTCTCTGTTGTCCTAGTACCTTTAACTAAAATAGTATGGATCTAATTAAAAAAATAAATATTTTAATTAAACAGAAACGTACACCCCATTTTGTACAGGAGACTACATATCAAGATACTCCATTTCTTTGTTTTCTCTCGCTTCCGTTGAATGTGTATTATTTGCGATAGAGCAAGATAACATAACCGGAAATGGATAGCTTTAGTTGTGGCCCACTGTACAAAATGCACCTGTCTTTCATGCAAGGTGCTTTGGTCAGAGTTCACTCTGCTTTAGTGCATCATGTTTTTTTTATTTGACTCCAAAAATGTAAGTTGTGATTTAACAAACTATTTCAGTGAAAGGTACTAGGACAACAGAGAGGTTAGAAAATAACAACACAATTTTAGTAAAAGAGGTTTGTAATGTTTGACAAACAACCTTAAACAGTCTGTTTTTGTGGTTTGTCAAATCGATGTAAATGTCTGTCGCCTAGTAATAATTTATTATTTCTTTGAGCAGATTTGCTATCTAATTGCGTTGTTATTTAAATTATCAAAATTTGTTTCTTTTTTACAAGGCTGCATAACAGACGTAGTTTATGTCGGCGAGTGTGAGATGCAAGGGCAGAAGGAATGCATTGTTGCCGCCTTTCGCACTGTGTAAATGAAATACTGCTGTGAATTATTTTAATATTACAAAGTGAAAGAAAAGTTTCAGTGTTATTTTGAACTTGAGAATAGATGAATGATTGATCTCGCTGCGCTCGACTAGATTCCGCGCTACCTAGAAACAATAGCTCCGTGAATGCGGCAACTCAATATTGTAGTGTGTGTAAGAACTGTGTCCTTCTTATTTCTTGTAGTCTTAGATTAAAACAAAAAAGAGGAAGATATGTTACTCGCTAGCTGCGCGCGGTCCTGCTAAGCTGAGTCCAATGGACCTGCTATGCACGGCTGCTATGTTCCAGTCTACGTTGAAACAGCGACTTCTTTGCATGTGCTGCGTTGTCAGTGTCAAAACGATTTGATTAGAAAATAACGCAAAAAATGCCTTCCTGTGCATTTCTTCAGTGCACGAATCACTCAAGGCGTAAAAACAAGACACATGGGATCAGTTTTCATGCGTAAGTACACCAAAAGTATATTTTTAAAGAAAATTCTTGTGAATTTGTTGTGCATTCCGGACATATTTGAGTGATTGAGATAGAGTTATAGAGTACATAACGTGTGCGTGAGGGACATGATAGACTGCATGGCTACAATAATACGTTGTCAATGATGTAAGCTCAGCATAATAATATTCATCATCATCATCATCTCAGCCAAAAGACATCCACTGCTGGACAAAGGCCTCCCCCAAGGATATGAGGGGTGTTTGCCGTAATCGCCACGCTTGGCAGGCGGGTTGGCGATCGCAGTAGGTTGAGGGTAGCCTTAGAGAGATGCTGCTGCCCATCCTCTGGAATGGTCCCTTAGTCGGCTTTTACGACACCCAAGGGAAGAGATATGGGGTGGTGCAATTCTTTATCCCCGGCACCACACAGGGAGTAAAGGTAATAATATTCATAAGAAATAAAATATGAGGGCAAGGGTGTTTAATTTATTAAAGGTGTATATTAAAGTTACATGATGATGATGATGATGATTAAAGTTAAATCCGTATGGTCTAGTATAGTTACAAAAAAAAAATATCTTATATAATTGTAGAAATTATTTTACAGCTTTCCTCAAGACGAATTGTGGAAGCATAAATGGCTTGTGGTGGTTTGAAATCAAAGAATGACTGGATACCTACAAAACATAGTAGAGTATGTTCAATACATTTTAAACCAGGAGATTTATATAGGACCAACAAAGGATTAACGAGAATAACAAAAGGAGCTGTACCTTTTTCAGATATTTACTTATTTAACTTTAAAATTAAATTAAATGTTAAATGTTAGGTGTACGAATGTCTTAATTATTTACGGTGATTTGAATTTTACTTGAATGGGAAACCGGATGAGGATAGGTTATACTGTACTTTGACTTTGACTCGACTGCATCTTCAATAATAGTTTTTCTGTTTTAGGCTGCAATGAAATCTACCAGCTACACTTGTTCGAGATCGGATTCGCCAAACTCATTGCAAAACGAAGATATTTCTGACCTACATTCAATCTTCGATACTCCACCCTACCACGACACCTATCTCAAATTTCTTAATAGTCCCTTGAGGGCCTAGAGAGTCATTTTATTTATTTTATTTATTTTCTATTTATTTGGGAAACAAACAATTATACAAAATCATATAAAATTATACACACAAAATAACACATAAATCAGTAAAGTTTCCACAATTACATTGAACAGACAACAATACGTAATCTCTCTTTATCACACACACACGCGCACACACACAAGATATAATAATAATTAGGGATATAATTTAAATATAATAATAAGTATTATTATTATATTATTATTTAAGTATTTGTAACCCACACGATGATTATGATTAATAAATAATTAAAAAACATGGACTGTGTTATTAAAAAGCAATCATTGACAAATACTGTGATGTGAAATTACACCACCACCACTAACACTAAATAATTTTTTCCTTTTTCTGGCGTGTACTATTGCCATGAGTGTACAGTAACGGTCAAAAAATGTTTATCCGTTTTCGAAATTCTTTAAAATACTGAATACGGTAAAAATTGCCATATCAAGCAGCATTACCTAAAAAAATTGTTGACGTTTTCATATAAATCAGCTCCTTTAAAAAGCTTCTAAAGTGTTTACTTTTTCTTGCTGTAGACTGTACATAGTATATAAATATGATTGCACAATGTGTTGATTTAAAAATTATATCATAAAAAATTAAATTGTTTTATTTTCACAATCTTTTGCTTACGCTACTCCGCAGTCGCGTCGTCGTCGGACGGAATCAGTCGCCGTACTTGACTGTTCCGATTGCGAAGCAACCGAGACGTCACTCGCTGACTCCCTCGCGCTGACGTTGAAACTTACCGTTCTGTCTCGCTCGCTCGATTTACACTTTATAGGTGTGCGTGTGTGAGTCTTTGCATATGTATTTGAGTAGGACTATATTTTGATTGACTACAAGTATGTCATGCCGTATCTTCCTCTTTTTTGTTTTAATCTAAGCTTGTAGTATTATTTTTACACAGTTTAACAACGCAAAATGGCATTTTACTTCGGTTTATGACCAAAATTTAACAAAACAATCGGTACGCGCACCTCACACACAGTTTGCAACGCGACTGACAGCAGGCGAAGACCAATCATTCATCTAAGCATAGGTACATTGGTGGAGTTTTGCGTTGGTCAAGCCGCCAACCGGCCATCTGTTCTCGCCGTTCGTCGTAAGCCGAGCGAACCGGGCGGTGCGATGAAATGAAATGAAATGAAATACATTTATTGGCACATACTACAAAATTACACGATATTCACAATAACAATAAAAAACAAAGACAAAAGACAAAGTGTGGCCAACTAGGCCCCAGCCTCAGCAAGTGCTACAGCGACATAGAGCCGCTGCAACGTTGGTATTCTGGAGTGGCCTAAATCGGTGACGTGTTCACAAAACAATGAGGAACCAACATAGACAATAAAAATAATGAAACGCTAAAACACACAAAAAAAAACAATAATGTTATAAGACTCAGTACCATCCTGGCCGCATGCTTGCCTTCCCGTGCTTAAAGCAACAAAAAAAAAGCTAGATGGTAACCAGGGTCTGATGATGGAACCGTAAGGTGGCCCTATGGCCACCTTCCTATGAACTCGGTATTTAAACGACACAACCTCATCGAGTTTGGTCTCGTTTAATCCATATTGACGAATACTTTGGTGCTAGATGGTAACCAGGGTCTGATGATGGAGCTGGAAGATGACCATAGGAACTCGGTAATTAAACGACACAACTCCATTGAGTTTGGACTCGTTTGTTCCGTCTTGACGAGTACTTTGGTGCTAGACCAGGGTCTGATGATGGAGCTGGAAGATGGCCGTAGGAAAATTAAGGGTTTACGACAATAGTCAGAACTCACTATTTGCCAAGCACTACAACACTATTACTATATTTATTCAATCTAGAATGTTAAAATCTAGAATAATAAAATAACTAAATAAAATGCTAGAATATCAAAACTAAAACATACAAAAAATTACAAGTTTTCCACTAATGGTTTCCAGTATTGGACAAGGAACCCCAATGTTATTTATCAATGCTGTTTAAAGCAAGACCGCTTAACTGAGTCCTCGCCTGCGGAAGGTACGCGGGGCGGGAAGTACGTACGGCCTCTGCCACGAACACGAGCGACGTGCGACGCGGCGAACGGATTTCTAGTTCATTGCGCGCTATACAACGGCAGTCATAGTCAGCGGTTATAGAAATAACGCAATGAACTAGAAATCCGTTCGCCGCGTCGCAATACGTTCGTACTCGTGGTAGAGGCCCTACGTACCTCCCCCCCCCCCCCCCCGCGTACCTACCGCAGACGAGGACTCTGTTAAGCAGTCTAGCTATAGTCACATTTATAACTTTCAAAAAAACTTCAAAACAACATTAGCATTGACAAACAACAATGCAAACGTTCACGATCGGTGCCTCCAATTGGTAGGCAAGACCTGGAGGCGTCCCTAGGACGCTGACGCCGCTTGTATTGTGCGACTCACGCCACCGCATGCGCCCACACCACGTTGTGCAGGTTAGCACAATTACGTAAACACAAAATTGTTCACTACACAAAATTGTTCATGCGATTTGCCCTCGCCAGGACATTAACTTCCAACTCAACTTCTTATCATTTCCTCTCTCCAGAGGTTAATATCAACGAGAAAAAAAAACGCGCCGCGGCCATATATTCTTGACTCAAATCTATCTGACACTAATGTTGTCATCTTCCGGTTGCCATTTTTGTTTTTATTTTACGGTACCGCGAAACTGGCCATTTGGCCATACAGCCTAACAGTCTGTTCCGAACATAGTAATTGGTTGTCATTTTGCCGTTCTAATTCAATTAACATACAAAATTACGTAATATCCACTTCATTACATTGATGTATTTGGTTGTTGTAAGTTAGTTGTTATTCTAAGCGTAATGTTGTTACCATAGAATACGTGTTTATATACAGTAGTATAAATAAATGTGGTTGAAATCATCAAAAAAGCCCTATATATCTTTGCGGGTCAGATTAAACCGATCATATTTTATACGAGTCCCATTCACGGGGTGTGACATACAAATACATTTGAAAAGGGCGCCCCTGATTTATCCACCAGTAGAGATCAAAGCTTGACGGTTTTTGATACTTTTCGCTTTGATAAATCATACGGATTCCTGTAAAGGTCGCGCCTATTAATTATTAAAAAAGTTCTTGGTTCAACTGAATTTGCGTTTCGCAACATGATTGCGCGTGGATGAGACTTTGTGGGGTAAGTGTGCCTTTGATAGCATTTATTTTTGGTATCACAAAGTCGGTACATAAGCGTGCGGTCTGATTGGAAAGTGGAAAAGTACCACAACCAAACAGTAGTGTACTGTAGTGATCGAGACTTCTTGGTTGGGCGAGCTTACTGGCAGCCGTCGTGTTCTGCGTATGAACGTAGTGTTTTATGAAGACGCCTATTTAGAAGAACATCTATTTTATTATATCCCATGTTCCATGCCCCCAATAGTATAAAGTCGCCTTCCTTTTAAAGTAGATGTTTACGCCAAGACGTGACGACCAAGTAATGAACGAAGCGCAGCACCCGCGCGTCACTCTATTAGAAATTCACTCGCGCGGCGCTCAGCACTCAGCTCACCACCAACAATCGTCTATGACGTCGCCTATTGAACGGCCGCCAGTGACGTCGTCTGCGTAACCCCGAACGCGCACCACCGGAAGCGACACGAACGTCGCGAATCAACCAAACCGCCATATCAAATTGGCATAGTGCGTGAAAACCGCTAAATCAGCACATCAGCTCAAACCGGGACACATCTTCGGTGAGTACTCCAAACCATATCCACGCCCCTCAGCTCCCGTCGCTGTACCGGCATTGCCTTCCCGGCAGCCGGTTTCAGTATAGACCCCTCGGGTTCTACACTACTGTAGTTGTAATATTATTAGACTGAGCAACAGACGGTCAGCTGTAGCTGCCATAAAAAAATGGGGTCACCAAATTAAAATTATCTCTTTCGTTGTAAGAGATCTTAGAGAGACTTTAGTTTCTAGGCACCTATTTCGTAACACATGAAATGAAATTGTGTAGGTTATCCATTGATGATTTGCTGTTGGTTAAGCGTTACGTTAAGAAAAGGCAGATGAAAGATTTTAATCATCATCATAAACTTTTGTCTTACTTTACATAACAAGAACCTTATCAAAGTTTCTAATTTTGAAGATGTCGATAAAACTCTTAAAGAAATACACAGGTATATTTTACATTGTGTGAGTTATCCATTGATAATTTGCTTCATCTGCAAATTATCAAATTTAGACTTTAGTTTCTAGGCACCTATTTCGTAACACATGAAATGAAATTGTGTAGGTTATCCATTGATGATTTGCTGTTGGTTAAGCGTTACGTTAAGAAAAGGCAGATGAAAGGTTTTAATCATCATCATAAACTTTTGTCTTGCATTACATAACAAGAACCTTATCAAAGTTTCCAATTTTGCAGATGTCGATAAAACTCTTAAAGAAATACACAGGTATATTTTACATTGTGTGAGTTATCCATTGATAATTTGCAGATGAAACAGCAACAAATAAAGGAAACCAAATGAAAGGTACGGTAGCGTAGGTAGTATGTCGTACCGTACGTTACGTTTCATACGTTAGTATACCAAGAGCAGTGTCAAATGCCAATTTGTCAGATGTTGATAAAACTCTCAAAGCTATAAAGGTTTATTTTAGGATTGTGTGGGTTACCCATTGATAATAACTTGTATTTGGAAATTCGCTACCTACACCTTACCACCTTACCTACACAGAAAACCAGATGAAAGATATCTCACGTTACATAACAAGTGCCGTATCAAAGTTGTCAATTTCCCGGATATCGATAAAACTCTCAAAGCTATATACTTATAGGTTTATATATCTTTTGTATCAACATGGGGCAACTTTGTTTACCGCCGCCTTCGATTCCACCCTCTAATTTAACACTCCAATCCGGAAGCACTGACACGTGAAATTACACAAAGACTCGATTTTCTTTAGAATAATTACCTGTCGGCGTCGAAGTCCGAAGGAGAATAAAATGGGGAATTGGAAGCATTGGCCGTTAATGTTCTATCGGCATTCCTTTCATTTCGGCGATATGCTAATTTCTATTGGATTTGCATAGGGTAAGTACTTATCGAGAGTGGGCATTCAACAAATTGTAATCATCATAAATACATATGAAAAGAGAAGTCCTAACGCACTTAATATCTAACACATCAACTGTTTAAAGGGGTCCGCTGCGTCGAGCGGGCGCCTGGTCAATGAGAATAAAAAATATTCCGTAGAGCCACGACAGCATAGTTGGCAGTGCACCTAACATGTCATGGGGTGCAGGTTCGAATCCCGCTCGTGGATTTTCTTAAACACTTTGTCTTTTTTCAAATTGTGATTTGTTCGCAACAATATTTGCGTAAAATTTTATGTAAATAATCATAAATATTTCGCAATTTATTCAACAATTGTATCTCTGCACTTGCACTATACCACTTTTTATGTTATTTATTAATTAGCTGACCCCGGCGGACTTCTTACCGCTTTAACAGTTTCCATGACAACAAAACAAACATATCATACAATCATACAAACATAACAAACAAAACGAACAGCAATTGAATAAGTTTTAGCGTTAGTTTTGAAACGTTATATTCCGATTCGAAATCTATAATATTCTAAATAGTACTCGTAGGAACTAACCTAAGACAAAATTGCCAAACACACTTCCTAATTAAGCAGCGTTAGTTAATACCAGAACAAATAACGTATCCCCGACGTACGATGCAGTTGCCGAAGTGTTGTTTTAGTTCGTGAGTTTAGCCACAGTATAGCTGAAGCGGTAGGTTTGTTTGTCACTCCTTGTCACGGGATGAATCTTTAGTTTAGCTTTTATCTATGTACACGACTATCTCGCAGCAGCTAGTGTGTGAAGTACCACAAAATTAGGATCAAGATTTATCTTGCGTGTGCGTACGAGTCGAATTCGTTTGAGCGTTCGAGCAACGCACGCATGGACAACCTCTCACGGACGCAGAATCTTGCAACAGCTGCGCTCGGACTGTTCCGAGCTGTTGCGAGATTCGTGTCCGTGCAACGGGTCTATGTGTGCGTTGCACGAGTGCGGTATGTAGGTACTAAGCTTGCATTCTGAGTTTTTTTTAATTTAGAAGGAGGTAAACGAGCAGGCGGGTCACCTGATGGGAAACAATCACCGCCGCCCATGGACACCCGCAAAACCAGAGGAATCGCAAATGCGTTGCCGGCCTTTAAGGTAGGAATAGGCTAGGCTAGGTAGAAAGAATATTTCTTGAAGATCCCTAAGTCGTAATGGTCCGGATATACCGCCGCTGAGAGCTGGTTCTCCTTAATTTGTGGTTATGTCGTGAAATAAAAAACATGTCTGCATCGTCCTAACACATTCATTAGGGCGATGCGTTGCTTAAATGAACACGGGCATAGCTTGTACGGAAAGGTATTAATTTAGTCTGTTTATCTATACTTATATTAAAAAGATGAAACCTTTGTATCTTTGTATGTATGTATATATGTATATGATTGCAACAAATAAACTCAAAAACTACTGGACCGATTTAAAAAAAAAATCACCATTGGAATGCTACATTAGCGCTGAGTAACATAGGCTATATTAAAAAAAATGACCATCCGTGCGAAGCAGGGACGGGCCGCCAGTCTCTAATAAAACAGATTCTCTTCTATTATTATTATGCATTTATTTACATACTACGCTTTACACTGTTCTAAGAAGATCAAGACCACTTACTAGTATTGTTATACTGTGTCAGAGTGTTGTTTTGTTGCCGAGTTAAGCTAAAGATATGAGCTTGCCAAGAATCCCGGTAAGCTCATTAGCAACACCAAGCGGAACCATATGTTTGCTGTTTTAAATACAAGTAATTTGTCAATTAATTTAAATAACAAAATATCTTAGGGTGAGAGTTTCGATTTGTTGTGAACATGACAACTTTATAAGTGGTGTAACGTTTCAAAAAGATGTAATGTGTCACGCGTGCTACACATTATTATAATAGTCACTACTATGTATTTAGTCGCAAATTTGAAGATTGAGCCATCTCTTCTGTAAAGTCTCTTTCTTCTTCTTCTTAAAATTAATTTTTCTGTGGTAAAGTACCAGAGTTATTAAAAATAGCTCGCTACACAAAATATCATCGAAAAATTTGAACAAGTAGATATTTATGCGAATAAACACAGTGGTCGCATTCGGAGTTCACAAAGTCCACATATTTTGATTGTTGAAAAATAAATACTGTAGTTTAACATTCGATTATTTAAGTTTAATTTACACATTGATTTATTTGTTTTTCCTGAAATTGCGAACACGTTGCAGGGTCCGTAGTCACCGGGAGACTCTCTAAAATAATATAATTCATTGTGTAAAATAAAAGCGAGTAGATCCGTAAAAGTTGATTTATTTAAATGTGTAGGGTTCGCGTAAATTTTAGAAAACAACATTAAACTATGAGGAGCTCGATGGCGCAGTAGTTAACGCGCCCGGTCTGCGAGTGCTGAGGTTAAGCAACTTTCGCAAAGGCCGGTCATCGGATGGGTGACCAAATATTTATCACCTCGAGCTCCTCAATGCTTCGGAAGGCATGTAAAGCCATTGGTCCCGGATGCATCAGCAGTCGTTAACAACCACCAATCGGCACTGGGCCCGCGTGGTAGTTTAAGGCCCGTTCTCCCTATCCATCCATAGGGAAGGCTCGTGCCCTAACAGTGGGGACATAAAAGTGAGCTGATGATAATGATGATTAGACTATTTAGTAGTTTATACGATTATCTATATACATATATAAAATTCTCGTGTCACAATTTTTGTTTAGTTGCCATACTCCTCCGAAACTGCTCGATCGATTTTTATGAAATTTTATATGTATATTCGGTAGGTCTGACAATCGGTCGTAGTCTATTTTTAAGTGATAAGGGTGGTTCACCTCAAACATTTTTTTAAATGTTTTTTGCTTAATGTGGCATCAAAAAATACATACAACCCTAAATTTTCACCCTTCTATCACCAACCCCTATTTTTAATAGCCATATTAATCACTTGATCAGTTGTCTCTGCCAGGCGTCTACAAGTGTCACTTCTCGCCCAGTAAACAGCACAAAGTAGGAATGACTATCAATAAGTCCCAAGTCCATACGATGTCTGTTTGTGGTTTATATTTGAGCACACCATGTTTTTCACACGGAAAATTAAACGCGGCATGCTCCCGACAGGGCAAACTATCCAGTTTGTTTGTGTTAGCTAAAGATGGGCTATAAAAAAATATTGTACACACTGTAGCATTAATGGATTGATATTGTTTGTTAGAATAATTAGGAATAAATTATAATCATCATCAGCTCATTTTATGTCTCCACTGCTGGGGCACGAGCCTTCCCTATGGATGGATAGGGAGAAGGGGCTTTTAAACCACCACGCGGACCCAGTGCAGATTGGGAGACTGCTAATGCAACAGAGACCAACGGCTTTACGTGTCTTTCGAAGCACGGAGGAGCTTGAGATGATACACTTTTGGTCACGCAACCGATGACCGGCCTTTGCGAAAGTTGCTTAACCTCAGCACTCGCAGACCGGGCGCGTTAACCACTGCGCCAGCGAGCTCCTCAAATTATAATAATTAAATTTTGAATAAAGTAAAAAAATAAATGTTTAGTGTTTTGTTATTTTTATATTCCGTCATCGTTCACAGCGCTCCATGCCTCTTTCACTCATATACCACACCCTCACTTACAATAAGTTAGTTTTTTTTTCTACCCTACAAATTCCCTAAAAATAATTGGCAAAACAACGTTTGCCGGGTGAGCTAGTATTTCAATATAACTATAATGACAGAAAGAAGTGATGAAATCCTTTGTCGCGAAAACATTTAAAAGTTTAAAACAAACCCATTTATTTAATACCTATCACGTAAATAATACTGATACAATAACAAACCAGTTGACTAACGAAAATAAATATCAACAGCATTGACGAACTTCGTGCGAAACTATCAAAACTTTTAGCATCAAAAACGTACACATTTAGTTGGCATTTAGGGGAAACTTCCGTGTCATAGAAATTGAATTTTCCTATATAAAATGGTAGAAAAAGGAAAACTTCATGCTATGGACGATTTGGCTAGGCCATTTGGCAAACATCGGGGATGAACTTGAAAGAGTAATGGTCGGCGTTACATCGCTACGGCCACTTTGGCGTGTAGTAAAGTTCGGTGATTACATATTTTAAGCGGTTTGCGGTTTTATGGAGTAGTTCCGAATCTGTGGCACGCGGGCACTCTCTATCTAAGATTGGCTGGATGGCCAATGGAAATGGTTGACGTTTTTTGTCGCTGCTCTAGATTGAAAATAATAACGTAAATGTTATGTGATGGGGTGACAGATGAGCAGGTGAGGCGACATCACTAGTTGCAGTTCCAAATACCAACTGACACGTAACATAACAACCATCATAGTGTTTTTGTGATGTACTTTGTTCCAGGTTCGCGACAGATTCTGCCTGTACATTCTATCTACAACAAGTAAAAAGCAAGTAAATATCATGTGACTTTCGCCCCAGTGGCCCATCATTAAATCAAGTCATCATTACAAATGATTGACCTTCTATAATACTATCAATAACATCTTGGTGCAGGACAACCATTAATCAATTAACTACCGTAACTTCAACATTAGCTTTTGGTGTTTTGTCTTATTTAAAGGTACTGCAATTGCCTACTCATGAACCAACCTCCTTAGGTTGATCCTTAGGTTGGTCCTTAGGTTGGTTTTAACTTATTTCTCAAGTCCTTACTTGAGAAATAAGTTAAAATCCCCTGTATGTAGCCATCATCATATTTTTGTTTCGTTGCATTAAGTGTTTCACACTGCATCCGTAAATAAAATCAAACAAAGCTCCTTTGCAGATATTGAACATACAATTAATGTAAGAACATTGGTACAGTTTGTGTGTATGAACGTCTGTATTGTTATTTGAGAGAGACATACATTTTGTATAGGCGATCTGTTGTTTACAAGCTGTTACAAGGTCTCTGTGTCTATGACCGGTGGTCCAGACCCACAGTATCCACCACATGGTAACCACAGAGGCGGTTAATAAATGCGTCATGGCATAATCAAGTGTTAGTCCTTTTGCAAATTAGTCCTTTTGAGAATTAGACATTTTGCGAATTAGTCCTTTTGAGAATTAGGCATTTTGCGAATTAGTCCTTTTGAGAATTAGGCATTTTGCGAATTAGTCCTTTTGAGAATTAGGCATTTTGCGAATTAGTCCTTTTGAGAATTAGGCATTCTGCGAATTAGTCCTTTCGAGAATTAGTCCTTTTGAGACATGGTAGGCATTTTGCGAATTAGGCATTATGCGACTAAACGCATTGTTGCAGCATCTCCTGGTGACAAAAGATGTTCAACTGCTTCTTTGCAATACGACTTAGGAATCTTCAAGAAACGAGCCTATTCCTTCCTTAAAGGCCGGCAACGCATCTGTGATTCCTCTGGTTTTGCGGGTGTCCATGGGCGGCGGTGATTGCTTTCCATCAGGTGACCTGCCTGCTCGTTTGCCTCCTTCTAATATAAAAAAAAACTCTCCTTTTCGTTAACATAATTGAATGGTAAATGAATCTCTCACTCAGCACCCTGTATTTGTTCAGCCAATCAGTTGTTTAATCAAGAATATTACGGTAAATGGTGCCATTCCATCACAAACTCAGCAACAGTGAGTTATCAAAACATTATGATTTAGTCTTTATTAATCTCCCTTGATGGATGGATTTGTGAAATTAAATAAGTTCAGCAAAACGAACTTTGTAAAGTAATCAAGCGGAAAATAAATATCGCTTTTACTAACTTTTGCTTTGCCTTCTTGTAGGGGCTGGATTCAGAGGAGCGCGCGTCGGAGGCGCGTTTGCTAAAACGTTTTTATTTTTCAATTAAATAGGTATGTACGTCTAGACTAGCTCTTGGATATAATGGATAAAATGCCTTAGCGCGATCATAAAAACGATTTCATTATTATTATTTTTTTATATTAGAAGGAGGCAAACGAGCAGGCAGGTCACCTGATGGGAAGCAATCACCGCCGCCCATGGACACCCGCAAAACCAAAGGAATCACAGATGCGTTGCCGGCCTTTAAGGAAGGAATAGGCTCGTTTCTCGAAGATCCCTAAGTCGTATTGGTCCGGAAAAACCGCCGCCGAGAGCCGGTTCCACATCACTGTAGTTCGTGGTTAAAAATTACGTGAGAAACGCACAGTAATTAATTGTTTTTTTGTACAATGAGGATCAACGAGCATTTTAGTTAAATATGTAGAATTACAGTCGCATCAAAACCAATTACTACAGTGAAAGAAATATTGAAATTGGACTAAAAATGACGAAGTTAGAGCGATTTTCGTGCTCCATTCTCAAAAATGCACACCAATATACACGATTCACTGATGACGTCATCAGCTACGCTCGCACTCGCTCGGCAGTTGCCGCTTGCCGCCCGCCATTGTATTTTTGTATGTTTGCAACGAATAAACTCAAAAACGATTGAACTGATTTTAAAAATTCTTTCACCATTAGAATGCTCTATATCCCTGAGTAACATATTTATTACTAGAAAAAAATGCTTAATATTAAATAAATAGAATTACGATTTAGATTCACCAGCGTTTGTTTACATTGTTTCTAAACAGATAACAGTAGGGCAAATACATAACTAAATGTAACAAACACAGGTAAATACCGCATGAACCATATTATAAGAAAACTAAGTTACTCTAAGATATTTAATTATACATGATTACACTTATCTATAACTAGGCGCTTCCACGATAAATACTATTTTTTAACTATGAAACAACTTTCATGATGGTGCGACGGAGCTTGTTAGTTGAGTCCGAGTAAATATCAGTGCACATTGCTCGCAGGACTGATGGCCGCTGGGGCGGGATAGTCCTGGAGTGGCGACCGCGTACCGGAAAGCGCAGTGTGGGCAGGCCTCCAACAAGGTGGACCGACGATCTGGTGAAGGTCGCGGGAAGCCGCTGGATGCGAGCAGCACAAAACCGGTCGTTGAGGAGATCCTTGGTGGAGGCCTTTGTCCAACAGTGGACGTCTTTTGGCTGAGATGATGATGAGATGATGAAATATCAGTGATGTCACTAAATTCATTTACCACTTTACACAGTCTGGAAACAGTGGAGTTGCAGCCTGACACTGTTCTACGAAAAGGTCTTACAAGAGGGATTTGTTTGTTATGTTGTCATAGAAACTGTAAAAACGGTACGATGTCCGCCGGGTCAGCTAGTTTAATATAAAAACATGCCCAGTATGCAGTTCCTGTATTGAGATAAGTCGCAATGGATATAGTGGGACAAACAATCCCAGATTATCCATCAATGGATATATGCAAAGGATAAAGTGGGATCTACCCGCGCATTCTACCACAGTTGCTTGCAGCGTGTTGACTCGTATGTAGTACACACACGTAAATGGATAATGTCGTCTTACAAATATTGTATTGTGCCACGATGCGAAAATACAAGTGTTGCTACGCTAGACAAATTGTTATTTTGTGTTCCAAAAGACCCAAAAGGATTTCTAAACTGTCGGAAAACAAGAATGCTTTTAACATTGTTGTTATGGCGCGGTATTAGATAAGATGGTGGTAGCTAGCCAGGCGGACTTAACAAGCCCTACCACCAAACAAATCAAGAACGCGCCGCTGGGAATCGAACCCGGGACATTGGGTCTAAGTCCGGAGGCTTAGCCACTAGACCACAGAGGCGGTTAAATGTTTATTAGTTGTTTGTTACTCAATCACGCGGAACCGGCTAAACAGATTTAGATGAAATTTTGCACAAAATAGACCCGGATAGGACTATTAATTTTATTTATTACAAAATCTTCAGCTAACACGCTTAAATGATAATGATGAATCAATAAAAAAAAATCGTTTAAAACACAAACACAAAACATAAAACATATCAAAATAAAAAACAAAAAAAAATATTATTTTTACTTTAGGTAAGTAGATACTTAATAATGTGTCTGCGAAAAAATAGAGCATCTTAGAACTTATTTAAAAAACTAAAGGCTAGGCGGACTTAACAAGCCCTACCATCAACCAAACCGAGTAGGCACACAAAGATGTACCTCCCGCTGGGAATCGAACCCGGGACCTCTGGGTGTAAGACCGGTGGCTTAGCCACTAGACCACAGAAGCGGTTGAAATTTAAATAAAAGCTTGTTTTAAAAACTTTTTCACTTCTAACTTTTTAACATAATAATTTTGTAAGTACCTACAGTCTAGGAGTTCCTCTGACCTCCTTTCAGTTTCATCATCAGATCTTGGGCACCACACAATGATAGTTTTTATCAAGACAAATAAAATAAGCACAAACACGGCGGGGTTATCTTGTTTCATTGCAGAGTTCCTAGTTAGCTCAGTAAGTGAAATGTGAATTTCTTATGAGTTAAATAAAATTCTTTAACTTCACTTCCTATGACACATTCCGACTGCATCATCAGACCAGTTCCATGATGCCATATTATTGAATTGAAGTTACGTAGATATACAAAGTTTCATCTCGATCGGTCCTCGGGAAGTGATCCAAATCTTCTTTGCAAGATTTGACCCGTACATACGGTCGCACGAGTCCGCATGACTTGTGTAAAGTACGTCATCGTGAGTAGGCAAGCAGGCGCGCGCGTTTCAAAATAGCCGTTCAGAAAAACATTAATAACTTCATCATTTCTTGACGGATTTTGATAATTTAATTAATAAAATGCTTAGTAGTTGATTGTGCATACGATGTATATAGTAAAAATCAGATTTGATATTATGTGATTGATCCTCATTGTACATCCATATAAAGGTATGTCTAGACTTTATAATGTTAATAATGAATATGATGCTCTACTTAAACTAAATACTTACTGTTAATTAAAACGATTTCTCTAATTAATTTTACACTGCACATCTGGCACGTAAAGTCCCGGGCGCATTAGCAGTCGTTAACAACCACCGTACCGCACTGGGCCCGCGTGTTGGTTCGTGGCCCGTTCTCCCTATCCATCCATAGGGGGGCTCGTGCCCCACTAGTGGGGACATTTAAATGAGCTGGCGATGATGATGTTGTACGTACACACGCCTGCACATCAGACTACCACAACTGACAAATTTCCACAATAGACTTTGAGCTTTAAGTATATGGCATAATGGTTGAACATTTATTGAAGGAATTTGACAGTTTTGGGTAGGTTGATGTAGGCGTCTGTACGTTTAGATTTGATTTTGTGCGAATATTCTTCTGCTAAAATGTTTTTGTTTCGTTTATATAATTTTTAACGCAAATTTTTGTCGCAAACAAATTACAAAAACACAAATGTTGAAAAATTTCCACGAGCAGGATTTGAACCTGCACCCTTCTGACATACCGGGTCAGGTGCTCTCCCAATAGAGCTGTCGTGGTTCTAACCAGCACGCCGAAATTATTCAACACTATTTACTTTTTTACTTTGAAAGCCAAAGGCGCCCATTCATTCTTCTGGCTGCTACTGATTGTGCGGTAAAGCTAGCAAGAAAATAACTTATAACAACACAAAATTTACACAATTTACAAAATTTTACATGGCACTATAATCGAAGAGCAACATGGATTCGTTAAACGTAGATCAACCACTTCTAATTTACTAATCTTTAGTAATTTTCTGTTTGAAAATATTGACAATCGAGTACAAGTCGATGTAGTCTACACTGACTTTAAGAAGGCATTCGATAAGGTGGATCATGGGCTGTTGCTAAATAAAATAGCGTTTAACGGTATACGCGGTAACTTGTTGCGTTGGTTCGAATCTTATATCCAGAATAGGTCTCAAAAGGTAGTCATCAATGGTTATCATTCCAAAAGCGTTTTGGTAACTTCAGGGGTACCACAAGGTTCCATCCTTGGGCCCCTTATGTTTATTTTATTCATAAATGATATAAAGCATTGTTTTCAAAATTCAAAACTATTATTGTATGCAGATGATCTAAAAGCCTTTAAAACTATCAAATCCATTGATGATTGCACCGCTTTTCAACACGACCTAGATAGGCTGGCTACTTACTGTCATAATAATAAACTATTCTTGAGTATCCCTAAGTGTAATTTCATAAGCTTTACAAAAAATATTAAATTTATTCGCTTTTCATATAGGCTCTGCAGTACTTCTTTAAGTAGGACATGCACCATAAGAGACCTAGGAGTAACCCTCGACAGTAAATTATCATTAAACCAACATGCAGATAATATAATTGGTAAAGCTTTCAAAATGTACGGCTTCGTAATGCGATCCTCCTCCGATTTTAAACGTTCCTCTACATACCTTTATTTATATAAAACCCTAGTCCGGTCCCAGCTTGAATACGCGGTACCCATATTGAACCCTTTCTATAAGAAGTTCAAGGATGCGATTGAGAGCGTTCAGCGGAAGTTCCTGCGGGCGATGCACTACAGGTGTGTAGGCAGGTACTGGAATTATACCCAACTACTCAACAAATATAAAATATTGACACTTGAGTGTAGACGTCAATATCTTGAAGTTATTACTTTGCATAAAATAGTGCACAATGGTTTTGATTGCATTAATATTGTGAACAATCTGTGTTATTTAGTGCCAAGAACTATTCAAAAACGGGAGGTGCGCGCGGGTCGACTGTTCGCTGTGGGCACTTGCCGCACGAACACTGGCCAGCGCGCACCTATCCGCCGTATGGTAGACACTTACAATAGTGCGTTCGAATCAATTGATATATTTTTGTATGATGAAGTTAAATTTAAATCACTGATCTTCCAAAAACTCTTCAATGTATTATAATTAATTGTCACATTTATTATTATGTACTATAATATATCTATATTTTGCTTGTTTTATATATAATCTTAAGTTCTTACTACTATTACTTGCTTAGGTGTAAATGTTTAAATTAACTTAAATAAATTGTATTTGCACTTCAGCACCCTCTAACGTTTTATAACTATTATTTGTATCACTCTGAGAATAGCGTTGTGGGTTACATTACTGTTAATATAGATTTAGCTTTATCTTTATGTTATAAGATGTAATGTGACTGTTTGCTGTTCCTTAATAAAATAAAATAAAATAAAATAAAATAAAATAAAATAAAATAAAATAAAATAAAATAAAATAAAATATATGTAATAACAGGAACAAAATATTAAAATTCTTTTGCAAATATATAAAACATTGAATAAGTATGTATACGTACCTAAATATTTTTTCAATTTAGAATATTCAAATTTATGTAAATGCGTTTTTTTTTTTTTTTTTTTGGAGAGAGACTGCTGGTTGCCGAGGGGCATTTCCAGCTTCACCGGGCTTGTTTTAGGGGCGGCGAGGTACGTAAAGGGTACCTCAAGCCGTGTTGAAACGAAACACCTTCAGAGGATTTCTAGAGGGGTACGGCATCGCACACTTAAAAGTGCGCGTCCCCGTGCCCTTCCAGAGTCTCCGAAGGGTTCGGATCGGATCGGGGAGCGGAACCACCCGAGGGCGTCTCTAAAGGCACGGACCTCGGCTCGGGTAGACCGGGCCGTGGAGGAGGAGAGGAGGAGCTCCCAGGCACATGACTGTGCCTGGCATAGAGCGCGTGTGAACCGGTTCTTCGTACCCTTGTTCTACGAGTACGGTGTCTTGGGCCTAAAACAGTGTGCATGTTTAGTGTATTCTGTAAATGTGTGCTGTCATTTGGAGGAACGGGCGGGGGGGCATTCGCAACTGTAATTGCGTCGTCGGGCTCGGTTAGGACGTGTTTTGGACGCCTAGACGTGTACCGTCTTGATGGTGGAAGGCCTTCAACATTATAGTTGGCAGCCGCCACCACAAGAGGGTTGGGGTGGTGGGGGGCATTATCGAAGTAACGTCGGGAGACGTCCTTGATAAAGTCTTTGATAGTTGGGAGATCGAGGTCGCGATGGAGGTCTACATTACGAACGTAATACGGACAACCCGTCGCGCCTCGCATGTATCGGTTTTGGAGGGTCTGTAGAGGGTACAAATAAGAGGGCGCGGAGTGCGCGAAAACTACGCTAGCGTAGGTCATGACTGGGCGGATGCAGGCTTTGTAAATTGTCGTCTTACTTCTAAGAGACATTTTACTCTTCCTGCCTATAAGGTGGAATAATCGACCTAGTATGAACGCGGCCCTGTTACGGACGATCTTGAGATGCGGTGCAAACGACAATCTCCTATCGAGGGTGACACCGAGATATTTCACCTGCCTAGCCCATGGGATAGGGCGGTCAAATAGACGAATCGGACGGCAAGGATCGTCGGGGCCCCGATAAAAGTACACAGCGGCACTTTTCTCGGGGTTCACTTCGATCCGCCATTTGCGAAACCAAACGCCGAGGGTGTTAACGGCCTTTTGGAGTCGGTTGTAAACCGCGGTTTTGTCTCTACCAGACGAAAATAGCGCGGTGTCATCCGCGAATAGAGCTAGCTCTACACCGGGGGACTTGGGGATATCGTTTGCGTAAAGCGCAAAGAGGATAGGCGAGAGCACGGATCCCTGCGGAACGCCGGCTCGAATAGGGTGCGGGGCGGAGAGCGTTCCTTCGACGCGGAAGCGAAAGGAGCGACCCGACAAGTAGTCTCGTATGATGTGCACGAGTCTGTCTGGCACGCCGAGTTTGTACAGCTTATAAATTAAGCCGTTGTGCCAGACTTTGTCGAACGCCTTCGCGACGTCGAAGAAAAGAGCTCCGGTGCCCGTGTGACGGTGTCTATTGAAACCGGAAAGGATATGCTCCGTGAGGCGGTGCAATTGGTGAGTACACGAGTGTTTGGGCCGGAACCCAAACTGCTCGTTGATAAGGAGGTTATTGGATAGGACGTAGTCCTTTAATCGGGAGACTAATACGCGTTCGTACAGTTTTCCCAACGATTTGAGAAGACTGATGGGGCGATAACTAGAGGGGGCGGTACGCGGTTTACCGGGCTTATGAATACCTATGACCACCGCATCTTTCCACGCAGCGGGAAAGATGGCGTTAGTCATGGCGCTATTGAAGATAGCTACTATTAAAAGGATGAGCTGAGCGGGTAAGATCTTAAGGATCTTGTTTGAAATGCCGTCTGCCCCGGGGGCACTACGGGGTTTAAGACGCTTAATGAGCGTTTGCGCCTCATCTTCCGTAACGGGCGGGAGGGTCGCGGTGGGAGGGAGGGACGAGTCTTTCGACTTCGCTGTCTACCATTTCGATATGGTTCGAAGGGACTGGGAGGGTGCTAGGCGAGCATTGGGCCTCGAGGCTGTCGGCAAGGCACTCGGCTTTTTCGTCGTCGTCAAAGACGACCGAATTGTCGGGTTTCTTAAGAGGGGGCATGGATGTGACCGTATCCGACTTAAAGGCTCTCGCCAACCGCCAATACGCTTGGTGAGAAGGCGTGATGTCTTTAAGAAGGCCATGCCACTTCGACTCGCGGAGCTCTTGTATGCGCTCTCTAGCAGCGCGCTGCAGTGAGCGCATACGAGCCCGGTTGTCCGAAGTGGGATAGGAGTCGAAAGCGCGAGTGGCGGCGTTCTTCGCCCGCAACAGTCGCCTCATATCGTCCGGCAGTTTGAAGCGATGGTCAACCGTCGCTACAACCCGCCGGGACGATTCGCTTATAGCGTTAGTGAGGTGACTGCCGAGGGCGTCGATCGCGGCCACTGTCTCGTGAGGCGAGTCAATGACATCGGGAATCTGGTTTAATGACTCACTGGCGGTAGGTTCGAGAAGCTTCTCGAGCTTATCCCAGTCAGTCACCACCTTAATGACGGGGGTGGGGTCGGTGGGGGGGCCTAAATGTAAGACAACCGGCCTATGGTCGGAGGAGAGCGCGTGGATCACTTCTATAGAACGCAACCGCAAGGTTACGTTCCGTAGAAGTGCCATATCTAGCGGGTTAGGGGTGAAATTATCTATTAACGGATAGTGGGTGGGCTCCATAGGCACGACGATATCGAAGAGCATTGTCTCAGCGAGTTGGCTCAACACCCGACCGTTACGGTTGGTTGTATTGCAACTCCACTGAGCGTGTTTACTATTGAAATCGCCGGCAATAATGACGGCGGTGTCCATAGCGAACAGCGCTTCGAGATCGGGTTGTTTCAAAAGCTTATTTGGGGACAAATAAGCGGAAGCGATTGTGATAGACGCGTGGCCTTGTAAATGCGTATTACAAAAGTCGAGTGACGATGAAAATGGCGCCAAAGCAATTAGCATACTCTCTCCAACAAAAAAACACCACCCAACGATTGACTAGTAAAAAATGTCATGTACCCGCTATAAATAAACTGTACACCAAAATTGGTTTAGTTTGTGCTGCTAAGGTGTCCTGTTTATCAGCAGCACATGAGTAGATATCCATATACTCATGTGTCATAAAACCAACGCTGGTTTTATTCAGAGATAAAAAAAACCTTTTTAAATTACAAAATTTATGTATTTCCATATTCATTCATTCATATTCATTTCCTATTTCCATTAAAGTAAAAAACTTTTGTCCTGAATAATGTTTTTTCTTTCTTTCTTTCTAAAAATATAATAGTGAGATGTAGTTTCAAGCATTTAACATCTTTGCTTAAATTATTAGTTATTTACTTTGGCGCTAGAATAATGCAGTCAGTCATGTCATAATTTACTAATGTCTCGGAAAATCAACTTCGCTAGACGCTAAGCTAAATGTCCTCGGACATCTAAGTGGAATTCCTGGTCTATCTTTACTTTATGGGGCTTTCACTTCATGTATATCCGTTATCTAGTGACCATTGTTAGATAGTTTGTATAAAGTAGGTAACTATGCAATTAATTGGTGTCAGTCAAGTGATGTTAATAATTATTTTAGTCAATTTGTTATTTTCCATTATCAATGCATAAGATATTGTTGAAACAGAAAATAGCTCTTGCAAATTTTGTTTGCGGACGTATTAGTAGTAGAATACTTCCATCCGTGTTACCCTCCATACATTTCCTTTTTTTTACTAGGGAGAAAATGCATTACGCGAATCACTGCGTCCTTCGCGACGCAGATGATTATATAGAACTGTCCCCCGACTCAATCAAGGGTGATGGAAGGCTTACCCACTATATACCCCTGCACTTACCATCTGTGCCGCCGCTGTGACCTTATCTTACTTAACTTCAGCAAGGTTTTACAGCACCAGTTGAAACCAGTAAAACAATTCAGAATAGTTACAAATGGGTCAGCCTCATACATGGTAGTAAGTTCAGAAAATCAAGAATATTTTCGTAGAATTTATGACTTTATGTAATTATATAGGTATTTAACCGCACCTCATTGAAATTGTTGCGAGTAATATCAACATTTATGTGGGGCAAACCCATAAGGAAACTTATAAGTTATCAGGTCCCTAACTTCATAACGCAATAAACAGTTTAGTATGAATACGCTCGTAAACCAAGCAGTCCTTGGCCAAAAGCGAGTGTTTTCTTTGTTGTTATAATTTAATACTTTTCGCTAAGTCTTAGAAATTCTATATTAAATATGAGTCTAATCTTATTTTTCATGGAACCTAACAAAAAGCGATTGAAAATGAAAAAGAAAGAAGAATTTTCGCGATATTAATATAGAATTGTGAATCGGTTCCTTAAAGTATAATTATCGGGGAGATGTTTTAGCTTTGCTGCCTTTGCAAGCCACCAGAATATAGTGGATTCCGAGGCATCGAAAAGAATTACGTACTCATCCACCCGGATTCAGTTGCGGTGAACTGCGAAAATTGTTCAAAAGCTTTCGAAAACTATCCTCTTAAGTCTTCGAGCCTTATTCAGGGAGCAGTATTTCGCAAACAACTTAAGAGTATATTACTTTGTTATTTATAAAGTTAAGTATCTGAAAACTTCTGATGCAGGGAGTAAGAAATTTCTTGACATAAAAAAAACAAAAAAGTAGGTACTTTACTCCATGATAGTTAAACTTTCTTTTCGCCCCACCTGCCATTATGATTCATTTTGCTTAAGTAATTTTTATGGTATCTTTCAAGGATCTTCACGTTTGGTTTAGTGTCTACTTAAAAATCAAGATGAAATCGCGTTTGGTGTTTGGTCAGTCGTTATCGCGATCGGTGAATAGATAAATACATAAAAAAACTATTAATGTAATATCTAGTTTTAAAACCACTTAATTTTTTTTGGACTAAGCTAAAACACCTAACTTATATTTAGTCTAAAAGAAGATCAAATTCAATAATTCAAATGCAAAATCATTTATTCAGTTTAGGCTACAAATAGCTCGAACGTCATTATTCCATCGGTTCGTAAGTCTACTCTGGGCGCGAGACCTTGTACTGAGAAGAACCGGCAAGAAACTCAGTTCTTTTCTCCCTTACAGCGTCAAAAAATATTGGAAAATGCCCTATCATAAAAGGACACTTTCCATTACAAGCGAAAACACAAAATATAAAGGACATGTTAAAAAAAAACAAAAGAGAAAATATGATCAGTCTTCTTTTAGACTAAATAAACGTTAGGTGTCAATTTAACGATTGACGTAACGTTGATGGATCTATCAGATTTATCTTGATAAATGGATATGTAGTTTTGACACCTATTGGATGATTGTACAACTGTCTTAATTAGCCATTATCGAAGATTGATTGCAAAATCAAAAATAATTCTTCCTCTATAAAACTTGCTCTCATTGTGTAACAAAGGGTGTCCCGGACTCTACCCAATTTTACCATACTCTTTCAGTTAATTTGACATTCTGTCAATTCTTTTAACGAACTGTTAATGCTATTGAGCGTTCAACAATGCGTTAATGGGCCATTAGCCGATAAACATTGCATACACTCTTTGTTGGTCAGGTTAGAAATGCGACCCTCATTCAGAGGGACGGAGAAGTCATATACCTAACCCGCGGGCTTAACCCATGCCCGCGATAACAAATGTAAAAAGTTAGAACAACGTGCACAGAAACTAAAACCTTATTTGTAAGCTATTACAATATGTTTTGAAAACAATAGAAAAGCTTTCCCTAGGAATTGTAAAGAATGTCTATTATACCTTTGATGTGCGCGAGTGGCGAGCGCTGATCAGCGTCGCCAAACAAATAAAATTATTTTGCGTCTGTATTCGCCGCAGACAACGGATTAATAAACATAACATAAGGTTATCCGAATGTTAATATTTTTTTTAATTATGCATAAAAATACATTAATTCAATAAAACAAACATTACACACGCTACATGTATTTGACACACACGCATATGTATTCAGCTCAGCTCCATTTTTGAAATTTTTGAAAAGAGTATATAAGCAATCTTAGGGACTATTTCCTCAACAACGAGTGTGGGTTGCATCGGCATGTGGTAGCAATGGACAGGGGCCTAACCCCGCTCTCCTTGGCTAATGAGAACTGGCGCAGGCCAGTGGTACTGAGCACAGAAGACCGCAAGGCGGTATGGAGGAGCAAGGAGCTACACGGGCGGTTCTACAAGGTGCTCACGGGCCCCGATGTAGATTTGCTCGCATCGGTGAACTGGCTACGATTCGGGGACCTCTTCGGAGAAACCGAAGGTTTTGTCTCTGCAATTGCGGACGAAGTTATCATGACGAAAAACTACCGGAGATATATCCTGAAGGACGGTACGGTCGACATTTGTCGGGCATGCCGCCGTCCCGGGGAATCACTCAGGCACATTATCTCCGGTTGTTCTCATCTTGCTAACGGCGAGTATTTACACAGACATAACCTGGTAGCTAGGATTATTCACCAGCAACTTGCTCTTCTATACGGTCTTGTAGACTTCGAAGTGCCGTACTTCATGTACACACCTGAGGCGGTTCTCGAAAACGGCCGTGCCACGCTCTATTGAGATCGAGCTGTCATCACGGACAGGACTATTCTAGCTAATAGGCCTGCTATCGTGCTGATAGATCGATCACAATGCCGGGCAGTGCTTGTCGACAAGGCCAGCAAGTACCTTGACTTGGCTCACGAGGTAACCGCCATGTGGGATATTGACTCGACAATCATTGTGCCGATAGTCGTGTCTGCGAACGGTCTGGTAGCGAAGAGTCTCGACCAAAACCTTAAGAAACTCTCGCTCAATGGTTGGATCAAGGGTCAGATACAGAAGGCGGTACTCTTGGACACGGCGCGAATAGTCCGAAGGTTCCTGTCTCTGCAGCCCTAACCACCGGCAGCTTGAGCCCTGCCTCGTTGCCGGCAGCACCCTAGGCTAGGTTTTTTATAATATTTTTATGTTTTGTATGTGCTTTTGTATTTTACTTTTATATTAATATTATAACAAACCTAGGCTAAAGAAAAAGATAAATAAAGAGATAATAATAAAACTTGCTCTTCGATAGCCATCCTCGAAAATGATTATGCAACGCTCTACTTTGATCGATCTGTTATCACGGACAGGACTATTATTGCCAAATAGCCTGATATGGTGTTGACAGATCGATCGACGCGCCAGGCAATGCTCATCAATATCACCATCCCGTATGACGAGAACCTTGTGAAAGCCGAGAAGGACATCAAGCTCACTAAGTACCTTGATCTGGCTCACGAGGTGACCGCTATGTGGGATGTGGATTCGACGATCATTGTCCCCATAAACGTATCTGCTAACGGCCTTATAGCGAAGAGTCTCGACCAACATCTCAAGAGGCTTTCGCTGGATGGTTGGATCAAGGGTCAGATACAGAAGGCAACACTCCTGGACACGGCAGGCATTGTCAGGAGATTTTTTCCTCTACAGCCTTAATCGCTTGTAGCTTGAGTCCTGCTCCGCTGCTAGTGGCGTTCTAGGTTTAGGTTTCTATAAAAGTTCTATTTTTGTATGATATTTTGATATATTTTTCTTTTTATATACCTAATTTTTATAAAAAACCTTAATCTAAGATTTTGGGCATATGCTCCTATCGGCTTGCGAGAGCGCGTAAGGGCAGTTTGTAAAAACCGCGTATTTGCTTATGCACAATTTTGCAAAATGACTAAAAAAAAACTTGTGTTATTTGCCTCAAAGAAGTAGCTAAGTACCAGTTTCAGTCGGAAAAATATTGAATATTCACTTTGTTCGTCTTTTTGTGCAAAAGCAGATACGCGGTTATTACAAACTGCTCTTAAAGCGGTCTTGCACGCTCACCGATATTATGCCATTCATCTATCCTGTTTTAGTCTGGGCCACTTGCAACTTACAGTCCTGGTTATATCGTCGACTCATCTTGCCGGTGGACGTTCCATTTTTCTGTATTCGTCTCTTACAAGTGGAACTTCGAAGTTTCTATGGATATCAAAATGTATAATTTCATTATTTTTTAAATTTAAGGGCATCCGTAGAATAGTTCCCTTGTCGTGCGCAACTCCAAAATGAATCCGTGCAAAATATTAAGTCGGTGCCAAGACCGCCCGCCAAGTGCTAATGTACTGAGACACGTAATTTAAGTTCTATGCGCTCCTGACTCAAACGCAGGTTCTATAACCCTTTGTTATGCAGTTAGCCAGGAGATTTGGTTACTTATCGCTTGCTGCGGAGCTTACATTGTCTGAATACTTCTTTTCACTTTTGCAAATTATCGAGTTCTATTACGTAGGTACAGAGGTTTTACTGTAAAGTTGTAGAACAAACAAGTCTCCATAAGTATAGCTACCGTAGAATGGGGTTACTTTTAATATAAGTGTAACATTGATTGCAGCTATAAATCCTTAAGTAGCTGCAAATATGGGTATCCCTAGCGTTCTATGCGGCCCTAGTACGATTCCCTCCAGACTTATACCGTAAAACTACATGTGGAAAACAACTGTAGAGAACAGGAGCTGTGATCAATGTTAAACTTGATTCGAAAGTGACCCCGTTCTACCGTATATACAAGGCTCTTAAAGAAGTACAATCATAGATTAAGTAATGTACAATGCCGAATAGGAAGAGGGATTTTAAGAATCTGTTCTTGTAACTTTAAATAAGTCGTAATAACTATAGTAAAGTTTCATAAAATATATAGTTATAAAATATGTAGTCTACATAACATTGTAGGTACATAAATTAACTTATATTAAAAGAAAACTAACTTTGATATTTTCTTCAAAATCTTGAAGCGTATAATTTAATGTTTGTACTTTTAAATTAGTAAAATTTATTACCGAACCCTATTTTTTCTAGAGAATTGCGACTGCTACACATCAAATATAATGGCTTTCACAAATTCGTTACTAAATAAATGAAATGAAATTTTGTTCACAAAAAACCGCCTTTCTGGTCTTTACATTTAAAAAGGAGATAAAAGGTATTTTGAGGGATTTACTTTTATTCAGTGAACCTTTGTTATGGCGTCTTTTGTGTTTGAGTCCAGCTATAGGTGGATTTGCTGGTCACCCCGAGGGTCCAAATCTCGGCCCTTAACTTAAGTACCTATCAATCTTGAGTGGGGAATTGTTTAATATCGCGAAATAAGTTTCAAGTAGGAATTACAGAGAAGTGCTTTTTGAGCACTCCTTAACAAATTTGTTGGGTAAGATTAACGCTATTTTATTTTTCAGGATATTTATTAAATCGTGTCTTTAGTAAATGGCAATATACAGGAACGGGTAATAGCGTAGCGATATAAAATTAATAGGAGATTTTTTCTTTCTTTCTGCACTTGGAACAATGTTTTGTGTTTAATATAACCACTGAAGGAAAAATTAAGAAATAAAATGTGCTTGTGACAAAGTTTTTTTATATATAAAAACCTTCAGCAGTAAAACATAACAAAATACATAACCATGAAATCTATCGGCAGATAGCCAATTACGGGTCCACACAACTATTAATATAAAAAAAATACATTGTATTTTTATTTAGCTTAAATCAACAGTAGTTTTACACACAAATATTTTAATTAAGGAGTATATTTTGTACCAATAAATGGGTAGGCTTACCCAAACTCATTTCTCGCCTAAGTTACATTTGTATTGAAAATATGCTAATTGATATCTGACTACCTATATTGCGATACCAAATTAAAATACGATACCACACTAAAGTATTTCTTACTGCTAAGGAAATTAATAGTTCAATATTCTCAAGTCCCCGTTGTGCAAAGATACGGAAGTTAGATACATGGTAGTTGGAGTTTCAACTCCAAGTTCGTTGTGTTAAGTCATTATTTCATTACAGCAAATGTAAGATTATAACGTAGTCACTACACATGGGAATATTGAAGGGAGGATTTTCAAAGAACTTATTAAGATATGTTGCTAAGTTTTCGTTTTGTTTTACTGGGATTACATCATATAAGTACCACAGTGCACTGATATAGGTACACCCTGAATTTCAAGCCGTTGTTTTTTTACAGGAACCACTAACAAAGGCTGTTCCATAAACTGCAATTTTACATATTTACCCAAAATTAATGGAACAACGACAGCTGATATTTTTTTAACAATATTTCTGAGTTGACTTTACAAAAAAAGTTGTTGCTATGATCTGATTACTTATCAGCACCAGCTCATTTTTTGTTCCCACTGCTTGGGTACGAGCCTTCCCCATGGATGGATAGGAAGAACGGGCCATTCACCAGCACGCGGGCAATGTGCGGATTGTAGATAAGTACCTATAACTTTTGATGATAAAGTAAAGTAAATACCCTATTACTGTCTCACAGCTGGGCAAAGGCCTCCATCATTGAAATCAAGTCATCACTACAATTGATGGGTAAAGGCTTAATCATTAAACTTGGATGATAAATATGTTTCTCTAGTCATCATCATACCATAAACGTTTCACTGCTGGGCTCAGCCCATCCAAACAATAGCGCATGTCATAACATAACCCACCACGTTGTTTCAACGCGGGTACCCGGGTTAATATAACGACTGCCATTCTACGACACCAATCGGAACCAACAGCTTCACACGCCTTTCGAAGCATGGTTGAGTTTTAAATAATTCAATTCTGCCACTCTTCCGCTGAATAGCTGAAAGCTTTTTAGCTAGCAAAATTGCAACTCAAACGCGCAAGCCGCTCCACCACCGTGCTTTCTTAAGCATTCATTATAAGACATTATGCGCATTCTTATGCGCATAATGTCTTATAATTCCCAATAATACACTAATGCCTTATAATGCCCAATGACGTCCATAGGAGAAATCTTAGTTTGCCTACTAATCAGCTGACCCAGCATTGCGGAAGTTTTTAACTTGTGACCTACATACATCTCGCAACTTGCTAACCATCCATCGTGCTCCAAAATGCCCATAACCCTTTTCAAAACGAGCTGATACAATCGTGCGCAAGGCCTAATAAGCCCATAACGTCTTGTAATGCCCACAGAGTGTCAACAAGCTCATTATTCCTGATCCAAGCTATACAGCTGTAGATGTTACTACTGCCGAGCAAAGAGCTCTCTCCTCTGATTACTAGCACTCGTTGAACCCGCTTCGATTAATGTGTGCTCCCCGCTAGAGGGCGTTTGAAAAATGACAACGCAAGTCGCAGCGGTTTGAAGGCCGCGGTTTGCGTGAGGCGTGAATAGCGATGTTAACAATGTGATCACTGAATTGAGTTCTCCTACATGCCAATAATTAAAAAAGAGAACAGAGAAAGAGAAAAAGAACAAATGAAATGAAATATATTTATTAGAACACACAGTATAAAATTATGTTAAACAAAAAAAGCAAACGAGGCTTGCAGTAGTCGCATATGTTATGTAACATTTGACATCAGTCTCACCTTTTGAAATCAATATTACAATAAAAAATAGAATATAGAATTAACAATTACTTTTTAAAAAAATATTGTTTAAAAGTCTAATACACATGAAATTGTTGAAATCAATATTACAATAGAAAATAGAATATAGATTTACAAATCATGAAGAGAATCTGTTCTCCTGTTACACTGTTACGATCACATTTCTACGAAATCACTCCCACAAATGTTACGACCTACAACGGACATTGGGCTTAAAGTGTCGATCACTGGTGGCTTCCCCGACTAACACGTAACAGTTACAGGATCACCCTACTTCCGTCACTCCTACAAATTGTATATATACAGGGCGTCCCACGGCCATGCCACATGGAGGGAAAGTACCTTAATTATTGTAGATGGAACATTTTACTGAAAGAAGACTTTATTTTAAAACAATACAATTTAAACTGCATTCATACATTTTTAAATAATTGCCTGGTTGAACCGGGAATCGAACCCGGTACACGAGAAAAAAATCAACCCGTAGTTTTATCATACCGATCGAAAGGCTTCATCATAAGGATTATTTTTTGCTAATTAACATAGCATCAGAAATAAAAGGAAGACCATGAATTTTAACATTTAATGTAAAATTATGTTCAGAAAAATGAAAAGCTGACATTGCCGTAAGGACATGAACTAAGATTAATTTTAAAGTACCTATTACTAATGAGTACCCACTTGAAATAAAATAATAAAGAGATTAGTAGGTACCTGGTTGTAAGCAACAGTTTTGTCCATCCTTACGGCAATGTCAGCTTTTCATTTTTCTGAACATAATTTTACATTAAATGTTAAGATTTAATGGGAAGGAGCATTAAATGCTATAATAAAAGCAATAAATGTATTGTTTAAACAATATTAAAACATAGAGGTACTGTTACGGAGTAAATACTCCTTTGTAAATATTTATTTTAATATTTTTCTATTACCTATCTGTCAATTTTCTTTTATCTTTTTCCTTTACGCTTTCATCGTTGATACTGTTGAATATTGGTATGTTTTCTTATGTTATTTTGTTATTCTATTAATTATATACTTTTACCTTTGCCTTCTCTTTCCTTAATACAGACCACGTTATTCCCTTTCGTCTCCTTCTTATGTACTCGTACTACTCGTATAGTACCTGGATGACCAAGCTATGCTCGGTATTTTTTTTGTAATTTTCTAAAAATGAAACCTAGCTAGGTCGATTTATCGTCCCGAAACCCCCTGCATACTAAGCTTCATGAAAATCGTTGGAGCCGTTTCCGAGATTCAGATTATATTTATACATATATACAAGAATTGCTCGTTTAAAGGTATTAGATAGATTAGATAGATTGATTAGATTGATTAGATTAGCAGAAATAGTCTAGTAATCGTCACTTTTTATTCTATTTCCCGATATGTGTCATCTTTATGGCTTTGTCGCGTCTTACCAGTCAGTCAGCTGTCAAGTCAAAAAAGGGTCTGTAAAAACAATCAAAGTAATTAATGTTTTTTTTTAGATGGTTTTGGTTAACCGATATATCGTGTACTACATCCAGTATAGCCGATGGGCTGTCTCGCATCTGAAATCCAGTGATCAGCCTATGTAAAAACTAATCCGTCAACATAATTATCTCGACTTCCCCATTTTCCTTTTACATAACTATGAATCCCGTGATTCCGTTATCGCTCACCGCTATCTTACCAACCACTCAAACCATGGCGTAAACCGATGAAAAAGCTCCACGATACACTCCCGTGCTTGCACCAGAAGTATTTGCTCCGCTGCACAAGCACGATTATATTGCGCTGTGACACTCCTTCCAATTTCCGTTGCACTTCAAGATTTTTAGCCAAACTGCACATGGCACCGCCAATATTGGAACCGTTTGGAATATTTGGCAAGCGAGACCTTTGAGAACTGGAGAAGTTTCAATAACGCCGATACAAGGTACCGTAGGTAATACCGGCTGCGACGTATTTAAAATTCGTGGTCCGAGCTGCCGTGCGCTATGGATGCAATACATATTGCGACAGAAGACTAATTTTGTTAATACACTCTAGTTCTCAGTCAGTGCAATAAAGAGCTTCGAAATTGAGGCTGAAGCAATATCTTGAGGAAACTGTTCAGCATTACCTATTTGCGGCTCGCTCATTTCAATCATGCATAGTTTGTTTTATCTCAGCCAAAAGACACCCACTGCTTGACAAAGGCCTCCTCCAAGGATCTCCACAACAACCGGCTCCTTGCCGCTCGCATCCAGCGATTTCCCGCGACCTTTACCAGATCGTCGGTCCACTTTGTTAGAGACTGTTCCGCTCGAGCGGCCATCAGTCCTGCGAGCGATGTGCCGTGCCCACTGCCACTTGAGCTTAGCAACTCTTTGGTCGGTAACCTTTGTTCTTTTGCGGATCTTCTCATTTCTGATTCAATCACGCAGATAAACTATCGGGTAGTTTGTTTATTTTTATCTACATATTTGTTTTTATTCAAGGATAGTTCGTACTATCATATTATAATATCTACATTTAATCCTTTATTCATAACAGACCATTTGATTACAATTTAACTGTGGTGACATACCTACTAAGTCACCGCCCATGTGTGTGTGTGTGTGTGTGTGTGTGTGTGTGTGTGTGTGTGTGTGTGTGTGTGTGTGTGTGTGTGTGTGTGTGTGTGTGTGTGTGTGTGTGTGTGTGTGTGTGTGTGTGTGTGTGTGTGTGTGTGTGTGTGTGTGTGTGTGTGTGTGTGTGTGTGTGTGTGTGTGTGTGTGTGTGTGTGTGTGTGTGTGTGTGTGTGTAATATGATTGGCGTATTGGTAGTATATCGCGAGAATAGATCTCTAACAAAGATTCTTCTTCTTTTTCTCGGGCCTCTTCAACCTTGAAGATTGCCTGTCAGCTTCTTAGGTTCCTTCTCGTCCAAGGCCAGACCGAACAGATATTCGACAGACGTAATGCTGGTCCACTGCCGGATGTTGCTCAGACACGAATTCTTCCTTCGTTCAAACGCGTCTCCTCCCTTCCACCTGACCCATCATAATAGTTTGAAACAACATGTATTTGTCGCGCCGGAGTATCTGGCCGAGATGTTGTATCTTGCGCTTTTTAATGGTTGGCATCATTTTCCACGGCATATGAACACGCTAAAATATGGTTTCGCTAAAGAAAAAGAAGGTCAGTTCTTCTGTGGCCAACTAATGCACAGCATGCAGCGGTGGCACAACATTGCGATGCCTGTAGGCGTGTCGTAGTGTCATTTTTCAAGGTCCATCCTTCGCAGCAGTTCAACAAAGATTAGTTACAAAGATTAGTATATAAATACTACTTATAAATTTACTCAGAATCGTAAGTAACTATAAATAATAAACAGTTCAGTTCAACTCAAATTCACCAAGTAATCCTTTAAATATTAATAAGGCAATCATCTGAGATTCTAAAGCCATATTCAATATCAGAATTACGTGGGATGGGCTGACCGAAATTAATCAAAAAGAAGGATGTCTAAGTAAAGCAAAAAGTACTTTTTCTCTGGGGGTAATTGGTGAAAGTAGTAGCTAAATTAGATACTCTGCTATATAAATCTATATTTACATAAATAATTAATATTAATGATAAAGAGAATAGTAAGTGCTAACACTATCACCCACCCGCACAAGTGTTATCTCCTGAATATTTACAGTAGGTACGAAGAGACTAGATGGACCAGGTTCAAAATTCACTTTCCGAACTAATGGTGACCTTTCACAGCAGAATGTCAAGCTTTGAGGCTGAATTGGAGAGAACTCCGTCCGCAAGCAACGCAGGTTTGGCCACAGAATTTTCTTCTTGGCATTCATACTAGAATCAATGAATGGGCTTCAATCTCAAATACATATTCTTGCAAGGACGGTTGATAAACTCGAAATGCAGAGCCGTAGAAAAATGTTGATGTTTCACGGTGTACCAGAGCAGGAAGGTGAAAACACCACTCAGTTGGTAGTGGTAGCTATATAGGATGGGTCTGCACCAGTCGATAAAAAGAGGCGCCATAGATTGGGCATTCAGCGACCACACAGCAGAAGCCTCTTCCCATTATTGTCAAGTTTCAGCAGGTTGCTACTCGTGACAGGGTTTGGTTTGGGAAAGCTAAACTCAAAGGCACTGGTACAACTTTGTCGGAGTTTCTGACACATTCCCGGCACAGTACATTCATGGCGGCGCGAGAGAAGTTCGGTGTCAACAGATGTTGGATATGGGAGGGCGTTATTCATGTCCTCGGCCCAAACAACACTCGATTTCGGGTTGCTAGCATTGGCGAATTTCAATCATTGGAGCTCGTGTCGGCAAAGCCTGCTACTGCGGCTGCAAGGGTTACTCCGAAGACACGGCGGGCAGCTGCCGCAAAGAAGCATTAATTGAACAATCAGATAAGCGTACTCCGTATGTTAGTTTTCTGAGTTATACTGAGGTTCCACCTCCTTTTAAACTATCTTAATAGGTAGTCAATTTGTTCTTCTTCTTCTTCTTTTATTTATGGCATGTTTTGTGTCTGCAGCCGAACATAATTCCGCCAAAATGCAATAGGTAACTTGTATTCTTGCATTTGTCCTTATATGTCCCTGCCAAACTCGTTTAACAATGCTGTGTTCCATTTTTTTATGTTATTTTTGATATGTAACATCTTCAATTTGTGGGAGTGATTTCATAGAAAAAGGACGGAAGTAAGGTCGTAACAGTGTGATCCTGTAAAAATGTGGTCGTAACAGTGTGACATGTCTTCTAATGAGTATTTATTGCATTCTCTTTATGATTTGTAAATCTATATTCTGTTTTCTATTGTAATATTGATTTCAACCATTTCGTGTGTAATAAACTTTTAAACAATATTAAAAAAGAAAAAAAGAAAAAATGTAAAAAAAGGAAACAATGAAGAACAGAAGAACATGGTGGAATTTGTACAACGCTTAACTAAAGAGGACATTTGGCTAAAAAAAAAACCAGCATGTTATAGTATATTATCATTTTTTCAATTTTCTTGTTTCTACTTTAGTACTTCTGAGTTTATTTCGGTGTCTGTGGAGATTTCGGATTATCATTTTCGATTACACTTTTACACATTTTAGAAAAAAACTATGCAAGCTCAAGAAAATGCATAGAAACTAGAACACGATTTTCCTCCGAACTTTGTAACTTTCACTTTATATAATAAGCAGCTTAAGATTTATACATTCGCTTCTTACATAGTTTGGAGTGGAACGGTCCCAGCCTAGTCTAAGTCAAGTAACGAGCGGCTAGTTAGCACATACTATTCACTTATTAGTTCAAACTTTAACTTGGGCGAGGGAACCGTTTTGACTTGATGGGAGTAAAGCGCAGACGCTCAGCTTTGAGTAAATTATTGAAGCTGTTAGAGAAATGTTTAGATCTTAACACATTGGCGTTGGTAATGTGATAATGCTATTATTGCTAATAGAATCGATATACATACTTGTATAAGAAAATGTTATAAATTTTATTGCGGACATCTATTTTGAAACAGATTTTGTTTTTGAATTTCTTAACTGTTTTTATTTGGTATTCAAATAAAACAAAATAACAAATTGCTGAGTTTCTAGTGGTTTCTTTTCGATAAGTCTCTAGCTTATCGTATTGTATACCCTACAAAACCGTGGCATGAACTTGACATTTAAAAAATACTTTGTAAAAAGTAAATTTTTATTTTGTTTCTTTTTAATTGTACAGTCACGAGCATTAACATTTATACACTTTTGACTAGTCTTGACACTTATTCTATTGTATTAAGAGTTACATTGGTAACATGTGACTATACATTGAAAATTAAAGGATTTCTTGTTTGGCAAAATTATAAAATAAATAAATTTAAACCCTGTTGCTATTGTGATGATCGGGACTCCTTGCATCGCATATATATCGCATTGCATGCAAAAGCATCTCTATGGCACACGATGTGATCTGAATTTGATTATAAAGAAGATACTAAATCGAGAAGAAAACAAATGAAGAGGGATCGGTGACAGCCTGCCGAGAAGCTAAAGGCCTTTTTCCTGTTATGCGTATTTACACCCGCATGCGGATCTCGTCCGCATGCGGGTTATAATATGCTCTGGGCCACACGCAGAACAAAGATTTCGTTCGCCGCTGCAGTGTCGTGCGTGTCGCCAGTGATTATACTTGTGCACAGAAGATGCATACAATGACCATGTGTGTAACCCGCACGACAGTAAAAACTACCTTGGCAGTAGAAGACGCGCCCCGCAAGCGGGTGGCACGCGTGCGGGGCGCGCGCCCGCAGCCAATCCGCGTACCGCGCGCGTGTTGCCCGCGTGATAGGAAAAGCATGTATGATAGGATGCGGACAGCCCGCATGCGGACCAGATCCGAACTCGGGCGGCTATCCGCATGACAGGAAAAAGGCCCTTAGGCTGATTTGTAATACGTGTCTCAGTAAAATATATAATTCAAGTTATATTTGCCTCCTATTATTTACCCCGGTCTTAATAAGTGGTGGAAGCGCCGGGTAGAAGAAGAAATATATACGTAAATGATATACGTATACGAAAAAGGCCGGGAGTAATAAAGAGATAAGAGCGTGAAGATACGGAAGATCCGTATAGCTAGGGCCAGTAGCGGAAGGTTCCGCGTAGCGTAGGTTTTGGCGTGACCGAAGCAAAAAAAGGCGATTCTAGTTTCGACGCGTTTGGCGGTATCCTGCATATGTTCATGTGTTGAAACGAAGCTGTTCTCGGGATTACAGGCGATATAATTTTGTTTAATATTTTGCTCTTCCACGATGTCGAATGTGGAATTTTTCACCGGAGTCGATGGTGCTTCCGTTGGAGTTTTTTCGCGCGTGGCTTTAAATGCGTCATAGCCATCATTAATCTTTAACCTACGTCGTGACTTTTTTGTCACGCCGTCTGCGACATGCGGTCTGTGAGACCGCTTTATTATTTATTTAAAAAATAATAATTTATTAGATGTAAGTATATAAGTATATATATATCGAAATAACTCACTAGAATTGCTCCCGCCAATGCGACTTCTCCCCGCTATGGCGCGAGCGCAACTAAACTCGAAGGTACCGAGACGTTCGAGTCACGGGAGTGAGTAGAACATTACAATCTAGAAGTTTCAAAAACCAGAGCGGTCTGTGAGACCGCACGTCGTCGGTTAAAGGTTAAGTGGCACGAACGAAAAGGACCCACCGATCGTTCTCGCCGCCTACCGAAGGGTGATAGTAATGCTCCTCTATCCCCCAGTACCTACTACGCCACAATGAAGCGGCTACAGCCGTCCTGATGTCCTGATGGACGATAACAAAGAGACGCATAGATGTTTTGTCACGGGACCGCGAAGATACGCACCGCGTCCCGAACGCAGTCTACACTGCACACTCATTTATAAGAGGGAAAAAACAGACTTTCCCTAAGTCTAGTATAAGGTAGACAGTGTAATGTAGTGTAATCAACCATAAAGTTAATATAGTATCTATACATATAATAAGAACGTAGTCATAAAAAAATCTGTATATGCAAGATATAAAAAAAAAATAACACAGGTTGCCTTAAAATCACTTACGGAACACGATAGAATAGTTTAAAAAAAAATTGTTTGTTTGTTTGTTTGTTTGAAGGCGATAAACTCGAGAACTACTGAACGGATTTTGATCCGGTTTTTACCAAAATGCTAAGAAAAATCCGGAAAATAATATAGGCTACATAAATACTCGAAAAATACAGGGTGTCTCATTTAAATCGGTCAGTATGGGAAAGTCTGAAACTATAGGACATACGAAGATCTGTCCTTAGGAACCATGTCATCGATTTTAATAAGAAGAAAAACTGCATTCATACATTTAAAAAAAACCTGTACTCAGCTCGGGAATCGAACCCGGTTTTTTTGAAAAAAATAAACTTATACTATTTCTATTTAGATATCGATTGTGTAGGTCTTAAGCAGTAAATGGCTCTTTGAAACATGATGTCTAAAATGAATAAAATGCATTGTTTTCACGTACTTTTATTTATTTTAGTAGGTGTTCGAAGTGACCACCGTTACATTCAACAAGTTCAGGCATGTAAAATTGTCCCTATGGTTGTTTGTACCTCTTTGCTGGTTTTGTAATTGTAAGATCGTTACCTAAACGTGTTGAATATTGTTTTGAAAAACAAGGTAGTCACTTCGAACACCTTCTAAAATAAAAAAAAGTATGTGAAAACAATGCATTTTATTCATTTTAGACATCATGTTTCAAAGAGCCATTTACTGCTTAAGACCTACACAATCGATGTCTAAATAGAAATAGTGTAAGTTTATTTTTTTCAAAACAACCGGGTTCGATTCCCGAGCTGAGTACAGGTTTTTTTTAAATGTATGAATGCAGTTTTTCTTCTTATTAAAATCGATGACATGGTTCCTAAGAACAGATCTTCGTATGTCTTATAGTTTCAGACTTTCCCATACTGACCGATTTAAATGAGACATCCTGTATAATAAGAACGTAGTAATAAAAAAATCTGTAATTGCAAGATATAAAAAAAAAAACTTTAAAATCTTTTACGGAACACGATAGAATAGTTTAAAAAGAAATTGTTTGTTTGTTTATTTGTTTGTTTGAACACGATAAACTCGAGAACTACTGAACGGATTTTGATCCGGTTTTACCGAAATGCTAAGAAAATTCCGGAGAATAACATAGGCTACATAAATACTTGAAAATTGTTAAATTTTGATTTGGTCTAAACCGGGATTTAATCCTTGGTTGCTTGGCAACTGTTGTTTATTATGTAACTTATGGGATTTTTTTAATGAGTTTTACGGCTCTGGCTCTCTATTGCTATCGTGTTTTACGGCTCTGGGTTCTTTGCCCTTTTGATAGTGTTGCCATGAGAATACCGATTTTGATGCGGTTATCACCAAAATGCTTAGAAAATTTTGGAGAATAACATACAAATCGAAAAATGTTAAACAAATATTGATATACGTATTTACGCGACCAACTGTCGGATACGTTCGTTGAGTTATTATTTTAGAAAAGTTTTGTTACTCTCTAAGATTACCTACCCTTTATAAATCTGTGAGACACCTAAGCGAACATTAGCACCGCAGTAGTAAAGCGACGGAAAATAAAAACAAGCTCGAAATCACGCACATCATTAAACTTGGCTGTACATAGGTACACCTTTTATTTCATTTTCCAAAATAACCAATAATAATATGGCTATTTAGTCGCGCCTGCGCGCGGCGCTTATTGCAGTTTTCTAATACACAGAAATGTTAAAAGTTGAAACATTACCTATATTTGGCGGTATAAACCTCTGTGTCGTTGCCCAAAATAATGTCTCTTTTTTTAGTTAAGTATGCATAGAAATGTTACCTACTCATTAAATTTGGCTGTATAAAACTTTGTATCATTGCCCAAAATCATGTCTCTATTTTTTTAAATATTGCACATAGATGATATCTTGAATTACATAGCTTGGCTGTATAAACCTTTGGGTCGTTGCCCAAAATACTTAATGTTATTTTTTTAAATCTATTTGGTGAAAAAACGCGAGAACAGGAAAATTTAAAAAAAAAAACTGCGCTCAAATTTTGAAACGAACAGAAGGAAATTTTGATGTTTTGCAATGCATTAAGTACCTATTTCTATTTTGTTAATGATTTTCAAATTATATTAATTATTCATTGTGTAAAAGTTTTTTAAAACATTTATGCAGGTACGTTTAATATTTCAGTACTTATTCAGTTCTTATTAATTTTCAAATATGATTTATTCAATGTGTAAAAGTTTTATGAAACATTTGATGCAGGTAAGTTAAACACTTATTTCAGTACTTATTTTACATGTAAGCGGTTTCTTTCTTTATTTTTCTTAACATGTTTATAGGATAAATCTGTGTTCAATGATACAATATAAGTAAGTAAGTATCATAACAATTTTAATATCATAAAACCTATAAAGAATGAATTTTGTACATACTTCTAGATTACAGAAAAATGGTTTTTCCATTCTTCTATCGCATAAGACGATGGCTACCTCTGGTATCAGAGTTGCAAAAATGTTTAAATTTGCAGGGTACAATTGTATTAGAGGCACGGACTTCAGATTTTTTTTTTTATTAGAGGTAACTTCTTTCTGTGTCCTGTGATCTACCTCTAAAAAGCTACCTAACTAACAAGATGCCACGAAGAAGTTCAAATTTATCGCAAGTATGTAACATAAAATACTATACTGTATTACCTAATAGACAATAATATAATTTATTACAGTTCTCAATTTATTAATATTTTGTATCTACGAATAAGAACATAGTTGGTAAATAGTTTTTTGTGCCTTCTGGCCGACAACCAATAATCCTGGACCGCTACCTGCTACTCGATATCCAGCTTCGGTGGACAAGGCAAAAAAAATTTTGAAGTCCGTGGTTGGACAGTATTAACAGTAGACACATCTTAGCTAAGATACACCAGTGCCTAGGACGACTCCGGACGAGTACCTGAGCTGTAAAATACCAATTTTATTACATATAATTGAGCGTCAGTAAACCCATTTCAGGTTTGTATGACGTAGCAAATACGCGCAACCCATAGAGAAACGGTGTTGTATACTGAATGTATGTGGAGAGATAATTGAAACGGGAAACTGAGTGAGAATCTGTATGAACGGGACGATTCTGTGCTTCAAACTGAATATATGTATGTACATGGCAGAGATGATAAAAGAATAAGAGATAATGTATGAAAATAATGATGGACGTAAAGGAGGCACAGGAAGTATGCCAGAACCACACTAAATGGAGATCGATTGTCTTTGTCTATCTCAGCATTCCCAGCTGAAAGGATATTAAGAGTGAGTAGATGTACGTATGTCGGTAAATACAATGTCAATTTTCTAAATTTCCGATGCATATAATTTTATTATACCCTAATAAGCTTAAATAGATACCTACATAAAAATTAAACTGTACAGACTACAGCCTTTAGCTCACGCGGACGAAGTCGCGGGCAACAGCTAGTAAACATATAAGGCGATGGTTTAGAATTTGTTTTTTATAAAAATGTCATTGATATTAAACTGTCATTTGATTATATGTCAAATGTCCTCTATATGAGGCGAGACGAAAGAGTATTTATTGCATTTCCTTTGTGTTCTATTTTCTATTGTAATTTTGATTTCAACACTTTCGTGTGTAATAGTTTTATCATTATTTATTTTATTGTTATACAATATATTTATATTTAGTTGTGTAATCTGTGTAAAAGTGTGTGTATTATAACATTAATCTGAGTTCAGTAAAATAAAACCTTAAGATAAACGTCCAATTTGTAGAATAGATACTTTTCGCCGAAATAGTCAACAGAAATATAAACTTTGGTCTACTGACACTCACACGTGGACATAGTCCAGTGAGGTGATCGAATCGATCACACTAAGGAAACTGCTAAGCGTTTGTAATTATTTGCGGCTATGTTTACGATTAAAAGTAAGGAACGGGGTCAAGAGTAGGCGTCTCAGGATTGTTACGTTGCGATACACCAATACAAAATCTTGATGGACACTTCTAGGTAAAGGGCATTATATATCGATGGAAAAGGGTGAAACGGGAAAAATGAACATTGTTTGTATTATTGAACTAATTTATGTACTTAACTTTAATTTTAATTTCAGTAGTAAGATGTTAGGCATTTTTTGTGAAGTTTTACACCTTTCAAGTCCACACCACGAGGCCATATTAGGCACCCCCTGATAGGTTTCTTATTTTAAAGAAAGGAATACACTTTAATGTATTATAAATTTACTTCGTGATCGTGGTGTTGGCTATTAGGTATTATACACCGGTCTTAGTAAGTACTATCTAGGCGATTGCTTTTACCAGTAGAGCTTGATCTGTTCTCTACCAGGGTTTATACCCGACGTACAAAGAAACACATACATCGTCATCACCATCAGCTCATTTTTATGTCCCCACACTGGAGCCAAGCACAAGAGAACGGGCCATAAACCACCACGCGGGCCCAGTGCGGATTGGTGGTTGTTAACGACTGCTAATGCTGCTGGGACCAACAGCTTTACGTGCCTTCCGAAGCACGGAGGAGCTCGAGATGCTATATTTTTGATCACCCATCCGATGACCGGCCTTTGCGAAAGTTGCTTAACCTCAACACTCGCAGACAGGGCGCGTTATCCACTGCGCCATCGAGCTCCTCTATATAATATTAGTGTACCATAGTTAGTATAGTGACCAGTTAGTTTGAGTAAATTTGAGGAAAACGACACAGTGAATCCATTGCCAAAGCTAGTTAATACAACTACGATTTTCTCCAGCAATTAAGCTAACTCGATCTTGCAGTTCTAACTGTAGACCGTTTTGTATTGAGCGTTCACGAACCACGTAGGTATGCACCGAATTCACGAAGTCTGGCGACACAACTTCAGAGCGACTTGGCTTGGACAGGATTCGTACTAGCTAAATCAAAACCAGATGGATTTTGGCAAGTGTGACGGCTTCTATGAATTACTTAACTACTTTTATCTTATGTCCTAAATCCTTCATTATTTCCAAAGTAAGCTATACAAGAAATCTGATAGTATTCATAAAATATAGCGGAGTTTATTATAGAAAATACATTTAAAAATATAAAGTTAAACTTGAAACTATCATATCCCAAAAAAAAAAGGGAAATAAGTTTTGATAACGGAACACTTTATTTACTGGGCAAAACCGAACACTTATGACAGAGTTTATAAATTATGCAAAAAGTTATAATACCAAATTATCTGACAAAGAGCAAAATAAAAAACAAAATTTACTCATTCTTTTGCAAAATATTTTTCTCAGAAAATATGAAATATATTTTCTTATTCATTTGTTATTAAAAGAAGTTTAATCTTACAGAATAGGTCCCTTGCAACAGTCTGGGATTCTCAACTTAGTATACGACACCAAATTTATCGCGTGCTTCGATGGAACGGAATAGCGCCTAGAGGAAAAGTTTACCACAGATACAAAACCATAAGTATTTTGTGGGCTGCCAACAATTTAACAAAATAACTACCCATGTAAAACTTATTATTTCAAACAAATACAGCAAGAACATGGTGCAATGAGACATTTTAAAGTACTATGTATTATTTTGTTTATTCATTATTAGGCCATGGTTTATTTTGTTTACGAGAATGAGTTTAGCTTGATTGTAAGTGAGGTTAGGTGCAGCGCAGACGACAGACTTTTTGTGCGATCAAGTTTTTCTGCGGCTCACTAAAGTTCATCGCGGATTTTTCACAGACTCAAAGCACACGACGCACATCTTCGATCATTCTGTCCGTAGAACTGTAGGGACGTACACGCTATGGATATCCAGAGATAGCGATGTATTATTTTATACTTTATGTACAGAAAAAGAAGAAGGAATAGAGAAATTTGGGTACATCCTATACCTTCGAAGAGATTACTGAAAGGACAGTTCCATTAAACATTCAATTGTGAAACAATATCCGAAAAAAAATTTTTTTTTTTAATATGTCTATTAATACATCATCATCATCATCATCATCTCAGTTAAAAAACGTCCACTGCTGGACAAAGGCCTCCCACAAGGATCTTTACAACGACCGGTATTGTGCTGCTCGCATCCAGCGGCTTCCCGAGACCTTCACCAGATGGTCGGTCTACCTTTTTGGAGCCCTGCCCACACTCCGCTTTCCGGTACGCGGTCGCCACTCAAGGACTATTCCACCCCAGCGGCCATCAGTCTTGCGAGCAATGTGCCCTGCCCACTGCCACTTGAGCTTAGCAACTTTTCGGGTTTTCAATGACGGTTATCTTTGTTTTTCTGCGGATCTTCTTATTTTGAAAAAATTAAACGCCCACCCGACCCAGCCAGGAATCGAACCTGGGTCTTCCGGAATCCGGGCGGCTGCACTGACCGCTATGCTACCGGGAAGGCTAACGTAAGCGCTGAATTTTGTCACTGCTTTATAATGCTTTTTGAGTGCTAATAGCGGCACAGCGCGCCATCTATCCAAAGGTAATTGTAACCAATGGCTATGCAGATTCATCTTTGCAGATGAAATACCACAAATTTGATAACACAACGCTATAGTAAATTTTTACTTTTTATTTTCATAAAATTTATAAAACACAGTGAAAAAATTAAACGCCCACCCGACCCAGCCAGCTTTTTTCACTGTATTTTGTAAATTTTATAAATATTTAATTTAGCTTCAGTGCAACAATTAGCACTTGAAAATAAAAAGTAAAAATCTTCTTATTTCTGATTCGATCATGCAGAGAAACCCCGATCATTGCCCTCTTCATTGCTCTTTGAGTGACCTTGAGCCTTTTTATGAGGCTCATAGTGAGCAACCACGTTTCAATCCCGTATGTCATCACTGGCAACACACACTGGTCAAAGACTTTCGTCTTGAGACACTGCGGTATTCGGACGAAAAGATATTTCGTAGCTTACCGAACGCTGCCCAGCCTAATTGGATTCGGCGATTGACCACTTTGCTGAAGCTGGACCGTTTGTCCCAACTTCAAGAACAGAGTCCCCAACTTCCAGAGGAGTGGGTACGACACGTGAGTTCGACATAACTTTCGTCTTCTCCATGTTCATTTTAAGACCCACTTGTTATGAGACTTTGAATTTTGTAACAAAAAGAGATGGTATTTGTTTTGAAGATAAGTTGCATGGCTGCCCTTTCGAAGATATATCTAATGTTGGTGTGAGAGGGACAGATAGTGGAATAGAAACGAGAAAATATTTTACTAATTACTTCACCACTTCTCAGGGAAGTGTTCCCTGGCAGTATAATAAACTCTAATAAAAAAAACCTACGGTATTTTGTTTTTTCCTTAGACCTCATAGATGTCTAAACAGAAGCGGAGTAAATATTACAACACACTTCTTCCCACATTTTTCTGTTTAGATGTCTATCATAATATTCTGGCTTAGAAGTATCATAAATTGCTGATCTGTTATGTATTTCTTGTATTAACATCGATATATCGATCTCTAGTGCCATACCGCGTACGTTACGCCCACCACTAACGAGTGCAGACTGCAGACTAAAGTGTGCGCCGTCGTCTGCATTGCTTTTTTCGCGCACTTTTTGTGCGCCATGGCGCGGCGCGGTCTGCCAGAATTGCAAGGATTATTTGTGCGTCAGAATTTTTGCGAGTCGTATGCGTTACTGCATATAATTGCATAGGTTCACTGACTAAAAGTGCGTCACGGATAGTCTGTCGTCTGCGATGCACCTAAGGCCGAAGGTGTAAGCGGTTAATACATGCAATCTTAAAGTAGATACTGAGGAACTGGCTATCTCATCTCTAGCTATCGGAACAACAATGCTACTAACATTCTTGTTTCGGCGATATACTTAAAAAAGTTGTGATAGCTTGCTAGCTTAAATAAGTCGTACCAACAACCGAACACATGTATTCTCACTGGGAATCCATCTTATCTTATCACTACTAATACAAGACCTACATTACATATTATATTAGGTAGGTAGTCTTATAAGGCCGCGTTTCCACCTGCAAGCAATCTCGCAGAATTATTGCATGAGTTCCTTGCAAAATCGTTTACATGTCGTACCTACTAATTCCTGCAATTTATTTCTGCAATAAATTTCTTCCGAGAAGCTCGCGGATCATACTATCGCAACTTATCGCAAAGATATTTGCACACGAGTGTCGCGATAGGAACTTTCGCAATTTATTCTATTTTATACTGTGAAATTATGCCGTCAAGACGCGCACGTGTAGCATCTGTATAAACAGTTTTGTTGTTGAAAAAGAAAAAAAGATCAATTAGCAGTAAAACTTATATCTATATAAATAAAAATCAATTGCTGTCCGTTAGTCGGGCTAAAACTCGAGAATGGCTGGACCGATTTGGCTAATTTTGATTTTGAAATATTTGTGAAGGTTCAGGTAAGGTTTAAGCGGTGAGAAACAAAAATAATAAGTAACGGAAAATACTAAAAACGAATATTTAATTTTCCAATACAATACACTCCGCTAATAATTTGTTTGTTTCGTTGTCATGGAAACTGTCAAAGCGGTACGTACAACAAAATGTTCATACTGTGACGCATAATTGATGTCTTTTGTCCATTTGATGTCTTTTGTCACTTGGTTGGTTGTCAAATATTTATAGGTGTGTATTGTGTATGTTTCATAGCTGTAGTATAAGGTCCGATCTCTTTGGTCTGTTTTGTTAGAATACAAAACATTTCTGTTTCAGAAATAAAATGTGTAAAAGTGTCAGTTGGTTGTCGTAAAAAGAAAATCATCATCATCATCATCAGCTCATAAAGTCCCCACTGCTGGGGCACGAGCTTTCCCTATGGCTGGATAGGGAGAACGGGCCATAAACCACCACGCGGGCCCAGTGCGTAATGGTGGTTGTTAACAACTACTAATGAAGCCGAAAAAAGAAAATAAATAAATAAATTTGAAGACGATTATTAAAATCTATCATCAGTTTGTCAGTGCGCGAAAACTTTATTTACTGTATTACTGTTATTGTTTTAAAATGCCAAGGAGAAGAGGACCTAACTTAGGTCGCGACGTCAATCAAATGTGTGACGAGCTAACTCACGTGCAAACCGCACTGACGACCAGCGAGAGACAGATAATGATAACATTCGTTTGTATGGCAGAATTGCGTTCCACAGTGAATAATAATGAAGTAGATAGGCTTAGAATGGAACGAGTTCGGGCACACCAAACACAACAACAGCGAGCACGAGTGCGCGACACAATGAAATAGCGCGATTCCGCAGACGCAGTGTTCCTGTAAACCTGGAACGAGTAGCATTCCACTACGACCCGGAAATAGATTATTGTGCCGTAACAATTGAGGAAATGACAACCATTTGTCAATATTGTAAAGCGTTAAAATACAGCGGTGAATCTACTAGATTAGGTTGTGTTGGTGGTAAAGTTAAATTGCCACAATTAATAATTTATCACAAACAATAATTATGGTATACTACCTTGAAAGTGGGTATGAAATTTTCCTGTACAATATGCGTTGCGCCAAATGACGTCATTTGAAAGTAATTGTTATATTTTTGGATGTTGGCCAAGAAATGTTTAGAGTAATTTCCCACCCCAGCCGATAATGTTTAAGTTTTGGCCATATTTTTCACCAATACATGTAGGTGATACGAAGTTCACCGGGTCATCTAGTTATTAATAAAAATTAAACAAATGAATCAGTCTATAATATTTAATTTAGAAGATTAAATAAATATCCGTTCATATCTACTTTACCAAGGCATCAGTATTGGGTGCGCTGCCCACATCTAAAAACTTAAGAGCCTCGAAATAACCTCAGTTGGATTTGTAAAGATCATTTTGGCCACTTCCACTCTTCTTGATCTTTGATTTCTTCAGTTCATTCTGCCATTGACTTCTTAAATTATGCAGTTTTCGGGATATTTCATTCTCAGTTGTAGAGAATTCTTGTGCGATGGCATTAAGTACAGAGCGTTTTTTAATTCGGTTTTATAATCCGCATGTCTGCTGTCCCACAAACAAGGATTGCACTCATAAAATCCTATTAACTGTATAGTTTCTTCACGCGACCATTCACGACTGTGTCGTTGACTCATTATTTTCAATTAAACAAAAACACAAGCCGTGCGGGCGATACTTGCTGCGAGATATACGAAACTAGACCGATAAGCAGCGAGATCTGTCGCGAGTCGACGCAGACATGTTTCTGCTATCCATCGCTTTCGCAACTACTCGCAGGATGCGCTTGACAAACTGTCGCGACAGCACTTGCTACGGGGTTTACACTTGCAAGCTGCTGTCAGACAGACTTTCGGACATTTCTCGCGGAAGTTTTCTTGCAGGTGAAAAAGGTGAAAAAGGCATAGTCTGTCCGACAGCAGCTTGCAAGTGTATACTCAGTAGCAAGTACTGTCTATACACTTGTAAGCTGCTGTCGGATAGACCGTCGGATATTTCTCGCGGATGTTTTCTTGCAGGTGGAAATGCGACCTAACAATGACACATTATATATCGCTTCTGTGACATGTCATTCAAAACATTGTAAGTAGTTACTTGAATGTCACAGGGTAAACTAGTCTGAGGAGCTCGATGGCGCAGTGGTTAACGCACCCGATCTGAGAGTGCCAAGGTTTAGTAACTTTCGCAAAGCCTGGTCATCGGATGGGGGACCAAAAAATTCGGAATGCAAGTAAAGCCGTTGGTCCCGGCTGCATTAGTAGTCGTTAACAACCACCAATCGGCACTAGGCCCGCGTAGTGGTTTAAGGCCCGTTCTCCCTATGCATCTACAGGAGGGCTCGTGCCCCAGCAGTGGGGACATAATGTAATGAGCTTATGATTAAACTCTACTCTCTATTATTATAGCATTATATAATAGCCCTTGTCGATATTATGCTTGGTAACTTGTACTATTGGTCTTGCCATGTCTAAAATTGTCGTGGAGTTATTAGTAGTGACGTCATAAGTTAGACCAAGCCGAGTGAACGAAGTCTCAGGAGAGTGAAGATAAAGCCCTACCATGAGTTTAAGAAGACTGTTCTCATTGGCAGCACCGACTAGGTTTTTTAACACTGAAATAAACAGCACCCTTTTTTCACTTAAGCAAGTAAGCACCAATGTTTGGTCGTTGCTCTATTTCGCACTTTATAGACGGCATTACGTGATTAAAAATACTACGATTGAAAAATTAAAGACTCTATAGCCGGACGTAAAAGTATCCGTTGATTCAATTATTATTAATTTACACAGAAAAAATGCATTCAGCCTACCACTGCGCTCATCAGCAGCTTATTTTACGTCCTCACTGCTGGGGCACGAGCCTTCCCTATGAATGGATAAGGGGAACGGGCCATAAACGACCACGCGGGCCCAGAGCAGATTGGTTGTTGATAACGACTGCCAATGCAGCCGGGACCAACGGCTTTACGTGCCTTCTAAAGCACGGAGGAGCTCGAGATGATAAATTTTGGTCACCCATCCGATGACCGGCCTTTATGAAAGTTGTTTAACCTCAGCACTCACAGACCGGGCGCTTTAACCACTGCGCCATCCAGCTCCTCCGCTCGGGGAGGCGCAAATAGTTATGTGGGACTCGACTTAATTACATCTTATTCGTTTCTAAATGGTTCCTTTTTTTATCTAGGTAAAATGCTTTGCGCATACTCCGAGCTTAAGAGTGACCCCGGGTTATGTGGGACATTCCACCTCTTCTTTTGTCCAACCACTAAAAGCTCGACGAGGGAGGCTACGACTAGTTCAATCCATTCTCTGCCACGAAGGTGAGACGGGAATCTCGGGATCACGAACGGCTAGCAAATGTCGGGTATAAAGAAGGTACCTATGTGTCTTTTTACTAATTAGTTTGCATTGCCGTTTAAATTCTTTCCTTAACTATGGCACGCGAAAGTTTATAATTGTATATGGCAAGCAACGAGTTATGTAGATTTAAGTATTTTTTTTAAATATTATTTTTGTTTCGTTTATTTTTTCTTTTTATTTATTTAAGTAGATGGTTTCTACCATGTGTTCGAAAACTCTTAGTAGGGCTCCTCAACTCGTCTATTAACTCCTAACTTTGTGTTATAATCTGCAAATGCTAAAGACTTTGCGACTACAGTGTTTCGTTCAGTCTGTTGGACTTTGTAATTAATTTTATTCAAGTAATCAGCTACTTGAAGTAGATCTATCTACCTGTTACCTGTTAACCTTGTAGCTGAACTTTGAAAATAAATTAATACTTAATTGTCTACAATATAAACTATACCCTGATGTACGTTAAGTACGTAAATACTATAGTTTAAATCTTAGACAACCACTTCAGAATATATCTGACATTAAAGCATGTATTAATAACTAGATGCGAGCTTTTCTTTATTAAAATGGGCTAGCACTATTATTCGCGACGGTACCATCGAAATCAAGAAAGTCCCCGAGGACATCAATCGTCGAAGTAGCAGCCTATCTTGATGAAATTCGAATTCTAATAACTTAACACATTCAGTGCGTTGGCGCAAAACCTGAACTTACTGCCAGTGCATCACGAACAAATATTGTTCGTACGTACTTTTCCTGCTGTGCGGTACGACCAGTATTTTGACGTACCAGGCCTTACTTCCAGGGTTCATACAGACGTGGAAACTCATCATACCAAATACTTTTAAGGCGACGCACCGCTAAACAATAAATCTCATACGTTTTGATACGAGCGTTTGCGCCCCGTACCATAAGAAAAACTGGTTTTTCTTCCTTCAAATTAAAACTACAAATTATTTTTAAAAAATGAACTACAATTTTGAAGTGTGTGTTAAGACTAATCTACTAAGAAAATTTTGATGCTTAAATCGGTCTGGTTAGCCTGTAAAATGTGAATCTATGTTTTAAAAGAGGTTACTTTGATATTTTTTTCTCTGTTATAAAAGTTGAAAAATCGTGTTTCTGCAACTAACAAAATGAAGTCAATTAAATGAAAAATCATGTCATCAAATATCACTTTTATATGTTTTGTAATTGTTGGGAAAAATCAAGTTCCCTGCCACGTGAATTACCAATGCGTCGTCTTAATAAAAACTTATTGGTCATATCCCTGTTTATACACAGCTGCAGTAGCATGGGTTCTGGGGAGTGTTTTAAAAGCTACAAGTATTTTTCCAAAATATTGATTTACGACCATTTATTGGACGTTTAGCATAGGAGCGAAAAAATGCTCGAGATGGAATTTCAATCAAACAACAAACATTTTTTATCGATATCGTTTATTATTGACAGACAGAAACGATTTTATTTACTTTTACTGAGTGTTTTGAAAAATAGCATCTTAGACTAAAAAACTTTGACACTATAGGGTTTGTAAGGTCGACTTTCGGCCTTAGAACCCACTCGAGCAGGCAGGCAGGCAGCATCTTAGAAGTTTGAATATATTAATAATAATGAGCAATCTTTTATGTACAAGTTATCTGATTAACAAAAATAAATGTATAGATTCTAAAATATATGTAATGAGAATTTTTTTTTTCGTAATATTATCTAATCAACAAAAATAAATGTCTTGATTCATAGCAAACAATCAACAAACATATTTCTGCGGGCCTGCGAAAATCTTTCGTTTGCAGGCAGAACTAGTACGAACTAGAGATAGCATTAATGGTTGAAAATATTGATTCGAAAAGTTAATTGATAAATATTTTCAACTGTTAATTTTAATGGTTGAAAATAGCAGTTAATAATTTTTACAAAGTAGTAGTTTTAAACACATGTACGTTAAGTTGAATAATTCTTTTAAAGTGTTACTTTAAAACAATTCAAGGAACTTTCCTTCATACTATAATAACAGGCTTAGGACTGTCTAGCATAGTGTTGCCAACTCGAAATTTTAAACATTAGTAATTTTAGTTCCTTTATAATGATAACGTTTTTCTGCAATGCATGCAACATGCAATTTTGTCCTCTCCACTACACTTTCCAAAATGACTGCAAAGGGAATTGTTCATTTTCGGCTTTTCTTGAACAAGTTATTTCTTAAAATGTATTTTTACAGTAAAATATAAATAAATATAATAAAAATATCTTTGATACTGTCGTTGCCGGAAAGTAAATATCTAAATTAATTAGTTTAAAAGTATTTTTTGAAGGAAAGTCCCACCATTTATTCCTGTGTTGCTATAACAACAAATATGGAATAAAAAAGAAATCGATAGGTAGTTAATTACCGATTATAAAAATAATTATTCTCTTTAGACTTATGCGATCAAGTAATCTTTCGCAAATTAATTTTATTATTCACCTTTACATCAACTAAAACTCGCAAAACTCTATGTTTTACTACAAATTGTTTTACATGACAATTTCGATTATTCCTGTATCGATTTTACTTTCTATTTTTTATATGACAACATCAGCCTGTAAACATTGATGTGATGATGACGTTTGTAAAAAAAAACTATTCGCTTTGCCTTCGTGTAGGTACCTACTGTGAATATTACTTTAATTTTATATGTCAGGCCGAGAACTTTTCAATCCACTCTCGTATTATAGCATTATAAGTAAGATAATATATTAAAAATTATTAAAACAATGGTTAGTCATTTATTTTGTTATCATAATTACATTGTTTCAGCAATAATTGCAGAATTTTACAGGAACATTATACTTGCTTATTTATACACATATTACGTTTTCCTGCTATTATATTGCTATAATTACTTTCTTTTAGATACAAAGAATTAAAAACACAAATTTTTGATAATATCGGTTAATGTTCACTTTAAGCCAAAGAGCCCTAGTAAACTGAACAATTCCCTTTCTGTATGACGTCTTGTCATTTTATTAATGTTCAATGAAAACTTAATTACCTACTTACTCAATTACCTAAAAACTGTATAAAACTAATTAACGTCAGCTAACAACATCGATATTGCACTCGAATCGCCACGCAATCCTATTTACGCAACGATCAACCACCGACTGCTAAACATTAAAAATATCGATAAGAATATCAGTTAAAAATATTACACCGCGAACGAACGATAAATCGTAATAAATAAAAATACTTTTATTTCGATAGTGAAAGAGCATACAATCACGTGCATCCAAAATTATTCAATAAATGACAAGTTAAAAAGAATAAAAAAATATATCAAAGGTAAAAATGTTCCTTAACTAATAATAGTTAGGGGACAATTTAAATTTTCATTTTATGTCAATTGATAGCTGATGTGTCTCTGTCGCTCCACGTCAATCGGGCGCTGTTCGCCGCGCGACCTATACTTTTTAAATAAATAAAGCTCTTTTAAAAAAGAATATTTAATTTTACAATTTTGGAGTACATGTATTTATTTAAACAAATAATAAAAATGCGACCAAGCTTTGTGAGTGCCTGTTCCTATCTGTCTTGAACTCTTGATGTTTGCATTTCAGTGACGCCGCCGCCCGTACATCTCTATGATCGTGCGGCGTCAGCATTTCTTCTAGTGACGTCATAGCCTTTCTATACATAACACGCGCGACAGAAGTTAACTAATATTTTCAACTATTCAACTAATATATTGTTAATTTCAATGATTGAATGTTAGTGATATATTTTTTCATTAGTTGATTTTAATGTTTAATGAATATATTTATCATCTCTAGTGCGAACTGAGGCTCAGCGCGGGCGCAAGTGGAGAGTTGCGGGGTTGGGGGGTACGTCAACATATTGGTCGTACCGCACTAGACGAAAACAATGTCCTTTCATATGCGATACGACCATTATTTTGCCGTACATTTTTTTACAGATTATTGTTCTACTAGACAACAACAATGGGAATACCTCTATCAATTTCCTACACATATAGGGACATAGAAAAATCGCCCCCGCACAGAGCGTAAAACAAGGACAGAAGGCTACCGCACAGTAGTAAAGTCAAATACGCCAAATTAGTGGTCGTAACCACAACGCACGGAATAGATAATTAACTGTTCTGTGGTCGTAACGCACTGAATGTGTTAAGTTAACCAAAAGGAGGAGCTGGAAGAGGAGCCCGGACTGCGATTGCTAAAGTTAAGCATCTTCGCAAAGGCCGGTCACTGCTTCGAAAGGCACGTAAGGCCGTTGACCCCAACTGCATTAGTAATCGTTAACAACCACCAATCCGCACTTGGCCAGCGTGGTGGTGTAGCCTGAAGGCCATTAAAAACTCAGGAGATCCACAGTAAATGTTTATTTAGGTAAAATTTATAATTAAGTATTTTATTTAACATATCACATTTTAAACATTAATATTTGCACAATCGATGGTACTACAAAACAATGTTATTATACTGAAGAATTTTGAAAGACTGATCATATCAAAAATACAATAAAATTCCATGACAATGACATGCCATTCAAAGTACTCATTCAAATAAGACATTCAAATAAGTTTGACAGGGACTTCTTGGCGGGAAGTGAAGCGTTATGTCTGCGGTTTTGTCTTATTTTTCAAAATTTGTGTTATGTCGAATATTAATGTGAAATAATGGTGGATTATTGACCGTTAAGTGTTCGTGAGTGTGCATAAGTGTTGGCAAATGAAACAAAACAGTGCAACGTCACTTTTCAAATTCTCTCAAGAAGCTCGCGTGAGGACTTAGTAAAGCCCCACATCTTTACTGAGATACTCGAGGGGTTGGGGGTATATCATTTCTCACTTCCCATTTCTAATATCATTCATCATCATTTAAGGAAATATTGTTTATTTATGTATTACTTGTACGAAAAATTACTTTGACACTGGCTAAATGTGCTAATCGCACGAAGCCATCAACTAAAAGAAAAAAAAAAGTTTGACAGATAGTTTTTAAAACTACCAAGGAGGCTTTAAGGCATATAAACAATATAACTTTGAGTAAATTGCAACGACAACGTTGCAGTGGTATATGACCCGTTCTTCCTAATATGGTGCTTCCATTCATAGGGAAGGCTCGTGCCCTAGCAGTGGGGACATAAAAATAAGCTGGTGAAGCAAACCAAAATATGCGTTACGCACTTCGGCACAATTTAATGTCTACACGGATTGAAATTGTCTAAGCTGTGTAAGTTAATTTGATAATAGTTAATATAGCTATGTTAAGAAACAACATGTTAAAGTATTAAAGTAAATAAAGATCATATAACTGCCCCACTGCTGGGCTAAGGCCTCTATCAAACATGGCCTTGGCCCTAATTTCGGCTTAATACATCGATAGGTACCACAGACCAAATTTACCTACTCCTAATGACATTAGTAGAGTAACATTTACAAATCGCCCATGGGGGTCTCCTTACGAGGCTCTATTAATTGGGGTTACGGATTGGGATGAGGATGGGGATTGGATTCGGAATGGATTCCATTCTTGAACTTGTCTTAAAAATTCTTACAATATATCCGTTTACGAGTTCATTCTTCCCCACTCGTGCCTTTAACGGTTTGACTTTTTTTACACTGAAAATACACGATGAATCTAAGGCGCTGCGCAAACGTAGACACTTTTGTGTCTTGGGTGGGATACAAGCTACCAGTGAATATGAAATCAGCCCTCCCTGCGCAAACGTAGACACTTTTGTGTCCATTTACTTCCACCTGACACTGATACAGCAACTCGGTTTCCTTGTATGGTGTGCCGTGTCGGTAACAAAAAGTGTCTACGTTTGTGCAGCACCTAAAGGCACGTAAATAAATAATATTGTAAATAATTCTTAATTTATTATTAACGTAGTGTATATTATTTTATTATAATATAATAATTCAAGATGAGATTTGATATTCAATAATCACAACTATTGACTGTACTATACCTAGTATATCTTTACCTATGAGTATTGTCATAGCAGTCTATAACGGAGTATCAAAAGTTGCAGCATAGATCATAGACATAAATAATATTTTTGGTCACTCATTCATCATCACCATCATCATCATCAGCTCATTTTATGTCCCCACTGTATATATTCCTTGTAGGTAGACAGGAAGAAAGCCATAAACCACTACGCGGGCCCAGTGCGGATTGGTGGTTGGTAGTCTCTTCCCATTATCTCAACATGCCGGCAAAATATTTCTGAAATTATCCAACAAAAAGAAATTCTTTGTCATTCCGAAGATGAAAATGATAAATAATTCATAATTCGAGCCTTACTTAGACTAAGTACACCATATTTCACATCGCCAGGCCCTCGGATGCGACATAAAATACAGTCGAGGTAATCCTATCCATCCATGATTTATATCAAGAAAGGGTCAGTAGGAATTTTCATAAGCTATACATCATAATTTCATATGCAGAACTGTTTAGGAGATACCCCCCAAGTCTCCTATCTTGTGATTTACACTTCAATGGCTCCGCGGATACATACACTCTAAGTATAACTTTTGGGGCAGACGCTCATCCAGAGTTTTGTACTTGTCAGATTTTGAACTTTACACGATAACCAAGCAATTTTTAATATTCGGCTTTGACAGCGTCGCAATACAAATCTTTTTATAATGATGTTACGCTTTGCCTACCAAGCCACGCACAGATACTCCACCAAACTCACACACACAGACACACCCAATCACTCATTCCCACAAACCATTACACAACACACTCAGTAACTCAGTTAGTTCACAGTTTTTTGGTTTTGTTTATTTTCTTTTTTGTTATATATTGTTTCTTTTTCTGTTTGTTGATAGCTCATTGTTAATCGTTTAGCTACAAATTGTATATAAATAATATTAGTTGCAACCTACAGCTCTTAACCGTAATCTGTCTGCGGGTGGGGGGTCTGGTGGCCTGTAGTAACAGATTTTCTTATGGAAACCTATTTCAGGCCCCAGTTCCTCACTATTTGGGCTTTTACTAATGCAATGTATTAATTATAAAGTAATTTGAAGAAACAAATAAATCTTATTATTATTATTATTATAGCCAAAAAGTCATAAATTATGGGTTTCGCGCGTAGCTGTGCCATCAAGCTCAATAAAAAAATCTGAGTAGGTAGGTAATTAGATAATTATAATTATGGAAATTTGTTGCTGAATAAAGACCACCACCCAATTGTGTAATGACGGTATAAGTTGATAGAAAAAGTTTTAAAGTAAAAGTTTAGTTTTTTCTTTAAATAAAAGCTTATTTTTTAAAAAGGTTTTTACTTTTAATTTATTTTTTATTTTTTAGTTATTGTCCTTTTATTTGATACCCATATTGTAGGCAAGCATTAAAACTTAGTCTGCCATATTGGGTGTGCCGCCATCTTAGATTTAGAATAACGTCACACAAGTAACCATGTATTGTCATCCAAACTGAACGTATATACAAAATTTCAGCTCAATCGGTTGAAGATATCTGCTTCAAAATTGAGTTGCAAGATGAACCGGAAATAGTAGGTTCGATTCGATGTGTTACTTCGGATTCACGTATTTACATCGCTCGTGAATCAGGAAACATGAGCACAGCAAATATGCCAATTGGTTTTTAAAAGTTGCAGTTTTATTCAAATAGCGATTTACAGAGGGATTACGATATCTGTATCAGCTTAAATTGTGAAAGTGCAATGACATTTCATCCGGGATTGTAAAAACGTCACCAGCATGGAATTTTGTGGGATATTCGACATTTAACGTAGCGTGTAGTTTTGTTTGATTTGCTAAAAAATGTGTGTGATATTTCGAATATTTAAATAGCCGAGTCGGTAAGCTACGAAATATCTTTTCGTCCGATATACCGCAGTGTCTCAAGACGAAAGTCTTTGACCAGTGTGTGTTGCCAGTGATGACATACGGGACTGAGACGTGGTCGCTCACTATGGGCCTCATGAAAAGGCTCAAGGGCACTCAAAGAGCAATGGAGAGGGCTATGCTCGGGATTTCTCTGCGTGATCGAATCAAAAATGAGGAGATCCGCAGAAGAACAAAGGTAACTGTCATAGCCCGAAGAGTTGCTAAGCTCAAGTGGCAGTGGGCAGGGCACATTGCTCGCAGGACTGATGGCCGCTGGGGCGGAAAGTCCTTGAGTGGCGACCGCGTACCGGAAAGCGCAGTGTGGGCAGGCCTCCAACAAGGTGGACCGACGATCTGACGAAGATCGCGCGAAGCCGCTGGATGCAAGCAGCACAAAACCGGTCGTTTTAGAGATCCTTGGGCCTTTGTCCAGCAGTGGACGTCTTTTGGCTGAGATGATGATGGTGATGATGAAATAGCCGACAAAGCATCGGTCTCCCACTGTAGTTTAATAGGGTCTTGTATAGTAAATCCGCCAGGCTAGGTAGCTAGTCTAAGCTTGTCGTAATAACAATGTTGACAATTATATTTCGTTATACTTAAAATTGACAATATCAAATTGGTTCGGGTTCCTGGGTGCAATAAATATGCAATCTTCGGCTTTATTCTTTTCTTCAATTCAAGGTTCTACCCGGTTTGCAGTGCAACACTTTTGAGGCAGAACGGTGAGCCATGATGGATTGTTTTATGTCTATTGGTAATGTCGATATTAATATTGTGCCAGCTTCTCCTACCATTTGATGAGGGGCAAACTGTGATTACAATTGGACTAGAAAATCAGTAGATATACTACGAAAATCTATTCAAATTTTCATAGCTGAATGCTGCGGTGGCCGCTTTTCATCAGGTCGTTTATGCTTGTTTGCTAGCGTACGGCTCAGCGACATAGAAAAAATGCGCTAAAAACAAACATGAACATAGAAAGAGGCTACGTTCCGTTGTAAAGAATAAATTTGGAGCGCCGAATATTTCGGGAGCCCACTTCACGTAAGCGCCGCGAAGTTGTTTACGGAACTTTTGATTGCCTTCTTTACTCTGTCTGTTTACTTTTTTTACTTAGAATGGAATTATGACGAAACTTTTTTCGTTAAAGGCTCAAAGATACATAAATGGGTTTAGAGCTCGGCAGGGGTTCACGTGAAATTTGTTTGCGAATATTTTTTGACTTCCCCTCTGCTTTTGTTTTTAGGGGCGCATTGACATTTAGTTAATGATTGATGAGTTGGAAAGGTAATGTTTTGTTTTTTATTGTTCTTTTTAGAAATTTGTTTGCATGGTGTACCCGATATGTATTTTCCACCGCCACCTTTTCCGGGGTAAAGTGTCTTTAATGTTTTATTCATATTCACACATCTAGTGAATTTCCATGTGATGCTTGGACAAAGAGATAGCTGGGAAACAAATATAAGGGTTATAATCTCTTTATCAAGCTAAGAAATGCCTTCAATGCGAACGGCAGCTGCAAAAACTGTTCTCTACAATCTAAAACAGTTATAGAAACAAAACGTCTCGGTACTCTAATAAGTAACAATTAAAGTGGCATAAGCAGCGGAGGGCGAGATGACGAATGGTCCCCGGGGCTGCGTCGCCGAAACTCGGACCGAAGCAAAGCACTGAGCGGCCCGCAGCGACCGCGAACTTATTCCGGGAACCCGTTACGTTTCATTTGGGGCGAGGGTAATGAAAATGATAAAGCACTCGACTTAGACAATTCATTCTTCCCCAAGTAGATAGATACAGCCTGTCTATATTTCTATATGTTTAAGATTTTAGGGTTTAATTGCAAAAAAAAATCAAAAATCAACCCTAATGATCATTATTCCCATTTGAAACTGTTTATTGGATAATATCAATTAATAAATTTAAAAAAAGTGTAGCAAAAGGGCGAGATGAAGAGCGGTCCCTGGGGTCCCGTCACTGAAACTCGGACCGAAGCTAAGCACTGAGCGTTCCGCAGTGACCGCAAACTTATTTCGAAAACCCGTTACGTTTTTATTTGGAGCAAGGATAATAAAAACACTAAAGCATACATCATTTTCTTATGACTAGGTATACTTATCTATGTCTCTCGATATTTACCGGCTTACTACCAGTATCTTGAAGGTTGAGATCGTCTCTATAGCGTTTTTTCGGCTTATTCCCACGTAAAATGAGCTGATGATGATGATACTAAATTAAAGTGTTGGTAACGATAATTTTACCCAACTGTTGCTCCTTTCCTCAATATTATTCGATCACTTAAAATCGCTTAAAATTCAATTTAGCGTAAACAAAAATATTCCAAATCATAAAAGTTAACGAGAACCACTGAATATAAATTTTAATGGTGAACACGTCATGGAGGTGCCAGAGACTAAATTTCTGGGCTTAACGCTTGATTGACATTGCAATTGAAAAGCACATGTAAATTTAGTTTGTACTCCCATCAACCGCTTTGTTTTTGCTCTGAAAAAGCTGAAACAAGTGGCTGATAAAAAATCTGCTTTAACTGCTTACCAAGGATACGTTGCATTGGTACTGAGGTACGGACTGATATTGTGGGGAAATTCGATTCTGATAAATAAAGTATTCATATCGCAAAAAAGTGTGTCAGAGCGATATGCGGAGCTGGGCCTCTGGATTCATGTAAACCTCTTTTCAAGAAGGTTAGGCTGCTGACAGTTACATGCCTTTACATTTTAGAAGTTGGTATTTTTGTTAGGAAGCATGCAGACTTCTTCCAAAACGCTAGCAGTTCAAGTAAATATAAATCCAGAGACCAAACTTGTATTACCTAATTGTCAAAGCGATATCTTCAAAAGGAATTGTTTCTTATGATAAATAAGGACATTTAATAGAATTCCAAAAGTTATAAGAGAACTACCATTTAATTCCTTTAAAACTCAGCTCACAAAATGGCTTTCTGACAAATAAATACTATAGACTGTTATTTTATGTTTGACGTGCGTATTATATAAAACATTGATTATTTTGTTAATTATTTTATATATGTAATCTAATAATACTTATATAATGCTGACATATCCACTTAATTTTAAATAAGTATGTTAAATTCTAATCTTATTAATCACTTTTTTCTTATTATTAATTTATTTATAACTATGTATATTTGGAATAATTGAAATTGGAATTGTATTAAAACATAAATTGACATTTATTTTTATAATTTTGCATGGTGTATATTCAGCGAAACATGTTGGCCGATACTAATTATAACTATACAACAACTTTATGACCATGTTTTTATTCAAATAAAGTTATTCTATTTGATTCTATTCTATTCACAACGCCTAGGCTATTTAATAAGTTACAATTAAAGAAAAATAAGTAACAAAGGGCGAGATGACAAATGTTCCCAAGGGCCGCGTCGCCTAAACTCAGACCGCAGTGCTAAGCAGCCCACTGAGCCTGCGAACTTATTTCGAGAATCCGTTTATAGCAAGAGTCATAATGAAACGCAAATGAACAAAGTTAGCCGGAGAGCGCGCAGACAGTTTTTCAGAGCACTCGGTGACAAGAAACGAAACGCAACCTAAGCGGCTTGACACCAACCACTGTTCTCTTCGTTATTGCATAGTTATCAAAAACTATGTAATATAGTCAAGACACTTATAACACATGAGTAAATGTGGCAATGCTTCAAAGCCGTGTAAGATTACTAGCGGTCCGCCCGCAACTTCGGACTAGTACCTACTCGTATACCGTGATCCTAAAAGATTTAACTTCCGTCCTGGTTCGGTCTCGTCAATTGTGTTATTATGTTTTATAATTCCGTTAATGTTTTTTTAGTGCCTAGTTTTATCAAATATATTTCTTAAATCATTTTTTAATTAAATTAATAAATTGCAAATATATTTTTTAATGATTGTTATATTTTTTATCAAATATGAAAGCTTTTAAAGAATCTTTCCCTGCATTGTTCTGTTTCTGTGATCACGGTGTTTTGAAAACACTAAAGTTGTGAAAATAAAATGTATACATTATATAAATCTGGTAATGAATGTGTTACTGATATTGTTGTCAATACCCAGTGCTCTTTAGTCATTTTAGTGTGCCATTATAATGACTAAAGTTAATCAATACACCTTTTAATAATTTCCCTTGCGTTTTTGCGTTTAGCATTTTCTCCGCAAAATATCCTTTCCGTCGCGCTGTTATTTTCATCAAGTTAATGCAAAAATACATCAGCGGGAAATAAGATGGAAACTTCTGGTGGTTACCGCAGAAATCCATTTCCAAGTTAAACAGATCTTTTTGTTCGTATTTTTTGCTCATTGACTGTGGAAGAAATTTTTTCTGTGTAATATTTTAAAGGAATTATCATTGAAGCACTTTCAAGAAGTTTAAGCATTATGAACGCGGGTGAAAAAGGCGAACTTTACCCGCCCGAAGGTAAATGAGCAACGGAGGAAATACTAAAAAAAGTACTGCACTGTACATTTCTTTGGATAAAACTTTATTCTGTCATTTGATTGGAGATTTGACTTTTACCTTTCTAATTAAAGTTAATTTGCAACTAGCTTGCATCTCTTCTGAATTTCAAAATGTTTGAGCGGACATGCATTTCATAAAAGCATTAGAGCATCCACTTTAAGCCTTCCAGGTCAGCTTTACTAACTGTGTCCGCTTTATAATCTTTTTTAAGGAGTAAAGATTCACGTTTTAAAAATTTGAACGTCTAAAATCAATGTTTCAATGGCTTTTAGCATACTATTGTGTGTCAATAGGTCATGTAATAAATAAGAGCACCATGAAACAGTAACGATGCCATTTCAGGATAGCAACGTCGACAAAAAGAAAAAGACATTATTTTGTAAAATTTTAAAAGAGTATTTTGATAGAAAATTGTAATGAGTAAGTTTTTAAGTTTGTTTGTTAAAGTTTTTATTTGTTTATTTTTATTATCCTTTTAATTTTGGATCTCTAATTTGTAATAGTATTATAGATAAGAAATGGAAGTTTGAATTGAAATGAATTATATATATTTTTCTTTCTAACTTAGATTAGAGTTTTTTTGCAATGCCCTTGCAGGCAGGGCTCATGTCCTGAGCTTTATACTCAAGCAAGACCACTATGTATGCACAACATGATACAAATAAATATTATGTTAATGATTATTATACATTTAAGAAGACATAATCATCATTATAATTTTAACATTATTTTAATTAATGCTGAATAGATGCAGAGTCCAAAATGTAAAATATATCAGGTACTGTTATTCGTATTGCGGGACAAATAATATTATCTGAGTAATTGATTATCAAAATACTCTTGCTTATTTAGTTACATATAAAGTTTGTTTTACTTCTACGTATTACAGAGGAGCGCAATTTAAATTATTTGCTTAATCTGAATTGTCTTTTTTCTGTCCAAATGAGAATTGGGCGAATGATATTTATAAAAAAGTCTTAAGCATTTCAATGATACATAATTAAGTTTTATAAAAGTAATAGATATCGTGCATATTATTTAATTAAATTTATTTATAGGTGTTTAACGTTAACGTCTACAAACATTTTAAATACAAGGCATAGATTATATTTAACTTTCTCAGTAGTGAAAGGCCATGGGATTTATTTAGAGTTTATTTTCGTTATTAATGTGCTTTTATTTTGCGCATTAAAAAATATTAGCGGGCATAATTTTATTAAATGCAGCTACAAAATCCTTGCAAAAAAGTTAAGGGTCCTTGTTACCCCACGCTCCCTTATATAGTATTTCATTATGCAAACTCAGGGCTAAAGACAAGTGTCTCCGGCAATTTCCTTGAGATATTTCATGTCATCACTTTACCTCTATCTCATTATTATTAAACGTTCCCAGTAAAGAGCGGGATGGCTCCTTTTGAATTTGGGACTTTTTGAGAGGTGCTCAGCGTTAACCCTTTCGTTGGGCAATAAAAATACTGTGAACAATCGCACTACATGTTTTTGTAATACTATTGACGGATCTCTATGATTATTTTATTATTTTATACCAAACTTAGAGTTCAAAAATTGGAATCCTTTGCTAGTTACCATAGACCCTGTAAAGGGTTCCTGTTAATATAAAATATTATTATTATGTAAAATAAAAATCAAGTAGGTAAATTCTTATAAAGAGTTTCATGTCATCATTGTACTTTATAATAGGTCCTTACCTATGAAATTGAAGTTTTGTATAAAGATTTTTTATAAAATTTTATTTTTCATATTAACGTTTTTTTAATTTTCTTATTATCTATTTATGTTTACACTATAAAAATTGTAGAGTAGTGTGTTTGTTTTACTAGCTAAATATAGCAGACATTAAAAAGAAAATAAATCAAGTCCCTTCAAAGCTACAATGAAACAAAAAGACAATTCCGCGAACATAAAAAGTAGTCAATTTAAAAAAAAATATTGGGCGTTAAAGACACAAAATTAATAACCATTGTTATTACTGAAGCCTAAGTAACATAGTCCTAATTAAAGGTGTATAATAATATTAACAACCGGTATTGACTTTAGAAGTAATACACCTATTAATAAGTGAGAAAAAACTGCAACTTCATAGGTAAGGACCTTTATATAGTACCATATATTTTACTGTATGTGACCAATGAGGGCGGTCACACCCGACTTTGGGAATTAGGTATGGGAAATAAGGGACTTACTTGGTAGGTACTTTGGGAAAACTCGAGCAGACGTTGATGGTGTTGCCACGTTACGATTGTCGTGGCGATGGGGCTGAGCTGGTAGAAGTCTCTTCTTCTTAATAATGTCTACTTACAACTATAGCACGTATCAGTTCGCGCACACATACACACGCGTACGCGCACTTTATGAAGGGGTTTTCACCCACGCAATTGAGTCTTGGAGCTGAATGCACTATGAAAGCGGTTAGGTACCGGCCGGTAGGTTATCGAACGAGATAATCTAGAATAATCTAGCAGGTTTGAGCGGAGAACTTAGCGGATCGGCACTCACGTCGTTACACGTCACGGGTCCAGCAACACACTCGCGCCGCCGTCGGTCGGTTTGTGCGGCGTATCTTTGAGTTAATGAGTGAGCGGGCAAACGAGCGAATGAGACCGTCGCGTTTCTGGCGCGAACATCCTGGGGGGCCCGAGGTAGACCCTCCTCTTGAGCTGAATCCAATGGCAACCTGGCTATCTTGAGCACAGGTCTGCGTAGATGTCCATGAGCTGTGTCCAGATCCACTACCCGGATCACTCCATCCTTGCCAGGTATAGTGCGGGTAATTCGACCCAGTTTCCATTGGAGCGGTAGCGCGTCTGGTAGAAAGGGCAAAGTTACCATATAACGGCCTGATGTTTCTCGAGTGGTTGTTGTGCGGAAAATTTCCTCGCACTGCTCTTGTAATGGGCTGGTCTGTATATGAGGTTGGGGTTCTTCTGACTCCCAGAACCTTTCAAGGCTCCTGCAAATTTCGTGTGTAGATACATCGGATTCTGGTTGTGAGCTGATAATGTGAACTGAGTTTGACTGACTCGCCGGTGTTGCACATAAGTCCTCAATGGGCCCAATCAATGTGAAGTCAAAAATCGTGCCGAAGGCTATGGGCTTCCCCCGGCCTAACGAGACCTTAGTCCCGTCCAGAACTTGGCCGAGAACGTCGGAGCCTAACAAGAGATCAATCGGAGCTGGTGTATCGTATTCCTGATCTGCTAAAGGAATCGGTGGTGGCCCTCTCACTCGCGCAATGTGTGGGACCTTTTGCAATGGTAAGTAACCAGTAACATTTTTCAAAATATGAGCTGTAGCCGTAATCTTAGGTGTGTCATAATGTATCGGTCGACATACGATTGTGATTGATGCCTTTGATTCTTGTGTGTGGTGGTCACCTACTCCTGCGATTTTAAGTGATGTCGAGTTGAGCGGTAAATTTAAAATTCGAGCCATGCGCTGAGTTATAAGCGTTAGCATGCTACCACAGTCTAGCAAGGCTCGCGCTGTGTGAAACTGGCCATTTACGTCTGCTATTTTTAGCGAGACGGTAGGTAATAATATGGGTTGATTAATGACGTTAACGTGGTCGTCACGTTGTGCAGAATGAATATAATTATGATTCTCTATTGGAGCTGATATCGCAGAGTGGGCTTGTGATGTCTGTGTATGGGCTGAGTGTGTATGTGCTGAGTGTGAATGTTCTGAGTGTGAGCGTAAGTGTGTGTTTTGATTTTCGTATTCAATGTGTTCGGTTATTGTAGATAGTCATTGTTGACCACCTACACCTGACCTACTGGGCGAGCGTGAGTGATTAGGTGGGCTATTGGGAGTCTGTGGTGTCATCTGTGAAGCGTGTGCCGAAAAATGTTCGTACTCGTGAGCTGGGCGCTGTCTGGGCTGATCTCTGAGATGTGGAGGTAGAAGATGAGCGGACGAATGAATTGGAGAATGAGCACTTGGACGATGTAGGGATGTGTGGTGTTTACCGTTTCCACACTCTTTACAAGCCCGCGTGGACTTGCATTTATTTTCATAATGGGGGCCTAGGCAGCGTCGGCAGCGGTTGCGAGCCTGAATGAAGTCCCACCGACCTTGGATTGGTTGGTCGTTGTACCGTGGGCAGGCGATGAGCTTGTGCCCTCTTTCTGCGCAGAATGGGCAGGGCATATTATCGGGGGTGTTAGCGGCGTGAGCTGAGTGTTGAGCTGAGTAAACCGGCCTGTGCTGAGCTGGGGCTGGGGTGCGATAAGCTGGCTGACTACTAGCCGGGGCCACGGGCCGAAATTCCTGATACGCGGGCTGCCGAGGCGGGCCTCGCGAAGAAGCAATGGGAGACTGCCTGCGGTATTGGCCATGCTGTGGCGAGGGCTGGTTGACTTGTGAGGGCTGATTGGGTTGTGAGGGGCCTGGGCTAGCCCATTCCTTCTCTACACAACGCGCGTGTTCTTCGAGAAACGCGATTAAATTTTTAAGAGTGGGCAGAGTCTGGCGTGATCCGTACTTACGCTCGAAAAGGGTCCGGAGTTCACCCTTAAGCTTTCGCACTACTATTGAAACAAACACATAATCACTATCTTTCATGGGCAGATCTAAATTATTAAGAGCGCATTGCGCGGAAATGAGCGGAGTCAGGAATAGCGCGCGGATATTAGAGCGGGCATGAATGTTTGGTAGCCCCAGGATAATATCTACGAAGCGGTCGATGAGGACGCGGCGGTTTTCGTAGCGCCTGGTTAGGATTTCCATAGCTACGACGAAGTTATCACCTGTGAGCTGAAGGTGGGAGACTATACTGCGCGCCTCGCCTGATAGGCACGAGAGCAGGTAGTGGAGCTTTACCGCATCCGAAATGTTCGTCATGTCGTCCGTGAGACTCTTGAAGATTGCAATAAATGAAGGCCAATCCTCAATTTTTGAGCTGAATTTGGGCAGCGCAATTTTTGGCAGAACATTTGGAGGCGTAGCTGAAGCCTCTGCGTGAGCTGAGGTCACACTCAATTGCTTGAATGCGACCAGGATCTCGTCATAATCTATGAGCGCGTTTTCATAGTTTTTTGTATATAGTGACTCTGTCTCATCAGAGAGATCTTCATCGTCTAGTATCTCATAAAACACATTATCCAGTTTGCACTTGTGCTAGCGTAGAGCTCCTCCGCTCAGGACAAAAATGAGACGAGTTATGAAAGTGTCAACATTGCAAAAGAGACCAACTAAGAAAGAGCCGAGTTAAGAATGAGACGAGTTGGGAAAGTGTCAAGTTTAAGAAAGAGACCAACTAAGAAAGACCCGAGTTAAAAAAGAGACAAGTTAGGAAAGTGTCAAGTTTAAGAAAATGACGAAGTCGTCCTGAGCGCTCCTCTAGCTTTGCGTAGCGAGCAGTGAAGTCTGTGAGTGAGTATTTTTTTGTATCTTTGGCGAGCACTGCCGTTTCAATCTCTCTGAGCAAAGCTATTGCCTTAACTTATATATAATTAATATTATTTATTATTATATATAATATTGCCAGAACTATGTAACCCAGGTTATCCTAGCGCAGGTTCTGCTCTCTCACAATGTCTTTATGTATACTACCAAAATTGTAACTGATTATGTGTGACTATTGTAACAGAGAAATAAATTGCTTTTTATTATTATTATTATTATTATTATTAACTGCCTGCCGGAAAATAGCAGCTTGAGACTTGGTCGGCATTGTGTTTTTTTTTTTTTTCAAAAAAAAAAAAAAAAAATATGTATGTGTATATGTACTTAGCAAATGTACTGAGCGGATGTAAATGAGCGGATTGACTGTTAAGCGCGGAGCGGAGATTGTCGGGTGAAGTGGATGTTTGACCAAAATTAATTTAGCAATTAAACAAAAAGTTAACAAATTAAAAAAAATATTACCAAAGTTGCGCGGTGTCAATTGCATTAATCAGATGCAAATAACTCAAATATGCGGGCCGAAACTTAATAATCATGTATTAATTGCAGTTGTATAAGGAAAAGAAAAGAAATTTTTTTTATTTTTTTTTGACATCCTGTATATCCAGACCAGAAAATGTGTAATGTGACACCCTGTATAATTTCAAATGTGCTGAACCGACTTTATAATTACTTAATGAGAAATAATTATGAGACACTAAATAATATTGTTATCCCTGTAGGTAGGTATATAATAAATTGCAACCGTACGTAAGGTAAGTACCTATATATCACACAAATTCGTTAGAACAATCGAGTAAGTAAACAATAAATGTGGTTAACTAAAATTACCTAAAAAGTATGTGAATTTGATTTGATGGTTTGCGTTAAGCTACTCCACACGCTACGTTACGCCAAAGGATTTATGGACATTTAATGCTAAACTTATATAAATAACTAACAATAATGTGTACGATAATATCTAAAAATTATTGAGCGGATGGGCTAGGCTAGGCGGATCGAATAATTTCAACGCAACGCTAAGCGGCCGGCCGGCGCCAGCGGCGGCGAGCCGAGCGACTAGGTACTTATAGACTACTTCAACACGGGACGATTTAAAATGTAACCTAAAGAGCTATAAATAACAATGCAATCAAACACAGACGAAATGTGGAATGATGAAATTAGATTATGTTTTGTTTTTGTTGTTAAATTATATTGGACACACCGAATAAATAGGTACCTAGGTACTTTACTTTACTTAAAATGAAAAATAATTTTATAAATACATCCAATTCCACACACTTCGGGAATCTCGTAGGAAAGTACTTGTGAGTTGGTCGCTAAGCGCTGTGACCTTGATAGGTAGGTACTTCCGGGCTCGACCGGAATGTGTGAATCGAGAAGGAACTTTTTATAAACAAACGAGGAGTGGTACTCCTAAACATGAGCTGAGTTTATCGGTACTTGAATATAAGTACGAAATGGGAAGATAATTTGAGCGGAGACAAGATTTTTTTTTTTTGAGAGGGTAGGTATTTTCTTTTTTTGAAAAAATTGGATATGGTTTTGCGTTTAGGGGCACTGCTTATCCATAGGGGCTGGGTTTGAGGCTACGAAGGACCAGAAAATGTGACCAATGAGGGCGGTCACACGCGACTTTGGGAATTAGGTATGGGAAATAAGGGACTTACTTGGTAGGTACTTTGGGAAAACTCGAGCAGACGTTGATGGTGTTGCCACGTTACGATTGTCGTGGCGATGGGGCTGAGCTGGTAGAAGTCTCTTCTTCTTAATAATGTCTACTTACAACTATAGCACGTATCGGTTCGCGCACACATACACACGCGTACACGCACTTTATGAAGGGGTTTTCACCCACGCAATTGAGTCTTGGAGCTGAATGCACTATGAAAGCGGTTAGGTACCGGCCGGTAGGCTATCGAACGAGATAATCTAGAATAATCTAGCAGGTTTGAGCGGAGAACTTAGCGGATCGGCACTCACGTCGTTACACGTCACGGGTCCAGCAACACACTCGCGCCGCCGTCGGTCGGTTTGTGCGGCGTATCTTTGAGTTAATGAGTGAGCGGGCAAACGAGCGAATGAGACCGTCGCGTTTCTGGTGCGAACACTGTATATTCCTCGTGTGTTTTATTTAAACTGTACAACGCGTGTTTCTGAATCTTAAGTTATCTAATTTAATAAAATTAAAACAATTTATTCAGTGTCACACCTTGATACATTAATTATTTAATAGTGTAGTTATTAAGTTTAGCTAAAGCAAAAATAACGACGCTAAGCATTTGTCAAGACACCAACAAAGGTATTCCGACGCTGATTTTCTGTGGAAATCTGAAGAGAGATACCGACGGAAAACCAACAAAATGCACGCTATTTTTGCTTTTAATATTAAAGTAGTAGTAAGTAAAAGTATTTATATTACTGTCAAAGCTGGTCAAAGCTGCCACTGCTGAGCAAGGCCTCCATCATTGAAATCTAGTCATTACTACAATTGATGAGTAGTGGCTTAATCACCATGCTTGCAAAATGCGTGTTGGTGATCATAAACCCGGGCTATATGCATCGAAATAAATTCGGAACACTTTTTCCGACTTGGGAATTAAACCAGGGACCTTCGGGTATCGGGCCGAGCTCTTTGCCACTCGGTCATCGAGGCGGTAATACATTGTAGAAGCTTATTTATTATATCAGCTACACGTGGACAGACCATAGCGAAAGTTGCTTGAATTGGCGATCACTTTTCACTAATACTAAAGCCACAACGGCGCCGTTCCACTAAGCCTCATGTGGTTAGTCTGTTGTTGTGGTATTGGAGTCGTTTACAACTCATCCGTATTTGGCTAGTATGGTGGAAAATACTATAACATTTATTATGAAGGAAGGTTTATTTAGATTTTTCGAACTTTTATGATACACCATTGTGAAATAATTAAAGAGGTAGGATTATCGATGATGTTGAATTTGTAAAATTAAAAAAAAATATCTTCATTTATAAAATATTACAGTTTGTTTAATAAAGTTTATATCGTTTAGTGAGAGAGAGAGGGGAAGGTAAGAGAGAGGGAGATAGAAAGAAAGAGAGACAATTATTTAGACAAACAAAAATAACAAACAACTCAAGACAATTATTATCAATTAGGACCCCGCCTCAGTTTGTTTTGTTCGAGATAGTTTGTGTAAAAATATTTTCTCATACTCACGGGAACACAAATGTTATTTGACAGTGAAAATGTCTCGGTAAAATACCTGACACTTATCATTTATGGGCCATTTGTACCAAAATCTTAATTCCAACTTCTTTAAAATCTCGCTTAAACCTTCATTCGGTATTTATCAAGTGCAAACATTTGACCGGGTCGAGCGGTAAGTCCTATTTCAGGTTTCAGTGCAATTTGCATTCAGTGAAGCTGTACATTAAACTTTTCTTCGATATGATTGTCACTTATTTTCCGATTATTACTTAATGCGACTTATACAGATTAAAACACAGAAGCTTTTGCGTTACTGACTTTAATAGACTATTAATTGTGTAATCTTTAGCGTTATTCTTCTTTTTCCTTTAGCCTTTTCCATTCGTATACACTTTTAAACATTCACGTTCCTTTTTCCTAAGCTGAGTAGTTTGCGTTAATCCCGGTTATAAAATCATTTTCATTGTATTCAGTGCAGATTGGTGGTTAATGACGACAGCTAATGCTCAGTAAGTCTTCTTGGTCTTCCCTTTATCTCGTTTCTTTTATCTTCCCTTCAATGATGTTTTTAATAAACTAGTTGTGTCTCATTTAATTATTCTTAAGTGGTCGATTGTTTTTAATATTTCTTTATTAATAAAGTTCAACGTTTTATTACAATACTTCAAATTTTACCAGCCTATTCTAGTAGAATATATATATTTAGACAACATCACATACATTGTTTTGATCTCAAGGTAAGTAGCTAAAGCACTCGTTTCATGGAAATCAGAAACAATGACGGTACCACAACCACCCAGACCCAGCACAATATCGAAAAGTTCTTTTTCGACATTGACCCGACCGGGAATCGAACCCGGGACCTCAGAGTTAGCGCCGCCCAAAGTCCGGCGTGCAAGCCACTTGGCTACGGAGGAGGAATAGGCTAGTAAAATTACAAGCTGGGAGTTTATTTACTATTATTATAGCAAATACTTCATAAAATTTCAGATTAAAATGCACTTACATCTGTTTCATAGTCATGAAAAGCTACAACGAGAATTGAGCGATTTAAATATGAAATGGAGCATTCTCGCGTCGACCGACAATTTAAACGGCACGGTTTAAAAGCTGTTTAAATTTACAGACTCATCTCGATTCGATGAATACACATAGGTACACAAGATTTGGTGCGTAATTGGCTGAAAATATAGTTATTAACAGGCAGTGAAAAATTGATGGATGGTTCTGGTATAAAGAAGCCATTTTTTAAATTGTATTTCTGATATTGAAGGAAGCTTTTATTTAAGTGTAAATATTAATTTATGCATTACCAGGTTCTGAATCTTGATAAGTATCCTGATTTAGTAATTAATTAATTAGAACCCTGTCGTTAAAAGAATTTTCGATACTATAGTATTTGTTCGTTCGCTCGTATTTATTAATTCATAACACTTTCAGATATTAAAAATAAAAATATAATACTTTTTTCTTCATGATTTTGCAGAAATTTTATTATGAATTCTGATAGACATATATAATACTCCCTGGCCGATTTCGGCTACGGTGACTGCTAAAAGAAAAAGAAAAAGAAAGTTCCGCTAATTCTAATTCTAATTGCTACTCGTAAGTAATTCATAGAACATACGTTTAAGTGGGCAGTTGAAATATGAAAATTCCAATAAAATTAAAATTACTGAATCTACTACTATTTCGGATTTTGGGAGAGCCTTCGACCGAGAAGAGCTGGCAAGAAACTAAGGAGGCCTATTTATTTTTCTTTATCGTTATCTTTTTGCCAATCGAAAGAAAATTAAACATACAGAAAATTCAGCATTAGCCCCCGATCGGAGTGGAGTGTTATAACACGGTCCAATTTTCACGCTCATCCGTTTTATTGGTTCACGAGTGGTACACCTCTACGTCAAAGTCCTTACTGACCTTTCCCTTATTGGGGCCTTATTCCCTTATAGCCAGCCATTCGTGAGCGTCACACGTGACTACTTCTCTCGATTCACGATTTATTCCACTTAGTAATCCATGGATTCGATTATTTCAATTCGTTAAACTCGTTTCGAGATATAAACTTGATTGAAATCAGAGGGTGCTATAATTTGGATAGTCATTATGTAATCTTGTTGACCGTGATTGGAGGTATTGCGAGATTTACTTTGCGAAGTTCGTTTGAGTTATCGTAATATAATGAGTATGAAGAAAAGAACTTTATAATTTTGTTGTTATTAACTAACGAAACTTCGGTACCTACGTACACCGCAGAATTCGTACTATGTACTAGAAAACCAAGTTTAGTTTTTGGTGTTTGAACAATGTTACTAGATCAGATATTAGCTTAGATTTGACGTTTAAAATGCTTTGTAAAAAGTTCACTTTTATTGAAAGTAAATTTTAATTTTAAATTAAAATCTCATTATCAATGCGTTTGCATATACGAATACTTTAAAGCGTTCGTATATTTCGGTATTCAATAAAAATCAGAGTAAAATAAATGGTCATAAAAATATTTTTTTGCGCTTTGAGTTAGTATAATACGATAAACGGTTTATAGTTACGCTAGGGTAGTATAATGATTCACATTTGGATTTACAAATTTGCATTAACAATAATAATTAAATGAAAAAATATCTATAGTCAAAATAAAAAAATGTTTCACTAGAAAAAATCAACCAACCTCAGGAAGCACGAAACGGAATCAAACCCACGACCGTTGGATAACCGGTCCAATGCTCTGACCGCTGAGCTACCGAAGTCCCGGTAGCTAACTGAGACTAGTTGATTTTTTCTGGTAATTTTTTATTATTCAGTTATAAATATTAAAATGAAAAAGAAAGAAAAATAATAGAAATGAAATATAATTATAAACGTACGGGATTATAGCAATCAAACGACATTTATACGAATCGCTGGCTTTTAGCAATCACATACCTACGATAAATTCATTTTATTCTATCTGTATTCTATTAGTGATAAGCCACTCGTCTAGAAACTGTCTCTTTGACAAGAAACTTAGCCTTCTTTCTTTTACCCATTTTTGATACATCAAAAATTACGAAATCTTCGTACAGTGATATCTGTCACTTCCCCCACATATCATTTTTATTATGCCAAATTATTGTACTGTGTCATATTGTGTGCCGTGCTCCACTCGCACCGGAGATAAGGGTTCTTACCTTTGTCAGATAAAAGTTTAAGCGCAGAGTGAATGGAAATAAATAAAACAAAATATCGCGAACCCTAACCCCAGTATTATACGCCACCTCTTTTGTTATTGTGCCCTTTAAAATTCCTTTGTTAGAAGTTTTCGTTTTACCCTTTGGTTCATACTTTGTTGTAGGTTATATTTGTTATTCACACTTTGATCCCATATGTATGCAATCGTCTATTATTCGGCTATGAAAGATTGTTTCTTATTACATGGTATCCTAGACATATTTTCTTTATACCCGACATGCTTCGACCAAGTTGCACTTTAAATCCCAAAAAATACATTAACACATTCAAAATTTATTTTGGTATTGAAAAAGACAAAGTGTTGAAAAAATTCCACGAGCGGGATTCGAACCCAAACCCGAAATTTTTTCGCAACAAAATTTGCGTAAAATGATATGTAAATAATCATTTATGTAGGTATTTTGAATGTTCTAATTGCGTAATTCTTAACGTTTACCACAAAGTAAAATTTAAGCATTTTTTGTACACAATGTTAACATTAAGTATAATAATCTTGCAATGTTCTGTCGCTAAAGGCGCCACTAGCGCAGTTACGTAAATAAATACTATTGCCATTTTATTTTTAAATTTATGATGTATTTGAAAATGATGTTTCGTTTTGTTTTTCTATTTTATGAGTGTGTTAAGTAGCTTCATCTATACAAAGATTTATGTTTTAAGTCGAATTATTTCAAATACATACAGTATTACATAAACGATTACTTACATACACAGTTTTACATACACATACTTTGTTATTACATCAACAACTCCAATTATTCTATGTTTCGTTTTGTTTTCTATTTGAGGAGTGTGTTAAGTGGCTTCATGTATAAAAAGCATTGTGTTTTAAGTCCAATTATTTAAAATACATACAGTACTACCCTCTACCTTGCCGCGGTGTCATGTCACCGCACCCGACCACGCGACTATAATCTCAATTTTCGATAAGTTACAGCCTACTTTTGTATGAAGAAGTTTGGCTATAGACAAACTAGAGTAAATTTGCTACACTAAAACCCGCAACAATTGTATGCACTGTGCGTTAAATTTTTTAAAAAGTCAATGTCAAATATGTCAAATTTTGACAATTGAGCGATCGAATTCTATGGACTCTATGTCGTCTAAATAGAGCCTACTTTTGTATGAAGAAGTTTGTTTATAAAAAATCTAGAATAAATAGTTTGATCATTTACAACTAATAAACTATTTCAGTAATCACAAAATGATAAAATATGATCTAATTGCAACTTATTCATTATTTTAGTGGACATCGACTTTAGGTATTCGCCATTTTGCAAATTACGCAATACTTCCGCGGTACCTCCGCATTCTGCGTTGCGCGTTTGAGAGGTTAAACGATTACATACACAGTTTTACATAATATATACATACTTTGTTATTACATCAAAAACTCCAATTATATGTTGCCAAGACTCTTTGTTAATCGAATCAAATATATTTTTCTAGGAAAAGATATGTTTGTGTAACTTTTCCGTTGAAATTATTCGTAATATCCTATGTAATTTAAAATAATTAGCTCCCAGCTATTATGATAATGTGATTGTGAATATTATGATATTGATTGGATTAAGATATCCGCTTATAACTTACCTAACTTTAATTTTCATTTCCAAAAAGATTCATTTTTATTGTACTCGTGGCAGAGGCTCTACGTACCTCCCGCCCCGCGTACTAACCGCAGGCGACGACTCAGTTAAGCGGTCTAGCTAAGTATAATAGTTTACTATAATTTTCAACCAAAGATACATCCGCTTGACGGCGCTTACCCCGTGAAGTGTTGATGTAGCGATGTAGCAACCGGGAGGAAAAGTCTGATTCATGATTCGTCGGACTGGTCAGAATTATCCCTCTTCGGGTTAGACAACACACATTCTGGGCATACCTAACCTACGTATTGGTTCTTGTGCTCCTGTGTAAGAGCTCCAAATATTTTCGCCGACACCGCCAAACAATTTAGGTGAAACAACTACTTACATGTTTCCATTGAACACTCCATAAAATATTGGGTCATATACCGTTACATTTGGTCTCCATTTCATTGAGAATACCTTGTTCTATAATACTCCGTGATGACTTTTTTTTTACGAGACAATATTCAAAACACGTTTGCATCGTATCGCGCGATACGATGCAAACGTGATACGATAATAAATTGTGTGCGTACTACAATTATTTAAGTATATACTTGCTTAACATGTTCGCTTAACTGTAAAATATTATTACTTAGTGTGTGGTCAATAAATGTTTCTCTGTCTCTCTCTCTCTCTCTGTTATCAAAGTGGTATTTCATCTGTAAAGATGAATCTGCATAGCCATCGGTTGCAATGACCGTTGGATAGATGGCACTGTGCCGCTAAAAGCACTCAAAAGTTTGCCTTCCCGGTAGCATAATGGTCAGTGCGCGGAAGACCCATGGAAATTTATAAATATTTAAATAAGTATGTCTTTGATCGTCGTCGGTTCGAAGCCTCTGTATATATCTATATGATAACGTTTTCAAGACTATCTTACTCAATATAATAAAATTAAATATTTTTTTATATTAATATAAAATCTTAATTGTGTTCGTTTCGTGTTTTCTTCCCGTGGCCACAACATAAGCAGACTGCAAAAGGTAAGCTTTAAACAAACGCCCTCGAGCAACGCACCTATACTAAACAACCTCTAAAAACATATGGAACGGAATGATGCAACGGCTGCGCTCGGACTTGTTTGAGATTTTGTTTTGGAGAGAGATTGCTGAAGACCTCCGACGGCATTTTCAGCTTCACCGGGTACACTAAAGGGGTCCTGAAGCAGTGTGAAATCTTTAGAGGTTTTCTAGAGGGAACGCATTAGTGTGAGTCCCCGTGTCCTACTAGATTCTCTGAGGGGTTCGGATCGGATCGGGGAGGCCGCTAGAGGATAGCACACTATTGCCAACAATTAAGCTTCAGTTCTTATACCTCTGTGCTCGCTCTGTAACAGTTGCTTATTGAGATTGGTATATCAAACCGAAACACAGTTATCCAAGCTAACACTAGTGCGTAGTGATGCGTGTCCCCGTGCCCTACTAGATTCTCCGAATGGTTCGGATCGGATCGGGGAGCGGAACAACCCGAGGGTGCCTCTAAGGGCTCGGACCTCGGTTCGGGTTGACGGGCCGTGGTGGGGGAGAGAAGCGCTCAGGTACATGTCTGTACCTGATGTAGAGCGCGTGTTGACCGGTTCGTCGTACCCTTGTTCTACGAGTGCGGTGTCTTGGGCCTAAACTAGTGTGCATATTTAGTGTATTCTGTAAATGTGTAGTGGCATTTAGAGGATCGGGCGGGTTGTTTGAGATGTACCGAGATTTTATTATTGCTATCTGTTCTAAGGTCGACTTATGTATAGGTGTTCGGGTTCAATCTTTATAGCTTCGTTAGACTAATGACTTAAACCAAAACTTTATAGCAAGCGTATATTAGCTTTTCTGGATGAGGTAACAGAACTATTGTTAATGTGTTAATAGCGCTATTATTTAGTACCGTAGCACCTTATTACGTGATCGTTAAATATTCACATAATTCATACAACTACATCATGTAAAACATTAAGGTGATCCTAACTTTGCGTAGAATACAGGGTGGCCCAAACGGTGACACTAAAAATTTGTTTTTGGATTGCTGTCATCTAGGTTTACCCGGATATACCCCATGTATGTTCCGCGATTATTTGTAGTTTTCGAGCAATGTTTTTTTTATTTTTTATTTTAAGAATTTTCATCTTGGCTGACTTAAATATTTTTTTTAGAAGTTATGCATCTTTTTTTTGAACTTTTCTTTTGTGACATAGACCTCATGACTTGTAATTTCACACATAAAATACCCAGCTTCCTGCCATCAACGTAAGTTACAAAAATATTGACCGAAAGTAAAAAATTGAAGTGAAAGCAAGTCATAGTTAAATATTCATTTTTAAATTTAAAATTAAAAAAAAGTTCCATGACTTCTAAGTAATTTTAAAAACTTTGCAAGACTCTAAGCTTTAACTATAATACAAAAAAGTGGTGCTCAATAAGCATTTTTCAGCCGAAATCTGCCTTAAAATGCACAAAGGTGGAATGTTCTAAATTAATTATTTATTTTAAAAGCATCGCATTGTTAACTCCTAAGGTTTTTTAAGTTTAATATAACATAATTGACATTTAGTAAAGTTAATCAAAAATGAAATAAATTTTTATATCTTTTTTTTATTTTTATTCTATATCTTTTTTCAGGTTTGTTGTTTGTTTGTTGTTGTTTAACATAAACAATGATATCGCTTAAAACGGATTTGTTTTCCTTGCCTACTGTCAAAATTTTAAATGGCTAGTGCATGTCTTAACTGAGTTATGGACAAATATCTGCGCACAAAACTTCATCGCGCTCTACTGAAAAGTTGACTTCGTGCAGATGTAACATTATTCTACTTATGAGACGAAGTCGTTGTTATTGTTGTCTTGTTGGTTTTATTTGGATTAGCTTGGTGGGTTATTGTTTAAATACCTATTTTAAATATTAGACAACATCGCATACATTGCTGACTCTAAAGACAGTAAGCACTTGTGTTATGGAAATCAGGAACAACGACGGTATCACAACCACCCAGACCCGAAAAAATATAGAAAAGGTTACTTTTTCTACATTGACCCGACCGGGAATCGAATCCGGGACTTGGGAGATGGCAACACTAGAAACTGGCATGCAAGCCATTTGACTACGGAGGTCAAAATATTGTTAAATCTGTTTAATCTCCCCATATGCTATTTTTCATGAAGGCCTGGGGCTGACCCTAACACCCTTATTCTAAGACGTTTCCTCGACTCGACTCACACTCGACTCAACCTTCCTCCGGTAAATCGGTATTCATAGAGGAAAGAAAAGTCCTCCACTCGTAAAATTCCCTCAGTCGAGGTGAGAAGAATTTTGGGGGGCTAGTGTCAAACTCAAGGTACCTCACGACTTACCTTATGGAATACTCAAGCGTTATAAACGGCTTTTCAAGTGCTTTCTATCATTAATAAACCATTAGGAAATGGATTTCTACCACTATTATAGATTATAAAGAGTTTTTAATAAGGACGGGTTGATGTTGAAATATAATAAAACAAGCTGTGTGTGAGGTGTTAACAAAATATATTTTTTATTTGAAAGACCCATGAATGCCATTATGTATGGAATACAATATCGTTTAAATGTCCTCCGCGGCTTCTCACGATGGCATGGATCCGAGTGGTCAAATTTTCTATTACTCTGCCGCAAAGATCCGGCTGAAATTGAGCGATGGCCTGGGTTATGTTGACTTTGAGGGCATCGGTTGATTGCGGTTTATTGGCATAGACCTGCGACTTCAGAAAACTCCACAAGAAAAAGTCTAGCGGGGTCAATTCGCACGATCTTGGTGGCCAATTCACGTCACCACCGCGAGAGATATCCATGCCCTCAAATCGTTCATGCAGAATGTCCATTGTGGCGTTCGCTGTGTGGTACGTAGCGCCGTCCTGCTGGAACCACATATCCTCCACGTCCATATTGATCAATTTGGGTCAAAAGAAATTGGTTATCATCGATCTGTAGCGCTTGCCATTGACGGTGATCGCCTCACCAACGTCGTTTTCGAAAAAGTGACCAATGACGCCGCCTGCCCAAAATCCGCCACAGACAGTAACTTTTTGTGGATGCATTGCCACCTGGTGAACTTCCTGTGGGTGGTCCCATATACGGCATTTTGTTTGTTAACACAGCCATTCATCCAAAAATGCGCCTCGTCGCTATAGATCGTTTCTCGGCTAAGATCGGGGTCCTATTCCAAGCGCTTGGAAACCTGGAAACCCGCTGTTTACTGACTTAGAATATCGATTTGGAGGGACCCTCGAAACTTTCTTTGAGGGTTCCTCAGTCAAGATAGAGTCGAGGTGGTTTGGAGGAAACGTCTTAGAATACGGGTGTAAGTAACAAGTTCCACTGCTGAGATCATGTCATCATCTGTCATCATCACAGCTTGTAAATGTTTTGGCATAATGACGTTCATAAGAGCTATTTGTAGCCTAAACTGAATAAATGATTTTGAATTTGAATTTGAATTTAAAGATATGATGGTGCATGGTAGCCTGCAGACAAATCTGTGCTCGAGTGAACATAACGTAGAGGGGCAAATAAATTAGCTATCAAGATTAAATTGAATCCGGCATTTAACTAGATTAACGCCTCCCGCTTTAAGTTAGCACCCCGAGGCAAAGCGCTAGTAGCTATATTATAGAACTGTCACACGGAAATAGGTTTTAATGCATAATTATATAATTTTAACGCAAATTTTGTTGCGAACAAATTACAAAAAACACAAGGTTGAAAAAATTTCCACGAGCAGGATTTGAACCGGGTCAGGTGCACCTGACCCAGTATGTCCGAAGGGTGCGGGTTCAAATCCTGCTCGTGGAAATTTTTTCAACATTTGTGTTTTTTTAAAAAAGAATACTTTGACTTTGATTATTTTTTTTGGTTGGTTGCACATAACAATTGGTTCGTCCAATGTTTTTAATGTGTAGTTCCATTACTATCTATTTATCCGCCACCTAACTTGATAGTTTGAAAGAACAATGAAATTTAAGAACTGGTGACAAAACTGATTCCAGGACGTCTAACGCCAATAGCTTAGAGCTTAGCCAATCAGCCACCGAAGCATTAACTATGCGTGTAAGTAAGTCAATAAGTAAATCATAAACCTATTTAAATATTTATAAAATAAAGTGAAAAAATTAAATGCCTACCCGACCCAGCTAGGGATCGAACCTGGGTCTTCCGCAATACTGCTCTGACCAATACTACCGGGAAGGCTGACGTAAGCACTGATTTTTTTTACTGCTTCTTTAATTTTTGAGTGCTTTTTTAGCGGCAGTGCCATCTATCCAACGATTATTGCAACTGATGCCTATGCAGACATCTTTACATATGAAATACCTAAAATTTGATAACACAACGCTATATTTTTAAGTGCTAATTGCTGCACTGAAGCTGAATTATATATTTATAAAATACAGTGAAAAAATACCTAAACCTAATTAAGTAAATGGAGCTTGGACATTTTGACTACTAACTTCGCCATACATATGGCGGTTCAGTTTTCACTCGTGTTACTTACTATCTTCTATATATTAGTACGTGAAGCAAAAACTTTGTACCCTTTTTTACGAGGAGTATGAAATTTCGCACACTCATCCTACTAATATTATAAATGCGAAAGTTTGTGTGTATGTATGTTCGTATATTTGTTGCTTCTTCACGCTGCAACGGACGGATGGATTTGGATGAAATTCGGCATACAGTATCCTATGTATTATTCTAGGTTTTATACTATATAAAACCTAGAATAATACATAGGATACTTTTTATCCAGATATTCCCACGGGAACGGGAACCACGCGGGTGAAACCGCGAGCGGCCGCTAGTAGTTTATATAGAGAAGGTGTACAGAATGTTATTTTTTTTTAATTATGCCTAAAAAATACATTAAATCAATAAAACAAACATTACACACACTACCATATATTTGACACTCACGCTTAAGTATTTGAAACACACGCAATATATACTCTTTTCAAAAATTTCAAAAATGGAAGAGGAGCGGCCGAAATCTGTCAATGCCAATTCAAACTCACATTCTATCTTTTTTAAAATTTTTCATTGCTTAGGATACAATCCGTGCAGCCTTAATGAAACTAGGGTCGAATTTCGACCACTGGGCGATTGCTTTAAAGGGCCAAATCTTTTTAAACTCAATAAAATACTAGTTGACATCGCTGAAAAGGGTGGTGGTAAATATGTCTGTGCGGCTTTTAAAGGTTAAAGTGGTCACGAGAAAGCTTCTAAAACCCTTTCAAATTACTCTGGGGAATGAATTCACTCAAGTGAAGATTATTTTAAAATCAAAAGTTTTTTAGAACCTACCTACTTATTAATTTACTTTTACACTGCGCGCCAAAGCTTTAGGTTCTTACTATTACTTATTTATTGTTTAGATAATTAAATACAAAAACATATAGGTACCTACCTAGACATTGACTTTTTACATCGGTTTTACGAAATTGTAAAATTAACGCGAGACACTGACGTAAGTGTTAGGATCAATATATGTGAGAGATAATAATGTTGTACATACAGACTTACGACGTCTCAGTAGCTTAACGTATAGATGCTTAGGTAGAAATTAAGAAATCGTGACTGAATCCCTTTTTGCTTCGATAGAGTACTGACGTGAGGCAATATCTAATACAAACATTAGGTTTGCTGATGGCTTAACGGGATTATTATTAGTCCAGTCTTAATTAATGCATTAAAAGTAATGTAACTACGAGTATAATACAAACACTCACACCCGAAACGGAAACCTGGTTTAAAACAGCTATTACGTCAGCAATACATTTAAAATGAGAACTTAAAACCACGCTAGCAACAAGTAGTTAATTTAAATAGCAAAGCCACAAAAAACATTAATTTAAAATCACAATGGTATGACAAAGTCCTCGCTAAGAGTCTTCATTGAGAGAGGGATTTTAGCATCAGTGAGTAATAAATTTGCCGTCGATTCCATGAACTAAACAGTGTACAAGTTTGGTAATTAAAGTACAGAGTGTTTAATTGCCTCGGAACTTGCTCTCAGTGCGCGCAAAAACGCAACCGATTGGCTTTTGTGGCACAGTGGTGTGTGATGCAGTAGCTTCATTTTATAGCAATCCCTTTTTTGTTACAGAGCTGGAAAACGAGCGTGTGACGCGCCCGATGGGAAGGAGCCACCGCAACTCTGCCGCGCAATTTATGAACGCAGTAAAGAACATGTGAACAGTTTCGAGAAAATAGATCGTAATCTCAGCACCTCAAATATCACAATCATTAACACAGTAAGTGGTACTTACTGCGTTCATAAATTGTGCGGCAGGGCTGATGACCGATTTTTTTTGAGAGAGTTTGCTGATTGTCGCTGGGCATTTTCAGAACGGGCTTTTTTGGGGACGGCGAGAAATTTAAAGGGTTCCTTAAAACGTGTGAAACGAATCACCGTCAAAGATTTTTAAAAGGAACGCATTAGTGTGTGTCCCCGTGTCCTAATAGATTCTCTGAGGGGTTCGGATCGGATCGGGGAGGTCGCTAGAGGATAGTACACTATTGCCAACAATTAAGCTTCAGTTCTTATACCTCTGTGCTCGCTCTGTAACAGTTGCTTATTGTGATTGATATATCAAACCGAAACACAGTTATCCAAAATAAGTATTGTTTTAGAAACAAAAATATATATTAGGATTTTCCTCAAAAGCATCCTTAATTTTTTGGTTAGTGAAATAGTTTACAGCTGTAGTTTAACTATGCAAACCGTCCTTTATCTCTTATTTTACCGTTGAGTTATATGAGAAGGCCACTATACCCTGCGTAAACATACTTAGCTAACCCTTACTAAGTTTCTTGTCGGTTCTTCTTAGTACGAGTACAAGGTCGACTCCCGTATTCTAAAGAATCGTCATAGTGATTTTCATAAGAGCTTATACATGTTATCGGTCGTATTACGTCGATTTAATTATAAGGACTCAATTTAATAAATAATTTTTGTTTGTAGTTTATCCGCAGAGGAGTAATCACCTTCAGATCATAACGCCAGATAAAATTACCATCGTTAATTAATATCTTACACTATTCAATCTGTCGCATGCTGTCAATACAGACACAATAGATTTCAATTGTCTAAGAAGGAGAAGAAGAAGAAGAAGAAAAAACATGTAGAATAAACGGTGATCGATCAATTAGGTTTGGTAGATTCTAGAGTCTTTTTAGGCATACCCTTGACTCAAAACTTCAATGGAATCCTCATTATCGAAATTAGCCGGTAAACTCAGTTCTGCTGCTTAAGCCATTAGAAAAATTTGTCAGTTAACAGACGTCGAAACTGCTAGAACAGATTATTTTAGTTATTTTCATAGTGTCATGTCGTATGGCGTCCTACTGTGGGGAACAGCGGCTGATATTGAAACTATATTCATTTTACAGAAACGAGCAATAAGAACAATCTATAAACTAGCATCACGAACTTCCCTAAGAAATCTTTTTAAGGAGATTGGTGTCTTGACAGTTGCATCTCAATATATTTATAATTGTATAGTTTTTGTACGTTGCAATACCAACTCCTTTACTAAACATGGTGACGTACACAATTTCAATACTAGAAATAAGACAAAACTTGTAATACCACTGTTTGGGTTACAGGAGGTTCTTGGTTCTTTCTTGGGGCAAGGTATACACTTGTTCGGAATAGACTGTACGGCCGAATGGCCGTGATTCCTATGCCTCCCAATATTTATACTGATTGTACTGACATCACTACTTGGATGTCACTTCACATTTGTAAAAATGTCAGATTGAGACACGCGAATTTTGTAGCTCGCTTTTTGATAAAACCTCTATCGAGAGAATTTTTTGTAAACTTTTGGTTAATTTTGTAATGTCCTAACGAGGGCAAATCCGGATGCGTGGTTGAATCGAAACCCAGCTTGGAAACGCGAGTTTTGTGTCCGCGTTATAACCTCTCGCGGGAGAGTGATTCGTATTGGTGTGTGGTGACATTGTGCTTGCGTGTGGAGCGGCACGAGCCGGGCAATACACGCAGCACCAGCGCCAGTAGGGGTGACAAGCGGAGAGAAGGCTCCGATCGAGCCCCGTAATCGCCAGACATCTAGGGAACCCGTCTTTCCCTGGCCTTCCTCGTTACCGCCCTCTTTTGTTTCATCTGACAGCTTATAGGTTGAAGAAGTGACCTGGTAAGTGACCCCTTGTATATATTTATTCACCTTGACTAATAGTTAGTATTGTGTAAGGGGCAGCCCTTTAGCCGCCCCGAGGAGCGGCCAGCTAGGGCAGTTCCATAGAAAAAGTCTTGATCGGCGGAACGCCTGACTAGACGGGGATACCACATTGTCAGCCTGGTTGTCCACTCTATGGGCCCGGTGGACACTGCTCCGAACTGATGGTATATCTCTAACAACACTATCACAATAAAATACCAAATACTGTACTAGATTTACCTTTAGATAAGTTTTAAAAAACATGTGAAATTTTTATTACTTAAAAAAGGTTATTATACATTCAAAGAATATTTAGATGATAAAACAGCCTGATTATATTAAAAAACACATTATATTCTATTTGAATTAATATTATAATAAAATTAATTTATATAATTTTTATACTTATATGATAGCCTTTATCAGCAGTGTCCTACAGATAACAAAAAGCGTTGCGTTAAATAGATCATTAAGTTTTTATTTAGAGTATCTCGAGTGTGAGATGCTCTCTTTATTGTCTCTGCGGCGGTGGCGTGTGCGTCGGGTCGTTACGTTCCCTAAAATATAGTTGAGCGAAGCGATGGCTGATTCCTTAGAGCATTAAAGTTGGTTTTTATGCTCTAAGGCTGATTCATATGTCATACTCGTGAACATCGTAGCATCGCTTAGAAACGACAAGTATAGTATAGTATAGTATACTTGAGTGTGGTCTGCGCAGCCTATTAGTATTATTCTCTATGGTACGCGGAACGTCAAAGTCAGTTAGCGCAACAACGGACTGGACACATTTGAACGGTAGCGGCCGGAGAGTACGCACGCGCAGAAGTCACTTCGTTTCTAAAATCCATTTGCATCGGGCAACTATTTCTAAATAGGTAATTCAATTGTGATGTTAAAATAACATTAAAGTGACTGTAAGGAATACGACTGCGTCTTTATTTTGAAGATCCAAGATTAACTGTGTTATCAACGAATCCGAGTTTGCTCGACTGTTCTACCTACAAACAACCTCGCCGCCGACATATATATAGTTTGACTTTGTTTTTCTTTTGACTTTTACTAGAGTGCTGTAGTGGTACTGTATGACATTGTAGAAATTGAAACTTTTACATATCTGATGTAAATTTGTTAACTTAGATTTTTCATTTTGTTTTTTTTACATGTTGTGGTGGTCTTCTATATTTTTTGTGTTTATTTGTGATGGAAAGTGTCCTGCTATGATAGGGCATTTTCCAATATTTTTGACGCTGTAAGGGAGAAAATGGACCCTTGCTGAGTTTCTTGCCGGTTCTTCTCAGTACAAGATCTCCCCGCCCAGAGTAGACATACGAACCGATGGCAAAGTGACATTCACAAGAGCTACTTGTAGCCTAAACTGAATAAATGTTTTTTTTTTGTAATTTTGAATTTTGAAAACAAGAAGATTAAAAAATAATAACAATTAACATTTAGGGCTTAGGGCACTGATCAGTGCTTGAGTTAATAAGAGGTTAATATCTAAAGCAAGTTGCCCCATTGTTTCTTTAATTATATTTCATCTATATGCGTGAAGCAAAAACTTTGTACTTACCCCTTTTTACGAAAATTGCGCTGACGGAGGAGTATGAAATTTCGCACACCTATAGTTTATATAGAGAAGGAGTCAAAGACATTTAACTACGAAGGAGTACAGAATCTTAATATTTAAAAAAAAAATATGCATAAAAATACATTAAATCAATAAAACAAACATTACACACACTACCATGTATTTGACACACACGCAGTTACTCTTTTCAAAAATTTCAAAAATAGAAGAGGAGCAGCCGGAATCTGTCAATGCCAAACCAAACTCACATTCTACTTCTTGGCGGGAAAGTGAAGAGTCATGTCTGCGATTTTGTTTTATTTTCTAAAATTTGTGTTATGTCGAATATTAATGTGAAATAATGGTGGATTATTAACTGTTAAGTGTTCGTGAGTGTGCATAAGTGTTGGCAAATGAAACAAAACAGTGCAACGTTACTTTTCAATTTCTCTCAAAAAGCTCGCGTGAGGACTTAGTAAAGCCCCACATCTTTACTGAGATACTCGAGGGGTTGGGGGGTATATCATTTCTCACTTCCCATTTCTAATATCATTCATCATCATCATAATATGGAAATATTGTATATTTATGTATTACTTGTAAGAAAAATTACTTTGACACTGGCTAAATGTGCTAATCGCACAAAGCCATCAACTAAAAAAAAAAAAAAAAAAAAAACTCACATTCTATCTTTTTAAATTTTTCATTGCCTAGGATACAATCCGTGCAGCCTTAATAAAATTACGGTCGAATTTCGGCGTCAAGCACTGGGCGACCACTAGTAATTATAATTAATTTGTGTGTTCATATTATTTGTTTTGCACATTTATGTATCTTTTGTTTAAATTAAACATACTTGGTGTTCATAAGTGCACATTATTTGTTGTTTTTCATTATTAGTTGAACAAATCCACTCCCTTTTTAATTAAAAGCTTTTATTTAACTTTACATGTATGTATGTCCTGGAATTTTGCAATCAATATTTCACCCACTTCCATTGAAGCTATCGGGCTGAAATTTGGCATACGTGTTTGGTTCTCGTGACAATGCATGATTAATTGTATAATGTCATTCTAAATCTAAGATGGCGGCACATCTAAGATGGCAGACTAATTTTTTTTAAGGCATTCCTACAATATGGGTATCAAATGAAAGGGCTTGCAGAGAATAACTCGAAATATAAAGTGTAGTCACTCTAAATCCAATATGGCAGACCAAGTTATTAATGCTTGCCTACAATATGGGTATCAAATAAAAGGAATCAGATGAACAGACTGAGAAACGTGTCCAGCGATAACTAAAAAGTAAAAATAAATTAAAAGTAAAAACCTTTTTAAAAAACAAGCTTTTATTTAAATGCGCTAAAAAGAAAAAAAAAACTTTTACTTTAAAATTTACTATCAACTTATCGTCATTTTACACAATTTATATGATATAAAAGCTTGTCGCGAGATTCACTTGGGGAGATAAACAAGTTAAACTTGATGTAATTGATTTTAACTATTAAAATTTTCAATCTAAGTAAATACGAGTAGGTACTTAAATCTTGCGACAAACTTTTATGTCATAAATTATGAAGGTAATGACGTTATAAGTTGATAGTAAAAATTTAAGTTAAAATTTATTTTTTCTTTTTAGCGCATTTAAATAAAAGCTTGTTTTTAAAAAGATTTTTTTTTTAATTTTTTTTAAGATACACTTATCATGAAAAAAGAGAGCAATCTTTACAGCTCCAGCCACAGCTGTAGCTGTGAAGATAGTTAATTTCTAGTTGCACGAAAAATAAACCATTCAGTTTATCATTACTCGAGATCTTCAATTTTATGAATCCTGAACCTGGACAACTCTCACCACGCAAGAGGAAAGCTCACATAATAAGGAAGCATCACCGGGCAGATGCACGTTTTCCTCGCTTACGAGTTCAAAACTTCTAAATCCAGTCGTTGCCCAGATGACAAATAAAAAGATTTTCTACGTACGTACGTACACTGTGACTACTGCAAAGCAGCGTGTTTTGCAACGATTTCAATGAAAAAGGAAAAGTGTTTTGAACAAAAACACCGATTTTAGTTTAAAAACTGTAATGGCTATTGGATTTGTGCTCAATTTTATTGTTTAGCAAATGTTGCGAGAATTCTTTTTTATGAACAGAGTAATAAGTTTATTTCTCAAACAAAGATTGAATAACGTATTGAAGAAAAATATGAATTTTGTTGCGAGAGTGCTTGAAACCTTTGTGTATCTGTAGAATCGTCTCACATGGATATACTGATTTCGATGTGATGTTTTTTTATGGAGAACCCCCATTTGCGAGATCGCTTAAATAAGGTATTGAAGATGATGGTGATGATGAAATCCTTCATCAGGGACATAGGGCTCGCAGTAGGGACTTCCATGCGTCGCGGTCTTGTACTGTGGCTTTGACCGCTTCGAGGTCCCGCCAGTTGTAACCAATCGCTTCGATCTCCTTCTCGACCGACCTCCTCCAGGTAGCGCGGGGTCGGCCTGGTGTTTTGCTACCAGCAGCGTGCTACTCCAACGCTTGCTTGGATAGATGCCTATCCGGCCTTCGCAATACATGCCCGATCCAGCGCCATTTCCTTAAAAGGATCTCCCGGTCAAGCGGCTTTTGGTCAGTCAGCTCCCACAGTCTTGTGTGATTGTTCGTGTCCAACAGATCCCCAAGATAAGATATTACAAATAAAAACTTTATTTATTTATTATTATTATTTATTATTGTAAGCGTAATCTTACTGTATCTAAAGTAATATTGTACTGTAAAGTTATAAATCAGAAATTCATGTTTGGTTACCTATAATTGCTTTTTCACAGCATTGTTATTTTTTAATATGAAAATGTTGGTAGACCTAGTAAAATAAATAAAGTACATAGGTACTAATTAATTTACCATTATTAATGTAAAGAAACAATATAAAAACGTCAATAATAATAACTGTTTGGTATGCAGTTTTTTTAGTTAGATTTGCTGCCAAGAGATGGCGCTGTGCTGTTTAGTATAAATTCTAAATCGCGCTATCAAGATGTTTCACAGAAGTATATATAGGTTGGTCGATATGTTTATAAAACTTACATTAATAAACGGTATTATAAGTTCATTTTTTGACTTTCAATCATATATCGCCGACGGATCCCATATTTACATATTTTTTTTTGTTTTACATTTATTTATTACTATAGAGTAAAATATAAAAAAGATAAGACAAGCCGAAGTGAAGTGCGCTCCCAGCTTCGGTCTTACCGTTGCTTATCTATCATCATTTGAGATGAAGGCCAAAGTTATATAGATGAGGAATATTTAAAAAAAGGTTCACGTACCGTACAAATAGACGTTTTCCATTAGCAATCCCTTCTAAACGCGCAAGTGGATTGTCCAAAAACATTGTTGATTGGTTTCTGTGCTAGTGGCTTGTTTAGCAAGGATTCCATTGAAAAAGTTGAAACGGCGCGATTCAAACGAGAGCTTTCACTTTATTTCGTGGACTAGAACGCTTTTAAGTCTTTTGAAATTATGGAAGTTCAATTTTGATTAGAAGTTTTGTAAGAGTGAAGCCTTTTTATATGTGGGTAACATTATTTTACTACTTAAATATAGTACATTGTTCACCGAGAGGAGAAAGTGACCGATTTCCGTCGAGGGTGTCGTTTGAAGCCCGAGCTGTAGGCGAGGGCTTTAAAACACCTGAGATCGGGAATCGCAGTTTCTCTCGAGTGATACATAGTGCTTTATACTACACCTACAAGGAAAATAAAAAACGAAATCTTTACTAATTGAAAATTATATTGAAATTGTTGCAGTTAGTGAAGCTTAATGTAACACTTTTTCCATTAATGTTTGTTTGAGATGTTTGCGACAATGTAGGAGGAATAACTGGCTGTGCTGTTGGCACTGCGCTCGTAGAAGGCTGTGGTGCCAGAGGGGCAACTGGCTGCTGAGGGGCATTTGGCATCGCCGCGCTCGTTGATGGTTGAGGAGATGAGTCTTGATGCACATTAATCGATCCCGATATTTGGTTATTTATTCGTGTTTTGTTTTCTACGGAATTCTCTATGTAACCTTCTGCAACAGCGGACGATTTCCAACCACCGTGGCGTTTTATTGTGGTTAAATCAGCACCAGTATCGGCAAGAATAGTCGCTGAAGTTCTGCGAAAGCAGTGGCCAGTGTATTCTAGTGGATTGAGTAAATTAAGGTAGGAAGCTATTTCTCTTGGCACAGTACTTAATTTGTTTTTCCCAATTACTTGTTTCGTACATTTTTTGTTTTTATATTGTAGTAAAAACCGATTGGTTTTGTGGTCACTGGGGCGACTTTCGTTATATTTCTTTATTATCTCATAAAATAAGCCCGATATAACAAATGATCGCTGAATTTTGGTTTTTGTGTTAGGAATATTGACAATTATTCGATTTTCGAGAATTTCGATATCGTCTGTTGTCATATCCACAAGTTCTTGCGAACGACAGGCCCCATTTACTCCTAAAATCAAAATAACCTGTAAACAAAAATATCAAACATGAAAACCTAGTAGATTTCTACTCATAAATAGGTACGTAATAAATCATAAACCAGTGCATTTTGTTCATAAACTTACCTTCATCAACAAATATTTGTCATCTGGAGCATTCTGCAAAAAGGAATAAACATCCTTTGTAGTAAGCACTTTTGATTTCTTACTACGGAATCCCTCCGACTTTCTTTTCAGAAATGCTGTAAGTTTTTTGTATTCTTGAATATTTATGTCGTTTCTTGTCAATATAGTACTTTTCAACATTGAGTATATAGACCATAACGTACTTGGTTTGTATTTTTGCGCTTATTCACTGAAATACGCTAGCAAAACAGTTTCAGAAAAAGATGCCGCATTTTTTTCACTTTTCCATTGCAAAAAATCGTCATAAGTTTTATTATATTTTTTAATTGATTTCTGTGGTAAAAGGTTATCAATCAGTATTTTTGCTGTTTCCTTCAACTGCGGCGGAGTTAAAAAATCTTCATCATCACTATCACTACTTATCATTTTGATAGTTTTATTTTACTTTCTACGAAAACTGAATCCTCAAACAGCACACAAATTGGAAATGGCGCCAATGGCGTCTGCAATTTTCACATGTTCTTTTTTCAAATTGTTTATCCTGCCGCCGCAGGGTCGCACTGCCAGCCCGACACCATCCAACACACACACAGCTAGTGGCCAGTGTCATTTTGCGAACTTGGCGATAAAAACTCACTGTAAAAACTTTTTGGCTTTTGATATTTAGGTTACCGGCGCATAGTCTTACCCAAAATTAAAAAAGAAAAACCACGTAAGAAATGGATTTTCATACACTTTTCTCTCCCGCTCAGATGCGTTTTCTCCCCGCATATTTGTTCGATATGCAATGACGTACTTTCTACCGTAAATTTGATAAAGTATCAAGGTACTTTCCAAGCAGGTGTAGTATAAATATAATTTATCTACACTAATGTTGTAACATTCTACTTATGTTTCCAATACTTGACTTATAATTACTACTGTTATAGCGCAGACAACAAAACACTCAATTTAAGCAATTTCACATGATTGTATAATATCCACATCGATATCGTAAAATCTCATTATAACATCAATAAAACGCGACCAATTAACCTGGCGAGCCTTATGTCAAAATCCTCATACAAGTTGTATAAAATTTTGATATTAGGCTGGCTTTTGAAAACAGTTGGGTTATACGTGAAAACTTCGTCGAAACTACTAAACTTACATACACAAAACTCTTTGGTAAGATCTTGTGCCAATTAAATAAAAAAAGAACAGCGCGCGCTCGCTCCTGATTGGCCCTGCGCTCGCAGCTGCGCTCTCATTGGTTAGATTTTAATGGCGGCAAGTTCACTGTGACAATACACGTACGCGTGAATTTAATGTTTCGCAATGTGTTTTGTTTTTAAAATACAAATTAAAAGTTAAAAATGGACAGCGACGATGATATTTGTACGCCTCCGGATATTCTAGATTTGGCAACAAAAGTAACTCACAATCTTTTGCCAGAAAAATCTAGAAAATTATATGAAAAAAATATAATAACTTTTTGGCATGGAAGATCGAAAAGAAAACTACATCATTTTCTGAAAATGTCATTCTTGTGTATCTCAAAGACCTCTCCGACAAATTCAAGCCATCTTCTATGTGGGCTAAATATTCTATGCTCAAGTCCACACTGAGTATCTACAACAATATTGATATCACGAAGTATTCAAAAGTCATAGCGTTCCTGAAACGCAGTTCAGAAGGACACAAGGAAAAAAGTCCTTGACGTTTACATCAGGTCAAATAAAGATGTTCCTGAAAGATTCACCAGATATTTTGTATCTTTTTGAAAAGGTAAGTGTATTTTAGTTCTGTTATTTAATCTACCTAGTACTTACGTACTACACACGCAAGTTATCTAGACACTCCGTTTAAGCGCTTTGTGTATAAATTAGGTAGTAGGTACCTACACTTTACTACTTCATAAATCATAGTTTTTGCCTTGGCTATGTACCTCAAGCTTATTATATCGTTTATTGTTACAGGTTGCACTAATCTTCGGCATAATGGGGGCATGCCGAAGGCAAGAGCTATACAACATCCAGTTCGATGAAGTCTCTAACATAGACGACAGTACAATCATGGTGAAAGTTTCGAAAACAAAAACGAAAATAGATCGTTATTTCGTTGTGACGGGCAACTGCTATGCCGTATGTAAAAAATACATGGAACTTCGACCCACCCCCTGTCGAAACCCTGCCTTTTTCTTGAGCTATAGATCGGGGAAGTGCGTCGATCAAAAAACTGGTATTAATAAATTTGGTGCTCTGGGAAAAACTATCGCAAGTTTTTTGAATATGCCTAACCCAGCGTTGTACACGGGGCATTGCTTCCGGCGCACCTCGGCGACCCTTCTCATATATAGCGGTGGTGATTTGACCGCACTGAAACGACACGGGGGGTGGAAGTCTTCTACTGTGGCTGAAAGCTACATTGATGAGTCTTTAATGAATAAAATTCAAGTCTCAAATACGATCTTGAACAGTATAGAAAACAAGACGAATGAAGTAATTATAAATATTCCAACTCCGTCTACGAGCTTTACTGCTTGCCCCGCGACCGCTAGAGCTGCTGGATCAATAATTAACATTAACTTTCAAAATTGTACCATCCAAAATTTGAACAATTATTATAAATAAACTATTGTCAGCTTTTACTCTTGTTGTTTGACTAATTGCATTAGTGAAGATAAAGTAGTGTATGCAACTGCATATAACACGGGTATTAAAACACTCGTTACTATTATGAAACTCGCTGCGCTCGTTTCATAAACTCACACTCGTGTTTTAATACCCTTCATTATATGACAGTTGCATAAACTACTATTAATTAGAAGTAACATAAGATTACTTCGTTTTTAATCTATGAAGGATATCAGTTCGAATTGAATTCAAATCGTTATAACTACAATGATTCTTAACATTAAAACTGTACACGGATAGACTAAAAATCAAAATATTTTTTTGCTTAATAAAACGATTATAAATATAAGAATAAGATTTTTCATCATCAACCTATAAGACGACCGGGTCCAAAAAGTACCATACCTTCCGAGACACGAAGAACTCAACATATTATGAATTATTGTTTTCTAAAGTATACGCGAACAGTAAACATTGAAATGAAGCAACATTTACGGATCTACTCGCGTTTATTTTACACATTACATTTAATTAATGTTTATCCTGACGTTTCGAACCTTTTGCAGGGTCCGTGGCCACAGGGAGACTGAGGTGTTGGTCTTTCTGCGTAAAACGGAACGCACCTGATTAAATTTAAATGAGGGTATACAAGCTACTAACTAATTATGAACGCGAGTAGATCCGTAAAACTTGTTTCATTTCAATGAATCAATGAATTGGTTACCCATCCGGTGACCCGTCATTGCGAAAGTCATTTAACTTGCAAGATCGCGACTTGGACACGCAAACCGCTGCCTTATCGAGCTCCTCAACTTGAGCTTCCAATAGCCAATATTTAGTAGTTTTTTTATTTAGGACAAAAAACAATTACACTATAATATAACATATAGAGTTATAAGCAAATCGGCAGGTTTATTATCGAAAATAAAAAATAAAAAATTCAAAATTATTTATTTAGTTTAGGCTACAAATAGCTCTTAATTATGAACGTCATTATGCCATCGGTTCGTATATCTACTCTGGGTGGGAGATCTTGTACTGAGAAGAACCGGCAAGAAACTCAGCAAGTGTCAAGCTCTTTTCTCCCTTACAGCGTCAAAAATATTGGAAAATGCCCTATCATAAAAGGACACTTTCCATCACAAATAAAAACACAAAATATAAAGGACAATCACACATGTTAAAAAAAAACAAAATTTAAAATTTAAAATTTTCACAATGTCATACAGCACTAATAAAGGTAAAAAATTGTCTAAGAAAGAAAAAAAAACAAAATTAAACTATAGTTTATAATGATAAAAATAATAGTATGCAAGAGCAGCAGCCTCCACAGGCGGCACCCGTTCACGAGTATGACATATGAATCAGCCATCGCTTCACTCAACCATATCTTAGGGAATGTAACGACCCGACGCACATGCCACCACCGGTACCGCAGAGACAATAAAGAGAGCATGCCACACTCAAGCTACTCTAAATAAAAACTAATGAAATGTTTAACGTAACATAATTATTATTTGTAAACTGTAGGATACTGCTGATAAAGGCTATCATATCAGCGCTAAGATTCATATTAAGTAATGATTGATCCCAATAAAATAAAATAAAAAGTGTTTTTTTTATTACCAGGCTGTTTTGTCGTCTAAATATTCTTTGACTGTATAATAACCTTTCATAAGTAAAGAAGATTTTACATGTTTTTTAAACTTATCTTAAGTTAAATCTTGTAAAGTACTAGGTATTTTATTATAGTAGTGTATACCTTGCCCCAAGAAAGAGCCAAGAACCTTTTGCAACCTGAACAGTGGCATTTCAAGTTTTTTTCTTATTTCTAGTACCTATTGAAACTGTGTACATCACCGTGTTTAGTAAAAGAGTTGATGTTGCAACGCACAAAAACTATGCAATTATAAATAAACTGAGATGCAACTGTAAGAACACCAATTTCTTTAAAAATATTTCTTAAAGTAGTTCGGGAACCTAGTCTATAAATGGTTTTTATTGCTCGTTTCTGCAAAATAAATATAGATTCAACATCAGCTGCTGTAGCCCACAGTAAGGCACCATACGATATGACACTATGAAATTAGCTAAAGTAAACTGTTCTAGCAGTTTCAACGTCTGTTAATTGTCTAATTTTTCTGATAGCATAAGCAGCAGAACTGAGTTTACCGGACAATTTCGATAGATGAGGAAAAAAGGCAACCAGTTGTTAGTTGTAGGTACAATTGCAACGCGACTGCTCTAGTTGCGGATGATAAATTGGTATTACGGACACAATTCGCTCAACGTATGTATACTATTACATACTTTAATCACAAATGCAATAAACGAGCGATCATTGTTCACAACTCCTTGTTATAGCCCGGTGAAGCTGAAATTGCCGTCTGAGGCAATAAGCGAACTCCCTCCAAAACACTGGACAAGTGCGAGTCGGACTCGCCCACCGAGGGTTCCGTACAAAATTACAAAATTAAAATAAGTACTAAGTACCTACTTACGCGTACGTAAACTGTTAGGTACTACATACACCAAAGTTATTAGGTACCTACTAAATATACTTACAAGAGAGGGAAAAGGTATTTTCACACCACCTGCTCGACAATGCCTCATTATATATCATGCAAACCTTACTCAAAGTAAATTATTATAGCCCTTGTCTTTTGCCGGGGTGTAATGTTGTACTGAATTTCATTATAACCCGCCGGGCAGTAATGTGATTCTCACTTCTCTTAGTTCTTATTGTTATGCATTTAAAGTCTAATTTCGTCAAAATCGCGCGGCGCGCGGCTGCTGCAGCTGCTGTTGGCCGACGGCGAGGAGGTGGACGGCGGCGCGCGCCGCGCCTCATTTATTTGAAAATCGAGCTGGCCACGCCACGGCAAGCCGAACGAAAAATAATCAATACTTAAAACAAAAGCCGCGAGTATTTCAATACGGTGCAATCAGTATCAGACAAAACTGCAAAAGAAGATAGAATAAAACATTAAGAAAATGTCGAGTGACGAAAGTGATTTAACTCCGGAGTCCATTAAATTAGACGCCTTAGGTATTGTTAATAACCTACTACCAGAGAAGTCGAAGGAAAAATACTTGAAAGCTTACGACGATTTCCACAAATGGAAAACTGCAAAAGGCGCAAAGTCTGTGTCGGAGTCAGTGCTTCTTGTTTATTTCGAGTATTTATCGTGTACAAAGAAGTCCAGCAGCCTGTGGTGTATCTATTCGATGCTCAGGTTAACAATAAGCATCAAACACGACATTAAGATAAATACATATAGCAAGTTATTGGCATTTTTAAAGAGGAAATCAGATGGTCATCGAGCAAAGAAGTCAAAAGTATTGACAGCGCAAGATGTGGAAACTTTTCTGAATGAGGCTCCTGATCACAGCTTTCTGGCCATGAAAGTAAGTATGAGTACTGCCTACTTTTTAGTTACGTTTCTAGTACCTACCTATAATAGCTCTATAAAATAGTTAATTAATAAAAGGGTATTTAAATGGCACACATTTAAAAAATACACATTCTAAGGTTTTGTCGCAAGCTTTTTTTATAATATAAAGGTCAAAAAATGTAGTAGTGTATCTATCTATTTACTCACAATCCTATTTTTTGTTACAGGTAGCCTTGATATTTGGAGTGAATGGCGCATGTCTTGGAAATGAACTCGTAAACATAAAAGTCAATGATATCAAAAAACATGCAGATTTATTGCTGATTAACTTACCAGATGCCAAAACAAATAGAGAACGTTCGTTCATAGTTCGTGAAGATTATGCAAGAATTGTTGAAAAGTACCAAGCTCTGCGCCCCTCTAATATAAACACCAACAGATTTTTTATCGGGTACAGTAATGGCAAATGCACCAGGCAAGTCATTGGCAAGAATAAAATCAGCGCCATGCCAAAAGAAATTGCAAAATACCTCAAATTGCAAAATCCCGAGCTCTATACGGGTCATTGTTTGAAGAGAACATCGGCAAGTCTGTTGGCAGATTTAGGAGCAGATATGGCCCAGATAAAACGTCATAGTGGCTGGAAATCCGATGCAGTAGCGGAGGGCTACATAGAGAATTCCATACAAAACAAAAACAAGATAAGCTGTCGTATTGGTGACAACATTCATCTGAAAACTACGTCCATTATTGATGATCCTTGGAAACCTTTGCCACCACAGCCATCTAGCTCAAAATATATCCCGTCAAGCCCACTGCCTCAAGCACCACCTTCCCCAACCTTTACTGTGCCAAACGACCCTCACACGCAAGGTTCTGATGTATTGGGTGCTGCTACTCAAATAAATTCCACCTCAACTAACATAAGCGTACCAAAAAATATAACCATATCTTTACATAACTGGACTAATGTATCAAACATCAATTTTAATTTTTAATTTACTTTTTATTGTTATTTACTGTGCCAATTATATATAATTAGTAATGAAAATAGTATTTTAATAAATAAAATACTTTTTCTAGTAGCCTTGGTTTTTATTGTCTCGCAAAAGGTGAGAAAAGTAGAGTATACTCCTCAGGGATAAAACTGATTTTGCCTTGGGCGCGCTTAAATCCTTCACTGCTCATTGCTTCGCTCGGGAATCAACTCAAAACCCCCTCGCTACGCTCGGGAGTTAAATCTGGAGTCCTTCGTTACGCTCAGGATTCAAATATCGCGCCCGTGACATAATACAGTGCTTTATCCCCTTGGTGTACAATCTACTATTTTTTTTTCATTCTTCGTCATAAATCGAAAACTTAACATCGTAAAAATAATTAAAAATCTGTTTAAGCTTGTGCAAATGAAGCTCTTTCATACGATACCCCAGTACCCCACTTGACACGGTTAACTTACTTAAAAATTTGGACCCCGGTTCCTTGCTTATACTTTTGTGATTTAATTAGATATGTATAGTTTTCAGACTTTTCCCTGTACTTGTAGTATAAGACGATATTACTTGCCAAACTTCATAGTTCTAGGTCAACGGCAACTACCCTGGGACAAATGCAAAAAAAATGTACATATAACAGATAGGAAACAGAGATGAAAATAACTTGATGTTACAAAAAAATAACAAAGATGAACTATAAGGACTAGTTCATGTTTTGCATTCTATTTGAAAGGTAAATTTGTTAATGAGTAAAAAGCAGTATCTTAATTGATTATTTCATTAAAGAATGGCAGCAAGTCTAGTTTGTATTACTTTCGACTTACTTAACATTTTTTTTGCAAATCAACTTTATAATTAACTGTGATCATAATATTTTAACTTTAGTAATCCAAGTCAACTATTACAATGTGAGTGCGACTTTACTTCATATTTGTTATTTCATATCTGTTACGTCACAAAGAAATGTAACAAATTCGTAACAAAAAGGAACAAAACACTCGTGTGTACAACCTAAAACGTGTAAAAAATACTAAGAGATGTCTTTGAATCAAACTGTTTATATGTTTCTAAATATATCATAAAGTATCCTTGAAATAAACTATACAGAAAGCTAAACAGACACTAACCAATTAGTTTAATGGAATGGTTATCAAGATGAAACTAATTTGTGTATTTTTCCCGCCCAATTTAGTAAAATTTTTGTAGACCGTCTAACCAGAACTCCAGCAAAATGGCCGTCGTGCAGAACTAGCGCCACCTACAGACGTTATTTATGATTTTAGTTTTGCCAGGTAAAAACTTATTTTTCTACTAAATAACAATAAACAAAGCTGAATAACAAATATGAAAGAAGTTACGGCTTTAAAAATGATATTTAAAACAGTTTTTAATAGAGAGGCCTGATTTATTGTTTAAAGTATTAAAATGTATGTAGTATTCTATAAATAACTAATAGTAGATTGTACACCAAGGGGATAAAGCACTGTATTATGTCACGGGCGCGATATTTGAATCCTGAGCGTAACGAAGGACTCCAGATTTAACTCCCGAGCGTAGCGAGGCGGTTTTGAGTTGATTCCCGAGCGAAGCGAGGGAATTAAAATGGAGTCCTGAGAGCAGTGAAGGATTTAAGCGCGCCCAAGGCAAAATCAGTTATATCCCTGAGGAGTATACTCTACTTTTCTCACCTTTTGCGAGACAATAAAAACCAAGGCTGCTAGAAAAAGTATTTTATTTATTAAAATACTATTTTCATTACTAATTATATATAATTGGCACAGTAAATAACAATAAAAAGTAAATTAAAAATTAAAATTGATGTTTGATACATTAGTCCAGTTATGTAAAGATATGGTTATATTTTTTGGTACGCTTATGTTAGTTGAGGTGGAATTTATTTGAGTAGCAGCACCCAATACATCAGAACCTTGCGTGTGAGGGTCGTTTGGCACAGTAAAGGTTGGGGAAGGTGGTGCTTGAGGCAGTGGGCTTGACGGGATATATTTTGAGCTAGATGGCTGTGGTGGCAAAGGTTTCCAAGGATCATCAATAATGGACGTAGTTTTCAGATGAATGTTGTCACCAATACGACAGCTTATCTTGTTTTTGTTTTGTATGGAATTCTCTATGTAGCCCTCCGCTACTGCATCGGATTTCCAGCCACCATGACGTTTTATCTGGGCCATATCTGCTCCTGAATCTGCCAACAGACTTGCCGATGTTCTCTTCAAACAATGACCCGTATAGAGCTCGGGATTTTGCAATTTGAGGTATTTTGCAGTTTCTTTTGGCATGGCGCTAATTTTATTCTTGCCAATGACTTGCCTGGTGCATTTGCCATTACTGTAACCGATAAAAAATCTGTTGGTGTTTATATTAGAGGGGCGCAGAGCTTGGTACTTTTCAACAATTCTTGCATAATCTTCACGAACTATGAACGAACGTTTTCTATTTGTTTTGGTATCTGGTAAGTTAATCAGCAATAAATCTGCATGTTTTTTGATATCATTGACTTTTATGTTTACGATTTCATTTCCACGACATGCGCCATTCACTCCAAAAATCAAGGCTACCTGTAACAAAAAATAGGATTGTGAGTAAATAGATAGATACACTACTACATTTTTTGACCTTTATATTATAAAAAAAGATTGCGACAAAACCTTAGAATGTGTATTTTTTAAATGTGTGCCATTTAAATACCCTTTTATTAATTAACTATTTTATAGAGCTATTATAGGTAGGTACTAGAAACGTAACTAAAAAGTAGGCAGTACTCATACTTACTTTCATGGCCAGAAAGCTGTGATCAGGAGCCTCATTCAGAAAAGTTTCCACATCTTGCGCTGTCAATACTTTTGACTTCTTTGCTCGATGACCATCTGATTTCCTCTTTAAAAATGCCAATAACTTGCTATATGTATTTATCTTAATGTCGTGTTTGATGCTTATTGTTAACCTGAGCATCGAATAGATACACCACAGGCTGCTGGACTTCTTTGTACACGATAAATACTCGAAATAAACAAGAAGCACTGACTCCTACACAGACTTTGCGCCTTTTGCAGTTTTCCATTTGTGGAAATCGTCGTAAGCTTTCAAGTATTTTTCCTTCGACTTCTCTGGTAGTAGGTTATTAACAATACCTAAGGCGTCTAATTTAATGGACTCCGGAGTTAAATCACTTTCGTCACTCGACATTTTCTTAATGTTTTATTCTATCTTCTTTTGCAGTTTTGTCTGATACTGATTGCACCGTATTGAAATACTCGCGGCTTTTGTTTTAAGTATTGATTATTTTTCGTTCGGCTTGCCGTGGCGTGGCCAGCTCGATTTTCAAATAAGTTCGATTTTCAAATAAATGAGGCGCGGCGCGCGCCGCCGTCCACCTCCTCGCCGTCGGCCAACAGCAGCTGCAGCAGCCGCGCGCCGCGCGATTTTGACGAAATTAGACTTTAAATGCATAACAATAAGAACTAAGAGAAGTGAGAATCACATTACTGCCCGGCGGGTTATAATGAAATTCAGTACAACATTACACCCCGGCAAAAGACAAGGGCTATAATGATTTACTTTGAGTAAGGTTTGCATGATATATAATGAGGCATTGTCGAGCAGGTGGTGTGAAAAAATATTTAACAGTATAAAATCACTCAACTGTGTTTTTTTCCCCATACACAAAGCTGAACACGGACGAGAAGGACACGCGTACTTGTATGGAAAAAACTAAACGTATCCTGATGATTTGATTTTTATTTAATTGATTTATCGGTAAAATATTATTTATTTCTTTTAGTTTTTCTTATAATGTAATTTTGTAAACGTATTTAAAAAAATATATGAAAAGAAGTTATGTATTGAACGTTTATTCTAATAGGACGTTCACGCATTCAGAAATGTAAAATTTTTTTGCATTTGTCCCCCCTATGAATTTTGATTCCCTTGAGTGTGTCGAAATATACGTTTTTTGCGACATAAACAGCCGTATCTTTTTTTTTTTCGTTAACTTAGAAGTTCGATTTTTTACAGCTTCAAGGGGACCGCAGACTTGAGTATATAGTTTTAATTTAGACTCGCTTCTCCACGCGTTCCCGAAATAAATGGTCTTGACAGACAGACAGACAGACGAACAACAAAGTGATCCTATAAGGGTTCCATTTTTTTCCTTTTGAGGTCATCATCATTGGCCACAGCATCTGTTACAGATGATTGTTGCAGCACTAGTGGTTTTGCGGATTTCTGCATCGCCGTTGATGGCTATAAAGCCCTATAGCTGCACGGCATTTCTTGCCACATCGGTCGCACACAAAACGTGAGTCCGCAGGAGGTGATAGGGCACGACTAAGCCTTTTTTGTTTAAGTTTCTCCAACCAGTCTTTGTCATGTTTCCTGGTTCCGATTTTAATGTCCTGGCGCCATTCAGGTCTCAATTCAGCGCGTTTCTCCCAACCGTCGGGCTGAATACCAAAACTGACCATGTCACGCCTGCAGGAATCTTTGTATCTTAAAGTAGGACGCCCGACAGGTCTCTTTACGTCCGCCACTTGACCCAACATAACTTGACGTGGTAGTCTCTCGAGGTCTATGCGATGTACGTGACCCAGCCAGCGAAGTCTCCTCTGCTTTAACATAACGGTTATGCTGCAGCAGCGCGTTTTGCATAGTACTACCTCGTTGCTCATTTTGTCTTCCCAAGTAACTCCAAGTATAGTTCTCAGGCAGCGCATGTGGAAAGCGTTAAGTTTGCGTTCTTGTTTCAAGTACGCAGTCCACGTTTCTGAAGCGTACAGCAATATACTTAGGACGCAGGTCTGGTAAACAAGAACTTTGGTGTACGTACTGAGCTTACAGTTCCTCCATACGCGTACAAAAAGCTTTCCGAAAGCAGTTGATGCTCTGCCAATCCGAGTATCTATCTCTTTGTCATTAGATAGTGAATGGGTAGTTGTAGAGCCAAGATAACAAAAATGCTGGAGCATTTTTGTTATCTTCACAACCTCAAGAATAGCATCGCCGAGTGTGATTCTTGGAGACTGGTTTATGCCTTGCACCATGATGACAGTTTTCTTGGTATTAACGCTCATAGAGAACAGCCGACAAGTGTGTCCAAATCGCGCCACTAGCTCCTGTAGTTCGCTCTCAGAGTTTGCAACTAGTGCAGCGTCATCCGCATACAAAAGATCTCTAGCAATTAGATCTAGACGCTTATTTCTTGATTTGAGAAGACTAATGTTGTACAGTCTTCCATCCTTTCTTGTATGCAGATGTACTCCAACGTCACAACGCTCAAACGCAGTCAGAAGGAGTGCCGAGAAGAAGATACCAAAGAGAGTAGGTGCTAGCACGCAGCCTTGCCTGACTCCACGATTTACGCAAAAAGGCGCTGATCTTTCGCCATCAAATATGACTGAGCCATTCATGCTGTCATGGAAGGACCCAATGAGTGACAGTAGTTTTGGAAGGCAAGCTATTCTGTGCAGTACTTCATATAGCCCATCCCTACTCAAAGTATCAAATGCCTTATCAATTGAGGTCGACAAAGGCTATGTACAGCGGTACACGATGTACGCGGCACTTTTCTTGGAGTTGCCGAAGAGTAAATATCATAATAATAATAATAATGCAGCCCTGACCACCGGTAGTTTGGGCCCTGCCTCGCTGCTGGCGGTACTCTAGGATTAGGTTTTTATAATGTTTTATTGCTTTTATATAAAAATATTGTAAAAATCTAGTTTTAAGGAAAAAAATGAATAAAGAGTATAATAATAATAAATCTTTATTTGCATAGAACATGGTATATCAGTGGTCGAACGGCCAGCTCTAAATCCACACTGAGATTCTGGGTAAATCTGAGAGGCTAAAATGTCCAGTCTTCGCAAAACAACTTTTGCTAATGTCTTCCCCGCAATGCTTAACAAGGATATACCCCTGTAGTTATTACAGTCACCTCTTTTTCCTTTGCCTTTATACAAGGTAATGATGTCAGCGTCTTTCATATCTTAAGGAATGGTTCCCTCTTCCCAACAGCGCAATAAGAGTACGTACAGGGGATAGGAAACGCAGCCGAGTTTCACGAGTTCAGCGGGTAAGTTATTGAGACCTGTACTTTTACCTAGTTTCAGACTCTGGAGAGCTTCAAGGAGTTCATCAACTGTAGGAGGGTCGTCAAGCTCAGCCACCAAGGGTCGAGAACTGAAATTAGCCAATGCGTCGGGGTGTATGGAAACTTCTTGGGAGTACAGGTTTGAGTAGTGTTGTGCCCACCTTACGAGTTCCTCATTTTTGTTTGAAATCGGGTTACCATCTAGATCTTTTATTGCGGCACGTTTTCGCTTAGTTGGTCCGAATGCGGATTTTATTCTCCGGTACATACCCCCAAAGTCTCCTACGTCCCGACATTGTTGTATAGACTGACAGAGTTTAACCCAGTACTCATTAGCACAACTACGACTGGTGCGTTGTACTTCTGCTTTAGCTGCCCTGTATGCGCATTGTTTAGCAGGATCCCTGTGGTTGTTCAAGAGATCTATGTGAGCTGTACGTTTCACCTCTACCAACGGAAGCAAAATGTGTTCGTACTCAGCAAAGAAGTCACTAGCCATCTTTGCTTTCTTGCCGAACACCTTCTCTGATGCTTGCGTTATTTCTTTCTTTATCAGCTGCCACATCTCTTCAGCGCTTGTAGCTGTTTCCAAAATTTCCTTGCTAAGTTTATGCTCAACTAGCTTTCCTAGGTCTTGACATAAGTCTTTATCCAGCATAGCTGCGGTATTCAGTGCAACTTTCCGAAGCGCTTTCTTAGCTGAATGAATTTTCTTTGGAGTGTGACGCGATTTAACCATGACTAAGGAATAATCGGTGTTGCAGTTAGCACTGTGATAAGTACGGGAATAAAGGATGTCCCGCAAGTCCTTTCTCCTTGTGATAATAAAATCTATCTGATGCCAATGACTTGAGCGTAGGTGTTTCCATGACCCTTTATGAATGGGTTTGCACTTAAAGTAGGTGTTCGTCACACAAAGTGACAACGACGCGCAGAGTTCCAACAAGCGTTGCCCGTTTTCGTTGATCTTGCCAGTACAATGATTACCGATGCATTCCGGCCAGTCCTCAGATTTGTTTCCTATTCTCGCATTAAAATCACCGAGTAATAAAAGTTTGTCAGATGACCGAACATTTTCCAAACACTGGCGTAAATCAACATAGAAGTTGTCTTTAACATCGGCAGAGGCATAGTGTTGGTGCATAAGCTGTGACAATGGTAATAGAACCTGAGGTTGACATGAGGTACGGAACCCTAAAAAAAGACATCATAATGTACCAATATTGTTAGCTTACGCAAACACTACACATTGAAGTGAAACGCTTTGAGCTCCGCTCCGTAACCACAGACCCTAATAGAGAAACAAGAGAATACGTCAGGGTCGTCAAAATAATCTTCAAAATACCTATTATGCAAGTTGCAGTTTATGCAAGAGCTTGGGCGAGGTCAACCCCCCTGCCTCACCCCGCACTCCAACCTGTGCGGCTCCGAGTAGACACATTACCACCTCACGACATTGACCTGGTGTTGGTACCAGCACTTAAAGATATACTTCACTTCATCAGGTAACTGTAAGACTTCGAATTTTTGCTACAAGATATCGTAACTAACCAAGTCAAATGACTTCGAGAGGTCAAGGAAACATGTATAGATGGATGTTCGTCTATTAGTGTAGTGTTTGACGGTCTGCTTCAAACTCAAGATAGCTGCTTCTGTTGAGAGACCTGATCTGAAACCGAACTGGTTATCATGTAATTCTAGATGCTGATCTAATTGAGCATTAAGCAAACCGTCAAACACTTTCGCTATTATAGTTGCCAGTGAAATCGGTCTATAGTTGGACTTGTCACTTATGTCACCCGTTTTATTTCTCACGATTGGCACCACCACATCACATCTTCATCATTTCGGCAGGTAAGTAGATATGTGTGCCCTACACATAAGGTATAGAACATCGCCAGCACCCTGGGTAGGTGGGGGCCCGCATTCCGCAGATGTTCGATGCTGAGTCCGTAATGGCCCGGAGATTTGCCACTCGTCATAGCTTTTACAGCCTTCCTGACATCTGTATCGGTAAAAATTGTACTTAACTCCATCCCACACGGCCCAGCCTCGGTCACCGACTGCGATGGTCCCAACGGAGATTTTACTGTAAAGTGAGCCCTAAACATGTCAGCTATCCCCCTACAGTCACTGACACCATCCATATTCACAGGAAGGCCAGGCTTGCTATTCAGCTTGTTTGTGAATTCCCAAAAACTACGAAAATCGTGCTTAGAATAATTTGCTGTTATTTTGTCCAACTTAAGCTGCTCTTTGTGGTTCTGACACCACTTTAGACGTGACTTAATTTTTTTAGACTTTTTTGCATTTCATAAACACGCGACCGACGGTAGGTTTTTCATAAAGAACCCATATCTGGAAATTACACCGAGCCTCCCTGTGAGCTTCCCTTCCCTGTTCTATCCTGCCACAGGCTTTTTTATTGTATTTACATTGATGTTATGGCTATCAGTCGCTGCTTCACTCAAAACTCTTACAATTTTAGAATACAATTCATCAATAACATATCTATGATTAAATTTTCTACACAATATTTATACACTTCGAAAATGTAATGGAGAAGTCAATTAATCTTAATTTATCATTGCAATACAAGAAATACAATAATAATTGCAATTTACTATACATGTCAATTTGTTCTGGTTTCCTCTCACTCCACAGAACTTTATTAATTACATAATTTTTGCTACTTATTATTGCTGGTTTAATTTCACCCAGGTCACAATCTACAATTAACGGGAAATGATCTGACCATACAACATCATATTTCGGATATATGAGTACATCAGTAAATGAAGCCGCGGCCGCTTTAGTTACCACGCAGTGGTCTAACCAATGGTTAGCCATGTTCGCCTCGCTTACGAAAGTATATTTACCAGAGCTTAGTCCTAATATAATGTTCGTGACTGTACACAAATACAAAAATACACACTTTAAAAAAACAGTTTTAGGAGTCGAATAAAGGTCGATTTTATCAAGAAAAAGCGATGTATTCCAGGCAAACTAGGGACGGAGAGGATCGATATTGAATAAATGATGGATGGAAGATGGTGTAGATCCGTAGTGTTTTATTTTAAAACAAACAAATAATAAGTCTTGGACGAAAAATATTGGATGTATGAAGAAATTGAAAACGAACAAAACGATAAAGTTTTTGTGAAAAAATCTGCTATTTAGATTTCTTATGAAATTCTATTTTCACGGCGAGGCTCAAAAACTTATTTAAAACAAACTTTTCGTATACTCTACCGTCATTCCGTTTCTTTTAACAGACATATTGATATTGATTGATATTACAAGAGAATTTGGTACCTTTACGGTGACTGTTTATCTTTTCTCTCTATGGCTTCTCTCGTAGTTATGTTAATAAATAACTCTTACGAACTCTTTTTAACAGGATTTGTCTCTTTTCCATAAATATCATCATCATCGTCAGCCCCTTTCGACCTACTGCTGGGCATAGGCCTCTCTTCGCTTATGCCGCTGGGCTGGGCCAAGTCCTGGTTATATCGTCGACCCATCTCGCATCTCGCATCCGTCTTTCAGCCACCGCTCTATAGATATAGTTCGGTATTATTGAACCGGTAAATGAGTATACCGACAAAAAAAAGATTTCTTCTGGTCGCCACTCTGCCATATTCTGAGCAGAATTCTACCACAAGGCAGCTTATATTTAGATCAAAAACGGGTTTTCGACACTCTCTTTAACAAAGGTTAAAATAAAAGTATTTTAGTATCTGTTTTTTCATACACCAACTACGTCATTGCTTAAATAACGTTCGCGATCTCATTTCGAATCTCTTGTATACTGTCGCATCATTTATTTTGGTTAGTATGAAAAAACACTTAAACGTAATGGCGTCCTTCCGGTACAGAGAGAGAGAAAAAAAATCATATTTTTCTGGTATCAAATGCTTTTGATTAATAATCTTGGCGCGCGAAGACAGCCGTATTTTTCTCACCATAAGTTACAATTCATTCGTCTATATTAGGGTGGACTGCCCCATAAAATAGCATTTATTGTGTCAATTTCTCGGAAGCTTCGAGGAAAATGGTCCATTCCGGCAGAAATAGTTTTATTGGTTACTCAGTGGGTATGATTATGATGACAGCCGCCGGTATATAACGAGCAAGCTAACATGATATTTATTTAGGAGCTTGTTTGTGTTTTGTTGTTTTTAATGTTTTTTTTACTGATTAATATAAAGATATTATTTCTTAAAAAAAAAACACAAATGTTGAAAAAATTTCCACGAGCAGTCATGTCAGAAAGGTGCAGGTTCAAATCCTGCTCGTGAAAATTTTATCAACATTTGTGTTTTTGTAATTTGTTCGCAACAAAATTTGCGTTAAAAATTATATAAACATTTTCTAAACAGCTTGCCTACTTCTTAACTGATCTTTAGTATTTGTAATAATATTATGATCAGATGTTAATGACGGTAGTTGTTGACATTGAATGGGCGCCTTTGGCTTTCAAAGTAAAAAGTAAATAGTGTTGAATAATTTCGGTGGGCTGGTTAGAACCACGTTAGCTCAATTGGAAGAGCACCTGAACCGGTATGTCAGAAGGGTGCAGGTTCAAATCCTGCTCGTGGAAATTTTTTCAACATTTGTGTTTTTGTAATTTGTTCGCAACAAAATTTGCGTTAAAAATTATATAAACATTTTATATTATTTCTTGTTTTTTTAGGCACAACATGGAAGTATCAGATCTGATGAGCTCATAAGGAAGAGTAAAGAAATATTATTATTTTTTCAACTGCCCGTGAATTTGTTCGCGAGGTCAACAATATCCCACAGTAACCTACTACCAAGTTAAAAGTTCAGCCGTTCTCATTTGATGCGCTTGCCAACGAACAGCTTTTCATTTTCATTTATTGTAAGCGCACTTTAGCTAAAATTCTCAACCACTGAGTAACCTGTCATGACGTTTTTTTACCTTTTACTGGCGGAACACAAAAATGCAATGGAGTCACCATTGCATTTTTGTGTTCCGCCACTCCGGTTCCGGTTACTCATATAAAATGGTGATAGCTGGCAAGCAACTTAGTGCTAAGTAAATAATTATAATTTGAATTTCCTTATTTATCACATTGCCTAGACGTTATGAATACTGCAATGTGGTTTACGGGCAATCTGATAATACCCAGTGGATTTTACATGTCGTTGGATGCGTGGAGGAGAACAAGGGGTTCTTTAATGTTCTAATAAAATAGTTCTAAAATTTTGATTGATTTTGAATTAAAAATGAAAATTTTCTAATGAATTGTGTATAAAACACAATTCATTAGAAAATTTTCATTTCACAAGCACTATTTTATCAACGTTCTATTTCACAAACTATTGCTTTAACAATGGCATCAAAACATAAACATTCAAATAGCAAGCTGTTATTTTATAAATCATTATATTATTTTATTTTAAAAGATAAACTGACGTGTCAACATTTTTCAGAAAACAAAATTTTTACAAAACTTTTTACAAATTATTAATTTGTCCAAAATAAACATAAAGGTACTTATATTTTTTAAACAATACAATAATAATCTTCATAAGTTTGTTTGTGGCGCTTCGCCGGCCGCTGCCGCAATACGCTCGCTTCGCTCACTCGGCTCGCGCTTTGTTTTGGTCACTGATCTAACTTAACCTAACCACTCCAAACCTTACCAAACCTCACCTTTCTGTTCTTTGTTTCGAATGGTAACCAGAACAAGGAGGTAAAGTATAGTTAATTAAAGTTTTTATTATCATAGGTCAGCAACTCTGCTCTGACATTAGGTACTCACCTATGAAAGGAATAATTTTATTTGTTTTTAAATATAGATTCTACGTTTGAAAGAAAAAAAACAGTAATAAAACCCGATTTTAATTACTCTGCCCTATAGGTGCCCGGGCGATTTGATTATTTCAGTAGTTGTTATTACACTGCCCTCTCATATTGGATATTTTTCAAACGGCACGGACATTTTTTATAATGCCCTATGAATCACTTGGTCCATAACATAATACAGTCCACACCCGTTTATACCAGCGCTCTTATTCGTCCCCATAGTCCCCAACAATGTTAACAAGACAGTTCCTCTTTCTACCCTGGTTTATGTTACTTGGGGTCGCCACAAAACGTATCTCTCTTCCACTCTCTTCTATCAGCCTTCACCTGAACTATCACTCCCTCTTCTTCCTTATCACCGCCCACAAAATCCATAATATGGTGCGTAGTGTGAGTTTTATATGACATTCGAAAACGAAAATTTGTATGGTAAAGTTTTACTCTTCTTGTTTGTTACCAGGGGACCACCACCTGCTTCAATGGCATACAAATTTTCGTTTTCGTTAAAGTGGTCGATTGCTGAATGAAAATCGCACTAAACACCTAGAACATAAAAACCAAGTAAGTGTTTTATACCATCGGACAATCAACTTATTGTTTATTCTATATTAAGGTGAATATCCACGTTACTCCCAACCTAAAGACTCGGTCCCATGGCAGTGCATTCTTTCTAGAGTAATGAATGAGCCGCGGCTGTTAGCAAAACAGATCTTGTAACAGAATTCATTTTTCCATATAAAAATATTGCAACTTCATTCAGTTCCAATTTTGAATACAGCTCGCGTATTGGACGCTAGATTTTAACGCTCGAATAGGCAAAGAAGTTCGGGAAGTGAAAAGAAACGATTGTTTAATGAATAAAAATTATGTGGCGATACAACTATCATTTATCTTATTCGGTACTACTTTTTTTAATAAAGGGATTTTAAGTTAGTATCTCGTGAATTTTATTAACTATTGCTCACAATTTCTATATTATAGATCTTATTCATAGTTTATTATTAAAAATTCACAGAAAAGTCCACAGTCAACTTATTACAAAGAACCTAAAGTCAGAGCGTGACTAGTGTTGAAATAAATTTCAAAATCAAACAAGTCTAGTCTACGCAAACACGTAACAGTTCACATAGTAACGACTCAAATAAAGGTTTTATAAAATCGTTTTAATTTCTACATAATAATCCTATTCTGGTTTGATTAAATTTGATTTTTATATTTATTATATTAAGCTGTCATGTACTCAAAATTAAGTTCTTACTTATGGTGTTAATAAGTACATGGACCCCGTAAGAACATAGCAAAATGTGAATTAGAATAAAATTTAATTGAAACTAGGTAGGCATTACAAATATCTGAGATCAATGGCAAAACTATTTATTATTCATTATAAAAAACTATTTTAATAATCTTATATATTTTTTAAATCTTTATATTTTAGAAATCTATTAACGAATGAATGAAACGAATATGTTTAATATGAATTGCGATTTTACCGATTTGCGATGGTAACAATAAGAGAGTGTTTGACCTTTTTAAAGATTTAATAATGATAATATAAGTTCAGAGTATTTGTATAAATTTGAAAAAGGATTGTGAGTTTGCCTCCGTCTACTCTGCGTCGTCGTTATACCCCATATTACCATAAACGAGAAGTGTTCCCAAATACATAACCTAAAACATGATTTCAGCACGGCAACATAAAGTGAGACATTTCCCCCCGTATACTCGAATTTGTTGAATATTACACGCAGCCAGAAGGCTTGTAAACAACATCCCGGCGTAAAACAATACAAGATAGTATGAGTCCCGCTTAATCAGCGAATGTATATGTAAATTGAAACGGTTGCACCTTCCTGCAGATTATCATGACAAACGAGCCCCGTGTATGTAGGATGTGCTGACGGGACGATGTTTGCATAATCCCTGCTAATATATCTGCCGCTAATACACACATTTTGGTTAAATTTTCGATCGACGGTCATACGTCACGAGTTATTAGTTTTATTATTGTCTATACAGGATGTTTATCGAGGTGCTTGATGGTGCAGTAGTACACGCGCCCGGTCAGCGAGTGCTGAGGTTAAGCAACTTTCGCAAAGGCCGGTCATCGGATGGTTGACCAAACATTTATCATCTCGAAGTCCTCCGTGATTCGGAAGGCACTTAAAACCATTGGTCCTGGCGGCTGGGCAACCAATCCGCACTGGGCCCGAGTGGTGGTCTATGCCCGTTCCATAGGAAAGGCTCTTGCCCCAGCAATGGGGTAAAATGAGCAGATGATGATAATAAAGATAACATATATAGCAGATAGGGTCCCGTGCATAGAACGGAAAATTGTGAAAATGCCTGAAAAAACACACACAAGAGGCGTAATCAGGTCCAGCTAATACATATTTGTATGGAAAAATAAATCAACGTTATATGGTTTGCAAATTATCACGGTGTCCATTTTACTTGGTTGTAAGGCTATGTTTTGGGATTATACTAGATGATTTAAAATTTCTGTTTATAGATGAATGATTGGTCTCGCTGCGCAGCGAGATGAGATTTAATAGTTTATACACGATGGGATCCCAGGTCGGTGGTAAATTCCAACCATCTTCTCTATTGAAATTATGATGTTTTTGTAAAGGGTTTAAAACGTCAGGATAAAAATAATCTAAAACATTGTGTAAAATAAACGCGAGTAGATCCGTAAAAGTTGTTTTACATAAATGTGTTAGACTAACGTTATCTAACCGACTAACGTTGTATATATATATATATATATATATTTGTATATGTTGTATATGTATATATATATTATATATATATATATATATATATATATATACAACGTTAGTTAGTAGTAACGTAAAGTATACAATCATGATAGTGAATAACTTTTTTATTTAATTTTTTTTTTTTAACTTTTTTTTATTTTAAAATTAGGTATTTACATTTGATTAGTCTACAAAAATCCAGTAGGCTACGGTTTTGACGTAGGTTCTCAGCAAATAGGTTTACCTTTAATGTCATTGTACGGGCATTGTAAAGAGTCGAGTTTTCTCTCCATAATTGGACTAATGCATCCAATAATATTAACTTTTAATTTGTTTTTTTTGTGACTGCTTTGAAATCTTAAAAAAGCTGTTAATCTAAAATTATCCGTTTTTAAGGAAAAGTTCTTAGACAAAAAGTTATTCACTATTGTATACTTTACCCTCCTTTTGGCTTAGTACCCCCGTTCCGACTAACGTTGTTATTATTTTGATATGGTTCGTGTACCTATGGATGATTATTCTCTCTAATGTAATCTCTGTATAAGCTACTAATATACACATATTAGTTTAATTTTCGACGGTCATACGTCATCCGTTGTTAGTTTAAACGCGAACGGGATGGGAAATTGGCCTGGGATCCGGATATTATTATATTAACTGATCGTAATATTATGATCTATATGAGTTGGCGGGAAAACGTAGTGTGGTTAAATGAATTGAAATTGGATAATGTGTATTTTCAATTGATGCAGAGTTCAGTACAATCAAGAGTTTATTCATCATCATCATCAGCTCATTTTATGTCCCCATGGGGCATGAGCCTTCCCTAGGGATGGATAGGGAAAACGGGCTTTTACCACGCGGGCCCAGTGCGGATTGGTGGTTGTTAACGACTGCTAATGCAGCCGGGACCAACGGCTTTAAGTGCCTTCCGAAGCACGGAGGAGCTCGAGATCATACACTTTTGGTTACCCATTCTATGACCGGCCTTTGCGAAAGTTGCTTAACCTCAGCACTCCCAGACCGGGCGCGTTAACCACTGCGCCACCGAGCTCCTCAAGAGTATATAATATCTGCTTCCTACGGAATTTCCACGTCACTGGATTTTTTTGAGGGCGGCGAGAAACTTGAAGGGTTCCTCAAACCGTGGCATCACCGTCCCCGTTCCCACCTAGATTCTTCGAGGGGTCGAATCGGAGCGGAATATCTACTATCGTACCAGAAAAGTATTCCACTATTTCTAATTATAAGGAAAACTTGTCCACGGAAACATATTAGAACTTGTGAAATGGGAAAAGAGTATTTTCAATAGGTTAGTTGTTTAGTGCGGTCATCATCAAATTGATCAATACGTATTCAACATTCAGAAGATAAAAAATAAAATGACATTGACACAACATGACGTTTTGCGAATCGGAAGTTCACGCCTATACCAATGTTTCGATCTATTTTATGCTAACTGTACATATCGCATCATATCCTTGTTGGTAAAGGATGGTAAAGGATTTATTATTAATCCATGGTAAAGGTAAAAGACGTACAGGGTTGTCAATTAAACTATTCAGTCGCTTCGTTATTAAACGTTTTTTTCCAGAGCGCACGGCCGGAATAAGTTTGGTCATTTATTTATTTATTTATTAGTTCCAAAATAAAATAGCTAATTACTGGCCCACTGCTGGGCAAAGGTCTAGGAAATCAAGTCATCACACAATTGATGGGAATTGGCTTTAATCACCATGCTTGCTAAATGCGGGTTGGTGATCACGAACCCAGGCTATGCATCGAAAAATCCGAAACACACTTTGCCCGACCTGGGAATTGAACCCGGGACCTTCGGGTATCGGGCCGAGCGCTCTGCCTTTCGGCCACCGAGGCGTCAGTAGTTCGTACACAATTACTATATATTTATAATGGTTAACATTTTGAATCGCAATAGAACAGTAGGTATGCTTATTATTCCTTTGTCTTTTTTATTTATTTACTAGCTGTCCCGGCAGACCTTGTTCTGCCCTATTTCTCTAAAACAAAGTTACATTGATTTTTTTATGTTAATAGCCCCCGACAGATGTCGTTCTGTCAAAAGTTATTGGCCTGTCGCAGTCTTATAGAAATAAAATAACATTGAAAGACTTTATTAATATCTAATGTGATGATATTTTTATCGTAATGCCTTATGTATGGTACACGATATTTTTTGTTTGATTACTTGTCGCGTAAATAATTGACCTTTAATCAGCTTAAAGGTATACCAAAGATAATCCTAACGCGCCTTTGTTTTGTTTTGGTTGACGTCAAATGTTTGACAGCTGGGGACCGAGTGGTTTGTATGGGAAAAGAAAATTGTTGTTTTTACTATTTTCCTCGTATTTTTTACGTTTTTTCTCTCCATAAGAACCTTTCTCAGACTTCATCAAACACAACAAAAAAGAAATCAGCCAAATCGGTTCAGCCGTTCTCGACTTTTGCGATTAGCAACACATTTCATAATCAGCCAATGCATGCCACTGAGCCCGATCTTCGCCTACTCTCATCCAACCACTGCCGGCCACTTTGCGTATATCATCACTCCACCGCGCCAGAGGGCGTCCTACACTACGTCTGCCGAGTCGCGGTCTCCACTCTAGAACACGTCTACCCCAACGGTTATCGGTCCTGCGGGTTATATGACCAGCCCATTGCCACTTTAGCTTGCTAATTCTTAGACCTATGTCAGTAATTTTGGTTCTCTGGTGAATTACTTTGTTCCGGATTCGATCCCTTAGAGTAACACCTAGCTTAAGTGTCTCCAAGGATCGCTGAGTGACTTTAAATTTGTGGACTAGTCGTACCGTGAGTGTTCACGTCTCGGCCCCGTATGTCATAACAGGTAGGACTGTAACAGTAACAGGACGCACTGGTTGTAGACTTTTGTCTTAAGGCTCTGTGGTATTTGCGACGAGAAGACCCGATGGAGTTTGTGAAATGCTGTTCAGCCCAGCCGAATCCTTCTATTAGCCTCTTTCTCGAAGTTGTTTTTTCCTAGTTGAAGCGTTTATTCTAGGTAAATGTACTCGGAAACAACCTCGAGCGCTACATCGTTAACAGAAGTCGGTCCCGGGTCAACATGTTCATTCAACATGACCTTTGTTTTGTCAAGGTTCATCCGTAGACCGATACGTTGAGAGGAAAAGGCAAGGCCGTCCAGCATCTGTTGTAAGTCCTGCAACGTTTCAGCCATAATAACGATGTCATCCGCAAATCTCACATGTGAAATATACTCGCCGTTTATGTTGATGCCTCGTCCTGTCCAGTCCAGTGTCTTAAAGACGTCCTCCAATGCATTTGAAAACAGTTTAGGAGATATAACATCTCCCTGTCTTACACTTCGACGCAAGGGGATATCTTTAGTCTGCTGGTTCTGAACTTGGACTGTCATCGTAGCGGCGTCATACAGACATCTCAGGACTTGGATGTATCGCCAGTCAACTTGGCATCGTTGCAAGGATTGCATAACGGACCAGGTCTCAATGGAGTCAAAGGCCTTCTCATAGTCCACAAAAGCCAAACACAGGGGCTGATTATACTCCTGGGTCTTCTGTATAATCTGCCTCACTGTATGAATGTGGTCTATAGTGCTATATCCTCCACGAAACCCGGCCTGCTCCGGAGGTTGGAACTCATCGAGTCTACGCGCGAGACGATTCGTGATGACCCTTGAGAATAGCTTATAGACATGGCTCTGGAGTGAAATGGGTCGGTAGTTTTTCAAGAGACTTTTGTTTCCCTTCTTAAAAAACAAAACAACGACACTCTTGCGCCATGCCTTTGGAGTTCTCCCAGTGAATAGGACGGAATTAAATATACGTTGAAACTCTTTAAGGGTGGGAGTACCTCCCGCTTTTAGGAGCTCTGTCATGATTCCGTCCGTTCTAGGGGCTTTTCCATTTTTAAGCTGTCTAAGAGCCATCACGATTTCGTCTAGGCTGATTTCTGGCAGATCATCCGTGAAGTGGCGAGTTAAAGTGGCTCTAGAATCCTCAGTGTCCGGTTAAGGGTGGGGTGCGTGTGACGCGTATAATTGGCCGTGACAATCTTCAACTTCCACCAGAATTTCAGGCTAAGAGGCAACGATTTTTCCGCTTGATGTGGTCAGCTTCATCAGGTGGCTTCGACCCAGCTGTTGTTGTACGATAACTTTTGATCCCCGATTTTGCTCAATCGCATATTCAACTTCGATAATATTAGAGCTTCGGAGATCGCGTCTTACAAGCTTCGTGATCTTTCGGCTTAAAGCCCGCTGTTCAGACGAGATACTTCCGTATCTTCTCGCCGCCTTTCAATGAGCTGTAAGCACTCTTGTGAAAGCTTAGCAAGTAACACATTTAGCGATTCATTTTTATATAGATTTATTTATTTATTCACTAGCGACCCGCCCTGACTTCGCACGGGTGCAATGCTGGTATACATATAAACCTTCCTCTTGAATCACTCTATCAATAGATAACCGCGTCAAAATCCGTAGCGTAGTTTTAAAGCATACATACATAGGGACAGACTGACAGCGGGAAGTGACTTTGTTTTATACTATGTAGTGATTTATTAGAAAAGGCTTACCAACTAAATACATACAGAACATTTATTTGAACTTATATCATGATAAAAACGTGTATACATAGATTTATATTATAGGACAACATATAATATACCAAAAAATGAAATTGGTATAGAATTTTTAAAAAGTACAATTTTAAGGGCTATTTCTTAGTATTAAATTACAATTTAACACGTTCCTTAAAATTACCCAGTTTGTCGCTTAATATATCTATTTCATCGTGACTTTTAGATAGCTTATTGTAACACCTAAGCGTTGCATTGTCTTTTAGGTTTTAAGTTTATAAATGGAGAATCACCTATATCTATTACTCCTTTCAATAGAAAAAAATGAATTTGAAAACAATGCACAACAGGTGTTTTTTTTTATATTTCGTGATGTCATCCATATTTTAAATAGCTTATGGTTCGACCACGCATAGAGGCAACGTGTTGAATACAAAATACAGTTCACAACTGATTTTTGGGGTAAACCTTTATTTAGCTGTGGATCGTGACCGGCTTCACGTTCACCGCATACTGCCACGAGCATGGATATTATGTACAGTCAACAACAAAAGTCGCTGACCACTTATTTTTTCTTCACTAGCTCAATTTTATGTCCCCACTGCTGGGGCACGAGCCTTCCCTATGGATGGATAGGGAAAAAGGGGCATAAACCAACACGCAGGCCCAGTGCAGATTGGTGGTTGTTAACGACTGCTAATGCAGCCGGGGCCAACGGTTTAATGTACCTTTCGAAGCAAAGAGGAGCTCAGATGATACATTTTCACCCACATACATTATACATACATACATTTTACATGGTCACCCATCCGATGACCAGACTTTGCGAAAGTTGCTTAACCATCCATAACTGTATCGAGCTCCTCATGCCAATATTAATTAATCAATATTGTGACAAAACCTAGTCAGGTTTTGTCATTGGATTTTTTATACAATAGTTGTTTTAGCAGTCGCTAAAACAACTATTGTATAAAAAATAACTGCACAGAGAAAAAACTGAAAAGAAAAAACAAGCTCTACGATCCCAGAATTCAATTTGAGCAATGTTGAATGCAACGTGAAATATTTCTAAATACATTGAATATTGATAGTTGTCGCAGACAGGCACAATTTTCAACCAAGCGGCTTTGGTGGGATTTTTTAAACATGGGAATAAAATCTGCTAATATTCCCGAAACCAAAATGCCATAAAACACTTTGATTATATACCTGTCCATAAAACATTGTTGTACCTAAATGAAAATGATTAACTACATCTACGTCCATAGAAAAATTGGCCATATCCTTTAAATTCCTTAGACGTTGTAGTTCGTTTAAAAAATTTTGATCGTGTGGTCGATCTAACAATTTTTAGGGTCAAGACTACTAATAGCAAGCCCGGCCAATGTTTTCACTTTTTTTTGTTTTTTTATAGCCTATGTCACTCCCACAGTCAAAACAAATCTAACGACACCTCATATGTTATAATCCACCATGTCGTTTGGGCTGTAGGGTGTGCCAAAGAAACAGACATACATACATACACTCAAAAAACATAACCCTCCTTCTGACGCAGTCGGGTAAAAAGAAGTGAAGTCCATGACCTCTATGCCAGGTACCTATAGCACCGGTATGACAGATATCAGTGCCTTTCTCCACATACAAGGAGCTAATATTTAAGTTAACTATAACACTAGCTTTACTAGAAGTTGTAACAAGCGCCTTCAGACTATTTAGTTTGTTTGACATAGTCCTAAGATATTCAGCAACATTTGTTGCTGACTGTGACGGTACATCATAAAGCTACAAAATTATAAATAAATTCATTTTTCAACCCAAGTAAATTAATGAGTCAATAAATAGAATAATTCCATGCAGCTACTTAATAAGACATGTTTATTATAGCAACATTGTAATGTATCTGCAGTTAAGTATATAAAAAACGATTTACACTTATACCACACACTGACTGGCATTTCGAAAGTTGCATAACTTGTAAGATCACTACTCGAACGCGAAGGTCGTCTCCTCAACAATAAAATCTTTAGTTGTATTATCACTTCATTGTCTTTTCTTTTTATAAACGCACATTATAGCCTAACTGAGAAAAGAGCAAATACAAGGACAATACAAGGAAGGAAGAAACTATCAAATTCTCTTTTAGTTTTTCCCCTTTTACTGTTTACAATGCAACACAAAACATTAAAGCCAACATTCCTATTTGAAAACTTTCCGTGCCACAACAGTCCGCCATTGTATGGAAAGCTGTGCGTTACGGGCAGGCCAACCCTCATAATTTTATCACGTCCGACCCTTTATTTGACATTTTATCAAACCGCGAGGGCTTAAAGATTTAGAATCATGTGATATATTGCTGGTAATCCTCTAAGAAACTGTGTTATACCATGCGAAACAGTCATCCGTATTACAATATACTTATATAAAGAAATAAAAATAAGTATAGGGGAGACCCGTACAGAACCGTATACCGAGGTAAAACCGTACAGTATAGCTATGTCCGTTATTATTTGAAATTTTCCGCGTATTTGCCGGTCACGCCTAGTAGTCAATAGGATCAATCTGTCAACAGACACTTGTCGCCACAGGCACGAGCGTTAACAATTAATCAAATAAATATTGTTTTTAGGTGTTTTTATCTAAAACTTGTATGCTCCTTTACTGTCGAAGTCGGATTCCAAATTCCGTAATTTTTTGTTTAATCGTCTTAATTTCTTTTCTATTTTTGCTTTTTCTATTTCCATCTTCCTTTTTTCGTCATTATGGATTATAATTACACTATTTTACACTTTTCATTGAATTTATTATAGAATATATTATATATTGATTAATTGTTCCCTGAAAATCGTGGCGCCGCACTGTGGAATGTCCCTATACATCAGGTCGGACGTTGGACTTCAAATATTTATAAAACCTTATTTATTCCCTTATTAAGGACTGACACCATTTGATTCAGTCGATAATGTTCGTATTTCGTTTTTTTTTTTAGTACAATAAAACTTAGAACATGACGTAAAGTAATTTGCTGAAAATTTTACATACTTTAAAATTGTTTGAACTGCATTAGTTTCAAATTACCTAAACAAAAAAATATTTATTTTGTGTAGATTGTATATTAACCTAGTAATGTAATTGTTTTCTACAACTGTTTGTTAACAACTGGCTTGTGTTTTTTTTTATTTTTGTTGAACCTATAGTAATTATATACTTACAAAGACTTTAAAAAAAACCAGACTTGTCCAGGCTAAATTTTACATGAACTGAAAGGCCAAAATCTTAGCTACAATATAAAACTGAACAAAGTTTTTTTTAAAGGCGTTGAACAATTAATATCGCTGTACCTATTATTTATAGCTTACTGTTACAGCCATTCTGTTTAAAGGTTGCAGAGACTTTATAACAGTAATAAAAGCGTAGCTAAATAAAGAATCTGGTGACTTAGTGATATTTTATCAGATTTTATTTATATTAATATAACGTAACCTATTTTGAATAAAATTATTTTACTTTGACTTTATTTTTTGTTTAATATTCACAAAGCACTAGGTTTAAAGTATACTTGTATAAATTTTCAAATGTATGATTAAAAAAATATAGCAGAGACATTCGCGCAGTGTCGCGCGTCCAACCTAATCTATATGGACGTTCCACATGCGCCGGTAAAGTGACTTATGAAACGAATGACAGCAAGAGGCGCTGAACGGATAATGCTCGAAGTGGATGGATGACGTTCGATTGACGCGTTCAGAAACGCAATTATGAAGAGCGGCGATGCGTTCCGAACGCATAAATTCATTAAACTTTTAACTATGTGGCGTCAGTGAGTACGAAGAATCGATACTAACAAGTTGTAATCCTCATCATAGAGGACGAGACAACAAGGGGCTTATTTGGATTGAATGTAGCACAGATAGAAAAAAAACGTGTGTACAAAATTACAGTGTTATTTGGCGGCAAACGGGGTAATCTCACCGCGACACCGAGCGGATTGAATATCGCCTGGTTTGACCTTTTTGAATCAATAATGAGTCCAATCTCACCCTCTTTTATGTGCTCGTTCGGATGCAGGTAGAAGGAATCTACTTGGACTGTCGGACTGTTGCCCATTTGAGACCCATGCGCAATGACTGTTAAATATAGGTTACTAAGTTAGATTCTAAAATTACTAATAGACGACGTTCTATGTATTTTGTATGGCGGTATAAGTGTTTTTCATTTTTTTTAAATATATTTTACGGGTAAGCACAGCGCTAGTGAGGTACTGGCTATCTTATCTCTAGCTGCCGGAACACAACAATGCTACAAACATTGATGTTATGGCGACATATTTAGATAAGATGTTGGTAGCTAGCCAGGCGAATTTACAAGCCCTACCACCAACCAAACCGAGTACACAAACATGTACCCCCCGCTGGGAATCGAACCCGGGACCTCTGGATCTAAACCGGTGGTCTTAGCCACTAGACCACAGAGGCGGTTAAAACATAACGGTTCATATTACGTACATAACTAAATAGTTTTCATAATAAATTATATTTAAATCAAATATATATTATCAATTATATAATAAAATAAGGCTACCGAAGGCTAGAGACGAAATGGTAACGATTAATAAATAATATAAACCACCTTACAAATAAAAATGGCATTGCTGAAATATTTTGTGCTAATTTATATCTGTCAGGTAACTGTTGCTTATGAAAAATAGTTATAAATAGTGTACTTTATAAGTTTGCTTAACAGATAGTTCAATTTGAATGAATTTTATTCGTCATACTTCAGAAACTAGAGGCATATTTTTAACGAATCTTTCATTTTATGCAAATTAACATTGTTATGTTTTAACAATAATATAACAGTTAGCCAGAAAAGGAATTTCGAATAATCGTTAACTGAAACGATTCCAGTCGTCATATACGAGTAGAGCTACCAAGCCATTGGATATTATGTGAGAGCCTAAACATTAACGTAATTATACTGCTCACGTACTAAATACATCTTGCACCCGTAACGTGGTAGGAACACGGTTCAAATTAGTTCAACAAATGTATTTAGTACTGTATAGAAAGTCAATGTTGCTATTGGTCAGTACTGACATTGTAGTTCTCCTATTTGCCTAAAAGTAGGTAATTATACTTCGCGCCTCGAGATTAGTAGTTAATTATTTTATATTGTTACTTGTAGTATCGCATAGATGTCACCACTCCTGCACTATCGTTGAGATTTAGTTTTTTTTTTTGTTGTTGTGGGTATCCCTATCTTTCTCTATGGCGCCATTGCCTCGCGTTCGTCATTCGCATTTTAGTGCTCGACCACTCCAGTCACTTTAAATTTCTTCCGTGCTCAATCGACTGTTTTCGTACGCAAAATGCCGTAACGTAAAAATCCTAAGACTTGTGAAGAAGAACTTGAACATATAATGAAAAAATGCGCAAGCTACAGCGCTAAATACGTGACAAAGGAAGCTCGGCGAGTGACTCGCCGCCGTTAACACACAACAACGGACTCGTAAACTCAGGTAACGAGTGTTTTATTAACTTATCAGTGTCTTAATTTTGGTACATACAGAATGCAACCAGAGTTAGCCGTTGGGGCTTCTTCGACGCATTCAAAAGTAACGGTTGGCGTTGAATCCATTGGGGATTTTTACCTAACCTTGACAAGATAACAATCGTTATCTAATATAAGTGCAATGCCATTATTTAATGTTTTCCAAATACACACTTTTTGCTCGTACCTAGTTAAGTATAACGTATTAACGTTGTCTTATATGTATGTAACTGAACTAATTTTGGTACATACAGAATGCAACCAGATTTAGCCGTTGGGGCTTCTTCGACGCATTCAAAAGTAACGGTTGGCGTTGAATCCATTGGGGATTTTTACCTAACCTTGACAAGATAACAATCGTTATCTAATATAAGTTCAATGCCATTATTTAATGTTTTCCAAATACGCACTTTTTGCTCGTACCTAGTTAAGTATAACGTATTAACGTTGTCTTATATGTATGTAACTGAACTAATTTTGGTACATACAGAATGCAACCAGATTTAGCCGTTGGGGCTTCTTCGACGCATTCAAAAGTAACGGTTGGCGTTGAATCCATTGGGGATTTTTACCTAACCTTGACAAGATAACAATCGTTATCTAATATAAGTGCAATGCCATTATTTAATGTTTTCCAAATACGCACTTTTTGCTCGTACCTAGCTAAGTATAACGTATTAACGTTGTCTTATATGTAACTGAACTAATTTTGGTACATACAAAATGCAACCAGAGTTAACCGTCGGGGCTTCTGCGACGCATTCTAAAGTAACGGTTGGCGTTGAATCCATTGGAGATTTTTACCTAACCTTGACAAGATATCAATCGTTATCTAATATAAGTGCAATGCCATTATTTAATGTTTTCCAAATACGCACTTTTTGCTCGTACCTAGTTAAGTATAACGTATTAACGTTGTCTTATATCCACACCTATGCCGCAATTATCTGATTGATTGTCTGAAAAACTCGATAATGCCGAGCTAGTTGGCTTTACCCATGAGGTACAGGCGCCTGCTGACGATAGTCTTGTAGATGCAATGACTCCCCCAGAAGCGCCCTGTACGTCTTCGAGGGCTCCAGCCCTTGATACTACCAACAAAGATGGTGAATTGGACACTGATGTCCTTGAAATTCTGGGTGACGATCCGTTGCTCACAGAAAAACTTGGCAAAGACATTCGGCAAGAGCTTGCTTGCCGACTTGAACACACATCCACAGAGGGTCTTAATAAAGAGGGTCGTAAAGAATTGATTTCGAAATACTCGATACCCGCCAATTGCTTGCGTATTAACCCCCCAAAAATAAATACCAAAATCAAAGTGGCTTTTCCTGAAAACACTGTTAAGCGAGATAAAGGTATAGAAGCCAAACAAAAACAGATAGCAAGTACTATTTCCTGCCTAGGAGAAATCATTACTGCCCAACTTACGTCAAAGGACATGGACAAAGAAACGCTTTAAATGCTTATGGATCTCAGCCGATGGCTATGCCATATTCATCATGGGGTCTTCTTAACAAGAAGAAACTTCATCCTTTTTCATTAAAAAAGGATCTTAAAGAACACCTTAGCAATACTAAGATTGACACCTTTTTATTTAGCGAAACGTTAGCTGAGACTAATAAAACAGCTAAATCGATTATTAAATCAGGAGTCAAATTAAAGGCTGATGCATCATACCATAAAAATATACTTAAGCGGGCGAAGACACTAAACCAGAAGAATTGAAACTGCAAAGCTCCTGGTCCAGCATACAGGCAGCCGGGCCCGCCGCCGAGGAGCTACGAGCCTGTAGGCCCCCCGCACCACCTCCGCCACCGTCGCCCGCGCACTCATGGAGACAGCCGTTGCGTCAGCAACAGCTGCCAGCACTGATGCAGACACAGGCACGTCGTCGCTACTAAATTCAGTTGAGTATGCCGGCCGTTTACATTACTTTAAAACCCAATGGTTCCTTATTACGAAAGACAGAACAATTCTTTCTTGGATTGATGGTTATAAAATCCCTTTCTCGGCTCCAGCATTTTAAGATTCGATTCCCACACACTCCGGTTAAAAGTAATGAAAATAATATTCTTTTTTACGAAACTATTGGTGATTACGTAGATATTGAACTGAATGCGAACCTTGTAAAAACTAGTTTATATCAAGTATATTCCTTACGCCGAAACCTAACGGTAAAATGCGGTTTATCTTTAACCTTAAAAAATTAAAACTACTAAGAACTGCAGGATTAATTTCCACACTTTATCTTGATGACTGGCTGCTATTCGGTCAAACTTACCAGCAATGTATAGCAAACATAAAAATTACTAAAACCCTATTAACTTCAATTGGGTTCATTATCAATGAGGAAAAGAGCGTTTTTAAACCTTCTGTAACTTGTAAATTTGGTACGATCATTCAATTCGCACGAAATTAATTTAAGCTTACCTTTAGATAAAAGATTGCAAATTATAACAGAATTGGAAAACTTTTCGAAGATAAGAAATTGTAAAGTCCGGAAGCTCGCCCAAGTCACTGGCTTGCTAGTATCAGCATGCCCAGCTGTATTGTATGGGCTACTTGACACTAAGGATTTAGAACGCTGTAAATTTCTTAACCTGAGAAATGACGACGACTATGATAAAACAATGAATGTTCCTGTTACACTGTATCCGATATTCAATGATGGTTAAACAACATAGGTCACTCAGTGCGCCGCATTAGGAATGACGAAAATAGCACTGAAATTTATTCTGACGCCTCAACGACGGGGTGGGGTGCGGCCTGTCAAGATGAAACAGCAAGTGGCCAATGTTCTAATGATGAGCGGTTAAAACATCTACATTATCTCGAACTCTTGGCTGCTTTCATTGCGCTGAAAACGTTTGCAAAAGGCTTTCAAGGCTGCCAAATTCTGTTCATAGACAATTCTACTGCAATTGCCTACACAAATCGAATGGGTGGGATCCAATTCCCACACCTTACATAGATAACCAGGGAAATTTGGCAGTGGTGTGAAGATCGTAAGCTGTTCATTTTCGCAGCTTATATCAAATCAAGCGATAACGTCATCGCAGATGCGGAATCACGCAAATCTCACCCGGACATTAAATGGGAGTTAGCAAACTGGACTTTTCAATGCTTGATAGAATCATTTGGTATTGCTGATATTGACCTGTTCGCAAGCCGCATAAATAAAAAGTGTGAAATTATATCTCATGGCATACAGACCCTGATGCTATAAATATTGATTCTTTCACCACAACATAGAGTGGTTTGAATTTTTATGCGTTTCCCTTCTCTATTATATTAAAAGTATTAAAGAAAATAATTTCTGACAAAGCAAAAAGTATCATGGTTGTTCCTTTGTGACCTACGCAAAATTCAAAATCATTTGTTCAGTTTAGGCTACAAGTAGCTCTTGTGAATGTCACTATGCCATCATACGCAACCATGGTATCCCGTATTTAAAGCCCTTGTGGTCTCCAGAATTATAACATTTCCACCTCATAAACGCACGATAATTTCCCATTCCAGCTCCCGGTGGATACACTAATCCATTACCCTGGTGGCAGCAGTCTTATCCGAGACGCGCTATCAAAAAGTTGCTTAAGTCCCTACTGTGGTATATTATTTTACCCAGTTATATAATGAAGCCTGTCAATATGGCACCCTGAACTCATGCCGATCAGCGTTGTCGCTGTTACTGGGTCCAAACATATCAAAATACTGGTTGATAATGTTACCCCCAGGTAATCCCAAGGTATCCCATCTAAGGTATCCCATACAAATTGCGTTTTAGATCAATTGAGTCAATGGTACCCCAATGAAGACCTAACATTGACCAAAAAGACAATAACATTACTGTCACTTACAACTGCCCATAGAGTTCAGACCTTGTCAAAAAGAAATATTAAGAATATACATTCATCATCCAGCCGTATTACTATTACAATCTCCGATTTAATTAAAACATCAAACCAGGCTGCAAACTGCCAACACATTATATACCTTTTTTTCAATAATAAACCCACTATATGTCCTGGTAAAACTTTGTTATGTTACCTAATCCGAAACACCGCGGGTTGGAGCGGCAACTCCACTGTGTTTGCACGGTTCTATGTATAATAGACCTGTTATGAACGACGATTGTACATCTTTACCTCATTCTATTTTGATGCTTAGGTATTTTATGTAGCAAATTACATTACTGATTGATTTGAAAAATTTAAATTAGGAACTGTTATGATTATTACAAGAATAATTATATATTAGTTAAATTACTGATCTACATAATGTTGTTTAATTAAGTATACAAATAAACCTACATTAATTCGAACAGTATTTCCATTGATGATATTTCCCACATTATTACTACTCTCAAAGTCTACAAGTAACAATATAAAATAATTAACTACTAATCTCGAGGACGAGGCGCGAAGTATAATTGATGATTAAACGAACTTACCTGTAAGTGAAGTTCTATCATAATTATACGAAGCGCCTCGTCCGAAGAGATTAGTAACTCCCACCCACCCTTACTCTGCCATTATTCCCGTTACTAATCTCGAGGGAAATACATCAAAAAAAAAAAAAAAAAAAACATGAATCTCTAAACTAAATGACGAACGCGAGGCAATGGCGCCATAGAGAAAGATAGGGATACCCACAAAAAAAAAAAAAAAACTAAATCTCAACGATAGTGCAGGAGTGGTGACATCTATGCGATACTACAAGTAACAATATAAAATAATTAACTACTAATCTCTTCGGACGAGGCGCTTCGTATAATTATGATAGAACTTCACTTACAGGTAAGTTCGTTTAATCATCAATAATTGAGGCAACCTTGTTATATTATTAACATTATTCTTATAACCTCTGCGGTTTAGTGGTTAAGACCACCGGCTTAGACCCAGAGGTCCCGGGTTCGATTCCCAACATGTTTGTGTACTCGGTTTGGTTGGTGGTAGGACTTGTTTGTTCGCCTGGCTAGCTACCACCATCTTATCTAAATGTCGCCATAACGTCAATGTTTGTTGCATTGTTGTGTTCCGGCAGCTAGAGATAAGATAGCCAGTGCATCACTAGTTGAGGTTCCCGGGTTAAGTGCGCTTCCATCATTGCACATTGGTCTTATCATCACTTAACATCAGGTGAGATCAAGGCAATATAAAAAAAAATATCTGGGCCAGTGCCCCCGCCAAGTAGAGCAAAAAAGCGGCACGGCCGTACCATCCTTTTCTCAAAACAGTTCAGGCCATTTTCGACCCCCTATAACTTCGTTGTGGATAAAACTAGAACCCTGAATTTTTAGTTACCAAGCAGGCATTGTATAAACACTGTATATTTCAAATATCATTCAATTTGAACCAGTAGTTTAAGAATTATAACTAGTCAAAGTTCCTTAAATTTGTCACTGACTGACTGACTGACTGACCGATTTTAGCAGACATAGAATACAATTAGTGTTAAGTGTATTATTCAAGGGAAAACTAAAATATTTTGCAATTTCGGTCCAGTTTTCTAGATACACCAACTGCATAAATAACTTTGTAATCCTATATAAATGTATAGGATAACAAAGTTACATTTTTTATATATACCTAGAATGGCAAATGACTCCATACCACCTGATGTTAAGTGGAAATGGAGTCCAGACGTGAAGAAAACTGGTGCAGCGTGAAAACAACGCAGCATCAGTCAACCTCGCTCTGCCGGCCCACAAGGTGCTTCTTCACGCCTCGTTTGTAGGACCCCATATCATAGGAAGGAAGGAAAACGTGTGCTGGTAGACTATTCCATCTTTTGGAGGTGCGACAAAGAAACGAGTCACCAAGTTTCAGTTAGTTAATTAATTAATTATTTCATTTGCAGTTAGTTAATCAGTGTACCTGTATAATATAATGGAATAATAGGTCTAGATGGTACCTGAAAAGAAAAAAGTAGGACTATCTACAAAAAGAAATTCAAAAACAACAACTTGTAAAAAAAACCAAGTCTCGCAACTCAGTTCTTATACCGTAAAAAGTTATGAGATCCAAATAATACCAAGTCGGTTAATTTATTCAGTCCCTACTTAAGGGACCTTCTGCCTTAAGTTATTATACTATATAAATTGACTTGGCAATCGCACTAAACAATCTAATTTAATATAATATATCTATTACTTGTGAGATACATTGTTTTCATGCGATGGCCAAGTCAATCTATTTATTTAAAACAAAAAAACTATATCTATAATAAAAGATTTTTAATATTGATATGGTCACTAATTATTAGGTTAGCTCCATCTCCATCCATCTCCAGCTCATATACATCCCCACTGCTGGGGCACGAGCCTTCCCTATGGATGGATAGGGCGAACGGGCCATAAACCACCACGAGGGCCCAGTGCGGGTTGGTGGTTTTTAACGACTGCTAATGCAGCCGGGACCAACAGCTTTACGTGCCTTCCGAAGCACGGAGGAGCTCGAGATGATACATTTTTGGTCACCCATCCGATGACCAGCCTTTGCGAAAATTGCTTAACCTTAGCAATCGCAGACCGGGCGCATTAGCCACTGCGCCATCGAGCTCCTCAAGCTAGGCTAGGTTAGGCTAGGTTAGCTAATTACGTAATAACTTAAGACAAAAGGTCCCTTAAGTAGGGACTGAATAAATTAATCGACATTTTAAGGATCTCACAACTTTTTACAGTAGAAGAACTGAGCTGCGAGGCTTGGTTTTTTTTACAAGTTTGTTTTTGATGGTTATTTAATAAAGGAGTGAAGTTGGATTTTTTAAGCGTTATATCATCAGCAACTTATAAATGTCCACGGCTGGGCTCAGGCCTTCTCACAATGTAGCTTATTGGAAAACGGGTAACCCATCACTCTAGCTAGAATGATTAGCAATGTGGGTTGGTGGATTTGCCATCTTACTTACTGATCCAGGATGCAGTATTAATACGTCTTACGAGCATGGAGACGATAAAGATATTTTAATTTGGTCTTCCAGTGACCCGACATTACGAAAGTTGTTTCAATTCTCAACCCATGCTCGCAAACTATCGAGTTCTTTGACATCTATCCATATATGTATTTATCAAATAGGTTTTAAAGTATATTTAATGTAAATATTTGGTAAAAGTACCGAATTTCCTCTATTCAAATGAGTTTACTAATCGATTACTATTTAGGCAAATAGGGGAGCTACAATGTCAGCACTGACCAATAGCAACATCGCCTTTTAAAACATTAAACACTTTCTGTTATACAAATTTGAACCTTGTTTTCACTCGATTACGGGTGCAGACTATATTCAGTATGCGGGGCACTATAATTACGTTAATGCTATAGGCACCCTCGCATAAAATCCAATGGCTTGGTTGCGCTATATGACGCCTAGAATCGTTCTATTTAACAGTTTTTCGACGTTTTGTTCCCTTTCCGGTAAACGATATTATTATGCATACATAATATGTTGGGCTTAAATAGAATTAAAGATAGCTCTTCTATTCACTTTTCATCTTATAATCATCTTATATATATTTATGTTTAAATAAAATAGGCTCCCGTTTAATCTTCAAAAAGTCATTAGTAAGTATATAATTTCAATACGTGAAGAAAAATCTTTGCTCCCCATTTAAGCACATCTAGCGCACGGGGTAGTTTGAGATTTGGCATTATTCATCATCATCATCATCAGCTTATGTCCCCACTGCTGGGGCACGAGCCTTCCCTATAGATGGATAGGGAGAACGGTCCATAAACCACCACGCGGGCCCAGTGCGGATTGGTGGTTGTTAACGACTGCTAATCCAGCCGGGAGCAACGGCTTTACGTGCCTTTCGAAGCACAGAGGAGCTCGAGATGATAAAGTTTTGGTCACCCATCCGATAACCGGCCTTTGCGAAAGTTACTTAACCTTAGCAATCGCAGACCGGGCGCGTTAAGCACTGCGCCATCGAGCTCCTCCTTGGCATTATTAAACGTTCTTAAAAAATATGAAAGATAAAATGTATGTTGCTCTATATTACAAATACATTAAAATAAATAAATAAAAATATTGGTCGAATTTCGACCACTGAGCGACCACTAGTATCTTTCGCCTTCACAATAGGATTGTTGACAATTCCAGATCATTAAACGTATAAATGAAATCACGTAACCGTTCCTCTTTAAAACATTAACCCATGTTTATATAATTTTTAACGCAAATTTTGTTGCGAACAAATTACAAAAACACAAATGTTGAAAAAATTTTTTTTTTTTTAGGTATGTCAGAAGGGTGCAGGTTCAAACCCTGCTCGTGGAAATTTTTTCAACATTTGTGTTTTTTTACATTAACCCATTTCAATTCAAATTCAAAAAAAGAAATTTACGAAAACAGATTTAACCCATTTTATATTTTACGCATAAGCATTAAGGCGACGCATTGGAAATTGACGTGGCGGGGATCTTGATTTTTCCCAACAATTACAAAACATATGAAAGTGAAGTCAATTAAATAAAAAATCATGTCATCAAATTGACATGATTTTTCATTTAATTGACTTCATTTTGCTAGTTGCAGAAACACGATTTGTCAACTTTTATAACAGAGAAAAAATATCAAAGTAACCTCTTTTAAAACATAGATTTACATTTTACAGGGTAACCAGACCAATTTAAGCATCTCAATTTTCTTATTAACTTAGTCTTAACACGCACTTCAATATTGTAGGTCATTTTTTTTAAATAATTTGTAGTTTTAATTTGAAGAAATAAAAAACAGTTTTTCTTATGGTACGGGGCCCAAACGCTCCGTATGAGATTTATTGTTTAAAAAGTTATTAATAAACACTCGATTGACAAAACAAAATAGTGACATCATAGTTTCCATTCTCATATTTTTTTTTATAAAAAAAATGTTTTGACAATTGCTAAAAAGTTTCTCTATTGACTAACCAGTGAAAACCCAATTGAACGATTTTATTATTCTTAAACTTGAAATACTCCACTCTCCTTTCATAGACTGCTCCAGAGCTATTAGCGTGACGCGCTGACTCGAGAATTAGCGCTTTTCATATTGCAATGGTTATTTGAAGAAAAGTAAAGCTTGGCTGGCAGTGGTTGGATGAGAGTAGCCAAAGATCGGGCTCAGTGGCATGCATTGGGAGAGGCCTATGTCCTGCAGTGGACTGATGATGATGATTATGATAATGATGATGATGAAAGCTTGGATCGAACTTTGAGAACGATGTAGTGTACCAATTATTTTGTTTTTTTTTATAAAAGAGTTCTGAATTTTTCTCTGTAAGACCTTTTCATAGAAAATGTCAACTTTAATAGCGGATTGCCTCAGTAGTCTAATAGCTCGACTATTTGACCTCAGATTCAGGGGCACTGGTTCAATTCCTAGCGGGTGTATTATTGTAATTATTATTAAGTTTGTAGGTAGGTTTATAGATAGATAGGTAGATAATACTTTTATTGCAACACTATAAAATATAAACATGAACAAAAGAAAAAAGTCCAAAGCTTTCAAGCGATTTCTTCCAGACAACCAGTCGGATGGAGAGAGCTAATAAACTATAGGTGGTAGGACTTGTTTTAAGTCCACCTTATTAACAAACACCGTCATATTATCTAAGGCGGTAGCGATCACAGCATTGTTAGTAGCATTGTCGTGTTCCGACAGTTGGAGATAAGATAGCCAGCTCCTCTGAAATTAATGATGCTGGGTGAAGTACGCTTCCACCTTCCTTATCCTTATCGCCTTATCATCAATTATCATTAGGTGAGATAAATGCGAAGCTCTTCTCTGTTGCGGTATACTACTAAAAATATACCTATATATTTAAACAGCTGCAAAGAACTAAAGTGAAAAGTACAATATTTTAATTAGGTAATTTTATAGATAAATTAATATGTGAAAAGAAAAACTTTGTAAGCGTTTTAAACATATTTCGTGAACGCAGAAATGTGAGATTTAATACATGTTGGGAAGGAGGAGTGTATTAAATTTAAGTATATTATGTGTTACATTATATAAACATGGCATTATTTGTTAATTACGGTCGACTTTCGACCACTGAGCAACCACTAGAATGTTTAAGAAAAATAATCTGTACCTATTCAATCAGAGTAATAAATAGTAAGGGAACGTGAACTTTGTTGATCAAGAGCGGGTATTCAGTGTTTGCAGTAAATTGGAAAATCACTCGCGCAAATATGGTGTCGTCGCCATTGGGAAAATTGCATTTCCTTCTCTCAGTTGGTGCTTTTTATTGAAATATTTCATAATAATTATCTTTAAAGGTTTCCTTCAATATTTCAAAGGGATATGAACTTTTAGATATGGTCCGTATTTAAAATTTCAAATATAATTAGTCGTAGGAAAATTTATGTAGAACATGCTATCACATAAGCATTTTACAATTTTGTATTCCATTCTTTAAATTTTGATATTTTCTCAAACCAACATGAGCAAAACTTAACAAACTTTATTTAAAAAGGTTTTCATTATATGATACTTTAAAAGCTTGTCCTCCTACAATAATTTTTCATCAAGAACTTTTTAGAGTAGACTTAAAGCTCATTGAACTTACTAATAAATGCAATGTGATCGAACTTCATCCAGACCACCAAACTAGACCTCTACAACGCATTTACAAACCATTCAGTCGTAACAACCGGCAACTCTTCCAAAGAGAAACAAAGTGGCGGCCAGCTTAAGCTGGTCAGCAAAATCTTTGCCGGAGGCAGTTTTGGAAAGCTAACTTTAGAAAGATACATATAAATCCGAATTATTTGTTTGCGACGAAGCAAGCTTTTAGCTCTTGAAATTTAATTTATTAAATTCTATTTGCAAACTTGTTAGACAAACACGAACTGACTTTGAAGTACCTTTGTTCCGTTTATTGTTTCATTGGTATTTGTAAGTGTTCCACGAGGTATTGTATTGAAACATGAAACGAATGACATTGTAATATCAATTACCGAAGGTCAGTGTTTGTTAAATAATAAAATTGTTCGAAGTTCGAAAAGTTGTTTCAATAAAGCTGGGTGCAATCAATATTTTTTTAATGTTTAACTCTATAAGGCATACTGTAGAATACAGGCGACAAAGTTATGTTTCCTCATGATAATAACTTGAAACGGGTATCATACATGCATTTTCATGTACATTAGGCCGTGTTACAATATTAGTTCAACAATTTAAAACTAGATGGCACCTTAATCGAAGAAAAAAAAAAAATAGGTATGTGTTTTTGTTTTTATAAAATGTACCGAAATCCGTGTAAATATAAAAACTAAGTCTTTGCAATATAGAGGGCTAAGAACCTTACGCGAACATATAATAATGAAACACCTAGTTTAAAAAACATGTTCATGAGAATGAGTAAATTCGGCTTCAGTGCAACCTTAAAAATACAAAGAAAAATTTATGTTCATGAAGGTAAATTATCTTCGTTTTACCTAATGTAATGCGAAAGCAGTCTGTTTGTTAAGCAGGATTATGCCTCTCTAGCCACCGCCACCTTGCTGACTCGCAAGTTACTACTTTACACCCCGTTTGAAGGATCCCATGCTGTAGGTTGATACGTGTGCTGGAGGAGGATTCCATTTTGTGATGGTGCGATAAAAATAAAGCCAGGAGCTCCACAATAATAGTTATTTCATGCTTCCTTTGTTTCATCTACTCTCATTACCTTCTTTATAATCGTACATGCTTGCCGGTTTAAGGTACATAAATAAAAGATTTGGGGTAATAAAATAATATATTCACAATGCCCCATAGAGTTTCAATTTCTCCATTCTGTTTGGGCAACCTTCTGGGAACAAGATAACCTTGGCTCTGGTGGGAATGAAGCCTGTTTTGCTTGAATGACCTAGCCCCAACCCGTGGAGGGTTGCGTGGGCGACTTCCGCAGGTAGTGTGCACGTCGGTGTTATAAGAATCACCTGAAAGATATATGGCTATGTTTGATTACAATAACAAGAAATAAAAAAGAAAATTCATTCATTAATTCAATTTTGTGCACGTTTTCGAAAAAACGCAATAATTTTTTTTAATGTATTATACCGTGAATATACCTAATATATCACATATTTTATGTATGAAATATGGCAATCCTTATCTAATCTGACATTAACAGCAACAATCAGCTGATGGGAATATAAGCCTGATCATATTGTTATTTCTAACAAAACTATTCAATATTTTGAATAGTAAAAATGGTTCGATAGGATTATAATAATTAGTTCATGGTAATTATATCAAAAACACCTGCGCGATGGCAATAAAATTATGAAAATAAAATTATAAAAGTCATTAAAATAATGTAAATTTTAAAAAAAAATACAAAAACTACTTTTAATTGTAATAAATGCAATCTTAAGTAAATTGTAAGACTTGTCAAAATGTTTTAGCTAATTTGTTTATTTGACTTGATTACCACTTCTGCAAAATTACATGTTTGTCATATAAAAAAAACATTTTTATATATTTTTTATAAAATATTTTTTTATGACAGTTTTCCCCAAAAATTGGGAAAAATTATGGAACGTTCAGGATGCGCGCGGGTCGTTAACGGTGACCGGGGGTCGATAGTTGCGCGTCTCGAAGATTGGATCGTCAATCATATTTTTTGTTGCGGCAAGCATCGAATGAATTTCGTTGAGAGTTTACTTGCTCATAGAAAAAAGTATTGATATTCTACTATCCTACGTTTCATTTATTTGCAGTTATAGATTTTGCTCGTTATAAAAGGACCTTTTTGCTTCGACTTACATGACTTAGTTTTACTTAACTTTTAGATATCATTACCAAATAAACATATAACATTACTATCATCATCAGTCTATCAACACCCCACAGCTGGGCTAAAGCCTTTTCTCATGAAATGAGGAGATTAGGCCATAACCCACCTCTCTGTAACGCCAACTGTGAAATGAATGCTCTAAAGAACATTATAACGTAGCTTCAAATTTAGTAGTTTTAACTTGCATGACACTTTGAATTGAAACACATTTTACGAATTTACTCGCATTTAATTTGTATTTAATTTTATACTGATGTTTCGAGGGTGCGTGTGTGGTCACAGGGAGACTGAGGTGTTGGACGTCTGTAAAGGTTCAAAACAGGACTTGATAACGTTACCAAATTAACACAATAAGCAGCTTTATAACAAAACTCCTCAATGACGAACAGTACGCGTATTGTGATTTGGTTATTGTACTAAAGAGTAAAGAAAATTGATCGATAGGTACCTTTACGTAGTGAACTGACCATGGACTTAGATACTTCATAGAACTTCTTAATGATAAACAGTACACATGTTAAAAAAAAAACACAAATGTTGAAAAAAATTCCACGAGCAGGGTTTGAACCCTTCTGACACACCGGGTCAGGTGCTCTTCCAATTGAGCTATCGTGGTTCTAACCAGCCCGCCGAAATTATTCAACACTATTTACTTTTTTTTTTTTCAACATTTGTGTTTTTGTAATTTGTTCGCAACAAAATTTGCGTTAAAAATTATATAAACATTTAGTACACAAGTTGTGATTATTTATTGCATTGAATACGAAGTAACAGAGTTGGATCAGTGGACAAAGGATCAGGGACTTCGTAGATACCCTATGGAACTCCTCAATGACGAACAGTGCAAATATTGTGATTGGCTAAACACGACAGAAAGTAGCTGGCTAGGTACCTCTTAGTAGACAAAGCTACTTAATTGTGATTCGGTTGTTGTACTTAAGATCAAAAAAGTAGATGGTTAGGATTCTATGTATAAAGAAATTGAAGACATTTATTTCATGTATTACGTAGCCACGATAGCGTAATTGGAAGCGCGCCTGACCCGTGGCGGTAGCCAAAGTAACATTGAGAAAACGAAAGCGAAGTTCGAAAAGAATAAAATGTATGGGATTGACATAAGATTGACCACGTGATTTAGCGCGGCTTATGTCAATCCCACACAATTTATTCTTTTCGAACTTCGCTATCGTTTTCTTAATGCTACTTTGGAGCTAAGCCTACCGGATTGCCATAGGGTGCGGGTTCGAATCCCACTCCTGTTCTTCAACACTTCTCCAAATCATCAAATAGACTTAATAAAAAGCTATGGATAAAACAAAAAATATTTTTAACACAAAATATTACCAATCTGCACAAAACGGTTAGTTAACTGAAATATAATGACAACCAATCACAGAACACATCTGTGCAACCAATGCATAACGGTACGTTATTCAAAGTCCTAGTACGAAAAGACATGATAAAATAAAAACGTAAATTAAATGCGAGTCAATTCATATAAAAGATTAAATTCAATGTGTAGTGTTCGAGTATGCTTTAGATAACAATAAACGCTTCCTCCTAAGTTCGGCCTCATCATCACTTACCACCAGTAGTAGGCCCACTGCTGGGCAAAGGCCTCCATCGTTGAAATCAAATCATCAGTACTTGTTATCTTAACACCCACTAGGAAAATGAATGCACAATGTAACACATACCCTTCGTCCTATTGGTCTGGAGTAGAACCGCAAGCAACAGCTCTCAAGGACTCCGGAGTAGGTGTAGTAAAGGTAGGTTGCATTCGGTATTTCGGCCATAGTGATCGGGTTGTGCTCTTCGAACTGCAGGCAAGACCTTTGCTTTAGGTACTCTAGACCATTTGTTACTAAGTTGACTAGTCTTTTAGGGCCTGTAGATAATTATGACATTAAGAAATCAATATACATAAACGATTTGTGTTATATAATGAAAGAAACATTTCTTTCTTGTATTAAGTCCGCCTGGCTAGTTGCCACGATTTATCTAAATAGGTACTTATAACGACAATGCTAATAGAACACTTTATTAAATACTTGGACGCCCAAGGTAACCACAGTGCTATAGAACAATTGAATTTCTATTGTATCTGGTTTAAGAAAAACTGAGTGAAAAATAAAGTGTAGTGTGCCCATCATTATATCCAAAACTGTCAAACCTCTTCAATATAAGTTCAATTGAGGAGTTCCATGGCGTACCAGTTAACGCGCCCGGTCTGCGAGTGCTGAGGTCAAGCAACTTTCGCAAAGGCCGGTCATCGGATGGGTTACCAAAAATTTATCATTTCGAGCTCCTCCGTGCTTCGGAAGGCACGTAAAGCCGTTGGTCCCGGCTGCATTAGCTGTCGTTAACTACCACCAATCAGCAATAGGCCCGCGTGGAGGTTTATGGCCCATTCTCCCTATCCATCCATAGGGAAGGCTCGTGCCCCAGCAGTGGGGACATATAATAAGCTGATGATGATGATGATGATGATGATGATGATGATGATGATGATAAGTCCTAAGACATAAAGTCTATTAAGGAAAGTGGCCCGTTTGTAGTGGTCTGATAAGCAGGTGAGTGCAAGTAATTTACTTTTTTAAGTTTACTCTCCTTTTTAGGGTTCCGTACCCAAAGGGTAAAACGGGACCCTATTACTGAGACTCCGCTCTCCGTCCGTCTTTCTGTAGGTGTGTCACCAGGCTGTATCTCATGAACCGTGATAGTTAGACAGTTGAAATTTTCACAGATGATGTATTTCCGTTGCCGCTATATCAACATATACTAACTATATACTAAAAAATAAAATAAAATAAATATTTAAAGGGGCTTCCATACAACAAACGTTATTTTTTGCAGTTTTTATAGATAATGGTACGGGATTTTTCGTGCACGAGTCCGACTCGCACTTGGCCGGTTTCTATTTTTTATTATAGTTATTTATAACATATCCAATTCCTCCAGTTCTTCAGTAATTAAGGATTCTGGCTTATTATCACTTAACACTAGATGTGATTACCTTAAAGGATTGAAAAAACTTGTTACTCACTTACTGAGAAAAAGTTAAAAACATATGGTATAGCGCCGAGTCTCCATGAACACGGCCAGTCCATCTGCTTTTGAGATGTGGGTGATGTTGCTAAAACCAATTGTAGATATGTAAATAATTTATTTGGCTTCGTAAAAACAAATTCGTTATTAAGATATTACAATTAAAATCATTAAAATTGGTGTAAACGCAAACGCCACAACGCCATCTTCCGAGCCTTATGGTAGATTTTCAAAAACAATTAAAAAAAATTGAGATTACGCGAACAATACACATTGAGATGAAAATACTTTTACGATCTACACGTGTTTATTTTACACATTAATTAATTAATTAATGTTTGTCATGACGTTTCGAACCCTTTGCAGGTTTCCACGTGACAATACTATGAGCAATTATAAATTTATTGACACCGCTTTTAAAATCACTTACAGCTGTCGTCCAGCCCACAAGGTTGACATAGAAATGTGTTGATAAAACACAGAGTAATAAAAACATTTAATACCCAGTTTCCGTCTTTAGACATTGCAACACGCAAATGCTATTTCACCGGTGTGGTTTATTGTTGTTTTTTTTTTATTTTACCTATAGTCGTGTAAAGTTACAGTTTAGAGGAAATTTATTTTCAAACATCAATTAAGATTAGTAACTTATTTCATTGGCTTGAAAGTGTATTCGTTTGTGTATAACAACTTTTGTAGCTATGTTAGTCACTGTATTACCAGCTAACAGCGGTGTGGTCTCCCTCATATATTTTACACCATCATAAATAGTAAACTATTGCTTTTAAAAATAAAATTGAACTCCGAATTATAATCAGCTCATTTTTATGTTCCCACCATCTTGGGATAACGATCCTTCCTGGATCCTGACTGGTTAGGTAGAACAGGCCCTAGACCACCACGCGGGCCTAGTGCGGATTGCTATGGTTGTTAACGACTGCTAATGCAGCTAAACGTTTCTTCCAAAATACGGAGTGGTCGAAATATTTAATTTTTGGTCACCCATCCGATGACCGGCCTTTGCGAAAGTTGCTTAATCTCAGCACTCGCAGACAGGGTGCGTTAACCACTGCTCCTCATGTCATGTATGGAAAATAAAGATTTCAAAAAGACATCACAGAAAATAAGGTCTATTTTACATCACTTCTATCATAATATAATGCAAACGTTAGTTCCGGTCGTTGCCGTTAGATGGCGGTCGTTAGTATTGATAAACCTGTTTAAGGCCAGCGTGGTGGGTTATGGCCTGCTCTACCCGAATGCCTTCTGAATTGTCCATTGGGAAGCCCGGAAATTACCGGTTATCACGTTAGCTTGATAACGCATGTGATCCTTATGGACAGGTACTTACATACCATTGTCTCTACTATATGTGTCAGAACTTCTAAAATATAGAAATAAAGTGTGTCGCTCACACGCGCAGGCACAATCACACAGGCACACACACACACACCCCACATACACACATTCACAATCCCATTAGGCCACTCACTGTATAAAAAGATTATCATAATTATTTATTTTTTAATTTGAAATACAGTAAAATGACTCAAAAATGGGTAGGTATTAGTCAAGACACCAAAGGGTGTTCCAAAGCCGATCATCCGCGGACATTTAAATTTTAAAATAGAAAACAAAATATAAACACACCTACAATGTATACATTTATCTATACATACTACTTCTGTAGTACTGAACTACAAATAAGGAGACTTCATACGAACACACTCGAGTAATGCACACGTAGGACAACGTCTCGTGGACACAGAATCTCGCACCAGCTGCGTTCGGAGTTTCGGACTGGTTTAAGGCGAGCGTTTCCGACTTTGAGATTTCCAAGGCGTTCCGCTCGGGACTGAATGATGGCGCGACCGTCGAATTAGGCAATAATGTGATTTTTTGTAGTTTTAATTCGAAGGAAAAAAAACAGTTTTTCTTATGGTACATGGTATGGTATGGTGGTATGGCGCAAACGCTCGTATCAAAACGTATGAGATTTTTTGTTTAGCGGTTCGTCGCCTTAAGCTTACCTATTGGGGTCTCCTTTTTTTTGTGTACCGAACCGTAACGAAACTATTACAAAACTTTGATTCAGGACTTCTTAGCGGGAAAGTAAAGAGTCAGTCTGCGGTTTTGGTTTATTTTCTAAAATTTGTGTTATGTCGAATATTAATGTGAAATAATGGTGGATTATTAACCGTTAAGTGTTCGTGAGTGTGCATGAGTGTTGTCAAATGAATCAAAACAGTGCAACGTCACTTTTCAAATTCTATCAAGAAGTCCGCGTAAGGATTTAGTAAAGCCCCACATCTTTACTGAGATACTCGAGGGATTGGGGGGTATATCATTTCTCACTTCTCATTTCTATTATCATTCATCATCATTACTGAAGAAAGAAGGAAATATTGTTTATTTATGCATTACTTGTAAGAACTTTGACACTGGCTAAATGTGCTAATCGCACGAAGCCAACAACTAAAGGAAAAAAAAAGTAGTGTGACATAGATATACAACGTGTAACAGAAAGGTGTGGTAAAAATTAAAAGATTTAAAATGTATCAGTTCTAAATCTTGTATGTGTTGTTACTATAACATAATTATTAACTTTAATTTGTCGTGCAATTGTAAATGAAATATTTATATAAGTATATGTGACGTCACAATAGAATTATTTAACTGAAAATTGCATAACAAATTATTTTAAATAATTATGTCTTAGTATTTCTGCATACAAGATCTAGATCGGATACACTTTGGATCTCTTTGTTTTACCACACGAAGGTGTGTTTACTTATTTATTTATTTTATTTAATAGGACAACCAACAAAATTAACACTAAATTATATTAAAGTTGTTTTTGTACAAAAAGGACTTAAGCTGAGTGTCATCTCACTTATAGGCTGCCACGGCATGCAATGTGGACTAAAATATACTATTTAAATACTATTCTTATTCAAAACAAGTATACAATTAGCGAAAAAACAAATACAATTTATGATTACCTACTTATATATAATTGTACGCAAATATTATTGCAACAAATTACAATTTGAAAAAATGCAATTGCAATTTGACGCTTGAATTCCTGTGGTTTGTTAAAACAAAAAGATCCAATGTACGTTGTAAACATACATTAATTGATTTCAATATAATATTACGTAAGTATGTGAGGAGCTCGATGGCGCAGTGGTTAACGCGTCCGGTCTGCGATTGCTAAGGTTAAGCAACTTTCGCATAGGCTGGTCATCGGATGGGTGACCAAAAATTTATTATTTCGATCTCCTCCGTGCTTCGGAAGGTACGTAAAGCCGTTGTCATGGCTGCATTATCAATCGTTAACAACCACCAACCCCAGTGGGCCCGCATGGTAGTTTATAGGGAAGGCTCGTGCCCCAGTAGTGGGGACATAAAATGAGCTGATGATGATGATGAAGTATGTGGTTTTTAAAGAATATGATTAGTTAACACGCACTGGGCTCAGAAGTTATGTGGTTGTATACTGGCTCTGGCAAACAATATAACGGCCAGTTTCGATGACTAGCCACAGTAATTAATTTTCATTGTTGATGTAGTCCAGAGTAATGCGGCTTACCGAAGCTTGCTGTGTCTGCCTCGTCGACCACACGGGTTAAACAATGACATTGTCGTGGCTTAACGCGTAATTTGATCACGACCATCTTAGATTCTAATCATAAATCATATTTAATTATGGATATGCAGTTGTTCGAATGTTAAGCTATTGCCTCACATACTTTACGTGTAAGCATGCAAAAGTCGACATTAGCAAATTTCAAGAGAAATAATTAATATAATTAATTAATTATAATTAATCACGCAAAACAAAGTACATTTTAGCTGGTGGTAATTTTATCATTTTGAACGTTTTTCTGTTTGCCGAACGCAGGGCATGTGAATGTCAAATTAGAATCAAAATTAAAATAAAATAAAATTAATACAATATTAATTGTGACAAGAAATACAATAAGTATTAGACAAACTGAAATTTTATGACATAATTGTTAATTTTATGAAAAATTTTGTATCGAAATATTTTTTAATTCTTTAATAATATAAAAACATTTATTTTTTAGCCACATTCTTAACTTTTTTCTAAATATGGGTAAACTAAGCTCCTTTACTGACTGTGGTAACTTATAATAAATTTGAATACAGCTTGGATAACAATTCCTCTTTTTTTATTGTGATGTGTACCTACCCTTATGAGATTACACATTTGTCGAAATCAGCATCTAAATTTACGTTCCAAACATTCCGTAACACTAAATTGAGATTGCGTAAAACTTAAAAATATGTAATAAGCATAGATCGGAGTAGGTAGAGCTATTTTATGTACTTGCCATATGATAGAATAATATGGATATTCCCCGAATTAATGTGAAAGCATACACTTCCTATAAATATAAGGACGGGTTTAAGGATAGTTGAATAAAAAGATAGAAACTTGATTAATTAAACCACATATATTTTTTTATGTAACAATTTCTTATATTTATACAAGAATCAAATAATCGAATCCCGGAACATTAGTCATAATCTCGTGAAATATCCATATTAACATCAATGTTTGCGGTCAATGAACCTAAATAGCTCTAGATACCTACCCCGATCACTGGTAATAAGTAAACCTCATATTATTATGTAAATTGGTAATTGGTTTTATGGCATTTAACCGTCATTGAAAGACAACTAGAATATGACCCTGTTTTCTATCTTGGGGACGGCGCAATATGTTTTTTCTCTGTAGGTATAATAATTCTCCTCGATCAGCCGTCATCTCAAAATTTTTTCTTTGCCATATCATCTTTCAAGCAGCCTTTCTATCTTTTCTTTGGTATTCCTTTCCCCCAAATAGCCTTCAATTCATCTTTCTCGTCCACACGTTTCTCGTCTCGTCTCGCTGCTGACCATATGGCCAGCAGCATATTATGAGGAGATATCTCCTCATTACATGCCAATACCAAGACAGTCACTTTCATCTCAAATAATAATAGATTGTTAAAATGAAAATCTTTATCTTCCTCATAATAATATACCTAGGAGAACTCTTTTATATATTCCATCGGACACCCTTATTAATTACATGAAAAATCGTTTCACGGTGAATCGTTTGACGGTATGAAAGCTACGCGGTGAGTTTTCCTTTAACTCGTTCCATGTTGAAGCGTCAGCAGCGCAAAAGCTAATGAATAATTTTTTGTACCAAAGAGTTTTCAGCTTTGACTGTGAGCCGCGTTGGGCGGTATTTAAAGTTTGCCATCTTCGTTCGAAGTGAACACATCTTCTTGGTTATAACAAAGTTTTAAACTTCTATCATCTCAGCCAAATAATATTATATTTATTTTTCTAAGAGAGAAAGTAACCAAATTATAACAATTTATTAAAAAAAATACATTTCGTGATGTAATATCTGTATAATATCATAAATGACATCTTTTATGACAGCCAAGCACTCGACCACTCGGCGACCGAGGCATTGACAAAATTCGGCGTAATTTTACATCGGTTAAATAATTAATGTGTCGGATAAATGTTTGGTCGCTGATTCGGTAATTGGTTTTTCGGTGAATCGTTATATCGGTAAGTTAAAGCTTCGTACAAATATGGCATCGTTTAATTGAGTGATCGGTAAATAGTTTTCGTTAAAATGATAATCGGTAAAACAGCTTTCGGAATTAAATAGGGAAGTAGTACCTGTACACTTTTCTAGGCAGAATCCTGGCACAAGCTTCAATAATATTATGCTGCACCTATCTTAGCCATCTTTCCGACATTCCGACTATCCTAACCGTCGATTCATGTGTCCAATTTGGTAAATAAATTGGCATAAAGGCTGTAACACATGAAATCCCATTCGAATCAACGTTGTGGTTAATTTATCTCCGCTGATACGTCCTACGTTAAACAGCGCGCCGGCATCCTCTCATTTATCTTATTCACTTTACACAAGGGCGTAATTCGGTCGAGTTTTACGTTTTAATTTAGGCTGTGGTTTTCATATGTCTGGGGAGAGATTCGTCGGCGACAACGTGACGATTTTTCACTAGGATTTAATTTGTGAATAACGTTACAATCTTACAATTTGGTGCGGAAAGATTTTGTATTTTATGATTTAAGTTTGAGATAATTGAAATAGAGAGGCAAGGAGATGGATGGAGTGGCGGATAGCGTGTCCATGTTAAATATAGTGGGAGCAAGGCAATTATAGCTGAGCCCGGCCCTTGGGTGGGTGATCAAATATAAATATATTTATAAGTCCTACGTGCTTTTGTTGCAAACTCAGATGTTATTTGATCTTTTTTCTAATCCAGACCATAGAAGTACTTTTGACACACGTTTTTAAGAAAACAATATAGTTTTATAGGTTTATAAACTAAATATGCTGTGGCTTAAAGTCTATATAGTGACTATCTGTAGTTATTTACCAGTCGTATTAATCTGAAATCTGAAAGCATTAGTTAAAGTTTGATATTTTAGGTACTCAGGTATCGTGAAATCTGTCTATCCAAAATGCAGTACTCTTAAACTTTTTCCATAAGCCCAGAATTTATCAAACAGCCGAGAACTCTTCGGGCGGAAGGTAATCTGTGCTGCAACAGTTTCGGGTTAATTTCACGTTAGTCTTAAGTAGACTACTTGAGGGTTATGGCGCGCAAGCTGGTATTTATAGCGCAACTCGACTAATGACGTTTGCATTAGGTAGGTACGTACTTAATGTACACAGTGGGCAAGAAAAGCAAAACGAAAGAACCAAAATAGAAAAAGCCGACAAACTTAAAAACTTAAAACGTTTTGCAATAAAGTATTTTATCTTTGTACTTATCTACGTTCTATTTAAATTTATATTACAAAAATAAACGATTACAAAACCATTAAAGCACACCAAAAATTACTGAGATTTGTCTCGAGTCCTAGGGGAAATACAATATGTCATTGACATACTTGAGACACTAATATAAATGAATATTATACTATACACACTGATTGCAACAATGTCCCCGCGAATGCACGCTAAGCTCGGGCAAGTCGCAAGCGCCGTATGCATAAATTTGCTTGTTTAATTAAATCTACTCTACAGGCTGATTTTAAAATGAAATTTTAAGCCTTTTGATTTACTGAGCACTGTACATGATTTTTTTCATCTCGAGCTACTCCGTCCGCATTAGCACGACTGCATTAACAGACGTTAACAACCACCAATGAGCACTGGGCCCGCATGGTGGTTTATGGCCTATTATTATCCGTCCTTGGGGAAGGCTCGTGTCATAGGTGCCACAGTGGGGACACAAAATGAGCTGGTAGTGATGGCGATGTACGTACCATATAAAAATATCTGGAGCAACCATATTAAAAAGGCATGTAAACCTGACGATCCTGGTAACCACAAGGATCGTCGGAATAAAGTAGTCGATAAAACCCGATACGTTTGTCCGATCACCTTTTGTGCTTTTGTTCATGTAGGAAGGACTGAGCTCAGTGGGACGTTTATAGACCGATGCTGATGAAGTATATAGTAAAATTATAACAGTGTTTTTTTCACAAGAGTTTCGCCATCCTCTCACCCGATAACAACCATTCTACAAGCATTGTTGTTATAATAAAGGCTTAAGATGGTGGTAGCGACCCAAGACTTAAAACATAACCTTAGATTTAAATATCCCCACCAACAAACTCAAGTATCATATAAACCCTCTGCTGACACCTATTAGGACCGTAGGGACTAAGGCCGCTCTAATCACAATACCACAGATGCATTTAAAAACATTCAAATAAATAAACATGATATATTTATCAATTATATCTAACCGCCCCCAACAAAGTCAAAACATTTGAAAAATCAAAACAGTTACGATTTTCCAGTTTTGCCATAACTTATTTATAATGTAACATTAAAGCTTCAGCTATAAATTGCTTATCTACAGCAGCTGGGCTATATTTCTAAAAACACAAAGCGTGTAAACATTTTCATCAGTAAACGTACAATTTCATACCGAATTATAACAAAACTATAAAAATACACGGCAAACAAAACCACAATTTGCTTCATTTGAATAACAAGGCGCAAATGCAACTTCGCTTCGAAAGTTTAGTCATTAGGGAGCCGTGTTTAAAACATTGTGCAGATTCTTTAACGCAGTTTGTAAATCTTAAACAGGTAACGACCTCGGTTACTTATGCAAGAACCTCTCCAGCTATCTGGAAACAAAAACAAGCGGCAGCTCCATCTAAGCTGCTCCGGGATGGATGAGCCCGAAGTTTACAATACCTGACTGAAGTTGGTGCTCTTTAGCTATTAAAGTTAACTAGTGAGCTGCGAGGGAACGGTTTTAATAAAACTGTTTTAATGCAATTAAGTAAAATATTTTGCGACTATGCCTGATACTTCGAAAAGTTTTGTCGTGGCAAATACTTTTAGGTTGGTGATATGTCACTTTAGGCCAGCCGCACTATGGATGCGTTTTCGTCCGAATTTGACTAGTACGAACATGTATGATTGATTACGCACGATACATCTCGATCCTCCAAGTATACTAATACTACTTCTATAAAAACTGTGCAGTTTCTTGCGCCCATTCTTCTCCACAGCAAAAAATAGACGCCTTGAATAGATATGTAAAAAAATTTCAAGATGCAAAAGACTTATTCTTAAGTTTATTTAAATAAAAAATAAAACTTTGACTATGGAAACTCGCATAGGTACTAGGTATGCGCAAGAGTGTCCCATCCAAATTGTCGACTTGTTTAAAAACATGTTTATGGCAACTTTAACATTTTTGTTGGAAGGTTCAAAATGCGTTACGCATACTTACCCGCTGGGCCTGGAAAGTCCGCGAGCTATTGGTACGCGTGTATCACTCTTTCTCTGAGAGGGCGCGGAAGAAAAACAGTCGCACGGTTGCGCTCAGGTATATCTTACTAGCCAATTAAGATTATCCAAGATAGTCAATTTGGGGAACAGGTACGTGGTCAGCCAGCCAGGCGTAAATCCACAAAGTTGCTAGTTTGAGCTTTGCGTCAATGGTTACGAGTTATATAAGAAGTTTCATGTACTCGACCCAATTAAAATTTGATTAAGAGCGTTTAAACCGCACACTAGCGCCGCCAATGAAAAAAAGAACATATCTAGTAATTAGAGATAGAAAATCAAATTATGCTCAACAAACTATCTGAATGAAGTAATTTAGCATTTTTACGTCACCTAATGAACACCTGACATGTTATGGTTTAGTTAAATATGGCGTTATAATTAAAAGTGGCCGTAATGTCTTATTTAACTTAACCATAACATGTCAGATGTTCATTAGGTGACGTAAAAATGCTAAATTACTTCATTCAAATAGTTTGTTGAGCATAATTTGATTTTCTATCTCTAATTACTAGATATGTTTTTTTTTCATTAGTGGCGCTAGTGTGCGGCGTAAACGCTCTTAATGTATAGACATATTTTACGACGTGTAACGTGTAAGAGAAAGGTGGTGGTAAAAATGAAAAGTTCCAAAGTGAATCCGATCTAGATCTTGTACCTATGCAGAGTTTCTAAGACATAATTAATATCTTAATTTTGTTATGCAACTTTTAGTAATATGTTTCTATTGTGACGTCACATCAAAATAAACAAGTCACAGTACACACCCTATTAGTTTAGCATAACATAACATTTATGATCACTACAGCTTGCTTATGCGCGCCTGACGCGCATGACTACACTAATACAAATATTTAATTTACAAATTGCACGACAAAATAAAGTTAATAATTATCATTTTAACTACACCTATCAGTTACACATTGTATAAAAAAAAGGATGCGCGCTCGTTAGTTGGTGCAAAGAGTTATGTCAGGTGATTGGCTACATGAGTCGTTGAAATATGAACAGTCAAAGCTATGGATGCATATTTTTTTTTACTAAGTAATTAATAATAAAACTGGTTGACAACTTTTGTAGCTACCGATGCATGTCGTACCATATTACTTTGATAACTGCTTTTGACTTTAATCATCATTATCACCAGCTCTTTTTAATGTCCCCACTGCTGGGGCACGGGCCTTCCATAAAGACGGATAAAGAGAACGGGCCATAAACCACCACGCGGGCCCAGTGCGGATTAGTGGTTGTTAACGACTGCTAATGCCACAGGGACAAACGGCTTTACGTGCTTTCCGAAGCACGGAGGAACATGAGATGATAAATGTTTGGTCACCCATCTGATGATCGGCCTTTGCGAAAGTTGCTTAATCTTAAGAATCACAGACCGGAAGCGTTAACTTGACTCTTGACTTCTAAAGAGTTTTTTACTTTTTCAGTACCTATCATAAACAAATGTCAAGTTCAAAATCTTTTAACACAGAAGCTAAAATCAACTAAACTTTCTAACTCACATACTATGTGCTATCGCACTAAGAGTTTTGTAAGATCGCGCTACGAAATTGCTAAAAAAGTATCAGTAAGAACCTCAGCTTTTTGATGTGTAACATCTTTCCGCTTGCCGTCTCTACACAATTTGTGGGAGTGATTTCGTGAAATGTGACGGAAGTAGGTGTAACAGTGTGACAGGAAGTCGGGGAAGCGTGCAATTTGTAAATTTAAAATCGATTTTATGAACATGACATAACATTATTATACGTAACATATTGTGTCATTTGACTATCAGAGGTCATTTTGATAATGTCTTATAGTGAGTATATACTGCATTTTTGCATATACTGTATATACTGCATTTCAAGGAAATATTATTACTTTCCTATTGTTGAATGTAGTAAGATCGTTGCGTTTGTTTCTACGATTCGTCCAAACTAATACTTTGTTACTACATAATTAATGAGCTCTTTGTTTACTTCTCTAGCTAGATGTAAATAAATCGGATTACTTTTGTAAGCAGTAACTTATTTGAAATATGCCCCATTTGATACAAAATTATTAATATGCTTGTGTCATAGATGTATGTGCAACTTTCGTACAGAGCGGACCAATGACCAGCCCGTCCGATGATATGTGACCTAAATTTGTCATCTTGGGCTAAGTGCTAAGTGCTAGTAGGTAAGACCTACAGGCAGTCTCGACATGCAATATTAGAATGAAATAACAAAATCATATAAAAATATTAAAATGAAAACAAGCCATTGTTTTGTACAGTCACAAGCATTAACATGTAAACAATCTAACTCTTAATACAATAGAAGAATATCCACCCATCCATCGGTTGCAATGGCCTTTGGAAAGATGGTGCCACTGTACCGCTCAAAAATTAAAAAGCTGTGACAAAATTCAGCGCTTACGTCAGCCTTACCGATATACCAGCAAAATTTTATAATTGATAATATAAATGCGAAAGCGATTTATTCTTCTTTTATATTAAATGGAAGGATGAACGAATGAACAACGTGGTTCTAGCATTTAGGTGGATAATGGACCCAAGAGTACCTAGACTTCTTTTATCTTAGTCAAATACAATTCAGGAGGCAATAAAAACTTTTGTGTCAAACAGAAAGCTTTTCACGGTTTGGAAGATAATATTAGGTTGGGGAAAAAGTCTTTTCGCATATAGTATGTATGAACTTGTAATAAAATCTCTTTGGCTATACTATATGTGTCTGGCTGGTTTTGGTATCATTAAAAGTTTAAATTTTAAATAAATAATTCCAAATTTAAATTAGGAAAATGTGTGATTTTCATTTGTTTTTCTTACTGTCAAGATGAGTGAATCTAATGAAGAAATTCGATACATTTAAAAATTTTACTACAAAAAAGATAAAAATGCAACGTAAGCCGCGAAAAAAATTTGCGATGTTTATGGACCTAGTCCAGTGTCGGTGAGTCGCACAAATTTGGTTTAAGCGTTTTCAAACCGGAAATTTTGATGTCAAAGATGCACGCCGCTCTGGTCGCCCTATTACGGGTAAAATGGATGGCATTTTTGAAAAAGTGGAGCAAGATCGGCATAACAGTAGTTACGACGTAGCTGAAGAACTGGGAATGGACCACAAAACAGTTTTGACGCATTTGAAAAAAACTGGGTACACAAAAAAGCTCGATATTTGGGTAGGTATCTCACGGGCTCACTGAAAGAAACTTAATGAACTCATTTGTAATTCTTTATTACGACGTAATGAAACGGAAATATTTTTGAAGAAGCTGATAACTGGGTGATGAAAAGTGGATCACGTGCGACAAGAACGTGCGAAAAAGGTCGTGGTCAAAGGCCGGTCAGGCTTCACAGACTGTAGCGAAACCCGGGTTAACTCACAACAAGGTGATGCTGTGTGTGTGGTTGGATTGGAAGGGCATTATTCATTATGAGCTGTTACCACCAGGAAGGATCATCGATTCTAAACTCTACTGCAAACAACTGATGAGATTAAATCAAGAAGTTGAGAGAAAGCGGCCGGAATCAATCAACGGGGTGTGGTTTTTCATCATGATAACGCTACTAAACCTCACCCATTTTTAGCCACTCAGCAAAAATTAAGAGAGTTTGGCTGGAAGGTGTTAATACATCCGCCGTATAGTCCTGATCTTGCATCTTCAGATCTCCACCTGTTTCGGTCTCTTCAGAATTCTTTAGGCAATGTCAGGTTAACATCACGAGAGGACTGCTAAAACCACTTGTCGCGGTAATGAGATCATGTGCCTACCTACAAGATGGCAAAAAGTTATCGAACAAAATGGCATCTACATACTTTAGTTATATGGAAATAAACTATATAATAACTAATAACTATATTAAAAAATGTTTTGAATTTTCTTAAAAAATGAGATAATCTTTTTTCCCAACCTATTGTAATAATATACAAGTAGGTACCTAGACATAATTTCCGATTCGTCTTTACAGGACTTAACCTGTGAAGTGGTGGTGTCTGACCGTGTGTATAAAGGTAAGTGTAGTACAGGTAGACCTGTACTACACTTACCTTAATACACACACATGTGTGTGTGTGTGCATACACACAGCTATAGTACATAGCTGTGTGTGCTGTGTGCTGTGTGTGCAACAAAAGTTTATTTACAAACTCACAGTTTAAAATTACTGAACGTTAGTACCGTTGATGTTGTTTTCTTACTGGTGCTGCATTTACCACACACCAAATGAGGAGCATAAAAGCTTATTACTTCATAATCACTATAGACAGGATGAAAGAAAGAAATAAAGAAAAAGACATTGATAGACTTCTCAAGAATACATAAAAATAATCAAAAATAATCAATCAGTCATCACTGCAATTAATGGGTATTGGTTCAATCACAACAAACATAATAGAAAACAAAATAGTTCATAAAAAATTTAAAAACCATAAAATATGCCTTTTATTCGGATCAGACAATTTACAATACAACAAGAATAATGTATAACGAGAACTAAAAGGGAATCGGTTTTAAAACGGCCAAACCACTACTCGTCTAACAAGTGACAAAATATGTGTTAGTAACAGAAACAAGAAAGGACAACAAAGACTGTGACAAAAACGAAATAAAAAATATGTTTAAAAATAGAACGTGCCTCAAAGCCGAAAAAACAATTGAACAAAAGGAAACAATAAGCATAAAACCTCTTTTGAAAGAAAATGGAGAAATGAAGTAACCAACCAATAATAAAGAAAAAACGTGTCATAGTAGGATAAAAAAGTTTTTCCTATAACTCCATACCTTTTTCAAGTTACCTCCAGTAAGTTCGTCCTCAAATTGTTTATTGTTCCGTAACTTATGCCGATGAATGCACATTTTCATATGGATTTGAGTTGTGCAAAGAAGTTCACGTTGACACGCACGGGTGACCTCAAGAACCCGAAGCTTGCAGCCTGCATACGAATAAGTCAACCGTTTCAATGTATGGAGGCGAAGTCGCGATTGTAAGAAATTGAAATACTCTTGAAACGTGACGATATTATTATTTAAGGTAGGTAGGTATTTTAAATTGTATTTGTGGCTTAGAAAAGGAATAACGTTTTGAGGACTCTTGTGTGTATGTTAACATTTAACTTTGAAATCTTGTGGCCTATTCAATATTACTTTTTAAGATATGATTTGGAAATACACAAATTAAAAAGAAAAATGTTTAAAGCCACGTCAAAAATATGGCAATGGTTATGTAGGTACTTACTCATTGCAATATCAGCTCTATGGCACAAGACGTGATCTGAATTTAAATGTGAGAAGCTTGTAGAAGGAAACAAAGGAAGAGGGATTGATTCGGTGACAGCCCGCCGAGAAGCTAGGGCTGAATTGTAATTCATTGCTTGTGAAAATATACAAGTTTAGTTATTTTTGCCTTTTATTATAAGTAGAGCGATAAAGCTCTACAAGTGGTGGAGGCACCGGGTAACAGGCAAAATACTCCGCGTACAGGCCGCATAAATATGTAAAGAAAATACCTATAGAAAATACGTACATAAAGTACCGGGTACGCCAACGTATTGATTACGAATTAAGAATAACGTGCGTCAAGTGCCGTAAAGAGTACGAGCGTGAAATGCCGTACGATACGGAAGATCCATATTGCTAGGGCCAGTAACGGAAAGTTCCGCGTAGCGAAGGTTTTGGTGGTCGGAGAAAGAAAAAGGCGGTTCAAGATTCGACGGATTTGGCAGTATCCTGCTTAAGTTCTTGCGCTGAAATATACGTAGGAAGCGAAACGAAGCTGTTCTCGGGATTACAGGTGATATATAATTTTGTTTGATATTTTGCTCTCCCACGGTGTCGAATGTGGATTATTTCACCGGAGTCAATGGCGCTTCCGTTGGAGTTTTTTGCGCGCGGCTTTAAAAGTGTCGTAGCTAGAAGAAGTACAAGAAGTGGCACGAAAAGGACCCACCGATCGTTCTCGCCGCCTACCCGAAGGGTGATAGTAATGCTCCTTTATCCCCCAGTACCCACTACGCCACAACGAAGCGGCTATAAACGTTTTGACGTCCTGATGGACGGTAACAAAGAGGCGCATAGATGTTTCGCCACGGGACCGCGGAGATACGCACCGCGTCCCGAACGCAGTCTCCACTGCGCACTCATTTATATGAGGAAGGGAATAAACGCTCAGATCTTCCCTAACCTAATATAATGTAATGTAATGTAATGTTTAAGCACATAATGCTTTAGTTTAGTATTTGTTGTTAATAAAAATGTTGATTATATTATGTTTATAGGGGAGGTCTTACGAGAGTGTCATATGAGAGCAAAGAGTATTTATTGCATTTCCTTTGTGACTTGTGAAAAAGTTTACGTCATTGCAAATGTCAGTGTAACTATGTTTATTCCTTAGATGAATGATAGTTCTCGCTGCGCTCGACTAGATACCGCTGCGCCGGCGCATACTTGTTAAATGCGGCAAAAAATACTACGGCGAACCCGAGTCAGTCGCCTGCTGTCAGTCGCGTTGCAAACTGTTTGTGAGGTGCGCGTACCGAATGATTTGTTAAATTTTAGTCATAAACCGAAGTAAAATGCCAGTTTGCGTAGTTAAACTGTGTAAAAATAATACTACAAGAAAAAAGAAGGACACCGTTCTTACACACACTACAATATTGAGTTGCCACATTCACGGAGCTATTGATTCTAGGTAGCGCGGTATCTAGTCGAGCGCAGCGATACCAATCATTCATTTAAGGTTTATTCATTCATTATTCATTCTATGTTCTATTTTCTATTGTGATTTTGATATCAACCCTTTCGTGTGTAATAAATTATGCGATGTGTGTAAAGGTGTGTGTGTTAAAACTTTATTATGAGTTTCAGTAAAGAAAAGCCCAAAGAATAACGTTCAATGTGTTAGTATAGATACTTGTCGCTGATATAGCCGTCTGAAATATAAGCTTTAGTTCGTCTACTGAAACTCACAGGTGGACATAGTTCGGTGAGGTGATCGGCTCGATCACGCTCAGGAAACTGCTAAATGTTTGTAATTGCTTGCGGCTATGTTTACGATTTTAGGTAGTGTAGGTACAGGGTTAAGTTTAGGCGTCTCATAATTGCTACGTTGCGTTACACCAAATACATAATCTTGATTGACATATCTAAGTGATAAGTAGGTAAAAGGGTGTAAAGGGGTAAAATGAACATTGTTTGCATTAATGAACTGGTTTAAGTAAATTTTATTTTTATTTTGCACTAGTAAGATGGAAGGCTTTTTGGGTGAAGTTTTTTATCCTTCCCAGTCCACACCACGAGGCCATATCAGACAACCCCTGATATGCTTTGCTAATTAAAAAAAGAAATTAAATTTACTTCGTTAACGTATTGTTTGCTGGCAAACAAGAGCTGCATCTTCATTCTTTGTTAACAAAAGGCAGGCGTATTCTCAGTATTTGTTTATAATTGTTACAGGTCACGCCGTCTGCCTAGGGGGCGTTTCTGCCTCATGTGGTAATCGGGACTGCTTGCAATAGCAGCTCTATGGCACACGACGTGATCTGAATTTAAATGTCAGAAGCTTGTAGAAGGAAACAAAGGAAGAGAGATTGATTTGGTAACAGCCCGCCGAGAAGCTAGGACTGAATTGTAATTCATTGCTTGTGAAAATATACAAGTTTAGTTATTTCTGCCTTTTATTATAAGTAGAGCGATAAAGCTACAGTACTTACTGTTTTAGTTGCACCTCTAGTGGTAAAACTTTGCATCATCTCTCATTGAACAACAGAAATGGTGATAAAGTGAAACAACAGACTTTTCTATTTATTGTTAACATAAAATATTTTCACACTTTACCTAAAGAGAGAAACAGTGAAAGCAACGTTGTGCCCATGGATTCAGTAAATTACATTTACATTAATTTAAAAGGAGGTTGATTAGGAATAAATTTACATTTGATAGATGCCTTCAACTTTTCGGATTACGGAGGTATTCTCCGTAAACTTTAAAATAAATTCGAGTTGTATTTTTTTTCCTAAGATTTTGAACAGACCGATGATGATGATGTTATTTTAAAATATCATCTTCATCATTATCATCAGTTCGGCCAAAAGACGTCGACTGCTGGAAATAGGCCTCCCCCAAGGATCTCCACAACGACCAGTTTACCCGCAACCTTCACCAGATCGTCGGTCTACCGGTTGCAGGCCTGCCTACACTGCGTCTTCCGGTTTGCGATTGCCACCGGCAAAACATATTTTAATGTATTTGCCTTGTATTTGCTAATATAAACGTAGCGTATAATGTAAACGTGATTATTTAGTTGAAATGAATGAATTATATTATTTTTATTAAGTTTTAAATAGAGTGGCGTTTCACATCTCTTGTGGTTGAGATGTATTTTGCTAATTACAACTTGCTTGTATACAATTTTCTTTATGGCTAAAACGAACCATTTTGTCATGTGTCAAGTGTCTGTTCAATTTCTTGAAAGATGGCTCTCGCTACGATTTAGCCAGTGTCTAGTTTTAGTGCAGGTTATGAGTGTTTTGACATTGTCCGTAACTCTGCTTAAAACTTTAATAGGCGTTGTGCTTGTACAAGAGATAAAATGTCTAACAATGTGTCTGTTCTTTTGTCTGTCAAATGATTGTCATTGTTGTTATCACTCATGAATTTTTGTTAAATGTATGTTTTTTTATAATTTACCGTTAGAGAAAGGGATTTAGAGTATACAGCCTATAATTTTTTAATCTTCTATTGTTGATACCTACGTACAGCTGCTTTTTTTGTTTTTATTTTTTGTGTTACGGTTGTGTTGCTATCGCAGCAAAAACCGGTTCCGCCGGAAGATCAGCGCTAACCTCAAGGCTCAAGGCTATTAATGCATCTTGCTGAGTCGGAACCGTTTTGGGACTCCTATGTTTTTTTTAATTTCCATTTTTATCTTTATGTTTGAACTGTCCTGTCATTCATTCATTTATTTCATTTCATTTCATTTCATTTAAATGAAACAACTTTTACGGATCTACTCGCGTTTATTTTACACATTACTTTTAATTAATGTTTAGGGTTCGAAACGTCAGGAAAAACATTAATTAAAAGTGATGTGTAAAATAAATGTAGTGTTCGTGTAAACTTTAGAAAACAATATGTGATTATTTAGCTTAGATGTTTTAGTTTTAGTAGTTGTTATAAAGTAGTTATAAACGACGTAGTTTTTGGTTCCAGCAAGAATTTGGACAGAATGCGTAACATTATGACCTTGTACTTGGCCTAACTGATTGTATGACGGTGGCTTGGGTTGTTTCTCATATAGGTCACACAGCGGGCTTCTTGCATGTTGTACGAGTTGATTGCAATATCAACGCTTGTAAATGTAGGTACCTATATAATATAATTTAAAGCAACTTTTGACGCTTTACAAATTACTATTTGGAACAGCGTAATTTTTTTTACGATTGGGATTTGAACCTGTACCCTCTGGCTGGGTCAGGTGCTCTTCCAATCTATTATGCTATCATTGCTCTGTCCAATTCGTGCACATTTACATTTTATTTACATTTCAATTTACTCTTACTTTGTAAGCTAAAGGATAATAGAATAAATAGAAGCAAATATTTTATTGTCCATACAAAAAAACAAAGGCATGTTCAAAATAAGAAAATCAGGTACACGAGTACAATGGACGGCCTTATCACTAAAATCGCACTTCCGTGCAACCTAGGGATGGAGAGGATCGATAGGAAGGAAGAAGGAGCCTTATTTAATGTAACTACGTCATTAGCATTTCACATTTTAACATTTTTAGAAATATTTAAGATCAGATAAGAATATGATTTATAGGGTAAATAGAGTTCAGAAGTTTCGGGTTCAAGTCCCACAAGTTGTAATTTTTTTGACACTATCTCAAAATATCGACACATTAAAAAAGTGTCTGATCATGCGACTTTTTTATTATATCTTCCACAAAACATGGACGGTCGTAGCTCGGATTCGTCGTAGAGTGGACAGTCCTCCGTCCTCCCATTAGAACGCCTCTTGCGTTCCTTCAAGTGCCCTCGATGCCTCACAAACCCGGATTTGTACGCGCTAGTGACTTTCAACATTGAGAGCGCTCGAATACTTGTGTTCTGCTTGTTATCCAATGATTTTATTTTACAACCGGAGTTTTTCCCCCCATCTTTGTTGTTCTTGTTTACGCTTTTGTTTTTTTTTATAGCTTGCTGCTGTTTGCACGTAGCCGTAGTTTCATATTTTGGGTATGATAAATAAAAGCTTGAACTTACATACAATTTTCTTTGTATTGTTGGTAAAAGATGATAGTGACTGATGAGTAATTAATGATATGTGATATTATCCGATCAACTTGAGTTCCAGTAAAGGTGTGAGAATTTATTAAGATCTTACGTTTCAGTTAGGTTAAACTGGGTTAAACTCAGTGAAACCCACAGACCTATATTAACATTTGGTCTGTGGTGAAATCTTACTCGGACTTATTGAGATATAAGATTACCGCTATATTTTGAGTACAGTTCCGAAAATCAACGTCCTTTAGTCAAGCAAACTAAGACTTAAATTAATTACTTAATTTAAGAAGTAAGACTTTTTTAAATTCTTTCAAGCAGTCCGTGTGAGGTTTCACTGCATTCTAGGTTAGTCTTCAATATTTTATTATCTTGTCTTATCTTATCTTTAATGATGTTTTGGGGGGGTCCGGGTGGTATATATTCTAACACCTACAATATATCAATAAATTCATATAAATATTACCTGTAAAAACTATAACTTTGACACTGGCTAAACTGGCTCTTTAACTAATGTAAGTTGGCAGTCAGATCTGCATATGTGACCCTGTCCTTGACAAGACAAAAGAGTTTTGTGGCACTGGCTATTCCTGTCCACGTCCGAATATTTCGCAATCATGATTTTCTTCTGCGACCAGCTTTACTCTTTCCAGCTGCTTTTTCCATCATGACTAGTTACAAGAGTTCGTCTGTCGTGTCTAAATACATGGCCTAGATATAAAACGTTTTTCTGTTCGACAGTTTGAATCGCCACTAATTGAAGAAGAAAAAAACCTCCCTGGTTTTGATAAATTTGCTGTTGTCTGTACAATAAAGACTTAATGTGGAACAGCTGTTCAGAAACAGTCGGGCTGGGCGGGAGACGTGAATTTGTGAATGCAAACGATAAAGTAGGCCCGGATGTTGGCGCGGTGCCGGCACCCGCTGCATCTCTAATCATCCTCTTCGATATTACTGCTGACTGGTGGAGAACAAATCGACTTATAAAAAGCAATTTAAGCTATTTATTTAAGACGGCGTAAATTTACTTAATTCTTAGTCGTGAAGGTAAGCGATTTGGAGATTGCTTGTAATATAAATAAAGAAGACTTTGGTGCCAATCCGGTTTGCAAAGTTTTTCAGGTCTCATTGTTCTAATTACATTTTTGTTTTTTAAGCAGTAGTCACTTTTGTGTAAATTTGTAAAGGTTTTACTCGTAATGAAGTTCTAAAAGTAAACTCAATTGTTTTTATTGTGTGCATCGCCTCTGTGGTCTTGTAGTAGTTTGGTTTGTAGTACGGCTTCTTCTTAAACTCTGCTTGACTAACAAGGAATTTAAACGGGGATTAACGCGAACTAATTAGCTGCTGCTTTAATCTGCTTGGCTAGATACCACGATTTTATCCTAGCATGTCCATAGCTTGATGGCGCAGTGGTTAACTCGCTCGGTCTGGGAGTGCTGAGGTTAAGCAACTTTTGCAAAGGCCGGTCATTGGATGGATGACCAAAAATTTATCATCTCGAGCTCCCCCGTGCTTCGGAAGGCACTTAAAAGCGTTGGTTTTTTTTTGTTCATAGCTCGGCGAATGACTGACTGATGTTAAGTGGAAACGGAGTCCAGACGCAAAGACAACTGGTGCAGCGTGAAAACAACGCAGCACAGTCACCCTCACCCTGCCGGCCCACAAGGTGCCTCTTCACGCCTCGTAGGAAGGACCCCATGTCATAGGAAAGAGGGAAAACGTGCGCTGGTAGAATGTTCCATATTTTGGACGTGCGTCAAAGAAACGAGTCACCAAATTTCTTTGTGCGCGATGGAATGTTCGAGACAGTACAGCGGTACCTCCGGAGAGCAGCACGCGTACTCCTATGGAGGAAGGGAGAAGGTGGGATAAGGTCAAAGAGTTCTTCAGAGCACTCGCTGTGGTATAAGCGGTAGAAGACGCTGAGTGACGCTATATCTCTACGAAATTGCAGGGGCTCGAGAGCATTAGTGACCTCTGCATTGCCGATAATGCGAATAGCGCGCCGCTGCAACCTGTCCAAGGCATCGAGAAGGTACTTTGCGGAACCGTCCCAGAGGTGCGAGCAATACTCCACGCAAGATCGGACCTGTGTCTTGTACAAAAGGCACAACTGATCCGGCGTGAAGAATCGCCGCACCCTGTTCAGGACACCGAGTTTACGTGACGCTGTTTTTATCACGGCTTCGATATTTTATAGTCCCTCTGGTTCAGATCGCAGCGAATCTCCATACCGAGCATGTTAATACTGCTCTGCAGGCCGAGTGATGTGCCTTGAAGAGAGGGAAGGGGTAGGAATGGCGACTTCTTTTGCCGTGAACGCGCATACCTGTGTTTTCTTGGCATTGAACTCAACAAGGTTGTTGGAGCCCCACTTAGACAAGATTTACTCGCTTCTCTTCAGTCTTGACCTGCCCAGCCGTTGGATGACCGTTAATACCCACCGTGCACTGTACTATCATCTGCATAGCAATGAATATTTCTAAGTGCAAGCATATTATTGATATGCAGAAAAACGTCCCGGCTGCATTAGCAGTCGTTAATAACCAACGATCCGCACTGGACCCGCGTGGTAGTTTATGGCCCGTTCTTCTTATCCATCCATACGGAAGGCTTGTGCCCCAGCAGTGGGGGCATAAAATGAGCTGATGATGATGATGATGTCCATAGCCAACATTGTTGGTAGCATTGTTGTGTTGCAATTGTTACAGATAGGATATTAGTTCCTCATTCTTTACTAATCCATAGATGCCAGATGAAGAGCGCTTCTACCTTCAGCCTTAACATCGAGTGTCGATAAGGCTGAAGGTGGTTACTACCATTAGGTCCTTATTATCATTCCTCTTTTATCCTTAAAATCAATTAGCAGAATCGAATCTCTAGTAAGTTTTTTTCTATCTATTATTTTATTGGGACTTTTATCACTTTTATGGGTCCCAAGGAATATTCCACGTGATGCCGACGCCGCATCTACCAGCCGCGCGCTGCAAAGCACAGAAGACTTGCTGCGCAGCACAACAATATTGACATCTTCTCTGACCTTTGGGACATATATTTAATACATTTCATTTGTATTTAAATACTGTAGGTACTGTGACGATCTCATCTTTTGATCAATTAAAGGATAATTAGACCAATAATAATTAACTCATCCTAATCATGGCACCATTGTGACGATCTCATAGTGGCCAAAGGATAAGAATAATTACAATAACTCATCCTGGTCACGGCACCATTGTGACGATCTCAAATCGGGACCACAAGGATATTTGAATTTAGGAAAACAAAGATAGTCTTTGTTATTGGCATGTGAAGTCTAGGGTAGGACAATTCTACGTTGTGTATTTTTTTTATAAATAAGTAACTCAAGATCTTTATTAGGCAGACAAACTCTAGTTTATATTGTTCATTTACTAAATAATTAATTAAAGGGGTAATGCCGGAATTTGGCAATTTATTTGAGTCCTCGGGTGTGAGCACAACTCAGTTTCTAATAGGGGAGTAATGAATTTAAACTAAGCGCCCCCTCCTGACCTCCCTTGGACGCACCTATCCTGCTGCCTCTAGGTCAAACACCCGACCAGGCCCACAGGACCCAAACAAACCTGGCCCTATTCTAATTCTATCTCTCAAACCATCATCATGAAGTTAGACATTTAACGCGAAAGGAAAGAACGATAACAAAAGACTTTGAATATCTTTTACTTAGTAACTTCATTTATACAGAGTGGTGCCAGCGTGACCCTGTAGAGTCCCGCCCCGTCTGCCCCGAAAGACGACAACACAGCATCCAGAAATATAGTGGCTGATGCGATGAAAGGTCCACATATATAATTCTGGAGCTCTCCTGGAGATGAACTAACAAAGCAAAAGATAAACAAATAAAATAATATAAAGGGGACATTACAAACATTCATCTTTTCATACTTTTCCTATTTCTAATCCTATGAAAGAACGCGAGAGGCTTTTGAGGAATGAAATGAACACTGTATGGTTGGTTCGAACAGCGGGTAATCTACCAGCATGTGTCGGGGCTCTACCATTGAGCTATTGCCTTGCTTGAAGCAAGCCAAAGGGGAATCGAACCACCTATCACCGCGCACTACCCAGTAGGGGGTCTACTGACGTGCATTTGTGCCTACACGGATTCAACCATACCTGAGCCCATAGGTCTCTAAGCCTCGGAAGTTGTCAGTATAAATTGTTAAATGGAATTGTGATTATGAAAACTTATACTGTTTACATACTTCCTTTCGAAAATAATTACTCTTTGAATTATTAAGTTGTAAATATTCTCAAACAAGATAAATCCCTAAATTTGTATTAATAAGATTTCTAATTTCTGTTGGATTTACGCGAGTGGAGTGGTTTAGTTATTAGAGAAATTAAAGGTGCATTACTTGGCACAATAAATTTAGTGGGAAGAATGGGAAGATTAGTTCAAAGATGTAAAATTGAACAAGGACTAGTAAAATTTAATCGAAGCAATCCACTAGAATCAAGTTGGGTAATCTTTTTACCTAAAAGTTTATGTGAGGAAGTAGTTAAACAGTTACACTTAGAAATGGGTCATTCGGGAGTCTATAAAACTGTTTTGTATTTGAAGAAAAGGTTTTTCTGGGTAAAAATGAGGGTCATTGTAAAATCAATAATCAAAAGATGTCCAGAATGTCAATTATCAAAAGCAGATAATGTTAAATTTGTGGGAGAATGTCAATCTATTGTTACACAAGATCCAGGGGATATGGTAATGGCTGATCTATATGGCCCTATTATTAAAGGAAGGTCAGGAGCTGACCATATATTTGTTATACAAGACACGTTTACAAAATTTCTAAAATTATTTGCTTTAAATTCAATTACTTCACAGGCAGTCTTAGAAAAATTTATGGAGTTTGTTAATATTTTAAAACCGAAAACAATAATGACAGATAACGGTAAACAATTTATTTCTTAATTATGGAAAGAGGAGCTAGGTAAATTAGGGGTTAAACCTTTATACACAACTATTCGAAATCCTAGGCCTAATACAGTAGAACGAGTAAATCGAGAGTTGGGAAAATATTTTAGATTGTACTGCGGATTAAATCACCAAGATTGGGATTCTTTATTACCTAAAATAGAAGAACTTTATAATAATTCAATACATTTAAGTACAGGTTTTACACCTATGGAGTTGATGTTTGGAAAAGGGCCTAAAACCACATTTGATAATTCAATACCAAAACTTTGTCGGAGAGGTTTAGGTTTACTACGGGATCAAGCGCGAGAAAATCTTAGAAGATTTGCGAATATACGTCAAAGTAAATTCAATCGTTCCCATAAGCTAACTGAGTTTCAGATAGGAGAACAGGTTAAAATACGGAAATTAAATAAAGTGGGAACAGATTCAACAAGATGTAGAAAGTTTGAACGCACTTTTGAAGGACCATTTATTGTTGCGGGGAGTCCTTTTAAAAATGTATATTTGTTGACAAGACCTAATACCACATTAGTTCGTGGATTATTCAATACTGTAAATTTAGCTAAATATATTGACTGAAAATTAAGAAAGAATTTTATTCATTGTTATCAGGGTATTGTCAAAGAGTATGGCAGTTTTAAGAAAATTAAAGGAACAACAAGGATGGGATTTAGAACAACAAATAAGAAAGGAATGGGTTGTTCTTGATTTCAAAATAAGATTTATGAAAGAAAATTCATACCCTCTAAATTTAACAAGGGAACAGCTGATTAAAGGTTGGGATGACGTGGGACCAGGGATGGTCAAAATAGCTCAATATATTAATGGAGTTTTAGATAGAGAGAACTTTAAGCTTTGGAGAATTCTCATAACGCTTCACGAAAGGGGAGAGAGACTGTACAGACATTTTGAACTTCTCTTCAGTGCTAGAGATCCAAGAGTTGGATAATTTTATGTTTTAGTTATCTACCTAAGGAGAAAGGGAAGATTGTTGGTCTATTGAGGCGTAATTTTATGCTTAATATTTAATTAATTAATATATTTTCAAAATTAAGGAATGTCTAAATTAGTGTAAAGGTTAACTGTTTGTTAATTTAATTACTTATTCATAATTAGAGCGAATTAGTAGAATTGAATTTTATAATTTAATTGTAACTTATTAATTAGATTATTAGTCATTCTTAGGGAGGAGATTATTTAACTTAAATATTTAATTCTAATTAAAGATGTATGGACAAATTTGTTTATTTTAATGGTGTATAATCTCTAACCTTCACTTCGTCATGTTAGGTTCATAATCACCGTTTCAGACTCATCTACGGTTTTCAATTATACAGGGGCGATTGTAACGAACTGAAGTTTGATGGCCTTTCTATTGTTTGTACTAAATTGTGTGAAAACACATTATTAATTTAATTCGTATTCTCTAATAAATTATATTTACTTAATTATTATATTTTGGATATAAATCTCACTATATTTTGGAATTCTATTAGTTAAACCTCTTTACATTAAAAGAGTAAATTTCAAATGTAAAACAGTCCGCGTGTTGGATAGCAAACAAAAAAGCCACGTTGTTGTTTTGTCCTCGAATTTATTAAGTATTTCAATGTAAATAGTTATTGCTGCCCGTTGTATTTAGCACCAATTTGAAGCCAGTGTAAAACTCAACAAAACAGTGAAAGATAGGTTTATAATTCAAAGTGATTCAATAATAGTAAGCAAAAACGTTTTTCAAAATCATCTATGTTTTCTTCTACGACAACCCGCGCGGCGCTCGCTGCTTTGTCTCAACGCAACACGGTGCGCGGCGGAGATACGTTTTGTGTTAGCATTAGCACGGAGCGACACAGTGTGACACAGTGTTCACGGCCCGCTGCATTGTACGTAATTAAAGCGCCATTCATCACCGCGTTTTTATTTATTTATTTTTCTTCACTACGTGATACTGCTGCAATCGCGTCCCGTCACTGGGAACAATGGCGAGTGTTTCCAAGAAATGGGGTTGCTGTATTGGCGAAAGTGATACTAATGAAAGTTTTATGACATGTACGGCATGTGGTAAGTTACTTCATTGTGCCTGTTTAACTATAAAGGAATCTACTGTCCCTAATAAAAGCTGGAAATGCCCGAAATGCCTATGTAGCGCGCCAAAGGTTGTCAAGGATGATTCTACGCCAACACGTAACGTTTCGTCTAACAGAGGAAATAAAAGAGCTGCAATTGGTTCTCCTTCTCCCCCAGCCCCAATAAGTAACAGGGACGACAATATGCGATCTGTTATTCAAGAAATTATAAAGGAAGAGTTTGGAGAGATGTTGAGACAATTAAATGCTGGCGTTTTAAGCGCAATTAACAAAGAAATGGAGCCAATAAAAAAGGAAATTAAGGAAATTTCAGACTCTATGTCATTTATTAATATTAAATTCGAAGAAATTGAGAAGGAACAGATTGGGACTAGAAGTGAGATAACGACGTTGAAGTCAGAAAATACAGCACTAAAAAGCACCATAACTGACCTTACTACCCGTCTGAATGCCTTAGAACAACAATCCAGATCATGTAACTTAGAAATTCAATGCTTGCCAGAAAATAGAAACGAAAATTTATATAACATTATTTCTCATCTTGGTGTCAGTGTTAATTGCAAGATAGAAGAAAGTGATATACAACACTGTACACGAATTGCTAAGAATGACCCGTCTAGCACACGTCCACGTGCTGTAATTGCGCAATTTGTGTCCTCAAGACTTCGTAATCATCTTCTGGCATCGGTTATGAAATACAATCGTGATAACCCCCAAAACAAACTAAATGCCGGACATTTCGGAATTTCTGGGCGCAACACCCCGGTTTACGTGGTTGAACACCTGTCTCCAACTAATAAATCGCTACATGCTTCAGCCAGGATCAAAGCAAAGAAGATGAACTATAAATATGTTTGGGTTAAGAGTGGAAGAATTTTTGTAAGGAAATCTGATGATTCAGAATACATTATTATTAAGAATAACAGTAGTTTAAGTAAGATACTTTAACTTTATTTTTTCTCTTTTTCTCACTTTTTCTTGTTTAAACCATGCTTGGGAAGTTAGTTTTAAAATACGCTAATTTAAATATTTATTATCAGAATATTAGAGGTTTGAGAACGAAAACCCATACTTTTTATTGTAATCTTAGCTGTACTAACTATGATATAATAATATTAACAGAAACATGGTTAAATAATACTGTGCTGAGTTCAGAGCTATTTGATGACCGATATGTAGTCTACAGAAGAGATAGGAGCACCTCGTCTTTACACTGTACTAGGGACGGAGGGGGTGTTCTAATTGCCGTTTCAAAAAAGTTAAACTCTGATCGTGTTATCAAATGGGAAAGTGACTGCGAAGATATATGGGTCACAATAGATGTTCTCTCGGCACGTCCTTCGCAAAAAATGGCTTTCTGTGCAGTTTATTTTCCTCCTCCAGTATCTCATCGAACGCTTCAACATTTTATTGAACAATGCAATCAAATATTTGATCAGTGTGATTTTCCTATTAGTATAATTGGGGACTTTAATTTAAGTAAAATAAACTGGGATCCCGGATCCGATAATAGTGGACTATCTAGTACATGTCTTACACTCTTAGACTTTATTAATGTATGTAAACTGAACCAAATTAACGACGTCAAAAACGATTCGGGTCGTGTCTTGGATTTGGTCTTATCCACTGAAAACGCATTCACAGTAAACAAATCTTTGATGTCATTAAGCGTCATTGACAAGCATCATCCTCCACTTGAAATAACATTTTCACTAGAAGCTCAACATAATCTCCGTTACAATTATTTATATAAGCGACCTAACTTCTACAAGGCTAATTACACACAGATAAAAAAGTGTTTAAGTGAACAAGATTGGGATCAGAATCTTAAGGAGGAGGATGGTGTCGATAACATGCTTGACAATTTTTACAAAATCGTAAACTCTATTATCGATAAACACGTCCCATGCTGTAAGCTAAAAAATAAAAAATTTCCTTCCTGGTTCACTAAAAACTTGATTAGGTCTTTACAGGAAAAAAACAATGTACGGAAACGTTTTCATAAATACAAAAATCCTCTAGATAAAATCGAATTAAAGGTTTTAACTAAGCGATGTGAACATTTGGCTAAAAGCGCATATCATTATTATATAGGAAATATAGAGGAGAATATTAAAAATAACGCAAAGTCATTCTGGTCTTTCATTAAAAGTAAACGCGCAGGAACCAGCTCATTTCCGATGGCTATGACTGATGGAGTGACCACATCAACCAATGGTCCGGAAATTTGCGATATCTTTGCAAACTACTTCTCATCAGTATATTCTCTTATCGATGATACCCGTGATCTTGACCCTAACTCTAGTTTTCTTAGTTCCTTGCGTCTAAATAGTCAAAGTCTAACTAATCTGTTCATCGACCGGGATAGCTTGCTTTCTAAAATGCAACACCTTGATATTGGAAAAGGTGCAGGACCAGACGGTATTCCCCCTATTTTTGTTTCAACTTGCGCATCTGTTCTGGTTAGTCCACTTTTAAAAATAATTAATAGATCTTTAGCTACTGGTGTATTTCCTGCCCAATGGAAGAAAGCGAAAGTGGTCTCGGTTTATAAATCAGACAAAAAAGATAATGTATCTAATTACAGACCCATCTCTATTCTTTCATGTTTTGCCAAAATCTTTGAATCTCTGATCAGTCCCTATCTTCAACGTCATCTTAAATTATATCTAACTGTACACCAGCATGGTTTTGTCCGTTCCCGATCTACAGCCACAAACTTAATTACTTTTGCAGAGTCAGTTTTTCAAGCAGTCGATTCCAATTCGCAATACGACGCCATTTATACAGATCCAAGTAAAGCTTTTGATAAAATATCACACTCCATCTTGATTCAAAAGCTTTCATGCTACGGTGTCACTGGACCCTTGCTGAATTGGTTCTCGGATTACCTTACAGGGCGTCAATTTTATGTAGTAGTCAATGGATTCCAGTCAACCACACTTGAAATAACCTCTGGTGTACCTCAAGGGTCACATCTGGGCATCTGGGCCTGTTTTGTTTAACTTATTTATCAACGATGTACCTAGCTGTTTTCTAAACTCTGATTGTTTTTTATATGCCGACGACTTAAAGCTTGCTAAAAAAATTGACTCTCATATCGATGTTGAACTTCTGCAGGATGACTTGAACAGGCTGATCAGATGGTGTAAGAATAACGCAATGCACTTAAACTCCAAAAAATGCCGTCATGTAAAGTTTTCCAGGAAAACCAAGCTGCTCCCTTCTGAATATTTTATAGACACCGTAAAGCTTGAGGAGGTGGATATGATCCGCGATTTGGGAGTTGTTTTTGATAAAAAGTTAACTTTTGTACCGCACATGGATAACATTATTGCTCGAGCATCAAAAATATTAGGATTTGTTATACGCAGCTGCAAAAATTTTAAAAAAAGTAGCACCAAAACCTTGCTTTATAATAGTTTTGTCCGGAGCATTCTAGACTATAACAGTGTTGTATGGAGGCCTCACTTTGCTACACATACCCTACGTCTAGAACGAGTTCAAAAGCGGTTCTTATGGCATTTAGCTTTCTCCGTTGGAAAAGCTAAAAAAATTCGATCGTATAATAAACGCTTACAGTATTTTAAGGTTCAAAGCTTAAGTGCCCGTATGGAGTTAGCTGACGCCACATTTATATATAAGTTGTTAAGGAATAAAATTGATTGCCCTCAGTTGTTGTCCCAATTCAAATTTCGTGCTCCCATGCGATATCCTCGTAATAGAATCACTCCCCTTTGCCCACCTTTGCGAAGGACAGTGCTTGGTGCTCATTCCCCAGTGGCTAGAATGTGCAAAGTTATTAATAGCTGTAGTGATGCTATTGACCTGCACAATGACACACCTGGATCATTTCACAAGTCTGTTGAAACGAGCCTATTGGAACAGCTTCGTGCCTAATTTAATTAAATTTAGTTATAAGATTCCCACTGTTTTTAATTTTTATATATGTTGCATGTGGTGTTAGCCTTTAAGTAATTGTAGCATTTAGTCTTTATACTAAGAATGTATTGTTATAATGAAAGAAATAATGTATACAATTGTTGGCTAACCTAATAAAAAAAAAAAAAAAATGAATTTTGAAAGTCTGTCAGAAAAATATGTTTTTGAGTTAGTCAGAGGAAAATGGTGAAGGAAAAAAGTTGTAAAAATTACGGGAATTATAGAAGGAAGTGGTAACGATAACTAAAGCAAGAAGTGAAATTGAAAAGAACATGTTTGCTGGATGGAGGATTGAAGGCCTTATTATGACTCCTTAAGTGCCTTTTATGGTCTAATGGATACTGAAGGGTTCCTAAAGCCTTTACATTTATGTATGATTAATTTAATAATTAATTTTAGAACTTATTAAGTATTTCAAGTTGAGTTTAATGACCCTTTGCTAATGTCAATGATAGATAAATGGAGGAGAACAAACTAATACAAATTCTGAATGTTTAGGAATATCTTTGTATTTTATAATACAATTTTATTAGTAGATTCTATTTATATAATATTTTAAGTGGAAGGAAGAAGCTTTGACATGGACAGTTAAAATAAAGAAGGAGAACCAGAATTTCATATCCCGGGATTTGGTATTATATTTAGTAGTTTTGTTGTGTGTCTTTGTTTCTGTTTGTCTCTTTAGGTTCAATTAACCAAATGAAATGATTGGAGACCAATTTAAATAAAATCTAATACCAAGGAACAATAAATAATAAAAGATTACATGGTAAGGACAATAATATTCATTTGATTTAATAAATACTTTCTTTTCGGGTTTTCCCCTAATGATTTCTTCCTTTATCAACTTTAATACCCGAACCTTGAACATATCTTAATTACTTTATTCTGTACGGGACACACTCTTCGAGTCTACATGAACTTTATGTGTGCTACGGGTTTGCTGAATAACAAGGTCTGCTATTCATCAACGACTCTACGAGCAGGAGACTTCGGGGTTGCTGACGTCTGGAGACTGGTGTAAACATGAGTCAGGATTTATCGGTACAATTTTATTATTTATAACCAAGGTGACTTTGGAGTTACATTTATTGGGAGGATTTCTCAATATTTGTTAACTTTCAAACATCAATCTAGGTAAGTGTAATGATTATCGCTCTATTTAAAGGACGGTCATTTCTCATTTATCTCAATTATTAATAATAAAGATATAGACATTTTATTATAAAAATTATGACATTTCTTGAATATAAAAAAGGGAGATTTGAAGTTTAATGTCAACTTTCAACTATTTTAAAATAAAGTCATAATGTTTCTTTGAATATTATTTGACATTGGAATAAAAAAATAAATAAACAAAACAAAATTGATAGGTTTTGATCACTCAAGTGGTGGTAGCTGAAGAGTGAGGAGCTCTGGAATTTTGGAATTGAACAACTGTGAGTTAAACAATTATAATTGATATTATAACTATTTCTAATAATACCTTTACAAATAATAAATAAATTATTTTAATTATGTAAATTCAAACAGTAGTTTAAATTCTTTTCTTGCTAAACAAAAGTAATACTTTTAATTTGAAATCTTTCTTTAATATTATTCTAAGATTTATTCTTTTCTTTTAATCTTTTGAAATTCAAATAACGTAGTTTAGAAACCTAACTATTCAATCATGTTGAACCTTTTTACCTTTCTTCTGATTATTCTTTTAATTTAAACTCTAACTAGATTAATACATTATATTATACTTTCCTTAAAGAAATCTTTTAATTACATAATTAGTCAGTCGAATTCATTTCATAAATCTGACGCTATCTTCTTCACATCCGCTTACCATTTAATGATGAAATAATGCTTTTGGTGATTAGGTTACAATCTACAAACCCAAATCTATCTAATAAACGTAATCACCAAACAGCTCGCGTAAATCCAACAGAAATTAGAAATCTTATTAATACAAATTTAGGGATTTATCTTGTTTGAGAATATTTACAACTTAATAATTCAAAGAGTAATTATTTTCGAAAGGAAGTATGTAAACAGTATAAGTTTTCATAATCACAATTCCATTTAACAATTTATACTGACAACTTCCGAGGCTTAGAGACCTATGGGCTCAGGTATGGTTGAATCCGTGTAGGCACAAATGCACGTCAGTAGACCCCCTACTGGGTAGTGCGCGGTGATAGGTGGTTCGATTCCCCTTTGGCTTGCTTCAAGCAAGGCAATAGCTCAATGGTAGAGCCCCGACACATGCTGGTAGATTACCCGCTGTTCGAACCAACCATACAGTGTTCATTTCATTCCTCAAAAGCCTCTCGCGTTCTTTCATAGGATTAGAAATAGGAAAAGTATGAAAAGATGAATGTTTGTAATGTCCCCTTTATATTATTTTATTTGTTTATCTTTTGCTTTGTTAGTTCATCTCCAGGAGAGCTCCAGAATTATATATGTGGACCTTTCATCGCATCAGCCACTATATTTCTGGATGCTGTGTTGTCGTCTTTCGGGGCAGACGGGGCGGGACTCTACAGGGTCACGCTGGCACCACTCTGTATAAATGAAGTTACTAAGTAAAAGATATTCAAAGTCTTTTGTTATCGTTCTTTCCTTTCGCGTTAAATGTCTAACTTCATGATGATGGTTTGAGAGATAGAATTAGAATAGGGCCAGGTTTGTTTGGGTCCTGTGGGCCTGGTCGGGTGTTTGACCTAGAGGCAGCAGGATAGGTGCGTCCAAGGGAGGTCAGGAGGGGGCGCTTAGTTTAAATTCATTACTCCCCTATTAGAAACTGAGTTGTGCTCACACCCGAGGACTCAAATAAATTGCCAAATTCCGGCATTACCCCTTTAATTAATTATTTAGTAAATGAACAATATAAACTAGAGTTTGTCTGCCTAATAAAGATCTTGAGTTACTTATTTATAAAAAAATTACACAACGTAGAATGGTCCTACCCTAGACTTCACATGCCAATAACAAAGACTATCTTTGTTTTCCTAAATTCAAATATCCTTGTGGTCCCGATTTGAGATCGTCACAATGGTGCCGTGACCAGGATGAGTTATAGTAATTATTCTTATCCTTTGGCCACTATGAGATCGTCACAATGGTGCCATGATTAGGATGAGTTAATTATTATTGGTCTAATTATCCTTTAATTGATCAAAAGATGAGATCGTCACAGTACCTACATATTGATTGACTGAGATAATGTTTTAAACTTCTTGGATAGCTGACATACAATATTATAATGGAACTTTTTTGGACATTCTCACAATTTTGCCAAACTATATTTATTTTATTTTGTATTGCTGACATTAAATTCCTAATTGATGACCATTTTCTTTTGTTTTTTGATTTTAAGGCATTTGACTTGTAAGCTAATTTATTCCGCTTAGACATCTTGTTATTCTCATTTGTATTTATTATTTATTTAGCCGCCTAGTTTAATATTAATGTTTTATGATGTACTTAAGAATATAATTTTCATTTAAATTTTTAACTTATCCTGTCAAAGCTTGTAGGCGACTTCGATTTTTAATCTGTAAGTGTACAAGTGTAAAATGAATAAATAAATAAATAAACAAATAAATAAACGTAATTTCAAAGAAATAGTAGAGGTATTGCAATTTTAATACTATTACTGGTAAAAGGGGAAAAAAGGATTGTGAATGCGAATAATAAAGCGCCTGTTGTTGGCATGGTGCCGACGGACGGCTCTAATCATTTATAAATTGTCGCACTTGCTCGCGACTAGGAGTAGCAATTGAATGGCCCCGGGTGAGAAAGAAACTGTGCCCTATTTTAAATACGGCAGTCGATTTACTGTGGACAAGGTTTTTATGAATTGAGTAAAATGTTTGTGTAGAATTGTTGAACAACGAAAGTACAACTTTTATTGATAGAGGCGTTTATTGTTACAATGTGATGGACTCACCTTTCTTTCACGTGAATTTTTATTTGTGATACTCACACGAATAATGAGTATTGAATCCTAATTTGACCACAACACCACTAGTTCATTTGATTGTTATGTCCCTACTGCTGAGGCACAACCCTTCCCTATAGATGTAAACACCACAGGAGAACATATTTTCTTAAAATTAATGTAAAGAAATCATTAGAATCACCTGCGGGCCGGCTTCCTGGCCGTGCAGGCGGCCGTCAGCCAGGCCGTCATCGAGCACGCCTCCGTTGAAACTGTGCCCAACTTCGAGGTGACGAACCATTTGAACGAACACTTTGCAATGCCCTTTTTTAACCTCTCATCTGCAGCGAGCACTGATATATAAATAAATCTTCTTCATCATCATCTCAGCCATCAGCCAAAAGACGTCCACTGCAAAATAAATGAATATAAATAAATAACTTTATTTGCCTCTAACAAATAAAAACACAGTTTGCAGAAGAGGTAACATCCAAGCAGAATACAGATTAGAGTCAAAAGAGTCTATGGCTCAGTGATTGCAGCATAGCAAAACGGCTGATCCTTACTGACACTGTCATAAAAATACGTAGCGGCCGCGACGATTGAGCCCGCTTAGATATTAAAACAATCTTTAAACATTTCAATGAAATATATTTCTTTTAGTTATTAAAATATACAGCTACTAAATTACGAATATTGATTTTAGTGGTTTCCAAGCATGTAAACTTTTCGCTGTAATTTCAACAATAGTGTTTTTAGAGGTGTTATCGAAATTGATTATGACCGAGTCAAAATTAGACAATCGCGTTTGAGCTAGCAAATTCAAGATAAAGACGTTAATATGTAAGTTTCAGATTCGTTAGTCATATTCGACGAAAGTTGGCGCTGGTGGATTTTTACTGAAATGCCCTTTTTAATGCATGTTTTCTGAGAAAAGTATACAACATACAATACCAAGAAATATATGTTGTAATAGACTGTAGCAACAATGTTATTGTTTCCGAAATGCAAAATTAAGAAATCTCGATTGAAAAATATCCAAAGTCACCTCTAAACATTGTCTATTACATGATTATCTTTTTCATTGACTAAAGTACGTCGATGAAATTAAGTATACAATTATGTATTACTTATGTATGTATACTATTATGTTGTACTTATACGTAATACCTTCTTATTAGAAAAACGCATTCGATACCTACCTCCACTTTTTGTCGAAATGACTTTTTGCTACCTTAAGAAACTAGATACGTTTCTCTATTACTTGCCATCATAATATCTCCACTGTTCCGAGTAGTTTCGGTCTAAAACGTTATTAGAAAATCAAACAACTCCACGTGAAACGGAATGTCACAATTTTGACACGTAACTCTCACACAGCCGCCATTTTGCATGGCGCCACAGAAGGAACCGCGCGATCCTAAATGCTTTATTGCGAAAAAAGTATTACTAATCCATTTTAGAACTAAAAAAATCATAAGAAATAAAAATAAAAAATCAAATAAAAAAAATCTACTACTTAATTAGAATGAATTTTTTTTGAGTAATTATAGGTATGTTAAGAACATTCACAGTTTCCAACAGGGTTTTCACAATCATATTTTTATATAGTTTTTAGTCTCCCCTGCAAAATTTGCTACTATGGAGTTATTCGTTTTGTGAATTAAGGTATCGAATTGTTTTTTTTTTTTTTTTTTTTTATACTTAGCTCGGCAAATGTCTCCATCCCACCTGATGTTAAGTGGAAATGAAGTCCAGACGCGAAGACAACTGGTGCAGCGTGGAAACAAACGTAGCATCAGTTAACTTCACTCTGCCGGCCCACAAGGTGCTTCTTCACGCCGCTCTTGAAGGACCCCATATCATAGGAAAAAAAAAAAATCGTTTTTCAAGTTTGTTGACTTGAATCTAGTAGATTACGCACTATTTGCACCCCTTTAGCTTGTATGCAGATCGACAGAAAGCCATGTTTCATGGTTGTTGTTCTCATTAGCTATTTCATTCAACATCAGCATATTGTATATCCCCACACCCACAGAGCACGAGCCTTCCCTATGAACGGATGACAAGAAAGAGCCTTATACCACCATGCGGGTCCAGTGGGGTGTTGTGGTTGTTAACGATTGCTAATGCAGGGTGCCTAGTTAAGTTTCATTCGCAATTCGATCACGTTCACGAGAATTTTTGTGGCAAAATTGTCAAAACTCTTTTCGTCTGTCGCCAGGAGGTGCTGCTTCAATGCAAAACTAATTTTCGTTTTCGTAAACGTAATCAAATAAAATAATAAATAAATAAACTTTCCTACACTCACACCAGTTATCTAGCCCAAGAGAAGCTTCGTTATGAAACTCGTTAAATGGTTACAAGACAACGAATAAACATACTTAAAATAGGTATTTAAATACATACATAATATACAAAGAAGACACCAATAAAATATAAAAAATACATACAATAAAAATACAATATATATACAATGAATAAATAGTAAACAAAACTTACACTAGGCACCCAGTACTATACTATAACGTTTCCTGTATTATTATTGCTACCAATTTAACTTTAAAGAAATAACGATACTGTAAGTAGTTTGAATTTGATACCTTTATCAAGCCCAGTGAGCAAGGCTAGGACCCGCCGCGCCGTTAGTCATAAATAACGAGGTGACTGTCAGCATTAATAATGCTTTTAAATGCGCTCTAACAAGCTCATGCACATAGGATACCGTTAGAAGATACCTGCTTTAGTCAACTAGCGACCCGCCCCGGCGTCGCACGGGTGCAATGCTGATACACGCAACCGTTATGTCCCTGCATTTTAAATCTGTAATATCTTCGAAAATATTAATTTAAATCACACGCTGTAAAGGGCCATATTGATCTATATTAAATGCACAATGTATTTAAGGTACTAAATTGGATAAGGATTAATGCTGTAAATGCTGTACTTAAAATCGCTTCGTAAATAAGCAATTAATTCTCGTATATAGTAAAGGATAAAAAATGATTATTGTGGGTTATCCCTAAGAGATAGACATATACCTACCATCGCAGACTTTTTTGTAGACCTTTTTAAGGTGTACGTACAATACTGTATTTTGACTCGCTTGCATTGCTTTACATTGCTTTTGCAATGTAAGCGCATAAAAATGTGAAACCTCTAATATTATCAGTGTTTAACATACATACATACATACATACATAGGGACAGCGGGAAGCGACTTTGTTTATACTATGTAGAGATAACTGAATATAGGTATATGCAAGTCACGTGCTAATTCTATTTTATGAAATACTAGTGACCCGCAAGCGACTTCGTTAAAACTGAAGCGGCAATGGACACCCATATCCAGTGATGGCTTTACTAGCTCAAAAACCTTTTTTTTTATGTAATAAAAACGTTGTTTTGACAATACGTGCACAACAAAAAGCAGCCAAAATGGTTGAGCCGTTCTCAAGTGATGCTATACATGTGGCAATTTATTTTTATATCTATACAGGTTGGTCATAAAAATATTATTATTATTATTTTTTTTATATTATAATAATGTACGTTCTAATGTGTAGTATTGTTTTCATATTTTAGGTTCAGTATTAAGTTTGAATGCATGAATTTATTATAGTTACAGGATTTTCGTTTTATATCAGTTTTATGTGTAGTAAAATGAATTTATTACAGCTATGCAGTTTTCTTGAAATAATCGAAGAAAATAAAAAAAGGGATTTGCCGAAACCCGGGATTGAACCGGGGACCTTTAGATCTTCAGTCTAACGCTCTCCCAACTGAGCTATTTCGGCGCTACCTAAAGTAACGAAATTAACGATTGCATGATCTATCGCATACATAATGAGTCGATTGTTTTATGCTCGTGTTTGTTAGTTTTCGATAGCGTTATCTATACAATTTGCGTATTTACGTCAATTCATTTCTTGAACCTATTATATAATAACAGATTTAAAAAAAACTAAAGAACAATTTAAATTATTAGTAACAGCAATATTGTTTTCTAAAGTTTACGCGGACACTACACTTTGAAATGAAACAACTTTTACGGATCTACTCGCATTTATTTTATGTATACACTGTACATAAGTATACCTATATACTAATGTATAAAATAAACGCGAGTAGATCCGTAAAAGTTGTTTCATTTTAATAACAGCAATTGTAAAGCTCCTAATGAAATAAAGAGTAAAGAAAACATTATCCTTTGTGAGTAGGTACGTTTCGTTACGCAGCCGGCGCGGCGCGGCGGTTTTATTCACCCATCAGATGACCGGCCTTTGTGATAGTTGTTTAACTTTAAACAAGGGTTTATAACGTATTATCGCAGACAACTTTGTTTGATTTTTGAATCTCACCAGTGATCTCGAAGTTAAAAGTGACATGCAATACACCTTAGAGGATAATAATTATTGCATTGTTTACAATTTGATTATTATGATATACGTATCATAATAATGTCAAATTGTAAAAAAAATGTAGGTAACTGTACCTGGGACCTACCAAATTGTTTTTAGCTTTTAGTACAACTTTCAATGAAACCGTTTAACATGAAAAAAAATAATACTCATTTTTTAATTTTAAGTTTTTACTTTATTTTTATTTTTATAAAGAACTATTCTACTAATCAACCAACTCAAACTCAAATCTTTTCTACTGATCAGAAGCCCTAAAATATCTATAGCAATGGGATCATGTACCTTCTTACAAAATGGCAAAAGTTATCGAACAAAATAGCAACGACATACTTTAATTAAATGTAAATAAACTATATTAAAAATGTTTTGAATTTTCTTCAAAAATGTAAAGAAAGTTTTTCCCCAACCTATATATAGATTTTATTATTTAAGTATAGGTATCGGACAAGGAAATATTTCACGTTGGATTAAACTAAATAAATGAGTATTTACAAAAACATTGAATATTGATAGTTGTCGCAGACGCAGACGAGGACAATCAAGCGGCCGGCCGTGGTTAGCTAATTAAATCCGCACTCTTTATGGTTGGTGATTGTCCCCGCCTGCGACAACTATCAATATTCAATGTATTTATATACTCATTTATTATAGATTTTATTATTTAAGAATAGGTATAAGACATTGAAATTTTTCACGTTGCATTCAACATTGCACAAATTGAATTCTGTGTTTTTTCTTTTCAGATTTAAACGGTTTTATTTAGCTTGCCCTGTTTATTTATTTGTTTGGGTCAAATCTAGTAATTGAAATTTGACCCCCATCCTGTTGACGGATTGATCTGAAATTTTGCATGCATGTGTAAATCGGATGACAATGCAAAATTATTATGACATGGAGATGATCTGACGATGGAACCAGACCATCGGACCACCTTGGTATCGGACAAGGAAATATTTCACATTGCATTCAACTAAATAAATCATCATCATCGTCATCGACCTATTTTAGTCCACTGCTGGACATAGGCCTCCCCTAATGAGGGGAGGCCTAAATAAATAAGTATATGAAAATACATTGAATATTGATAGTTGTCGCAGATGCAGACGGAAACAATCAAGCGGTCGTGGCTGCTTTCGGATACATTGCTCAAATTGGATTCTGGGATCGTAGAGCTTGTTTTTTCTTTTCAGTTTTTTCTCTTTGTAGTTATTTTTTATGTTAGTCTGGTTATAACGAGTATATAATTGTTATTTATATTATAATCGTGTTAGCGGTCGGGTTTTATGTTTTATTTTTAAGTTTCCTGTTTTCGAAGTCTGTTTTATTTATTAAAAAAAATTAAAAAAAAAATGTATTTTATTTTTCGATTTTTAGTGATTGGTAGACCTAACAAGGATGCTTTTTACGGATGAGGAAACGACGGCCTAGTAGGTAGTGGTATTCCTATGTAAAACTTTAATCTTAATTAGGTATTATTTATGTACGAACTGAACATTTTGGCATATTGAACCCATATAGGTAAAGTTCTCATTACTAGAAAGAATTAAGTCAAAACACAAGGTAGCTACTGTTAAACGTTGAGTTCCCTTGATTGTCTTTCGTCTTCATCATCAGACCCCTAATCATAGTCATAACCCATCTAGGCGTAAAGTTCTCATCAATACAAATTAATCAAGCTCTAACACCAGGGGGGTAACCACGAGCTCTTATAGCAGTATTAATGTAGTTGTGAGAGCGAGACGCGTGTAGCGGCGAATATACTCGCGTCTCTTTTCCACAACTGCAATAATACTGCTATAAGAGTTCATAGACAGGGGGCAGGTTGTTGCTGTAAATCATTGAGGACTTCCCTCGATTGTCTTTCAGCTCCATCATCAGATCGACTCCAGACCTTCATTAAATAGTAGTGCTTTAAAATAATTAATGAATAAAATTAACAAACGCTACTATTAGTTATTCTGTGCAAACGCACATAGTCGCTACTACGATTTTCGAAGGTTCACCTTGTTTTCTCTGGTATGCTATCATCAGATCCTGGTTTCCTTATCATGGTAGCACCCTTGGGATATCTCCTTTCCAACAAAAAAAAGAATTATCAAAATCGGTTCGTACACGACGAAGTTATCCGCGAACACACATAAAAAAAACATACGCGGTCGAATTGAGAAACCTCCTCCTTTTTTGAAGTCGGTTAAAAAATAAAATTGATAAGCGCTGTTCTCGCATGCCATCAATAAAATTAAATCAATGTAACAACGACAAAAAAAATTCAAAGTACCTACGTAGAGTGATGATAAATATCTCCAATGCCAACAATAGAACGGTCTTTCTTTATTTATACCTACTTTTGTTTAGGTTTGAATTGGATATTGTGCTTTCTATAATTTTTTCAGGAAATACTTCTATTGGTTTTACAATTCATCAGGTGTCAGCTTTAGATTCATCAAGCTTGTTTTAAGTCTAGCTAGCTTCTACGATCTTATTTAAATCTATTGCCATTGAAACACTGTTTTATAGCAGCTATAAAATCTGTGGAGTTGCGCCCATTCTTCTCTACAGCTACTACAAAATAGACATCCTGCCCTCAGACCAATGGGTAGTAGGTAAAAAATGTTTGGACGATTCAAAAGCACTTTTTAAAAGTTTATTTGAATTTAAAAAAAATGATTTTGACTTTGACAGCATTGTTTTGTTCTGACAGTTAAGAGATAAGATGGCCAGTTCATCAGTATTTGATGGTTCAGGCATTCTGGTGAGATGAGAGCCGAGTGTTTTTTGTCGTAAAATAAAATAATCTAAAACCAATCTAAATAAAAGAATATAAGTATAGGTATACATAGCGACTTAGTTGTTCTTAAACCAGACACAATAGAAATTCAATTGTTTTTTTGTGGCACTGTGGTTACATGGGGCGTTCTAGTATCGACGCAAAGTATCTAAAGTATGTTTATACATACTTTAGATACTTTGCTTTACTTTTTGTGGATATTATTATCCACGGGAAGTGCCTACCCACCTAAGGTTCTCCAAGCCTCAATTTTTAGGGATATTATTAATAAAAATATAATTATAATTGTTTTTGTTGTCCAGAATTTGTTCCAATAAATCTTTTGTTTCACGAAGCAAAGGCGATGCTTGAAATGCTTAAAAATACTTTGCGTAAACGGAAAACTTACTCTGTTGAAATTCGTTCGTAAATTGTTTCTTTGAAATAACATTTTTGTATGCGGATAAACGTTTCTCAGGACAAAAGTGTAGAAAATTGCACAGCCTCGTGTTTTACAAGTTTCCACAAAGAAGTTTCTCTTGAAATTCGATTAAAGGGTACCGCAAGGCTTTTACTCCGAGTTTCAGGGAGTGTTCCGGACCGGTTTAGCGAGTACTGCGCTTTTGTAATGACCTAGATCTAGATTTTTTGTGCCTCATCGCGCCTAAATGCTTCCTATTGCATAACGTAATATCGTTTTAGCTGTAATAGTTTTCTTGAAAATTTGTATTGATATTTGCTTTTCTCTAACTGAAAAGTTTTTCAATTAACAAGATAGCAAATATTTATAAAATATAGTAAAAAAATTTAATGCCTACCCGACCCAGCCAGAAATTGAACCTGGGTCTTCTGCAATCTGGGCCACTACAACTAATACCACTATACACTCGGCGTCAAAAAAATTCGCACCTTTTAAAAAACGTTCTTCTAGCGTCTTTAAACCTTATTAAAAATCAACGTGGAAGATATATATATATAAATATATAAAAATATAAATACATATAGTTCTCGGTCCTAATAAGAGTTCATTGAAACAAAGGTATCACATAATTTTGCAATTAAGATAATAATTAGTGTCGTTTGGCAATATCTATATATATTAATACGTGAAGCAAAAACTTTATACCCCTTTTTACGATCTTTTACGAACACACTTTAGTTTATATAGAGAAGGAGTACCGAATGTTTATATATTTTTTAAATTATGCATTACATTACATTAAATCTATAAAACAAACATGACACACACTACCATGTATTTGGCACACATGCATATACACATTTCAAAAATGGAAGAGGAGCGGTCGAAATCTGTCAATGCCAATCCAAACTCACATTCTATCTTTTTTAATTTTTCATTGCTTAGGATACAATCCGTGCAGCCATATAAAATAACGGTCGATTTATACATATACACACATTTTATGAAATTCGAGGAATGGCTATTGAAAACTAAAATCTTAGTTTTACGTATGTACTAATTATGTATTACCAATTGGCTGTTTTAGACTGCTGAATAAAGAAATCTTCAGGGTGCAAGTCCTAGTCCAGTATTAAAGATTACCTGCTATTAATAATTGCCGTATTGTCTATAATCTATAGTCTACATAAAAGATAATGTTCTAAAATTATGCATGCGTGGCCTTCGGAAAGTTGCAAGCCCTTTTCAAAAAGGTATAACTAATATCATTCCACCATTCATTTTGTGAGGTTTAATCAAAAAACACACAGATGCACACCAAATAGGAGTTGTTATTGTTTAAAATACCTACAGTAACGGCGGAGCTCAAACAATTTTGGTTATGGTTATTGATCAGACTCCGACGGTATAGCAGACTGATTGTTTAAAACAAATCGTTGGTAAAAAAAAACTTAATTTCACCTTTGCTTTTGATGTTAAGGCATTTGTATGGTATTATGATTACTTCTCTGAGCATAACCTTTGAAATTAATTTTTGCTGTGCGATGTATATAACATATCAGCAAATTGAGTTTCACTGCTGATTATTAATGTAAATAAAAATGAGATTTAAAAGTGTTCATTCGGGTTTAACATTTAATAAATATGCAAAAAACTATACATAACATAAAATATTATATTGTACATAAAACACTTATGCTGTTTTAAACATTAACATTAATAAAAAACAAAAAGTTACAAATAAATTACATTCATTGTAAAATCTATATTGCTACATTTTACAAAAGAATGTTACTTTGAAAACCGAAAGGGCTTATTAGCTAAGCTTAATGTTGTTCCCTGTGTGGTGCTGGGGATAAAGAAATGCACCACTCCATCTCTTCCCGTGGGTGTCTTAAAAGCCGACTAAGAGACCATTCTAGAGGATGGGCAGCAGCATCTCTCTGAGGTTACCCTCAACCTACTGCGATCGCCAACCCACCTGCCAAGCGTGGCGATTACGGCAAATACCCCCCATGATGATATGCACACCCGCAAAAACCGGCCCCTAGTCCCCGGCGGCCCCGCTCGCCCTAGCTATGGTAGCGGCCAAGGCAGCGAAGGGGCAGGGGATGCTAAGAATCTCTGGTAGAGACCTGGCTACCGCCAACAACAAACTCTGGCCCTGGCAACATTTAACACGCGCACATTGCGGACTGACGAGAAGATTTACTAACTGGGGGAAGAATTGAGCAAAATATGGTGGGATTATCTGAAGTCCGAAGAGAGGGGGAGGACTCGATAATCCTCAATACTGGTGACTCGGCATCAATGTCAACGGCGTATACATCGCTCACCTTCGATTTGTTAACGATATAGTGGTCTGGCTGAGACCCTGGAAGAACTCGGCACAATGCTCGGTGACCTCAACAGTCTCTCAACAAGTAGGTCTTAAAATGAACTTGAAGAAGACGAAAGTTATGTTGAACTCACGTATCGTACCCACTCCTCTGAAGGTTAGGGACTCTGCCCTTGAAGTTGTGGACGATTATGTTTACCTAGGACAAACGGTCCAGCTAGGTAGGTCCAACTTCAGCCAAACATTCATTACATACATCTATTTACACTGTGCTAGTTAAAAACAATAAACTTTAGAAAAATAAAAATTTAAAATGCATTATATAATACTAAAAATAAAATAGTAGACATCAATCATAATGTGTTAGTCTGTGAGTGAGATGTGTTTTGAGTGTGATGTGTATGTGATGTGTGTATTGGAGGCTTGGAGGTTCACGTTGGCAGAATACTCTCCGTCTGAGCATAACTCAGGCCCATGAGACCCGCTTTGCAGTGCGAGTGGTCACGTTCTACATTTCAATTTTTCGAGTTACGATGTTATAAATACGAGGAATAAGAGAGATTGACGGCTTGCAAAGGTGGTATGGGTAGGAGGAGTAGGAATCCTGTAAACACGTGTGCTAATCAATCACTCGTAACCAGCAATTTCAGTGATTGTAGAGTGCATGGCTGTTACGGCCCAAAGTATATACAGCTGCATTACTCGTAATAGCTTGCACTTTCTGTATAGTTCATCAGTGCTGTACCTGGTTTACGTAGCATCACTTTTAGAACCGACCGTTGAGCCCTTTCGAGTTCGATAAAATTTGTCTAGGCAGCATCTCCCCAAACCCTGATACAGTACTGCAAAAGCGACTGGCGAAGAGCCCTTTAAACCAGAAAAAGAGTGTCCCTCGTTGCGGAGTGTCTTAGCGTTTTCATTATAAAAATGGTTTTCCTGATCCGCGTCGACAACTGATTTATACGGTGCCTATAAGAGAGCTTCTCGTCTAGTACCACACCTAGTTACTTTAGGTGGCCGGCTTTTTCGACCTCATAGCAGCTGCATGCTGGGCCCTAGGATAATGAATCACAGCTATGTAGCCTTAAGCGATGTGATGGAGGCGGTTGGGATGCAATCGTTTTGTGGAAAGCTAGATATTTGGTTTTGGCCATGTTTAGCGTAAGGAGATTCTCTTTTAACCAGTTAGAAATCGCTATCATACCCCTTTCCGCTGTTTCAGACTTCTTCCGAGCAAGAGCCTGGAAAAAGAATGACCGATGATTTCAGAGTTTCACTGTAATTCCAGAATGTCATTCTAATACACGAGGAATAATGTAGGGCCCAAGATACTGCCCTGTGGCACTCCAAACTCTACAAACTGTAGGTCGCTCGTATCTGTGCCAACACGAACACACTGTTCACGCTTACTCAAGTAGTTACAGAACCAACTCTGAGCAATTTCTCTCACTCCCAAGGCACTCAGCTTGCCAGGCAAAATTGGAATAGAGACGGTGTCAAATGCTTTAGCCAAGTCAATAAAGACACAAGAGAGGGGGTGTTATAAGTTTAACGTGTCTGTCTGTGTATCTGTCTGGTATCGTTGCTCCCAAACGGATGAACCGATTTTCGTTTAGTTTTTTTTGTGTCGTAGATTATTTTATTCCGAGTGTTCTTAGCCATGTTTCATGAAAATCTGTTCAGCCGTTTGAAGATCTCTCATCTCATCAATATCGTTGATCTCATCGAAGATCATCAGCTCTTTTCTAGTTGATGAGGGGATCTGACTAACTTCCCTAAGTCCGATCGATTCGAAATTCGGTACCGTGTTACTTCAATGATATTGAAAGTATATGTTAAGGTAACCATGACCTGGTCAGCCGTTAAAAGATCATCAGCTCTTTAATAGTTGATGAGGGGATCTGACTACCTTCTCTGTCCTATTGATTCGAAATTTGGTACCGTATTACTTCAATGATATTGAAAGAACATGCTAATATTTAACCTAACCTTAGAGTAGGTAGTCAAAACGTTAATCTAATAAATTAAAACTAATATGATATCTAGTACCTAACTAAGTTACTAACTCAACTAACTAATCACTATAAATACCTTCCTAATATTTATACCTACTTTTAAAAGAACAAAATAAAAGTAAAATTTAAAATTTAAAAAACTTCCCTGACACAAAAAATAAACTCTAAAACTAACAAATAATATTTTAAACCTATTATAATTATTATCGTCACATATATTATGTAAGTTCAAATATTTTTATTTTCCAAGCGTCGTCGTCGCAGATTGCAACAAAAGAGTTTACTCCGAAAAATTCGCAAAATCGACACAACCGTCAACGTCGTCTGCCCTCACGTGTCTGCCCGTTCGGGTCGCCGCACTTGGTGACGCCCACCCCCGCGCCGCATACCGCACTCCGACAGAGTTCACTCTGACACCGAGCTCGCCGCGCGCGGCTTTACGTAGAGCGTAGACTATGCATGAAACTTAAGATCGCTCGTACCTATATGTAATTCGTAATAATTAATTAGCTGTTGTTGGAAAAATACTTTATAAACTTAAGGGGTCCCCCGACACGACGACGCTTGGAAAATAAAAATATTTGAACTTACATATGTGACGATAATAATTATAATTGGTTTAAAACATTATTTGTTAGTTTTTAGAGTTTATTTTTTATGTCGGTGGGTTTTCAAAATTTTTATTTTTTTATGGTATGGACAAAAACTACTTGTCTTGTGATAGATAGAAGATAAAAATGGTTTGGACGATTCAAAACTTACGCACTCATTTTTATGTTTTATAGTTAAGTTTGAATAAAAAAATATATTTTGTCTTATAACTTTGATCAGAATAACAGCCGTTTTTATATTCGCTAGATGTTATAATGTACTTTCGATCTTTTGTTAGATCACTGCCTTTCTTTATAATGCCATTCAATATTGCGAAAAGGACATAAGCAAACAACAGCCCCATGGCGCTAAAAATGCCGCCTGAGGTAACCAGCAAACTCTTCAAGAAGGCCTATGCAAACCATTACGGGAAGATCTTCATTCATCATCATCATCATCGACTCATTTTATGTCCACATTTTTCACTGATGCTTCGCTCCTATTGGTCGCAGCGTAATGTTATATAGCCTAAAGCCTTCCTCGATAACTGGACTATCCAACACAAAAAGAATTTTTCAATTCGAACTAGTAGTTCCTGAGATTAGCGCATCAAACAAATCAGTTCATCAAACAAACTCTTCAGCTTTATAATATTAATATAGATATAGTAGATGAAAGTTTGAAGTCCACATACAATATTCATGAAAAATTTATAGATTCAATATTTAATAATCATACAACCACTTAATTAGAATACTCATAATATACATTAAAAAAACAAAACTATCTAAATTTCAATCATAAAAAGAGTATGGGGCACGAGCCTTCCCTATGGATGGATTTGGAGAACGGGCTATAAACCACCACGCGGGCCCAGTGCGGATTCGTGGTTGTTAACGACTGCTAATGCAGCCGGGACCAACGGCTTTACGTGCCTTCTGAAGCACGGAGGAGCTCGAGATGATAAATTTTTGGTTACCCATCCGATGACTGGCCTTTGCTAAAGTTGCTTAACCTCAGCACTCGCAGACCAGGCGCGTCGAGATATTCATTGGATATCGTCACGATACTTAACGGAATCCCGAACGAACGTCATAAACTTCTCATAATGCTGTAACTATGATTGTAGCAAATTGTGCCATGATAGGCTGTAGTCATCGCTTTCCAACTTGCGAACCTTTAAGGTCATATGCCACTGCTGCTTACAGCTAATGGCTTAAAGTTGTTTTTGCTTTGATAAAAAGAAACATCTAGACATAATACCGAGACTTGTTTAGCTATAGTTGATGAGAGCTCTATTACATCTGTGGTTCCTAGTTTTATCGACTGCACCAGTTTCTTCGGAAACACTGAAAAGAAGCAAATTGAAGTCACGACTTGGCGGAATCGTTTATCACATGCATTTGCGATGAGGTACAAACTCGCTGGGCACATAGTTAACACGTAAAACGGTAACATTCATTTGACTTCAGTGAACAAAGAAAGAAAGTTTTTTTTGACTCTGTTTTATGAGGCGCAGATCGCCTCGGTGGTCGAAAGGCATGATGTCCGGAGGTCGTGGATTCATTGCTCAGAAAAGCTTAAGGGTGTGCCGTCCATAAGTGACAAGTGTCATATGTTTTATTTGAAATGTCGTCGTCCATATTTATTTGATGCAGCGCGGCCATACTAATTTTGTATGGGGAATTTAAGGAGCTTAATAAAAAATAATTATTTAAATAACCTCTTTTAAAACATAGATTTGCATTTTACAAGCAAACCAAACCGATTTAAGCATCTAAATTTTCTTAGTAGGTTAGTCTAAACACACACTTCAATATGCAAGTTCATTTTTTTAAAATAATTTGTAGTTTTAATTTGAAGGAAAAAAACAATTTTTTCGAAACGGGACGCAAACGCTCCGTATTAGATTAATTGTTTAGCGGTGCGTCGCCTTAAGTGTGTTTCGGATTTTTCGATGCATAGTCCAAGTTAGTGAACCGCATTTGGCAAGTGTGGTGATTAAGCCAAACTCATCAATTGAATCCACCAAAAAAGTTATGTAAAAACTTATTCAAATTTAAGTTGCTGATTCTTAACATACCTGCTAGTTTCAGGGTGTACTCACCCTGGTTTATTATTTTCAATGTTATATTTGCTTTGCCCCTTAGTACATAGGAAACACATCAATATGCCTGTAAATGGCCTGGATTATATTGAATAAACGATTTGACTTTTTTTACGACGATTGACGGTTTGATTTTAATTTTGATGATACATATATAAGCGCGATTCTTGAGACGCTTCTTAACATCACATTACCGGCTTGTTGTATGTCCCTACTGCTGGAGCACGAGCCTTCCCTATGAATGGATTGGAGGTTGTTTGTTAATGACTTTTAACGATTTCCAAAGAACTAACATTTTTCATTTCTAGCTCATTCTGCTCTTACCAGCCACCGCCCGAAGATATAAGATATTGCGACCTTCTTATACTTACTTAAAGTGATTATACTGTGGAGCTGCCACGTTCCCGGTGACTAAATGATTGTGCAATTTTTCTTGAACACTTGCGTGAAATGTTCTTTTTCTTTCCTACCGTCGCTACCGCCATCGCCATGAGTCTACATTTTGCATTAATGTTTAACTAGAATTAATGGCGTTTGAGCCGGTGACGGTATGCCGTGGTATCTGAAATAAGCCCTATAATCGATTGAAATATTGTTAAAGTCTGGGAATTTAAGCGTGCCTAATCTTACATACCTACTTGCTTACATAAAAAATTAAGAGGATTTTCTAAATTAGATGAACCAGCGACAATAATTGAAGAACAAGACTTGTCAACCTTTTACGTGTGCGTGTTAATAAGTATGGATTCTGTGTTCTGTGGTATGGATGTAAATTGATGACTTTTAATTATATAATCAAATAAAAGTATTTGAGTGAAAGTGATATTATTACTTGTTTTTTCAAAAATGTATACATCCTTCTTGTTTTATATAATATCATTGTACTAGATGACCCGGTGAACTTCGTATCGCCTACATGTATTGGTGAAAACAATGGTCAAAACTTAAACATTATCGGCTTACTCTAAACATTTCTTGGCCAACATCCAAAAATATAACAATTGCTTTCAAATGACGTCGTATGGCGCAACGCATATTGTACAGGAAAATTTCATGCCCACTTTCAAGGTAGTATACCATAATTATTGTTTTAGATAAACTATTAATTTCCCACCCCAGAAACTAATGACCGTAATGGTTGGTGGTGGGACCAATTGTGGCAATTTTACTTTACCACCCCAGCACAACATAATTTATTAGATTCACCGCTGTATTTTAACGCTTTACAATATTGACAAATGGTAGTCATTTCCCCATTTGTTACGGCACAATCATCTATTTCATGCTGAGTCCTCGGCTCCAGGGGAATAGGGTCACCTTCTCTGTTCTCCACTGAAGTAATTCCTGACCGGCGCGTCCACGCCGCGGGGGCTGGGCACTCCTCGCTTCAGTAAGCCGGAGCGAGTGGGTGGCTGAGTTCGGTCAGGAACCTAGTTCCGCGAGGTATAACGCGGCCCCCTGCCCGGGTGGGCGGTGGTGGGTGGGTAACGGGTGAAGACCTTAACGGTGACTGCAGCGGAGAAGATGGGATTCAGTACGGTGTATGTCAGCAGAGGAGGCAACGGATCTGGGGTACCGTAGGCGACAGTAGGGTCCAACCTGAACAAGTCGGCAACCACTGCAACCAAATCGGCTCCACACGTAACGACTCGTCGTTCCTGGGGGTACAGTCGAAGAGGTCGAGAGGGGAACATGGATGCTGGGCAAGTCCATGCTCCCTAAACTGCGTCCCAGGCATGCAGCGCCTGTGGAGAGGCTACTCCACACGTGCCTGAAAAGGCACGGATAACAACACGGGGAGTCGCAGTCACCGGTGATAAGCTTTGCACTAATGGGCGTGTGTGCGGGCGCCAGGGGTGACTCCTGACGGTAGGATAGTCCATCGTGGCTAACTGACCAGTTACCGCCTGCCTTAGCTGGGCAGTCCCCGGCCAATAAGGTACTGGTCCGCCCCTCATCTTGCGCTTCTTTAGGTGTGTGGAGCAGCAGGCATGTCAAAGTGTCTGATACAGGATGGGTATCTAATGCACCTGGCAAAACTCATAACAAAAAATATTTTAACAACCAAACAAACATCTTAAATGTCACAAGATTTGCCACATGGAATGTGAGAACTATGCTCCCTGGAAATGCGACATCAACCACCGACGGTATACCAGAACTCAGGAAGACCACTATCATAGATAGAGAACTTCTCCGCCTTCGCGTCGACGTAGCCGCGCTACAGAAAACCCGTCTTCTGGATGAGGGCAGCATTCGTGAAGACAATTACACCTTCTTCTGGAAAGGAAAAAACGACGGGGAAAGACGTGAGCATGGCGTTCGATTTGCCGTTCGCAACTGCTTGCTAGGATGTATTGAAACACCTTTATGTGTATCCGAACGTATAATGGCACTAAGATTAATGTCAACCTCAGGTTCTATTACCATTGTCACAGCTTATGCACAAACACTAAAAGCCTCTGCCGATGTTAAAGACAACTTCTATGTTGATTTACGCCAGTGTTTGGAAAATGTTCGGTCATCTGACAAACTTTTATTACTCGGTGATTTCAATGCGAGAATAGGAAACAAATCTGAGGACTGGCCAGAATGCATCGGTAATCATGGTACTGGCAAGATCAACGAAAACGGGCAACGCTTGTTGGAACTCTGCGCATCGCTGTCACTTTGTGTGACGAACACCTACTTTAAGTGCAAACCCATTCATAAAGTGTCATGGAAACACCCACGCTCAGGTCATTGGCATCATATAGATTTTATTATCACAAGGAGAAAGGACTTGCGGGACATCCTTAATTCCCGTACTTATCACAGTGCTAACTGCAACACTGATCATTCCTTAGTTATGGTTAAATCGCGTCACACTCCAAAGAAAATTCATTCAGCTAAGAAAGCGCCTCGGAAAGTTGCACTGAACACCGCAGCTATGCTGGATAAAGACTTATGTCAAGACCTAGGAAAGCTATTTGAGCATAAACTTAGCAAGGAAATTTTGGAAACAGCTACAAGCGCTGAAGAGATGTGGCAGCTGATAAAGAAAGAAATAACGCAAGCATCAAAGAAGGTGTTCGGCAAGAAAGGAAAGATGGCTAGTGACTGGTTTGCTGAGTACGAACACATTTTGCTCACATAGATCTCTTAAACAACCACAGGGATCCTGCTAAACAATGCGCATACAGGGCAGCTAAAGCAGAAGTACAACGCACCAGTCGTAGTTGCGCTAATGAGTACTGGGTTAAACTCTGCCAGTCTATACAACAATGTCGGGACGTAGGAGACTTTGGGGGTATGTACCGGGGAATAAAATTCGCAATCGGACCAACTAAGCTTTAACGTGCCGCAATAAAAGATCAAGATGGTAACCCGATTTCAAACAAAAATGAGGAACTCGTAAGGTGGGCACAACATTACTCAAACCTGTACTCCCAAGAAGTTTCCATACACCCCGACGCATTAGCTAATTTCAGTTCTCGACCCTTGATGGCTGAGCTTGACGACCCTCCTACAGTTGATGAATTCCTTGAAGCTCTCCAGAGTCTGAAACTAGGTAAAAGTACAGGTCTCGATAACTTACCTGCTGAACTCGTATAACTCGGCTGCGTTTCCTATCCCCTGTACGTACTCTTATTGCGCTGTTGGGAAGAGGGATCCATTCCTCAAGATATGAAAGACGCTGACATCATTACCTTATATAAAGGCAAAGGAGATAGAGGTGACTGTAATAACTACAGGGGTATATCCTTGTTAAGCATTGCGGGAAAGGCATTTGCAAAAGTTGTTTTGCGAAGACTGGACATTTTAGTCACTCAAATTTACCCAGAATCTCAGTGTGGATTTAGAGCTGGCTTTTCGACCACTGACATGATATTTACTCTTCGGCAACTCCAAGAAAAGTGCCGCGAACATCGTGTACCGCTGTACATAGCCTTTGTCGACCTCAATAAGGCATTTGATACTGTGATTAGGGAAGGGCTTTATGAAGTACTGCACAGAATAGGTTGCCCTCCAAAACTACTGTCACTCATTGGGTCCTTCCATGACAGCATGAATGGCTCAGTCATATTTGACGGCAAAAGATCAGCGCCTTCTTGCGTAAATCGTGGAGTCAGGCAAGGCTGCGTGCTAGCACCTACTCTCTTTGGTATCTTCTTCTCGGCCTTCTGACTGCGTTTGAGGATTGTGACGTCGGAGTACATCTGCATACAAGAAAGGATGGAAGACTGTACAACATTAGTCTTCTCAAATCAAGAAACAAGCGTCTAGACCTAATTGCTAGAGATCTTTTGTATGCGGATGACGCTGCACTAGTTGCAAACTCTGAAAGCGAGCTACAGGAGCTAGTGGCGCGATTTGGACACGCTTGTCGGCTGTTCTCTATGAGCATTAATACCAAGAAAACTGTCATCATGGTGCAAGTCATAAACCAGTCTCCAAGAATCACACTCGGCGATGCTATTCTTGAGGTTGTAGAGCATTTTTGTTATCTTGGCTCTACAACTACCCATTCACTATCTAATGACAAAGAGATAGATACTCGGATTGGCAGAGCATCAACTGCTTTCGGAAAGCTTTTTGTACGCGTATGGAGGAACTGTAAGCTCAGTACGTACACCAAAGTTCTTGTTTACCAGACCTGCGTCTTAAGTATATTGCTGTACGCTTCAGAAATGTGGACCACATACTCAAAACAAGAACGCAAACTTAACGCTTTCCACATGCGCTGCCTGAGAACTATACTTGGAGTCACTTGGGAAGACAAAATGAGCAACGAGGTAGTACTATGCAAAACGCGCTGCTGCAGCATAACCGCTATGTTAAAGCAGAGGAGACTTCGCTGGCTGGGTCACATACATCGCATGGACCTCGAGAGACTACCACGTCAAGTTATGTTGGGTCAAGTGGCGGACGTAAAGAGACCTGTCGGGCGTCCTACTTTAAGATACAAAGATTCCTGCAGGCGTGACATGGTCAGTTTTGGTATTCAGCCCGACGGTTGGGAGAAACGCGCTGAATTGTGACCTGAATGGCACCAGGACATTAAAACCGGAACCAGGAAACATGACGAAGACTGGTTGGAGAAACTCAATCAAAAAAGGCTTCGTCGTGCCCTATCACCTCCTGCGGACTAACGTTTTGTGTGCGACCGATGTGGCAAGAAATGCCGTGCAGCTATAGGGCTTTATAGCCATCAACGGCGATGAAGAAACCCGTCGAACCACTAGCGCTGCAACAATCATCTGCAACAGATGCTGTGGCCAATGATGAATGGAATGCTACTCGTTCCAGGTGTACAGGAACACTGCGGAACTGAACGTCTGCGGAATCGCTCTATTTCATTGTGTCGTGCACTTGTGCTCGCTGTTGTTGTGTTTGGTGAGCCTGAACTCGTTCCATTCTAAGCCTATCTACTTCATTATTATTCACTGTGCCCAATGAACGCAATTCTGCCATACAAACGAATGTTGTCATTACCTGTCTCTCGCTGGTCGTCTGTGTGGTTTACACGTGAGTTAGCTCGTCGCACATTTGATTGACTTCGACGACCTAAGTCAGGTCCTCTTCTCCTTGGCATTTTAAAACAATAACAGTAATACAATAAATAAAGTTGTCGCGCACTGACAAACTGATGATAGATTTTAATAATCGTCTGAATTTTTTTTTTTACGACAACCAACTTTCACTTTTACACATTTCTATTTCTGAAACAGAACTGATTTGTATTCCAACAAAACATACCAAAGAGATCGGACCTCATGTTGGTTTAATGCTTTATGGACCTAATACTACAGCTATGAAACATACACAATACACACCTGGGACTTCTTGGCGGGAAAATGAAGAGTCATGTCTGCGGTTTTGTTTTCTTTTCTAAAATTTGTGTTATGTCGAATATTAATGTGAAATAATAGTGGATTATTAACCGTTAAGTGTTCGTGAGTGTGCATGAGTGTCGGCAAATGAAACAAAACAATGCAACGGCACTTTTCAAATTCTCTCAAGAAGTCTGCGTGAGGACTTAGTATGAGTACCCCTTGAGTATCTCAGTATAGATGTGGGGCTCCACATCTATACTGAGATACTCAAGGGGTTTGGGGAAATATCATTTCTCACTTCTTATTTCTATTAACATTCATCATAATTATCAGAAAGGAAATGTTGTTTATTTGTGTATTACTTGTAAGAATAATTACTTTGACACTGGCTAAATGTGCTAATTGCACGAAGCCATCAAATACAGGGAAAAAAATACACACCTATAAATAATTGACAACCAACCAAGTGACAAAAGACATCAAATGTTTTACAGCTAGGAATATTTTGTTGTACGAACCGCTTTGACAGTTTCCATGACAACGAAATAGTCAAATAATTTTGTATTGGAAAATTAAATTGTCGTTTTTAGTATTTTTCGTTACTTATTATTTATGTTTCTCACCGCTTAAATCTTCCCTGAACTTCTACAAATATATCAAAATCAAAATTAGCCAAATCGGTCCAGCCATTCTCGAGTTTTAACCCGACAAACGGACAGCAATTGATTTTTATATGTATAGATACATCTTTATATCAGTTTTGATTGACAAAGTAACGAAAATGTTTATTTATTTACACTCCTAAAAATATGTAGAACAAAGTAGAACTAGCAGATTAAAATATATTGTATTTGTTTCTGTTTTGACATGAAAATGCGCTCAATTCAATTTCCTGAAAGATGGCTCTCGCTACGATTTAGCCTATACCTAGTCAAAGGATTTAGCCAGCACTCGACTAGAGCAAATCAAAGCGTTTTGGCTAGTGTTGTTGCGATAGCGATAGTCTATCGATAGTATCCTGATACTATGAGTGCCCCTTTTTTCGCATAACATTTTCTGTCCTAATATCGAATAGCATAAAATGTTTATGTTCACTTCGCATAATGGTTTTTTGGCATAATGGTCTTTACGCATAATGTATTCTTTGGCATAATTATTAATTGCCCTAATTGTGTTAACCATAACTTTGTTATCCATAAATTTTAAAGTCATAATATCTAAACGCATGTTTATGCGTTTAGATATTATGACTTTAAAATTTTTGTAGTTTTACAGAAGTAGTAGGTAATTATTATACCGAGATGAGAAATGAAACTAATACGATAAATCAAAGTGTGTAATGTCCGATAAATCAAAGTGTGTAATGTCATTGTCATACGCATTTCGAAATTATGAATTATAATTTTATGCGACCCATATGGACCTTTTTACTTTTGCTCTAATCCTGTAGGTCACGTGTTATTTTTTTTTATTAGACAACAGAAATACTAGCTACTTTAAGTAAAAAAAACATTTGACAATTCAGAACTTTTTATTGGCTTGACCAGCTGAAACAAAAATAAGACTTGGCAAATTAATCGAAACAAAATTGGGACTTGACTAATTATTACTTTTGCATCGCATTGCTTTAAAATTTAAGGAGTTTTACTTGTGAACGTTCCGTACATTATGCTTAAATATCGTTATACGATAAACCATTATGCTTTAAAAACAGTCATACTATCGATAATCCTATCGAAACTATCAACCTTTTACGATACCATCGATGCTATCGATAGTATCGATTGATAAAAATAAGTAATACTATTGCTAAAGATCAATAGTATCGATAGTATCAGCAAAAAAGCAATTGATAGTATCGATAGTATCGATAGTTGTTTCATATCGACAGTCGAACGTTTTTCGATACAATTGCTTGCTCATCAATTCAAATTCAAAATCATTTATTCAGTTTAGGCTACAAGTAGCTCTTGTGAATGTCGCTATGCCATCGGTTCGTAAGTCCAATCTAGGCGGGAGATCTTGTACTGAGAAGAACCGGCAATAAACTCAGCAAGTGTCCAGCTCCATTCTCCCTTACAGCGTCAAAAAAAATATATTGGAAAATGCCCTATCATAGCAGGACACTTTCCATTACAAATAAACACAAAAAATATAAATAAATAAATAAATAAATCGTTTATTTGCACAAAACATGGTATAAAATGATAACATTAAACAATAAAAGGTGCTCATGTTTCGCTAATAAAATAGCATGCAAATAGTTACAATGTTAATGATATTCATTTTTATTTTATTACATTACATGGAATCAAGATTGCAATAATAAATAAATGTCTAGAATCAAAATTTCAATAAATTATACACTCGGCGTCAAAAAAATCGCACCTCTTAGAAAATCACTTTCAAATGTCATTTACTCTTGATATGCACATGCAGTCGCATTAATTATGATTTTATTTACAAGGTTACTTAATTAACTTAATAAAAAACATTACTTTTCATTATCAAATAAAACCTAATGCAACAAATAAAGTGTCACAAAAATTCGATGCAAATTTTGCTACCCGTGAGAGTTGCTAGTTGCGCTTCCTTTGTGGGTATAAAACGGTCAACACGGGTTCAATGTGGGTCATTCGCTATTCAACCGTTGAAGAGGACACACGCACAGATTTTGATGGATACCACAGCTGATAAAGCCGCTCAAGTGGTTGCACTACTGCAATCAGGGGTGCGGCAGTGTGATGTCGCCCGGCAACTGAACCTGAGCCGTTATTCCGTTCGAAGAGTGTACCAGCGCTTCATAGAGACCGGTGGCTATATCCGCAGACACGGTTCGGGTAGACGTCGCTGCACTTCGGAAAGAGACGACCGGTTCGTTGTGTCGAACTCTTTGAGAAATCGTTTCTCCAACGCTGTTGAGTTGCAACAGCAGCTCCAGGCAGTTCGCAGACGCACCGTAAGCGTATCTACGGTTAGAAGAAGATTGAAGGAGAAGAAGATAGCGGCCCACAGAGCTGCTACGGGTCCAAAATTGACTGCAGCGCATCGGCGAGCCCGCTTGCAGTTTGCTCGTGACCACGTCGATTGGACCCTTGAGCAGTGGAGAGCTGTTCTCTTCTCAGACGAGACGCGAGTGTGTCTTTTCTGCAACGACCGACGGAGAAGAGTATACCGGAGGCAGGGTGAACGTTTCGCCCAAGCCTGCATCCAGGAGACGGTGGAATATGGTGGCGGATCCTGCATGTTCTGGGGCGGTATGTCTGCTGCCGGCAAAACCGACCTTGTCTGCGTCTCCCGGACTGGAGGTGCTCGCGGACAAGGGTCGCTGACTGCTCGCCGCTATGTCACTGAGGTCCTGGAAGTGCATGTGGTCCCCTTTGCCGAATCTTTTGGCGAGGGGTTCACATTAATGCACGACAACGCTCGCGCTCACACTGCAGGCATCGTGAGCGACTTCTTGCAGAGGTCCCAAATCTCTGTGATGCAGTGGCCAGCGCGAAGTCCGGATCTGAATCCAATAGAGCACCTCTGGGACCATCTTAAACGTAAGGTTCGATCTCGGGATCCAGCTCCTTCGACTCTACAGGAGCTCCAAGACGCGGTGATTGAAGAATGGGGGCTTATCCCTCAAGAAGAGCTCCTGAAGTTGGTGAGGTCCATGAGGGACCGTATGGAAGCCGTGATCAGGGCAAGGGGGGGTAACACTAGATTTTAAGTTAATTTTAAGACACTTTTTGTACATTTTTCTTTGTAAATTATCTGTTGTTAATTAGGACTTAATTAAGGATTTTTATTATTTTATTAATTTTAATGTTGTTTGTATAATTATAATTAAACAGAAAGTTAAATTTAATTGTTTTTTGATACTCCTTTTTGTTACCTTTCTAATGATACCCAACACTATCCTCTACATAAGGTTTAAGAATTTTTAAAGATGATTTTTAAAAGGTGCGATTTTTTTGACGCCGAGTGTATGTCCGTAAAAATCCAGCTAGTTGTCAATAAATTCCTTAATACTATAAAAATTTTTGTCATTAAGCCATTCAGTTTACCTATTAATTATTATATAACCACAACATGTAAAAAAACAAAAAAATCATAAAAGGTAATATAGCTGGTAATTACATAGGTCATCTATCACATCATATCATTAGATTACCAATACTTAAACACGCTAGTCACGCGATATCGTGCAATACTCGGGTGCAACATTTTACATTGATGGTAACTAAAATTATTATCGCTACAAAGTACCATATTATCAACCTACCTCATGTAAAGTGCGAGATTGTGAGTTGAAGTTTTTGTTGAGTGATTGGAAATTTTACAACAACTTAATCTCAAAATGGGGAATTCAAAAATGAAATCTCCTATATGGCTGCATTTTCAAAAAATAGATGACGAAAAAATTATGTGCAAATATTGTTCTGGAACATTGTAAAAATGCATCAACCATGAAAGATTTCGTTTTATTCCCACTCGATAGTATCGAAAATTCGTCGATAGTTACTAAAGCAAAATCATCGATACTATCGAAACGCGTCGATAGTTTACAGATAGTATCCATAGTATCGACTATTTTAACGCAATACTATCGATAGTATCGTATCTCGATAGTATCGATATCAACGATAGTATTGACCAAGTTCAATAGTATTACCTAATTTTCACTATCGATACTATTGATAGTATCGATAGTATCGCAGCATTTCGATATTTTCGATAGGACTATTCGCGCTATCGACTATTTTTCAAGGTCAACTATCGATAGTGAAACTATCGCTATTGCAACAACACTAGTTTTGGCATGACAGACAGTTGTGACATTATTTCTCTCTCTGTGTCTCTGACAGCATGATATTACTTTGAATCCGGAGTAGCGAAGGTATCTGGCGCATAGAGCCTTGATTACGTACTCATTTAATTTGTGTTTCTATTAGAATTTCTATCCGTATGTCTTCTTATTTTATCTCATATATTAGGTTGGGGAAAAAATCTTTTCGCTTATAGTATGTATGAACTTGTTTTAAAATCTCTTTGGCTATACTATTTGTATCTGGCTGGTTTTGGTATCATTAAACGTTTAAATTTTAAAGAAGATAATTCCAAATTCAAATTAGGAAAATGTGTGGTTTTTATTTGTTTTTCTTACTTGAAGATGAGTGAATCTAATGAAGAAATTAGATACATTTTAAAATTTTACTATAAAAAGGTAAAAATGCAACCCAAGCCGTGAAAAAAATTTGCGATGTTTATGGACTTAGTGCAGTGTCTGTGAGAGTAGCACAAATTTGGTTTAAGCGTTTTCAATCCGGAAATTTTGATGTCATAGATGCACGTCGCTCTGGTCGCCCTTTTACGGATAAAATGGATACCCATTTTTGAAAAAGTGGAGCAAGATCGTCATATCAGTAGTTACGACGTAGCTGAAGAACTGGGAATTGACCACAACAGTTTTGGCGCATTTGAAAAAAAACTTGGTACACAAAAAAGCTCGATATTTGGGTACCTCACGAGCTCACTGAAAGAAATCTAATGAACCGTGTACTTATTTGCGATTATTTATTACGACGTAATGAAACCGAACCATTTTTGAAAAAGCTGATAACTGATGCTGAAAAGTGGATCTCGTACGACAAGACCGTGCGAAAAAGGTCGTGATCAAAGGCCGGTCAGGCTTTACAGACTGTGGCGACACCCGGGTTAACTCGCAACAAGGTGATGCTGTGTGTGTGGTGGGATTGGAAGGGCATTATTCATTATGAGCTGTTACCACCAGGCAGGACCATCGATTCTGAACTCTACTGCGAACAACTGATGAGATTAAAACAAGAAGTTGAGAGAAAGCGGCCGGAATTAATCAACAGAAGGTGTGTGGTTTTTTATCATGCAGAGCTTTAGCCACTCAGCAAAAATTAAGAGAGTTTGGCTGGGAGAAGTTAATGCATCCGCCGTATAGTCCTGACCTCGCACCTGTTTTTCCACCTGTTTCGGTCTCTTCAGAATTCTTTGGGCAGTGTCAGGTTAACATCACGAGAGGACTGCCAAAACCACTTGTCGCGGTATTTTGATCAGAAGAAGATTTCTATAGCAATGGGATCATGTCCCTACCTACAAGATGGCAAAAAGTGATCGAACAAAATGGCACCTACATACTTTAGTTAAATGTAAATAAACTATATTAAAAATGATTTTAATTTTCTTAAAAAATGCGAAGAAACTTTTTTCCCAACCTATTATATTTCATCATATTTATGTAAACATCTATACTAATATTATAAAGCTGAAGAGTTTGTTTGTTTGTTTGAACGCGCTAATCTCAGGAACTACTGGTTCGAATTGAAAAATTCTTTTTGGGTTGGATAGTCCATTTATCGAGGAAGGCTTTAGGCTATAAAACATCACGCTGCGACTAATAGGACCGAAGCATCAGTGAAAAATGTTGCAAAAACGGGAACAAGAGCCTAAAAATTAAAAATGCTGCCGAAAGTCACTATTCCACGCGGACGTAGTCGCGAGCACAGCTAGTATATAATAAACGTTTTCTATCATTTGTATAAAATATGTATGTAATTGTGTTTATTTTTTCATTATACGATCTTATGTACACGCGCACACACAACACTACAGTCACACTCACACACTATAGGCCCTGTCAGAATACCAGGGTCGTTGTGGTGGTGCATGTTTCTCAGCACCGCAACGGCACAAGCTGAGGCAGGCTCCTAGTTGCCCTTCACACACATTCATCCTTCCTTATTGTTGTTTAATTAATATTGCCTTTATTGATTTTTTCTCATATAAATTTACATTTTTAAATATTTTCTAAAAACAATATAAATAAAACATTTAAAAATATAAAAATAGGGGTTCGCCAGCATCGGGACCAGGTTCCAAGCTACCGGTGGTTAGGTACAGAGACAGGAACCTCCTCACAATGCGTGCCGTATCGAGGAGAACTGCCTTCTGAATCTGGCCCTTGATCCAGCCGCCTAACAAGAGCCTCATTAGATGTTGATCGAGGCTCGTGGCCATCAGACCGTTGGCTGTAACAACAATCGGTAGGTACGATGACAGCCGAATCCTCATTCCACATGTCGACGACCTCGTGTGCTAAGTCAAGATATTTGATTTGTTTCTCTTTTCCAGCTTTCACGAGGTTCTCGTCATGGGGAATGGTGATATCGAAATTATTAGTATTATAATTTTTTTTAAATTTCTTATTGATTATTTTTTTCTGTTATGTCTGTGTGATCGTCAATAAATAATTTCTTATTCTTAAAATATTTTTAATTGACAAAAATATATTTTTAGAAAGTTTATGTAAGAGTGAAATAAGCTCTATACAATTCTTAAACGATAACAGAACAAACAAAATTACAATATGGTCACCCATCCGGGCATTTTAAAAGTTGCTTAGTATGCACCCATCGCACTCCCGTTCGGGTGCAACCCTGCTCCATCGAGTTTTTTTATATTATATTTAAATATTACAATCATAAAGGTTGTAAAACCAATAAGGTTTACTCAACCTCCTTCCAATTAAGAACGTACGTAGGTAACAACATCAACCTCCTTAAACCTTAACATTCGAACGAAAACTCCTAGAACACCGAGCGCACGTATGTGACCAACTGCACTTTCCTTTGCCACCATAGAAAATCACGACACCAATTTTCTCCATTTACGTAGCTCCTACGCGCCATATCAGTAAATTAGGGGTGGTTCCGTAGAAATATTTTTACCGCGCACCGGACACAATATAAAGGCGCTGTCCCACTGCGTCGCTCGGTCACGCTACGCACGTTGACTTAGCTTCACGTTGTATGAAAATGTAAAAATAACGTCTACTGCAACCCGGGAACTGGTTACGCACGAATACGTTGTTTGTTCGTCATGGCTAAACGCGTGCTCTGAACGGACATGTTACCCACGGAGCTAAATGCTGTGCACGCTATACACGCTGCACACGGAAGCGTGCATAAACTATGCATTTCAACTGCGCTACGCTACAGTTGTACATAGTGAGCGAGCTACCCTCTCCCGCGTTCCTTGGCTGCGCTTAACGCTCTCCTGGACAGTAGCCCTGATAGTGGTTTGTTTGAAGGATGGAAGGGAATCTTACTTGATAGCTTGCGGTTTTGTGAGAAGATGCATGTATGTTAATGTAATTCTTAATGTACCTTATTTTATTTCTTTTGCATCTTAATAGGGTAGTTTAGCTAGATTTCGGCCATTTAAGCAAAGTTTCGTATTCAGATCGATTTTTTTCCACGATAGAGAAACCAAAAATAAACAAACAAAATATTTTTATATCATAAAACTAACACAATTTCCATAATTGTAAGCTATATTGAGGAAATCTTTATCATTTATTTATAAAAAATATATATATCGAGAGGTGGTGATTTAGCCAGTTCTCGGCCACCTATTTCAGTCTACGGCCGCTTATTATATGAGTTTTCGGCCAGTATTTAGTTATTTTTAAAAACTCTTATTTCTATGGCAATATGTCCCTTTTTTAAATAAAACGAAAATAAAATAGTTTTAATAACTAAATATATATAAACTAAAAAATGGAAAATTCTTCCTCATTTTCTTCTTTCTCCATTTTTCTTTCTCCTTCTCTCAATTTTTTAAATTCTTTTTCTATCTACACTCCCATAAGTTTCACTTTTTTCTCAATAAATCATGGCCGAAAAACCAATTTAGTCAACCCGATTTTCGGCCATCTTGTTTATAATGGCCGATTTTAAAAGAGCTAACTTTCGGCCGTCAGTGACACTTTTAAATTAAGTAGGTAGCTTCCGAATGAATCAAGTGTGAAGGAGTTCTTTTAGACTAGAATCTTAATGAATAAGAGAGACATTTGAATAAATTGATTTACTAGTATTTTCTACAGTTTTTATAACTGACCGAAAAATAACCTAAATGTTCTTAGTTCTCGGTCATTTCGTTACATTTAGACCGAAAATTAGATTTACTAAGTTCCTCTCACAGCCACCATGATACACAAGAATTAAAATTGATTTTATGCAGGAAATCAGTTAATAAACGTGCGGCCGAAATCTAACTCCATAAATCAGAACACATTGGAAATTATATCTTAATAACATGATTCGATAAAATGTTATTATTCAGTTTACCACTGAACAACAACATTCAGTGGTAGAGTAATCAAATTAATATCATAGGATCGGTGTCAGATTTTGGCTAGGTGGCCGAGAATCAACTGGCTCATCAAAATTGTATCTAGTTATCCGTCCACTTAATAATCACTAAATTTACTAAATTATTATGGATATTTCATCGAAATAACATCAGTTTAACCTATTAACAGTACACCCATAGTAATATGTTTGTGGACAAATCAATACACAACAATACATACCTTGCAAAAAATTGGCGCGCACTATTTTTTTCTCTTTTTTTGTTTTTTTGGCACACGTTCACACTGCTTGACTTTTGTGGGTGAACTGACGAAACAAATGCATTGCTACTAAAGTACTTAGTTACGTTACATAGACATCATTAGAATCTTTGCGGTGACAAAGGTTTTTTTTTGGGCGTGTTTTATTTTCTTATTATTTGGTAAAAACTGTGTGCTGGCCGAAAACTGAAGGTGGCCGGCAAACCGGCTATGTTACCCTATATTCAATTATTGCAATTGATTATGTAACCGTTTCAATAAATAAATAAATACATATCCATGTATAGTATAGTGTAGTGTAGTATAGTATATAGTGCTGCAGTGGAAGCGTCGACCAACGCTGTCAAGCAAACGGACCCACCGTCACGCTGCTCATTGCGTCGCGTACCATGAGTAGCGTGCGGCGCAGTGAGACAGCGCCTTAACATCCAGTAAGACATGGTAAGACCGCCCGCCAGTAAATGGAGTGGATTTTGCGCTGCCTCGTTAACTGCTGACTTAGGGACCAAGACATAAGACCTTGCACTCCTTTTTTGTTGCTTTTCACTTTGGCCCGCCGGAACACGGTGCAACAACGCTTAAAATACAAAATTGTTGTTTCAATTTTGCCAAGTTAATTTATCCCCGTGTTTTTTTTTATAGCGTAACTTGCTTCAGGGGTTTCATTTGAAGTTTCATTCTGGTACAATATAAGAATTTAATTAAAAATAATATATGTTTAGTTTAACTCGTCCGCCGGTTATACGTAAGTACATCGTAATCGTTAAACATTAACTCTAGCTTCTCCATTTTTCTGAAAGTACGGTAAACCATTGGTTCTCGGTTCATTAATGCCCATCAATCCGGATTGAGTAACTAATCTACTTCTAGCACCATCTAGAGAAATATTAGTTATTAGTTAATAATATAATTAGGAAAATTTACTATTTGTGTTAACCAATAAAGTGCTTATTTCAAAAAGAAAAATGTCATAAATAGAACTGTCTTCACTCTAAGTTCTCCTTGGTTTTGACAAAACTGTTATGTATGTTCTTTTAACGGTCTGAATACTACCTGGACCCTATTAGAATAACGAGATCCTTGTAGGTGAAAAATATCCAAAGCGACCCAATGGAGGTTCACACTTAAGATTTGGAGGTCCTTCCAGTTTCGGGAGAGGCGAGGGTTAACCCAAAACTCAGTTGGCAGTGAAAATGAAGAGCTAGGATAACACTTGAAAGAACTTTGTGTAATATAAATAGACAATATAGACGAAACAAGTAATTTATTTATAAAAATATGTAATACCAAAAATAAATTTACAGATCTACTTGCGTTTATTTTATACATTCGTTTTAAAAGTAGTTTCATTTCAATGTGTAACGTTCGCGTCAACATTAAAAAAATATATATTATATAAACATACCTACTAGCTGACCCGCAAACGTTGTTTTGCCAATTATTTTTAGGGAATTTGTAGGAAAAAAAACTAACTTATTGTAAGTGTGTGTGGAAGTGGTATATGAGTGAAAGAGGCATGGAGCGCTATGAACGATGACGGAATATAAAAATAACAAAACACTAAACATTTATTTTTTTACTTTATTATAATTTAATTATTATAATTTGAGGAGCTCGGTGGCGCAGTGGTAAACGCGCCCGGTCTGCGAGTGCTGAAGTTAAGCAACTTTTGCAGGCAGGCCGGTCATCGGATGGTTGACCAAAAGTGTATCATCTCGAGCTCCTCCGTGCTTCGGAAAGCACGTAAAGCCGTTAGTCCCGGTTGCATTAGCAGTCGTTAATAACCACCAATCCGCACTGGGCCCGCGTGGTGGTCTAAAATCCCCTTCTCCCTATCCATCCATAGGGAAGGCTCTTGCCCCAGCAGTGGGGACATAAAATGAGCTGATGATGATTATAATTTATACCTATATAGTATATCTTGATTACGACAATAACACTAACAAACAATATCAATCCATTAATGCAACACTGTGTACAATATTTTTTGTTAGCCTATCTTTAGCTAAGACAAACAAACTGGATGGTTTGCTCACTCGAGAGCATGCCGCGTATAATTTTCCGTGTGAAAAACATGGTGTGCTCAAATCTAAGCCACAAACAGACATCGTTTGGCCTTGGGACTTATTGATAGTCAATCCTACTCCGTGCTGTTTACTGGGTGAGAAGTGACACCGGTAGACGCCTGGCGGAGACAACTGATCGATCGAGCTGGAGTCGGAGGAGTATGGCAATGAGACACGAGAATTTTATATATGTCCCACTGCTGGGCAAAGGCCTCCATCATTGAAATCAAGTCATCGCTACAATGGATGGGCAATAGGTCACTCAACACGCTTGCCAAATGCGGGTTGGTGATCACAAACCCGGGCTATTATAATAAAAATAATAATCATTTATTTCAGGCTACAAATAAGGTACAGATAGTAAATTACACAGGCACATATAAAAGATACCTTACAGAATAACATACATACAAATTATATATCAAACTAAAACACGTATTGACATCACGCTAAGTCGGAATGAGCAATGTTACCTCAAAACATATCGGAACAACCAATGTTAGTGACATTGTTTTAGTAAGAATTTCCCGTTTCATTAAAAAGGGCTATTCCTATACTGAAAGTAAGCCAGTATTTTTTATACGCAGCTAGTGAATTTAAACGTTTCGCATAATTATTTAGCGGGAACGTGGGAAATGAAAGTGGCTCTGGGTCTGACAGCGAAAATATTTTCTTTTAAGAAAAAATAATTAATTAACTTTCGAATTCTGAGTGAATTAGTTGTACTTACCTGATTTATCAGAATGTGACTTTTTTTGTATATTTCTGAATGTATCGTTCATTCGTTATACTTTGAAGGTCTCATTGATAAAAGTGTGGGTAGGATGAAATTTTGCAATCTATTTTTTATTTATTTATTTTATAACATACAAAACCACAAATTTTAACAAATTAATGTAAGTACTGTAAATTAAAGCACTTGGGGAACGGCAACTTTATCGGTTGGGATTCGAACCCGCAACCTTTTGCAATCCATGCTATTCTAATGCAGTTGCTAAGCCTTAAGGTTTCCCAGTATATGCTTTTAGCTTGAAGGCACACTTACTTACTCAAGGGGCGGGTTTGTGTGATTTATTATAATATAAGGATGTGTAAGGATGATGACGAACCGACACTTCGGTGGTGTATATCGATGTAATCCCAAAATTTCAGTCGGTAAAATCCAACGATCTGTCAATTGACTATTGTGTTGGGGCAGTACCAAAAAATCCTTCCCATGTGATCCCTGTGACATAGCTTGAGTCCAGCAGTTGGACATCTACAGGCTGCCGATGATGACGAAAAAAACGCCCAAAACAGTATAGTGTCCAAACACCGCTGACCCTCACCAGTCTTACGTAATTATTTCCATAAATCACGTTATATTTTAAGCTCAACTCACAATTAAGGCTTACACGCGTGACGCGCCAAATCCCGCAGTCAGCGCTCCGGATCCCACCTTTTTGCGTCAATAATAAATACGAGTCCACCACAAAGGGAGGATAATTGTTCTATTTGTTGGAGTCCGTTTGAGGAGGGTCGGTGGCCACTCAACCCGTAATTTATTTATTTGGTAAGTGTCAGGGTGACACAAATGTAGGTAACTGTCCCTGGGTCAGTGATACCCTCTTTTTTATGGGTACGGGAAACCGCTTGGCCTCGCCTCACCTGACGGTATCGTGATGAGGCCAAAGGTTCACCTTCGATGCCTCACTGAATTGGTTTTTCCTACTTCAAGGAGAGAACACTAACAAATCAGTAACTCCGTAAACAAGCATGTCACCAGGACCTCGATACAGATATTTTTATACGTCTACAGTCGTGCCTCAACGGTATGATTTTGTCTTTATGACTGGGGAAAACGCCAGAGTTACGCCACCCCCCAAAGAACTACAATCTTACCCGTAGCTGTCGAAACGCAACAATGCTACCAAAATGTTTGTTAGGGTAACAAACTTATAATTTTGACTGTCTAGATAGCGTTTGGAGATCATCATCATCGTTTTCAGCCCTCAATCTTCAATCCCTTCTGTTTTGAGCTGATCGCATCCAGGTTTTTCCAGCTACCGCCTCTACATCTCTGGCTCATCTAGCAGAAATTAACCCCGAAAACAGAATTTAACCAAAAACATTTTAAATACACGTCTACCCACATTAATAATAAAGTGTAAAGATAAGGCCATAAATATACAAATATCTTAGGCCTTCCTACATGAAAAGAGAAGTGGAATGATCAGGCCTTAACCCATCACGCTAGATTGTAATGACAGGCATATTACAACAATAATCGAGACCAACGATCCCAAACGTGTCTTCCGAAGCACGGAGAAGCTCCAGATATATTAAATCTGGGGCCCGACCGCCTAACCATCGCTTTGACTTCGTGTGTGGTTTATGACGTCATCTTGTCGTTTCGTGCTGCCTATGAAAGCAATATCGAAAGCTATAGCCTTTAGCTTTTGATATTGCTTTCATAGGCGGTGCGAGGTGGCAAGATGACGTCATAAACTATACGAGTAGTCAAAGCGATCGGTTAGGCGGTCGGGGGGCTGGTCACCAATCCAGCAATACACCATAGGTACTCAAGGTTTACTTAACTTGTAAGTCTGTAACCCGAACGTGTACATCTATTTCAACAATAGATCTTTTCAATATAAAATAATAATATAACCTTCCTTCTGACGCAATCGGGTAAAAAGACATTCGGAATGTTGAAACGTCCTCATCTTCTCATACATACGTAATTAAATAAAGGTAATAGTATAGCCGCCGCCGGCGCCGTGGCTAGCCCAATTAAATCCGCACTCTCTTTGGTTGGTTGGTGATTAAAGATGTTAATATTTAAGTATAGGTATTGGACAGGGAAATATTTCACGTTGCTCTCAACATTGCTCAAAAGCTTGTTTTTTCACGAGTATATAATTGTTTTTTATATAGTTGTTTTAGCAGTCGAGTTTTTTTATGAATAATTAAAAAAAAAATACATTTTGTACCAACTCCTTCTCTATATCCTAGAAACACATTCGCCATCTTACCTCTGCCAATCATTCGCAGCGAACTTCACGTTGCCCGAGAAATGCGCGTGGGTAGACGAAGTGATGTTCGCCGAGTTGCCGGAAGAAGAGGCCAAGGCTGTGGTAGAAGCCTTCCATAAGGAGGCGAAGGCGGCAGGTATTATAAACGCGAAAGTTTGTTTTGATGTTTGTTACTCTTTCAAGTTAAAACTACTAAATGGATTTGGATGAAATTCGCCATACAGATAGTTTATAACCGGGAATAACACATAGGATACTTTTTATCCCGATATTCCCACGGGAACGGGAACCACGCGGGTGAAACCGCGACCGGCCACTAGTAAACTATAAGTGTGCGAAATTTCATACTTCTCCGCCCGCGCAATTTTCGTAAAAAGGGGTGCAAAGTTAACTACACTAAATTAGGAATGCCGTCTCTATGATATCTGGATCTAAGAACATGTTTTGTACATTTTTGTAGCGTCTCGTCTGCAATATTTTGGACCTTTTTATTTTGACATATAAATAAATATCTTTTTCCTTATTACTGCTAACGCATTTGTCTTTTATCTCCCCTGATGTTAAGTGATGATATTGCCAAAGGTATGGGCACTTCACTCGGAATCTTCAACTTATCTATAACTTTCGGAACACAACAGTGTTACTAGTACTAATGTTAAGGCCAGACGGGCTTAAAACAAGCTCTATCACCAACCAATCGGAATACAACATTGTAACTACTGCTGGCAGTCAAACCCGGGACCTGTAGGTGTGAGACAGGTGGTCAACCACTAGACCATAGAGACGGTTAAAATCTATCGAGATCCAATCTAAGCCAATCCAATCTAATCCAATCTAAATAAAATTAGACGACCTCAAACTGGTCGAGTGGTTTGTACACCGGTTTTCATGGTGTCGCCATCTCTGAGGTCCCGGGCTCGATCCCCGGTCGGGTCAATTTAGAAATTATTGTTTTTCTAAATTATCTCGGGTCTGGGTGTTTTTTATGTATAATAAGTATGTATTTAAGTGTTTTAAGTATGTATATCCGTTGTCTAGTAACCATACAACGAGTTTCATAACGAAGCTTCTCTTGGGCTAGATAATTGGTGTGGGTGTAGGAAAATTTATTATTTATTTAATCTATTGATAGATATTTTGCTAACCTCCAAAGACATCAAATATAGTTACAGATTCAGAGTGCCACCAAACGTTCCTAATTCCGTTTACAGAAATAACTTGTGTTACAAATGACCTATTCGGCGTAGTGGTGAGAACTTTACGCCGAACGCTGCGGTCGCCGGTCCCATTCCCATTCCGGACAAACTAATGTGTGTTGCTGAAAGAGGTATTTGTTTCGGGTTTTGGTGCTTGTTTGCAATGTTTATACTATTACATACGTGTAAAGGGCAATTAATGGAGCCGGTGATGATATTAAAAGGAAATTTTGGATTGAAAACCTTTAAATATGGGATAAAATTTAAGTAACGCATACCTATATACTCGAAAGAGCGCGATGACGCATTGGTAAACGCGTTCGGTTGTTGCGATTGCTTAAGTTTGACAATTTGCAATGGCTAGTCATCGAATGGGTGATCAAATATGTATCATTCGGAAAGCACGTAAAGCAATTAGACGCGACTGCTTTAGCAGTCGACAAAAACCACCGATTTACACTGCCCAGTGTATATTGGTGAACAAGAACAGGCCATACACCACGCGGGCCATCCATAGGGAAGGCTCGTGTTCTAGCAAAGGGGCAATACAATGATTTGGTTATGATGATGATGAACACGTCATCATCTTCATTATCTCGGCCAAAAGACGGCCGCTGCTAGACAAAGGCCTCCCCCAAGGATCTCCACAACAACCGGTTTTGTGCTACTCTCATCCAGCGGCTTCCTGCGACCTTCACCAGATCGTCGGTCCACCTTGTTGGAGGTCGCCACTCCAGGACTATCACGCCCCAGCGGCCATCAACACACACATATGAACACAGATGAATACGTACTTAGATAATAATGCGAAGGTGGCAAGAGTAACAAAGCGTGTTTCGGATTTTGCAATGCATAGTCCGGGTTTGTGATCGATCAAACAATCTGCATTTGACAAGCGTGGTGATTAAACCAATACTTTTCAATAGTAGCAATGGCTTGATATCCGTGTCAGGGGTTTGTTGAAGCACTAGATACTTTTTTTCAGAATTATTGATCATTATTATTTTTTTGTTAATACTAACAAAAATGTCGATACCACTACTTTTAATTTTTATTTTATAAGTACAATCGAAAGATTTAGCTTAAAAAGTTAGCACTTACCTTTCAAACTTTCTCTGTATTAGTCAGGCAACTAGTTAGTCTAAAAAACGTCTTGAGATTTTTACTTTTAAACCCTTAGCTGGTATCGGGGTCCAGATTGACACAAACAGCTCCTATTTCATATTATAACTTTGCAGTCTAAGCACCTACACTCCCGCGCGCCTAGCTAATCTCATTACGTCGCGGGGTGCGGCGGGTGACGGACGCGCGTCGCTCTATAACTCCATGGCGACATGGCGGGTTTTTTACATGACGATGTAATTGCACAACTTTTGAAAGAAGAAGATCAAGAATCTGTCTCCGAAACCGTTGATGCTGCCACTGCAGCTGCCTGTGAGTCATGTGAACAAGAAAATATCAGCGATTGCGAGGAAGGTGCTGTTTATGTGATCGCAAAAAGGACGTCAAATGTTCAAAAAATTTCACAAAATGCCTGCATTAAAAAAAATTCAAAATAATTTATTCAGCTTAGGCTACAAATAGCTCTTATGAACGTCATTATGCCATCGGTTTGTAAGTCTATCTAATCTGGGCGGGAGATTTTGTACTGAGAAGAACCGGCAAGAAACTCAGCAAGTGTCCAGCTCTTTTCTCTCTTACAGCGTCATAAATATTGGAAAATGCCTTATCATAAAAGGACACTTTCCATCACAAATTAAAACACAATATTTATAGGACAGTCACAACATGAAATAAAACACAAAAAAGAAAAAATAAATTAATTAAGTATTTAAGTTTGCAAAAACATAATTTACCAGTTTAATTTTTTACAATGTCATACAGTACTAGTATAAGTCAAAACCTGTCTAAGAAAAAACAAAGTTAAACTATAGTTAATTATAATAAAAATAAGACAAGTACGCTAGAGCAGACCAGCCTCCACAGGCGGCACCCGTTCACGAATATGACATTGAATCAGCCATTGCTTCACTCAACCATATTTTAGGGAATGTAACGACCCGACGCGACGCACATGCCACCACCGCAAAGACAATAAAGAGAGCATGACACACCCAAGCTACTTTAAAATCAAAACTAATTGAAATGTTCAACGCAACGCTGTTTGTTATCTGTAGGACACTGTTTATAAAGGCTATCATATCAGTATAATTTTTTATTATAAAAAATAGTAAAGTATGCGTTTTTTATTATAGCCAGGCTGTTTTATCATCTGAATATTCTTTGACTGTCATTGGCAGTATGTTCTTGACATTACATATGTAAATAACATACTGCCATATCCAGCACTTGTACCAAATGTTAAACGTTTTGGGGGGTATAATTTCTAGTTTTTTAGAGGTTTTGTTTTAGTTTGTCATTTTTTTTGTTCAAAATTATTCGAAAAGAAGTTCCTATTTTTTGTTAAATAGATTATATAAGAAAGCTTTAGAAATATGGTTATTTATGTTATCTTTTAATTTTTTATATAAAAAAATACGTAAAGTTGTGTCTTAGAAGTATTATGAAGCGAGATGATGCTAACTAATAAAAAAAACAGATTTCTTAGTAAAATGTGCCAAAAACTAAATTGTTGGTTAGGTTATAAGTTTTATTTTTTTAAATAAAACTTATAACCTAACCTTTTTTAAGTGTCATGCGTATTTTATAAGGGGTTACTTCTGACCCCCTATACCCGTTACGTTGCCTTTTTTAGCGATACCAGCTAAGGGTTAAATATTATACATTATAACTCACCAAGAAATTCAAGTGCAGTTTCAACTTGAAGAATCAATGCGTTATTCAAATTTGCAGCATCGAACGAAACTTATGGAGCAGCCCATATTTTCCTTTGTGATCGCTAAAAGTTTTGTGAGCTGCTAACTAAACGTATTTATTACTAGGAAACGGCGAAAAAACCTTGCTATCCAAAGAGGAAACGAAATGAAATGAAATAAATTTTTAATCAAGTAAGTAAACTTATTATCTAAGCGCTTTTGAATCGTCTCAAAATCGCAATGCTTCCAGCTTACTGGGTACTCTACCTATGATGATCTGGGGCAATATTTCTATCTAAAGTTAGTAGTAAGTACTAGTTTATAGTTTTTATAAGTAGTAGTTTAGAATAATTTTAAATAGTTTAATTTATAATTTTTTTTTCAAAAACATACTTTTTTAACAACACAGACCCGAGACAATAGGTAAATGGTTCGTCAATTTATTATATCTACAATCTTATGTTACGAGTATAATGAACAAAAATTTGCTAAAGGTGTTTTAAGTTCCCTTCTCGGAAAAATAAGCTAAACAAACAATGGTTAATCCTGAAATAATTAGTCTTGTTATTGTTTTTGCACGAAAGCCAGAAATGGAATATTTTCCTTTTCATCACTACCTTTTACGGCCTTTATTAACGTGAAATTTAGTTTCTTGCAAAAATCTATGATACAGTCACATGTTTTCTCTTTTTTCTAAACTTTGTTAAATGCACCCAGGCCAGGGGCAACCCTGGTTTAAGACTCTCGTACAGCTATGAAAAGCTCGAAGGTGGGTGGGGAAGGCCTACTCGCTAAAAGCCTAGTACAGACGCCTGCACCCTATTTAAAACTGTCAAATTTCTTCAATAAATAATCAACCATATGACGTCTGTATAAAGTTCAAAGTCTAATGAGGAAAGGCGATCATTCGGGCTTCATACATATTGGGCCTTTTCTGAAAGTGCCGGCCAACAAAATAATAGTACGTATTTTTAGAACTAGCCATTTGGAGTAATAGTTAATATGGTACAAAAGTTGAAGGATTGCTCTAAGCCAAGATAAACTAGTTCGATGATTCATCATTTTCATACATTTTTTTTTCATTTTTTTTTCGTATCAATTTCAAAGCGGTCGCTTGACGCTTCACAATGACAATTGTTTCGGATCATTAGTTTTAGCAATACCTATCATTATTTTATGTTTTCCAGCACTTTCAGAAATCAATAAGATCGAATCTTCGAACTTGTATAACTTGGCTCAGAGCAATCCTACAACTTTTGTGTAATATTAAGTATTACTTCAAATGGCTAGTTCTTATAATACGTACCATTTTTTTTGTTGGCTGGCACTTTCAGAAAAGGGAAAAAATTGATGTCCTTTGACAGTTTGTGGTATTACGATGTGCAGGTGTGTGTATATATATCCCTTCTCTACCACGGGGATGGCTCGGGACCACGAACGGCATGCAACCAGTTACAACACGTTCCCTTGGAAACATTGTGTTCACCTGGAATAAAAATAGCAAAACTATTACATTCTTGAACCTTCCAATTGTTTCTTTGTAATAAAACGTCGTATTTCCTTTTTGTCGTAAAGGTATTGTTAAACCTCTGGGAACATCAAGGTTCAATATGGGGTTTAGGTATATCAACAAAAAGGAACCCGTTATAGTGTTTTCCCGTGTAAGGTCTTAGTAAGACAGACTTCAAAACTTAATCATTCCTCTACTCAAGACTTTCATTGCACATTTTTTGTTAATACCTAAAGTTTTAACGTCTCTCTGAAACACATTCAGTTATAATGTTTAGATTTGTTGTGACATTTCATTATTATCCTTAACCTATAGACATCCCATAGCTAGGCTTCTTTGCCACATGGATGATTGAAAACATAACCCACGGCTTCTAAGCAGGAAAGTGAAGATGTCTGCGGTTTTGTTTTATTTTCTAAAATTTGTGTTATGTCAAATATTAATGTGAAATAATGGTTGATTATTAATCGTTAAGTGTTAACCGTGAGTGTGCATGAGTGTTGGCAAATGAAACAAAACAGTGCAATGTCACTTTTCAAATTCTCTCAAGAAGTACGCCCGAGGACTTAGTAAAGCCCCGCATCTTAACTAAGATTATCGAGGGGTTGCGGGGTATATAATTTCTCACTTCTTATTTCTTTTATCATTCATCATCATCATCGTACAGGAAGGAAATATTGTTTATTTATGTATTGTAAGAAAAATTACTTTGACACTGGCTAAATGCGCTAATCGCACGAAGCCATCAGCTAAAAAAAAACGTAACCCACCACGCTGGCATAAAAAGGGTTGATGGGTTTCAACGACTCTTACGAAACCAAACGGCGCCGACTGCTTCACGTGCCTCTCAAGCATGGAAGAGCTCAAGACATTTAAAGTTGGTCACCCATCCAGTGAGGAGTTCAATGGCGCAGTGGTTTACACGCTTGGTATGTGATTGCTGAAGATAAGCAACTTTCGCAAAGGCCGGTCATCGGATGGGTGACTAAAATGTACCATCTCGAGCTCCTACGTGTTTTGGAAGACATTTAAAGCCGTTGGTCCCTGCTGCATTAGCCTTCATTAACAATCGCTAAAGCGTACTGGGCCCGCGCGGTGTTCCGGGTGGGCCCGTTCTCCCTGTGGTATTTCTACCCATATGGAAGGCTCGTGCCCCAAGAGTAGGGACATAAAAAGAGCTGGTGACGATGATTGTGACTCGGCATTGCAAAAGTTACTTAACATGCTAGACCACAACCAGAACGTACAACGCTGCACCGTCGAGCTCTTCATCATCTCTTCTTCTTCGTCGTCGAGTCCTCATGTTTGAGGGTCGTGACCACAAATAGCAACATCACGTTGTATTGGCTGAATCGAAGGGGTCGAATTCAGTCCTATTCGAGCTTAGACTGCACAAGTTCCCCAAAAGTCTCCTCCAAGTTCACGGGCAGCTTGATTGCTAATTTTGGCTCAGTTCTTTTTACGGACTTCAGTCGGATTTTAAATCGGGTCACGAGTAGTTGATGATCGCTGCCGCAGCCTCCCCCAGGTCGCGTTTTTGTTGACAGTATTGATGACTTCCAGGGTTGACCAATCATAATGTAATGTCAATCTGATTTCTGTGCCCTTTGGGTGATTGCCATGTATAGAGTCTGCGAGGGTGCTGCTTGAAGTGGGAGTTCATAAAGCTCTTCATAATCAATATTAATTTGCGGTACAATAGAAATGTTCCTGGATCAGACAGCAATTAAGCGTTCGATAGACAAACGAGTAGCTGCTCAGGTTAAATTCGAAAAAATCGCGGTAGAATCCACACAGCTTGTTAGCCTTCTGACGTGAATCCAGTACATTTAACACAATCGTGGCAGTTTTTTGGTAAACAGGTTTTTATTAAGGAGTTGGTTGTTTTGGCTAAATTTGGTAAAATGGTGAAAACCTAGTGAAATCTTAATAAAGCTCACGTATCTAATTTAGAGTATTGGAAGATCGTAAAATTTTCGTGTGATGATTTTCTCCATTCGTATCGGTTCTCTAATAATAATGGCCTTTGCTTTTGTATTGCGTGTGGCGAGCCTGAATATCAACATAAATAAAATAAACTAAAATATTCATATTTCATATTCATATTGCATATTTCTATTTTTGCAGCTCATGTACAACCATTCTTAAGTTCACTTGTTTTATTCCAAAGCATCTGAAACCAAATACCTGAATTTTTTTCAAAGTCAGAAGAGTAAGTCAAAAAAATAATGTTTTTAGCCTACCTAACGTACAGGAAAATCGTCGTAAATAAAAATACCTTTTTATCTATATGGTTCACTATTAGTCAGATTAATATATAATAATAGGCAATATACATTATATCCTACAAACTTATAGAAATGTAAACAAAGTGGAAACCTTTTTTATTGTCAAATACACAAAAGCGTTGTTAACCGGCGAACGGAATTTAATTTTCGCCAGCAATGCCTAAACGCAATTTGCGTTGAACTCAAACACAAACCAGTGAAAGGTTAGTAGCCACAGGCGATTCTGTGATTATCTCAATTTATACGGTGCCTTGTTTAAACATGTCCGAGTTTGGGAAATCGTGGCGCGAGAAAGTGTGGGCGCCCCAGGGCCACGTGTCGCTATAAGAATTAATTACGTTGTTTGATTGGCTATTGTTGTGTTCTATGTTCACAATACACTTTGTTTCTATCTAAATTTTCAACCAATTTCATAATACGATATGTGCTGAAGAAGAATAGGAGAACTATAGGATTGGTAATTGTTTTACTTGAAAGATAGCAAGCAGAACGCGCAAGTTACTGCGCATTCTAGCTTCTCAGCTAAGATGCTCCTAGCCGTAAACGTGTGTAAAATTAAAATAATTTTAAGTCTATATTTTTATTGTCCCACTGCTAGGCCTGGAGACTTCTTCAAATATCAAATCTTAGGTAATTAATTAAGAAACTTTATAATTATTAACTGTCGAAACGAAAAAGTTTTTTTTTGTAATAGAAATTGTATGGGAATGGTAAACTATGACGTCACTATTGTGTTCCGTCAAACACTTTTTAGGTTACAGATATTCATGCTTAGGCAAAGAACTGTTACGTGATGCGTATTATGTTCTGGTGTTAGTTATTATTGTTTTACCTTTCATATTGATGGGTATGTGTAAGTACTATATTGTATAGCTTGAGTTTGATCTAGTTTATACTCCATTTCTATCTGCAAGCCGTTTGGTAAACAGCTCACACCAAGAACAATCCAAGTAATCTCAGCAGACATAAGTCATGGCTTATGTGAAGGTGAATACGATAGCATCTCAGCTTTGTTGCTGTCTCGACGTGTGTTATTTGGGACTTGGACGAATGTGGGTGGGTCGTGTCTCGCATGTAAATAGTTTCTAAGCAAATCAAGTTATTTGAGCAGCCAATTTCATCTGCCGTTTCTGTTTCTGTCTTTTTGATGGACGTTATACCTACAGGTTGGCCCGTAAGCAACTCACTACGAAACGTTATGTTTATAAAATTTTTCTAGTTTTTTAAGTTGTATCAGTTTCAAGTTGTACATAGGGTAGCGGAGCGGCACCAGTGTTCGGCAGGAACCAGTGATCAACACTTTTTCTTCTATTAAAAACTAGATGTCCCGGCGGACTTCGTACCGCTTTGACAGTTTCTATGACAACAAAACAAACAATTCGTACTTCTATTTTTTTTTTAGTTGATGGCTTCGTGCGATTAGCACATTTAGCCAGTGTCAAAGTAATTTTTCGTACAAGTAATACATAAACAGACAATATTTCCTTTATGATGATGATGAATGATAATAGAAATTAAAAGTGAGAAATGATATACCCCCCAACCCCTCGAGGAGCTCAGTAAAGATGTGGGGCTTTACTAAGTCCTCATGCGGCGGACTTCTTGAGAGAATTTGAAAGATGCCGATGCACTGTTTTGTTTCACAAACACTTAACGGTTAATAATCCACCATTATTTACATTAATATTCGACATAACACAAATTTTTGAAAACAAAACAAAACCGCATATATGATTCTTCAATTTCTCGCAAAGAAGTCCCGTATTTCTATTTGTTTATCATGAAGCAAAAATTTTTTTCTAGTAGTAGTATCACTACATTCATCCCTTTTGGCACATTTCCATTCGGCTAGTTCCGCTGTTGTTGTCCGCTTCATGGTTATATCAAATGTTATGTACAGGATGGCCGAAACATTGACGTCCAAATAAAAAATTTAGGTCCCTCGTATCATAGGGTAGCCGAATCACCCCTTTGTGTGTTCCGTGACTTTCCATAGTTTTTCGATTTATGATTATTTTCTGAATTTTTGAAATTTTTCGGCCTGACCAAATTTAAAATAATCTAAAAAAAAGGAGAAGACTTAGTAGACACTTTTTTTTGCAACTGAATTTTTATGAGTAGTACCTACGTGATATGCGTAAAATAATCAAGTTATGAAAATGTTGGTTTAAAGTGAAATATTAGCTTTTGGAGAATTATGACTTAAATTTATAACTTTAAATTAAAAATTTGAACAGGTAACTAAGGTTCTCTAGTAGGCCTCAAGAATGCGCCAGACTCTCAGCCCCGTATCTATACTTCTTCTCTAGGGAAGAGGTATAGAAGTCGGTTCAGCAATATTATTGATGATGATTGATTATGACTTTAGTGACAATTGAATGCAGGCCACCGACTTCCTAGCTGTATCCAGTAAAACTTCAATTGATGAGAACTGATGGCAAAAACTGGACTATCGTGTTGAACACTGGTCACTCTACAATAGTAATTATTATTTAATCTGTGCAGCCCCCCCCCCCCATAAACATCATCATCAGCTCTTTTTTATGTCCCCACTGCCGGCACGAGCCTTCCCTATGGATGGAACGGGCCCAGTGCGGTTGTTGGTTGTTGTGCTGGTTGTTTACGACTGCTAATGCAACCGGGACCAATGGCTTTACGTGCCTTTTGAAGCGCGGAGAAGCTTGAGATGATAAATTTTTGGTCACCCATCCGATGTCCGGCCTTTGCAAAAGTTCACTCTTGCACTCGCAGATCGGGCGAGTTAACCACTGCGCCATCGAGCTCCTCACCCCCCTCACCCCCCCTCTAGACGTACGTATAAATGACGTATAATGTCAATCCCATACAATCATTATATTTACACCATACCATACTCAATAGATTTAATATTTATTCTATTAGCGTATTGCCATTTGCATTGTCTAAGGGGTCCTGTTATTGATTTTATTCAGTTGTTTATTCAAAATATCAATGTTAGCGATCTTTCACATAAAACAGTAATATTCTTGATTACTTAGATGCACAGCCAATGTGGATCTTTGATTCCTAAAAAATAATTAGTATTAAATCATATTTCGAATAAATCCCTATTTTTAAATTTTGTGGCAAAACAATCTGATAAGTAGTCATTGTTGCAAATAAACAGGCATTTATTTTTGTTAGAAATAAAACTTTGATTTGTATTATGGACGAATCGATTATCGACATTCAATTTTGTTTGGTGGCATAATGGCCCCATCACTAGTTGTTCTTTTTTTTATACTCTTGTCTCTGGAAAGGAAATATGGCTGGTTGATAGTTATCGTGTGTTGATAATTAAATAGATTTTATGTAGTAATAAGGGCATTTGGAGCCGTATTATTCTACTTAAGTGGATTGTGCAAACTGTGTTTGTGAGTGTGCGTCGTAAGCGAATTGTTTCGGGAAAACAATTAGCCGGGATGTCGGCCACACCGCTGTTGAAGTAACAGGTATTCCTCGGGGGAAAGTGCACTTTGGGGTAGTTTGGGTGTGTTTAGGGAACCCTAGAAGACCCGGAGCCGGATTCGGGCCCCATCGGACCATATGGATCCCGTTCAGGACGGCGGGAGCGGCATGGAACTGTGAGTGGATTTTTTTCTATTTTTGTATAATTTTAAGCAGTAACATAGTGTGTGTTGTGGGTTTCCGCAACATTTTGGTAGCAGAGCGTGGTTTATACCGGACCTCTAGGTTAATCGGTGTAATTTTGTGTATTTTTTTTAGTTTGTAATAGGTTAAGCTCATTTCGTGTAAAATCGCACTTCCGGGACAGGTGCGGTTAAATTGTAAGGTTGGTAGTACCGTTGTTTTCGTTCGTTCATTCATTTGGGCTGGGACACTTCTCGGAACGTTAATTGTTATTTAATTTCGTTCAATTGAAAGCATCGAGTCGATTCGGGATAATCGATTCCGTGTTTTCGTTGACTCGTTTTAATTTTGTGTTTAGGTTTATTTAGTTTAAATTATTTATAATGACAGCGTCACGGCAGGAGTTGGCTCAGCAGCTCCGGTGGTTCACCGGGCTGCTTGCATTAGTAGATCGGCCTAACCGGGAGGACGCCTTGGAGACGCGTTCGAAAGAAATGCAGGCTCGTTTCTTGTTGGCCGAGCGGTCGGTAACCGCTCTATTGTCAACCGACCCGGTCGGGGAGAAGGAGCTGGCCCTCCACGCCCAATATGTCAAGGATCTGGAGCACATCCAAGACATTTACGACGAGGTCCTTCAGCGGGTGAAGGACATCGAGCGACTGCGGGAGGGGAAGCCTGTTGCGCGCCCCGCTTCGCTCCACACCTCTGGACCCAGCGCCATGGGAAGATTGAGTGCCCTGGAGGTCCCGCATTTCACCGGATGTATGCGGGACTGGGCTGGATTCCGGAACATGTTTTTGGCCTTGGTGGATACTCGGAAGGATTTCACCAAGGCCGAAAAGCTGGCATATCTCCGTTCCTTCCTAGATGGAGAACCCAGACAGCTCGTACAGCATCTGGAGCTGCAGGATGCGAGCTACGACACCGCCATGCAGCTGCTGGAGAAGCGGTACGAGAAGCCGCGTCTTCAGGCGGACGCGCACGTGACCCATCTGCTGGGATTGCCGAGGGTCAACCATAGGGCTCAGCTGAGGGCGCAGCTGATCACCCCGCTCACCGTGTCCTTAAACGGGTTAAGGACGCTCGGACTGCCCGTCGACCAGTGGTCCTTCCTGCTTCTGCACATCGTTCTGGCCAAGTTGTCGCAGGAGATGAGGGACAAGTTCGAGCGGAATCGACTGGTCCACAAGGATCTCGGCAGCGTTCTGCCCTCGATAGGGGAACTTCTGGAGTTCCTGGAAGAGGAGGCTGGCCTGCTGGAAAACCAGCTAGCCTCCCAGGAGGCTCCGACAAGTGCGCCGGCCCGCACTTCCGGAGTCTACGGCGCCCAGCCGCCACGCAACCCAGGGAAGGGTCGCGGCAGGCTGGTGGCTGCGGCCGCCATCAACCCCGGTTTTGGATGCCGGGTTTGCGGACAGCAGCACTTAGAACAGCTATGTCCAGCAATTCTCGGGCTGCCCACACAAGAGCGCCGAAACCTCGTTCGGACACGAGGATTGTGTTATGCCTGCCTGGGAGGACATAGGTATAATGAGTGTCCCCAGGCGAGGCCTTGCGATGTGTGCGGTGGACCGCACCATCGCTTACTGTGCACCCGTAGTGCTGAGGGCTCAGCACCGGTTCGGGAGAGGGGATCTCCCACGGGTGGCGGTTTGGGGCCGGGGTCAACTCCGCCTCCGGAAAGACGGAGTCCGCCACGGCCGCCACACTACAACCCCTCGTACACCCCGGCTCAGGTGAGTTGGGGACCGCCGGAACGGAGCCAGGTTCTGGCTACAACCCGGCACCCGGCGCGACCAACACCTGGAGTTGGTGCCTCTAAGGGCCACTGGGTACAGGGAGCCCCACCTCCGGACCCAACACCCGGATACTCGTACGCGTATCCTCCGCCGCCGTTACCGGAACAACAACGACGTGAGAACCGTCAACAGTTCTCACCGGTACTGCACGAGTACCCGAGGTTGGAATACCACCCACCCTATCACCGGTATGGTAGGGCAGCTGGATACGCACCACCCCGGATGGTGGCCTGCACGCGTCCGACTTACTGGCCGAGTCATCACGGTTCGACAGGGTCGGCTGCTGGCTCTGACGCGTGACTAGCCTGTGGTCGGGCTACGTCGGAACCGAGGACGGTTGTTTTGCCCATCGCGCAGGTACGCGTTTGGGGACCTAGGGGGGACTTCGTCCGGATACGAGCCCTCCTAGACACTGGGGCACAGGGCTGCTTAATTACTACGAGGGTAGCGAGGCGCCTACGTCTGGAGTGCGCGCCTCCCTCAGTTCCGATTCGGGGAGTCGGAGATACAGAAGTGGGGGGTCTGTCCGGTCAGACCCACATTTCCTTCTCTCCTGTGCATTCCGCTTCGATACGGATTGCGGCGGCCGCGATCGTACTCGACAATCTGCTGGGTTGGCATCCACCGACAGACATTCCGCGGGACGCAATGCCTGACACATCAGGTCTCATGCTGGCAGACCCTCATTTCGAGGAGCCGGCTCCGGTGGACCTCATATTGGGAGCGGATGTACTGGGCTGGATCCTTTTAGGGCCTCAGCGGAGTCTGGGCCGCTCTTCGTTGGTAGCTATACCTACCATCTTTGGACACGTTTTAATGGGACCGGTTTTCGACCAGGAGACGCGGGATGTCTCACCTGTCGTCGCTACTACCTCCATCGCTAGGACGATGCAAAAATTCTGGGTACTGGAAGAGCCTCCCATGGTCTCCCGTCTGGATCCGGAGCATGTGGAGTGCGAAACCTTTTATAAGAATCACACACGCCGGATGGCGTCGGGTAGGATCGAAACTCGACTGCCCTTTATCGACTGTCCCCCTCTCTTGGGAAAATCGAGGGCGTTGGCAGAGAAACGACTCTTGTCCATGGAGCGTCGTATGTCTCGCGATCCGGTGCTTCGGGAAAAGTATATCGAGTTCATGCGAGAATACGAGGCCTTGGGGCATATGTCGCGGGTGACTGTCGACTGGACAACGACAGATCATTTTTTCTTGCCTCACCACGCGGTGTTGAAGGCCTTATCTGGAAAACTACGGACTGTTTTTGACGGATGGACTGTTACGCGTTGGAGGTCGCCTCAAAAATGCCGACCTGCCCTTCGGTAGCCGTCATCCTCTGCTACTCCCCAAAGGAGGACCTTTGGTAGAACTGGTGGTCTCGGATAGACACCTGAAAAACGCTCACGCGGGGTGTAATGCGTTACTGGCGATATTACAGAGGGAGTTCTGGATTTTGTCCTCTCGGAGAGTGGTTCGCAGCGTGTTATTTAAGTGTGTGGCTTGTTATCGGGTGAAGGCCTCCACTATGCAGCCACAGATGGGGGATCTCCCTTCTGACCGGGTTTGTCAGACAACTAGGCCGTTCGACAGGGTCGGTACGGATTTTGCTGGACCGTTTCTGGTGAAAACCACAGCCTATCGTAACACTAGGGTCACGAAAGCATACCTGTGCGTTTTTGTCTGCCTGGCCACTAAGGCCGTCCACCTGGAAGTGGTTTCGGCTCTGTCTACGGAAGCCTTTGTCGCCACGCTGGATCGTTTTGTTTCGCGACGGGGTTTACCTTCTCTCATTCGGTCCGACAACGGTACCAACTACAGAGGCACTGCCAACTACTTAAAAGATGTGAACGATTTTCTGGATAAAAATTGTAATAGCATAAGTCAAGCTCTCGCACAGCGGAGAATCACATGGCGATTTAGTGTGCCAGCCTGTCCCCACTGGGGCGGGATATTTGAAGCCGCGGTAAAATCGGCAAAAACCCACTTGCGCCGGGTAGTCGAGGAAACTACCCTCACGTATGAGGAACTTACAACTGTGTTTTGTAAGGTTGAGGCGGTTCTCAACTCGCGTCCGCTTTGTCCACTCTCCTCTGACGCAAATGACATGGAAGTCCTGACTCCTGGTCATTTTTTGGTCGGTCAGCCACTCACTGCCCTGCCTGAGTATCCCTGGAAGGATGAACGCAGACACCGGATGTCTCGTTTTCAAATGATACAACAAATGAGTCAGGACTTGTGGCGTCGTTGGTCACTGGAGTATCTGCATTTATTGCAGCAGCGTGTAAAGTGGACAGACCGGACGTCGCCCCCTTCGGAGGGGGATCTGGTTTTATTAAAAGAGGCTAATTTGCCATCGTTATTTTGGAGACGAGGTCGCATTTTAAAGTTAATCTGGGGCGCGGACGGGACTCCGCGTGTGGCGCAAGTGTTGGTTGATGGATCGGTGCTAAATCGCGCAGTCGCGACCTTAGCTCGATTACCGGTTGACTAGTTTAAGATTTCAGGCTAGAAAGCGGTACGTCCGCTTTGGGTGGCGGGATGTTGCAAATAAACAGGCATTTATTTTTGTTAGAAATAAAACTTTGATTTGTATTATGGACGAATCGATTATCGAGATTCAATTTTGTTTGGTGGCATAATGGCCCCATCACTAGTTGTTCTTTTTTTTATACTCTTGTCTCTGGAAAGGAAATATGGCTGGTTGATAGTTATCGTGTGTTGATAATTAAATAGATTTTATGTAGTAATAAGGGCATTTGGAGCCGTATTATTCTACTTAAGTGGATTGTGCAAACTGTGTTTGTGAGTGTGCGTCGTAAGCGAATTTTTTCGGGAAAACAATTAGCCGGGATGTCGGCCACACCGCTGTTGAAGTAACAGGTATTCCTCGGGGGAAAGTGCACTTTGGGGTAGTTTGGGTGTGTTTAGGGAACCCTAGAAGACCCGGAGCCGGATTCGGGCCCCATCGGACCATATGGATCCCGTTCAGGACGGCGGGAGCGGCATGGAACTGTGAGTGGATTTTTTTCTATTTTTGTATAATTTTAAGCAGTAACATAGTATGTGTTGTGGGTTTCCGCAACAGTCATTTTGTTTGTCAGAGTCAAAGTCAAAGTTATACAAAGACGCTTTGTGATTATTTTCTTATATCATATTGTAAGCTCAGCTATCACGTAACCAACCAATGTTCATTTCTAGATTTATAATAAAACAAAAATATCAAGCTAAATATAGAAGTATCTAACACCAAGTTTCAGGTTAGCGACTTTACAATAAATAATTTGTAGCGTAACATTCACAACGATCGTCCAAATTTCGATACGACGATGTTCCATTCATGAAATTGAACAACTTTGTCTACAGACATGAACAAGAAAGACAGTATATTCCGCATATTGATCCCTCTCAGTAATAAGGTTCAAAATTGTTTGACATATTTTGACCTAAGTGCTATGTTTCTTTGAGTAAATGTTCAGTTTGAAAATCGCGTAGTGTATGCTAATGTAAAAGTAAATTTCGCTACTGAATCCAGAGTCACTCTGTATTAGGTATGACCAATAGCGTTATTACTCGTATTAGCTGTAGTGTATCGATATAAATATGAATTTTAAATCACCATATCAAGATCATTAAGTTTTTATTCAGAGTATCTTGAGTGTATAATGCTCTCTTTATTGTCTCTGCGGTGGTGGCGTGTGCGTTAGTCGTTACGTTGCGTTCCCTAAAATATGGTTGAGCGAAGCAATATGGCTATTTCATAAGTCATACTCGTGAATGGGTGCCGCCTGTGGAGGCTGGTCAGCTCTTGCATACTTATCTTATTTTCAGTATTATTCACTATAGTTTGACTTTGATTTTCTTAAACAATTTTTTACTTTTACTAGAGTACTGTAATGATACTGTATGACATTGTGGAAATTGAAACTTTTACCACTAGCGTTAAATTAACAGCCTCACCACGGAATTAGATGGTTTTGATTTCGTCAAAAAATAGTGTTTAATAGTGATAAATAGTGGCGTATAGCATATAAATAGTGATACTATGGTTCAAAAGATATTTGTTTATCTTGGTGAGGCTGCTAACTTGACGTCAAGCTAGCAGCAGCCTTAAAAAATACCGTTCGTATCAATGTGATTTATATGTCAAAAAACTGTGCATAAATAGGGAATCGAAAAACGCAAAATTTATATACTATATTACATTTATATTTAGAGATATTACGGTCTTTAAGTGGGCCGCTAACTTGAGGTTTCTTGCAATGGCGATTCCAGAGAAACGAGTACAAGTTTTTTTTTATATAGTTAGCTCGGCAAATGACTCCTTCCCACCTGATGTTAAGTGGAAATGGTGTCCAGACGCGAAGATAACTGGTGCAGCGTGGGAACAATCGTAGCATCAGTTAACCTCACTCTGCCGGCCCACAAAAGTTTTAAACAAATAAATACATGCAAAAATTGTGCGTGAAATTGTGAATCTTATGATATAAATATAAAAGGAATTCTTCTTTCCAAATCCAAAAATCTAATATAAGCTTCTACTCTTAATATAGGCTATCGATCAATGTTGAACTTTGCTCCACAGTAATACTACCGAGCAAAAAAAGTGAATTCTTTTTTTGACTGTGTCAATACATATACTCGGTTCAATGCTGTTGATTTTGTATTTATTTTAACAAATATTTTTCTATTTACTTTTTTACGTATCTACCTACTGTTATTTTTATTAAATCTCATCAAACCTGCTGTATATTTGTTAACTTAGATTTTTTTTTTGTTTTTTTTTTACATGTTGAAGTTGTCTTTTATATTTTTTGTGTTTCTTATTTGTAATGGAAAGTGTCCTGTGGTAGGGCATTTTCCAATATTTTTGACGCTTTATGGGAGGAAAGAGCATGACACTTGCTGAGTTTTTTGCCGGTTCTTCTCAGTACAAGGACTCCCGCCAAGAGTAGACATACGAACCGATGGCATAGTGACATTCGCAAGAGCTACTTGTAACCTAAACTGAATAAACGATTTTGAATTTTGAATTCTCTTCTTCTTATCCGCTACGCTCTTGACAGAGCGGTCGTAGTCGTCATGTAGTAGTGGTCTGGGCAGATGTTTTTCGCCTAACGACAGCGCGGCACTTTTTTCTGTTGGAGGTCATTCTGCTGCAGTCCTCCAGACCTCCCACGGCTGCCTTAATTTGGTCCGTCCATCGCATGGGGGACCTTCCACGCGGTCTTGTGCCCTCCATCTTTCCTTGAACGACAAGACGTTCGATGGACTGATGGTCGCGTCGAGAGACGTGTCCGAAGAATGTGAGTATGCGAGACTGTACTACTGAAAATAGACGCTGCTCAATGCCGAGTTCTTGAAGTATTGAGATGTTAGTGCGAAACTCGGTCCACGATACTCCAAGCATTCTTCTCCAGCACCACAACTCTAAAGCATCTATTTTCATCCTTTCCACTTCTCGCAATGTCCACGTCTCTGCAGCGTACAGGAATATGGGGAAAATAAGAGTTCGTACGAGTCTGGTCTTAGTTGTTTTAGTTATATTTCTTGAATTTTGAATAGCTTGCGGTAATTATAGATTTGAATGAACTTTTTGTGTAAAACGGACGAATTATGTATGGCTATGGCCAAATTACAGGGTTTGTGGGTCTCCTTGTTGCAATCACTGTGCTATAGACAGTTTTGTCACTAATCTGTTACCTATATGGATGTTACTCTTTTGTAAAATACCTATGTATGTAGCTTAGCAAAAAAGTTATTTATTTTATCTATATGCAAGGAATATAAATAAAAATGATCTAAGACAAAGATAATTTTCATCTAAGACAAACTTCAGAATTATTTATCGATAATCTGATCACTAACTCAAAATGTCCCTACTGCTGGGGCACGAGCCTTCCCTATGGATGGATAGGGAGATCGGGCCATAACCCACCACGCGGGCCCAGTGCAGATTGGTGGTTGTTAAATACTGCTAATGCAGCCGGGACCAACGGCTTTATGTGCCTTCCAAAGCATGGAGGAGCTACCGATGCAATCCAAACCCTTCGGAGAATCTAGGAGGGCACGGAGACACACACGAGTGCGTGATGCCGTTTCCTCTAGAAATCCTCCGAAGGTGATTCGTTTCACACGGCTTGAGGAACCCTTTAAGTTTCTCGCCGTCCCCAAACAAGCCCAGTGAAACTGAAAATGCCATTTGAGGTAATCAGCAATCTCTCTCCGAGATGATACATTTTTGGTCACCCATCCGATGACCGGCCTTAGCAAAAATTGCTTAACATCAGCAATCGAAGACTGGGCGTGTTAGCCACTGCGCCATCAACCTCCTCACGATCCTCCCGATCCTCATGATCTTCCTCCTCCTCTTAACGATATTATCGCAAGACATATACAGTCATCTCGATGGTGCAACAGTTTGCTGAGCAAACTTTTCTCATTCGAGCTGTATCTTTAAAATTAAGCAACTTTTGAATTGCACGGGTAACCAAAACCCTTAGCCACCTGACGTGCATTTCAGTTACACTACCACCTGACGTCGGTCACAGAGACCGCTTGCATATTTTCTTTATCATGTCAAAGTGAATTGTCATATTGCAATATGTGGTAAACGGTGTTGGTGACTATTCTACTAATTCATTTGTTATTGTATTAACCATTATGTATTGTAAACATCAATAACCATCATTGTTTGTTTACCCAAATAAATGGAAAAAAAGTGACAAAAAATAATATTAAATTAAATACAAATGTTCATTTTCAATATATTTTTATTAATAATTAAACTTAAACTATGCAAAAGTATGACTTAAACATATAAAAAAAAACAACATTTCTAAAAAATTTAACATTTATGGAAAAAATCTAGGAACTCCGAAAATATGAGATCTAGGCAAAAACAACGTTTATAATCATACTTTTTTACTTATTTATAATAATTTTGATATAATAACTATAACATAAAATAGTTTTTGGCACGAAAAAATCTAAATTTTTATAAAGTTGCAAGGCACAAACAATCACAAAGTTGCGACGACATTTAGTACACACCTTTGTGCTGCATTCAATGCAAATTGGAGTTTTACATAGAAAACACAAATAGGCCGTTTTGCGTTTCTTCTTGGTCCTGCTGCTGAATCCTTGATCTTGAAACTGGAGGATGGATGGACCAACGAAACCGGCTCTTACCAAAGTAGTTACGGAACCATTCTAATGGAACATCGTCGTCAGAAGATGAATATTCAATCAGCGGCCTGGTGTCGTTTTCTTTTTCATCAAGTTGTAGCCCAGGCCCGTCACCTTCTACTTCTGAGTCGGACTGACATTCGCCTTCAATGACGTGGTCCACTGGAACATCTTCTACATCACTGCAGTCTTCATTTGGAAGTTCTGGTACAGTCCATGAATTATCCGAGTTTTAATCATCTTCCTCTAACCATCGAGCTATATTATCATTCAATTCACTCATTATTAGCCTACAAATTAATAAAAAATATAGTTAAACAAAAGCTACATAACCACCTGACGTCGGTCACATAGATCGCACGTAAAAGTTTTTTACCTATAATTTTTAAACGCGCACACGTCTGAAGCTGCCGCGCGCACGGAGCGTACTAGCGGGGAAGGGGAAAAAATACATAGACCCACGATTGCGTCACGTGCATATTAACGGAATAATTTGAAAAACAAAACCGCTGGAGTCTCAGAGACCGACGTCAGGTAGTTAAGGGTTAAAATATCTCGATCTCCTCCATACTTCAGGCTACGTTAAGCCTTTGATCCCGGTTGTTGTAAGAAGGCAGACGTTAGAACCTACTTACCCATTGTGTTGAATAGTCCATTTATTGAGGAAGCCTATAGGCTATATCACATCACGCTATGACTAATAGAAAGCGAGTGAAACCGCGAGGCACAGCTGTTAGTGTATAAAAATGTAACTTTTATAGATTCAAGTATTAGAAATCCTACCCAAAACGTCACGCGAGCATGACGAATATGATGAGGATTCCCAGTACATCGAAATGCGTATTAACTTAGAAATTCTTCTGCAGTAACTGCAGAAGAATTTCTAACGTCACCGTCTGAGACGTATTGGAGCAGGATTTGCGCGTGTTTATCGTTTGAAAATGTTAACTCAGTTCGTCTCAGCCGACGGGGACGTATTTCTATATAGGTACGCCTCCCGGTTACCGATTGAGCTGAAATTTTGCATGCATATGTAAATCGGATGACAATACAAAATTATTATGACATGGAGCTGATCTGATGATGGAATCAGAAGGTGGCCATAGGAACTCTGTAGTTAAACGACAGAACCCCATATCAATAATAAATGTTATTGATTTATGTCGTTTTTGTCACAATAAATAAATAAATAAATAAAATAAATCGAAATTGGACTCGTTTGATCCGTCTTGACGAGTACTTTGGCGCTAGATGGTAACCAGGGTCTGATGATGGAGCTGGAAGATGGCCATAGGATCTCGGTAATTAAAAGACACAACCCTATCGAGTTTGGGCTCTTATGATTCGTCTTGATGAGTACTTTGGTGCTAGATGGTAACCAGGGTCTGATGATGGAGCTGGAAGATGGCCATAGGAACTCGGGAAAATAAGTTCGTTCGTTCGTTCCGTTTGTTATGAATGTGGATTCTGTCTTCGATTAGATGGATTAGATGGATGACCCAATGCCCAAGGCGAGCACGTGCCGAGGGCTAAATGGTTTGAGGGTGTATAAACATGTCATTCAAAAATACTAAAAAGTCAAAATAAAATTAAAAGAAAAAAACTGTTTAAAAACAATCTTTTATTACTTGTTAATAAAAAAAGAAACTAAAAGTTTAAAAACATTTTAATTTAAAAATCTTTGCGTTTTTATCAAAGACCCAATTTTTAAATAAATAAAAACGTGTTACATTGTGATTGCAATTAAATGTTCTTTAATGTTCCATGCTTTTATTTATAAAAAAAATTTAGTCTGTGATAAAAATGCAAAGATTTTTAAATTAAATAATTTTTAACTTTTTAGTTCTTTTTTTATTAACAAGTAACAAAAGCTTGTTTTTAAAAAGTTTTTTTTTCTTTTAATTTTTTATACTTAGCACGGCAAATGACACCATTTTACCTAATCTTAAATTAAAATGGAGTCCAGATGTGAAGACAATTGGTGCAGCGTGAAACAACGCAGCATTAGTTACCCTCACTCTGCCGGCCCACAAGGTGCCTCTTCACGCCTCGTTTGATGAACCCCATATCAGGAGGAAAACGTGTGCTGGTAGGCTATGCCATCTTTTGGAGGTGCGACAAAGAAACGAGTCACCAAATTTCTTTGTGCGCGATGGAGTATTTGCAACAGTGAAGCGGTGACTCTGGAGAGCAGCACACGTACTCCTATGGAGGAAGGGAGAAGGTGGAATGATGTCAAAGATCTCTTTAGAGCACTCGACATGGTATATTAAGGCTTGGCTTAAGTTCTTAAACAAATGAAGATCTTTGATTGTTTTTAAGGTTCAAAGTTTTGTAATATTACAATTATACTAATCATCAATATGCGGGCTTTATTATTCCATCACTTAGGATAGAGAGATTTCGCTAACTATACTCTTTAATCATAATAATTAATTTGATGGATTTCTCGACGATGGAATTTGCTACCCAAAAACAAAGAAATGCTCCGTACAAAACCCCGGCTGACAACTCCGTTATTGTGAATTATAAATGGTGCTCTCGCAGATTTTTGTCGTTTTCCTTATAAACTCCGAAGGGACATCATAATTAATAGACGCGACGTCTCATCATTCCTTTCGCGCCATTTATTTGGCAATATTTTGACAAATTTTTCAATAGATTTATTTTTATTTTTTATATCGCTTTCATCAAGTCTAAATTAAAATTTCCAATTTCTCCTATCAATGGACACTATTTATTATATGAAATAGAATCGGATTCAGTTGATGAATTGAAGTGATAAACATTAATAGTACAGTTAGCAAAAAAGTAGTTCAAATAAAAAATTTGAAATGGTAGAATTTTTATAATAGAAACTGAACCACAGATTTTGTTCTGCGAACTAATGCATGCAATGTGAATGGGATATAAATTACATAAGTTAATGTGTGACTTGTCATGGTTTTAGTAATTTATCAATTCAATTCAATTCTATTCAATCATTTATTGCTATTTATATAAGTATACATGAGTTGTTAAAATATTGGTTAGATAGAACGAATCATCACAGATTTAAATTAGCAGTCGCACTAATATTATAAATGTGAAAGTTTGTGTATATGTATGTGTGTAATGTGTTGCTTCTTTACGCTGCAACGGATAGATGGATTCGGATGAAATTCGGCATACAGATAGTTTATAACCTGGATTAAAAGATAAAGATACTTTTTATCCCGATATTCCCACGGGAACGGGAACCACGCGGGTGAAACCGCGAGCGGCCGCTAGTGTTTTAATAAAAGGAAACATTTTTGTCAACCGTAACACCACATATTAACAGACTTCAAAAGGTTGACTTAATACTTTTATTCTAACTTAAAACAAATTTCTTAAAACCTACCAACTCGACAATCGTTGTTCAAATGGGTGGTTTTATATGCAAGGTTTTTTAAGCGCTGTAGACAATAATTGATTGCCAATAGAGATGTATCAACAAATTAAAACAATGTTGCAAAATAATATCACGCTGCCAGCTCTCTCAAATACTGATTATTTTTATTTGACCTTAACACGAATTTCTATAGCTTAAACAGTGGTTAATCACACTATGCGAAAGTTTGCGTGTATGTATGTGTGTATATTTGTTGCTTCTTCACGCTGCAACGGAAGGATGGATTTGGATGAAATTTGGCATAAATATAGTTTATAGCCCTGATTAAAACATAGGACACTTTTTATCCCGATATTTTCACGGGAACGGGAACCACGCGGGTGAAACCGCGAGTGGCCGCTAGTAAACAATAGATTTGATGGAAAATAATAAAGATGACAGAGTTTGCTATAGCTATACAACTTTTCTAAAAAAATGTTGACAGTTGCTAATTACTTTCTCTATTGACTAACCAACTACCGCTCTTGTTTTTAATACATTTTGTCTTTTGGTTGACAAAAAAAAAGGATTAATTAATTAAATTAACTACCTAATTTAAAACTAGATAACGATTAGCAAGTAAGTTACGGAGCTCGATGTGCGGATCTGCGTGTGCTGAGTTTAAGCTTTTGATATGATATTTGATATCCGAAGAAGAAGTCCATAAGAAATTAAAAAGCATAGATGGTAATAAGGGGGCTGGTCCTGACGGGATCCCACCACTCGTTATTAAGCAGTGCGCGAATGAATTGTCTTTTCCTTTGTCTTTGATATTCAATCAGTCGTTAAGCTCTGGTATTTTTCCTGATATTTGGAAAAGCGCTCATGTCGTTCCTATATTTAAAAGCGGTGATAAGACTATGTGTAAAAATTATAGGCCAATAAGTATTTTATCCTGTTGCCCAAAACTCTTTGAATCGTTGGTCTACGACGTCCTTTATTCCATATCAGTCCATTACTCTCCCCTAACCAACACGGTTTTGTCAGAAATAAATCCACCATTACAAACCTATTGGAGTATAAATACTATATATGTGAAGCATTAGCAAAAAATATTCAAGTAGACGCCTTATACACAGACTTCTCTAAAGCCGTTGATAAGGTCAATCACACCATATTAAGTCAAAAGCTAAAAATTATGGGTATACATGGCTCATTGCTTCGGTGGATAGAATCCTATTTGTCTCGAAGAAGTCAATTAGTTGCCGTTAAGGGTGAAGTTTCTGCTCCAGCATCCATTGCATCCGGCGTGCCTCAAGGATCACATTTGGGACCCTTGCTCTTTAATGTGTTCATCAACGACTTAATTGACAGCATCAAAAACCCAAGCCTTTTATATGCAGATGACCTCAAGATATTTTCAACTATCGTTAGCCATAGTGATACAGAAACTCTCCAAAGGGATCTTGACATGGTGTCTCAATGGTGCACTAGAAACCAAATGTTCTTAAACGTTAATAAATGTTTTGTATTGACATTTACTAAGAAATCTAATAAAATATATTTTGATTATAAATTTGATAACCTAATCTTAAACCGTTTATGCAAGACCAAAGACTTAGGCGTGATATTTGATGAAAAACTGTCATTTAGAGACCATTATAATCATATTTATAATAGAGCCTCTAGTCTTTTGGGTTTCGTAACGCGTAATACAAAACATTTTAACAAATCTTGTGCCATTAAAAACTTGTACAATGCTCTTCTAAGATGCAACTTAGAATACGGTTCTATTGTTTGGTCACCCTACTACACCGTGCACTCCAGTCGCATTGAATCTTTACAAAAGAAATTCCTAAAAATTCTCTCCTACTGACAGGGCTTTCATAGAAGATTGTGCACATATAAGGACAGGTTACAAAAATTTTACATGACAACACTGGAAGCTAGACGCAACCAGACTCAACTTATATATTTACACAAAATTATTAATTCGAAATTAAATTCTCCACGGCTTCTTTCAGCTATTAACTTTAACACTTTTAACAGAACTCGTAATCATAAATTATTTTCTCTTCAGGTATACCGCAATAATACTTCATTTTACAACCCCATAGTTCGTATGTGTCGCCAATACGAGTTGACTCAAAGTAATCATGACATAAATATTTTTACCTCTAGTTCAAATGTCTTCAAGAAGAGCCTCAGAACCCTATTTGATTGAACAAAATACCTAAAATAAAATAACATTATAAAATTATAATATAATATTCACAGCCTTATGGCACCAACATCGCTACCTAATATCTCAATATGTAAAACCATTAAATTATACTCATGTCAGGGATGCATGCTTTTAGGTGATGGTTTAGTGTATAAGCTTTTCATAAAAATTTGTGTTACTCTTTTTTTAACTGTTGCCTGTTATGTGTCCTTATAAATAAATAAATAAATAAATAAGCAACTATCGCAAAGGCCGGTCATCGGATGGGTGACCAAAACTGTATCATCGAGCTTCCCCGTGCTTCGGAAGGCACGTAAAGCCATTGGTCCCGTAGCAGTAGCATATGATTTTTTTAAATATCATGTTATGAAAAGTGAGTGAGTGAATGAATGTGACTGAATGACGTACAGAGCATTTGACAACTTCAAATAGACAATACGTCATCCCAATATATTATAATACTCTTTGTCATTACCGTTTTTTTTTGCAAAAGATCGGTATCGGTGTTTCGTGTGTTTGAAGGTTTATCGTAGTGTTTAATGTTATTGATTTAAAGAAAATGTTACCTGTGGGGCGTCAAAATATCGGTCGGCGTACGCGTTATGCATATCGAAATCACAACACGGTTCATGAATCATGTTCTTCTTCACTATTTCATACAATTCTAGATTTACTTCGGGAATTTCTGCGCAAATTATTGAGTCAATTTCATCTGGTCTTATTTTTTTGAGGCAGTCCTCTCTTCTGCCACTCTACAGAGTACATCCAACATCGTACGTCTCCGAAGACATGATATTTTACAATGAAGTTCATAATCGCTTTGAGTTTCTGCTTGAACACTCGTGCTGTTATGTCATGACGATCGCTGGATGATTGACCCGATAATAACAGATTAGTGATTTCTATCCATTTTGGGTTGCACGTGAAAGTAATATATGGCGCACGTGGGTTGTTGTACATTCGCCACAAAGTTAGTTTGCCACGTTTTTGTTACTCCATACATTGAAAGCAAATTCGCCACAGGTAGGTAAGGGTTATTGTAAATTCGCCACAAAGTCTTCATAATACATCATTTTTGCATAAAGTACCGGTAGCAAGGAAAGTTCATTTTGAGCGCTCGGAATGAAAGGTAATTATTTTATTCTAAAATTATTGATGTTTATAGATAACCTACTAAAAACAAAGTAACCATAAATCTCTCTTTTAAAAAGTTTATAAGTAATGTTCTATGTACATACTACATATAAATGTTTTTTAAATGAAAAAAAATATATTATTAGTGTACTAGATTTAATATTTCCAGCATAAAATCCTACCATATAAGGCTACCATAACTATGCAGGAGATTGCTTATTAATATAAAAGAATAATATAGTCTTGTAAATACATATACATATAGCAAAGATTATAATAATATTCTTTTATATTAATAAGCAATCTCCTGCATAGTTATGGTAGCCTGGTACTTAATGTTAGAAATATTAAATCTAGTGCAACATGTAGGTATATAAAAGATTGTTTGTGCCTGTGGTTCATACATACAAATTATTTATCTCTAGCAATTATTTTATACACAACAGTACCTAAAAGTGTATCTAAGAGGACAAATTGGTAGGGTTTAAAAAAAGTGTATCTTACAGGAATAAAAGCGCAGTTTTATTAAAAGTGTCTCTACGGGGAAAGTGTATCTCTGGGGAATAATTCGATTTTTCTGCTGTCTGTGTCGAAAATAAGAGTGTGGCGAATTTACTTGATAAAAATAGAACTGTGGCGAAATTACACATACTTTTTTCTGTGGCAAACTAACTTTGTGGCGAATGTACAACAACCCGATCATAGCATCTTGCGCATTATTCGTGCATGTGTCTCGGGCTTTCCACATACGTATAAAATATACATATATATAGATAGATAGATAAAGATAGAGTAATACCTATACATATTCTATCTTCTATCATATATATATAAAATTCTCGTGTCACATAGGTTGCCATACTCCTCCGAAACGGGTCGATCAATTTTTATGACATTTTATATGTATATTCGGTAGCACTGACAATCGGTCGTAAGTAATTTATTTTTTATACCCCTAAGTGATAAAGGTGGTCCACCCCAAAAAATTTTTTTGCTATCCAGTTTGTTTGTGTTAGCTAAAGATGGGCTAACAAAAAATATTGTACTCACTGTAGCATTAATGGATTGATATTGTTTGTTAGTGTTATTGTCGTAATTAATGATATATATAGGAATAAATTATAATCATCATCAGCTCATTTTATGTCCGCACTGCTGGGGCACGAGCCTTCTCTATGGATGGTTAGGGAGAATGGGGTTTTAATCCACCACGCGGGCCCAGTACGGATTGGTGGTTGTTAACGACTGCTAATGCAACCGGGACCAACGGCTTTACGTGCCTTCCGAAGCACGGAGAAGCTCGAGATGATACACTTTTGGTCACCCATCCGATGACCGGCCAATGCGAAAGTTGCTTAACCTCAGCACTCAAATACCGGGCGCGTTAACCACTGCGCCATCGAGCTCTTCAAATTATAATAATTAAATTATAATAAAGTAAAAAAATAAATGTTTAGTGTTTTGTTATTTTTATATTCTGTCATCGTCGACATCGAAACATATTACAGACGGATTACACTATGCTTGACGCTCCTTTGGAAAAAGTTGATGATATCCGTGGCCTAGGTTTGACATTGGACAATAAGATTAACTTTCACAAACATACCAATATTTGCAAGTCGGCCAGTAGAATCTTAGGTTTCATTATTAGAACATCTTCAGAGTTCAGTAATTTGTCAGTTGCCAGAGCATTGTACAATGCCTACGTTCGTAGCAAACTAGAATATGGGGCGGTCATTTGTGACCCCCATGAGAAAAAACATAGTCTCAATATTGAGAAAATACAGCGAAAGTTTGCTAGGTGGCTAATATAAAAAGAATTTCGGGTATTATCCCTTTTTGTACCCTCCCTTGTTCGTGTCTGGTATGGTAGGCCTCGATACGCTCTCTTTTAGGAGAAAAATGCTACTCGTCACACACTATCTCGCCGTGATCTACCATAAGGTGGATTGCCCGCATGTGCTCGAGAGAGTGTGCCTCTCAGTGCCCGCCCGCATTGCTCGTGACGCGGGGGGCTTGGTGGCGCCGGCGCCGGCCACGCCTTCTGCAAAGGCCAGCCACGTGAACCATCCACGCCACTCAAGCACCTACTGTGCGGGCGCTGCGCCTGATCGGTGACGTGCTCGCTCAATACGATGATCTCGATTTGTTCTATGATGGATTAGAGCGATTTATACTCTTAACCCATCAATTTCTTAACTTTTATAATATTTGACCTATTTAATAATGTATTATTTTTCTGACATTTTATCACATTTTCAATGACTTTTCTTTGTTTATAATTTATTTTTATACCTGACATGAATTTTTTTGGATTTTATTTTTATTTTTGTTATGATTAATTTTATTGATTTGTATTTTATTATTGATTTGAATTTATTTAGTTTTAATTTTGTATTGTTAATTTTAATTGTATGACTTGTCTGTGTCTTGGACAAAAAGCAGTACGTAAAGTAAAGTAAGCAGGCATGGTAATTGAAATATATAAATAGATAAATAAATAAATCGTTCACAGCGCTTCATGCCTTTTTCACTCATATACACATCCTCACACACTTAACTACAATAAATTAGTTATTTTTTTCTACCGTACAAATTTCCTAGAAATAATTGGCAAAACAACGTTTGCCGGGCCAGCTAGTGTATATACAAAAATCAAATGCTGGTCGTTTGTCTCGCTAAAACTCGAGAATGGCTGGACTGGTTTGGCTAATTTTGGTTTTGAAATGTTTATGGAAGTTCAGGGAAGGTTTAAGCGGTGAGAAACATAAATAATAAGTAACGGAAAATACTAAAAACGACAATTTAGTTTTCCTATACAAATACAATTATTTATTTGTATCGTTGTCATGGAAACTGTCAAAGCGGTACGTAGTACAATAAAAAAAAAACCGACTCCAAAAAATTTGACTGATAAAATTGCACTAAAAAGTAAAAAATAAGCGTTAGACTTATATATACAATAACTTTATTAAGAAAAAATATAGCTACAATTATTGTTATTTTTGGAAATGACAACCATTTGTCAATATTGTAAAGCGTTAAAATACAGTGGTGAATCTACTAGATTATGTTGTGCTGGTGGTAAAGTAAAATTGCCACAATTGGTCCTACCACCACATCCATTACGCTCATTAGTTTCTGGGATGGTAAATTAATAATTTATTAACCCTAGAGTGGGCGCGCTATGAGCATTTTGCCGCCCACGCTAAAAAAACGTTAATAATTCGTAAAACAATTTCCCGTTAGGCTTGTGATTTTTAGTAGATGCCCCTACTTTTATTCGCAATGCGTGCTGAAAGACTGGTTGTCATCAGTGCGCGGGGAACCACTTGAGGAGAAGGTTGTTACAACCTGGTGTCGCAAAGCGGCAAATTGCTCACCGCGCGCCCACTCACGTAAGTAAAAATTGTGTCATGTATTTTTTGCGAAGTTGAAATTTTATTTATAGTAAAAAGTTATTTATAGTTGTGAAAACTAAAAAAACGCTTTTAATTTCAGGATTTAAAAGTATCAAGTAATAATAACAAAAAATAACATCAAAATGGACACTCAAATTGTGTCTTGGCTAGAGGAAATGTCTGATTTTGAAGATGCTAGTTCACAGTTTGTAGACGAGAAATTGCTCGCTTTGTACCAGTAAAACAACTGTCAAAGCGGTGCGAAGTCCGCCGGGTCAGCTAGTTACTAATAAAAAAACTATATCATGAAAAACGACATTCTTAAGGTTTCTGCATACGTAACGAGGTAATAACTCGGACGGAACGTGAACGGGACGGTGATGTGACTGCCTCGTTCAAAACGGAAACGTGGTGTAAATACATACGCACTGTGACCTTAGAGCAAGACCGTGACAGTGGCACGGATCTAACGTGCTAGTGTTGTGAACAAGGAAAGTACTTCTGGATGATGAGACTAAATTTTATCAGTATTTTCGTATGCCAAAGGCATATTTTGCTTTGCTGGAAAATAAGCTAAACCCTCATTTACTTAAGAAAGACACTGTTATTTTGAAATGAAACAACTTTTACGGATATACTCGCGTTTATTTTATTTATTTATATAAATAAACGCGAGTAGATCCGTAAGTGTAAAAACACTCTATGCCGAAGGTACGCGACCGAAGTTCCGCGGCTGATTTTATGTTCCGACGTATTCGGCTGATATGACACACCATAAGTGCCGAACTTACGCCCCGCCCCCGGATCTTCGTCGGCAATCGAAACGAACTTCGGTCGCGTATAATGTGTGCTCTATAGAATAAGTTGCCGCTGAACTTTCGCCCGACCGAAGTTAGACTGTACGCTATAACGCAACGTAATTTCGGTATTATGTGTCGTCAGTAATTCAAATAGCATTGCAGGCGTAATCATGCCGAACTTCAGTCGCGTAATTTCGGCATTGTATTTTCCTACACTAAAAGTTGTTTCATTTCAATGTGTAGTGTTCGCGTAAACTTTAGAAAACAATAATTTTTTTTAATTTTTAATTTATTCAAAAGGTCGTATATTTTGCGTACGATTTCGATTACTCGACCGTACATCGTACAAGAGCCAAAAAGGTTGTATAAAAACGATTTAAATCGTATGGTTCGCAACACTGCTTCTCTCCCCGGAACGAACGGAGTTTGCGTGCATACGTAGTGGAAATACGGACGGGACGCGGGGCGGGACGTGCCAAACATCGTCGGCGACGATATTTTTCCCGCCCCGTGAGTGCCACGTTCACGTCCCAACCGTGCCTCCGTGACATATGCTTTTTCATATACATTTTGTATGAAACGATATTTCCAAAACTTCCCGTCCCGTCCCGTCGGCATAAAAACCCGTCACGTATGCAGCGTTCTTTATTCGTATCCTGTTTAAAAACAGAAGAAACCCTATTCATGCTAAAATTACGTGGGCAGGTAACTAGCCGCCCCTGCAATTTTATGGGATGATAAGTAAATTAACATATAAATTGTCTTTGGTCCTGCATTTGCATCACAAAGACTGCTCAAGGTGCCACTTTCAGGTCTCTAAAACAAACGTTATCGTGTCAGGAACTCACACAAGTATTTCATTATAATTTTAAGTTGTCATTATGAGAACTTGGGATTGCGAGCAATTGGCATTTCGAGAAGTTGGCATTGCAAGAAATTGACATTTCAAGAAGTTGGCATTTTGAGAAGTTGGCTATTTGCGAGCGGTTGGCATTTCGCGAAGTTGGCATTCTGAGCTGATACGAACCTGTTTAGTGTGAATAAATCTAAACTAGTTTTTTGAATTACAATTTAGTTCCACCTACGCGTGACTAGATTACGAAGGAGCTCTATGGCGCAGTGGTTACCGCGCCCGGTCGAAGACAGCTAAGGTTAAAGCAACTTTCGCAAAGGCCGATCATCGGATGGGTGACCAAAATTTATCACCTTAAGCTCCTCCGCGCGTCGGAAGACAAGTAAAGCCGTTGGTCCTGAATGCTAGCATTCGTTAACACCCACCGATCCGCACAGGGCCCGCGTGGTGGTTTATGGTCCGGTCTCCTATCCACATAAAATGAACTGGTGATGACGATGATGAATATTAAATGGCGTTCTTCGTTTTCTGAATCGCGCTGTCTATATATCTATACTAGATACTCTCTAGGCTCTGTCCGTACATGACAAATTATTATTATTTTTTTTTTTTTTTCATTTATTATGGCAACAAACAGTCATGTACTTAACAAAGCTAGTTCTAATAACAATTGTGTATTTTTAAAAGACCAACAGTGCCTAAATATTAGCAATAACAATAGACTTATTTACGTTGAGACTTAACATGGTAAAACGAGTCTTACAGTTATTACGAGGTCTTACTTTACATAAAATTATTAGTTTTATTAACTATTTAATTTAATTAAGGGATAAATATTCGTTCTATGACTCACTGACACCAATTCATTATTGAAATTTTTGTCTGTCTGTCTGTCTGTATGTCCTCTTATAAATTTATACTACCTATTATATAAATCTGTAGGCTCTGTGTGTACATGCAATTTTTCTGACATATTTTAAGATAAATATTCGTTTTATGACTCACTGACAAAAAATTCTACGATTTTGGAAATTTTTGTCTGTATGTCCTCTTATAACTCAAGAACGGCTTGACCGATCTTGATGAAAATTTGTATGTAGTAAAAACATGAGATTGTGCAAATGATAGGCTATAAAATAATGAAATTTTATTTACAAGTTTACGCTCAGCGAAACGGGCGGGTTACGGTTCTTGATGAAAATTTGTATGTATTAAGAACATGAGATTGTGCAAATGATAGGTTATACAAAAAAAAATCACAAGTTTACGCTCAGCGAAGCGGACGGGTGACGGCTCTTGATAAAAATGTGTATGTAGTAAGAACATGAGATTGTGCAAATTATTGGCTATATACAATATATGATGTTGGTATACCTAATAATTATTTTAATTAGCATTAATTGATTCATTATTTTCGCACAGCAAAGCGGGCGGGTGACGGCTAGTTATAATCAATACTACCTACTTTATAAATCTGTAGGCTCTGTCTGTACATGCAATTTTGGGACAAATTTTGGGATAAATATTCGTTTTATGACTCATTGACACCAATTCTACGATTTTGGAAATTTTTGTCTGTTTGCCTGTCTGTATGTCCTCTTATAACTCAAGAACGGCTTGACCGATCTTGATGAAAATTTTTATGTAGTAAGAATATGAGATTGTGCAAATGATAGGCTGTAAAATAATGAAATTTTATTCACAAGTTTACGCTCAGCGAAACGGGCGGGTGATGGTTCTTGATGAAAATTTGTATGTATTAAGAACATGAGATTGTGCAAATGATAGGTTATACAAAAAAAAAATCACAAGTTTACGCTCAGCGAAGCGGACGGGTGACGGCTCTTGATAAAAATGTGTATGTAGTAAGAACATGAGATTGTGCAAATTATTGGCTATATACAATATATGATGTTGGTATACCTAATAATTATTTTAATTAGCATTAATTGATTCATTATTTTCGCACAGCAAAGCGGGCGGGAGACGGCTAGTTATAATCAATACTACCTACTTTATAAATCTGTAGGCTCTGTCTGTACATGCAATTTTGGGACAAATTTTGGGATAAATATTCGTTTTATGACTCATTGACACCAATTCTACGATTTTGGAAATTTTTGTCTGTTTGCCTGTCTGTATGTCCTCTTATAACTCAAGAACGGCTTGACCGATCTTGATGAAAATTTTTATGTATTAAGAACATGAGATTGTGCAAATGATAGGTTATACAAAAAAAAATCACAAGTTTACGCTCAGCGAAGCGGACGGGTGACGGATCTTGATGAAAATTTGTATGTAGTAAGAACATGAGATTGTGCAAATTATTGGCTATATATATATGATGTTGGTAAATCTAATAATTATTTTAATTAGCATTAATTGATCCATTTTTTTTCGCACAGCAAAGCGGGCGAGTGATGGCTAGTATATAATAATACTAGCTGACCCGGCGGCGGCGGCCGGTTTCTATGACAACAAAACAAACAAATCTTTAAATATTTTACGCGTGAAAGCGTATCAAACAAACAAACAAAATCACATTTTTTAAAATAATAAGTATCAGATGTCTTTAATTAGGTACGTCTTTGAATATTCTTGAGAATACGCGCACAGCAATTCATGATGCTCGGTTAAATAGTTGACGCGTGAAAGCATATTGCAACAAACAAACAAACTCATTTCCGCATTTAATTAATTAATTATCTTAGCTAATGGCTTCGCGTTTAGCATTTAGCCAATTTCAAGTATTTTTTTTAATATTATTAGTAGTAAGGGTACAGTTTTACGGTAGATAGAAATTAAAATCGAGCCTCACAACACGTGTTATTACGGGAAGAACTCGGGTGAAACCTCCACATTCGCACTTTCAATTAGTAAGGGTTGTTGTTCTGACACTTTGCTTACTTCATTATTTACCATCTACAAATTATTACGTGAAAAAAAACTTCATACAACTTTTTAGGTCATTTATTGTGGAAACCTAAACGTTTAATTTAATAGACAGTCTGCCTATCTAACCACCACCATCTTGTCAAAAGTTCGTAGCAATAATAGCAGCCTTAGTAGCCTTAGTTGTTGCAACCCGACAGTCAGATTGTAGATAGCCAATTCCATGATTTAGAAAGTCGGGTTAAGTGCATTTGGCCTGATTGTCACTTAACTTAGACACATGAGGTGCCTTTGAAGACTGTGCTTTCTGGATGGATTTTTATATTGGATAATATAAAAACGATGGCAGAAGATGTTTTTATAAACTATAATTACCACAAGAAAATATTTTTTTGTTTATCTCACTACCAAACTCTACAATGCCAATATTTGCAACAAAGTTCAAAAGAAATCAATTCAAAATTAATAATCATTTGTTCAGTTTAGCTTACAAATAGCTCTTATGAACGTCATTATGCCACCGGTTTGTAAGTCTACTCTGGGCTGAGACCTTGTACTGAGAGAACCGGCAAGAAACTCAGCAAGTGTCAAGCTCTTTTCTCCCTTACAGCGTCATAAATATTGGAAAATGCCCTATCATAAAAAAGGACAATTTTCGATCACAAATAAACATAAAAAATAAAGGACAATCAACAAAGGTTCAATCAGACATGCTGGGTTAGGTGCACTACCACTTATGCTATCAAGGGCTCTTATGCTAGCATAGTTGGTAGTGCACATGACATGTCGAAGGATACGGGTTCGAATCTCGTTCGTGGTTTTTTTTAAACACTTTTGTCTTTTTTCAAATTGTTATTCAACCAAATTTGCGTAAAATATAACCATAATCATAATTAACAATAAATTAATTTAATAAAAGATTAATTTAAAAAAAAGAGTTAAAAAAAAAGGTTTAAAAAGTTTTAAATGAAAGGCAATAAATATTTATTAATCATTTCTTTAATGTTATTAAGTAGATACAGTTATAATGTTACAGATACAAGGTAATTTACAAATAAGTTAAAGTACCCCTACTTGCTTATTAATCGGGCTGTTTGAAGGTCACCCGAGAATTTACGTAACATTTTCCCTAAAACTAAATAACGCTTAAGAAACAACTTAAATTGGTTGAAGTACAGAGATGAAACGTTATAAGATTGATAGTCTTATAGAATGAAACGCACTTGTTTTGAATTCTAAGAGGCCTAACAAAGCAACATGCGTAATTAGTAGTAGTAGTAGTATCATCGGTTACAAAACATTCTTGAAACAAATGTTTAGTTTAAATTCAAAAGTGTGTTTTGTGAATGATGTACTCATTAAAACCGTCGCGTATCCATATAATTCTACCAATAGTCATAAATTATAACAGTTTCTATAACTGACAAATTTAGGTTAAGTTTCTATAATTACAAATTAACTGTTTTTATAATTTTTTACAACATTTTAAATCTATTTATACACAAATTTATTTGATATGCTTTTTATGATTGTTATAATGAATAAATGGTTTATATAATTTCGTTGACCATGAGTTATAAAGTCATTTTACTGGCATCATCATTACAACATCAAGCTATAGTATAGTTTACAGAGTTATCTATTTAATGCTTCGTACAGTCTGTTAAATCTACAGAATTTTTTTTGCTTGGAATTAGAGTTTCCATATGAACTATAACATTATAATTCTGAAAAACATCATATTATCAATAACATCCAGCTATATAGTTTACAGAGTTCTCTATTTAATGCTCCGTACAGTTTGTTAAATGCACAGAATTTTATTTGCTTGGAATTAGAGTTTCCATATATGAACTATAACATTACAATTCTGAAAAACATCAAATTATCAATAAAATCCACCTATATAGTTTACAGAGTTATCTATTTAATGCTTCGTACAATCTGTTAAATCTACAGAATTTTATTTGCTTGGAATTAGAGTTTCCATATGAACTATAACATTATAATTCTGAAAAACATCAAATTATCAATAACATCCAGTTATATAGTTTACAGAGTTCTCTATTTAATGCTCCGTACAGTTTGTTAAATGCACAGAATTTTATTTGCTTGGAATTAGAGTTTCCATATATGAACTATTACATTACAATTCTGAAAAACATCAAATTATCAATAACATCCAGCTATATAGTTTACAGAGTTCTCTATTTAATGCTCCGTATAAACTGTTAACTCCACAGAATTTTATTTGCTTGGAATTAGAGTTTCCATATATGAACTATAACATTACAATTCTGAAAAACATCAAATTATCAATAAAATCCAGCTATATAGTTTACAGAGTTCTCTACTTAATGCTCCGTACAGTTTGTTAAATGCACAGAATTTTATTTGCTTGGAATTAGAGTTTCCATATATGAACTATTACATTACAATTCTGAAAAACATCAAATTATCAATAACATCCAGCTATATAGTTTACAGAGTTCTCTATTTAATGCTCCGTATAAACTGTTAACTCCACAGAATTTTATTTGCTTGGTATTAGAGTTTCCATATATGAACTATAACATTACAATTCTGAAAAACATCAAATTATCAATAAAATCCAGCTATATAGTTTACAGAGTTCTCTATTTAATGTTCCGTACAATCTCAAAAATCTACAGAATTTTATTTGCTTGGAATTAGGGTTTCCATAAATGAATTATAACATTAATATTTACACGCAACATGCTTCATAACTTACATGTTATTGCATTGAACAATAATATGTTATTATTGTAAAATAAAACAAAACATTATACATTTTACACTAAATTGACAATGTATCACCAAACATGTTAAAAACTTATCATCTTGCATGTGACGACAATTCATTAATTACTTTTTTACGTACAGTTAATTGAAAAACTTGAAAGCTGCTTATAACAATGTATTTTAAGTACGGCAACATTGAAATTAATGCAATAGTGGGGAGAGTGTAGGGCAGGCTGCGACATCCCGATGATTCGGCAGTTGGTAGCCAGTTGTTGTCTAGTACTGACTGCTCGATGACGTTTTGCATCGTATCTATAAAAGAAGATTCGTTATGTATTGGGCTATGGTGTATAAAACTATTTGTGATAAAAATCCACTGACGGGTGAGTTATTCTAACTTGATAAATCCAAATCCCAAAATAATTTAAGTACTTAATGTTTTCAAATTAAAAATACTGAAGTGATGAACTTAATTATTGTCTATTGATTGATTGATTATTGTCTTATTTCAATTACAATAAAAGTATAAAATCATTGATTTGAGCAACATTGATTTGAGAAGAAATTATTTAAAATACACTTATTGATGATAAACTAATTTTGTACAGTTTATATATAATAATAGATTTTAACATAAAATTATAGTATAAATTGTTGACATTTAACCCGTTAACAGGTTGAGCATGTTTGAATATTTCAATGGTTTTCATCTATCTCAATCGTGAAAATTTCAAAGTAAGGTGGGGAAAAGCATCCCACTGGCTGTTAAACAGTAAAATCGTCCATAAGGTAGCTATTTTATTTTTAAGATGTAGCTACATCTCTTACCGTACGTTGTAACGTCTGGTGTGTAAAACTTTTGCTCAGCTGGTTGCAGTGGTACCACAAATCCTACAAAAAATAAACTTTATTCGAGAAGCATATTTTTTCTAAATTCTAAAAGAAAACAAAAAAGTAGGTATTTTTTTATGAATTATTAATAATAGTCCTGGTAACCCACCCGGAAAGCTAATAAGGTAAAGCCATTAAAGAGTACGCACTACTAAAGAGTACGTATTTTTCTTAGTAAATCTATTTTTCCTATTGGCAAACACACATTCATGGAATTATTAAATACTACGTAGGTACCATATTGACTCCATGCACACGTTATGTCACAGGCAAGTAGTTGCTAACAGATTTAATATTATTCTATTAGTAGCACTTCGGTATTCTTTGATAGTTCATGCTCATTGGTGGCTTTACACCACGCCTGTTTTTAGGTACTTAAGGGATCACGTCAGAAGTCTTCCAAAGTTATGGGGATTGAACTACAAATTCTCACATTTATCCCAAGCATCTATCCATTCGACTACAATACATTGCAATGTAACTTACAAATTTTACCACATCACGTAATTTTTTAATTAATTTAGTAAAATTTTGAATTTAATTTCAGTTTATTGTTAAATGTCATAACATACTAACCTTAACCCTTACTTTGACTTTAAGTCTAAAATTAATTCTGTTTTAATTGAAATGAAATCAAAAAGCTTTATTCAATTATTCAAGTTCGCAAAACGACGGCTGTAATTATAAGTAAATGTGTTACTTAGTACACAAATAATTTCTTCTATTGTTGTGCTCGTCTGTGACCAGGCTCTGATTAAGTGAAAAGTTCCATTCTCACACTGTGGTATGCAAAAAAACAGTGAACCTTTTTTTGTTAAATAAAACATTATCAGTAGGTGGTGTTAAGAATTAAATGAAGCTCGGGTTACGTATGAGAAATCTTGCTTCCATCCCCATAACTCTGTTAGACCACTGACGTGAACCTTACACGGGCATATTTAGCTTTTTTTGTGGATTAGAACTGAAAATATCTATATATTAATTTATAGATATATATATATATATCTATAAATTAATATAATAATAAATATAGATATAATAAGTGATTCATAATTATTAAGCGTAGCCGATTTTTGTCCCAGTGATTATGGGACGATAGCTGCACATAAAAAATTGGTTATGGTCTCATTTTGAAGAACTCCAGCCGTAGATGCGCAGAAAAATAAAGAAACCTGTCATAAGTTTCGAAATTCTTAAAAAATCTGTTGAATAAACCCGAAGTTTTGCGGGCGACCCACTAGTAAAATATAAATATAAAAAAAAATAGCGTATTATTAATAATCTTAAATTATATAGAACAATAATTATTTTAATTTAGAATAATAAGTATTAATGGGATTACTACCATGTTTTTTGTTGTCTGTGAGCATCTGATATTTGGGCACAAATCAATCGATCATCATCAAGTGTTTATAAGCAGACAAATCAATCTACCCTTTTCCTGGTAATAATCCCGTTAATAATAATTATTCTAATGTTAGTGAACATAAGTTATAATAATTTTAATTTAATTTTAAAAAACTTAAAACTACAATATTTTAAAATATCTCTGAATATAAATTGTAATAATCGTTTAAAAATATTGGTAGCACTTACGAGGTGGGTAATATTCTGTGGTCGTTGGAGGTGGAGTCGTTGTTGTAGTTGTCGTTGTAGTGGTCGTTGTTGTTGTTGTTGTCGTCGTCGTTGTTTTGATTTCTGTTGTAATAGAAAATAATTCCATCAAAATTTTCAGCATCATCAATCACTGATACTATCTTGGGAGACAAATATCTAACTAAGTCTTTTTAGCTAGACCAACGGCCTACGATCCAAAGGTCCCGGATACGATTTCCAGCAGGGGATACTACCTCAGTGGTTGAGGACTGCAGATGAAATGTGCTGCTTCCTTCAGCCTTATTATCGCTTAATATCAGGTGAGATGAAGGTTGGCCTCTTCTTGGTAGGTGGTTGGTAGGTGGTTGGTACTTGGGTACTTACCCAAAAATAATTAAAAAAGTTAAGACTTCAGTAAAAAAACATTTAAAAATTCTTTGGTGATGCTTAAGAAAATACTCTTTATGAACTTCCAAATTTTCCGACCAACACCAACAATATTTATTTTTGTCAAATTTAAGGTCAAAAACCAAGAAAGTAGTTGAAAAATAATAATTTCTCAAATTTACTTATTTATAATCAGGCAACAGTGGCCCACAGATAAAGTCTAGACTCACGCATTAACAAAGGAATATAAAATTTATGAGTTTCTATTAATAGTAATCATAAAATTAAATAGGTAGTCTCTGCGTTAGTTAGAATTGCATGTAAACATACACCACAGCTAGGGTTGGCTGGAAGAGATCTCTTTTAGAGATAAGCTCGCCCTTGGGGATATGTCTTTTGAAACGTGTGTTTCAATGTTTGTGTTCTATGTAAAATGCATGTTAAATAGTGATGAGCAACTTACCATAGACTCTTATTTTCCCTTCAGACTTTCCAATATTGTTTGTAGAGACACACGTGTAAGTGCCGGAATCTTCAGTGTCGAAGTCTGTTATAGTCAACGCTATTCGGGCTTGGTACACTAAAAACCGCTCCTCTGTTATATTGTATTTTTCTCTGTAACAAAACATAGCATTATTTATTTTTAATTTCAGAATGAAACACCAGTTTTAAAACTTATAAAACGCATACATTAATTTTCATGCCGAAGACTGAAAAGAAAAAAGGTCGAAACGGCGAAATTTTTTATTTTCAGTCTCTTCAACTTTCAACTTTTTTCGTCTCAACATTCATTTGCAATATTAATATGCTACTGACAACTATAATTAATCAGGCGCGTTCCGTTGTACGCAAAAAGAGTTTTTTATTGAGACCACCAAGTCTCAACTTCCCTGTATCGACTGTATCGAAAGTCTAAACTGAACCATTAACACAAATTTATAGTATAGGGGCGGTTCTTTCTTTTTCTTATATTTTGTTCGTACCAAAAAAATAACTATATAGAATAAACCATTCCATTATTTTTACTAACCCCGCGATTATCATTTCTTCACCCCCTTTCAGCCAGTAATTGATGGAATGAGGATATGCTTCGATGGAGCACTCCAGTCTCGTATGCAGACCAGTTGGGACGCCTATCACCTTCGTCGCCACCACGACGGATGGTAGAACTGTGAAGAGAAACAGCTGTTGAGAGAATTTTACCGCTGCAACAGTGGCTTAAAATAATGTTCTTCTCCTTCGCCGTCGAGTTTCCATGCCTAAGGGTTGTGGCCACCAATATCAGCATCGCGGACCAGGGCTATCCAAGAGGTCCTATCCTGGGCTAGATGCATAGCCGCCTGCGTGTTGCATTTAAGGGCTACCAGAATAGCATCCGTCCTTATCCTTGATTCAATACGAGATTTTAATGTCTATGTTTCAGAGGCGTATAGAAAAATAGAGAAAATCAAAGTACGCATTAGTGTAACTTTTTAGTAATGTATTACAAAGATAACAATAATGTTAAAGACTTGTTTTACAGAATACGCCTTTAAAAGTTTCTAAGGTTTGTAAAGTGCGATAGTTAGGTAATTCAAAACTCCAAGGAAATTATTCCCCTTCAGTAAAACTACACAAGTGACATTGCTGCACTACAAATAGGGATATTTCACAAAACTTTTTAAGTTCTCTTCTGTGGCAACGTGATAAAGAATGATATGAAGACAGCTAGCGTTAGTCTTTCGCGAACCTATAATTAAGTTAACAACTACAACTACTACTACTGTTCCACAGCTGGGCAAAAGCCTCCATCATTGAAATCAACTCATCACAACAATTAGTGGGTAATGGCTTAATCACTACGCTTACCAAACGCGGGTTGGTCGTCACAAACCCGAGCTATGCATCAAAAATCCGAAATACACTTCGCACGACCTGGCAATTGAACCTGGAATCTTTGGGTAAATAAATAATAAATATTAACTTTGAATAATTACATATTTCGGAACAGTGAAAAAACTAACGCCGTGGTCAATACCTGGTGCGGCCACGTTCGGCTACGAGTAGCAAAAATTTACAAAGTATAATATTTTGGAATGGGTATACTTACAGTTCACATTAAGCACGATCCGCTTGCTGACAGACGGGGGTACGTCATTGGAGGCGATGCATAGGTACGCTCCCATCTGCTTCCTTTCAACCTTCGACAGGTTCAAGTTTGGGCCCATGAACATGTCTACTGTGATAAAAAAGTAAACGTCAAAAGACCTGATAAGCACGTATGTGTGTAAAATTTTAAACAAATTACAATTCAGAAAACTGTACAAAAACCCACTAATCCTGGTTCCGCCTTCTCCCAATTAAGCTGTGTTTTATAAGTGATTCATAATTATTCAGAATTTTTTAGTACTTTTTCGAACTAGATTCAAACCTCGTATGTATTCTGAATTTTTATTTCTTTAAAGGCTTGGTTAATCTCCTTATTTAAAAGAAATTATGAATATAATTATTTCTACATTACTTAATTTTACGGAAGTCAAGAAGTATATCAAAAACATTCCATTAAAATCGCGTCTGTTGAGTCGTTCAAAACACGAAAAGTCTAATAAAAGATTAAATCATTTTGTTCACGAATAACATAATATCAGGAAAATGAACGCGAATGTGATAAACAACAACAGTTCAGTTTCTTTTCAATATTTATTCTAGTGTAAAAGCAGGACAAGACAAAAGCCTTGCCAAACAAGACAGGACAGAGAGGTTCGCGGGCACAGTAAATCGACGCTGTCAAGAGCGTTTACAGAAAGAAAAAAAACTTCCGTCTCCCCATTTCCCCTTCCAACTTTGCGGAAAACAATTATTTTATGAATATTCTTGTGGGAAAGCCTTTTCGGTAAGCCTATAGTAAAAGAAAAAATTAAGTCCATCCAATTTTAAAGTAATAAATGTATATGTAGGTTAGGTATATCTACTATAACTTTAAGGAACATGATGTTTTCCTTCTTTCGGCTCATTCAAAAAACCAATTCGCAAAGACGTCAGGGGGTGAATCTACAAAAATAATGCGGTTGCTTTTCCGACGTTGCCCGCTTCCTCACACGAATTTCATCATTACCAGCCGTACGTATGCAATCGAATATGAGAAACACTTAACTATACCTACTTCATTATTTCACATAACAATTTGAAGCTTGTAAATGCAAATTATTTTAACGACAGTCGGTAATAAGGGTAATGACGATTCGGAAACAAAATACCAAAATATTTGTAGATTCACGCGGCACTGTGATTAGCTTATGTGAAACATAAACTATTGTTATCACAATGTCATGCACTATCATTGTAGCGTTATCTTTATTCTTTAAAGATATTCAAAGAAGAACCGCCTTTGTGGTCTAGTGGTTAAGACCACCGGTCACCGCTCAGACCTAGAGGTCCCGGATTCGATTCCCAGTGGGGGGTAGGTACATTATTGTGTACTTGGTTTGGTACCACCATCTTATCTAAATATGTCGCCATAACATCAATGTTTGTAGCATTGTTGTGTTCCGGCAGCTAGAGATAAGATAGCCATTACCTCAGTAGTTGAGGATCCCGGGTGAAGGCCACCATTGGCCTTATCATCACTTAACGTCAAGTGAGATGAAAGCACTGCGCTTATCCGTAAGACATAAAAAAAGATACTGTTGAGCTTGGCTTATTAAATCTATTCTCGGAGTATAAGCTCTACTTTAGCGCCACCCTATAAATAGGAAGTTAAGAACAATCTTCAATTATTGCTAGTTGGCTAAAGATTAAGTCGTTACAACTTATATTTGATACATTTCTTCTGTCTCACGACTTTCATAATTAGTCCACAGGTCTGGTTTTCCTCGTTTCTAAGTATTAAATTATTATTATTTCGCCCAATTTTTCGTACACGATTTACCAGTAATTGCTGGGCGATAAAGTTTTATTATGTGATTTGTTAGAGGTGAGACAATAAATAGTAATCAGGAGGCTGTTAACGGCGTTCAGAATAAAGCCTAACGAGGCGATTCTTCGAGGAGTAGTACATTTACTGAAATCTTTAGGCTTATAAAGGAACGACAATGGTTGAGTAAAACTTCTGGTGTTACAAACGTCTATAAGGGGTCAGCAACATTTTTTTTACTATAACAACGATTTAATACAGAACAGCTTTCTAGCTGTAATCTAGTTAAATAGGCTGTGGTAATCGCATACCTGTGGTAACCGTTTGGGCGGATCATATGTCCGAATGTCACCTTATTGCTGCATAAAAACCTCCATGGCTGTTCATTACGTTTACTAAACTTTGTATAATAATATCGATGGCTCCTATTCATACTGAGTCAACTGTACTTCTAATAACTTTACGGGAAGGCTATACATAATAAGAGCGAAAGGCTGTATTTCAAATGTTAACACAATCAAGAAAAAATTACTTATCATTGTGAAATGTTTTTGTTTTTGTTTATATAATTTTTAACGCAAATTTTGTTGCGAACAAATAACAAAAACAAAATTGTTGAAAAAATTTCCACGAGCAAGATTTAAACCTGAATTTTTTTTAACATTTGTGTTTTTGTAATTTGTTTGCAACAAAATTTGCGTTAAAAATTATATAAACAAAAACAAAAACATTTTATAAATAGCTTGCATACTTCTTAGCTGATCTTTAGTATTTATAAAAATATTATGATCGGATGTTAATGACGGTAGTTGTTGACATTGAATGGGCGCCTTTAGCTTTCAAAGTAAAAAAGTAAATAGTGTTGAATAATTTGGGCAGGCTGGTTAGAACCACGAGAGCTCAATTGGGAGAGCACCTGACCCGGTATGTCAGAAGGGTGCAGATTCAAATCCAGCTCGAGGAAATTTTTTCAACATTTGTTTTTTTATCATAAAATAATAAGGCCTTTCAACAGTGCAAAATAGAATTCATTAAATTTTATTAATTTTAGAGATAATTTAGTTACACTAGTATACACCGATTATGTGTATGTTAAACATGGATCAACTTACTTGTATACGTCATTGAATATACGGTTTAGAGAAACAAATGTGGTGGTGGTGGTAAAAAAATGTTTTTATATACTTATTATATTTTCTATTTGTTACAATTTCTATGCTATGAATTATATTTGTTAAAATATAATAAGTTGACTCATTGTACATGGACACAATTTTAAAAGTGAACCATCCCTAATTAAGTCAAGTGTGTTACAACTAAGTAAAACAATTAAAAACTCCTTTCAGTGTGCAAACATTTCATTCTAATTAAGGAGTTCACAAAAAAAATAACATACTAGACAAAAAATATGTGGAATAAAATAGATAAAAAAATATTTTTACTCATTCTGAATCGCTTTCAACTCTATTGTTATCAGTTTTAATCAAATTAGAAAAAAACAAGACAGTGATATTCTTTAGGTATAACCAGTTTGCTGCACATGTTCATTAAATCTTTGTGTTTGTTTTATCAATTGGGATAGGCTTGGCGTAAGCTGGGCGAAGATCACAAAAATCTATAGTAGGGAAAGTTTTGTTACGTGTTGCTTTAAGTTTATTAGCACAATCGAACCAATTATAGGAATCTTTTATGTAACTAGTTTTATAAAATATTTTGTAAAGATTTTCTGCTTCAATTTTTATTTCAGTGACTTTGTTTCATTGCATTTTAGTTCTATCGCAGGTAAAAGTCTTGTACTTGTACCAAAACGGTTGCGTTCGCGTCCCGTGTATACGGGTATGTTACACTTGACTCAGTGTACCTACGACATGCAAAATAAATAGATTATAATACTTGATCCAGTATATGCCATTTTTTTTAAAATGATTTATTGGAATATGAACTTTTTTTTTTCACGGGTAGATAGGAAATGATTTAATTGTTGTTATTAAACTAAAAAGTGCTAAATTGTCAAAATTTGTTAGTTGATCAGTCTCAGTATACTTAGGAGCCCTTGATATCATCATCAGTGTCCAAACATCCCACTGCTGAGATCAGGTTATCACAGATAAGCAAAACACAATGGGGGATAAGTTAGTAAATGGCAAAACCATTAAGAGTCTTTGAATTTCCCCAGTTTCCAACTTCGTATCTCAGTTTGTTAGTTCCGCCTTTCGTCACAGTCAGTATGTGTAAAAGGCTGACGACTAGCTTTTAAGAACAGGCGGAGATACTGACTCTCTCTTTCTACCCTGCCTAACTTACATCTTTTTTTTACAATCTCTAACATTTAGAAGTCCCTTTAGTTTACTATCCAACATAATTTCTCAGCTGTATGTTACTTCTATCCTTCTTACGCCGTGAAATGCGTGTTAGTAACTAACCATCAATTTTTCAGGACCCTCTCTTGGTACCACGCGTAAGTCACACCTACAAGTATGTCCTACATTTCCTTAAATTTTTCTTCCCAAAAAAAGATACAGAGCATAAAAATCACCTAGTTTGGGTTTACTCGCCATTGACCCAAAGCATAAAAAAGCAGGGTTCCGACCGAGGTGAAATAGATAATATCAGTGATAAGTTGCTAGCCGATCGCCTGATGTCCAAGTATCTTGGAGCCTTAGTCTCATAGTCGACTCTTGCGACACACGCGGGAAGTTAAGCAGCTGATACCATTTTTTCATGTCCCAGACTAGCTAGGATTAGAAGTCTCACCATTGAATTAGAATTGTGAATTAGAAGTCTTACTTTTCTTTAACTCCCCAACTTTATTTTTCAATTGTATGTTACTTATATCCTCCCTCCGCCATAAAATGCGTGGTAGGGGCCGGCTATCAACTTCGCAGGACAGGTTAATGACATGTCCCGTTCAGGCTTCCAGCAGTAATTGATACCTCTGTTCTTCATTTCCTAAAATTTTGATCTCTTACCTTTCCTCAACTCTCCACCTTCATTTCTCAGCAGTATATTACTTCCATCCTCTTTTCGCCATAGAATGCGTGGTAGTGGATAACCATCACCTTTGCAGGACAAGCTGACGTCCTGCCCTTCTTCTGCCACCAGATCTCCACTGGTGCCATTATCTATTATGTTTGGAGGTTCTGCGAAAAACAAGACTAAGTCAGCATTCTCATAATATCAATCACAAAAAGGTAAATTAAAATGAGAAACAAAATCTTTCGCCAAATTTCGTAAATAAGATTGTATAAAGCATCCATTATTAAATAAATGCAAGTCAAATTTTTATGTAAAATTTAATAAGAAAGTGGCCGCACCAAAGTAATTTATGAAACGGAGGCCGGTAACTCTCTGTTAGGGGAATAAATTTCAACCAGAAAAATATATCTACTTTGCTCGCATTTTCGCTGTTCATTGCTTCCAGATACATAAATCCCACGACGCGTATATTTTAATAAATGTTTGAGTAAAAATTAATATTAATTACCGCATATGAATGGATATTCCAATTATGGTCTCTATAAATTAGTATTGGTGCAGTAATAAAGATTGTTTTTGTGTTAAAATGTATCGTCAAATTGGTCTTCCATGCAAATTACCTCCAATATGCGAGAATCATTAAAATGTTTCACTTCGTTTCCCAATCCAATGATCGTGATGAATATCAGACAATGTTACTTACATACGCAATATTGGTATTTGCATGAGTTGAAAAAGTTTAAAATTGATGCCTTTGAAGAAAAAGAATGATTTTGTGGAGTTGTCAAATATTGATTGGGTAAAGTAAATGCTGGACGTCAATTTCAGTCAGGAAGTAAGGATACGGATGCATATTTTGGCATCCAGCAGAATCCCAAATAATAGGTAAGTGACGATAGGGTGCACTTAACAATTTCAATAAGTTAAATTATTGTTTAATCAATAAATTGTGCACCAATTATTTATTTAATCCATTAATGCCTCAGTGGCCAAGAATAAGGTCCGAATAGTTATTCAGTGTTTTGTCTCTTTTACTCTAATTTGAAATGACGTTTACACGACAGGAACAATAAACGGAATAACTATTCAGCCCTTATTCTTTGTTTATTTGTATGGTGCTAAAACTTTACACCTTGTATTAAATCTTTGCCATTTTATTACAGACCCATTTTTTATAAATAAAAGCGTGTTAAATTAGATGGAACATTATAGAACATTTAGCATATTATTACACCTTCATTATTTTTCTTTTGCAAGTTTAACGTTTATTTTGGGTGACTTGCTCTCTAACTTTACCAATACCTTTGTCAATAACCGATAACGGACTAATTAGAGAACCCGTGATTACTATCAAAATTATTGTTGACATTATTGCTCTTTTGTTTTCCAAAGTTTACGGGAACACTACACTGAATGAAAAGCTTTTTATAAATCCACTATAATAATCACACACCACAATAATCTGTATAACTTTTACAGATTATTGTGGTATTGTCCTGACTTAAAACAGTCAGGGTCAGTCTGAGCAGACTGAGGTGTTGGTTGTTTCACAATTAATTTTGTAACTTGTATATCGTAAATTATTAAGCGCTAGAGACATTTGCTTTTCTTTTTTTATATACAAGGCATTAGGTAAGTTGGCTGTCGTGTATAGCTGTAAGTTTTTAAGTGAGTCACCTTTTTAAGTGAGTTGCTGACTCATATATTATGTTGGAAGTACAGACGCCTACACATTAACCTATGCAAAACTGTCAAGCTTCTTCAATACATTTTCAAACAAATGCCAAAGTATATAAAGTCCAAAGTTTATTGAGGAAATTTGACAGTTTGCGGTAGGTACATCTATAAAAAGCGTGTAATCGGTGTTTTTAATGCCATAGAGAAAGCATTAACTAAATTGCCTTTTTTATTAAGAGACACCCCTATTACATCGCCGCTGTCTGATTGGCAAGAGTCGAACATACAAAAACATTTGGAAACAAGAATAGCTTACTAGTGTCCATAAACTAGTGAAATGCCCAGTACAGTGCTCACGGACAAGCTGGAACGTCCGTAAATCACTACCTTGGAACAAAGCGGCGATGTACAGTGCCGGTCAGAAAGTGCACTTCTATTAACCTACGACTGGAACTTTAAATTTTTTACAACATCATATTTTTTTATAAATAAATTATAAAAATAAGTTTTATTTGTTCAAATACAATTAAGTTAACATCAGACTACCACAAACTGCCTCAATAGATTTTGAACTTTACGTATACGAGTATTGTGGCATATGTTTGAACATTTATTGAAGAAACTCGGCAGTTTTGGATTGGTTGATGTGACATTAACATTAGAGTGTTCGATAATGGCTGTATCCGTTAACCAAACAGTGTTGCAATAAAGTTTGCGCAAACACTTATCATTGAAATGGTATTGCTATCTCGGTCAGCGACAGGCATGCATGGGCGCGCCATTTTAAAATAATAAAAATAAGTTTTATTTGTTCAAATACAATTAAGTTAACATCAGACTACCACAAACTGCCTCAATAGATTTTGAACTTTACGTATACGAGTATTGTGGCATATGTTTGAACATTTATTGAAGAAACTCGGCAGTTTTGGATTGGTTGATGTGACATTAACATTAGAGTGTTCGATAATGGCTGTATCCGTTAACCAAACTGTGTTGCAATAAAGTTTGCGCAAACACTTATCATTGAAATGGTATTGCTATCTCGGTCAGCGACGGGCGTGCATGGGCGCGCCATTTTAAAATAGTCGAGAGTATCCACTTTGCCCGGTCAGTACGCTCTGCCTGGGCTGTTCAATTTTCGTGGTCTTACCCTATTTTTTTATATAAAAGAAGTAGGCAAACGGGCAGGCGGGTCACTTAAAGTAGAGTAATCACCGCTGCCCATGGAGACTCACAAAACCAGACGAATTGCAGACGCGTTGCCGGCCTAAATCAGCCTAATCAGCTTATCTTGACATTTCTAAGATAATCTTCTGGGATTACACAATACTACACCTGTATTATCTCTGTATTAGAACGAAACAAATCGGAAAAAGGTTAACATTTTCTGACCGCGACACTACAGACAGCCGCAAAAGTCGCTGAAAACGATCGCACTCACAAACTTTACAAAAAGTTGACTATTAAATTACTCTAAAAAGTGCTCAACTACTTTTGTCGCTGACTGTACCTATTACATATACGGCAACTAGGTACGTGAGTGCGCGACTATTAAGCCGCGTGCCCATTTGAGAACAGGAAACAGTTCTTCTGCACTGCTTATTTATTTACCAGGTTTTTGCTAAGAAGATTTATAGCATGTTGTTTTGTTATGCCATGCTGGATGTGGCAAGGTTTTGTTAGCTCTTCAAGGATTATATACGCTAAGCCTTTAATAGCTAGGTTTTTTAGTATATTTGTAAGCCGTGCCAGCCTGAATGGGTAGCTGTAGATATTTTTTGAGAGTTTTGACTGTAGTAGCATCTCTAAGATTAATGTTCTGACTATGTACCTATATAAACAATTTTGGTAAAAATTTTAACTTTGATAATAGTATAAGTATTAATGTTTTCATTTTAAATACGCATCAACATCATCCTCTCAGCCAAAAGACTTTTTTTTGAAGAGAGATTGCTGATTGTCTCAGACAGCATTTTCAGCTTCACCGGGCTTCATAGCCAAAATACGTCCACTGCCCGACAAAGGTCTCCCCCAAGAATCTTCAATTTACAATTCAATACAATTTACAAATTAGTTAATTGATTGAACTTAATGTAAATTTACATAAACTAGTGGTCGCCCAGTGGTCGAAATTCGACCTTAATTTTATTAAGGCTGCACGGGTTGTATCCTAAGCAATGAAAAATAAAAAAAGATAGAACGTGAGTTTGTATTGGCATTGAGAGATTACGGCCGCTCCTCTTCCATTTTTGACATTTTTGAAATGAGTATAGTATATGCGTGTGTGACAAATACATGGTAGTGTGTGTAATGTTTGTTTTATTAATTTAATGTATTTTTTATGCATAATTAAAAAAAAATATTAACATCCTGTACTCATTCTCTATATAAACTATACTTATAGTTATAGTGGAATACTCCTCCGTCCGCGCAATTTTCGTAAAAAAGGGTACAAATTTTTGCTTCACGTAATAATATATAGATATTACTAATTTAGTTATTATTTTTAGTATTATATACTCGTATAACATAGTTGTTATGCTGGGAAAATTTGAAAAGTGACGTTGCACTATTTTTAAACATTTTCCAAACGCATTCACATTTAGGTAAGACACTTTTTAAGGTAAAAAATCTACGATTATTAAAGATTCTACCCCAAACCACATCGTAATACTTCAAACTGGATAGTAATATATAAGTCAAAGTCAAATTTAAACCACTTGCGTAGTGAGGAGGTCATTCAATGTTGCAATGCGGGATAGCGTTCAGTTTCACGGACGGTACTTAAGACGACGAATTGGTAATTTACGTGGCGGGGATCTCGATTTTTCTTAACAATTACAAAACATATGAAAGTGATATTTGATGACATGATTTTTCATTTAATTGACTTCATTTTGATAGTTGCAGAAACACGATTTTTCAACTTTTATAACAGAGAAAAAAATATCAAAGTAACCTCTTTTAAAACATCGATTCACATTTTACAGGCTAACCAGACCGATTTAAGCATCAAAATTTTCTTAGTAAATTAGTCTTAACACACACTTCAAAATTGTAGTTCTTTTTTTTTAAATAATTTGTAGTTTTAATTTGAAGGAAAAAAAACAGTTTTTCTTATGGTACGGGGCGCAAACGCTCGTATCAAAATGTATGAGATTTATTGTTTAGCGATGCGTCGCCTTAAGTTGTATAGTAATTTGGCCAACATATCCATAGGTATACCAGCCAACCCACGCATTGCACTTCATACATCTTTCCATTTACTTTATGACTTTCCTCCTCTTTATTTTTCTTGAAAGCTTCAAGTTCAAGTAAGTACCTTTCCCTTACCTATGAACACCCACGGTATTCACAGTACTAACTGCAAAATAATTCAACATTGTTTTTACTTTTATTTTTGAACATTCCACATTTTAATGTTTAACTTATTAATGCGGCATTATTTAAAGCCTCTCATATTCACAATTTTAATCATTTCTCTAGATAAAGAAGTTCTTTCAGTTTTACAAGATAAGGTCTTGTAAAACTGAAAGAACTTCTTTACAAAAGTTTACAATAATTTAAGACTTTTAGATTTGATCCAATCAGTTTAGGAGAAGCAAACCGCACCTCAGTTTCCTAGATTCCTTGTAAAATGCCATAATCCATAACAAAGAGACGCCACTATAATAGTGATTACATAATTAATAGTATTAAGCTGAGGCCCGTATGTGAATACATTATGACTATTATTTGTGAGAAATTTTTGGGAGAACTGCCAAGAAAGCAGCTGGAAACGTTACAATGGCGTAATTATGTAGCCAAATAAGTGCAGCGCTCTTGGCCAACTTACGGTTATTTCTTGCATGTGATTGCTTGGATTGCTTGGGATTTATAGTTCAATGGCGCAGTGGTTAACGCGCCCGGTCTGCGATTGCTGACGTTAAGCAACATTCGCAAAGGCCGGTCATCGGATGGGTGACCAAAAAAGTATCACCTCGAGCTCCTCCGTGCTTCGAAAGACACGCAAAGCCGTTGGTGCCGCCTGCATTAGCAGTCGTTAACAACCACCAATCTGCACTGGGCCCGCGGGGTGGTTTATGGCCCGTTCTCCCCATCCATCCATAGGGAACGCTCGTGCCCCAACAGTGAGAACATAATTAATGAGCTGGCGATGATGATATTGCTAAATGGTGCGCAATTGTGTAGGCATATGTTTGGTAATTAATTTGAACCAATTAATGCGTTAATAGAGCTCTTGGTAGGTAGTTAACTCAAAAGGATGTTTCATTCGTAATCAATATCAGCCTATAAGTGTCACACTGATTGAGCCATTACCTATCACTGTGCTCTAATGTGGATTGTTGAGTTCATTGATTGCAATCCAATAAATCAACTACCGCAACCAACTGCTTATTGCTTATTGCTTATTCCTTCTGGTCATGGTCAAAATATTTAAGCATGATGGCGGCAGGACCCAAAGACTAATCGTGCAAATCCTGAAAAGTAAGCACTAAAAACTAATAAGTATATTGTCACTTTACTTAAGCTCATAATGTAAATGTAGTCTTCGCTAAAATTTATGGGTATTGGTTTAACATTTTCCCTGTTTAGTGCCAGATACCTTCTACAAACAGTTATAATTCTATTGTGTCTGTATTCACAGTAGACGACAGGTTAAACACCACGCTCCCCTCGTGCGGTTTGGTGATCTCCCCCGCCCGATCTTCTAAATGCCACTACACATTTACAGAATACACTAAACATGCACACTAGTTTATTCTCAAGACACAAGAACCAGAGTACGAAGAACCGGTTCACACACGCTCTATACCAGGTACAGACATGTACCTGGGCGCTTCTCTCCTCCACCACGGCCCGGTCAACCCGAGCCGAGGTCCGAGCCTTAAGAGGCGCCCTCGGGTCGTTCTGCTCCCCGATCCGATCCGAACCCTTCGGAGAATCTAGTAGGGCACGGGGACATGCACTTTTAAGTGGCCGAAGGTGATTCGTTTCACACGGCTTGAGGTACCCTTTACGTACCTCGCCGCCCCCAAAAAGCCTGGTGACGCTGAAAATGCAGTTGGAGGCAATCAGATATCTCTTTAAAAAAATTTTGGTGATCATAAATGCCATGTTGTCCATTAAAAATTCCGAAACCAGTCAACTAGTCAACAGCCTATAACTGTCACTGCTCGGCAAAAGCCTCCATCATTGAATCAAATAGCTTAATCACCACACCAAATGCGGATTGGTGATCACAAACCCGGCCTATGCATCAAAATCTAAAACACTGCCCGACCTGGGAATTGAACCCGGGACCTTCGGGTATTGGGTGGCCGAGTGCTTTGCCACTCGGCCACCCGGCGTTACAAAAAAAGAATTTACCATTATCTTTTACTAGCGAATATCGGGATATCGGGTTAAAAAGTATCTTATGTGTCAATCCAGGTTATAAACTATCTGTGTGCCGAATTTCATCCAAATCCATTCAGTAGTTTTTACGTGAAAAAGTAACAAACATCCATCCATACTTACAAACTTTCGCGTTTATAATATTAGTAGCATTTACTATATCCGTTACCCAAGATCTAAATTCTCTACAAAAGCAGAAATTAAACAAAAATATTACCCCTAAACACACATTTACAGAATCAAAATAACTTTGAAACCTAACAAAACCATTTACGCTGTTACCGATACGAATTCTTTTTACTGTTACAATATAAAAGGCATTGAAGGCCCAATAAATTTGATACGTCGTAAAATCTGTAACCAAGAGGGAAAAGTGTTCATTTTGATTACAGTCTTTACTAAGCATAAACTTAATGACTTCCCTGGGTATAATTTTATATACCCTTTAATTTGTTAAGTATTAAGTAAGGACCAGAAATTGTCTGTTAGTATTTAAGTACGAAAAGTAAATAGAACCTAGTTTTGGGATGAAAGCCCCAATTAACATTCAAACCACGAAGAAGTTGTTGATGTCTTTTACTTCTCTTTACTACACTTTATTCTGAGGACGATTAAGGTTTTCTGTTTTCTTCTTTTCTGTTTTCTTTTTTCTGTTTTCTGTTTAAATTCGCTTCGGCTAGGTACCCAGTTTCTGTTTGAGTTTTTCTGTTAGATAAGACGTTTAATTGAGGGTCACAGTGAAAATTAAATGAATCGGAAACGGGCCAATAAACGGGCAGCGACAGCACTTAACATCTAAATCGTTTTTCATGAAAAATCTTTTTTAATTCTTTGTACTACCATCGTTCTTTAAAACAGTTAAATTGACATACATATCATCAGTATCATCACCATCTTCAGCTCATTTTATGTTCCCACTGCTGGGGCACGAGCCTTCCCTGTGGATGAGAAAGGAGAACGGGCCATAAACCACCACGCGGGCCCAGTTCGGATTGGTGGTTGTTAACAGGTTGACGACTGCCGCCGGGCCCAGGTACAATAGAAATTCAATTGTTTGTCGGTCAAATGGCGTTCGACTGCTAATGTAGCCGGGACCAACGGCTTTACGTGCCTTCCGAAGCACGGAGGAGCTCGAGATAATAAATATTTGGTGACCAACCCGACGATCGACCTTTGCGAAAGTTGCTTAACCTCATCACTCGCAGACCATGCGTTAACCACTGCGCCATCGAGCTCCTCCTAAATATAGTTTCTGACTCATACAAAACATATTTAGAAATAAAGTGGTGAAACAATGTGCAATGTTAAAAAACAGTAAAACATTTCACAGTAGCGCACTTTGGAGCAAACGTGTTTTAGAGTGAAGACTATATATCGGAAAACATAGTGTAAGGCATCGACAAGCAAACTGGAGGGATAATTTTGCAAGGCTGGCGAAAAGAGACCGAACGAGGAAATTAGATTCTAGACTCTGGACTCTAGACTGCACTCATTGTCATAAGAGCAATCTTTGGGAATATGGAACAGGTAGGGTCTTCACCGAAGACCCTGTCTTAGAAAAAGTAATATGGGTCACCTACAAGATAAGTGAAGTGACGTGACGTGTGAAGTGATTTCAAAAGATTAGCTAGAAGTGGCTGTAAGTGGAAATATGAGAATTGAGTTTATGGCACGAATCTGCATGCTGATGACGCCAATAATACGCAGTAAAAGCGAAAAAAATAATAAAATAATAAGGTCGAAATAATTGAAGCTTTAAGTGTCGGTAGCCCAACGAATACGAGAAGTCGTGGTTTAATCGCCATTGAATGAACCACGATTCGAATCAATCAATCAATTCGAACTGTCGTTTAATAAACACTTGTAAAAGTTCATTTTGAATGTAAAAAACTGAATTTTGAATTTTGTTTTTTTTACTGAATTTTTGAATTGCTCCATTATAACATTTATAACGGAGACTCAGTAGTCACGAACCGCGAACCACGTTTACGTCAGTACGTGAATCCATGTCTAACACAAACGCATGAGCTCTCTAGGGTAAGTCAACAGGACTGTTATTAAGGCGACGCACCGCTAAACAATTAATCTAATACGGAGCGTTTGTGCCCTGTACCATAAGAAAAACTGTTTTTTTTTTTCAAATTAAAAATATAATATTAAAAATGAACTAGCATATTGAAGTGTGTGTTAAGACTAATTTATTAAGAAAATTTAGATGCTTAAATCGGTCTGGTTATCCTGTAAAATGCAAATCTATGTTTTAAAAGAGGTTACTTTGATATTTTTTTCTCTGTTATAAAAGTTGACAAATCGTGTTTCTGCAACTAGCAAAATGAAGTTAATTGAATGAAAAATCATGTCATCAAATATCACTTTCATATGTTTTGTAATTGTTGGGAAAAATCAAGATCCTCGCCACGTAAATTTTCCAATGCGTCGCCTTAATGTGTTAATAGCACATTAAGGCAATAATAATAAACTTTATAAAAAGATTCTCTCACCTAATACATCAACACAGCCTGTTTCCATCTTCGCAGGGTCGGTGTTAAGCTGGCACATGTAACAACCTCGATCTTCCACCTTCAGAGGTCGTATGTGCAACCGCCAAGTATTTGAAGGTTCGTTGGTGACAGAGTAGCGATGGCTATTAACCACACGTGTGTGGAGAGTCATAATAGTCTGGTCTGGTATTCGGATCCATGCAACCTGAGGGCAAAAAAATAATTAAAATTTTGCGTTGTCTTTTTTATAAGAAAAAGAAAAGAGAAAAAAAAAGAGGAACAAAATTGCGACAGCAGTCACCACTGTCGGTGCAACTTGGTTGAAGCGTCGGGTATGAAAAAAGGTATGCCTATGATACCTTTACTAATTGGCATGCGTTAATCCCCTTTACGAGGAGCTCAATGATCAAGTGGCTAACGCTTCCGGTTTACGATTGTTGAAGTTCAGCAACTTTCTCGCAGTGGGGACATAAAAGTGCTGGTGATGTTGAATACTAATATATTTTTTGGTTTACCGTCTTCAAACTTTTTGACCAGCCGTATTAATGGTTATATTGTGCAATAAAGATTAGAATAACAAATAATAGTTTTAACAGACTAGTCTATAGTACCGCAACCAGCGCCAATAAATTTATAAACTCAACTTTTATATCGGTTTCATTCAACTTTGTTTTACTGATGCCCGCGGCATACAGCATTAATGTTAAAATACCTAAAATGATTACCTACGTAATTATTATGACAGGTCGCTGATAGTTTATTAAGTACTTCAAAAGACACGCAGTACCTGGGAATGACAGCGTTTAACGAAATATTATAATAAATGGCCAGTTAAATGATTTAACATCAGATTTTTGTTGGTAACATTATATGGTAATATTATATAATGGCAAACCGTTATAATCACTTCTCTTTTAATGAAATTGCAGTTCTCATCATAATATGGAATGATAAGAGTGACAGTAATAACTATATATATCTGATCACACATGCCACAGATTTTCTCGCATTTACTTTTGGACACAAATAAAATAACAAACGAAAGTTAAAATAACATGTAGCTTCAATAAACAAAACTATATCAGTAAAGTCGTTTAATAAAATGTATTATGATACTTGATTACGAAATTAATTTCTGTCATTACTCCCATCATAGTTTAACAGTACACAGCTTTAATCTCTAAAATCAAGGTGCATTTATAAACAACGGAGTACAATTTAACAAGCTTTGTTTGCCGTTCATTTACCCAGACTCTTTACACAAAGCGGTCTGTTAACGGTGGTTTTACTAAACCGAAACGGTTTAGCAGCGCACAATACTGCATATTCGATTTAAAAGCCTGGGAAGAAGCACGTCCGTCAGCTGCAATACGATAATATTTGAGGAGCGTCTGTTCAAAGGGAGATAAATCCACTTTCCATTTTTTTATTATTATTACTTTATATGTTCGAATACACAGCTTAGTGTTTAAAATTTGCTTCAAAAGGCGTTATTTCCAATAGAAAAACGACGTTCAAACTCACAGTTTCAATTAAAAAGAGATATTTCCGATGAATATTAACAGAAAAGAAAAAAAAACAAAACCGAAGAGCATGTATGAAGAAAATAATGAAAGTGGATGAAGCGAAACAAGTTTTTTTTTTTTTATATTAGAAGGAGGCAAACGAGCAGGCGGGTCACCTGATGGAAAGCAATCACCGCCGCCCATGGACACCCGCAAAACCAGAGGAATCACAGATGCGTTGCCGGCCTTTAAGGAAGGAATAGGCTCGTTTCTTGAAGATTCCTAAGTCATATTGGTCCGGAAATACCGCCGCTGAGAGCTGGTTCCACAGCACTGTAGTTCGTGGTAAAAAATTACGTGAGAAACGCACAGTAGTAGATCGCCATCCATCAAGATGGTGTGGATGGAAAGACAGTCGATTGCGTGTAGTGCGGTGAAGGAAATCAGCGGCAGGGATCAAACCGAACAATTCCTCAGAGCACTCCCCATGATAAAGGCGATAAAAAATACAGAGAGATGCAACGTCTCTCCGAAGGGCCAGTGGATCGAGCCGACCAGAGATTACCACGTCGCCGACAACTCGAGCAGCTCTGCGTTGAATGCGGTCAAATGGGAGGAGTTGGTACTGGGGCGCTCCAGCCCAAAGATGGGAACAGTATTCCATATGAGGCCTGACCTGTGCTTTGTAAAGCTGTAAGCGATGGGTCGGCGTGAAATGGAAACAAGTATGTATGGATCGTTGCAAGTGGAAAAAAGTGGTCTCTGCCTACCCCTACGGGAAAGAGGCGTGATTATATGTATGTATGTAATATTAACAGAAAAATAACACAATAAAATGTTTCGAACAAATGGAGTTATATTTAATACAAAATTACCACCATGCCAAAATGATCTGTACAAAAGGAGATATTTTATTTCTGATTCGATTATTATCTTTTTAATCGATTTGTGATATCAAACAAGGCTCAAAAGACTTGTTTCCGGTGCCAACAACAACGTGGAAAAAAACATAAAAACACGTTGTTTCTTTTTTATGTAATCTGTCAAAGATGTCAAATTTTAATCTCTTTAAATTAATACGTGAAGTAAAAACTTTATACCCTTTTTTACGGAAATTGCGCGGACGGAGGAGTATGAAATTTCGCACATTTATAGTTTATATAGAGAAGAAGTGCAGAAAGCTAATATTTTTTTAAATTATGCATAAAAATACATTAAATTAAATAAACAATGTTTCATACATTTAAAAAAAAACAAAAATGGAAGAGGAGCGGCCGAAGTCTGTCAATGCCAATCCAAATGATCCAAACTCACATTCTTTCTTTTTAATTTTTCATTGCTATTTTTTTGCATAAGACTGCACGGGTGGTATCCTATACAATCTGCATCTGTGCAGCCTTATATAACAATTACGGTCACATTTAGACCACTGTGCGACCACTAGTACAGGTAAATGCGTAATCGTTATTTGCTTGAAAAAAATATATTTTTCGATAAAAATTATATTCTAAAATGGACACAGTGGGCCAGTTGAATGCTGGCTCTAGAAAATAACAAACGAAAGATCGGTCTGTATACAAAAAGAAGACGAAAGCTGATGAAACTGAACAACAGCAAGATGAACATGACAGCATCTGTGTTTGTCTTGAACCTGACGTGGGGCAATTAGAGTGTAATTTTTTGTCTTTTTAAATAAAAAAATAGTTGTCAATAAATTAAGAAATAACCGTACCTTGCCATGGATTACCGACACAATAAAGACAACGATTGACATGCGTGATAAGGCTTGTAAAAGGTTTCGGCTGTCTGGTTCTGATGGTGATAAACAATACTATAACGACATGAAGAAGCTTGTTGTTACATAGCATTTTTAATGAAAAGAAAGTATTTTACAACTCGCACATTAACTCTAATTATAATAACTCCAAATTACTTTGGAAGAATTTAAAGCATAATTTAGTATCCGACTCCTCAAAAAATCATTGTCTTCCTGATCACTTTAATAACCCTAACGTTATCAATGATCATTTTCTTGATGTTCCTGGAGCTAACAAAGTTTCTCAGTCTGAGATAGCGTATTACGAGCACCATAACTTTGGTAATGTGACTTTTGAAAATATACAACCAGTTCATGAGAATCTTATTGCAAAGTATATTATTTCTATAGCTACGAACGCCATAGGTGTGGATGGCATTAGTAAGGATATGCTCTTGCTCACTCTTCCGGAGACACTTACTGCGATAGCTGCAATTATAAATAGATCTCTTTTGTTGGGTCAGGTTCCGGGCCTCTGGAAATCAGCTTTGGTATCACCTCTCTCTAAAGTTAACAATCCCACTGAACTTAAAGAGCTTAGACCTATAAGTATATTGCCAGTTTTGTCAAAGGTACTGGAAAAAGTGGTGTATAGCCATTTCAGTAAGTTCGTAGAAGCAAATAATATTTTACCTGCAGTTCATCTGGTTTCCGTAGGGGTGTTGGTACAGTTACTGTATTATTGGACGTTACCGACAATATTCTTACCCAACAGGATGCTGGTAATGGTACTTATTTAGCACTTCTGGACTTTTCGCGTGCGTTCGACTGCTTGAGTATTCCTTTGCTCCTGGCTAAACTGAAGTACTATGGTGTTAGCTCTTTGGCTCTTAAATGGTTTGAATGTTATTTAAGTGGTCGAAGCCAATCTGTTAAACTTGTTAAAGAGGACGGTTATTTCGCTGTGTCTGAGCCCAGGGTACTGCAGCGAGGAGTTCCTCAGGGATCTATATTGGGTCCTCTGCTTTTTATCATATACGCTGCTGATGTAGTAAAGGCTGTTAAGTATTGTAGTTATCACTTGTACGCTGATGATATACAGTTGTATTTGTCGGGCCGTACACATGAGTTCCATACGGTTGTTAACAAACTAAACGAGGACCTGACTAGAGTCGCTGTTTGGGCTGATAAAAATGGTCTAGTTCTTAATCCCAGCAAGTCCAAATATATGATTCTTGGATCCAAAAACCAAATCTCGGTGTGCCTTAATAGTGACCCTGATGTTCAGATTTGTGGGGAGGCTATTGAGAGAGTAGAAGAGGCAAAGAATTTAGGTATCGTTTTTGATAGTCAGCTTGGATTTGAGACTCATGTAGTTAATTTGACTAGATCCTGTTTTTACCGTCTCAGAGTTTTATATGGAATTCGTGACTTACTAGATGAAAGAGTACGTGTCCTTTTGTGTGAGTCGCTTGTTTTATCAAAACTCAATTATGAAGATTTGGTCTATGGGCCGCGGCTACAGTCAGGGACCTGTCGCCTTATTCAACGTGTACAGAACGCCTGTTGTCGCTTCTGTTACAAGATTCCTCCCAGAAGTCATGTCACTCCTTATTTGAACAAGGCTCTAGTGCTTAATATGACTTCTAGGAGACATTTTCACCTAGCTTGTTTGTTATTTGATGTTTTGAAATCCAAAAAGCCAACATACCTGCACTCAAAAATTAAAACATCTCCTTTTCATAATATGTATGGCACCAGGTCAACTAGGTGTCTTTTGAAGGTTCATGCACATAGGACCGTGGCGTTCACTGGTAGTTTTCGCTACCTAGCTACCAAGTGTTGGAACAACATACCCCCACCGCTAAGAATATTACTTCTGAGTTCACATTAAAAAAAAAAAAAAATAAAGCCTTTCTTTTAGAGAAACAATGCGTGGGTATACCCAACGGGTACTCGGTGGCGGATTTCGTTGTTTAAGTCACGGCCAATTCAATTATTTCCCAATCCCCGCTCCTTTTAGTTGTATTATTATTATTATTATTATTTTATCCTTCAATCCGATTCCTCCAATGATTTGTTATGTTTTATTTTTATTTTATCTTTTTGTAATAACTCCATGTCCACACCGCCAATGAAAAAAAAACATATCTAGTAACTAAATTAAAAACTATTTGAATGAAGTAATTTAGCATTTTTACGTCACCTAATGAACACCTGACATGTTATGGTTTAGTTAAATATGGCGTTATAGTTAAAAGTGGCCGTAACGTCTTATTATTTCAAATAGTTTGTTGAACATAATTTGATTTCTATCTCTAATTACTAGATATGTTTTTTTTTATTAGTGGCGCTAGTGTGCGGCGTAAACGCTCTTAATATTGTGTCATTCAGTGCCTACATTATTGTTTTTGTTTTGTTTTTCTGCCCTCTTCTGGGTAATAGCAGAATACCAGTGCTTTGCTTATACACTTATGTATTTTTGTGTATAACCAAAATCAGCTATCGCCCTTTTGCGCTTCTGCAGCACACATATAAATAAATAAATAATAATAAATAAATAAATAAATTCTTTATTTGCCTCAAACATGGTATATAAGATGACAATAATATTAATAAGAGTACAATCATGTTTCACCAAGTTACAACTGGCATGCAAATATAATGATTACCAAATCAAATAATCAATATAAAATTATCTATTGTTATTGTTATTTTTTATTGGTTTTTTATAGTTTTTTTTAATGTGTGTGTGATGTATCAGTTACAAATAAAGGGTTTCTATTCTATTCTATTTTAATTTTACACAAAAAAAATAGATTTAGTTAATGCATTATATCAAAGAGATTAATCTGGTTCAAAAGGAGATATTTACAAAGCTTCTTGAACAAAAAGAGTTATAATTAAAAATTCTAATCAAAAGGCGGTATTTCCAAACTTCAAAAAATTTAAAAAATAACATATTATTAAAAAAAAAATGTTTGACTTTCTTCTGAACTATTGTGGTAATACCTACCTATCACCTTTAAAAAGAAAAAACTATGAGCTAAACTCAGCATGATATCAGTTTTTAGTGTTTTCTGAAAATTCCTTTATAAATAAATAAATAAATTCGTTTATTTTCAGGCAACAATTTAAAGTTACAAAAATAACAGGCCCATAGATTAATACCTTATAAACTAACATATACATACCAATATACAATTTTTGTTAGTAATATAAAACTTAATCTATGTTAGTAATTATTTCGACACTTTCGGTGTCGCATCGGTGGCTCTCAAAGGTAGCCTTCCACGAAAACGTCTGAACACCACTCCCTTCGGCCAGAAGTCTTCTCTCATGAAGGCGTCCAGTTTAGTTGATGGGACTCGCACCACAAATGCTTTGAAGCTAGTGTTGTGGCGCGACTCCAGCGGAGTTTATGGTGGAGTTATCTCCTTTCGAACAGACGCTCCTCATTTAACATTGAGGATTAAAATGACGGACTCTTACCTTACAATTAAACAAAGAATAAGCTCCGAATGGTTATTCCGTGTTTTGTCTCTGTTACTCTAATTTTAAATGACGTTTACATGATAGGAACAAAACACGGAAAAACTATTCGGACCTTGTTCTTTGATTATTTGTAAGGCACTTAAAGTTTGGTCTGAACCCATTGAAGTCTCGTCGTGAGATATGATTTGTTGTCTCCACAAAATACTTCACTCAGCCATCGATGCCTCGGATCTGTACTCCTTGCTCAACTTGAGCACCCGGTATAGATCGCGTCACAAACACTTTCACAATACGGGTGTACAAAAACAATATCTTCTTTTATAACCCTATCGTCGTGAGAATGTGTCGAACATTTATTTATTTATTTATTTATTTACTTGACTAGCACGGTTACAAACACCAATTACACTAATCAAGATGCATACAATGATACATACAATGATGTGGTTCGTATTTGTAGATGCATAGATGTATTGAACACCAGATTGACTGTAAGAGGTCTTTCTGACATCATTAGTTTAGAAATATCCTCGACTCCTGCTTACAATGTTGTTCCTGCGTTGGAAAATAATCAACGCCTTCATATTGACATCGTTTAAATTTTTGAAAGTGGATTTTTTTAAATTATTTTTTCTTTTTAATTAACTTTATTTTGTGTTCTATTTTTAACCGACTTTAAAAAAAGAAGGAGATTCTCAATTCGACTGATTTTTTTTTTAAACGTAGCTTATCTAACTTACTCATATTATGTAGGTATGCAATTTATGGATAACAGTGTAGTCTTACTATGTTGTTAAACTCTCATGGCTGTGTATTGACTGTAATCTGTAGGTACATTTTAAATATATTAATAAAATTACAAATTAACAGATTTATTCTCTAAAATCATGGTGCATTTATAAACATGCCAGTTTCCAGACACAGAGTGGTCTGTAAGCGGTGGTTTAACTAAGCCTAAACGGCTTAAGCAGTGCACAATACTGCATATTCGATATAATAGCCCGGGGAGAGCACGTCAGCCGCAATACGACACATGACGTGCCTGCGGTTCCAATAAGCTAGTGTGAAACTACTTTCAAAGCTATGCCAGCTTTAGGCGATACGTTGTTTGTGTAATGAGCGTATTAGAATGTAATCAAAAGTATGTTTAAAACGTTACCGAACGGTAATTGAATACGTTACCGCCTCGTTTGATACCTCTGTGGTGTTGTGGTTAACACCACCGGTTTAGACCTAGAGGTCTCGGGTTGAATTTCCAGTGGGGGGTACATGGTACATGTTTGTGTACTCGGTTTGGTTGATGGTAGGACTTGTTTGTCCGCCTGGCTAACTAGAATACAATAAAATAAATAGAATAAATATATTTTATTGTACACATAAAAACATATACATGAGAAAGAAATTAAAATTAAAATTGGAGTCGTACAAAGGGCGGCCTTATCTCTAACAGCGATATCTTCCAGGCCACCTAGGGATGGAGAGGATTGATAGTAAATAAAACAAAGGCGTTGAAAAAAAGAAAGCGTACAGTAATACTTTATTATTACTTAAGAGCGTTTACGCAGCACCCTAGCGCCGCCAATGAAAAAAAACATATCTAGTAATTAGAGATAGAAAATCAAATTATGCTCAACAAACTATCTCAATGAAGTAATTTAGCATTTTTACGTCACCTAATGAACACCTGACATGTTATGGTTTAGTTAAATATGGCGTTATAGTTAAAAGTGGCCGTAACGTCTTATTTAACTAAACCATAACATGTGAGGTGTTCATTAGGTGACATAAAAATGCTAAATTACTTCATTCAAATAGTTTGTTGAGCATACTTTGATTTTCTATCTCTAATTACTAGATATGTTTTTATTTTCATTAGTGGCGCTAGTGTGCGGCGTAAACGCTCTTAAATGAACTACCACCATCTTATCTAAATATGTCGCCATAACATCAATGTCTGTAGAGTTGTTGTGTTCCAGCAGCTAGAGAAGATAAGATAGGCAGTGCCTTAGTAGTTGAGGATTCCGGGTGAAGTGCGCTTCCACCTTCGACCTTATCGTCAGGTGATATGAAGGCCAAGTACACACGCCTGCACATCAACCTACCACAAACTTTCAAATTTCTTCAATACACTTTGAACTTTATGCCTTAAGGTTATGGTTGAAAATGTATTGAAGAAATTTGACAGTTTTGGATAGGTTGAAGTGTAGGCGTTGTACATAATTGTAAGATAAAATAAATCCAAATGTTAATATAATACGGTAACCGCTTCTGTGTTCCATTGGTGACAGGCCCGACCGCCTAACCGATCGCTTTGACTTCGTGTGTGGTTTATGACGTCATCTTGTCGTTTCATGCCGCCTATGAAAGCAATATCGACAGCTATAGCCTTAAGCTTTGATATTGCTTTCATAGGCGGTGCGAGGTGGCAAGATGACGTCATAGACTATACGCGTAGTCAAAGCGATCGGTTAGGCGGTCGGGGGGCAGTTCTTCAGATCCAGCGCTTTGTTTAAAGTCGGCCTGGCTTGTTATCACCATTTAATATATGTCTGTCGTCATTATTCATTATTATTCTTAATGTTTGTGGCATTTGGTGTTGCTGGCAACCTACAAAGCCAACCTTTTTATATTGTTTACTATTAATATCTCAGAATAATAACTAAAGCTATAGAAACCGGACTAAAATAACAACACAATTTCATCAGTTCGCACTATTTTAACGAATGAACCTAGGTGTTGTATTGGAAAGAGATCGATTGTTCCTTTTCTTTCGTTATTTCGAAGGTGTCACCAGACTTGTGAAACGAACTTTCTTCTATTAAATCAACGTACTTCTGATTTTGGCCGGGTAAAAGGACTCGAGATTTTATTTTTCTGATGACCGAATGACATAACAATACAAAAAATAAAAACTAAGTGTCATCCATTTGTCGCACTCCAACCTCCTTTTCTAGCCATAAGATAGAACGGAACTAAACATAGTTGCACGTTTTTTTATTTTAACCATCCTATTATAGCTTTAGTTATTGTTCTGAGATTAATATTTTGAATTTGTATTTTTGACATTTCATATTAGGAAAGCAATGAAACAGTATCCATTTCAAACGCCAACATGGCCTGTTTTTTTCACGCTTTCTCCATCTTCTTCTTCAACAGGTGTGATCACTGGTAGAGATATTCAAATTCAAAATTCAAAATCATTTATTCAGTTTAGGCTAGAAATACCATCGGTTTGTAAGTCTGCTCTCATATATATATGTATACTAGCGACCCGCCCCGGCTTCGCACGGGTGCAATACACGCAACCGCTATGTCCCTGCATTTTAAATCTTCGAAAATATTCATTTAAATTACATGCTGTAAAAAACCATATTGATCTATATTAAATGCACAATGTATTTAAGGTACTTAATTGGATAAGGATTAATACTATATTGCTTAAAATCGCTTCGTAAAATAAGCCATTATTTCTCGTAAAAAGTAAAGGATAAAAAATTATTATTGTGGGTTATCCCTAAGAGATAGACATATACCATCGCGGACTTTTTTGTAGACTTTTTTAAGGTGTACAATACTGTAGTACATTATTTTGATCTATCTCGTAGGGTTCAGCCAGTGTTTGCAATGTAAGCGCAAAAAAATGTGAAACCTCTAAAATTATCAGTGCTTCTCTATTATATTATGCATATATTTATACATATAAACCTTCCTCTTGAGTCATTCTATCTATTAAAAAAAACCGCACCAAAATCCGTTGCATAGTTTTAAAAATCTAAGCATACATACAAAGTCAAAGTCAAATATTCTTTATTCAAATAAACTTTAGAAAAGTGCTTTTGAATCGTCCATAATTTTTTTACCTACTACCCATTCAGGACGTCTATTTTTTAGTTGTGGAGAAGAATGGGCGCAAGAAACTCCACAGCTTTAATTCATTATGTAACGACATTTACAAAATTATATGCCGTTACGTTACCAAGTTATACAAGTTTAAAAAACCTTAACAATATATTGGATTAGAAATAGATTGGAGCATTTTAAACCCATGCTGTTTTGTCTTCAATGTAATCAGACACTTTATAATAAGCTTTTTTATAAAGCTTTTCTTTAATAGCGATTTTAAATTTATTAATATCTAGTTTTTGGATATTACTTGGAACTTTATTGTAAAAACGTACAGACAGGCCTCTAAATGAATTATTTACTTTGTGGAGCCTAGTATTAGGTACTGCTAGTTTGTTTTTATTTCTAGTGTTTACATTGTGAGTATCACTGTTTTTAGAAAAAGTTTCAATATTTTTATATACATACATTAGGTTCTCGTAAATATATTGTGATGCAACTGTCATTATATTAATATCTTTAAATCTCTCCCTAAGAGAATTACCAGCTTTTAGATTATAAATTGCTCGAATAGCCCGCTTCTGCAGCACAAAGATAGTTTGAATATCGGCAGCATTGCCCCACAGTAAAATGCCGTACGACATTACGCTATGGAAATAACTAAAGTAAACAAGTCTAGCTGTTTCAATGTCAGTGATCTGACGAATTTTCATTACTGCATAAGCCGCAGAGCTCAGTCTACTCGACAATTTATCTATATGTGGGCCCCACTGTAGCTTTGCATCCAACGTAATGCCTAGAAACACTGTGGTGTCCACAAGGTCCACATTCTTATCTTTAATTTTTACACTGGTTTTTACCTCCTTAACGTTGGGTAATATAAATCTTATACATTTGGTTTTTTGTTCATTTAATAGCAAATTGTTAACACTAAACCAATGAACTATCTTTGTGACAGCATTGTTCACATCGTCATCAATCGGCTGTCGTCGTTTCACTTTGAATAAAAGTGAGGTATCATCTGCAAACAATACTATCTCATGTTTGTCTTTTACAAAGTAAGGCAAGTCGTTAATATAAATTAAAAATAAGAAAGGACCAAGAATTGAACCCTGTGGAACACCCATTGTAACCACCGATCCCGGAGATCTTTTACCGTTAACATCAACCCTCTGAACCCTATCACTCAAATATGAGTTAAGAAGATTCAGTGATGCATCTCTAATTCCATAGTGGTAGAGCTTCCTGACCAGGGTTTCATGTAAAACACAATCAAAGGCCTTGGATAAATTACAAAAAACCCCTACGGCATCGTGAAAATTCTCCCAGGCATTAAATATTTGAAGAATAAGCTCAACACCAGCGTCAGTAGTCGAGCGACCCCTAGTGAAACCATATTGTCTAGAATGTAAAAGTTTATTTCTATAAAAATGAACTTGAATTTGGTCTAGAATTATCTTTTCAAATATTTTACTCAATGTGGGTAACACAGAAATTGGTCTAAAGTTAGAGGGGTCACATGTGCTACCTGATTTGAATAATGGGATTACTTTACTGTGCTTCATTAGGTCAGGAAAAACACCACAGTCAATGCATTCATTAAATATGCAAGCTAAAACTGGAGCTATTGTCTCAATAACGGATTTAGTGACGTCGACGGAATTACCCCACAGATCAGCAGTCTTCTTTTTATTAAGAGTATTAAAAGTTTTAATTATATCTCTAAAATCATTTTTTTGAAAACTAAAATAGTTTCCACTGGGTTTGACATTTTCCTTTAGAACCGCTTCAGCTACAGTGGGGGAGGAGTCTAAAGCCTTTGTAGTTGAAACTGGAATATCAGTAAAAAACTTCTCAAATGCCGCAGCAACATCAGCATCGGAAGTTAAGGTTTGATTTTCGTAGCTCAATTTGTACTCATTGTTACGACTTTTGACATTTCCAGTTTCACTATTTATAATATTCCATGTCATTTTTATTTTGTTATCACTTAGCTTAATCTTTGAACTCAGGAACTTTGCCTTTGCTAATCGACATACTATTTTAAATAACTTAGAATAATTTTTGACATACAATTTAAAATCTTCACTAGTGTTATAGTTGCGTTCATCATATAGCTCATAAAGTCGCTTTCTACTTTTGTGGATACCAATTGTAGCCCATTCATTAAAAGTAACAGTACCACTAACCGAGATCCTTTTTGGAATAAAAGTTTTATTAAATTCTGTACAATATTTATGAAAGAAATTATTATAAAATTCATTTGGGTTATCATTATACTTTAAAAAACATATATTATCATAAAGATTGTTTTTAAACCGTTCCAGACGGCCTGCAGTTTTTGGTACAACAGTAATATTCTGTTTCTTCACTTGCTTACACTGATGTGGAATGCTGACCATTTGGCCACAATGATCAGAGTCCAGTTTATTAATAATGAGTTTAGACAGTAGTACTAGATCGGTATATATGTTATCAATACAAGTGGCCGAAGTGGCAGTTATTCTAGTTGGCTCCATAAATATATTATTTAATTATACGATTGAAATAAATTTTTAATTTTGATAGAACCTGTAGACTTTTCTAACAAATTAATATTAAAATCACCGCAAATTACTATCTTTTTACCTACATTGCGGATTTTATATAATGCTTCATCCATTACTTTTTCAAAATAATCATACAATGCTGACGGAGGCCTGTATACACTTAATACAACAAGTCGCTCCAGCTCCACATAAGCTATTTCTATTGTTCGCTCAACCGAGAGGCTCATACATACATAGGGCCAGCGGGAAGCGACTTTGTTTTATGCTATGTAGTGATATGATAGCCAGTCCTTCAGTAGTTAAAGATTTCGGATGGAGTGTGCTTTCACCTACGGCTTAATCATCACGATCAGGTAAATTAAGCCCAATCGCTTTATTGTTTTCGTAAAAAAACTACGAATTCGCCTCGGTCCCTAGCTCCAAATGTTCTCCGTATAGTTTCATACAAAAGAGCCGTGTCGCGGTTGTCCGGCTCGTGTCTAGGTTTCCTGTCTCCGTCACGTACCTCAAAGTTTGGCCAGCCGGCGGCCGGCAATTTAGGAAAGGGCCCAAAAGTGTGGGACAGGTTAAGGTTTTCCGTTTCCCTGTTTTGAACTTTGGTGAGTTCGCAATTGATATAGTACATGAAGACAATTTTTATTTTCTCAAGTTTAAACACAACAAAATGTTTACTAATTAATGTACTCGCGTTTAATTTTGCGTATAAAGACAAAATATTTTGTTAACACTAACAATTTTGTTGCAAGTAAATTTTTATAAAAACCTTAATTTGCGTTTTTTAACTCCGAATTTAGTCAACGCCATCCATATTCGTCGTAAGCATCTAGACTCCGATTTTCCTTGAATCATCAGGTGGAACTGAGTTCAGGAAAAAAAACTACTTCCATCTTGAATAGGTAACAAGCCATATTTTTACCTACTATAAGTTCCTCAAGATCCTCAAGATCTTACAATTCTTGTTTAGTATTTAGTCGACTGCCTCGTTGAAAGAGTAAGGAGAATAAATGACTGCCAGCATTCGATATTTATGCGTCCTTTTGTAACGGAACAAAGAGAATTACCGTCAGATTCCTAATTTAACATTGCTCCACTTTCGCAAAACAAAAACTAAATAAAAGGTGAATCAAATACTTACAAAACGGGATAGGGAAAGGAAAACGTAGCGAAAACGCGATATAATAAAGTGAATTTTTCCATTAGGCCGGTCAGGAATCAAGAGAAATCACATTACGGTAAATTCGAATGTATAAAGACTGGAAGAGATCCAAGAGTGTTATTCAATTACTGAATTTCTTGTTCCATTTCAGCTTATTTTAATCCGGTGTTGGAAAACACAGGGAACAAGCTTTGGGCGCCTATAAGGTTCTTTGATGTTCAGTGAACCACATTAATGAGTCGATTTCCATTGCAAAGACTCTTTGCAAATATAATTTGACAAACGCGGAGTCAGTGGTAACAAAATTGTTCTATTTCTTTGTTACTTGTGTTACAGTATATAATTGTTTGATTGTCAATTGTTTCCAGTCCCTAGTCATAATCGGTTTTACCCTCAGGGGCCTTACCATGAGCTGTTGTTACTGCAATGTTAATGCAGTTGTGAAAACGAGATGCGTGTATGTACGCCGCTAGAATACGGCTGCCATAAATGCTGAAATGCCGACCGGGACATTTGGAATAGAAATAGGGTAAACCATGGATAATTAAAAAAAACCAATTAATAATAAAGACACTTTAATAGTTTTTTTATCAGACTCTTTTACAAGGTTAGGAACTTTTACGTTTCATTATTGGTAGATCATCATCATCATCATTATCATCATCATCATCAGCCTACACACGTCTGCTGCTGTTGGTAGATATATAATAAAAAATTTAAAACCATATAAAATGTGAAAAATCACCAAAAAATATAGTACCAGGACGTATAGACGCGTCTCGCTTTCAGAACTGCAACAACACTTCTATAATGCTACTTTAAATGTCCATGGTTTTTTTACAGGTCTTTCCACGTGGGGTCGGGAAAAGAGTTTATCTAACCTTCTGCATCTCCCCAGACGCTTTGGTATGGTTTTCTCCAGTTTTGTAGACCTTTCCACATGAAATATAGAGAGATTGCGCCTTAAACCACAACATTGGCCTTACGCGGCTGCTATCTCACGACAAAACCTCCCGATTCGATTCGAAGCCCTCGGGGAATCTAGTAGGGAACGGATATACGCACTAGTACGTAATGCACACCATTCTCACAGTTTATGTTTCTCGAGGCCCCAAAAAAGCCCGGTGAAGCTGAAAATATTGCCTAAGACAACTCTTTTCAAAGAGAAACGAGAAAACCCAGGAAAAACGCCTCAACGTGCCCTCCAAATAACAGTGGAGCGCGAGATCTTTTTAATTTGGGCACATATCCAGCGATCCGGCTTAGCGAAACACGCTTAACTTGCAAGATCATTATTCCGAATGCGCAAACTGCTTTGCCATCGAGTCCTGAATATTTAAAAAAAGTAAATATCTGCAAATGGCCAATTAGCCAGCTCCTGCTGTAAAGAGGTCCGCGTTATGTTTAAGGAAAATGTTAGCAGGTTACAAAATGGCTACCTTCACTCTATATTATCTTTTAACCTACATTATTAACTACTATTTCGCTTTTTTAATTCTTGCATCTCTTTAAATCAGATTCATTATGTTTATTACATTTGTGAAGGAGTCGTAAGAAAAATGGTAAGTAAGTAATTACTTACTTACGTAAGTAAAGTAAATGGCCTAAAGGTATACTGTCCCACAGCTGGGCAAAGGCCATCATTGAAATAAAGTCATCACTACAATTTATGGTTAGGCTTCAATCACCACGATTGCCAAATGCGGGTTGGTGATCACAGACCTGGGCTATGCATCGAAGAATCTGAAACACATAGCCCGACCTGGGAACTGAACCCAGGACCTTTGGGTATCGGGGCAAGAGCTTTGCCACTCGGCCAAAACTCCAAAAATAGCAACTCAAAACGTTAAGAAGAAGAAAGCAAAACAAAAGAGCGTTGACAGTTTTTAGAAAAAATATAAAAGTATTACAAAAACAAATGTTGAAAAAATTTCCACGAGAAGGATTTGAACCTGCACCCTTCTGACATACCGGGTCAGGTGCTTTCCCAATTGAATTTTTTTCATCATTTGTTTTTGTAATTTGTTCGCAACAAAATTTGCGTTAAAAGTTACATAAACAAAACAAAAACATTTAATAAAAGTATTGATTATCAGATAAAAATATTTACTTCGTAACAAAATTATTTGACAGCGATAACTGTTATTGGTGATGCACATCTCTTAGAATTCAGAGATTGTTAGTCCGTAAGTTGAAGACCTTCAACTGCCTCTGTGGTCTAGTAGATAAGACAGCCAGTCTCAGGCCCTGAGGGGGACCTCTGAGAAATCGAACCCAGGACGGTTTGATTCCCAGGTACATGTTTGTGTACTCGGTTTGCTTGGTGGTAGGGCTTGTTAATCCTCCTGGCTAGCTAAATGTGTCGCCATAGCATCAATGTTTGTAGCATTATTATATTCCGGCAGCTAGAGATAAGATAGCCAGTGCTTCAGTACAACTTTTATTTTTTATTGTTAACTCGGCAAATGACTCCATCCCACCTGATGTTAAGTGGAAATGGAGTCCAGTCGCGAAGATAACTGGAGCAGCGTGGAAACAAACGTAGCATCAGTTAACTTCACTCTGCCTGCCCACAAGGTGCTTCTTCACGCCTCTCTTGAAGGACCCCATATCATAGGAAGGAGGGGGGTAAGGTGAGGATGGCTAGTGATGCAGAATCATGCTCCTCCGGAAACAAAATCTAGATGCGAGAACAGCATACATTCTCATCAAGGTGAGGTGATGCAAAGAAGATACAACAGTAAACAAAGAAACAAATAATAAATAAATAAAAAATAAATTTCCCTACACTCACACCAATTATCTAGCCCAAGAGAAGATTCGTTATGAAACTCGTTATATAGTTACTAGACAACGGATAAACATATTTAAAATACTTAAATACATACTACTTATTATACATAGAAAACACCCAGACCTGAGAAGATTTAGAAAAACAATAATTTCTATTCTTGAAACTACAATTAATGTGATGAAATTCTTATGCATAGAAATTGATAAAAAACTAGACTGGAAAGAACATGTGGAAAAAGTATGCAATAAAATTAATAGATTTTCTTACGCCCTTTATAAATTAACAAAAACTGCAACTAGAAATACTTCCCTTACAGCTTACTTCGCTTATGTTGAGTCTGTTCTACGATACGGACTTATCATATGGGGAAATAGTACTAACATAAATAAGGCGTTCATAGCTCAAAAACAATGTTTGAGGGCAATATGTGGTTCTGCTCCAGATGAACCGTGCAGACCACTCTTTAAAAAGCTAAACATACTACCACTTCCATGTCTTTACATATTTGAGGCTGCTAAATTTGTTAAAAAGGGGTAGAAAGTTATTTTGGCGGTGATTTGCTTCGAAGTTGATATCAATACTCCATATTGCTTTTGATTTAAATTACATTTTATTTTGACACAATGTGTAAAACTTGTGAAAACTCAATCCGATTTTATTCAAAAAAGGTTGAGCTCATATCACCTATAAATATAAGCAAATACTCTTTAAAATTGGAATGTCTTGAAAGTCAGCGTAGGTACTCTATATTAGTACCTACCTCATTTGAAGGTGTCTAAGCTTAAAGAGGTTATGCACTTTTAGGACACAGCCTCATAGGGACGTAGAGTTGAAAACTGAAATGGTAAAGACAAAAAAAAAAAAAATTTGGTTAAAAATTATAAGAATCATTAAAAAAAAAACATGTAAAATACAAATATATATAAAATAATATTTTAATCGGATTAGAATTCGAAGCTTCAATCTTATTTGTTCTTGGATTAAATAGGATTCTTTGTGTTTGAATTGTTAGTGTATACTATAGATTTTAAGTTTTAATTGTGAAAATATCTGTGTTTGATTTTTTGTGTGTGCAACCGATGGCCATGCAGATTCACCTTTGCAGATGAAATACCACAAATTTGATAACACTACGCTATAGTAAATTTTAATTTTAATTTTCAAGTGCTAATTGCTCTAATTGCTGCACTGAAGCTTAATTAAATATTTATAAAATTTATAAAATACAGTGAAAATATTAAACGCTTACCTAAACACATTATTAATACACTTGAAATTAAAAAGTAAAATTTAGTGTGTATTGTTTTTCCGTACGCTTTCTTATTTGCTGTACGGCACACAAGAACGCTCAATGAATATTCGTAAAGAAATTGTGTGTCATGTGACGAACAATTGGGATGGATTTGCTGTTATGCCTCATGACCGTCATGGCAACAATCATGGGACAAAAGAAGAGTACACATTAGATATGTTACAACACTTTACATAATATGTCAGTTTCTGCGAGTTAGGTATTTAAATAAAGTATAATATATACAGGGTCTAACAAAATCAATAAGCGAACGTTTAAGGGCGGTATCTATTCATCATTCTGTACACAATGACAAAAAATGGGCTCCAGTTTTATAGTAATTTTTCAAAGTTATGTTTTCTAACAAACTAAATCAATTAAAATAATGTACATCATGAAACATGCTGTATCTTTACTAACACGCACGCAGGCGTCGATAAAAAGATAGTGTACAGATACATGACACAACGGCTATCTTTGTGTGCGTGTAGTACAGCTATACGGATATAGAAAGGGTGTATTTTTTGGTAAATTATGATAATGTTTTGTTGACTAACTCGGTAACGAGCCTGTAGTTTTGGACCAAATTTGATGAGCATGCTCAGTGTGATGTATAGATGCTCCCCTTAAACGTTCGCTTATTGATATTGTTAGACCCTATATATACAAATAATTTTGTATAAGAAAATGAAATTGTCATTTTTAGTATTTTCCGTTACTTATGAAACATACATTATAAGTAACGGAAAATACTAAAAAGACAATTTAATTTTCTTATACAAAATTATTTGTTTGTTTCGTTGTCATGGAAACTGTCAAAGCGGTACGTACAACAAAATGTTCCTAGCTGTGAAACATTTGATGTCTTTTGTCACTTGGTTGGTTGTCAAATATTTATAGGTGTGTATTGTGTGTGTTTCATAGCTGTAGTATGAGGTCCGGTCTCAATAGTGTGTTTTGTTGGAATACAAAACAGTTCTGTTTCAGAAATAAAAAAAGTGTCAGTTGGTTGTCATAAAAAGAAAATAAAGAAATAAATTTCAAGACGATTATTAAAATCTATCATCAATATGTCAGTGCGCGAAAACTTTATTTAATGTTATTGTTTTAAAATGCCAAGGAAAAGAGGACCTGACTTAGGTCGTCGAAGTCAATCAAATATGCGGCGAGCTAACACACGTGCAAACCGCACCGACGACCAGCGAGAGACAGATAATGATAACATTGATTTGTATGGCAGAATTGCGTTCCACAGTGAAAAATAATGAAGTAGATAGGCTTAGAATGGAACGAGTTCGGGTACACCAAACAACAACAGCGAGCACGACACAATGAAATAGAGCGATTCCGCAGACGCAGTGTTCCTGTAAACCTGGAACGAGTAGCATTCCACTACGACCCGGAAATAGAATATTGTGCCGAAATATTGTAAAACGTTAAAATACAGCGGCTAATCTACTGGATTATGTTGACCAGCACAATAACACAACACAGCGTAAAGTGAAATTGTCACAATTGGTCCCACCACCACATCCATTACGCTCATTAGTTTCTGGGGTGGGAAATTAATAGTTTATTAAAAACAATAATTATGGTATACTAGGCTTAAAAGTGAACATGAAATTTTCCTGTACAATATGCGTTGCGCCAAACGACGTCATTTGAAAGCAATTGTTATATTTTTGGATGTTGGTCAAGAAATGTTTAGAGATAATGTTTAAGTTTTGACCATAATTTCACCAATACATGTAGGTGATTCGAAGTTCACCGTGTCATCTAGTAATATATATAAATCAATTGCTGTTCGTTTGTCTCGCTAAAACTCGAGACTGGCTGGACCGATTTGGATTATTTTGATATTGGAATATTTGTGGAAGTTCAGGGAAGTTTTAAACGGAGAAAATACTAAAAAAGACAATTTAATTTTCCAATACAAAATTATTTGTTTGTTTTGTTGACATGGAAACTGTCAAAGCGGTACGTAGTCCGCCGGGTCAGCTAGTTAAATAATAAAATTTGTTTGTACCCTACACAAGCCCCGGAGTCATATCAAGTTGACGTAAGTATGTTTATATTATTGCTCACCCTTATTATGCTCCGCCAATGTGTTTGTGTTTCCTCGAATCTACTTTATGCGGATTCGGGAAAAATTCAATCGTGAAGTATACGTATCGCTTCATTTCCTGCACCACACATTATTCGATGTGTTTTGCCTTTGCTGGATGGATTTTCTTGTGTTACAGAGCATTTTATAAGTGCTTTCTACTTGTATTGCTTTTCAAAATTTGCGCAAACTCTACATAAATATTGAAATTATCTTACGAACCGATGGCATAAAATGACGTTCATAAGAGCTATTTGTAGTCTCAACTGAATAAATGATTTTGAATTTTGAATTTCTCTTTTACGATTTTATGCTTTTAGGATTTAAACAAAGCTCAGGGGTGCGATTTACGAACAGGTGATTTATAATCACGCTGTGATATAAATTGCAAATGCTTCTTTTTTTCTTATTTAAGGACTCTGGTAACTGATTTTTGATACTGGAAATTCTCAAACGGTATTTCTTATAATAATCAATTGTAAACTGAACAAAAGAATTATATTACCTAGTGTATTTTATGTTACTTTTATTTCGAGATCACCGGTGATATTCAAAAATCGCCCCCCTGGCTTAAATTAAATTTATTTAATTAGTGAAATTAAATATAAATGCGAGTAGTTACGTACCTATGTAATTTTTGAATTAGCTAATTATGAGTGTTCCTATGGTTTCAGATGAAAATATTATGATAATATTTTATAAGTCGCAAATTTTTAGTAGCTGCTGAATCAGAAACCATATCATTACAATCATTATAATGACTGTAATGATAAGGTTACGATGATATGAGATCATAAAGTAAAGTATATTCTTTTAGGAAATTAAAGGACAATGCTCACCTAGTATGCAAAATTAAACCAGGCCCGGCGCAAATAATATGTATCTCAAATTGCTGGTAATAACGAGTAATTAATTACGGCATAAGGGGCATCACCAAAATATTTTTCTAAATGTATAAAATTGCTATTCAAAGTTTTGCAGGGTTCATTTAATGTTTTAGTAAAAGGATCATTAAATCGCTAAAATGGGTGTTTAAAAGTAAGTAACAAAGGGCATCATCCAAATATTTTTTACATGTGTGTCATCAAAGAAAAAAAAATGGTAGTTACATGAATCATTTTATAACAGGACATTGTCGGCTGAACAGACACCTGACTGATAGGAGTGAAAACCGACCCCATATGCCCGGAGTGCATGGAAAGCGAGGAGACCAGCCTCCACCTACTAGCTGAATGCCCCATGTACTCACTGATTAGATGGGAGGTCTGGGGGTCGGACACATTACACATAGAGGACCTAAAGGATCTGAAAGCGGGCGCCGTGAAAGCTGGATGAACCTTAACTCCCTCATAAAGGGAGAACGGTGAAAAGGATGAAGTGGCCCGCAACAATACGGGTGGATCGTCCGTCCGGCTGGCGACGTCCCCATGAGAAATAATAATAAAAATAATACATGAATCATTTCATTATTAAAACATTATTCGTTTTCTAAATCTAAGATTACATCGTCCAATGTGTGTCCGGGATGATTGGAGATATGTTATTAAAAAAAAGTTGTTATTAAAGTTTTTATTAGTATTTTTTTTTAGTTTTTGTTACTATTAGTTGTTGTTGTTTTGTAGTAGTTGTGTTGTTGTTTTAAAAAGGTTTTGATGATGTCGATATATACAATATTTTACACCATATTAAATATGCGATAGTACATACTTACTATATAATACATACGATATTTGACGCCTACTGAGGATAACGTAGAACCGACTTTACAAGCCCCAACATAAAAAAACGCATTAAAAACACACCCTCCAGAGACGTCTACGAGTCGTATTACACATACTAGCTGCTGGCAGTCTGTCTGTCTGTCAGTCACAGCCATTTAATTCGTAATGGGATAGATAGAAAATAAGAAGACCCCAAAATGTAAGCTGAATATATTATTTTATAGCGAATATAAAGTCTCACAATCAGGTAAGTGGGCATAATGCTTCCTAAATAATATTTGTTATTGTTTGTTTTATATAATTTTTATCTAAAACAGGTTTTTTATAATATAATTTTTCAAGAGCCTGTTTAAAGTAAATTTTGCAACTTAAATATTAATATTTCATTCGAATGCTGTGCACAGTTTGTCATCGGCTCCAAACTTAAATCATGTTTATAAATAATATTACATTTAAGTGTAATACTTGGTTTGTAAGTTGTTATTACGGTTGCCAACCATACTTTAAAATAACGTATCCTACGTTATTTTCCATCCCCATACTTTATTCTTTTTAATAAAAATAAAGTACGGAAAATGCTTTATTTCCGAGTAATGCGTGCGTTTGTTGAACGGAATATTCCTGACTGATTTCCTGGTTGACTTTATTTCTGAGCTACTGAATGATACTCAGACTCAGGTGAAGTAAAACGAAACGCAACGCTAAATTTCTGAACGCGCTCTTTATAAACTGTCACTGTCAAAGAAATTGTCAAGTTCTTGTTGTTTGTTGACGTTTGTATTTATTAGTGGCACTGCTGTGAAATTGTAAAAATTTTCTTTATTTTACATTACACTATGGTACATTACGGTTTAAAATAGAGAGCGATGCCGATCATAATAATAGAGAAAATGACAAACCAACTCCAAAAAAAAATTTATTACGATGAGTCTTATTGCCATTTTAAAAAGAATAAAAAAATATTAGATAGTGCCAAGAGTACAAAGAATATGTTTTTAAACATTTCAATAAATTAATTTGGAAAATACATAATTTTTTCTTCAAATCTTTTTTTTATACTAATTAGTTAACAGGCCTCTCCAGTTATATCTACAGCTTCATGCTCGCGGCTGACTTGCGTTTCGTTTCAAGTGACTAAAATTTGCACGAAAACGTAAAATAAAAAATATATTAATAGTTAACTTAATTTTGGCTCCAATTAGCCAAAACATACTGTTTTGCTTTAGATTCAGTTATATTCAATACTGTATTTAATAATTTTTTGCAAAAAATACAACTTGCATCGATTTTTTTTTGTACATAGTCGTAATTAAACGCACAAGAGGGCCGGATAGTGAGCTCTGTCTATCGATTTCGATAGATAGAGCTCAGAGATAAGAATATACTATTTTCCATCGATAGCAATATACCTGAAGATTGGTTATTGGGAATGGGCGTTAATCAAAGGAAATCCATTGATTCCCGTTGATTAATACAAGTTGGATGGTTGGTTGGTTATTTATGAACTCCATTCAGGAATATGCAAAGGGAATGATTTAAAATTATGATCAGTTCGGCTATCCCCGCAAAATGCAAGTAAGATTTCCTTATGGAAAACTGAAACGCTGAGCCGGCTACCTCAGGGTAGTAGGGATCGATCCTCTTTGGTCTTATAAATTTCCTATTTCCTTGGGAATGCTTGATCGGGGCTTTATGGTAAATATCCAAGTTGGAGCGGAGTATAGCTTAGTGAAGTGCAGCCAGAGTTTGCTGATGCATCGAAATAGTGATCTCGGTTGGAGCATAGACTTACGTGGTAGTACATTTTAGTACCAATGTTCGAGAGAGAAAGTTAGACACAAAAAGCGATTTTTTTGAACCAACTGTAAGAATAAATACTCTTTTGGTAAATCAATACCGTTTTATATTTTTTTTCTTCTAATCTGACAACTATCTTTTGTTTGTTTTTCTTGTCTTCGTTCTTTATGTATTGGCGTGGAATGTTTTTCCCGACTTCTTTGAGGGAAAGTGAAGTCATTACTGTGGTTTTATTTTATTTTCTAAAATGTTTATTTTGTCGAATATTAAAATGGAATAACGGTCAAACCGTCGATTAACCGCCAAATGAAACAAAACAGTGCAGCGTCATTTTTCAATTTTCTCTAGAAGTCCGCGTGAAGTTAATTGAAGTCTCACAGCTTTACATATACTCATGGGAATTGGATATCATTTAATTTTTTTATCATCAATCATAAAAAAAGAATTAAAAATATATCTAGTCTAAATGTGCTAATTACACAAAGCAATTAATTTAAGGGGAAAAAGTTCTCATTATTCTACTAGATATCTAAAATGATTAAAACAAAGATAGATATAACAACATCAAAACATATATTGTGACCATGATTAACGACACCAAAAGCAATTTTGTAGGAAAATAAAGAAGCCTTAACCTAACAACATTTTGTCGCAAACTGGGGGGCAAAACAAAACTTTACCTCACCTTACCCCGTTACAAGCAAGGCAATGTTTCACAGGAGGACTTCCCAAGTTCTGTTTTATGACAACGAACGGGTGGCGCTGTAATTGTAAATCGTCAGTATGTGCTCTAATAAATAAGGGTACATTTTGCGTGTAGGTATATACATCCAATTTGTGTTTTTTTATTCCTTACGGGTAAGCGCATGGCGACAGAAGAAAAACACTACTTGGTCTCCATCTCACTTGATGTTAAATAAAGATAACTCACAATAGCATAAAATGGCGCTTAGCGTTGTTGACGACACGGTTCATAATTATTATTATTATGTCGTCATCATCATCATCGTCAGCTCATTTTTATGTCCCCACGGGCTCGAGCCTTCCCTATGGATGGATAGGTAGAACGGACCATAAACCACCACGCGGGCCCAGTGTGGATTGGTGGTTGTTAACGACTGCTTATGCAGCCGGAATCAACGGCTTTGCGTGCCTTCCAAAGCACGGAGGAGCTCGAAATGATACTTTTTGGTCACCCATCCAATGACCGGCCTTTGCAAGGATGCTTAACCTCAGCACTCGCGGACCGGGCGCATTGTCCACTGCGCCATCGAGCTCCTCATATTATTTGTTATGGCAAGTTTAGCTTATTACAACTGTAAGTATTTTAAATGTGGTTGCTTTTCAATCGCATAAAATTATAATTTGTGTTGTTATTTTTTATTTTGGAAGCAGTACCTTAGTTATCCTAAACAAATAAATGAAACCTTAACTTCTTAGGCACTGGCTATCTTAACTCTAACTGCCGGAACACAACAATGCCTTTAATACTATTTAATTGGTTGGTTGTGGTGGCATATAGATAAGATAAGGCTGTACGTAGTACATTTTTTTATTCCTTACGAGTAACCTTACTTGACCTTTAACTCACCTTATGTTTAGATCTCAGTAAATTATAAAGCCGAAGGTACAAACGGAATCCTCAACTACTGAAAATCTTATCTCTTACAGTCGGAACACAGCAATGCCTTCTCCATCTCCATTCCTTTCCAGATCGACGCGTGCAGGTCTGAGAAGCCACCCTCATACCGTGCTGACCATCAAGACACGTACCAAAAAATTTGGACAATCGTTCCTTTGCCGAATTGCCTCCTCTTTCTCTCCCGGGTTTTTTAGGCGGGGCGTGAAAAAGCATTTATACTACACCTGCTTGGAAAGTACCTTGATACTTTATCAAATTTACGGTAGAAAGTACGTCATTGCATATCGAACAAATATGCGGGGAGAAAACGCATCTGAGCGGGAGAGAAAAGTGTATGAAAATCCATTTCTTACGTGGTTTTTCTTTTTTAATTTAGGGTAAGACTATGCGCCGGTAACCTAAATATCAAAAGCCAAAAGTTTTTACAGTGAGTTTTTATCTCCAAGTTCGCAAAATGACACTGGCCACTAGCTGTGTGTTGGATGGTGTCGGGCTGGCAGTGCGACCCTACGGCGGCAGGATAAACAATTTGAAAAAAGAACATGTGAAAATTGCAGACGCCATTGGCGCCATTTCCAATTTGTGTGTTGTTTGAGGATTCAGTTTTCGTAGATAGTAAAATAAAACTATCAAAATGATAAGTAGTGATAGTGATGATGAAGATTTTTTAACTCCGCCGCAGTTGAAGGAAACAGCAAAAATACTGATTGATAACCTTTTACCACAGAAATCAATTAAAAAATATAATAAAACTTATGACGATTTTTTGCAATGGAAAAGTGAAAAAAATGCGGCATCTTTTTCTGAAACTGTTTTGCTAGCGTATTTCAGTGAAAAAGCGCAAAAATACAAACCAAGTACGTTATGGTCTATATACTCAATGTTGAAAAGTACTATATTGACAAGAAACGACATAAATATTCAAGAATACAAAAAACTTACAGCATTTCTGAAAAGAAAGTCGGAGGGATTCCGTAGTAAGAAATCAAAAGTGCTTACTACAAAGGATGTTTATTCCTTTTTGCAGAATGCTCCAGATGACAAATATTTGTTGATGAAGGTAAGTTTATGAACAAAATGCACTGGTTTATGATTTATTACGTACCTATTTATGAGTAGAAATCTACTAGGTTTTCATGTTTGATATTTTTGTTTACAGGTTATTTTGATTTTAGGAGTAAATGGGGCCTGTCGTTCGCAAGAACTTGTGGATATGACAACAGACGATATCGAAATCCTCGAAAATCGAATAATTGTCAATATTCCTAACACAAAAACCAAAATTCAGCGATCATTTGTTATATCGGGCTTATTTTATGAGATAATAAAGAAATATAACGAAATTCGCCCCAGTGACCCCAAAACCAATCGGTTTTTACTACAATATAAAAACAAAAAATGTACGAAACAAGTAATTGGGAAAAACAAAATAAGTACTGTGCCAAGAGAAATAGCTTCCTACCTTAATTTACTCAATCCACTAGAATACACTGGCCCCTGCTTTCGCAGAACTTCAGCGACTATTCTTGCCGATACTGGTGCTGATTTAACCACAATAAAACGCCACGGTGGTTGGAAATCGTCCGCTGTTGCAGAAGGTTACATAGAGAATTCCGTAGAAAACAAAACACGAATAAATAACCAAATATCGGGATCGATTAATGTGCATCAAGACTCATCTCCTCAACCATCAACGAGCGCGGCGATGCCAAATGCCCCTCAGCAGCCAGTTGCCCCTCTGGCACCACAGCCTTCTACGAGCGCAGTGCCAACAGCACAGCCAGTTATTCCTCCTACATTGTCGCAAACATCTCAAACAAACATTAATGGAAAAAGTTCATTAAGCTTCACTAACTGCAACAATTTCAATATAAATTTCAATTAGTAAAGATTTCGTTTTTTATTTTCCTTGTAGGTGTAGTATAAAGCACTATGTATCACTCGAGAGAAACTGCGATTCCCGATCTCAGGTGTTTCAAACGACACCCTCGACGGTAATCGGTCACTTTCTCCTCTCGGTGAACAATGTACTATTATGCAGGCCGCCATAGTGTGAGCGTTCGGCATAGCGTGGTAGGCGCTGTGATGAACGCTTTCACTTCTTGGGCTTCACTGGCTGCTTTACAACAGGCAGGGTGAGGCCATTTTGGCGTGACACAATAAAAAAAAAACGCTTTTAACACTATTGTTATGGGGACATATATAGGTAAACAGTGGTAGTTAGCCAGGACCTACTCAACTACCAATCCAGCTGGGTGGAATCGAGTACTCCTAAAGTCAATTAGGTGGAGTCGAACTCGAGACCTCTGGCTGGGAGGCGATAATGACAACGTAACGGGTGGTGTCTTAATTGTACGTCGTCATTGTGTCCAATTTCGTCTTTATTGTTAATGATCCCGGAACCTTTAGGTCAAAGACCGGTGAAACCGGGGAAACGGGTGTCGCGGTAATTGTTAATCGTCAGTGTAAGCTCTAGTAAATGAGAGTGCAAATTTTTGCGTGTACATAAGTCTAGTTTGTTCATGATTTAACGTGGGCGAGTTATGCCCATTGAGCCGATAATATTTGCATTCTTTCAGGGCGTTATCTCATCAGGACTCCGCAGATTTTTTCCTTGTTTCTTAACGTTTGCCAATTTAAACTCTCGACATGAGAGTAGACTTTGCTTTCCAGATTTGAAATGCTTAACGAGAGCATTTGTCTGTAAAGCCTGCAATGAAAGTTACTTAGCACTTTAATACCTTGTCAAAGCAACTAAGGCATATAACAGGCGTGTTAATTTCTAGTAAAGTGGATTTGAAATGGTACTAAAACTACTTTTGTTGCTGACTGTAGTTACCTTCTTGGTACACGATGAACACGATGAATATCCACGAATTAAATTAATACAAAGTCATATTGATCAACAGACAAAATTCGTGGTAAGGGAATGGAAATCCAGAGGTGCTCCCATTCATGGCTAATCTGTAGAAACAATTGTTGAATGAAGGTTTAAGATATTACAATAAATTATGAAATTAAATTCTTTAATTTCTTGAGTACTAAATGACGTGTCTTCAACTTAACTCATATTTTGAATGCGAAAGTATGATTATCGAAATCCTCATCTTCTTCTCAGCCAAAAGATGTCTACTGTCTGATCAAGACCACCCCCAAGGTTTTCCACACCATAGATACGAGATAAGTGTGATTGGTTATACTATTTTACGGAATGACTGACTACAGAATAGCGCTTGACCTCACCTTACCTAATGATAAGTAACGATCGGAGGTGAAAGCGCCATTCAACCAGAATCTTTAAAAAACTGTTAAACTGAACACAAGAATGATACTATCATTTATGTTAAAACGACAAGCTTAGTGATAACTAAAGTGATATGTGATCAGATAGACTGAACAAACCCTGCCACCAACTATACCAAGTGCACTTAATGTATCCCACGCTGGGAAATAGGACCAAAAAAGGGCAGAAAAAGCAAAAACAAGAAGAAATAATTAAAAACAAGGATTTTTTTCTATTTCTATTAAATCTGTAAAGAGCTAACACTTTGCTACTTCATCACACACACACACCATTTCCAGAGATTAAAACCAAAACATTAGACACACAACAAAAAAACGAATAATAGGTTTAGTAAAGAGCAAGTTAGAGGGTAAGACAGATCTAATTTTATGCGAACGAAGCCGCGGGCAGACTATTGTACCAATATTAATTTTGTCTGTGATGACAACTCTTTGATGTTTTAACACAATATGGCTGAATTAATTAAGCAATTTAATTTTCAGTTGTTTCCTCATTTAACCCGGTGGGGCCATAAATCAGAATGTTTTACATAATGCAGAAAAACATGTTTAACATCCACTGTGGCCAATTAAATTTTAAATTACTCCGTTCGCAGTTAGTGGGATTCGTGTACAAGTTATGAAAATGGAAATTACGAGTATATGGACAACTTAATAAAATTTGAATTTACTTAACTTCATTACAAAACAATTGATCGTCTCCAATTTTGAATGAATGATAATTCATGAATAAGCATTTATTGGTAAAGTAAGTTTTATTCAAATAAACTTAAGAAGAGTGCTTTTAAATCGGCCAAATATTTATTTACCTACTATCCATTCAAGATGTCAAATTTTTAATACACGACACATACAAAAAGGTCAAGTTAATAAAAAGAGACTAAAATAAAAACTAAAAATACAACTTAGTGTAACATAACATGTGTTAGAAACATGAAATTGAGGAAGCATTCTTATTTGTTTACTCTTTGAGAACACATGCTTTAATATTGCCGTATCATACAAGACGCCACCCCAACTAACCAGGATAATTCTGGTTAATTGATTGATTAGGCTGCCGTGCCGGTCTCAAACCTAGCGGTCCCAAGATCGGAGGGATAGCGGACCGAGGTAGCCGTACGCTATCACGCTCGTCAAAAAAAACCGCGCTTTATAGCAAAACCTCAAAAAGTTTTTTTGCCAAGCCCTTCTTTGTAGAATAAGTAAACCTTTTGAACTGGAAAACGGAAGAACAATACGGCAATAAAATATGCATAAACTCCGTTATTATTTCCTTTAGTCCATTACGATGTCTTTGTTTCACCATTCAAAGAAGAGCAAAAGAGTGTTCCATTAACAAATCTCGAATAAGTACATGTCGATTCTATTCATATTTAACGGATAGAATCCAATCAGACCAAATGACTGTTGATATTTGAAGACAACGCCAAAGCAGCAAAGAAACGAGAAAAAGTATAATAGGCACGATCCAATCACACTGAGATTAAAAAATGCGAGCATTGTCAAGCAAAAGCTGCTTCCGATATTTATTTCGCGTACAATGAGATAACTTTCAGCAACGTTATTATAACAAAGTTATTTTCTCTTAGTCCTACTTGGACTGATCGCGTTGAATTGCTATTGCGAAGTTTCGTTCGTGATTTTGATTTTCGAGACAGTATCGTGACTTTAAATGGTTAATGGTGTGCCTGTGATCCTGACACACCAGAAACCCTCCCACACATCCTCTCCGAGTGCCCTATACACGCTCTGGAGAGGATAAACATAGAAATACAAACAGGTATGGCAGTAAAGCCAAATAACTTTGCTGACTTAATTATGGGCAAGCACAGGGATGAATTTGTAAAATATTGCGAAAAAATTGTTAATATAGTAAGGCTAAGAAACAAGACATAGAAAATAAGAAAACTAGTTTTATAAAAATGAATAACATACATACCTGCGTGTATGTATGTTCTATTCAAACAATTATAATTAGAAAAAAATTAAAAATCTAAGATGCTTGCAACAATTTCCATAGCAATAAGATAAGATAAGATAAGCAAAATGTATTAAAATAAGTGACCCAAAATGGGAAATGTAATAGATAAAAATAGTAGTATAAGATAAAAACTGTAACTATATATAAGTGCCCATATTGATTTGATTTGTTAAAAAGCTGTGTTCTGAAAAACTTATTACCCCAGAAAACATAAATAATATATAAATATAATAGCTAGTTCCAATTAAGTAAATTAAAGCAGACCACCCACTGCTAGGAATGAAAGATGATGGATGAAAGTGTAGTATGCGAAATGAAAGTACGAGATGCATAAAAGATAGAACTGGTATGAAAGTGAATAGTAAACAATGTCTCCGATAATGTTGGAGGAAGTAGTAATTTAAATTTAAAAAAAAAAAAAAAAAAATGGTTAATGGTACTGGGTCCGAACAGCATGGAAGCGAAACTGCCTTGCCAAATTCGTAGCCATATGGTGCCTAGTGCGCATTTTATTTGCCAATTATCAACGAAAATGCGAATTTGGTATTCAGTTTAGTAATGCTAAATTGCTATTGCTTGTTACTGGGTGAAATCAAAATGGACCGACAGCTTTGTTGTTCCGTCCGTGTAAGCCGGGCATAGACAAATGGCATACTGCTAATAGAATAGAAATGGAATTGTTATTCTATAACCAGAATCAAAGTATGGGATTGACGATACGATACGTAGAAATACGTTTGTTTGGTCAATCCTATAAGTTTGTCGTTCATTTGAGTTTATATTCTTTCTTCTCCACTTGTGTAGGCCCTCTGGTCTGAACAACAAATATAATACAAAAAAAGGCCTGGTGACATTTTACAATTCAATATTTTACTTGATTGCTTAGTTATGCCTATTAATACTTAATTAATTTTACTTATAAGAAGGTGCTAATAAAATATATCAGAATATTTAGAAGACAAACATTCATAAAAATAAAAAAATATAAAAGTCAATAACAAATAATTATAATTATATAAACATCTTACAAAATTTTATTTTAATAAATAAAAACGAAAGAATATAAGCTAATTTTACTTCAAAATTAATTGGAAAATGTCCTCCCTCTTCAAATTGCTGTGCCCGAGAGGGCCCATAATGAACCTGTACCTATATTATAACAACTTTGTAACATTATGGTGTGCAATAAAAATATTGAGTGTTGAGTAATATTGTTTACCTATACACAATGTAGTAATAATCAAAAACAAATTCCATTATACGCGAAAGTAGGTACTCATGTAACACTTTTTTAATGTTGAATGTTGTAACTAGGATATTAAACAAAAGCTTTTTTAAAAATACACACATAGTAAACATAAGATCCTCTGTCTTACAATATCTTACGTCACAACATAATGTTGATGTCAAACAACTCTGGCAAAGAAAACGTACCTACCCACACTTACGAAGACAATCGATTGAACAATTTGGCGAGTCATCGGGTCATAGGTAGAACAGAACTCAAACGTCATTAGAGTGATAGATCGCTACCAAAGGGAAAGAAACTCGTTTGTCATGAAAAGACACTAAATGGATCATCAATAAACGTGGGTTATTTACCGACCACTTCCTCAGACAGACGGAAAAAAAAACACTGTGAAAAGAGTAAACGGAATGTTGCCCGAGTTTCGATTTGAGAGATCATTAATTTTGTCCCCGCGAGACATGTTGTACGTGAAATATTGGCGCAAGATAGGGAGACTGCAGATAGAGAGCTTCATACAAACTCGATCGAGCGACGCACACAGACAACCCACAAACTCACGTACACGCAATCTCGCAACAACTGCGCTCAGAGTCGTTCGAGATGCTCCGAGATTACGTATTTTTTTTTTTTGGCGAGAGATTGCTGATTGCCTGAAATGCATTTTCAGCTTCACCGGGCTGTTTTGGGGGCGGCGAGGTACTTAAAGGCCGTGTGAAACGAATCAACTTCGGAGGTTTTGTAGAGGGAACGGCATCACACATTTAAAAGTGCGTGTCCCCGTGCCCTACTAGATTCTCCGAAGGGTTCAGATCGGATCGGGGCCGAAAGTCCGTGTCCGGGAGAGGGTATATGTGCGCGTTGCACAAGCGCGGGGGTGCGGTGAAATGTCTTCGTCCTTAGCTATTTGATGCCGCGCGGCCATACTAATTTTGTATGGGGATTTTAACGTGTCAATTTGAAAAAAATTAATTTAAAAAACCGCTCGATAAATCGAAAATGTGAGACGGACGATTTGTAGTTAAGACATTGGAGATTGTTTAGACATAATTAGAGGTAAAATAATTTAGATAAACTATAAGATATCAACTAAACGCCGCCACTCGTTTTCATGATTTTAAAAAACTATAGTGTGTTATGAATTTATGGGTCGGACTAATTGTAAACACGTTCCCATTGATACTAAATATACACGAATATTTTTTATCGGTGATCAGGACCTACTGATTCCGACTAAGTAAATGGTGGTCATTGCAATAATAATAAAACTTACTTGTCAGCGTTCCATTTTTTATTTTTTTGTCTGGGAAGTAAAGTTAATAACTATGAATATTAAAAGCATGGTCATTCTACTCCTCCTTGTTACAAATAAAACCTCTTCATAAGTACAGGTACAACGATGATAACGAACCTCATTGACGATTTAAAGTTTTTCATGTTATTAGTAGTAAACTGTCAAATGGCATACAACGCAAAAAAATCACTTTAATCTTCACTTCATAAAAATGTAGGAATACCATACATTCTAATTAATTTTGGTTACTTAATTAAAAATACATAATTAAATTTATAAAAAGAAAACTTGTTATTATTGCAATGACCATTATTTTATTAGTCGGAATCAGTAGGCAATGATCACCGATAAAAAGTCTTCGTGTATATTTTGTTTATGTAATACGATAGTTTTTTCATCATTATCAACTTAACCGTGACTACACTTTTGGCTTTTTTTGGTCGGGCTTACCTTCTATAGTCTCCTTGCTTTGGGATATTGGCCCGTTGTGTATTATCTCGCGAGCATTATATTTGCTGTGAGCAATGTCGGTGACAAGAGTAAGGAACGCCTTGTACACAAGTTTCGGTGGGTGTTATCATTATGTGAGTACCAGCTACCGCCTACGGGTTTGTTCCCATGTAATTTGGTATATTCGTGAATTCTTGAAGGAAATAGATGTTTTGCCGAGGTAAAAAAGAGCTATTATATGTTACTTTTAGGCCCTACAATTTGTACTAACTTTAGTCTTAAAACCACTTAAGGCGACGCATCGCTAAACAATAAATCTCATACGTTTTGATACGAGCGTTTGCGCCCCGTACCATAAGAAAAACTGTTTTTTTTCCTTCAAAATAAAACTACAAATTATTAAAAAAAAATGAACTACAATTTTGAAGTGTGTGTTAAGACTAACCTACTAAGAAAATTTTGATGCTTAAATCGGTCTGGTTAGCCTGTAAAATGTTAATCTATGTTTTAAAAGAGGTTACTTAGATATTTTTTCTCTGTTATAAAAGTTGAAAAATCGTGTTTCTGCAACTAACAAAATGAAGTCAATTAAATGAAAAATCATGTCATCAAATATCACTTTCATATGTTTTGTAATTGTTGAGAAAAATCAAGATCCCCGCCACGTAAAGTACCAATGCGTCGTCTTAAGATGAATATAATAATCTAGACGACCTCCTTGGTCGAGTAGTTTGTACACCGGTTTTCGTGGTGTCGCCATCTCTGAGGTCCCGGGTTCGATCCCCGGTTGGAACAATTTAAAATTATTGTTTTTCTAAATTGTCTCGGGTCTGGGTGTTTTCTATGTATAATAAGTATGTATTTAAGTATTTTAAGTATGTTTATCCGTTGTCTAGTAACCATTTAACGAGTTTCATAACGAAGCTTCTCTTGGGCTAGATAATTGGTGTGAGTGTATGAAAGTTTAGTTTTTTTTTAATAATGTTACTATAGATATACCCACTTCGTAACATTGAAAATTATTTTTAATTTTTAGATGTTGTTTTTATAGACTTTCTAAAGTTATAACGTCTTTTTAAAGTTATTTCAATTGTTTGTAGGACGGATCTGGCACTAACCAGATGAAATGTTAAGGACAAATTCAATATTTCTAAAATTTAAAATTTGATAAGTTACGTTGTTGATATCCATTAATATTTTAAAGGTACAAAGGTATATTGAACTATCTTCCATCCATGTATGGACAGCCTGTGTTATAGATGACATGCCAAAAAATAAATAAATGGTGAAATGTGGGCTGATCGAATAAACGGCAGAAGGAAATAATATTGGCGTCGACCCCAAATAAGATTGGGAACAAGTGACGATATAAACAATTGAATTACCTTGTATCTCCCCATGTCAGACACCAAGCATTTACAAAAAAATACAAATACAAAAAAGTTTATTTCAGCAACTTAGTCTAATACAGGCATAATGTGGTTGGTGCTCCCATTTGAGCTAAAATAACTTGTTGTAGACAGCACCGCTCTTCCATAGCATGGTTACAAATAGACTAAACCACTTTAACAGTCATAAAATGACTGCTTCAAATACCAATCAACGACTCTACAAAATACATTAATAAAACAACAGTAGTACCTAATAAAAACATTTAGAAAACATTTTATGTGTGTGTGTTTGTGTTTGAAGGTGTGTGTGTGTGTGTGTGTTTAATTAACTTAGTAAAAGCAGTTCAATATCAGAATAACTTTTTGTTATCAGCCATTCAGTGAGCACAGATTTACATGCTTTATAATTCATATTGTAAATGTCAAGTTCATTATTAATTTTATTATATAAAACATTGTCTCTGATGACAAATTGTCTCTGCGCAAAAACAGACTTCACCCGTGGTTGATGTGTAACATTGCGTTTTCTTTTGGCATTATTTACATTGTGTTGGTAAGGAAGCGATTTGTGTTTCCTTAACACGGTGGACAAAACATATAATTTTCTGATAGTCAGTAAATTACTGGAGGAGTAGAGTAAGTCTGTTGAAAACTCACGCGGCTTAAAATACATGACTTTAAGTAATGATCTCTGAGCTCTCTCCAAATCAAGAAAGATCGTTTTATTCGCTCCACCCCACACAGTTATGCAGTATGTCAAAACAGATTGCGCCAAGGATAAGTATGTTAGACGCAATAAACGTTCTGAGGCTACATATCGTAAAGTTTTAAATGTCCTAATCAGTCAGTCAGTTTTCTCGTTCTATTCATAAGCAGTTCAATATGATTGTGCCATGATAGACGCTGGTCAAGCATAACACTCAAGTATTTTGTACAGGTCACTTTTTTAAGTTCAGGACAAGAGCAAGACACTAAGGTACTTATTTTCAACACATTGGTTTACGTTTATTCTGAAATCAGGACTGGGTTGCCCGTTGTCATACTTGCTAAAACAAATATAGTTACTTTTATTGACATTTAGTGATAAAAGGTGAGTATTCAGCCAAGTAGCGATTTTGGTGAGTCCCGCTTCAGTTCTTGATTTTAAGTTTACCCAATCTTTAGCTACAAAAACAATAGCAGTGTCATCCGCATACGAATATATGTTACCTCCGTCTACTTGCATATTACATAAAGTGTTTACATATACCAGAAATAAGGTAGGACCCAGTACACTACCTTGGGGCACACCGTAGTTGACTACACATTCAGAACTCAATGTTGGTCCTACCGCAACTCGCGAAATACGATCAGTTTTAACCCCTTTACCTTGCCGCGGTGTCATGACACCGCGGCCATTATAGTCCGTCAAATCCCGCGCGGTGTCATGTCACCGCACCCGACCACGCGACTATAATCTCAATTATGGATAAGTTACAGCCTACTTTTGTATGAAGAAGTTTGGCTATAGACAAACTAGAGTAAATTTGCTACACTAAAACCCGCAACAATTATATGCTCTGTGCGTTAAATTTTTTAAAAAGTCAATGTCAAATATGTCAAATTTTTACAATTGAGCGATCGAATTCTATGGACTCTATGTCGTCTAGATAGAGCCTACTTTTGTATGAAGAAGTTTGGCTATAGACAAACTAGAGTAAATTTGCTACACTAAAACCCGCAACAATTATATGCTCTGTGCGTTAAATTTTTTAAAAAGTCAATGTCAAATATGTCTAATTTTGACAATTGAGCGATCGAATTCTATGGACTCTATGTCGTCTAGATAGAGCCTACTTTTGTATGAAGAAGTTTGTTTATAAAAAATCTAAAATAAATAGTTTGATCATTTACAACTAATAAACTATTTCAGTAATTACAAAATGATAAAATATGATCTAATTGCAACTTATTCATTATTTTAGTGGATATCGACTTTAGGTATTCGCGATTTTGCAAATTACGCAATACTTCCGCGGAACTTCCGCATTCTGCGCTCCGCGGTAGAGAGGTTAAGTAACTTTCTATAAGTTTGATTTGATTTCCTCTAATGCCTACGTCCTGAAGACATCGTAGAAGAATTGGTATAGATACAGTATCGAAGGCTTTTCTTAAATCAAGAAAAACCGCCAGACATTTATTACCAGCATCAACATTTTCAACTATAGTTGAGGTTGACCTCAACTATAGTTGAAAATGTTGATGCTAGCCTTGAGGCTAGTACAGCGTCTTCCGTGGATAAGTTCTTTCGAAATCCGAATTGAGACTTAGAAAATATATTATATTTGGAGAAAAAATTCTGCAGTCGTATATTTATTAGTTTTTCTAAAATTTTTGCTATCATAGATATTACAGATATAGGTCTGAAGTTTGAGGGGTCCGTTTTTTTACCACATTTATGTACGGGCGTAATAGTTGTTTGCTTTAGTGCCGTTGGAAACACCCCGCACTCAAAACACCGGTTAATGAGATGAACTAGAATAGGTACAATCTCTTTTGATGCTAACTTTAAGAATCGTGTCGGTATTTTGTCCCACCCAGGAGCACTGTCAGCCTTCATAGACATGATAATAGAGTAAACCTCATTAGGATCAGTACCCAAGAGCACGAATGATGTCACCAGGGGCGTGGTAGTATCAGAATCATCTTCTTCAGTTCTGAGAGTAGAAATATTTTGAGCCATCAGTTCACCAATAGTAGCAAAATAAGTATTAACTTTACCTAAAGACGATTCTGGAGTTAGTTCAATATTAAGAAGTTCTAAGTTTTGTGATTTGGGTGTTTTACGCTGAGTTAAGTTATTAACGATGTTCCATAGCTTTTATGGATTTTTGATGGCGTTTTCTAATTGAATCCTATCATAGTCGCGTTTTAATTTTTTTATAATTTTAGTGCAGAAATTACGGTAACGTTTGTTATTTTAAGTGTCAGGTTTTCAGGATCAAGTTTTAGTTTACGTTGTAAATCGTTTCTATTTCTAATACAGCGTAGTACGCCCGCAGTCATCCAAGGCTTAATAATTTGCTCTCTTCGTGGAATCTTAGTTTTAATGGTATTTAAAGTAAGGCTATTTTGTAAAGTACTGATCAATCCTTGAGTAATAAGATTAGGGTCAGTCAGGGCTAGTAGATTGTTTAGATTTTTATTTTTAAGATGTTGTAACGCGCTATCATAATCTATTACTTCTTTTATTTTTTTATTTACATACGTTCTTTTGTAACAAGGTATTTTTAAGAAAATCATAAAATGATCAGTGACAGTAGATTCTATTACAGCAGCTTTAGCACTTTTATTGCAAGTGTCCAATTTTAGTATAAAGTGATCCAGGCAATTTCGACCTCGAGTAGGAAAATCATGCCCAGCAAGCATGCCATGGGTGGTCAGCATATTTTAAGTAATTGATTCTGTTTGAGCGACCTTGGGTGGTTTCGTCAGGGTGGTATATTAAATTTATATTAACATCGCCTGTCAGAATAACATTATTAATTTGCGTGATTGTATTTAGATATAAGTTTAGGGAATTTATAAAATCATCCGCATTAGTTGTCGATGGGGAGCGATATATGCCTATTATGAGCATATTTTCAATATTAACTTCCAGGCCAGATGCATGAGTCAAGTTTATTTCTTTGAAAGAGGCGTTATGAGTGTTCTTTATGTAGGCAACTACACCATCAGCCTTGTTGAGATGTTTAGTTGTATGAAATGCTATATAGTTTTCTATTTGAGGTATATTTTTATTAGAGTCTAGTCTACATTCACTTAAAATAATCAATTCAAATCATCAATCATCAATTTCAAAATTAAATTTACATTTGTTTAATCGAAAGTCATCCAAGTTAGCATAAATACTGCGTATATTCTGAGATACTACTGTAAAGTCTGATGATTGTATGGTTATAATAGATGAAAGCTGGTCAGTTTGGCATATAAATGAGGAGGATCTATTTCATTAATATTTGTTAAACAATTATTCATTTAGAGTTATTATTAGAATCGAAACTATAGCAAGTATTGTCAGCTTCAAATGATCATAAATTAGCACGGCAATTTGAGGCATGAAAGTATGGGTATAATTGTTCATGTATAAATAGATGAATGAGTGTGTAAAATTATGACTGATGTAATCTGTGTAGGTATGTAAAATAATGTAATATGTAATCAATGGAGTGAATATGTGATGTAAATGTATTTGTCTGATTATTATGATATTATATGATATTATGATTATTTTTTGTATGTATCTAATTAGCACGATCTTATAATAGAGGTGGCATAAACATTTTAGAAAAAAGAAACCAACAGTTTTACCTAGTCAGCTAGACAACATTAGAGCTTGAATTTGAGTTTCGCTCTTCACTAGGATAACGGGTGTATTTTCTTCTTTACGCAAATACAAACGCCTGTAGGAGGTCCAACAAAATCTGAAACTTTTTGACTTAGCGACATCTCGAGCTAAAAAGAATAGACGAGCTCCTTTTGCAGTGAGCTGATCAGAGACAAAAACAGCTGTTTCTTCTTTTGTAGTAGCACCCAAGTGCTTGGCACGGAGTTTCTCTTTGTATTTGTTGTTAAATATCTTGGTCATCAATAATATCTCCGTTTTTAGCAAAGTAGATGATAGCTCCACTATAATCGGGGTGTTGTCACTCTTATCACTCTTCTTACTTGGGACTCTGTAGATGTCTCTGATATTGTCTTTGCGAATGTCACAATTCACAGACTTTCCCAGTTTCTCCACCATACCTACTAAGTTTTCTTTTGTTTCTTTAGGTAATCTCGGCATATTTTTTATTTCTAAATTGGTTTTACGGTTTGTACGTTGTAAATCTTTGATTTTGCTCGCGTCTCCAATTTCTCAATTTTCTTCTTTAGCTCCTCATTTTGTTCCGTTACAAAGCTCAAAGACATCTCAATATTAGTATTAGTTTCTTTTATTTCCACTTGTGTGGAGCATATCTTTTTTAGTTCATTTTGTTGTACTGTCAGTAATGAGGTGATCATACTTTTCATTTCCTCTTTGAACGTTTTTAAATCATCCTCAAAATTATGCTGTTCCCAGCCTCTCTTCTGCCTTCTACTTACGTAAGTAGGCGGTAAGTCGAGTTGTTCCACAATATTGGGTTCGGAGAATGATTTTTCCATTTTATAATTTCAATTTAGTAAGTACAATGGTAATCTAGCACCTAAAGAGTTTATTTAAATGATTTTGTCAATCAGTGGTAAAAGTCGGATCGTGATCGGATCGGATGGTGTAATCGTCACGAATGTACTAGGATCTAATACCCGCGCAGGAGTAGTACGCGCTGTCTTTTCCTTGCGGCAAGCGGGGCGACTGCGCTGTCCAATTACTGCCAAATGGGTGTGGCCGTCGCAGCGTGTGGGAGAGGCGACGCGTACGCAGCCCTCTTATTAGCCAAATTGCAAACAATGGGTCTCACCGAGTTGGTCGGCCTGTACCGCAAGTACCAGGGTGGCAGCAATTGTTGAAGGTTGATTCTTCAGATCAAGTGGTTTCGAATACCTCCTCGCGAGTTATGCACTCCTATTTTTTGCAAACACTATTTTTGATTTAAAATTTAATTATTTTTGAAATAAAGACTGAATATAATTGGTTTAGACGTTTACACCTTACGGCGGTCCGAGGGGAGGAGGCATTTGAGAATAAACTTTCCGTATATAAAAAAGTACTTTGTGGAATAAACTCTGTCCAACGCTACGGTGACGTACTCGAAAAGCCTCGTGAAAATTTACAAAATTTATATTTAGATACCTTTTTGGAAATATTACCCCTTTTTTAAAATATGATGAATATGATCTTTATTGTCTTGTCAATATATAAACATTTTATACATTAGTACCTGGATGACCGATATATTTTTTTTGGTAATTTTCTAAAAATTAAACCTAGTTATCTAAGTATAGCTATCTATGCAGGAGGTTTTGGAGGCGACAAATCGTGAAAATCGTTGGAGCCGTTTCCGAGATTCAAATTATATATATATATAAATATATTTACAAGAATTGCTCGTTTAAAGGTATTAGATAGATAGATATGTACATATAAATATTTTAGTCTATATCAAACATGGCAGGCATCATCATCATCATCATCTCAGCCAAAAGAGGTCCACTGCTGGATAAAGGCCTCCCCAAGGATCTCCACAACGTCCGGTTTTGTGCTGCTCGCATCCAGCGGCTTCCTGGCCGAAAGGAGGCCAGCTCAAACTGAAAGGATATGGCAGGCATATGAAGATATAAAATTGATTGAATTACCCTCCTATTCCCCAAATTTGATATTGAGCAGGAGAGGATGGCCTCTTTGCCCAACGCCCCTGTGGCGTTCTCAATAGGCCCGGTGATGTCCGGCTCGGCGTCTTTCAGGGATACAGTTGGGTTCACCCGGCCGAGAGGCGACTTGGTCTGCTGCCGCATGCCACTCTTGACCACTGAAAGTAAACAAAGGGAACTTTAATGTTTATTTATTTATTTATTTATTTATTTATTTATAGGAAGACCCAACAGCTATGACACAACTTAAAAACTTAAAAATAGTAACAGAAAGCCAATTATACGTCCTCACTAATAAAAACAGAATTAATAACAATGTGATGCACTTAACAAGAAAAACACACACTTAAATTTATTCATTAAACTACTCAATCAATGTCATTTTAAGATAGTATAATATGATGATGGCACAGTGTTAAACGCGATCGGTCTGCGATCTTATGGAACATTTGCAAAGGCCAGTCGGTCATCGGATGTTTGACCAAAAAATTTTTTTGATAAATTAATTAAGTACCTTCCGAATCACAGAGGACCGTGATTGTGATGTTCCCGTCCATATGGATAACTCGTATCCTAGCAGTAAGTAAAATGATCTGCCCCCCGACCGCCTAACTGATCGCTTTGACTACGCGTATAGTTTATGACGTCATCTTGCCACCTAGCACCGCCTATGAAAGCAATATCAAAAGTTAAAGGCTATAGCTTTCGATATTGCTTTCATAGGTGGCACGAAACGACAAGATGACGTCATAAACCACACACGAAGTCAAAGCGATCGCTTAGGCGGTCGGGCCCCTGGTTGCATAAATTAAGTATACCTATTGTATTTTACGTACCTACTCTAAGGGCCACTTGCAGTAAAATTGTAAAAATCTCGATTTTATTAAACCTAGATTTAGTACTAAACTCGAATTAACTTAAATCTCATCAAAGTTGCCTTGCACATACTAAATTTACGTTCGATTTAACTAAATCTAGATTTAGTCCATCATTCAGTCACCATACGTTCTTAAGGTTCCGTTTTCCCAAATACAATATGTCAAAACAAAATTGCGTACAAAGAAACGTCGCTTAAAAAAACTAGTTCTGAATCTTTGGTCGTTCGTTTGTCCTGTCAATGACAGTATTGACAGTTGTTTTGTAGGTATCGTGAATAATTATTGTGTTCAAACTTTGTATCTATTACGTAAATAACATTATATGTAGAGTTTTAACGGTTTGTACACTACTGATGATGAAGAAATCCACCAGGGCACCAAACTTTCCAACTGATGAAATAATGCATCTTCTGAAGCTTGTGGAGAATACCTATACAATAATAGAAAATAAAAGAACTGAAAGGTGCTACAACCAAAGATAAAATTTTAACAATTTTCACAAATAAAGACAGACACACAGAGAGAAATATTAATAAACATTATGTAACGTCGTCTATAATAATATTATAAAGAGAAAAGCTTTGTATTTTTGTAATTTAATGTTTGCAACGAATAAACTCAAAACTACTGAACCGATTTTTTAAATTATTTTACCATTAGAATGTTACATTATCCCTGAGTAGGCTATATTTATTACTAGAAAATAAGATAGAAATACGATTTGTTTGTTTTGTTGTCATAAAAGGAAACTGTCAAAGCGGTACGAAGTCCGACGGGTCAGCTAGTCTGTCAATAAAATCGAGATTTAACAACCTTAAACCGAGGTAGATGCCGGTTTAACTTTGATGTTTGTTAAATTCGAGATTTAAGATAAATCGATGATGTGCAAGACGTTAAATCATGATTAAGCTAAAATCGAGTTTTAATTCTACTAAATCTAGATTTAAAGCATTCCTGCAAGCCGCCCTAAATTTATGTCGTTTCCCATAGCTAATATTATTCTGCTTACAGAAAAGTAAATCTATAATGATGCGAAGTATAGAATGCTATTAAAATTTGTTGTGGCATATTTTTAATGTAATCTGTTCAATATAATATCTTGATAAAAGGAGGTATGCTTTTTAAAATTCTTTATAAGCAAGTATTTGACCGCGATCTCGCATGATGTAAGCTTGTTTTATCCCACAAATACAACAAGTTTCTTGCCGCACTCTTCTTGGTACCTCCATTGACAACCGTGATTGTGGTGCTTTTACAATTAATATTTAAAAATCCTTCTAAGTGTGAGCATAATTGAATAAAAATCTTTTAATCCTTTACTTCATTTAAACACGGGAAACTTTATTTAAAACTTTATTTAAGACTTTAACTTAACTTTACGTGGTCCTACTGCAAACTAGATGAAACCGACATTGCAGGTCTGACTTGAAAGTTTTTAACACGATGACAGTACGGAGTTAATACAGCGACTGGCACCAGTAATAGGTTTATGTAATCAGACATAACTGGAAAACGTGTATATCGCTAAATGCGAAAAAATATACCATCGCAACTAATGTTGCAGAAGTTAAAACCACCATCTTCAGACATAAAGGGTTCACCACTGTATTTTTATTGTGCACGGTTTTATTAACAGTTCGACAAGCTAAAACATTTTTTTTTTCGATGCCTAGCCCGTTTGTGATCACCAACCCGCATTTGGCAAGCGAGTTGATTAAGCTCTTATCTATCTACTGTAGTGATCACTTGATTTCAATGCTGGATGCATTTGTCCAGCTGTCGGACGGTTATAGGGTATTTACTTTACTTTACTTCATCATCAGCTCATTTTTATGTCCCCACTGCTGGGGCATGAGCCTTCCTTATGGATGGATAGGGAGAACGGGCCATAACGGGCCACCACGCGGGCCCAATGCGGATTGGTGGTTGTTAATGACTGCTAATGCAGCCGGGACTAACGGCTTTACGTGCCTTCCGAAGCACGGAGGAGCTCGAGATGATTAATTTTTGGTCATCCATCCGATGACCGGCCTTTGCGAAAGTTGCTAAACCCTAGCACTCGCAGACCGGGCGCGTTAACCGCTGCGCCATAGAGTTCCTTACTTATTATTTATCCAATCCAAGGACGACATACTCAAAAGATAGTAAGTACTCGTTTACGCGCTTTTTAAAAGAGTGTATGGTAATAAATAATTTAAAGGGGAATAACTCAAACTAATGAGTAAATAGGTATCATACCATCTTTATACTACTACTACTACTTTTACTAATTAGTTTGCGTTAAACCCCGTTTAAATTCTTTGTTTAACTATGGAAGGCGAAAGTTTAAAAGTGTATGTATGGTAATAGGCTCCATTCCAAAAATTTAAACCAATAAAAAAAATTACTAGAAAAAATCAACCAGCCTCAAGAAGCTCAAGTGGGAATCGAACCCACGACCTTTGGAGAGACGTAATACCACTGGCTAGCAGCGTAAATCACAAAACTACTAAACAATTCAACGAGTCTTCTGGGGACTCGGTAGCTCAGCGGTCAGTGCATTGGACTGGTTATAAAGGTAGTGGGTTCGATTTCCACTCGAGCTTCCTGAGGCAAGTTGATTTTTTCCAGTAAAATTTCATCTTGTAGTTATATTATACTATAGCATTGTGAATGCAAAATTCAAAATAATAAAAGACGGATCCGGTCACTTACGGCCAAATCCATGAACGACCACTTTGTAAATTCCTACATCGGCCATTTCCTTGTTCGGGCTTTTCCTACTTCAGCCATTCCCCTGAAAGACCACTATGCAAATTCCTACTTCGGCCACTTTTCTGAAAGACCACTATGCAAATTCCCACTTCGGCCACTTCCCTGAAAGACCACTGTGCAAAATTCTACTTAGGAAATTTCTCCGAGTGGCCTCTACGTGAATTCTTAGTTCGGCCATTTCACAGACCATTCCAAACTCTGACTGCTGTCAACGAAACTGTGTGAACGAAAGAAGAATAGAAAAGAATATCTTATCTCAGTTCATCACCATAATACAACTCGACAACTATGGAATTGTGAATAATTCTAATCAAAATTTCAGTTTGGTGAATTTCGGGTAGACTCAATTATAAAACAAACTATTTCAGCGCATAGTTTCAATCCAACTCAAATTCAAATTAGCCAAGTCCGCTTAGCGTTGGCTTTTCCTTTGAGAATATATTCAAATTTTACATAATTTCCTTATCTGTTTACTACAGCGAAGATAAAATTTAAATTTTCCATTAAATTTTATCATGTATACGTGCGCAAGTTCTATTGGAATTGTAATAAGCTTTGAATTAATATTCAAAATAAATGTTATGGAGTATGTCTACAGAATATTATGACAATCACGATTTCCAATTTAAAAAAAGTAATTAAAAGAAATTCATACTCTAATTACAAAGATATTATTGTAATTTTAGGAAATCTTACTGCTAAAGTGAACTTTAGTTATATTACTATCATCTACATCGGATCTAAACCTTTTAAAAAACATCGGGGATCAGTAAGTTTATTTACTTATTATAGGTAAGCTTGACGAATAATTACTTAAACAAAAATAAATATTTTATATAAATGTAAAAAAAGGTAAAAAAAAGATACAGACTATTCTTAAGAAAATGAAAATTTACTAACTCAATTTTAAACATAAAACAATTTTGTTTAGAAAGTTTTATATATTTTCTGTACTTTATCTAAATAACTTACAAATAATAATTGATTAAATGATCCATTAAATGATTTACTTACTTACTAAATACATATAGCTAGTAGCTACCATAGGTAACGGTCTTGTGTGTATCTTACAATAAAAGACAATATTTTTTTTATATTAGAAGGAGGAAACGAGCAGGCGGGTCACCAGATGGGAAGCAATCACCGCCGCCCATGGACACACCCGCAAAAACAGAGGAATCGCAGAAAAAAATAATATAAATATAAATATAAATTATTTGGAATCAAGATTTAAAAGCAACAAATTATTCTACTTGTCCAAACATTTATACGTTTTCAATTTTCCGCTACAAACTCGCGATTCACACTTATTATTTGACTGTCTCTATCCTACGGGTCAACCGGCGAGTGATATAGTATCCGGACATATACAGTTGTAATTTATGTGACATCGTTGGCCTTCAGTCAAGGGAGAATGGCCGACCCTACGCCTATTCAAATTAGACCAGATATATGCCCACATTTTAGGGATGGCAACTTTTTCAATTTATCCCTCGGAAGCTAAGAGTCATGTTGAAAAATTGGACATTAAACAATGGACCTACATAATTACGTTTCGCACTCGTTATGTTTTGATAGGGGGGGCATGTATTGTTAGATGGTATTGTTGGCTCAGTGGCGTTTCAGCTCAGCTTAGCGTTATAATTATGAAAGTTAATTTTTTCAATTATTATTAGACACTTATGACTACGAAGTTCCATGAGCGTAAAGGCTTACTAACTAATAATTAAATAAATAATTAATTAATTAATTAAGTTAATAATTTTTGAACCGCCTCTGTGATCTATCCTACTATCACACTATAATATTATAAATGCGAAAATTTGTGTGTATGTTTGTATATTTGTTCCTTCTTTATGCTGCAACGCATGGATGGATTTGGATGAAATTCGGCCTACAGATAGTTTATAACCTGGATTAACACTTAGGATTTTTATCCTGATATTCCCACGGGAATCGCACTATAAATATATATACTAAAAACGACAATTTAATTTTCCAATACAAAATGATTTGTTTGTTTTGTTGTCATGGAAACCAAAGAGAATTTAATCACTTGATGGAAACTGTCAAAGCGGTACGAAATCCGCCGGGTCCACTACTAATATTATAAACGCGAAAGTTTGTAAGTATGGATGGATGTTTGTTACTTGTTTGTTTGTTTGTTCTTTCACGTAAAAACTACTGAATGGATTTGGATGAAATTCGGCATACAGATAGTTTATAACTGAGAATAATACACAGAATACTTTTTATCAAGATATTCCCACGGGAACGGGAACCACGCGGGTGAAACCGCGAGCGGCCGCTAGTCATGCATATGTCATGGGGAGTGTTCTGAGGAATTGTTCGGCTTGATGCCTGCCGCTGCTTTCCTTCACCGCAATACACGCAATCGACTGTCATTCCATCCACATCACCTTGATGGATGGCGGTCTACTGTGTGTTTTTCACGAAATTTCTTGCCTCTAATCTAGTGTTGTAGAATCAGCTCTTGGCTGCGGTATTTCGGGACCATTACGACTTAGTTATCTTCAAGAAACGAGCCTATTCCTTCCTTAAAGGCCGGCAACGCGTCTGCAATTCCTCTGGTTTTGCGGGTGTCCATGGGCGGCGGTGATAACTTTCCATCAGGTGACCCGAATGCTCATTTGCATCCTTCTTTTATAAAAAAATTAAAAATAAAAATCTAGTGATTAAAACTATCGTTCTTAGACTTAGATTGTACCTACTCGATTTGGTTGGTGGTAGGGCTTGTTGTTAGCCCGTCTGGCTAGCTACCACCATCTTATCATCCAAGGATGTCACCGTACCATAAATGTTAGTAGATGTAATTCCTACAGTTAGCGATAAGATAGCCATAGCGCTTCCATCTCCGGGCTCATCAATACATAAGACATCAGATGAGTTGAAGGCCAGGTAGGACTCGTAAGGAGTTAGTAATAATAATAAACGATTTGTCTGTGATTTTGACTTTAACTTTAAACACAAGTAATAAAATGGAATATCTATATCTATACATATAATAAGAACGTAGGGATAAAAAAATCTGTAATTGCAAGATATAAAAAAAAAAATTACACAGGTTGCCTTAAATTCACTTACGGAACACGATAGAATAGTTTTAAAAAAAATTGTTTGTTTGTTTGTTTGTTTGTTTGTTTGTTTGTTTGTTTGAACCCTATAAACTCGAGAACTTCTGAACGGATTTTGATCCGGTTTTTACCAAAATGCTAAGAAAAATCCGGAGAATAATATAGGCCACATAAATACTCGAAAAATACAGGGTGTCTCATTTAAATCGGTCAGTATGGGAAAGTCTGAAACTATAAGACATACGAAGATCTGTCCTCAGGAACCATGTCATCGATTTTAATAAGAAGAAAAACTGCATACATTTTTAAAATGTATTTTTTAAAAAACCTGTACTCAGCTCGGGAATCGAACCCGGTTGTTTTGAAAAAAATAAACTTATACTATTTCTATTTAGATATCGATTGTGTAGTTTTTAAGCAGTAAATGGCTCTTTGAAACATGATGTCTAAAATGAATAAAATGCATTGTTTTCACGTACTTTAATTTATTTTAGTAGGTGTTCGAAGTGACTCTTCGAAGTGGCTCTTCGGCTCTGGGTTCTTTGCCCTTTTGAGCCTGTCATTGATAGTTGTTGTCATGAGAATACCGATTTTGATGCGGTTATCACCAAAATGCTTAGAAAATTTCGGAGAATAACATACAAATCGAAAAATGTTAAACAAATTTTATACGTATTTACGCGACCAACTGTTAGATACGTTCGTTGAGTTATTATTTTAGAAAAGTTTTGTTACTCTCTAAGGTTACCTACCCTTTATAAATCTGTGAGGCACTTAAGCGAACATTAGCACCGCAGTAGTAAAGCGACGGAAAATAAAAACAAGCTCGAAATCACGCACATCATTAAACTTGGCTGTACATAGGTACACCTTTTGTTTCATTTTCCAAAATAACCATGGCTATTTAGTCGCGCCTGCGCGCGGCGCTTATTGCAGTTTTCTAATACACAGAAATGTTAAAAGTTAAAACATTACCTATATTTGGCGGTATAAACCTCTGTGTCGTTGCCCAAAATAATGTCTCTTTTTTTAGTTATGCATAGAAATGTTACCTACTCATTAAATTTGGCTGTATAAAACTTTGTATCATTGCCCAAAATCATGTCTCTATTTTTTAAAATATTGCACATAGACGATATCTTGAATTACATAGCTTGGCTGTATAAACCTTTGGGTCGTTGCCCAAAATACTTAATGTTATTTTTTTAAATCTATTTGGTGAAAAAACGCGAGAACAGGAAAATTTAAAAAAAAATTGGCGCTCAAATTTTGAAACGAATGCAATAAGTACCTATTTTTATTTTGTTAATAATTTTCAAATTATATTAATTATTCATTGTGTAAAATTTTTTTAAAACATTTTATGCAGGTACGTTAAATATTTTAGTACTTATTCAGATCTTATTAACTTTCAAATAAGATTTATTCATGTGTAAAAGTTTTATGAAACATTTGATGCAGGTAAGTTAAACACTTATTTCAGTACTTATTTTACATGTAAGCGGTTTCTTACTTTGGTTTCTTAACATGTTTATAGGATAAATCTGTGTTCAATGATACAATATAAGCAAGTAAGTATCATAACAATTTTAATATCATAAAACCTATAAAGAATGAATTTTGTACATACTTCTAGATTACAAAAAAATGGTTTTTCCATTCTTCTATCGCATAAGACGATAGCTACCTCTGGTATCAGAGTTGCAAAAATGTTTAAGTTTGCAGGGTACAACTGTATTAGAGGCACGGACTTCAGATTTTTTTTTATTAGAGGTAACTTCTTTCTGTGTCCTGTGATCTACCTCTAAAAAGCTACCTACCTAACAAGATGCCACGAAGAAGTTCAAATTTATCGCAAGTATGTAACATAAAATACTATACTGTATTACCTAATAGACAATAATATAATTTATTACAGTTCTCAATTTATTGATATTTTGTATCTACGAATAAGAACATAGTTGGTTAATAGTTTTTTGTGCCTTCTGGCCGACAACCAATAATCCTGGACCGCTACCTGCTACTCGATATCCAGCTTCGGTGGACAAGGCAAAAAATATTTTGAAGTCCGTGGTTGGACAGTATAACAGTAGACACATCTTAGCTAAGATACACCAGTGCCTAGGACGACTCCGGACGAGTACCTGAGCTGTAAAATACCAATTTTATTACATATAATTGAGCGTCAGTAAACCCATTTCAGGTTTGTATGACGTAGCAAATACGCGCAACCCACCGAGAAACGGTGTTGTATACTGAATGTATGTGGAGGGATAATTGAAACGGGAAACTGAGTGAGAATCTGTATGAACGGGACGATTCTGTGCTTCAAACTAAATATATGTATGTACATGGCAGAGATGATAGTCGAAAGAATAAGAGATAATGTATGAAAATAATGATGAACGTAAAGGAGGCACAGGAAGTATGCCAAAACCACACTAAATGGAGATCGATTGTCTTTGTCTATCTCAGCATTCCCAGCTAAAAGGATATTAAGAGTGAGTAGATGTACGTACTTATGTCGGTAAATACAATGTCAATTTTCTAAATTTCCGATGCATATAATTTTATTATACCCTAATAAGCTTAAATATTATTATTATTATTATTATTTTACAGGGCGCTATGGCGCTCATTAGGGGAGGCCTATGTCCAGCAGTGGACTAATATAGGCTGATGATGAAGCTTAAATAGATACCTACATAAAAATTAAACTGTACAGACTACAGCCTTTAGCTCACGCGGACGAAGTCGCGGGCAACAGCTATTTAGAATAAGTGTCAGTATCATCTATATATATAAAAATCAATTGCTGTTCGTTTGAGTGGCTAAAACTCGAAAATGGCTGGACCGATTTGGCTAATTTTGATTTTGAAATATTTGTGGAAGTTCAGGGAAGGTTAAAACGGTGAGAAACATAAATAATAAGTAACGGAAATTAGTGAAAAAAAAAATTAATTTCCAATAAAAAATGTTTCTTTTGTTGTCATGGAAACTGTCAAAGCGGTACGAAGTCCGCCGGGTCAGCTAGTTTATTAATAAAACGCTTAAGGTCGTTTCTTGTTGTATGTAAGAATAAAAATAATCCGTTATTACACAAAAAATTACATTTAACCACAAGTTACACAGGACATAAAAAGGGGCAAGTTTATGTTTATCTCTAAAAGAAGTATCTTCCAGCCGAAGTAGTGGTGTAGTGTAGTAATAAAAAATATATATAGTATAGTGATATCAAATATAACAAAAATACAAAAATGCTATTCCGCAATTAAATACGATGAATGTAATATGTCAAGAGTAAGTTCGAGGGGAAAGTGACATTGACATGAAACATTGGTACGAGTATTGAGCGCAAAAATTGATTAAAAAAAATGGTAGATCGTTTTGTCGTCTTAAACATATTCCTTAGCTTAGCATATAGCTTCAGTACATCCGTAATCAAGACGCATACAAAAGTGCCGCAATATGACTTGTCATATTTACTTACTTACTTATCTTGTCTCTTGAGACAAGATAAGTAAGTATAGTAAGTGAGATGACACTCAGCTTAAGTCCTTTTTGTACAAAAACAACTTTAATTTAATTTAGTGTTAATTTTGTTGGTTGTCCTATTAAATAAAATAAATAAATAAAATATCGGATACTCACAAAGAACATAAAAAAAAAATTCCGGTAATAATAATAATTCTAGTTGTACAATCATACTTAATTAATTATTATTAAGGATAGTTTTTATCCCGATATTCCCACGGGAATCACACTAAAAACAACAATTTAATTTTCCAATACAAAATGATTTGTTTGTTTTGTTGTCATGGAAACCAAAGAGAATTTAATCACTTGATAGAAACTGTCGAAGCGGTACGGAGTCCGCCGGGTCCACTTATCTACTATAAAAAACCGTGTGGTCAATAATTATTTACCTACATCATCACAAAAAAGATACATGTAGTTAGCGAGCGAAGCTACAATGTGCCATAGTGTCTATAAAAGGAAATGCTCGGAGTTTCTCTGAAGGATAGGATTCGTAACGAATACATTCGACAGAGAACCAAAGTTATCGACTAGCTCTAAGAATTAGCAAGTTGAAGTGGCAGTGGGTCAGCCATATCTGGCGCAGAACCGACAACCGCTGGGGTAAACGTGTTCTTGAGTGGAGACCACGACTCGGTAAACGTAGTGTAGGACGCCTTCCGGCCAGGTGGGATGATGACCTGCGAAAGACTGCAGGCAGATGCTGGATGCGTTAAGCCGAGGACAGGGTGCTATGGCACTCATTAGGGGAGGCCTATGTCCAGCAGTGGACTAATATAGGCCGATGATGATGATGATGATGATGATATAAGGAAAAATAAATCACACAAGCAAGAGACCAAGATCATTATCATTATCATAAGATGTCATACCTAAGCCTTTTCACTTCACTAGTTATAAGGTCAGTTATAAGTATACCGAAAATATATTATTGTATTTACTAGACCCGAACATAATGTCTTTTGAAAGGACAGTAAACTAGTATTTTGCCTCTCTCAATAGTGAGGGCTTCTATATTTGCCCAGCCCCCGGATCCCCATCCCTATTTCGCTATTTCATAACTCCGAAATGTGATTTCGGACGCACGATTAAGCAGGAGATATGTAAATCCCTACGGGAAAAGTAAAAAGAATTCGGTCATGATGTGGAAAGAACGCGAACTGCTTTCAGGGGTCCGTATCAACACAACGACGTGTGTGTTGGAAACGGTGGAGGTGGTTATAATTCGTCCTCTTACTTACGGTCTATCTTACAACTTATATAAGAATAGGAAACGTTACAATAGCAACAAAAAAATAGGAAGAAGAAACATTTAAAGACTTATCGAAAAGAAATAAAAGATTTACAAATATCTATATATATAAAAAATAATTGCTGTTCGTTTGCATCGCTAAAACTCGAGAATGGCTGGACCAATTTGGCTAATTTAGATTTTGAAATAATTGTGGAAGTTCAGGGAAGGTTTTAAACGGTGAGAAACACAATAAGTAACGGAATATAATAATAACGACAATTTAATTTTCCAATACAAAATAATTTGTCTGTTTTGTTGTCATGGAAATTGTCAAAGCGGTACGAGGTCCGCTGGGTCAGCTAGTACACATAAAAACACACATAAAAAGTTAAACAAAATATAATAATGATGTGCGAGGCCAATTGGTAGCTGCTTAAGCGATGCTATAATAATATACACTAATACATACATAATTTCAAAAACTGGTAAACAATACATCAACCAATTATAAGAAAACCAAGAGTTTGGATATATCATCGCTTCAATAACGCCTCGGTGAATGAGTAGTAAATCGTTTGGCCTAACATCTGAAGGTCCCAAGCTCATTGCCCGACAAAGTGTGCTTCGGATTTCTCATCCCTGGTGATAAACCAAAACCCGTCTAGGTATGACTTGGTTTCAATGATGGAGCCCGTCGCCTAGAAGTGGGACAGATAGGTAGGTAATACTTATATTTGATATTATGCTACTTTGTTTGTAAACTTTTTCATTAAAACAAAGACTAAGAAACAGATTTTTCAGAAAAAAGCTTCGTTCCGTGTAACTGTACATACACAAGTTACATTATTAAAATCTATAAGTTAGTAATATAACGCCATGTTTGTTCAATGATTTCCCAGACGGGAAGCCGCAAAATTGATTTCGTTCCTACATTGTACGCTCGCTTCTATGTCCAAGTCCGACCAACGACTTGCGCCCTTGCGTCATATAATTTTGCCAGACAATTTGTTTCTTTGTTGAAGGAACTTTGGGCTTGATAGCAAAAACTTACAACTCTTGGTGACCCCATAAAGATATCACGCTGGATACGTTGGTTAGTTCTTGATATAATGTATCAAACCTACATAATATCAAAAACTTAGTAAACGCACACCATGAAAGTAGTGTTTGTTCAGTACATCTGTGTTAATGTCCGAAATATCTAATATACAATAAAAAGCATAGGAATAATCTCGTTAATAATAATTATGAGTCCTAATAATTTGCTTAGAATCGGCTACGTTATCAACTTTAACCATTAGGTATGACATTCTGTTTTGCTTTGACCGGTTTTGCTTTTATTGTCACTGTTTATTTGTTTTTGATCGATCTGTCTTGTTTTATTTGTGTGTGATTTAATACGAGTTAAACCCATTTGACGCCTCGGTGGCCGAGTGGCAGAGCACTCGATACCCGAAGGTCCCGGGTTTGACCGGGTTCGAGGGTATCGTACAGGAATTGATTTCCAGGTCGGGCAAAATGTATTTCGGATTTTTCGATGCATAGCCCGGGTTTGTGATCACCAACCCGCATTTGACCAACGAGTTGATTTAGCCATTACCAATCAATTGTAGCGATGACATGATTTTAGTGATGGAGGCCTTTGCCCAGCAGTGGGACAATTAGGTATAGGCTGTTTACTAACCCATTTACAGAAACCAGCTTTTTTAATTGCAATTTCCGATTTTAGTAGGCAAACAAACGAAATTAGTAGGGAACAGAAATAACTGAAAGTACATAGTTAAGCTTAAAAGTTCAGTGCTGAAGTGCCTACAGCTGATTGCAATACCTACTACTGTTTGTGTATTTCAATTAATTTTCAAATATTTTGTAATTAAAACCCTGTGGTATTATATGCCACATTTTCATTATGCCTCGAAAAGCCTGTGCTTTTCGAGGCATAATGCGTACTGGTTAGTCAAAAGGCTTTGATAGTAAAAATCATAACTAATAAAGCAATTCCAGTTAAAGTTAAAACATTTTTTATTTACATTTTTCAAATTTAGAGCAATCAACAGAAGTGAAACATGAGTGAACACCAATTTAGTTTTTCGCTTTATATTTCCATGAGTTCCATTGAAACTCTTTAATTCTTTTCGATTCTGTTGTAGGTACCTACAATTAAAGCCATAAATAATATAAAATTTATTTTTATTAATTTATTTACGATATTTTATCCCGACTTTGGTCTTTGTCATTACCTTACCTTTTGTAAATACTTCATTGCATTCCCGAAAAATTTAAGTCTTTCGAGAAGCAAACAATTTTAGTAGCATTGTTGTGTTCCGTAAAGATAACTTAGTCATAGCCTCAGTCGCTAAAGAATCCGGGTAATGTAACCTTCCTGCTCCAATACGGATAAGACTGCTTCTACATCAGGTCTACAGATAAGAATTTTTACATCAATGAATAGCTCCCTCTTTGGTACTTCAAGAATTCAATAAAAAGATGTTTAACATTTATTTTGCAGCATACGTACATTGCAAAGCGAAACGTTATAGAGTTAATAAATACCTATGCAGCAAAATACCGCCTAGTGAACGCATCGCATAAATCATGAATGTATCTTTGACATACGTATAACGTAATAGGTTGGGAGAAAAGTTTCTTCGCATTTTTTAAGAAAATTCAAAACATTTCTTCTTTTCTCACATCTTTTCTTAATATAGTTTATTTACATTTAACTAAAGTATGTAGATAACCTTTTTCCCATCTTGTAGGTGATCCCATTGCTACAGAAATTTTGGGGCTTCTGATCAAAATACCGCGGCAAGTGGTTTTGGCAGTCCTCTCTTGATGTTAACCAGACACTGAAGAGATCGAAACAGGTGGAAATCTGAAGGTGCAAGGTCAGGACTATACGACGGAAGCATTAGCACCTCCCAGCCACACTCTTTTAATTTTCGCTGAGTGGCTAAAATTGTGTGAGGTCTAGCGTTATCATGATGAAAAACCACTGTTGATTAATTCCGGCGGCTTTCTCTCAACTTCTTGCTTAAATCTCATCAGTTGTTCGCAGTAGAGTTCAGAATCGATGGTCCTGCCTGGTGGTAACAGCTCATCACACTAATATTATAAATGCGAAAGTTTGTGTGTATGTATGTGTATATATTTGTTGCTTCTTCACGCTGCAACAAATGGATAGATTTGGATGAAATTCGGCATACAGATAGTTTATTACTTGGATTAAAACATAGGATACTTTTTATCCCGATATTTACACGGGAACGGGAATAACGCCGGTGAAACCGCGAGCGGCCGCTAGTACATACTATATGCGAAAATACTTTTTTCCCAACCTAATATTAGAGAACGATTATATACTCGTATAATATATACGTGCTATATTAGCATTATGTAGCTATATTAGCTACTTTTTATCTAAACGACAAATGCAATATGGTGAAAATGTATTATGTTTGAGGAGATCAATGGCGCAGCGGCTTGTACACACGCCCGCATATTAGGCTACTACAAACTGTAAAATTTCCTCAATAGACTTAAAACTTTATGTATATGGCATTATGGTTGAACATTTCTTGAAGTTATTTTGAATTTTGAATTTTGAATTTTATTTGAGTTTTGGATAGGTTGATGTGCAAGCGTCTGTACGATCAAATTGCGATTTAAGCACAAGTTATTTTGCGGAAATCCATAGTACAAAAAAATAAAAATCCATGCAAAAGCATAGAAATATAGCAGAAAAAACTCATTTGGACGCAAGTCTGAACATAATTAGCGTCATATCAACTAATAACTAGGTAATTACACTGTCATATTATCCTTGAAACAAACGATTTCCTACGCAGCTCGCACGCCACCTACATCATACAACCGTTTTCCTATTCATTTGCTCAGTTGTTTCGGGCAGTTCGGATGATTTTTCTGATTCGTGTGAAATAGCACGTACGGAAGAGATGTAATGAACCCTTAACAAGAATCTGTATGAGGAAAATACTATTGCTAACTCTGCTATTGTTGATGATGTTTCGTAATTATGATTGTGTCTTTATTTAATTTGATTAACAGTAGGTTTTTCTACGCTACGATATGCACTTTAGAACGGGATTACTTTTGAATACAGTGTAACGTTTTCTACATGTAAACCTACGACAGCTATGGATGTATAACCACACTAGAGACACCTTAAACACTAACCCCCTTATTAATAAAAAAAATTAGCATTATTTAGTTACCTAATCATTGTTTTGTCTCTTTTTCTCAAATTCAAAATGACGTTTGTGTGACGTTGACAAAACAATATTTAAATAAATAATGCTCAAATAGTTTTTATGAATAAGGGAGTAAGTAAGACCAGGTAGGACGTTTATATGATGATGATGATAACTACATCTAAATTATTATAAATAAATATTAATTAGGTCAATTAGGATTGAGTCTGTCTGTGAAATGCTCATTCAAAAGGTTTTAAACGTCAATATACAGTGTTAAATATACTCAAATAGATCCGAATAAAATAATAATTGATTTAAATGTATGGTTTGAATAGATTGTGTTGAAATCTACAAAAACTTTGTACCCCTTTTTAAGAAAATTGCGCGGACGGAGGAGTATGAAATTTCGCCCCGCCCACATTTACAGAATACACTAAACATGCACACTAATTTAGGCCCAAGACACCGTAGTCGTAGAACAAGGGTACGAAGAACTAACCCCGGTGAAGCTGAAAATGCCCCCTGTGGCAATCAGCAGTCTATCCCCAAAAAAAAAATGAAATTTCGCACACTTATTATAGTTAATTTTTACTTTTTATTTTCAAGTGCTAATTGCTACACTGAAGCTAAAATAAATATTTATAAAATTTATAAAAATACAGTAAAAAAATTAAACGCCTACCCGACCCAGCCAGGAATCGAACCTGGGTCTTCCGCAATCCGGGCGGCTGCACTGACCGCTATGCTACCGGGAAGGCTGACGTAAGCGCTGAATTTTATCACTGCTTTTTTAATTCTTTGAGTGCTAATAGCGGCACAGTGCGCCATCTATCCAACGGTAATTGCAACCGATGGCTATGCAGATTCATCTTTGCAGATGAAATGATAATATGATGATTTGATAATACAACGCTATAGTAAATTTTACTAAGTATTTATTTTCAAGTGCTAATTGAAGCTAAATTAAATATTTATAAAATTTATAAATTATTATTTGTTTAGTTTTTTCAATGTATTTTTATAAATTTTATAAACATTTATAGTTTATATAGAGGAGTGCAGAATAATAATATTTTATAAAATTATGCATAAAAAATACATTAATTTTAATTAAACATTGTTTCATACATTTTTCAAAAATCTGTCAATGCTAATCCAAACTCGCATACTATCTTTTAATGTTTCATTGCTTAGGATACAATCCGTGCAGCCGTAATAAAATATAGTTTAGTAAACAGCTTTTTATAAAAATTACGGTCGAATTTCGACCACTGGACGACCACTAATTCTATATAAATAGTTATGGTGAAAACAAAAGTAAATTACGTCAAAATTGAAAGGTAGAGTTACAAATTTAATATTTATGCCGGTAACTGACGAGAGCTTTTTAACTTGGGCTGCCAACCTCCATATTGTCTAAAAATTTGCTTGGATATTAAATATGAAATGAGTACGAGTATGTCATAAAAATATTGTGTCTTGATATTGCTTTGTTTTCTAAGAAGCGTTATTATTTGATACGTTTATGAGCAGCTCCACATGTTTTGCCCTTCCCTAAACAGCGAGAAAACTAATTTCTTACGTTCAAACGAGACTAAATTAATATTACACTCTCCGAATCTCAGCGGAGCGGACATTCACAAATAACGCAATTTAAGTTCCAAACAAATTTTCCGTCAATTTTAATTAGAACCAAAATAATACATTCTCAGAATATAAATTCGGCTTCGATCCCCAGAGTTGTTCTTTGTAATTCAGATTGAAAATTCAGTAGCTGCGTCATAATAAATTTAATACGAAGAAGTAATTTGGGGGGAGGCGGATCCATTCCCTTTTTCTTTATAAATTGTTGACCCTTTTTATCGGAGTTGGCCAGACCCCCCAAGAATGGGAGAGCCTATTTCTCCGTTGCTACTAATCTCACCTCTGGATTGTCTGATTGCAGTCCTCGAAATTTTTATTATGCTATTAGCTTTCTCCAAGAGCGGATTTTTTAAATTGAGTCGACTTTAATTCCGTCGACAAGGCGGAATCACATTCTCATATTAAAGGTTCCGTGTCTACGCACGACAGACGAGGCTTTTGAATCTTTTCTCACAATGTATGTAAAATAATTGTTAAGTTCTGTTCACAATAGTTTGTTATATAAATAAACTTTGTTTGCTTCCTTGTTGTTGTGGACTTTACTTTTGTATTCAGGTTCAGTTGTATTCAGTAGCACTAACTGTATTTTTGGGAAGCTTGATCGCGCAACGGCTAAAGCGTTCGGGTTGCGCTTTTGTAAATTGAGCAACTTGTGTGGTACCGCTAAACTGCCTGTGTGGTCTAATGGTGACATCGGTATCAGTTCTGAAGTTCCAGAGTTTAGTTTCAACCGCGATGTAACGATCAACCATTTTAACAGAACACCGTTTAGTAAGTACTATATTGCGTAAAGAAAAAGGTCTTATTGCTGACACAGAGTATCTCTATGCTAGTCACAAATATCTAGTTGATTAGAGTATCTATATCTAGTTATTTAGTTTGGTGGTAGGATCAGTTCCAACTCCACCTGGCTGATTATCTTCATATGATCTAAGTTTGTAGTCATAACAACAAATAATCATTGTTGTGTTCCGACAGCTATAGATAGGCAGTTGTTCAGTTGTTGTGAGTTCCGGGTAAAGCGCGATTTATCATCATTTAGGTGACATAATTACTTATACCTAACCGGTAAGTTACCTGATGAAGACTCAAGTTATGTTTATGGTTATATATAATTATACGCAAATTTTGTTGCGAACAAACTACAATTTAAAAAAGGCAATTAGTGTTGAAAAAATTTCCACGAGCGGGATTCGAACCTGCACCCCATGACATGCCGGGTTAGGAGCACTACTTACTATGCTCAAGTGTACCCTACACTTTTAAACTTTCGCGATCTTCAGCCCGTGACAGCGACCGGTGCAATTCAGTCGAAATGTCGGTTTTAAGGTATGCATTTGTAACGTTGTCGTTGCAATTTACTATACGTTATATTTTTATGCTACGCATTTTATAGCCTTCTTGGTAGTTTTAAAAACTATTTGTCAAATTTAAATGCACGTTTCTGAAAAAGAATACTTTGAATGTCATGTCGTTGTCATGGAATTGTTATTTCGGTTTTCAAATTATCTAATTGAGAAAATTGTGTTAAGAGTTAAAGGAGTTGGAGTTACAGTTAATTATTGAAAGAAAGAAATAACAAAATTCTTCCGTATAACAACATTATTTTTATATATTATCATTGGTTGTGCAGTTATTATTTAAAATGAAAAACCTGTAGTAGAAAGTATCTATAAACGTTTTAGCTTAGATTTGATTGATATAGATTTATTGTTTTTCTCCTTTTAGGTTTTTCTGCTTAGATTTAAATTTTACCTGAATAAATATTTACCTGTGGATCTCCTGAGTTTTTTACTAAGAAATTGATTACCGTTATAAAAAATTTGATCAAGTTTACCTGTTACGAAATCAACCAAAACGTCTACGACAACGTTAAGTTAAAAATAACGTTGCAGCTATTTTAACCAACGATATGTCAACACGTCACGTAATCACCTCCCCTACTGATTGTCGCGCTCCCAATTTTTACGATCCCATTACATCTCTGCCGGGGCAGGCTGTAAATTATGACCGAGGTGGAACCCTTTGCTGAATTCTTACTTAATTTAGAGGATTTTATTAAGACTTGCTTGCTACATTACATTAAATGGAACTGGAGATGAGTACTTAAATTAATTGCTTGCTACAACTAAAACTAGTACACGTACTTAGGTACCTACTTGTTTTTCTTTACATATTTTTATAGTTTACTAGATGACCCGGTGAACTTCGTATCAGCTACATGTATTGGTGAACGCATATTGTATAGGAAAATTTCATGCCCACTTTCAAGGTAGTATACCAAAATTATTGATTTTGATAAATTATTAATTTCCCACCCCAGAAACTAATGAGCGTAATGGATGTGGTGGTGGGACCAATTGTGGCAATTTTACTTTACCACCATCACAACATAATCCAGTAGATTCACCGCTGTATTTTAACGCTTTACAATATTGACAAATGGTTGTCATTTCCCCAATTGTTACGGAACAATAATCTATTTCCGGGTCGTAGTGACTCGTTCCAAGTTTACAGAAACACTGCGTCTGCGGAATCGCTCTATTTCATTGTGTCGTGCTCGCTGTTGTTGTGTTTGGTGTGCCCGAACTCGTTCCATTCTAAGCCTATCTACTTCATTATTATTCACTGTGGAACGCAATTCTGCAATACAAACGAATGTTATCATTATCTGTCTCACGCTGGTCGTCAGTGCGGTTTGCACGTGAGTTAGCTCGTCGCACATTTGATTGACTTCGACGACCTAAGTCAGGTCCTCTTCTCCTTGGCATTTTAAAACAATAACAGTAAGTAAAGTTATTATAAATTTTAATAATCGTCTTGAAATATATTTCTTTTTTTTTACGACAACCAACTGACACTTTTACACATTTTTTATTTCTGAAACAGAACTGTTTTGTATTCCAACAAAACAGACCAAAGCGATCGGACCTCATACTACAGCTATGAAACATACACAATACACACCTAGGAAATGTTTCACAGATAGGAACATTTTGTTGTACGTTCCGCTTTGACAGTTTCCATGACAACGAAATAAACAAATAATTTTGTATTGGAAAATTAAATTGTCGTTTTTAGTATTTTCCGTTACTTATTTTATTTATGTTTCTCACCGCTTAAACCTGAACTTCCGCAAATATTTCAAAATCATAATTAGCCAAATCGGTCTAGCCATTCTCGAGTTTTAGCGAAACAAAAGGACAACCTTTGATTGTTAAGGACAGCAATTGATTTTTGTATATATCTATATAAATAAAAATGAATCACTGAAATGTATATACGCGCATAACTTCCGATCGACTGCACAAAATTGGATAATTATTTTTTTGAGTTTGTTATTGTCAGGACAAGGTTTGTACAGATGAAAATTAAAAGAAAATAAGATATTTTTACTTAAATATGATTTTTTTAAATATCATGTTATGAAAAGTGAAGTGAGTTAGTGAATGTAACAGAATGACGTACTTCGCATTTGACAACTTCAAACGGACAATACGTCATTACCGCTTCTTTTGCAAAAGTATTAACGGTGTTTCGTGTGTTTCAAGGTTTATCGTATTGTTATTTAATGTTATTGATTTAAAGAATATGCCACCTGTGAGGCGTCAAAATATTGGACGGCTTACGCGTAATGCAAGTCGAATTCACAACATGGTCCACAAATCATGTTCTTCTTCACTATTTCGTACAATTCTTGATTTACTTCGGGAGTTTCTGCGCAAATTATTGAGTCAATTTCATCTGGTCTTAAAATTCAAAAAAATTCAAAATTCAAAATCATTTATTCAGTTTAGGCTACAAGTAGCTCTTGTGAATGTCATTATGCCATCGGTTCGTAAATCTACTCTGGGCGGGAGATCTTGTACTGAGAAGAACCGGCAAGAAACTCAGCAAGTGTCCAGCTCTTTTCTCCCTTACAGCGTCAAAAATATTGGAAAATGCCCTATCATAGCAGATCACTTTCCATTACAAATAAACACAAAAAATATATATAAGACAATTACAACATGTAAAAAAAAAAAAATGTATTTATTATTTTGACTTATTTTTTTGACCATCTGCAGAAGAATATGCGCATGAGGCAGTCCTCTCTTCTGCCACTCTACAGAGTACATCCAACATCGTACGTCTCTCATCAAATTTTACAATAAAGTTCATAAGCTCTTTGAGTTTCTCATTCATTTGTCATCATTCATTCGATTGTCATGACATAACATTCGTGCTGTTATGTCATGACAATCGCTGGATGATTGACCGGATAATAACAAATTAGTGATTTCTATCCATTTTGGGTTGCACGTGAAAGTATTACTTTAAATCTAAATATAATAAATCTGGTCGCGACCGTAATGGCGCACGTAGGTCATAGCAAGGTCATAGCATCTTGCGCATTATTCGTGCATGGTGTCTCGGGCTTCTCACATACGTATAATAATATACATATATATAGATAGATAGATAAAGATAGAGTAATACGTATACATATTCTATCTTCTATATATATAAAAATCAATTACTGTTCGTTCGAGTCGCTAAAACTCGAGAATGGCTGGACCGATTTGGTTAATTTTGATTTTGAAATATTTGTGGAAGTTCAGGGAAGGTTTAAACGGTAAGAAACATAAATATTAAGTAACTGAAATCACTAAAAACGACAATTTAATTTTCCAATACAAAACGATTTGTTTGTTTTGTTGTCATGGAAACTGTCAAAGCGGTACGAAGTCCGCCGGGTCAGCTAGTAGATAATAGATAATAATGTTTTAACCTTAAGGTTTTGACGTTTTTATAAAACGCTTTAGTTCTATTGCCGACTTTTTAAAAACGTTAACATTTTCAACATTTTACTGTCTTATAAGTTGAAGCCTCGGTGGCCGCGAAGAACGCGTCGGCGAGTGAGTGGCGAAGCGCTCGATCCTATACCCGATGGTCCTGGGTTCGATTCCCAGGCTGGGCAAAGTGTGTTTCGAATTTTTCGATATGTACATATCGAAAAATCATGCAAAATGCATGTGCATAGCCCGGGTTTGTGATCACCAGCAGTAGAATCGCATTACATAATAATATATGTATTATTTATCAAATTATATATTTGAAGTTGTATTATTTACAATATTTTAATGTTAGAATTCTTAACCTGAAATGCCAGGACAACATGTAAGCAACCAGCTATGTAAGCGGTTACTTAAATGTTAAAAAAATGTTAGTTATTCATCTGATGAAAATCTCTTACATAGATGTCCTGGTACTTCAGCTTGCTTCTAGGATGGTTTTTGTATATTATACACTAAAAAATACATACACTACGGCTTTGTAGACAGTTTGGGAAAATAGACGGTATGAGAAAGTAGACCAATTGAGAAAGAAGACAGTTTGGGAAAATAGACAGTCTGAGAAAGTGGACCATTTAGGAATGTGGACCTGAGGTACCTGAAGGGTATTATTGTGTGTACTTAAATAATTTTTTAATATATTATTTTTGTGTTTTTTTATATAACTACTTGACGTTCATTAGTGCAATTGATATGCCTAAATTGAATATAAAGATTTTCATTTAATTAAATTAAATGAAAATCTTTATATTCTTTTATTCCAACCCGCATTTGGCAAGCGTGGTGTTAAGCCAATAACCCATGAATTGTAGCGATGACTTGATTTTAATGATGGAGGCCTTTGCCCTGCAGTGGGACAATATAGGCTATTTTACTTTTTTATATAAGATGAAGATGATGATAAAAAACATTTAACACCATTAAAACGAAAATTGTTAAGTGTCGTAAGTATAACTTAGCAGCCATGCGTATTATAAATAGGCGTGAAAAGGTTTTTACAGGTTCGGCAATGCGCGAGTGATAGTACACTGGTGCTACAAACGTTTCATAGGCTACGGTCCAGCAGGCCAGATAGACGAATATAAAAAAGGTATGTGGCGAAGAAATACGAGTCGTTTATTTGAAAAACAAAGTCATCAGTCAGTTGTCAGTTGTCACCTTAATTGCTAGACGCACGGTGTTCTATAAGTGTTTATGTTAATTATTTAATGCAGTTAATTAAGAAACAAATTTGTACCAAATGTGGCCTAATTACTTTGCGGGCTTGAGATAATTAGTTGTGTTTGTTCAAAATTTGTTAAAATATACAAGGATGTGACGTTTAAGGATACATTATAAAGTAAGACTATGTTGAATTTATTCTTGAACGAAATAATATACGTACATCCTACTAATATTATAAACGTAAAAGTTTGTAGGTATGGATGTTTGTTACTCTTTCACGTAAAAACTACTGAATGGATTTGAATGAAATTCGGCATACAGATAGTTTATAACCGGGAATAACACATAGGATACTTTTTATTCAGATATTCCAACGGGAACGGGAACCACGCGGGTGAAACCACGAGCAGCCGCTAGTACTAAATAAAAACATTAATATAAAATCAGAAAATTATAAATGAAACAATATTATACAGATCTACTTGCGTTTATTTTACATACATCCAGACATTTCGTGTGTATATTTTTCATTTCAATGTGTAGCTCTAAAAAAACGTATCACTATTTGATTTATATCATGCTGTGAAGATGCTGTGCATGCTATTTGTTTATTACGCAATTTTACCTAAAAATAAGTAGATATACCCATTTGGTGCTACCAGGTGTTATAACACCTCTAAAAGTATTACATAGATGTACCCTAATGTGATACTTTTAAAGTTTCATTTACAACCACACATAAACGCCTGGTCGGTTTAAATGGGTAATTCTATCTAAACTGCTCTATTATTATAAATATTGCAGATTTACGCTGTGTTGAGGAATTGTTCGTCCCAGGTGCCACCTCGGTGGCCGTGTGACAAAGCGTTCGGCCCGATAGCCGAAGGTTCCAGGTTCATTTCCCAGGTCAAGCAAACTGTGTATCTTTCTTTGCGGATTTTTCGATGCATGGCCCGGGTTTGTGATCACCAACCCTTTTTTGGCAAGCGTGCCTATTGTAGTGATGACTTGATTTCAATAATGGAGAACTTGACCCAGCAGTGGGAAACTTATAGGCTATTAACCTTACTTTAATTTAGGTACCGCTAGAGCGATAAGGTGGAGGCTGAAATGCGCAACCTTGGAGTCGACAACTGGCAAAATACTGCTATGGACAGGGGAAAGTAAGTTCTCGTATTGGAGGCCAAGACTCACTTCGGCGTCTTCCTCACCAGCTCGGCACGTTTTCGTTTTTGTACCGCCTCTGCACCGGCTATTTACTGGATGAATTAGCATGATTTGAACCACACCAGCCTAATGGACGATGTAATTTATGGTTTTCTGTCGAATGTCATTGCAATCTTTTTTTTTACAAAAAGTGGAATTATAATTTTTTGTTCCACCACTCCTCATCTCTATCAGCCGAAACACTGCAACAAACATTGATGATATGGCGACATATTTAGATAAGATGGTGGTAGCTAGCCAGGCGGACAAACAAGCCCTACCACCAACCAAACCGAGTACACAAACATGTAAGTACCCGAACCCGGGACCTCTCTGTCGAAGACCGGTGGTCTTAACCACTAGACCACAGAAGCGGATAACAGGCAGGATATCATTTCGGCACCCGTCAACGTCGCTGTATCTGACGACCTAAACAAAAGGGTAATCGGCAATGTTACTATGATTAATTCCCGTTCCAACGTTATATCTGCGAAAGCTAATACCCAGAGGGTATAATAAAAGATATGGAAGTCACTGAGTACTACTTAGTACGTGCGAAGAATATTCGAATCGGCTTAAGCAAGCATTGAGAATGAAATCGCATGGTTATGTTGCAATGTTGAACTATCGTGCGAATGGAACGTCAGAATTCTGCTTATAGTATTTGCTAAGGTTTCAGTAAAGGAGAAACCTTCTTATACCATTTGACTTTCGTAGAATATTCATTTGCACCTGATGATGATGATGATGATGATTTGCACCTATACAATGTGTAACAACAAAGTGTAGTCAAAATGAATAGATCGAAAGTGTATCCCATCTAGAGCTTGTGTGTTGTTATTAAGACATAATTATTAACTTTAATTTGTCATGCAATGGTTAACTTTTTTTTCGTCAACAACTTCTATAGAAGTTCGAGATTTTCGTGCCGCCCACGCCAGCACTTCTATAGAAGTTCTTCTTTGTACCTACTTCATTAAAATACAATTATACGTTGGCGTACAGCGGGACATCGCGTGCAGGATAGTTGGGCGGTGAAAAGGTTAATGAAATATTTATATTTGTGAACTGCTTGCTTATGCGCGTCAGGCGCGCATAAGCAAGCACCAGTGATCATAAATGTTAGTACACAGAGGTTACTAAACCACTAGGGCTGAGACTTGTTTATTTTGACGTGACGTCACAATAGAAATATGAAAACAAAAATTGCATAACACACTAAAGTTAATAATCATGACTTAGTAACTCTGCATACAAGATCTTGATCGAATACACTTTGGATATTTTCATTTTGACCATACCTTTCTGTTACACGTTGTCTAAGTAGCTGTTATTGTTTTTTTAAGTTTAAGGTTGTGACACAGCTATTGGTCTTTCTAAAAAAATAAAATAAAAATATTACATTACTATTGTAAAATTTTTGCATCTAAAATATAAGTCAATAGAGTAGTAGTCAGGTACGCGATCTGTAAATAAGCTTTTGACAGATAAACTAAAGAAGAAGTCTTATTTTCTAAATAGAATTTAATGAACTATCGCGTCGAGAATTTATTAACATTACCCGCCCCATGAATATCTTACTTAAATAAACGAGTTGTCTTTAAAGAAATTTAATTTAATCATATTATGGAAATGAGTTAAATTTTAATCACCTTGTATTTTTGATGTTTCGTTGCTACTCCACTCAACTTTGCCACTTTGAGCATAATGAGCGCTCAGTCTATACTTAACAATTAATTATTCATTACCAATACTTCCCGTCGCAAAATTAAAATCAAAAACCTATCAGAGAGTAGACGGGCGAATTACAAAGTCCCCAGGGTGAATGCTAATGCCTTTATTATCTTATCTTATCTTTATTCGAGTCGCGCTATCACCCCGACTGCTAATAAACAGAAGTTTTGCTAGGATGTTTATTTAACATTTTTTATTGGTACTTAAGATGATAAACAGGCGATTGGTTTAATATTAGAGGTGGCCATTTTATTTTTATTTTGTTACCGTTTCCCGAATCTGAAATAAGCTCATCTTTATTTATGACTCAAATTATATTAGAAGTTTTTTTTAAATTGTTTACAAGTATCGTCTTGGTAGCTTAGTGACTAAAGCACTCGGTCCGATATCTGGAGGTCATGGGTTCAATTCCCAGGTAGGGCAAAGTATGTTTTGGATTTGTCGATGCATGTCCCGGGTTTGTAATCATCATCATCAGCTCATTTTATGTTCCCACTGCTGGGGCACGAGCCTTCCCTATGGATGAATAGGGAGAACGGGCCATATACCACCACGCGGACCCAGTGCGGATTGGTGGTTGTTAACGACTGCTCTATGCAACCGGACCAACGGCTTTACGTGTCTTCCGAAGCGCGGAGGAGCGCGAGATGTTACATTTTTGGCAACTCATACGATGACCAGCCTTTGCGAGAGTTTCTTAACTCAGTAACTAGCAGACCGGGCGCGTTAATCACTGCGCACTCGACCTTCTCTTCCCATGTCCTACTCTTCCGATATGAAAAGTAGGAAATAGGAAGATCTGCGTTTTAATATTGTTAGTCTTGTTATGGGATATAACTACAGTATATGTACACTTTTAAATCATCATCACCATCATTTCAACCAAAAAACCTAACAGTAAGTTCCGAGTCCAATATAAAGTGATCAATTTTAGACGGATATAAGTACAATCTCATAATATGCGCTGGCCTTTAGGGATAAGCCGAATGTTTGTGTCTTATAATGAAATCGGCGATCCATTACGTGCCAGGCCAGTACCTCAAAGCTTTGCTAATCCATTCTTTCGTTATTAACGAGTTGCGGTGTTGAATGAAAGTGTTAAAGGATATTAAACTGATTGATGGCTCCACGCGAGATCCCAACGCTTTTGGTGACGTTGAATATTTCATCAGGGCTTTTTATTCTGAAACAACTTCGGGTAAAAAAATGATGGTGTTATTTTTTTAGATAAAGCGTGAGTTATGGTGGAAATCTATTAGTATATATTTTTTCTTTTACAGCGGGGACACGTTCGTCTTTTGTTTCATCTCACATTATGGCAAATGCCGATATCGACGTAGGCGGTAGCGCACTTACTAGAAGTGCTTTTCTATCTTATATTTCTTCTATCTAACTATCTCCTTAAGTCTCATCTAACTTTCGGAATCGGAACACAGCAAAGCTTCATACTGTTGGTATAGCGACATACTTAGGTAAGATACTTGGTTAACTTACAAAAAAATTTACCACATATTGGGATCTCTGTGTCTGACACCGTTGCACGGTGGCTTTGCCTACCCGATCCATTCCCGCACCAGTGCGTGATGGCGTTTCCTCTAGGAAGCCTCCGAAGGTGATTCATTTCACACGGCTTGAGGAACCCTTTTAGACTCTCGCCGCCCCCAAAAAAGTCCGGTGAAGCTGAAAATGCCGTCGGAGGCATTCAGCAAACTGTCTCCAATAAAAAAAGCTGGCCTTGCCATTACACACCACAGAGTGAGCTAAGAGACAATCAACGTACACTACATTACCCCAACCCGAGTTAAGCAAAAACCGTTATATACCGTTATTTATTTCAACAACATTATTAAATTCAACGTCATCACCCATGTAAGCCGACCGACTTACATACACGGTTGAACGTGATAAATAATTCGGAAAGTTGTCTGAACGCCCATTATTCCCGATAAGCGTGGCAGCCTTTCAACGTGTAATGAACGTATCATCAGAAGATAATTACTTATGCTCTCTGATTTAAGTTACGTGTAGAAAGGTCTCAGAGATTTTCATGAAGCCATCGTTAGAGCTTGATTGATAAGATTTATTTGGCTGTAGCAGTTGAATAGATATTTTAATTATGTATAAGTTCACTCTTCAAAGCATTGATTCCCGTAAATGATAAATTTTACGTCCACTTCAATTTTAATCATCATGCTATGATAATTCATGTGCATTGAAAACTTAAATTAAGTATGTTAGTTGCAAAAACATAAACATTTTATAAATAGCTTGCCTACTTCTTAGCTGATCTTTAGTATTTGTAAAAATATTATGATCGGATGTTAATGACGGTAGTTGTTGACATTGAATGGGCGCCTTTGGTTTTCAAAGTAAAAAAGTAAATAGTGTTAAATAATTTCGGCGGGCTGGTTATGAACCACGACAGTTCAATTGGGAGAGCACCTGACCCGGTATGTCAGAAGGGTGCAGGTTCAAATCCTGCTCGTGGTTTTTTTTTCAACATTTATGTTTTGCCACAAAATTTGCGTTAAAAATTATATAAACAAAACAAAAACATTTTCTGTTAGTTGTTGTCCGGAAATAGACCATAAAGGTACTATCTAAAGTCGAAATTTAAGCATTGCTAGTTTATTTAAATTAAATTGCCTGCGAGAACGCTGCCTTTGGCAGAGAAAGTGAAGAAAGAAAGATAGAGAGATATAGAGCACATAAGACATCTTTTAAAGCTTTTTTTGAACAGGTAAAATATAAAAAAAAACTGTAGAAATGATACAAGTCGTTGTTGTGCCATCTATTTTACTCGTAGAAGTTTTAATCAAACACTGTTGGCTTGCGGTGTAGACGTGTGATGTAAGCACGTCCGTTCACCTCAACGATCGGCTGACAAGTGACGGACGCGGGCATTCTCACCACGCAAGCCTATGAAACTTCAAAACGTAATATCATAATGATATTATAATTCGTAAAATGGTCTAAACAACCCCTAATTGCCAATGATACCGTCATCGATTAAGCAGCAGGCTTTCAAACGTAATAAACGTGTCCGAGAATAGCCGTGCTTACTTGGCTCTAAAAGAAAATATATCTGTCTATTTCTCCAGAGAATTTCATTGGGCGGCGTCGGCCAGCGTGTTTGGCGTTTCCATTGTCTTTTATTATTTCACGACAGGAAAGTGCTTACCCTTCATCTGATGGTAAGTGACGAGGCCAACAAAGCCGAAGGTGGAAGCGAACTTCACCCGGAATTCTTCACTACTGCTGGGTATCTAGACATATACCTAAGTTTGTCAACATAATAACGATGTTAGTATGTATGTTTGTAAAATACTTTGTAAGAGTATTTTACAAACATAATTAGTAAGAGACTAGCGGCTGCTCGCGGTTTCACCCGCGTGGCTTCCGTTTCCGTGGGAATATCTGGATAAAAAGTATTCTATGTGTTATTTCCGGTTATAAACTATCTGTATGCCGAATTTCATCCAAATCCATTCAGTAGTTTTACGTGAAAGAGTAACAAACATCCATCCATACTTACAAACTTTTTCATTTATAATATTAGTAGGATTAAGATGCCTAATAGATTCTCTTAGTTGAGGATGCCATGTGAAATGCGGTAGGAGTACCACCTTAGGCTTTATCTTCACTTCAGTTTATGTGGCGGCTTCTTTCGTTGGCTATAACTTTTTAGTAACACTGTTGTCCTGCAAATAGTTCGATTAATCCCTTCACCTACTCCTGCTATACCGGTTGATTAGCATCATCTGGCGGGCCATCCATCCCGCGTCGCCGTACATCGCGCACCGCCGGCCACCCGAGCTGATATACGACTCTCATTGTCGCGAACTAACAACGGCCCGGTCCGGCTAACGGCATTACTGCCGTGCTGACCTCATTCTTCCGCGATACATCACTATACGTGAGTTCGGTACTGTTTCAGTGAAGAGGTTATAGTTCATTTATAACTTTCAATAGTTTTGGAATTAAAATACTTTCCACAATCGGAAAGCGCTTGGCCTTCATCTCACCTACTAACTAGTAAGTGATAATAATAAGACCGAAGGTGGATGTGAACTTTACTGGAAATGTATAATCTACCGCATCTCTATCTAGACTACCGAACCGCTCCGAAACGAACCCTTCAGATAATCTAATGAATGAACGAATGAATGAATGAATGAATTAGAGAAATTTTCCTTCCATTTCCCTTAGAAAACTTCTGATGGTGTTTCGATCACATCACTTGAGGAACTCTTTAAGTTTCTAAGTTTGCCGCCCCAAAAAAAGTTCGATGACTCTGAAAATGCCGTATGAGGCAGAAAAAAGACTCCCGATACGGTGTTGCCTATGTCCATTGGTGGTGACCTCTCATTAGCAGGCTACCCGTCAAGCAGATTGACGACTGCAATTAATAAAACGTATTATACTATCAAATTGAGCTCAACTGTGCAATTGAGAATTGTTTTCTAAAGTTTACGCGAACACTACACTGAAATGAAACGGAATTTTACGGATCTACTCGTGTTTATTTTATACCTGTAATGGCGCTTATAACCCACAAGGGTACAAACTTCTCATCAATAGAAATGAATTAAATCCAAACACAAGGTCCAAACACACTGTAAAACGTTGAGGAGTTTCCTTGACTGTCCTTTGTCTTCATCATCAGACCCCAAATGACAGTCAATCCATTTAGGTGTAAAGTTCTCATCAATACAAATTAATCAAGCCCAAACACCAAGTCATTGCTGTAAATCGTTGAGGAGTTCTCTCGACTGTCTTTCGGCTCCATCATCAGATCGACTCCAGATTTTCATTAAATAGTAGTGCTTTAAAATACTTAATGAAAAAATAACTACCGCACTGGTCACCACTACGATTTTCGAAGGTTCCCCTCGATTTCTCCGGGATGCCATCATCAGATTCTGGTTTCCTTCTCATGGTACCACTCTTGGGATATCTCCTTTCCAACCAAAAAAGAATCATCAAAATCGGTTCATAAACGACGAAGTTATCCGCGAACACACGTAAAAAAAAATACGAGTCCAATTGAAAAAACCTCCTTTTTTGAAGTCGCTTAAAAATCTATAAATAAGGCCCCAGTGGTCTAGTGACAAAAGCACTTCGCCTTAAATGCGGATGTGCTTCACCAGGAAAACACTTGGCCTTCATCTCTGCTGATAGTACCTAGGCGAAGAAAAGTCCGAAAGCTTTAACTACTAAGGCATTATCGATAATATCTTATCTCTTACTGTTGGAATACAACAGCGCTACTAACATTGTTGTTATGGCAACAGATTTAAGTAAAATGTGTGTAGCTTGACAAAAGGAATTATTATAAGCCCTACCTTTGTACCTAATAATTTGTAGGTAGACCACAGTTAGAAATTACCCTACATTTCTACAAATACCATAGGTTAAACAACAACACCACGGCAGTTAAAATCTTGCATTAACCTAATATAAGAATAAGAATAAGAATAAGAAACATTTATTGACCTGCACAAAAACAAATACAAACAGATGAGAAAAAATAAAAATAAATAAAAAAGAAGAACATCAACTTCTAGAAATATTTGCGGGTGAAGAAACTCGCTCGGACGCAAGTTGCCTACACAACATTAAAACCGCTAACGCTTTATTTAAAGTAGTCCACTTTTTCGCTCACTCTCGCGGCGTAAGCACTGTGAAATGGGCTTTCGGCCAGAGCAGCATTATTAGTTCCCAACGATGAGGCTCATAATATATTAGGTCGGAACTCTTGGTTCGTACACTCTCGTAATGAACGCTTTCGATCGACCGTTGACACAAAACAAATGACACACGCGTTATTTGACGCTAATCGTATCATTGCCGTTAATTACTGTTAAATTAGTTATTATGTGATACAGCGGTATATAATGGGTTTGGGACCGTTAAAAATTGACGGAAATGGGTTTGGTTTAATGATAGTTAATGAGCTTGGTTAAATGTGGGTAGTGTATATAAATTGTACCCAAATTTTGGTGTAAACAAATAACAAATTGAAAAGGTGTAGAGCACCCGTACCCTTTCCCATATATGATCAAGTGCACTACCAAAAAGACTATTGTGGTTGGCGGCATCTCGCACGTGAAAGAAGCCATATTTATTGGTTATTTATTATCTACTTAGATCTAGCCAAAAAAATATTTATACATAAATTATTAAAAAAAGCGTAATGTTTCAACCTCAATTACCCATTGAAATGAAACAACTTTTACGGATCTACTTGCGTTTATTTTTGTTCATTAGTTTTTAATTAATGTTTATCTTAAATAAACGATTAGGATTATACAACATAACTTATAAGTCGATTTAGTTACTTGTATTTATGTTTAATTCATAAAAGAAATAAATACATTCGCATCGTATTCATTCTAAAATGCTACGTAATCATAAGTGATAGGGCAGAAGCAAACTAATTAAAGTGCCACGAAAATATATCACTGGATCAAACAAATTCGCCAGGGGCAGTGACGCCCTACGAGGGGAATGTCTCTATTAACACATTGATATAGGGAATCTGCAATTCGACAATCCGTTTAAGGTGTAATAAATCACCCCGGTCCCTTGTATCGAGCCTATTATCGGGGGTATTCGTGCGTATTGTCTGCGTGGTCTCCCTCGGATGTGTAGCGCAGATGTGCAAGGGCGCAATTTGATTATGTCATTACCGTAGCATAGACCATCATAGACGCGTGGCTATGGCTATAAACGTCGACGTCAAAACTCATTCATTTCTAATATACTACGGATCAGAAGAATTAGAATTACGTTTTCAGATATAGGTGATAATGATTGAAATAAATATGATTGAGTGTAGAACAAAACCATTTTCCGATACAAAATATATTCATAGTAAATTTAGTTCACGTTTAAAATCATAGATGACGCTGTACCAATCTGAATTACCCTATAAAGATTTTCATAGGATTCTGCTAAGCAAAAATGACAAAGTTATCTACTGTAATCGATCACCATTATAAATCTATATATTAATATGCGAAGCAAAAACTTTGTACCCCTTTATATGAAAATTGCGCGGACGGAGGAGTATGAATTTCGCACACTTATAGTTTATATAGAGAAGGAGTACAGAACATTAAATTATTTTTTAATTATGCATACAAAATACATTAATTCAATTAAACAATCATTACACACACCATCATGTAATTGACACACCCGCATTGTACTCTTTTCAAAAATTTCAAAAATGGAAGAGGAGCGGCTGAAATCTGTCAATTCCAATCCAAACTCACGATCTATCTTCTTTAATGTTTCATTGCTTATGATACAATCTGTGCAGCCTTAATAAAATTACAGTCGAATTAATCCTTAATAATGCCAATTATATTATTACTTGAAAGTACATTTTGTTAATTTCTTTCTAAATGTTTTAGTTATTGATATTTCATCCAGCAAAAAATTAATAAAGAAAACAAAATACATTATAATATTTGTTATCCGAAGTAATGAGATCAAGGAATAAGTTGTTACATGAACAAAACACACAGTGTGTAGGTACCTAATTAGATCGTTACGGAAAATTCACCAAATGATAATCCAGAAATAGACTTTGTGTACGTATAGAAAATAAAATCAAGATATTTAAGGTAATAGGTACTACCGAACAACGATCCTCTAAGGCTATGTAAATTTTTAACAAAATCAATCAGGGGAAATACAAATACTTCAGAAAATGGACGTTCGAGGGTCGAAAGTAATTTCCTCTTAGGAACTCAACAATCTGAGGGTGGAAATGATTGAAGAATGGCCACTTCGAAGTACATCGACGATTTGCAAACATAATAGCGGCAGTTGATGGGCCGCCATGCACATGCGCATTTTAAATAGTGTGGGGATTGTCGATGTATTTATATAAGTAGTTCTGCTAGTATTGCTATCGATGTAATTTTTGAAGTACGCCGTCAAACACAACAGCTACAGTGAATGGGACGCCAGGCACATGTGCATTTTTAAATAGTGTGCGAAATGTCGATGTATTTCTATAAGTAGTTCTGCTAGTTTTGCTTTCGATGTAACTTTTTTAATTATATTATATCGAAGATTTACTAATATAATAGCGGCAGTTGATGCGACGCCATGCTAATGTGCATTTTAAATAGTGTGGGGATTGTCGATGTATTTATATAAATAGTTCTGCTAGTTCTGCTTTCGATGTATTTTTTTAAATATATCGAAGATGCACATTTAAAATAGCGGCAGTTGACGAAACACTAAGCACATGTGCATTTTACATGTGGGAATAGTCAAGGTTTTCTATAATTGGTTCTGATAGTTCTGCTGTGGATGTATTTTTTAAGTACTTCGACGATTTACGAACACAATAGCGGCAGTTAATGTGCATTTTTAAATATTGTGGCGAACTCGGTATTTCTTTAAAAAGTTCTGCTAGTATTGCTATCGATATAATTTTTTTTAAGTACATCGACGATTTACAGTCATAATAGCGACTTGTGCCCCGATTAAAGATAAAATAGCTGGTTCCTCACTAAAAAAGGATCAAGAGTAAAGTGCGCCTCTACCACCTACACTCATAATCAAAAGATTAATACCAAAAGCTTCGCCGTTGTAAATAAAAATTACGTAATTCAATAATATGTTAAGCCCATTCGATGTTACAATTAAATTTAAGTTATAACACGATTCTAATAGTAACATTATAAACCAACCAACGTTACAACAGCGATAGTTTTTATTCTATCAAAAAGTTTTTTATCGCCCCATGAAACCCCAAGAGCATTGAGCACGCGCTGCTAAGGGTGCGGCGAAATGTGCAAACAATTAGAGACCTTTTCGCGCGCCCTTCACGACACTTGCCTTTCATAGCTCCTCACTACTTGCACTAGACATCTGTTGTGCTCACACCGCCCATAAATTATGCTCGGATGACGAGAATGAAATATTGAGGCAAAGAGTGTAAAACAAAGAACGATCGTTCTCTAGAGTGTGCTTTTGTTTAATTGCTTAGGGAGATGTTGACTAGAATATCAAACCCGAATATCAAAACTGTAACGAATTGAAAGGTTTCGTTACAGTTTTGATATTCGGGTATTATTTTTGTCAGACACTACATAATTTATTGTTTGCATTGAAATTGTACGTCAAACTAGAAACTGTACTCTCCAAAGAAACACAATGCTGTTTAGCGGCAGAAATAGGTATAAAATGGTCGCTATCCAGATGGATTATTTATAATAGGCCGTCAAAAATATTAATATTTACAAATAGAATGACTTCATCAATCAGTGCATCCTGTAAAATGATGTTAGTATGTTTCACTGCTATTCTTAGATTGATACCCAAAAAATTAGCTTATGACATCACTTTAAAAGACTATTTTGCAAACATGAATCATATCTACTGTATAAGTAATAAAACATATTATCATAATAGTAATACGAATAGTATCATAGTAGTAAAGAAAATAAGACTTCCCAGTTTAATTTTAATAGTTTAAGCAAAAAGTAATTCTCTGTAGTGACAACGTGTGCAGAAAACTCCAGTCACAAAGTTATTGTAAAAGGAAAATGTCGAATGCACATTTTAATAATAGCAGCAACATGAAACGTTCCTTACTCGCGCAAAGAACTTAATAAACTGGCTTATCGATAAGTTCAGAAAGAGATGAAAGCACCACGTACTTACCTTTATAACAAACGCGCAAGAATATTCACAAAGGCAGTAAGTAGGTAGGTGGGAGTACTGCGCTCTCACGTAAATCTCCACAGTGATGCTTTTGATAACGCCCCTTTGTAAACGGCTGACAAACGGCCGCGGCTACATCACTACCCATTCCTCTTTTAAATACATAAGTGTATAAGCGAGTCGCTCACAATCGGCGTGCTCGCTACGATCCTCCTCGCGCGAACCTATTCGATCTCATGCATTTAAATTCAGAATTAGTGAAAACCCCAGCCGTACACTTTTTGCCTGCCTGAGGTAAGTAAGGCAGGATTTTTATCTAATACCGGCTTCATTGAATACGTGATTGATTTAATGGTGTCCTGTATCGATATAGGAGCATTGTAAAGGCAAACTCGGATGTTATGTAGAAAGGTTTTGCAATTTTCTCGCGCGACAGCGGTTTTACGTGTATAAAGGATGGGGTGCGACAATATAAATAATTCGAAGACAAGTCGCCTCACCTCTGTTGGCAAAAATGTATCTGGGACATAAAAGGATGGCGGTAGGTTAGTTCGTTACATTTTGTAGTCCCCCAGGGCGTACCTCGCGTCCTGCTGTGCCACATGAATGCTTTATGCAACAGTCACAATTCAGATTTGTATCTGCTAGCCGGGTTTATTCTGGAGGTTATGGTTAGGAATTTATGGAGTGGCTATCGTTTTTAGAGGTCAAGGTTTAATTGTTTTATTTTTATTAATTTTCATAGATGTTTTATTTAAGAGTTGTGGTAACGATTTGGTATTTATTATTTTCAACGTGTTTTATTAAATTTTTATTATAATAAAAATGTTACGTTAGATTAAAACTGATCTCAGAGCACCTCGGCTCTTAGCCGGGCTGTCGCTCCTGTCTATGACTCCGTTGCAAACCTTTTTAATTTTACATGTTCGATGATTCAAATATTCATCCAGACTAAAGAGGCTTACATACAAATACAATAAACTAACTTTTACTATGAGCTGCATGCAACCTCCTTACAGTACTTTATAATTTAGAAAACGTTTAAAAAATATTTCATCACTTTTTCTGAATTAAAATAATCTCAATTAATAGGTAAACATAGTGTCTCATTTATAAAAAAAAAGCTTTTATTTTTTACTGATTCTTGATGTTTGTTTAAAAATCTAAGGTTGATATCGATAATAAACTTATTGACATTAAATATGGTTCACTTTGACCTACAAAGTAAGCGTATTAGTGTTAACTAAGTTTATACGGGTCAGATACCTACAGCCACGATAGCCTAATTATTAGGACACTTAACCCAATAAAATAGTAATATGACCATATAATGTACTATTAATAGTACTATACATATTACATTGTTTCTGTTTATTTTCTAAAGTACAACAAACCTCCTTAAAGTTGATACAACGTTTCTTGAAGCTACACAATCAAAATTAAACATGAACTCCTTAAATTCCTCTCGCTCAACAAACATCAGTCATTGTAATCACAAAACAAGACCGTCACGTATTGTTTTAATTTCAAACGGTTGTACGTTGTACGGTTGACACGCTATTGTGACGGCAGACCCGTAAACACCCGGGGCAAATGATTGTTACATTAACAAACACTGAACTGGTGTCCTAAAGCTACAAGCCAGCCCTGTGATCCTTTGTAACACATGATTGCTATAACCATTAGTCCATGGTCATTTACAAATTATTTTAAAGTATACAAATAGTTCCAGTGGCAGTAGACTGGGCACTTCATTCGTTGGACTGATAGCCGCTACGAACAGTTTTCGAGTGGCGACCGTGCACTGAAAGACGCAGTATAGGCAGACCTCCGACAAGCTGGACCGACGATCTGGTGAAGGTCGCGGGTAGCCGCTGGATGGACGCCGTGGCGATAAGTCATACGTCTGCATAGTACCAGCTGCCAGCGACACTGAGGCTTAGACGAGCCTTGCGTTCCTATTTACGTGTGGCGTGTGCCTGCAAAATATGTGTAGGTTAAATATAATAATTTAAGTTATACGCACCCGCAAATTTATGTTTTACTGTGTTGTATGAAAAAGGTAAATAATGTTGTCTCTTTTTAATATTCCGAAATTATTTAATATATAAGGAGGTACGTTTTTAGAATAAAGGCATTACATTTTGAAAACTCTTTCATTTACCATCGCCACAGCAATCGACCCTCACAGTGGTGACCCCGACGTAATCAAGCCATCATGACCGAACAAGCAGGAACAAGCAAACAGCAAGACAAGGCTTCTATACCACCTACAATAGTTCCTGTTGTTCAAGAAAGATCCGAAGTATCAGCGGTTTCTGTTGGACTCAGAATACCACCACTATGGCAAGACAAACTACTCGGATGGTTCGTACACTTCGAAGCTATTATGGCATCCCAAAAGAAAGGCGATCAAGCTATGTACGAGTTGGTATTAGGACAGCTGGAACGCCAGGATTTCGATGAAATATACGACATGTTATTACGTCCACCGGAGAACAACAAGTACCGAGCTAAAAAAACACAGAAGTATACGACGACTCTGAACAAAAAAACGTACAACGGGTTATCGCAGGTATGGAGCTCGGAGATTTGAAACCATCACAACTCCTACGCAGAATGCAGAATCTAGCCGACGAACATTTATCCGAAGTAACGTTGCGAGGAATGTGGCTCAATCAACTACCAGCGTACATCAGCTCCATAATAGCACTCAGCGAAAAATCCACTCTAAGCGAAGTCGCACTAATGGCCGATAAGATGATAGATCAACATTCACAACGCGAAATATCAGCTGTTATTCACCGTCATTTATTACCTACATCACAACCGGAGGCATTCGCAGTCGAGCATCACTACTCACGGTCCCCTGAAAATCATAGCATATCGCAACTTGAAGATAAAATCGACAAATTGACGGCAGCTATTACGCAATTGGTCACACACAACCGCCGTGGCCGCGCGCCGCATCGGCACTGGAGTGACAACAATGCAGACTGGAAAAGCGGGCGCACCGCACGGGCTGGCCACACTCCCGATCGCACAGCCGCGGCCGCTACCTATATCACAGCGCAACGCCTGCCGATTCACCGTACTGTTACTTTCATCGCAAATTTAGTCACAAAGCTCAGAAATGCGCCGAACCATGTTCTTTTATAAAGGAAACTACGCCGGAAAACTAGAATCAACGTTGGCAGAGACGGGTACCAGCGTTTAGGAGCAATCACACCGTCTTTTCATAACCGACAAGAAGACCAAGCTCATGTTCCTGATTGACACCGGCGCAAACATCTCCGTACTTCCTAAAGGAGGCCCACATTTGAAACCGACGACGTTCAACTAGTTCGCCGCTAACAATTCGAAGATACCTACATATGGGGAACAAACGCTTGAGCTAGATTTTAATTTACGCCGACCATTCAGAAGGAAATTCATCATCGCCGCAGTGAGCAAGCCGATCATTGGTGCCGATTTTTTGAAACATCACAAGTTACTCGTGGACATTGCCGGTAGAAGCCTGATAGATGACCTCACTCATTCATCAGTGAAGACGTCGATTTTATACTACCCCGCACCGACAATTCGCACCATCGATACTAACCAGAAGTATCACGATATACTAGCCGAATTTTCAGACATTACCCGTATGTCTTCAATGCAAGAAACGCCTAAGCATTGCGTTCAACACCACATCGAAACGACCGGTCCTCCGTTGTACTGCAAGGCAAGACCAATTCCACCACATTGCTATGCATCAGCCACGCAAGAAAATTGAATCAATGATGACCCAGGGACTATGCCGACCTAGCAAAAGTCCATGGGCAAGCGCCTTACACATAGTGCCGAAGAAGAATGGGGACATCCGAGTATGTGGAGACTACAGAAGACTTAATATGGTTACTAAACCTGATCGTTACCCTGTACTGCGCCTTAAGGACTTCACCTACCATCTCAACGGCTGCCAGATCTTCTCAACCATCGACTTAAATAGAGCATACCAGCAATTACCAGTACTCGAACAACATATTGAGAAAACTGCCATAATCACACCGTTTGGGCTCTTCGAGTTTCCCAGAATGTGCCCAGATTTGAAGAATGCTGGTCAAACCTTTCAACGGTTTATCCACCAAGTGCTGCAAGGCCTCGATTTTGCCTACCCTTTCATTGATGACGTCATAATTGGATCCCGCAGCGAGCAAGAGCACATTCTCCATCTACGCGCCGTTTTGAGCAAGTTAAACGAATACGGAATCACAATCAACCCTTCGAAGTGTGTACTAGGATAAGAAGATGTAAAGTTTTTGGGCTACACTGTATCTCAACACGGTATCGAACCACCAGACGACAAAGTAAAGACGATCATCTAATTTCCAAGGCCAAATACTATTGAAGAACTTAGAAGATTCCTAGGCATTGTTAACTTTTACCGCGATGGCATACCCCAGGCCGCATCGATTCAAGCACCGCTTAACGCATACCTAAATAATAGCAAGCGAAAAGACAAAATACAGATAGTATCGTCAAACGAAGCTATAGAAGCATTCGCGGCATGTAAAGTAAGCCTACAAAACGCTGCATTACTAGCCCACCCTAGACTCGACGCGCCGATCGCATTAATGTGCCTCAAATACCTGCGCTGGCGCTGTATTACAACATTACACATGCGAAAAATGACAACGCCTTGGCTATTTTTCCAAGAAGTTCGGAGAGCTCAGCAAAAGTATTCAACGTACGATCGAGAACTACTGTCTATATATATGACTGTCAGGAAGATGTTCGAAGGCAAACATCTGATTATATTTACGGATCACAAACCAATTATCTACGCTATGAACAAAAAAACATCCGACAACGAAACACCACGTCGTACCCGCCAACTGATGTTTATTAGCGAATTTACATGTGACATACGACATGTCAGCCGGAAAGAAAACATTGTAGCCGACTCGCTATCTCGTATTGAAGATGTAACATGCCCAAGTATCCTCGACTACGAAAAATTTGCATTAGCTCAAGAAAAAGACAGCAACATAGCCAAACTGAAGCAACAAAGCAACCTTCAAATGAAAAAACTAAATGTCCATAACAGTAACTGCAAAATATACTGCGAAACATCAGCATCGAACGTTCGTTCTTACCTGCCTGAACACTTTCGACGTACAGCATTCAACGCAATGCACAACCTAAGTCACCCGGGCATAAGCACTACACGGAAAATGCTACAAAAAAAATATTTTGGGCCATCTATGAACGCTGGAATATCAATAACTGGGCGAGATCATGTCAGCCATGCCAACAATCCAAAATAAACCGACATACAAGTAGTAGCTACGCACAGTTTCCACCAGCCGAAAGATTTCAACAAATACACGTCGATATCGTTGGACCCCTACCGCCTTCACAGCACGGTCATAGATACTTACTAACAATAATCGATAGAAAAACACGCTGGCCGGAAGCGATACCATTGCAAGATATAACCGCCGAGACAGTAGCGAAGTCTGTGTTCGAAGGGTGGATCACACGATTCGGTTGTCCAGCTACACTAACGAGTGATTAAGGACGGCAATTTGAAAGTCAGCTGTTCGCATCTTTGACCAAACTACTGGGCATAGAAAAAACGAGAACCACTCGACGGTGGCACCGAACGCTTAAGTCAGTACTAAGAGCGAGTCTTAGCAGCCGTGACACTAATTGGCTCGAAGCATTGCCTACAGTTCTACTAGGGCTACGGGCAGCCTCGCGCAGCGACACGGGGGTCAGCGCGTCACAGGTTACCTACGGAACCACTATCAGACTACCGGGAGATTTCCTTAACAACACTCCGAGCACAGCACAGAGTAATATGAACTATACCTACGTTGATAAACTACGAAATACTATCAACGAGTACAAATCAACCGTACCAGTACGAAATAACAAGATCTTCGTGCACAGTGATCTACGAACATGTGACAACGTATTCCTACGCATCGACTCCGGAAAGAAATCATTGCAAGGTCCATACGAAGGGCCCTATCCTACAACGCGATGAGAAAGTGTTTCGCATTCAACTGCCTGCACGCGAAGTTAACGTATATATTGACCGACTAAAACCCGCCTACACAATCAACGAAGATAATCACGATTTCGGCAGCAGCACTGACACGTTCAACACAAGAACAACTCGATCCGGAGGAACTGTAAAGCCCGTAGTACGCTTAGCTTGAAGGGGGAGCACTGTGGCGACTAGTCATACGTCTGCATAGTACCAGCTGCCAGCGACACAGGCTTAGACGAGCTTTGCGTTCCTATTTACGTGTGGCGTGTGCCTACAAAATATGTGTAGGTAAAATATAATAATTTAAGTTATACGCACCTGGAAATTTATGATTTACTGTGTTGTATGAAATAGGTAAATAATGTTGTCTCTTTTTAATATTGCGAAATTATTTAATACTAGCCGTCACCCGCCCGCTTCGCTGTGCGAATAATGGATCAATGAATGCTAATCAAAATAATTATTAGGTTTACCAACATCATAATTATATATAGCCTATCATTTGCACAATCGCATGTTCTTACTACATACAAATTTTCATCAAGTTATAAGAGGACAGACTGACAGACACAAATTTCAAAAATCGTAGAATTGGTGTCGGTGTGTCATAAATATAAAACGAATATTTATCCCATTTGTCAGAAAAATTGCATGTACAGACAGAGCCTACAGATTTATACAGTAGTATAGATCGCGCATTAGGAAAGTTTTGACCATATTTTTCACGAATCGGCCTGATATATACGAACGTATGGAATGAAACAAATGACTATTCTACTTACGCAATTCAAAAAAAATTTCAATTTTGCGGTAGATAGAAATCAAAATGGAGTCTCACAACACGTGTTATTACGGAAAAAACTCGGGTGAAACTCAAATATTTTGTAATAATGCACTTTAATCATATGACACAAAAGATCACAGGGCTGGCTAGTGGCTTTAAACACGAATTAGATGTTTGCTAATGAAACAATCATTAACCCTACCAATGAAACTAACAATTTCTACTAAATCCTGATAACTATTTTAAAAGGTATGTTCATAATAAGAATATCCAACAATGTTTAATATACCTACATAGTTTTAGTATAACGTTGATAGATTTTTTACTTTGGGTTTTATAGCTTGTAGATGAGATATTTCCATTAATAAAATTAAGATTGATTTCGTCTTTCGGATTTCTTTCCACCTGGGGCCGGGTAATTGATGAATTCTTTTGTCACGATTTTTTAACAAAAAATAATTGGTGATTTATTTAACTTATCCTAGTAACTCAATAATTCACAGCAACGACGTCATAACAGGTAAACGTTTGGCCTTCGTTTCATTTCATGTTAATGAAAGATGACAAACGGCGAAGATGAAAGCGCGATTCACCCGAAATACAACAACAATCGAGCCAACTAAATAACTGGCTACCCTGCACCACAAAAGTAAACAGGAAACAATAGAACTGTCAGAGCTGTCAAAATTTTACCGCTCCCCGCGGTATGTAGAGATGCATCCACGCTGCGACATTGGCAGAACCGTGGAAACCAACAGACAAGCAACTAAAAAGGAAACAGAAGAATATCTAGGACTTCTTGGCGGGAAAGTGAAGAGTCATGACTGTCAGCTGTTTTGTTTTATTTTCTAAATTTTGAGTTATGTCGAATGGATGGTGGATTATTAGCCGTTAAGTGTTCGTAAACGTGCATGAGTGATGGCAAAATTAAACAAAACAGTACAACGTCACTTTTTAAATTATCACAAAAACACCTTATCCCTAGCTGACGGAACACAACAACGCTACAAACATTGATGTTATGGCGACATAATAGGTTGAGGAAAAAGTTTCTTCGCATTTTTTAAGAAAATTCAAAACATAATTTAATATAGTTTATTTAAATTTAACTAAAGTATGTAGGTGCCATTTCGTTCGATAACTTTTTGCCATCTTGTAGGTAGGGACATGATCCCATTGCTATAGAAATTTTGGGGCTTCTTATCAAAATACTGCGACAAGTGGTTTTGGCAGTCCTCTTATGATGTTAACCTGACACTGCTTAAAGAATTCTGACGAGACCGAAACAGGTGGAAATCTGAAGGTGCAAGGTCATGACTATACGGCCGATGCATTAACACCTCCCAGCCAAACTCTCTTATTTTTTGCTGAGTGGCTAAAAATGTGTGAGGTCTAACGTTATCATGATGTAAAACCACACCCCTTCTGTGTAATTATTATTCATATTTATTCTTACATGTTTAATTATTTTGGCTATGATTTTAGGTAACATAAAGGAAATAATTTGTTTATTTTATTTTATTTATTTGTTAGTAAATACTGAATTTTATAAAATTGCCCATTTTAATTTTTTTTTATTTCCTGTCCTTTACTCTATTTTATTTTTGCCATTAGTTTAAATTTAAATTTAACTAATAATTTTTTTTTTTTGTTTTTTAGGTGTTTTTACAATTTACTAATAAAGTGTGCTTTAAGTTTTTTTTTTATATGTGTATATACTTTTGCATTCTTTAATTTCCTCGGGTAATTTGTTATAAAACTGTACTCCCTCATAGATGATATTCTTTTTTCCGTAGTTAAGAGTTCTGGGTAATGGAAGGTATAGGTTGGTATTTGTTCTTATTTCTTAAGTTATGCGTGTATTGCCTCTTAGCTATGGTAAAATTACAGTGGATTACATTTGATGTTATCTTTTTTATTTAGTTCATACATACTTTAAGCGAAAAGACTTTTTCCCCAACCTAATATTTTAGATAAGATGGTGGTAGCTAGCTAGGCGGACAAACAAGCCCTACCACCAACCAAACAGAGTACACATACATGTACCCCCCGCTGGGAATCGAACCCGGGACCTCTGGGTACAGACCCAGTATAGACCGGTGATCTTAGCCACAGACCACAGAGGCGGTCAAAATGTTATCTATAAAAACAAGCAAAAAAATCACGTTTGTTGTATGGGAGCCCCCTTAAATATTTAATTTATTCTGTTTTTTAGTATTTGTTGTTATAGCGACAAAAGAAGTGAGGTCTAAGTGAGGTCTTAGTAAAGTTTACTGAGATACTCGAGGGGTTGGGGGTATATCATTTCTCACTTCTCATTACTATTATCATTTATCATCATCATAATTATTATATTAACAAGGATACCTATATTACCTATTTATATACCTAACTTGTAAAAAAATACCATGGCTAAATGTGTTAACCGCACAAAGCAAAAACAAAAAATGCATCATGACTTCTGGCAGAGTGAACGAGAGTGCGGCAACAGTGCCGTGACTTTGAATCGACGTGCCGAGCTGTACCTACCAGCTAGGGTTGAGTCACACATAGTTAATTTATTATTGTGTGAATTTGGGTGTCTTTTATATTGTAATTACCTTGTTATATCTGTCGGCAAAGTAAAAAAGGACAAACTGGGATTATGGTTGTGTATGTTGAGATATCCTCATACACAACAGGTTTTTTTTCAGACATTTTCAATAGGCACCACTTATATGCAACAAAACTCGCAATCGCGACACCCAAACCAAGAAAAAAACGTTTATATATGATCGGCAGCGCTCAGTGACATACTTATTATTCTCCGTTACTACAGCAACATACGCTGCCCGATCCGCGTTTGCGGCGACAGCCTGCGTCATCGCGTACTCCTTTCCCGTGGTTTTTTCTGTGTGCTAATATACATGAACTACGAGCTTGAAACGCACGCACGCGTTTCGGAGCACTTGTATGAAGTTGCCGCACTCTCGTTCACTCTGCGGCCGGCGTTGGTTTTAAAGCGTCATTTAAAAGTTAGCTGCGGGCAGATCACTCTGAAGTGGCTTGGAGAGAGTACGTTCTACATAATCGACTTACTTCTGGTCAAGGCGGGAAAGTAAAGAGCCATAATATTATTATATTATGCAGTTTTTTTTCTAAAATTTGTGTTTTTTCGAATATGAATTAAATTGAAAAAATGGTGGATTAATTAACGTTAAGTGTTTGTGGACGTGCACTAACTGTTGGCAAATAAAACAAAACAGTGTAACGCTACCCTTCGAAGTATCTCATGAAGACCGTGTGAGATCTTAGTAAAGTCCCACATTTTAACTGACACCTAAGGGGTTTAAGAGAATACAATTTCCATTTTTATCATTCTTAAAAGTAAAAGTAAATATCATATAAACTATAACACAGCTGGGTAAAGGCATCCATCATTGAAACCAAGTCATCGCTACATCTGATGGGTATCGGCTTAATCACCACGCTTGCCAAATGCGGGTTGTTGATCACAAACCCGGGTCATGCATCGAAAAATCCGATATACAGTTTGCTCGACCTGGGAATTGAACCCGGGACCTTCGGGTATCGGGCCGAGTGCTTTGCCACTCGGCCACCGAGGCGTCCATAAACAAAGAAAATATTGTACAATAATATCTTTAAAATTATCACACTGGCTAAATGTGCAAATCACATGAAGCTAAGGATTATTAAAAATAAAAGAAAAGAAAATGCGTGACGTGGCTACAATAGTTCTGCCACATATTTAGCAGGGGTGAGTTATGCAACGCACTCGTAAAAACTTACTAGGCTTTATTTTTATTCACTTTTTCGAAGTGAATTTACTTAGAATTGCAGAGATACCAGCAGCTGATACCCAGTGACATTTTTTGCATCTCGGTGGAATTACTTGCAGTTTTTAGTGGATTTCGTTGAACACAATTTGCATTCTGAAACATCTTTGCAGCATATTTTGTAGGAAGCGAACGTTTCCTTTGAAGGAGGGGTTGTTCTTAAGCTGATCCTTTGTGTCTTATGCAAAAAGATTTTATTTCGTTGTTTTGGTATTGTTGCTAAATGTAGATTTTTTTATGTAATCAACCCTATATTATCTATTCTATTATATCTATTTGCAAAAATAAGTGTAACGTAACACGATTTCGTATAAAAATTGTAAAAAAACCGTTTGTGACTCTTATTTCATAGTAAGTATTGAAAGTTTAAAACCTATAAAAAGTGTTTAAACAATTCTCAATTCACTTACTCCAAATATTATACCTGCAAAAAATAATACTCTTCTCTAAGCAGTTTCTCTAACAAAGTAAGTTTAATGTAAATCGATTTGGTATTGAAATGTAAATGGGAATTTGCTATTTCTCATTCCGTCCTTATCTCATTGCTTATCCTATAAAAAGAGTTTATCCAACTCGCAAGTAACTCACTTGTAGCTCGTAGATTTCTTTTATAAACAGTAAATCATACTCATTGCAGTTTCTTTAAGCAAGGTAAATTTAATGTGAGTCGATTTGGTATTGATATTGTTAATGGGGAAGCATTCCTTTTTCCAATTGCAAGTTACGACGAATATAGTCTGTATGTATACATACTCGTACAAGGGCGGATTTAGGGGGGGAGGGGGTGGCAAAATTACAAGCAAATTAAATTATGAGAGTTGTCAAAATATATTAATAAAATAACAGAAAGAACATGAATGCAACTTTTTGCCCGTCCGCCCCTTGTGCCCCTCCCAAAAAAAAATCCTGGATCCACCCTTGTACTCGTATATAGACAAATTTATAACCTCCTACTTTTGAAATCCTTTAAAAGTAGTGTAGTTATGTATTGAACATGTGTAAAAGACGACTTGTCTTAAATATCAAGTAAGTAAATAGTTTCTCTGTGGAATTTCTGAAGTGCTTGTACCCGCCTTGTCAATTAACGTTATCGACGTTAAGGTGATATACCTACTTTAACCCACGGGGGTTAAAGTAGGTATATCACCTTAACGCAGTAACTATTCCAAGCTTACACTTCGTTTATTAATACGGATTAATAAACGAAGTGTAAGCTTGGAATAGTTACTGCGTGCTTTGTCCCCGTCATGTAAACTTCATTTCATATTAGAGTAAAATAGAATTTCAATGCATTTGTATGAGCATGCCTGTCAGTACCATAAGCAAGACGTCTTTTCCAAATGCTATTTTCAGTTTTGACGTTCATTGTTTTTAATAAAGTGAAAGCTCAAGCCTGTAACGAATGTACCGATGTATCCATAAAAAACTGTATTGTTTTGGTTTGATTGTGCAGTTTGTCCAAAGTCTAGCTAGTCTAAAGCGCTACAAGATAGGAAAAAAACTTTACTGTAAGTTGGTATCAGTCATGCATATATTGTGCCTCATTTTACATTAACATTTTGTAATATTTCATAACAGAATGTCAGCTAAGATCTAGGGTTGACAATAACCCGTGATGGCCTTATGAAGGTCAAATGCTTATGAAAGCAAAATTAAAAAAGAAATACACAAGAACTTCAACGTCATACTCCAGAGAAGCAACGCGGCATAAATAGTCAAGATCATGTTGCTGTCCCCCACACGGAATATGGCATTTTTACGGCCCATCGCCCGTACGTATGAGGACACGGGACGAGTGAAACACTAGACGGCTGTCAACGCACTGGCGTTTATTCGCATCAAGGACACGGACGCAGCCGCGTAGCTATAGATAAGTACTTAACTATACAACACTTCTCCCCCCTTATAGTAGTAAAAGGTAGGGTCTACATAAATTGTTTGTAATTGACTGAGGGGTGAGCACGTTTAGACCTGCCTACATTAACAGTTCTGTTCACATCTTCCGTTGCTTCCAGACGGAAGACCCTCAACGTCATGAAAAACGTCGTCATCGTCCGATAAGGGCAGCCGACGAACTCCTCTTGTTATCGTCACCTTGCATGGCAACAAGTCTTCTTGTGGTAGATCGTGGTCGATGTCTAAAGATGCAGTCGCAGCCGGAGACACAGTCCCTTCTGAACAAAGCATCTCTTGCGGGGAAGATGTGGGGGAAGGCGGATACTGCTGTCCACTAATTGAAGTCTCATCTAAATGTGTAGACGGCGGCGGCGGCGTTTCATTACTTTTGTAGGTATAAACGGCTCAGTCCCCCGATGATGAATGTTCTAAAAATGTACCACCAAGCTGCTTAGTTTGCAAACACTGTTGGGAACGCACGCGCATGTGGAGTGAGGCAGGCGAGGGCGGGGCGGTTCATTAGGTCGAGCCGCGATCTCATCTGACGACCGAACACTGGCTGAGCCGGTGATTCACCCGTTGTTGAATGAATAGAATTACGGTAGTCAAATATGTACTTTAACAATTTTAGTCTACTTTCTCTGACAGTGCTACTACTTGACGCGACGCGAAATCAGAGTGATCAACTGGACAAAGTACCCCTAACTCGATCAACCTGTTTATTTCACTTTCCACCTTGTCTTTTAACGCGAAAGCCACCGAGCGCGCTTTACGAAATACGGGTTTAGAACCTTCTTTCAAGGTTAATTTCACTTCATATTTATTAAATTTACCTGATTTGCCTGAGAACAAATCAGGATACTGCGCATGCAATGTTTTGATAACATCGTCATCCTGACAATACTGAAACGGGCAGAGCTGCAATTCAAATTGAGCAATGAAATCGCGACCGAGCAGAGACGGGCCGTCGCCGCGGACAACGAACACATTGATAACACGCGTGCGGTCGCTCCACTGCACTGATAACGCTACAAACCCTATACAACCTAGCACTTCACCAGCGTAACAAGTTTTTTGCTAGTAGCCTGTAAACGCAGGTTTTTAAAATGTGATTTGAATGTTTTCTCAGGCATGACGGTTACCGCCGACCCGCTATCAATTTCAAAACGAAATTTTCGACCGTTTATGAATACCGTTTTAACCAGTGGTTCCTCTCTTACTGTACATATTGGACGCCGTATTAATATAAAGCATCAAACAGCAATAAAAGACTTAATTGATTACAATTTATCGTTTGATATTTCGAAGGTTTTCATTAAATTTTGCCGGTCACGCTCTTTTCGTACATAGTGTATATTAAACAACATATCGTCGTCGCCATCGTCTTCGATCGCCTCACATGCCACCGTAGAAATATAATTCACATTTTTACACATACGGCTCAAATAACCCTTCCTATTGCATTTCCGGCACATATAATTAGCAAAACGACACGACTCCACTTTATGGTTAGTATAACCGCACACGGCACACTTCACTTTATCACTACGACGGCCTTCGATGCTTCGTGGCTGCGTGATCTTAAGCAGCTGGCCGTGCTCGGGTGCGGCGGCTAGCGGCGCCGGCGTCGGCGTCCCCGCGGCGCTGGTGGCGGCGGCGCGCGCGCCTCGCAGCATTTCAGCCATGACCACGGCCTTGGCGAGTGTAAGGCCTACTAGGTCCTGGTCGTACATCTTCTCATTTTCAGCTCCCGGCAGCATTCCCATAATATAGCGATCCCTCAATACTTCCTCCACCTTAGAAAAGTTGCATTGAGTGGTCAGGCCGCGTAGCCTAGCGGCCCATTGTGAGGGGGACTCCATTTGTTGTTGGGTAGCAGCGTAAAACTTATGGCGTTCACTGAATCCAACCTGCTTCGGAGTGAAATGCGAATCTAGGAGTGACACGATGTCTTCGAAAGGCACATCCTGGAGCTCCTTGGGTAATGCGAGATCCGAAGCGAGCTTGAAGGTACCCTCGCAGAGTGCGCTGATTAAAACTGCACGCCTTTTCACCCCGGCCGAGTCGTTCACCTTATTTACGTCGTTTGCAACCACTACTGTACCTACATTTATAGGTCTTCCAGGTGTGTAAATTATGCTCGAAATTCGATAAATTCCCGAAATTAACAAAAGACATTTTGATTTTTCGATAGGTCGGTACTCGTCGCCAATGTTAAGTGTGAGGACACGGGGCGAGTGAAACACTAGACGGCTGTCAACGCACTGGCGTTTATTCGCATCAAGGACACGGACGCAGCCCCGTTGCTATAGATAGGTACTTAACTATACAACACTATGCAACCGGCACTGCCGCTTTTTACAAGGAACGCGCGCAACAATTCAAACCCACCACTTTGTCGCTTACAAGAAAAGCCACTACCTATTATTATGGCAGGTGTGGTTTTTTTGGTACTTGACTCTCTCACAGCGCGCTAAAGACTTACCTATGTAAAGTCTAACCTTGCAACTAAAGGTAATTTTACTAGTATAGTATAGTCGACAATGAAATTGCTTTACCACCTTAGAAGTGAATTTTGTTTGCATTTATTAAAACAACAAGTTCTATTTTTGTTTAAAAGATCAAGTGACAGATACGTTGTCATCATTGACAATGAGCCTTAGCGAAATTTTATTGTAATGGAAGTTGTCAAAAGTGATAAAGCAATTTCATGGTCGACTATACATAAATCCTCGTGAAATAAACGTCATTTCTTATTGTTTTAACCCTCATGTTTACCCGTGGCCGTGACTGACTGTTGGTTACGGTGGTCCGTAACCAACAGTCAGTCACGGCCACGGGTTAACAATAACTCGTGATGGCAATGTGAAAGAAGTTAATTAAGAAAAAGAAAAGAAAATATCATACCTGTTGCGCTCTCGACGCTACAGTCGAACCTCCAGAGAAGCAATACGATAAAAATTGTTAAGAACATGTTGATGTCCCTCACACGAAACATGGCACTTTTACGGCTCATCGCCCGTACCTATGCAACTGGCACTGCCGCCTTTTACGAGAAACCCGCACAACATCACAAACGCACCACTTTGTCACCCGCAACAGAAGCCACTATTGTGACAGTTGGGGTTTTACGATCGCACGCAAGCTGTTTTTTTATTTTTATTTAGCACTTAGCACTTTTTATGATAACTCCGGCACCGTTAGGGGAATACCTGCAACAAAAGAGGTTGTAGTTAGAAAATAGTTCAAAAATATATCTGAATGGTATATGGTTTTGTTTTACTAGTGACTGTCCGCGAATTCATCCGCCTAAACTCCCGTATCCCATGATCCATAAAATCTGGCCATATACTTTGTCTACATACTATAGGTTTGGAGCTAAATTTTTCTAAATGTGAATTATATATTTCGAATTCCGTGGCCTCGGACCGTAGAGCACAAATAGTAACTGACTTCAGTCGCCTGGCTCCCAACATCAAAATTCTTAGCGATGATTCATTATTTTTATTAGGCGCACCGCTTCTCGATGCTGCCATCCCTGCTTTTATAAACGATGCGATCACTAAATTCAATTCTACTGCAGACCGGTTATTCCAAATTAATCCATACATGGCTTTGTTTATTATTCGTTTTTGTCTTTTTGTTCCTAAATTTACTTATGTTCTAAGTTGCTCCCAACTTTGGCTTTTTCCAGCAATGTATATAATTTGTTAAGAGAAACACTTATTAAAGTTTTAAATTGCTCTATGAACGACCGCGTTTGGTTACAAGCTTCGCTTCCTGTACGTTTCGGAGGCCTAGGAATTAGGAATTTATCCAGTGTGGCCCTGCCAGCGTTTTTGTCTTCTGCCCATAGCACGCACAATCTTTACAGGAAGATTATCAACCCTTCTTTGGGTTCCGTAGAGTTGTCGGGCAAGGCAGATGCTAGTAACGCTTGGTTATCCGCCTGTATATACCTTTATTACCACAATCGCAGAAGCAATGGGACGAGCCGTTATGCAAACAAGTTTTGGAGGGGCTTATATCCACATCGGCTGACACGGCCGAACTCGCTCGTCTCACTGCCGTTTCCGAGAGAGAGTCAGGCCACTGGCTCCAGGCATTGCCATCTGCCAATGTCGGTACCTTGTTGGACGGGCCGTCTCTTACTCTAGCGGTCTGCCTCCGTTTAGGCGCCAGAATAGTCCACCCTCACCGCTGTGTGTGTGGGGAGGCTGTTGACGAGCTTGGCCACCACGGCCTCTCTTGCGCTCGTAGTGCTGGCCGTATGATGCGTCACTCGACGCTTAACAGCATCATCCGCAGTGCTTTTGCCACCATTGGTTTACCGGCTGTCTTAGAACCAGCTGGTATCTCTCGCAGTGATGGCAAGAGACGTGACGGAATGACCATTGGGCCCTGGAAGCTTGGCAGGCCGTTAATGTGGGATGCAACCTGTGCTGACACCGTGGCTCCCTCGCATGTTCGCGCCACTTCACTTCATGTGGGGGCTGCTGCGGTAAGCGCTGAAAATCGCAAACGGCACAAATACGCAAACCTAGGTCGAAATTATTTATTTGTTCCGTTTGCGGTGGAAACAATGGGTTCATGGGGGCCGGAGGCAAAGCATCTAGTTAAAGAGTTAAGTGCTCGCCTTATCGAGACCTCCGGTGACAAGAAGGCTGGCAGCTACCTCTGCCAGCGTATTAGTTTGGCAATCCAAAGGGGCAATGTTGCCAGCATTCTTGGGACCGTTCCCATGAGCCCACAGTTGGAGGACATCTTTTATTTATAGGTCTTTAGTTTTTAATTTTCTAATTATTTTTCTGTTTTTTTTTTTTCAAGTTAAATTAATTAGGTTAGAAAATGTATTCATTGTCAGGATATTTATCTTTGTCTACATTATAAAGTACAATTTCCAGCTTTTCTGGTATAAGGAAGGAAGTCTTTTGAGAATAAGTAAATTTTTCTTAGAAAACTTTTCTTTTGCTGCAACTGCAACTTTGTTGACAGGGTTCCTGTCTTATTGACATTCTTCCTGAAGACTAGCATCCCTAGTAAGTCTGTGTGGATTAGCGATCTAACGTGTGCTTTTTTTTTCTTTAACCTTTTCACCGCCCGACTATCCTGCACGCGATGTCCTGCTGTACGCCAACGTATAAATGTATTTTAATAAAGTAGGTACAAAGAAGAACTTCTATAGAAGTGCTGGCGTGGACGGCACGAAAATCTCGAACTTCTATAGAAGTTGTTGGCGGTAAAAAGGTTAAAGGACAGGCCTTGGTGTTCTAATTTTTCATGGAGTTTTCATTTCTAGAGATACGTCTACCGAACTTAAATATTCTAATTCCAACTAATGTCAGTCTGCAATGAAATTGTAGCCAGCTTACAATAAATGTATCTAATTTCATATAATACCTCACTGACAAATTGTTATAAATCACTAAAAATTACACCTACGTTCAAGCATTCTACTTGAAAAACGATGAAATTCATCACGCTGTAACTCGATTGTACTTGGAGAATGTAACGATTCATCATCTTTATCCCACAGACAGTACGTAGGTACGTCTATGTATTCAGAATATGCTATTATATCATTGTACAATAACAAATGGCGCGATCGTTAGAGTAATCTCGGAACATTTCGCGCAGACCTTACAACTTTCAACGACTTGGTTACGTCGTGACCTTAAAAATGTCTTTGTCTAATGTATCTGTCTGTACTCATAACTTTTGTTTTTCTATTAGCAACGATAGCCTTTACAGCACCTCGGGATCTAACTGTTGCGCTATTTTTATACATACCTTTAAATTACATATTTGACAACACATTTTAATAATTTACTTGGTGTATCATAAAAACAATTTTATTTAATTTGTGTAACTTGTTTTTTCTCTGTTTTGGCATATAAGTTTTTATCCATCTCTATATAATAATATAAAGATTTATCTCTACAGGGATTTGAACGACCGACCTTTGCCGTTGCTATGTCCCTAACCGCTAAACTGTCAACAATTAAATTTGTTTACGTTAAACAAGAACTCTCGTCTAATTTTAATGCTTTCTCTAATGTCTGTTAAGGAAGTGCTCCTATAAGTAGCATTGGGCAATAAAAACATGTAGGCGGTGTTACGACATAAAATAAAATTGCTCACGCAAGTAGTGCCATTCGAGTAATGGGGTGCCTTCCGTAAATGACGGTGTGGCTGAGATTCTGTCGGATCAGAGGGCAAGCAAAGTGAATTCTCTTTTTAAGAATAAATAAAAGTTTCCTTACAGACTTTTATTATTATTGCAAGACTTTTTTTAGCTTTTAATCAACATCGACATATGGAAACGTGAGTTAGTGCATAACGATAATATCGACGCGCTAAAATCAATATCTACGTGATGATAATTAGAACAAATTAGTTAGGGGACGATGTTACATAGAAACGTTTTGTGACTGTGTCTTAAGCGCTCGGTTCGAAATCTGGAGGATCTTGTTTCAATTGCCTGGACGGGTAAAGTATGTTTCATTTTTTTCAATGCATAGCCCGGGTTTGTGATCACCAACCCGCATTTGGCAAGCGTTATGAATAATGCAATACCCTCAATTGTATTGATGACTTAATTTCAATAATGAAGACCTTTGCTCGGCAGTGGAAAAATATTATAAGCTTATTGTGACCTACTTACTTCGAATAGAGTAATAGTTGGCTCTATCTAAGGGTACTGAAGTCTAATCAGTAATCATTCATTTGCTTTATACATGGTACATTACATGGTGTTGCAAAAATACAATTGATTTCACATGTTCAGCCATATATTGTGGACATGGGAAAGTTTAGTTAACCATAAATATATTAATAAAAATTGTGATAGTATACTATTTTCATGTATACTCATTCGTTTGGTGGGTGTACACTGATGAAGCAACCAAATAGCGTTTTTTAACCGACTTGATTTACAGATTTAGAGATTCTAGCTGAAGACTAATCTTTATCAAAATAAAATATATCTTATGCTACCCGTAAGTTACATAGCATTATATCAGTGAAACAATTTTTAGAATATGACCAGTTGTTACAGAGATTAGCCCCGACAAACAAACAAACATTATCACAAGCGTTTCTTCGTATAGTCTAAATTTGAACGCACCAAAAGAGGTCTAAACTTTTTAACACAAACAAACGTAACTTAAGCACGATAAATGTAGGCTTAAAACTGCAATTTAACTGAACTTAAAAATATTAGTTGTAGCAGAAACAAATAAGTGATCATACTAATAACTCACTATAAATATCATCATCACCTCAAAAGATACGATAAGAAGTGGTGTTTTTACCCGACTGCGTCAGAAGGAGGGTGATGTTTTTCGAGTGTATTGTTACCAAGCGCCCGTGGCTAGCTCAATGAAATCCGCACTCTCTTTGGTTGGTGATGGTCCCCGCCTGCGACAACTATCAATATTCAATGTATTTATAAGTACCCATTTATTATAGATTGTATTATTTAATTATAGATATCGGACAAGGAAATATTTCACGTTGCATTCAACATTGCTCAAATTGAATTATGTTGTTTTCGTTTCAGTTTTTTCTCTTTGCAGTTATTTTTTATGTTAGTCTGATATTTTTAAAACAACACTCTGACTTTTTTACCAAACTGACAAACGAATAACTTACTCACGACTATTTTTGGTTAACTATTATTTAATTCTCACTGAAACCGCTGCTCAGAGAGTGTCCTTTTTGTATTTTATTTTAGTTTTAAGTGTTTGGCGCCATATGATTCTTCCTAATGGGTAGTTGAATGCTCATAAATGTCAGCATGTGGTCAATTATCACTTGGCTTCTATAAAAAGAACTACTATTCCCACAGGAATGTCTATGAGTAGTTTGATATTCATGTTTTGATGGAGTTTGCTTTATTCTTTGTCGGCGATTATATCAATCATTCGTTTGATTAACTGTACACATAATGTCTAGCTTTGTTAAGTGTCAATATAAAGTCAATATATTATTTGTAGACAGGATTGTATTATACACACTATTCACTTTATTATAGCATCCAGATTTTAGTTAGAAAAATGAAAAATTCAGTTATTATTACGACTCACTGAGCGAGTGGCAAAGCTCTCGCTTTAATTAGTGACCCATCCGATAACACAGCATTGTGAAAGTTGCTTAATTTGCAAAATGGTCCGTCACGCCACTCTAATATGACCCTTGCGGTAAGATACCCAAATTTTTGTCGGTAATATTATTATTTGATTTTGATTTGATTTGAATCCTAATTCATAAATTCTTTCAAGTTGTGCTAAATATCAATGTTACTATTTATTTTGTGTAACACCCCATGTTAGCTGATCAAAGCAAACATCGCTTTCTAAATATAACTGTCGATAGAGCACACGAGGAAGCTGAGATTAGCTCATCCTCATTAAATATAGAGCTTTTAAAAAGCACCACCCGACCATTACTTTATTGTTTATCCTTGGACGGTGGTAATGCTATTCCAATTTTGCTTTTAAAATGTAAGCTTTCAAATGAAAGCTTACATTTTAAAAGAAAAACTTTTCACTTTACAAATGTAAAGTAAAATGTTTTTCTGGTATTCAGGTATCAGGGTACAATTTTCTGGTAAAAATCTAGAAAAGTAAAAAATATTACAGGTATACACCGTTAATTTGTATCCACCAGATTTTCTTTTAGTGTAGTCTCTGTATAGAGTTCTTGGCGGGAAAATGAAGAGTCATGTCTGCGGTTTTGTTTTATTTTCTAAAATTTGTGTTATTGCGGATTATTAACCGTTAAGTGTTGGTGAATGTGCATGAGTGTTGGCAAATGAAACAAAACAGTGCAACGGCACTTTTCAAATTCTCTCAAGAAGTCCGCGTGAGGACTTAGTAAAGCCCCACATCTTTACTGAGATACTCAAGGGGTTGGGGGGTATATCATTTCTCACTTCCCATTTCTATTATCATTCATCATCATCATATAGACATACATACTAACTTACTTTGACACTGGCTAAATGTGCTAATCGCACGAATCCATCAACTAAAAGGATAAAAAAGGTATCTGTCCATAATTTTTTGCAAAACTTTTAACACTAAAAGTTTTGCAAAAAAATATTTGCAAATTTCAGAGTTGGACTGGTTGGACCCACAGGGGTCCAACGAGTCCAACTCTGAAATTGTAAAAAATATCAGCTAATCCATTACACCTAACATAATCAAAATGTATGAAGCAGCTGATTTGTTTTTCGACGACGACGACTTCAGGGTTGGTCCCATAGTAGAAGTTTTAATCAAATAAAGAGAAAACGTTAATTTGTTTCTATCAGATTTTTCCGTCAAATCATCGTTCCGAGCTGACAAAATGGATCACAGCATTTACGCTTGAAATACTATCGTTATCAGGCGCGTTGCTAACCCCGAAGCCTCAGTTCTTATACTTCTATGTAAATTACAAGGATCTGATACTGTCAAAAAATTTTATATTTTGTCTCTGCATCCATTCGGTTTTGGATTGTGTCTTTTTACCTCTAAATGCCTATCCAAAGCTTTCGGTACCAACATCATTAGAGTTACATCGCAATAAAATTTCTTGTCGTCTCTTAAGGGAACTATTCCCACCGCTACTGGGGTTGGTATTCTTAGAAAACCAACTCTTTATGGCGGGAGACATCTGTTACAAGACAGGCCACTGTTTAATTTTAGATGCGACGAATACATCATTACTAGGAAGTAGCGTATCTGTTGCACGTTCCGATGATATGAGTTAAGTGGCGATTTAGAAATATACCAAAGCATCAACAACATTTATATATCTAATTACAATTAAATTCTATTTAAAAATGCAATTGAAATATTTGTATTACACGATTTGTGAATTTAACAAAAAAAATCTTTTATTTTCCTAATATTTGCTCATTACTCTTAAACACCTATTTAGTAATTATTTTATGAATAATGTTGCTATTGCAAGTTTTATTTTCCTCATTAATATATATGTTATTTTTTATAACTTGGCTTCCCATGCACTTGCAGAGCGTTGCAGCGGCTCTATGTCGCTGTAGCATGTGCTTAGGCTGGGACACTTTGTCTTTTGTCTTTGTTTTGTATTGTTATTATGAATATCGTGTAATTTTGTAGTGTGTGCCAATAAATGTATTTCATTTCATTTAATTTTTTCATTTCATTTCACTGTCCATCATACGACTGGCAATGTTGAGCCCTTCTCGTCCGACCGCCATTGCCATTACGAAAATTCGTAAACCAAAGGTCAATACTTTTCGTTGACCTCTCGTATGTCAGTGGTAAATAAATAAACAGTTTGCAGCCCGCGTAATGTTGGCCTGTGTCACAATTCAATTTGTGTGGGACCAAAAAGCGGACCATTAGTAGGAGTAATTAGTGCCTGACGCCGGTACCCGAACTGATAAATATGGCATATCGTAAACTTGTCCGAGTAATGGACTCTGGCCGTCACGGCCGGTCGTGAAAATGTGTGCATGATTCCACAAAATAATCAGACCCAGAAAGTAAGCTAAGAGAAACGACTAAGGTCGACTGAATTGAAAGATATGTATGAAAAGTAGACAAAATCAACGTTTCGTAGTCCCCTGATTCCTCCTACAAAACTGGACCGATTTAATGACTTTTTTTTTAAAAATTAAAAAAAAAAACTTTGGCTGTGTCCCTATGTTTTCCTTTTTTTCATAAATTAATTAATAAAAAAGATATAAACCTTTGAAATCCTTAAAAATTGGCCAGATTTTCCAACAAATTCGACGAAATTATATAAAAATAAAAAAGCAAAACATAGGGACACAACCAAAGCCTTTCTTTATTTTTTAATGAAAAACATAATATCGGTCCTGTTTTGGAGGAGGAGTCATGGGACTACTAAACGTTGATTTTGGCTACTTTTCATACATATTTTTCAATTCAGTCGACCTTAGTATGTCCTCTTGATACATACTTATAGACTACTTCTCACGGACACAGAACCTCGCAACAGCTGCACTTTTTTTAATTTTTATTTTATTTTACGGGTAAGCACAGTGCTTTGATCTCACCTGATGTAAAGTAATAATAAGACCAATGATGGCTTCCATCACTTCCAGCACTTCACCCGGGAACCTCAACTAGTGAGGGCACTGGCTATCCTATCTCTAGCTACCGGAACACAACAATGCTACAATTGATGTTATGGCGACATAATTAGATAAGATGGTGGTAGCTAGCCAGGCCGACTAACAAGCCCTAGCACCAACCAAACCGAGTACACAAACATGTACCTTCCGCTGGGAATCGAACCCGGGACCTCTGGGTCTAAACCGGTGGTCTTAGCCCCTAGACCACAGAAGCGGTATAACTTGAACTGTTCCGAGCTTTTCCGAGGTCCATGTCAGTGAGAGGGGGCATATGTTCCTTCTGAAATCTCTTTATTTTGTGATGATACGCGAAATAATAATAATAACGCAACGTTTGATCGATCGCAACGCCGGGCAATGCTTGTCGACGTCACAATCCCACATGACGAGAACCTTGTAAAGGCCGAGAAGGACAAGGCCGGCAAGTACCTTGACTTGGCTCACGAGGTAACCGCCATGTAGAATATTGACTCGACAATCATTGTGATTAGATGGTCCGATAGTCGTGTCTGCGTACGGTCTAGTAGCGAAGAGTCTCGACCAAAACCTTAAGACTTTCGCTCTATGGTTGGATCAAGGGTCAGATACAGAAGGCGGTACTCTTGGACACGGCGCGGATAGTACGAAGGTTCCTGTCTCTGCAGCCCTAACCACCGGCAGCTTGAGCCCTGCCCCGTTGCCGGCGGCACCCTAGGCTAGGCTGGCTTTTTATAATATTTTTATGTTTTGTATGTGCTTTTGTATTTTACTTTTACATTAATATTACCTATAACAAACCTAGGCTAAGAAAAAAAAAGTAGATTGATAAAATTTCACTAAAAAGTAAAAAATAAGCGTTAGACTTTTAAAGACAATAATTTTATTAGGAAAATATATAGGTACAATTATTGTTATTTTTGGAGCCGGTGCCAGCCAACGAAGTTTTTGGAGCCGGTGCCAGTCCGCGTTTGTAGTCAATATTTAATGCTTAAGATTGTATTTACTATTATGATTTTAATATATAGTATGTCGTTAAATATTTATGTTAAAGTTACCTTGGCTGGCACCGACTCCAAAATAACAATGATTGTACCTATATATTTTCCTAATAAAATTATTGTCTTTAAAAGTCTAACGCTTATTTTTTACTTTTTAGTGCAATTTTATCAATCTACTTTTTTGGAGTCGGTTTTTGTTTTTGTTAAAATGTTTGTTTATTTCTCTCTTTTTAGTGAATTGTTTCGATCTATTTATCAAAAGCGAATATGGGTAGACCTACTAAACGCGCTGCTCGTATGAGACAGCGCCGTTTAAATGAGACAAGCGAAGAAAACGAGAAGCGCCTATCTCAAAGTAGGAAATCAAAAACTGAGTTCCGGTGCCTGCCTTCTTTTGCTTCGTCATAGTCGCTTAACTATCTTAATCGAGATATTTTATCGCCACCCGTGAAATAATTTTCATTGAGGAGTTCCGATGGCAATCTGTGGTCTTTTTCATCAGTTATACTTCATCAAATGATACTTTCTGAATGCAAATGCTTGACTTATTTCTGAAAAAACCAAAATCGCTATAGGTATGCCTACAATATTTGAGGAGTTCCCTGAATTCCTTGTGGATTCCACCATCAGAACTAGACCAAATTAAAATAAGACCACATGGGAAGCACCAGCTTTCAAATAAAGAAAGAATCATAAAAATCGGTTCACCCAGTCGAAAGTTCTGAGGTAACAAACATAAAAAAAGAAAAAAAAATACAGCCGAATTGATAACCTCCTCCTTTTTTTGAAGTCGGTTAAAAAGATAAATAAAGAGATAATAATAATAATAAACTTTCCTACACTCACACCAATTATCTAGCCCAAGAGAAGCTTCGTTATGAAACTCGTTAAATGGTTACTAGACAACGGATAAACATACTTAAAATACTTAAATACATACTTATGTACATAGAAAACACCCAGACCCGAGACAATTTAGACAAACAATAATATTTAAATTGACCCGACCGGGGATCGAACCCAGGACCTCAGAGATTACGACACCATGAAAACCGGTGTACAAACCACTCGACCAAAGAAGTCGTCAAAAGTCGTCTAAGTTATCAAGGCTCATCTGCTGACCACGGTCCGTTGTAGACTGAAGTGGCAACGGATTCCTTTGCTGTTCTAGATTTAGCATCAAGATTTAGCAAAGCGCTTCGTGCGCATTAAAAAAATAATCAAAAATATTGTATGTCAGAGCCCCAATTTAAAAGAGAGTCCTTTTTCAAGATAAAAAGACCCACTAGATTGCATTGCAAACATATTTTGAAGTTACCAATGTTAATGTGCCTTTGAAAATGTTGCGAAGCCAATGTTCTTTACAAAGGTCGCTTTTAACGGATCCACGTAATTTTGTTATGCGCACCGTTAAAAATGTTTAGCAAATTCTCTGGTCGCTGATAATTTCGTTTTCGCATCGGAACGGCGGGCGCTAGTCCCGGTGAAAAATTGCCCTGTCCTCCACGTGATTCTGTCAAACTTTTCCTTTTCCTACCTTGCAGAGAGGCAAGTGAGCGTCCTTTTTAAGGTACTTTTAAGTCGGATCTAAATTGCTCGTTCGCTCGTAAATTTATTAGACCGTTTCTGCATTAGAAGAGTTAAGGGGCAAGCTCTTCTGTAAAGGTATATTCGCTTGAGAACCACTTTGAAACTCAACACTTTTGGTTTAGCGGGTTTTGCTGCTGGTCTTAAATAGCCTTTAGAAGTTGGCGAAATGGTTAGAGGGCCCTCGAGTGTAGGTGCGGACGATCCCCAGCGGTTTCCTAGGAGGCAAGTGTCACTCGAAGACATGGCAACTCGCTTGACACAGCGGGGTGTTATATTTAGCATAACTTTGGCCACATTGCTGGGTATGGTTTAGTAATATGACACATCAGAAACTATTTTCAGGATTTCTTAGTGATAAATTTGTTTGTGACTGACTTTGTTATAAATGAGAGAGTAAATTTACTCTTCGAATTATTTACTTTAAAGTAAATAATTCGACTAGACTCGTGACAATTTTTAATTTAATTCTTATCTTTGCAATGCAATTCATATACAAATTTCTTAATGGTATTTATCTACACTAATGTTGTAACATTCTACTTATGTTTCCAATACTTGACTTATAATTACTACTGTTATAGCGCAGACAACAAAACACTCAATTTAAGCAATTTCACATGATGGTATAATATCCACATCGATATCGTAAAATCTCATTATAACATCAATAAAACGCGACCAATTAACCTGGCGAGCCTTATGTCAAAATCCTCATACAAGTTGTATAAAATTTTGATATTAGGCTGGCTTTTGAAAACAGTTGGGTTATACGTGAAAACTTCGTCGAAACTACTAAACTTACATACACAAAACTCTTTGGTAAGATCTTGTGCCAATTAAATAAAAAAAGAACAGCGCGCGCTCGCTCCTGATTGGCCCTGCGCGCGCAGCTGCGCTCTCATTGGTTAGATTTTAATGGCGGCAAATTCACTGTGACAATACACGTACGCGTGAATTTAATGTTTTGCAATGTGTTTTGTTTTTAAAGTACAAATTAAATGTTAACAATGGACAGCGACGATGATATTTGTACGCCTCCGGATATTCTAGAATTGGCAACAAAAGTAACTCACAATCTTTTGCCAGAAAAATCTAGAAAATTATATGAAAAAGAATATAATAACTTTTTGGCATGGAAGATCGAAAAAAAAACTACATCATTTTCTGAAAATGTCATTCTTGTGTATCTCAAAGACCTCTCCGACAAATTCAAGCCATCTTCTATGTGGGCTAAATATTCTATGCTCAAGTCCACACTGAGTATCTACAACAATATTGATATCACGAAGTATTCAAAAGTCATAGCGTTCCTGAAACGCAGTTCAGAAGGACACAAGGAAAAAAAGTCCTTGACGTTTACATCAGGTCAAATAAAGATGTTCCTGAAGAATTCACCAGATATTTTGTATCTTTTTGAAAAGGTAAGTGTATTTTAGTTCTGTTATTTAATCTACCTAGTACTTACGTACTACACACGCAAGTTATCTAGACACTCCGTTTAAGCGCTTTGTGTATAAATTAGGTAGTAGGTACCTACACTTTACTACTTCATAAATCATAGTTTTTGCCTTGGCTATGTACCTCAAGCTTATTATATCGTTTATTGTTACAGGTTACACTAATCTTCGGCATAATGGGGGCATGCCGAAGGCAAGAGCTATACAACATCCAGTTCGATGAAGTCTCTAACATAGACGACAGTACAATCATGGTGAAAGTTTCGAAAACAAAAACGAAAATAGATCGTTCTTTCGTTGTGACGGGCAACTGCTATGCCGTATGTAAAAAATACATGGAACTTCGACCCACCCCCTGTCGAAACCCTGCCTTTTTCTTGAGCTATAGATCGGGGAAGTGCGTAGATCAAAGAACTGGTATTAATAAATTTGGTGCTCTGGGAAAAGCTATCGCAAGATTTTTGAATCTGCCTAACCCAGCGTTGTACACGGGGCATTGCTTCCGGCGCACCTCGGCGACCCTTCTCATAGATAGCGGTGGTGATTTGACCGCACTGAAACGACACGGGGGGTGGAAGTCTTCTACTGTGGCTGAAAGCTACATTGATGAGTCTTTAATGAATAAAATTCAAGTCTCAAATACGATCTTGAACAGTATAGAAAACAAGACGAATGAAGTAATTATAAACATTCCAACTCCGTCTACGAGCTCTACTGCTTGCCCCGCGACCGCTACAGCTTCTGGATCAATAATTAACATTAACTTTCAAAATTGTACCATCCAAAATTTGAACAATTATTATAAATAAACTATTGTCAGCTTTTACTCTTGTTGTTTGACTAATTGCATTAGTGAAGATAAAGTAGTGTATGCAACTGCATATAACACGGGTATTAAAACACTCGTTACTATTATGAAACTCGCTGCGCTCGTTTCATAAACTCACACTCGTGTTTTAATACCCTTCATTATATGACAGTTGCATAAACTACTATTATTTCAGACGGAGGCCATCATATTAAAATTAAACACTTTTTGCTGATTTCCTTTTGTTTATTTGACATATGAACTAAATACAATCATATATAGAAAAATAAATCGTTCAAATTGTGTAAGCTCGGGGGGGCTTTTGAGCTTTACTTTGTTTAAAGTGTAATTTTTTAGGAAAATATTTATTTAAAGTTACATAGTATTTATCTTAATATGATTAAATAAACGAGTCTTCAAAGACTTAAGAAAATAAGTTGTTGTTGTCATTAGTTATTGAAGTTTCGTGTATCGTTACAAAAGTTACAAAAGAAATATCTCAAAAAAACTCCTAATTTAACATGGAAACTATTTGGAATGTGTCGCTTCACAAGGCAGATTGAATTTCACGCTTACGGGCCTTTTTGATAACCGTAACGTTTATTTGTAGGCAACGTTATTAGTCCTATTTCTAGAAGTTCATTCACCGTCAAAAAAAATTCTCGTTGTATTTTATGTTTTTTATCTGTGTAACGTCCAAGTTTAATTAAAATGTTAGTTAATAGTAAGTAAAATAAAGTAAATAGCCTATGCCTGTCCCACTGCTGGGCAAAGGAATTTATTGGAATCAATTCATCGCCACGCTTGATATGCGGGTGGGTGATCACAAACCCGGACTATGCATCGAAAATACGAAACACAGTTTTCCCGACTTGGGAATTGAATTCGGGACCTCTGGGTGTCGGACCGAGCGCTTTGTCACTCGGCTTCCAAGGCGATGACTAATAAAAAATTATTTATATTAGGAGGATAGCAAAAATGAAAAAGCATGGTTAGCGCACTAAATATAGTGCGCTAACCATGCTTACAATAGTATCAATAAAATATATTTTATGTCATCATCATCATCATCATCATCTCAGCCAAAAGACGTCCACTGCTGGACAAAGGCCTCCCCCAAGGATATGAGGGGTATTTGCCGTAATCGCCACGCTTAGCAGGCGGGTTGGCGATCACAGTAGGTTGAGGGTAACCTCAGAGAGATGCTGCTGCCCATCCTCTGGAATAGTCCCTTAGTCGGCTTTTACGACACCCACGGGACGAGAGGGGGTGGTGCAATTCTTTATCCCCGGCACCACACATGTTTTATGTGGTCACTCATAAAATAATGTTTTTAATTACAGGTACTAGTAGTCGCTCAGTGATCAAAGTTTGACCATTATATACAAAATATACAATTCAATACATACATATAATATTTAAACATTTAATCTTTCGGCACTCCCATTCCATACGAAGTTATATTATGCCAAGTCTCACACTTCCGTGCGCACAATATACTGGAAAACTGACACGAAGTTTTCGTTGTACGTACTTAAAAAATTAAACTTAGCATTTTTATTCAAATATGTATACAATCAGCACTCGTTCTTTTTTATCGGTAACTGTACCTCCGAGATTGAAATTTATCGAGTTCATAAATTCATGGGTGCCGAAATGGGAAGGTTGGGTTAGGTTAATGACCGCACTATACTAATTACTTTACTTTAATTTGGTACAGTATCTACCTAAAACAATTGTACTTGTATAGCGTAAAAAGATTTTATTTTGTTAGCTCAAACTTGGCTTGAAATTAGCGTTTCAGCGCTGTAGCCCGCGTGTCTAGATACTAACTTGCAAATTACAATTATATGCCAGTTCAGTCTCGACACGTTTCACGTTTCACCAACCGTCAAAGTTCAAAATATGCATGGGCTCATCTCATGACCATTCAAGAATCTCCATCTTCGTTAAACATGGGTTGACAGGTCTTAAGGCGCCGTCACACTACCGAAACAGGGTCTGTGAATTTAGCATTCCCAGGGATGTTACGGGTACTAACGGTTTCAAACTAAAGCGTAGTTTCGTACACGTCACGTCATAACAATGACTGTTCTAAGTCATATATAGAATTAGCCTTCCTTATCTTATGTTATAATCTATATATTAATACGTGAAGCAAAAACTTTGAACCCCTTTTTACGAAAATTGCGCCGACGGAGGAGTATGAAATTTCGCACACTTTTAGTTTATATAGAAAAGGATGTAATTATATTTTTATTATAATTTAATTATTATAATTTGAAGAGCTCGGTAGTGCAGTGGTTAACGCGCCCGGTCTGCGAGTGTTGAGGTTTAGCAACTTTGGCAAAGGTCGGTCATCGGATGGGTGACCAAAAGTGTATCATCTCGAGCTCCTCCGCGCTTCGGAAGTCACGTAAAGCCGTTGGTCCTGGCTGCATTAGCAGTCGTTAACAACCACCAACCCGCACCGGGCCCGCGTGGTGGTTTATGGCCCGTTCTCTCTATCCATCCATAGGGATGTCTCGTCTTCTTTTGTTAAAATACATTGTAATTTAAATATCCGTAATTGCAAGTCAGCGTGCCCAGTGCGGGTTTTATTTGTCATTCGATCACCTTAACAAGAACGAACTTTACATGCATTTGTATTGCATGTAAGCAGCGCTTCCTGATGACAAATGAGGTACAGTCAACAGCATAGGTAACTGATGATTGGTCAAGTTCCAAAATATGAAATCAGTATGAAAATCAAAACTTTTTAGACGCATATCGAAAAACCTTCGAGTGTCTACTAGTACCTGCAGACTTTGACTGTAGTTTTATATAAAATATCGACTTACTGTATCAAAACTTAATTTTGAAGACTAGTAAACATCATCTACTTCTGCTGTTGACTGTACCATAAAAAATCTTTTTGTTTTAGTTAGCGTGATCGAAATATCGCAAATAACACTTGCACTAGGAGCTCAAGCCTTCCAACATGGGGAGATCGAGCCACAACTCACCACTATCACCCAATTAAGGTTAAAACACTGAAAATCTTGTATCTAAAACTGAGACCGACGGCTTAACGTGCCTTCCGAAGCACGGAGGAGCTAGAAACATTTAATTCTATCAAAGTTGCCTAAATTGTTTAACTTGCTTAACCGAAAACGCTAGTTACTGTTCCATCAAGCTCCTACCCTACAATATAGAACTGAAACTGACATTTTGAGACTGATATATGTAACTAGGCCATAGTTGGCCTTTACAATGTAATCATCAGATTAATATATCCGCGAGAATTCTGAGTTTATACCTAAGCCTACTTTGTACTACTTTGTTTACAACAAATTACAATTCAGGATTGTATTGAAATAAGTTGTTAACATTGAAATTGAAGGAAATCCTCCTTTGGAATAGAAAAAGAAATAGGAAAAATCTTTATTCGGTACACAGTAAGAGTATGTATGAGGTCACATTTTATCAATTGCAAATATTTTGACAAAACATCTAATTATATCAGAGAAATACGGCCCTAGCATTTTAAATTTTTAAATTTTTTAATTAAAAAAAAAATTCATGCTATTTTTTTTTTACTTTTACTGACACAAAAATTGTAATATTTTTAAAAGCGGCCTCTCTGTCGGCTCCTTTGAATTAAACTACGGGTACGTGTAAACGGTGAAGGCATTGCGGCCTCTCTGTTTCGGCTCCTTTGAATTGAAACTACCGAAAGTGCTTTATTTTACTTTTTAATCGAAATTTCTTTTGGGCGTTTTTCTTGAAAACGAGCGTATAAAAATTTTAGGTTTTTTTTATAAAAATAGTTTATATACGAGTATGTTGTTGAATTTATCCTCAAAATATTTTTAGTTGATAAAATGTGACCTTATAGTGTTAGTGTTGACAGTTTTTTTTGCCTTATCGTTGGCTTTCATCTCAGATAATAAGGTCGAAGGTGGAAGCGGAGCACTTCACCCGGAATCCTCAACTCCTGAGGCACTGGCTATCTTATCTCCAGCTGCCGGAGCACTACAAACCTTGATATTATGGCGACGTATTTAGATAAAATGGTGGTACCAACCAAACCTAGTACGCAAAAATGTCGGCAGGCTTAGTTAGTTTAGTGGTTTATAAATTGGTATTACGGACACAAATTGCTCAATGTATGTAAACTACTACATACATTTTAATCGCCAATGGACTAAGCGGGAACTTCTTGGCGGGAAAGTAATGAGTCATGTCTGCGGTTTTGTTTTATTTTCTAAAATTTGTGTTATATCGAATATGAATGTGAAATAATGGTGGATTATTAAACGTTAAGGGTTCGTGAGTGTGCATGAGTGACTAATTAAAATTAATAAAAACCGGCCAAATGCGAGTCGGACTCGCGCACGAAAGGTTCCGTACCATTATCTATAAAACGGCAAAAAAATCATGTCTGTTGTATGGGAGCCCTACTGAAATATTGAGAGCGCCCCTTAAATATTAATTTTACTTTAATTTAACTATTTATTTTTAAAGTGAATAATGTAACTCAATATTCTGTGAATATTTCAAGCATGCATTGCAGTGCATGCAGTGCATGAGTGTTGGCAAATGAAACAAAACAGTGCAACGTCACTTTTCCAATTCTCTCAAGAAGTCTGCGTGAGGACTTAGTAAAGCCCCACATCTTTACTGAGATTTAGGACATAATAGTGGTGAACTAACCCAGTTTTTAGGGTTCCGTAGTCAACAAGGAAACCTTATAGTTTCGCTATGTCTGTCTGTATGTCTGTCCCCAGCCTAGCTCATAGACTCTTAGTACTAGAAAGCTGTAATTTGGCATGGATATACATATTAATCACGCCGACAAAGTGGTGAAGTAAATTTTTTAAAAATATTTGTTTTAGGTTACTCTTTACACGTGAAGTGGGGATGTAATTTTTTTCTTGTCTTCCTATGTTGTGGGGTGTCGTAGGATAGTAATTTCAAAAATATTGCGGGTTTGTGGAAACAGTTTTTTGATTGAGGCATCCGTTTGTGAACTATTAAGCTTTAAAGTGCAAAATTTTGTAAGAGTCAAGTTTTCCTCTCCCTGCCAGCTAAATGGTTGTTTTTGGATACGTGAAAAAATTCACGGTAGTTGTATATATGACGAAGCTAAAAGGAAAACTACCTTTACGGGTAACAGTCGACCAACTTATGAAATGTACTTGGCGCAGTACAAATTCCTCATTGGGTACTACTTAAATAACGTTGTCATGTGTGTGAAACCGGTAGTATCTACATTTAAGTACTTATACGAGCCATCGTTAAATAAATGTTCATAAAAGCCCTCTTTCATAGTCCGCATTATTGAGATGGGCTACAGAACCCTACACTGCGCGTGGCCCGACATTTGGCCGGTTTTTTTGTGTGTTAAAACTGACTACCTACGCTTCTTCATTTGTAAGAATTGGTTAGACAAATAAAACTATTCTTGCTAGCTGACAATTTCCGTTCACGAATAGGATAAATTTTATTGCTGCACTAAATCAGGTTCCCGGGACCACAGTAAACAAGCGGGTACCTACGCAGATGTTTATTTATTAACAATCACAAGCTTCTATTATGTAGGATTAGATTACTTCTTGCGTGATGGCGAAATAAAATATAATAAAAATAGCTACCGCATTTTAGCACTTAAAAATGTAATATTATGCGAATCATATAATGCACTTTTACATTACCTACTTTGTAAACTTTTGTTATTTACTTACAACAAAATTTACTTTGTTGAATGGCCTTTATTTGTTTGGATTAAAAGAACTACTAGACACGGAACGTAACGTAAAGATCTTTAGGGATAAATAAATTGTACAATAGAAAAACGTAAACATATATAAATACTAGGTAGAGTTGTGGTACCAGTGTGTGGCACTAATAGTTTTTTTATTAGTTAACAGTTTTTCGTCTAGTTTCGAAAACTAGTTTCAATTCTAAAGAATGAAAACTAGTTTTCGAAACTAGTTTTTATAAGCTACGAGTAGGAAGCAGGTGGTCTGTTTAAAAGTATTGAGGAGGAACCCTTTAACTTTCTCGCCGCTCCGAAAAAAGCGGGGTAAAGCTTAAAATGCCTAGTGACAATCAGCAAATTCTCTCAAAAAGAACCTGAGGTAAATTTATTTTGTAAAAACAAAATAGGTCTTCTTCGATCTTCAATTGTTTTTTGTTAAGCGAAATTGCCCAAACCGCCCAGTGCACGTGATCTACCGAGTTCGTGCACGTGATCTTACGATAGTCTGTACTTACGTACGAAATTGTAGCGGCCATCACCGAATTCTCATCAAGACTTTTCAACAACCCTGGAACTCTGGCCGAGGAAGTTTGCGCAATAAATATGTTCCGCCGGTGCCACGTATGTTATCTGCCATAATTGAAAAAGTTCTGACACGGGTTGAACGGTGGCCACGCCCCAAAACGGTAATAGCCAGATGTAATTTTGAGCTGTTGACTCTGTTATTAATTGTGTTTTTTATTGCGTCAACTTATCCCTAAGACTAACCTACAAAAATATTTATAAACCGTTTTTTATAGTTATTATTACATTATGAGGAGCTCGATGGCATGAAAACGCGCTCGGTATGCGGTTTCTGAAGTTAAGCCACTTTCGCAAAGGCCGGTCATCGGATGGGTGACCAAAAATGTATCATAAAGACTGCATTAGCAGCTGTTAACTACCAGCTACTTTAATCATTCTATTAAAATAATAGTACCATGTTTCTTCCTGTTTTATCTAATCCACTTTATAGGTATTGAAATACACACATTCTAATGTAGTTTACTCATATATATTAATTATAGTTTAATTTGCAACTTGTTGGTACCTAAATATATTTCTCTACGCCACCTGCCGTAATTGAAAAAGGTTTTAATAAGAGTTCAAAACTGTTATTTTGTAAGTTTCTCTAGTTTTTGTATGTGAACTGAAACGTCCAACGTCAATAAGAAGTAGGTATTGTACTCCCGATATATAACTCGTTCTCTAATTAAATGAAAAAAATGAGGTTTTATTAAGTGGTAGAACGTAGAAATGTATTTTGGTTTTCGCAATATCCATATAATATTTTGAATTGTTAATTAGATTTATTAGTCCATTTAATCAATTTAGTATAGCAGCTGCTATAAAAACTACTACTACTAAGACTTATAAATCTGCCACCATAATGCTGCCACTAGATAGTGCCAGCATCTAATAGCAACATCTGGAATGGCATTATTTTCGGACTAAGCTTTTTGGAATAAAAAAATAAGGCTCTAAGCTACTGGTTGCAGTCTATTTTCGTCGAAACAAAAACTGTTAACGTAACCTTTCACTTGTTTATAACTATATGTTTACTGCAGTCAAGATTATCAATCCGGTTTGCGATAAGTTAAGACGATATAACTTTGTTTTGTTGCCCGTCAAAGTATTCAATGGGAGCGTCTTCCCAGAAACACTATTCGGAATTACCGCGCGCAGAAATTGCGACTTCGTTATACGCCCAATACGTGAAAAACCATCATTCAGTCTCGCTATAAAAGATCTAAAGACCGAACAGCTGACCTGGGAAATTGACACCTCTGACAATGACATAAGATAGGTTATAGGTAAATCCAGAGTGGCGTGACCAATGCGCTCCCGATTGTACGCGAGGTAACGAACGAAAAAGAAAGTTGGTCGCCGGAAAATTGGATTTCCTTTTTTATACCAACATATCACATATCACAATAAAACGGGAGTGCCCAGTTTTGAATAAACAACCAAACAGAGGAATTTGAATTGTTATAGGTACAGGGGAACGAATGAAAATTTATGGACGATTACTTTAAACAATCGCTTTTGTATCGATAGAATTGCTGCTGAATATTTGGGCCAGCGATCTCTGTGTTGTGTGGCAATTTCATTAAAACAGTTTATAATAATGAATTTTAAATATGAATAATAAAGCCCTTTTATTCCAAATTCGCTACAATTTTGACAATACATGTTTTAAGTTTTGTTTTTATAGTATGTCTCGCAATTCGGCGTGCCTCCTGACATAGGCCTCGCCTCCTCCAGCTCTCTCCAGAGCTCTGAGCTCTATCTTCTGCTACTTTGGTCCAGTAAGGCCCCGAGGTTAGACTGATATCGTCTTTCCATCTTGTTTTTGGACGCCCCTTTCTTCTAATGTTCTATCTTGGCACCATAAGGTTACTTGTTTGCTCCATTTGTTGGTTTGGCAACGTAGCATATGTCCTGTCCAACCCCATTTTAAATGCTCTATGAAAGTTACTATATCTGCAACTTTAGTTTTTCTTCTTATTTCAGCGTTTCTGATTATATCGCTAAGTTTGATTCCCAACATACTTCTTTCCATTGCCCTTTGTGTGCTAGCTAGTCGTTCTCTTTGCTTGTCTGATATCGCCCATGATTCCCAACCATATGTCATGCACCGGAGGATACAAGTGTTGAAGGTCTTTCTCTTAATGTGCATTGTGCATGCTTTGTTCCTCATTACTTCTTTTAGGTACCAGTATTTTTCCACCCGTTACCCCATTAAAACAGATAGTAGGGTATTATTAAATTTTCTGTAAACTGTGTTGTAATTAAATTAATTGCAGGCGGCAGGCAGCGCTTATCCAATGGTAAGCGCTGTCTGTCAGTAAAATGTAGGTATTTAATGCTGTCAAAAGTTATTTCATTTTGAAAATAAAAACAAGCATTTGCTTTAGTTTTATAATCGGTGTCTTCATCATCATCATCATCTCAGCCAAAACACGTCCACTGCTGGACAAAAGCCTCCCCCAAGGATATGAGGGGTATTTGCCGTAATCGCCACGCTTGGCAGGCAGGTTGGTGATCGCAGTGGGTTGAGGGTAACCTCAGAGAAATGCTGCTGCCCATCCTCTGGAATGGTCCCTTAGTCGCCTTTTACGACACCCATGGGAAGAGATGGGTTGGTGCAATTCTTTATCCCCGGCACCACACAGGGAATATCATCAATATAATCGGTGTATCTCATGGTAAACAGTACTAAGTAGTTGATAATCAATAATGCCTTGGTGGCATAAGCATGAGCGCCCGGACCGAAATCCGGAGGGCTTGGATTTCATTCCTAGGTACTTAGGCCAATGTTTTTTTTAAATTAAATAAACAAACTTTGCGATTAAACTGAATAAGTGCCTGTCACTGTAATGACTACAGAGATGAGGACCTTATTCAGAAGTGAATCAGTATACAGTATAGCATTAATTTGTAAACAATGTAACTCTTAATGCAATGGAATAAGAGTCAAAAGTGTTAACATGTTACAGGTTACAATCTCGCTATACCTTTCTGGGGACACAGTTAGTGATCTGTATTTCTATGCAAATAAGCTCTACATTGCAACGACAAAAACAATTTGGTTTGTGTTAAAACAAAAGCCAAACAATTCGCACAAGCTCAAACTCTGTGCAGTCGCACCGAGGTTAGTTAAGAGTTTTAAAAACTTTACCGGCTGCCAAAGAGCTAAGTTAGTTCTGTAAACATGAGTTAATTTGTTTTCATTTCTGGGTATGTTTGAGGTGAGTGTTGTGGTTTTGGCGGGAACCATACCGGATAGAAAAGACGAATGCTAAATGAAGTTTTATGGAAAATTAACCTCAAATTTTAAAAATGCGTAATATTTATTTTTAATAATAATAAATCTTTATTTGCAGAAAACACGGTATAAACCTTTATAACACCTGGTTTGGTTTAAGTATAATGCCTGTTATACTGTTAATATAATTAAAGTGCACATGATTAGCCAATTCAGGGATAGCATGCAGATCGAAGTGGTACACACCTTTATACAGCTGTCGCCGGCGAGTAAGCGATGAACTATCGACTATTTTCTCGCTCAAGAAACGTACAATAGTTTTTTTTTATATTAGAAGGAGGCAAACGAGCAGGCAGGTCACCTGATGAGAAGCAATCACCGCCGCCCATGGACACCCGCAAAACCAAAGGATTCACAGATGCGTTGCCGGCCTTTAAGGAAGGAATAGGCTAAATTTAGATCCTGTGTCAATAAAAGAGATGCATATATTAATAGTTGATCGCTGACTGTTTACACTGCCGACTAACATAGGTACGTAATGAATACAAAACAATTATTTGAACTATCATTGTTGTCTAGTTCAAACGACAACGATGATGTACGGTATAATAGCATTTGTATAGTAGCAGCGGCAGTTCTGAAAAAAAACGGAAGAAAAAAGGAATATTTTGAAAAGAAGAATTGGAATGCAAAATATTAATTATTTCAGAAGAGAATACAGTGAGTTTAAACCTCAGAACAATAACTAATAGCAATAGTATATATATAAAACTATTCAACGAGTTGTCAAATGAAGATTTTCGTACATATCTAAGAATAAACAACATAAAATAATAACGAGATGTACGTTTTTCTTACATATACCGTAACTGTGTTTCTTAATGTACGATGTCGACTTGACAAAGTCACGATGATTTTTCTTGTGTAACTGAAACGACAGTCACGTTGATTGAAAAATAACGACTTTGCTCATGTCGCCCCAGAGCGAGTAGTGCGAGTAATCGCCCATCGCTGAACACTCGCATATTAGCCCAGCGACAAAACTATCGAAACTACAACTCGCTTGTCGCTGCTCGCCAACTCGCTTCTAGTTTCTAGCTCTACTCGCTACTTGCTCATCGCCGGCGGTGGGACACCTGCCTATGATGTAGAAAACAAGATTATTACCATGGTTCATGTTGTGTGTGAGTTTACAACGTTTCGAATACACAACAAAATTACTGTTAGTCACACCAGTAGTGTGACAATCTAGTGTGACCACGAGTCCGTCACGTAAAATGCATGGTAATAGATAATCATGTTAACAATTCTAATTTAAGTGACCATGACAGCAAAAAAGCATTTTTTTTTTACTTAAAGCTACAAGTAAGTTTTTATTTTTATTTTACAACAATTTATCGCTTTGTTTTCATCGTACCTGATGGCATGTGACAATAAGGCCAAAGAAGAAAGCGCACTTCACCCACTCGGAACGCACCCATTGACAAATATTGTTCTGATTCGATTTTTGAATTTATTTATTTCTTTCCACCACTAACTAGCTCTTTGGACTTCTTGGCGGGAAAGTGAAGCATCATGTCTGCGGTTTTGTTTTATTTTCTAAAATTTGTGTTTTGTCGAATATTAATGGGAAATAATGGTGGATTATTAACCGTTAAGTGTTCGTGAGTGTGCATAAGTGTTGACAAATGAAACAAAACTGTGCGCCCAGGTTTGTGCACTCAGTTTGGTTGGTGGTAGGATGGTAGGGCTTGTCCTGTCCGCCTGGCAAGCTACCACCATCTTATCTAAATATGTGACTTCTTGGCGGGAAAGTGAGGAGCCATATCTGCGGTTTTGTTTTATTTTCTAAAATTTGTGTTATGTCGAATATTAATGTGAAATAATGGTGGATTATTTACCGTTATGTGTTCGTGAGTGTGCATGAGTGTTGGCAAATGAAACAAAACAGTGCAACGGCACTTTTCAAATTCTCTCAAGAGGCTCGCGTGAGGACTTAGTAAAGCCCCACATCTTTACTGAGATACTCGAGGGGTTGGGGGGTATATCATTACTCACTTCCCATTTTTAATATCATTCATCATCATCATTTAAGGAAATATTGTTTATTTATGTATTACTTGTAAGAAAAATTACTTTGACACTGGCTAAATGTGCTGATCGTACAAAACCACAAACTAAAAAAAAAAAACTAGCTCTTTTATGTACAAGTACGTATGTGTGTACAAGGTGGACCGACGATCTGGTGAAGGTCGCGGGAAGCCGCTGGATGCGAGCAGCACAAAACCGGTCGTTGTGGAGATCCTTGGGGGAGGCCTTTGTCCAGCAGTGGACGTCTTTTGGCTGAGATGATGATGATGATGATGACGTAGGTGTGCTGGGGCAGGAACCTTCCCTATATTAGAACTTTAGAACCACTACAGGGAGAACGGGCCATAAGCCACCACGCGGGCCCAGTGCGGATTTTCTTTCATTAGGTACACACAGCGGCAGATCAACCTGCCCAAACCTGTCAAATTTCTCCAATTAATATTGATCCTTATAACCAAACCATAAAGTTCAAAATTTATTGTAAAATTTGTCAGTTTGGGGTAGGTTGATCTGCCGCCGTGTGTACAATGTGTAATCTTTGATTTCAAAACTGAACAATAAAACGGTTTCCCATTATGAACAAGCTAATTCATCCGTACGCGAGTTCAAAAGGACAAGGGCTTTCAAAATAAGAGACCGTGTAGCTAAAATAGATTGGATTGACAGTTCCGTACCGTTCAACAAAATTGTTTAAAAATGTAATTGGCGTGCAAAATAAGTTATCGTACTCGTACTTAATTTATAACATAATATCTATACTAATATTATAAAGCTGAAGAGTTTGTTTGTTTGTTTGGTTGAACGCGCTAATCTCAGGAACTACTGGTTCGAATTAAAAAAATATTTTTGTGTTGAATAGTTCATTTATCGAGGGAGGCTTTAGGTTATATTACATCACGCTATGAAAAATGGAGTGGAGCAGCAATGAAAAATGTTGCAAAAACGGGGAAAAAAAATTTTTTTGAGAGCTTTCCTTGCGTGCGCTGCGTAAACGATAAAAGTTACACAAAAATCATGTATTACGAAATTGTTCCCCTTTAAAAGTTAAAAAAAAATCCGCGACAGCATATTATGTCTTTTGAAGGTTGACTCACTAACGCGGATGAAACCGTGGGGCACGCTAGTTTAATATATTTGTTGACGAAAATAAGCCATTCCAGGTATTATATAGGTACATTGATCGACTTGGCAGACGAAAGTGCTTTGTTCTGAGTTAATCAGGAGAAATAATTTGTTCAAAGATATCATGAAAACTTAATTTGTTATTCGGTTAACAATTTAAGAACCACCGACTTTTAAATTATTATTCGGAAAAGGGTAAAATAATCTTGATTACGATATAGACCTTAATAATGAACTTAACTGTGAGCCCTGATTATGAGCTCTGATAGCAGTAGGTAATATTGTAGTTTGTTCTGTTTGTTAAGAGCGTTTACGCCGCACACTAGCGCCACTAATGAAAAAAAAAACATATCTAGTAATTAGAGATAGAAAATCAAATTATGCTCAACGAACTATTTAAATGAAGTAATTTAGCATTTTTACGTCACCTAATGAACACCTCACATGTTATGGTTTAGTTAAATAATACGTTACGGCCACTTTTAACTATAACGCCATATTTTTTTTTCATTGGCGGCGCTAGTGTGCGGCGTAAACGCTCTTAAGGTTTTTACTACCTTAAAATTAATTATGTGAATAAACAACTAACTATTAGAAACCTGCTGCTCTGCCTGTTCAAATAGAATTTAATTTTCTTTTTATTCTAATCTTAGTTCTAACTATTTATTTTTATATAGGTACGTCGAGCAACAAAGTGTTTATCTGTCTTTACCTATAAAGATAACATTAGTGTAATTTTCATTATAGTAACAAGTATATACTCGTACTTCATTTATACTTCCATGTTGTTCTTGGGCTCTTGCGGTTCGCTCATAAACAAAAGAATGTCATAAACTTGGAGACCGACTTGGTATCGAAAGAAAAAACAAACTGATTTCTCGTTTCGACACACACACATAACGTTTTTTATTTTCCCTCCGTTCCGTGACGCTGGTTGTCCCTCGATACAAACACTTTTGTCTGGCAATCTGCCCAACCAAAGCATTCGAGTGGTCGACGGCAGACAGAGACAGTCTTCATGCTTTACTCTTTTTTTAGCAATTGTTTACGGATTAGGCGCTGTGTCTATACTAGGTTCCACAAAGTAAATAATTCATTTAGAGGCCTGTGTGTACGTTTTTACAATAAAGTTCCAAGTCATATGTTCACAAACTTGATATGAATATATTTAAAACCACTATTAAAGAAAGCTTTATAAAAAGTTTATTATAAAGTGCCTGATTACACAGAGACTAAACAGCATGGGCTTGAAATGCTCCAATCACTCCACATGTATTTCTAATTTAAAATATATTTATTTTATTGTAAACATGTATAATTTGCTAACGGCATAAAATTTTGTAAATGTTGTTGCTTCTATTAAAGCGGTAGAGTCTCCTGCACCCATTCTTTTCCGCAGCCAAAAAATGTTTGAACGATTCAAAAGCAATTTTTTAAAAGATTATTTGATATATAATTTTTGACTTTGACTTTGCCTTTGTCTTTTTGGTATTTTGTATTTCTAAGAGTATGCGATTGTAGGTAATTATCTAGTTGTGTCTAGTGCAGCGATGGGCAAATTTTTTCATTCGCGTGACAATAATTTACTAACAAAATCTATGGCGGGCCAGACTATTGAATTTTTTTGCTGTATTTTTTCAGTAAATAAATATTTTTTTGTGAAATAAAAATATTGATAGTCATGCATTTTTTGAAACACACACGCTCTTGAATTTTTGTTTGATGGTCGCGGGCCGGACTTCGATCATTCACAGGCCGGAGATGGCCCGCGGGCCGTAGTTTGCCCATCCCTGGTCTAGTTTCTCTCTGTCAAGCGTCTAGTGTCTCTCTTGTGCTGCTGTAGGTCTTGAAGGTTATACAATAGATACCTACATATCGTAGCAACAGTGTTCGACACTATATACACATTTATTTATTAATTTATTACATTTCAGCTTTATTCGGATGACGGCTAGGATGCTGTCGGCCTGTATTCTTTTGTTGCTAAAGCCAAAATCTGTTCTGAAGAATTTGAAGCTGGAAGCGCACTTCACCCCGAATCTTCAACTACTAAAGCACTGGCCATATTATCTCTAGCTGCCTAGCTAGCCTAGCTTAGCTAGCCTGCCTAGTATCACAACAATGCTACTGTTATCGATATATTTAAATAAGATAGTGGACGGACAAACAAGCCCTTCCACCAACCAAAATAAGTACACAAAATTATACCCTATCGCCGGGAATCGAATCCAGGACCTGTGGCTCTGAAACCGGTAGTTGACCATAGAGACGTTTAAAAATAATAACCCGTTACTGTTGAGATAATGAAAACAATACCAACAAATAAACAACAACTTAACGGTAAGAAAGAAAAACAAAAGATCGATTTAATCAAAATATTGATAACATAACTTAATTAACGTTAGTACCAAAAAAAAAGTTGACGGATCCATTAAAAGGAAACTTGAGCTTTCCGTCAAAACGAACAGTCTGCAGTAGATTCTAATTATGATTGCCGTGTTCATCCTTTCGAAGGAATTATTTTCGAGAATCGGCGAGGCTAAATTGTAATTAACCGAGCTACGCGCTGCTGGGCAGACCAAATACCGAATTCGCGTCGAAAGAAAAAATACGTGTAACTCAATTTTTTTGGTTCGGCTCGCTATTTCACCGCTGCTTTAGTTTATTCGGTAGTCGGTAGTGGTAGGAACAAAATCATGTATGTGGTGTATCAAAGTATCTTTTAAGCACTCCTGTTAGTACAAGAAAGACGGTTATTGTCTATTTACAAGCTTTTATTTAGTTTCTCCTGTCCCGATGTTTGTTTGTTTGTTAGTTTGTCTGTAATCAAATCTTGCAAGTTAAATTTGATCCACTTCCGAGTTACCGATTGAGCTGAAATTTTGCATGCATGAGTAAATCGGATGACAATGCAAAATTATGACATGGAGCTGGTTTGATGATGGAACCGGAAGGTGGCCATATGACCTCGGGAAAATAAGTTCGTTCCGTTTGTTATGAATGTGGATTCTGTCTTTGATTAGATGGACTAGATGGATGACCCAATTCCAAGGTGAGCACGTGCCGAGGGCTGAATGGTATGGGGGTGTATGAACACGTCATTCAAAAATACTGAAAAGTTAAAAATAATGTATTTTAAAAATCTTGCGTTTTTATGACGACCCAATTATTTTTTATAAATAAAAGCGTGATACATTGTGATTGCAAAAGAAAAATAATGAATGTGTAATATGCTAAATGTTCTGAAATGTTCCATTAAAATGTAACACGCTTTTATTTATAAATAAATTCGGTCTGTGATAAAAGAGCTTGACACTTGCTGAGTTTCTTGCCGGTTCTTCTCAGTACCTGCAAGGACTCCCGCCCAGAGTAGACTTACGAACTCATGGCATAATGACGTTCATAAGAGCTATTTGTAGCATACTGAATAAAGAATTTTGAATTTTAAATTGATTTTTTTGAATTTTGTCCAAAACCATTTTTAATACAAATACCTATTGTCGTAAAAATTACGAACACAACAAACAACAAAATATAAATCAGCCAAATCGGTCGAGCCGTTTTCATGTGATGCTTCGTCATACACGAGGATATTATTGATGATTTTTACTAATATAGATAAAAACGCGCAAAATGGACAAATTTTGCAATACCAGATGGTACATATTATTATTTTTTCAGCACTTGTACTATATAAGAACAAACATACAGTAAATGCAACATCTAGGTACATAAAATGCGCATAAAATAATGACGCCATCATTAAATTAAAATACGAGTTAAGCAATATCATTTTATATTAAAATAATGCAGTATGCTGATATTTACGATAGCGGAAAACATTATACCTATAATAGCGTACAACGTTCAGTCATTTGAAGTCTGCTAGTAAAAATAATTTGATTTATGATTTACGGATTTTTTATGACCTTGTTGTTTTTCAGTGACGCAATTTCTTCACATTAATCGCTTCAACGACAACCGATCTTGTGAACAATTTGTTTATGACATATAAATCAGCTGTTAAATATCCTATTGAAAAGTTGGATAGCGCAGGAATGCTGGAATACCGGATGGATGACCAAAATAAATGTATCCCGAGTTTCCCTCGTGCTACATTTTTATTAAGGCCAGAGACTTATGAAAGGTGGTGGTAGCCAGCAAGGCGCACTTGTAACAAGCCATACCAATCAGCAAACTGAGTACAGGAAAACGTACCCCCCGATTGGAATTGAACCAACACTCGCTTAACGCGCCCGGTCTGCGAGTGCTTACGTTAAGCAACTTTCGCAAAGGCTTTCGGATGGATGACCAAATATTTATCATCTCGAGCTCCTCCGTGCTTCGGAAGGCACGTAAAGCGTTGGTCCCGGCTACACTAACAGTCGTTAACAACCACGGAATAGATAAATTAACAACCACCAATCCGCACTGGGCCCGCGTGGTGATTTATGGCCCGTTCTCCCTATCCATCCATAGAGAAGGCTCGTTCTCCAGCAGTGGGGACATAAAAATGAGCTGATGATGATGACCGCAGATGGTGGTCAACAATAAAACTGCCAATAGTTATTTTAATAACTTTCTCATCGCAAGTGTATATAAATAATTATTCTAATGTTACTGACAATCATACCTATAATGTTTATTTTATAATAATTGTTTTAATTACATTAAATGTATAGTGAAAATACTATACAATACTCATGACCCACGAGGCTTTTAAGGTTTATAAGTCTATTGGGGTACGACTTAGTTTTAAGACTTGAGGTTAAATTCTTCGACTCAAATCTGACTCAGTTTTAGTCTTCTAACTCCTCTGTCTTATGCCTTTAGGCTTAAAAGCCTAGTATGGTTGTTAAAATCTGCCTAGTCCTTCTTATAAGCCTTAAAAGACTGAACTTCTTGCATCACCGTTCCATCCTTGGACTTGTTGTCATTATCTTTCAGATGAGATAAGGGTCAAGCGCTTCTCCGTTATGTAGGTACTAAAATAAAAGCTTGGAAAGTAATGAAAGTCGTCAAACCGTAATATTAGAAGTGGCTAAATTAGGCCTACTCAACAAGCTACAATATTATTATTATCACATACAAAACAGTAAAGTAACATACTAGTCTGAACCCAAGTGGATGTGGATATACAACATAGCAGGTATCACTCATAAACACGAAATGAAATGGCTTTAACGTAACTTACACCTACATCGTTAAAAGCATGAAATAATTTTAACACTTCAATGTAAACCTGCTACTGCTACTAATTTAGGGTAAAATTATAATAAGACCTTTTTTTGTTTTTTTACTTTTACAACTGTGTACATCAAATTTAAAGTATTTAACATAATAAATAGATATGAAATTAAATAAATACAACAGACACAATAAACAATATCTGTTAGTTATTTAGATAACGAACATCTCAGCAGATGAGCTTTATGAACTCGAAACTTTATAAACTGCAACTGGATTGCCAAGGCATTTACTGTCCTTCAAATTATTTAATCATGATCACTGGCTGATTTCCATTCCATTTGAAGTCCATTTTATGTCCCCACTGCTGGGGCACGAGCACAGCGAGCGGGTCCGAGTAGCGGTCTTGAGGGGGCCCAAAGCGAAAGGATCTGCGGGGCACGAGAGTTGTCCATAGTTGGTTGTTCTGCTCGGTCATACATCTCCGGCACTAGTCTCAGGAACTAGTAGAGGCGCCCGCTAGATGCAATGTCTTCGGTTGAATCGGCCGCGTAGGGTTTTGAAACTGATGAGGTGCCTGGATAGGTAGGGGAGACTGGGGCTGGTTGTGACATTATTTTTATATTTTGCCATAACTTTGAATCTGTTTGATTTTTTTTACCGGAATATGGGTTATTTGATAAAGTTATTATTGAAGTTGTTTATTTAATATCAATTTTAGGTACCAGACTATTAGAAGTGACATAAATTAATTATTTCTGGAAAAAGAGACGTGTAACTTGTAGCCCCTTGCCAGGGGTTGGTTGTTACACTATATGGGGTAAAATGTTACAATAAAAACCAAACTTAATATAATATCTTTTATAAAGAATAATCATAGTTTTTTTATCTTAATTTTAATAAATCAATTACAATGTCTACAACAAGCAGTCTTTTTTCTCATTATAACAAAAATTTATATCTGTCCAATACTTCAGCCAATTTAGAAAAAAAAATTCCGACATTCGTTTTATTAAATGACGTAGCTCTGCTTAGGCTAGTAGCTTCCGGCGATCTTATAGAGAGAGACGGGTTACGTTTTAAAAACGCTGTCAGCCAATCAGCTCCTGCTTCTTTTTTGTTAAGCCACGACTGTGGCATTACTATGTTGTACTTAAATGCACAAGTAAATGCTAGGTGCCTGACATCTTTAGGCGTCAATCCATAGTAAATTTGGCTGCATTTAATTAAGTAACTTACCAAAATGGTCTCTTGTTCATCGTTAAAAACTTGTCTATTTTTTTGGTAGCCGACTGCGACAGATTCCATAGATGTGCCCTTCTCTTTTGCTTGTTTCCGTTTCTTTAAATACCTTGTTAGCGACATGTGACATATTCCGAAGTCTTTTGCGATGCCACGAATTTTTTTTGTTTTATCCTCCTCCAAAATTACTGCTGCTTTTTCGTAAGTTTCTTTTGATATTTGTCCACGCTCGGTTTTTCTTTTATACGTCCTCATCCTATAAAAAACAATAAATTATGTAGCTATAATTAGGTATACCAGTTAGCAAGCAGCATTACGGGGCAGGTTGTGACAAGTCACAACCTGCCCCGAGCAAATGTCACTTTTAGCCCCAACATCAAAACTGACCATTCAAGGTTAGGTAGTTAAAACGCAAATAAGTACAACTGAATAAACGTAACTTTATTGCAAAAAGAAAGGATTAGGACACGTGAATAACAACACACACACATATCGGCTCTAAGTAAAATAGTTTGTAGACCAATATTACGAAAAAACGAAAATGTTACTAACCTGCGGTTTTGACGGCCGTGTGTACTCCTCTCACAAACGCGCTGGCGCCACTGGCGAGCGCGACATGCCGGCCGGTGGTGGCGTGATTATTTGTCTCTTTCTAACGTCAATATAGCGTTCTTTGTTTAGCCAGCGTTATCGCTGTAACTACCTACCCCTGTCACAACCAGTCCCAGTCTCCCCTACTGCGAAGTGAGTGAGCTTAAAACTCCGCCACCAAAGATGACTTTTTGATAGGTAGTCGACTTTAGAGTTGACGACCCGAGCAGTGGAATCTGCGAGTTGTAATCTTAGTGCAACGAGAAGTGAGCGAGCTTACAGCTCCGGTAACCTATCTGGATATTAGGTAGTGGACTATACGTGTTCACGGAGCAACTCGCTCGAGTCTCTAGTCTTAAAAGTACCGGATGAAGAATGCGTTTCGGCGCGTCCTGATCTGGCGTTATGACCTGACGCAGATGGTCCCTCATGCTTGCGTAAGGATGTCTGACATCTAACTTTAAAACCGTAAGGTTGGTGGGGCTGTCAGTATAAACTTTAAAGTCATGTGTAGCGGGGGGCTGCGCACGAGCCTCCACTATGTTTGAAAAATTTGTAGAATTGACCCCAGTTGATGCCTTATACCGGATAGGTATAGATTACATACAGCATTCAATAGTTGTCTAAGTATATCTGTGCAGATTCCATGTTGAATCGTTTTTCCATAATTATAATAATACGTAAAGCGAAAACGCCTTATTCGCATAATATTAGATTCTCAAAATATGAGATTCTTAAAATATTAGATTATCAAAATAGCAGATTCTCATTAAAACCGAAATTGGACATTCAACGTGAAAAATTTATTTATTTATTTCTACGAAAGTTTGCCTAGCTAATTTATATAAGGATATTTTCTATGTAGAACTATCCAGTTAATATAACAATGACATGACTCATAAAATGATATAAAACCTATTTGCTATTTGTAATACCTACTAGTATGAGATGTGAGAATTATTTATTAAAATAACGTCGTGTCATTTGTCATTTCATTACTTAGCAGTTATTTGTTTTAATAATTTGAGCAATAATGGATTCAAATTCGTGTGAGGAGTCTAGTTTAGGTGTTGTATTTATAAACAATCAAAAAAACAAGCCCGCCCTTTTACATGCCGGCTACAAGTACAATTTTTGTATGAAAAATAAGTCGGGCACTACAAACTGGCGTTGTTGCAACCAACATGATTGCCGTACATCAATTACGCTCAACGTGTAGGCAAGCATACCTGTGCTCGTGATTTTGAACGGAATTTGATAGATTCAATAACGGACAGATGCAAAAAGAGGTATACGTGATAATTTGGAATCCATTCCAAAAAATATTTTTTTTAAACGACTCATATAAGGGTAAAGAATATGCTATTCCGAAATTTACATCAAAGAAAGATTCACTATTCAGAACCCGGAATAAATTCATGATCGTTGGAAATTCAAAATGGTCAAAGTCAAAAAATGTAAGATTGCCGCAACATCTTGTAGAAGATTTATTTTTATTTGATGACTACAATACTGAATCAGATGACAGAATTATAATATTTTCAACATTGCCACGTCCCAAGCTCCGCGAACGTTTTCAGTCAGTTAAAACTATTTACGGTGATGGTACTTTTAAAGTAACACCGATTCCGTTCTATCAATTGTACACGTTGCATATTGATATTGCTAGAGACAACGATACGATTGATTTTGTTCCTGTTGTCTACGCTTTACTGCCAAATAAGCACCAGAATACATACAGGCCATTATTCAGTATACTGAATACTTTATGAATGCTGTGTTCAGGATGAGCAAAAAATTGACGACGATTACGCATCTGTGTACCCTTTTGGCTTTGCTGCGACCAATCTTAATACCAGAAGCATATCTATTGATACAAGAAATGTCACCTGTCACTGATTTGTCACGAAAGTTTTTTGAATATTTTAACAGCCAATGGTTGCAAAAAATAACTATAGACATATTTAGCTGCCACAATGAAAAAAAATCGAACAACGAATGCGGTTGAGGGTTGGCACCGTAGAATAAATACTAAAATTACATCTAAACCAACCCTCTTTCAATTTAGAAAATTATTAAAGGCTGAAGCAAAAACACAGAGCATTAGACTAGTAAGAAATTCATTTTATTGCCTTGGATAAAAAGAGCAAGAAAGCAATTAAATATAGATAATCAAATTGGCAAAATAATATCTGACTGCACCTCAAACAAAGTTACTGTAGAAACTTGTTTAAATATGTTAAAGTCATTAAATAAAAAATAAGAATTTTGATTGCTAAGGACTTTGCCATGATGCGTGCGGTTGCCGTTGCATTTATTGTTTAAATAAACGTGGATTATATTTTTTTGTTTTTGATTACTTTGACTGCAAATAAAATAAAATAAAATTAGCGAAATAATTTTATGATTTTTTTCATGGTTGTACTTTGGCTATATTGAGAATCTGCTATTTTGATAATCTAATATTTTAAGAATCTCATATTTTGAGAATCTAATATTATGCGAAAAAGGCGCGAAAACTTCGTGCTTCCTCTTTAAGCACATTGCGCCCAAAGAGGAGGAATGTGAGGCTTGGTATAGTTAAAGTTTATACCCCACAAATAAACAAAGAATAAGGTCCGAATAGTTATTCCGTGTTTTGTTCCTGTCATGTAAACGTCATTTCAAATTAGAGTAAAAGAGACAAAACACAGAATAATTATTCGGACCTTATTCTTAGTATTATTTGTATACTTTTAGGTTTAAGAAATCCGTCGACAGTCACTTCTTGGTTCATTTAATAAAGTTATTTATGATTAAATTGGATGCGTAAAGAATGTCCAATTCTCATAATGTCCAACTCTCAGAATGTCCAATATTCAAAATGTCCAATTCTCAAAATGTCCAATTCTCAAAATATTAAATCCATAGGAATCTGCTGACTAGCGCATACAATATCATGTTAAGTGTATGTTTTTTGTTTATTTGTAAGGCACTTTAAGAGTCCCGTAAGATGAAATGTACTATGTGTCATCTTCACCAACTCATTTTATGTCTCACTGCTGGGGCAGAAGCCTTCCACATGGATAAATAAGCAGAACGGGCCCAAAACTACTACGCGGGCTCATTGCGGATTGGTGTTTGTAACGACTGCTAACGCACCACGGCCCGGTCAACCCGAGCCGAGGTCCGAGCCTTTAGAGGCGCCCTCGGATTGTTCCGCTCTCCGATCCGATCCGAACCCTTCGGAGAATGTAGTAGGGACGGGGACACGCACTTAAGGCGACGCACCGCTAAACAATAAATCTCATACGTTTTGATACGAGTGTTTGCGCCCCGTACCATAAGAAAAACTGTTTTTTTTTCCTTAAAAAACAGTTACAAACAAATACAAACACGAATAACAAATTAAAACTACAAATTATTTAAAAAAATGAACTACAATTTTGAAGTGTGTGTTAAGACTAATCTACTAAGAAAATTTAGATGCTTAAAGATGGATTTAGATGGTTAGCCTGTAAAATGTGAATCTATGTTTTAAAAGAGGTTACTTTGATATTTTTTTCTCTGTTATAAAAGTTGAAAAATCGTGTTTCTGCAACTAACAAAATGAAGTCAATTAAATGAAAAATCATGTCATCAAATATCACTTTCATATGTTTTGTAATTGTTGGGAAAAATCAAGATCCCCGCCACGTAAATTACCAATGCGTCGTCTTAAGTGCGTGATGCCGTTCCCGCTTCAAAACCTCCGAAGGTGATTCGTTTCACACGGCTTGAGGAAGTAAAGTTTCTCACCGTCCCCAAACAAGCCCGGTGAAGCTGAAAATGCCGTTTGAGGCAATCAGCAATCACTCTAAAAAAAACCGGTACCAACGGCTTTACGTGCCTTCCGAAACACGGAGAAGCTCGAGATGATTAACTTTTGGTCAACCATCCGACGGCGTGCTTAACTTGTAAGTTTGAAAATCGCAGACCGGGCGCGTAAACCACTGCGCCATCGAGCTCCTCAATTTATATAATAATTATGTTTATTCATTAATTTTTATTTTATGTTTAATCATTAAACATTGCGTATTATGTGAATTACAGTTAAATTTCGAGTACTGGGGAGCAATAGTTTAAGGCGACGCATCGCTAAACAATTAATCTAATACGTTTTGATACGAGCGTTTGCGCCCCGTACCATAAGAAAAACTGTTTTTTTTCTTTCCAATTAAAACTACAAATAAGTTTATAAAAATGAACTAGCATATTGAAGTGTGTGTTAAGACTAATCTACCAAGAAAATTTAGATACTTAAATTGGTCTGGTTAGCCTGTAAAATGCAAATCTATGTTTTAAAAGAGGTTATTTTAATATTTTTTTCTCCTTTATAAAAGTTAACAAATCGTGTTTCTGCAACTAGCAAAATAAAGTCAATTAAACGAAAAATCATGTCATCAAATATCACTTTCATATGTTTTGTAATTGTTGGGAAAAATCAAGATCCCCACGAAAATTTCCAATGCGTCGCCTTAAGTAAATGTTTGATAATAAGTTAAGTTAAAGCTTAACACTAAGGTGTGCCTGTGTGGTGCCGGGGATAAAGAATTGCACCACCCCATCTCTTCCCGTGGGTGTCGTAAAAGCCGACTAAGGGACTATTCCAGAGGATGGGCAGCAGCATCTCTCTGAGGTTACCCTCAACCTACTGCGATCGCCAACACGCCTGCCAAGCGTGGCGATTACGGCAAATACCCCTCATATCCTTGTGGGAGGCCTTTGTCCAGCAGTGGGCGTCTTTTGGCTGAGATGATGACTAAGGTGTTAAGCATTTTTTAAGGTGCGAGTAAGTCACCACCCGCCCGCAATAACTTCAAATACATCCGTGATCATGGCGCATGTAACTGTGCCGAAATATCGGATACTCAAACACAACAAAAAACATGGTAATAATCCCGTTAATAATATTTATTCTAATGCGAGTAAGTGTTTGTTTCCGGGCTCTCTTCAATAGAATACTGTAGAACCTGTGTGATATAATAAAGACTATTTTAGAATACTTCACAGAAAAAAAAAGAAATAACTATACTACTACTGTTTGATTTATAACAATAACCACTTATACCTACATATTCGCATTTTTACGTAATATTCAAGAATACTAGATTTCTAGATCCGTATGCTTAAATTAAAACGTTTCAATGTTTAACGTTCGCTAGAACTGGAGAAAATAAGTAGATGCTCTATGATTAAATGGAAAAAAAAATCTATGAAAACTACTACGTATGTTTTAAGGTACCTAATTACGGTGGATTCGCTGATTCTTAAAGAAAACTTTATAACCTTATTTTAGATAAGTTATACAGTCATGTTAAAAATGTGTTATCACTTGCCACCTTTTCTTGTAAACAATTTATATTTGATCTGTCTTATTTACTTCGTACTTTATCAAATTATAAAGTTTTGTACGAGGATTAAAAAATCAGATAACAGTCGAAAAATCGTATTAAAATTATACGTAACAACTTCACATAATTATTATAAGACAGTTGACGCAGTACTTTGTTACCAAATTCAACTTTGTATAAACTTAAACACGTTATTAGTACTTCTCCAACTTCTGCCATTCAAAAATAAATTGTGGAAAGTAAACAAATCGAAAAACTTACTTTTCCGCAATAAATCCGTACTATGAGCTCACAGTAAGAGGACCAACATTTTTCTCGTCTTACAAAACACACACAAAACACATGTTTTCGTCACTGTAATATTATACGCGAGTGTCTTACTAAAGCCATCGTAACAACATCGGGACTATACAGGCGCGAGATAAATACGTGCTGCCAGCGTCACGACCGGGAGACATCTGAAAAATCTGAGTCCTGGAAGCTTATTGCCATTCCGTCTAGCGTTGAAATTCTGTTCAAACACACAGATATACAAAAACGAACCCTGTCTATTCCGTAAATAAGGTTTATAACAGCGTAAACGAGTTCGACGCGGGAAGAGGGATGCTGTACGCATGCGCACGGACTCACACAGACTTAAGTCCGAATGAGAAACTACGCTACATTGTCTTGGACGCCACTGGACACTATTGTTGTGGACATTTGAGACTGGGCGATATAACTTGACGCAACATAACCCGTGATTAATACCTTCGTATGTGACACCATCGGGAAGTGCAAGATAGAATGAGAACCCTCTTGCAATAAAGATAAACTTGCAGCTTTTAAGCACAAGTTAACATTGCACGAAAATATTAGTTAATATTAGTTAAGTACAAAAACTAAAAAAGTATCAATTAAGTTAATTTAATAAATAAGTAAAACCTTAATTGACTGAACATAGTTTACAACATATTGGCTGAATAGCTATTGTGACGAGCTCCATCCTCCGATAAGTCGTTAATTCCGTTGTTATCGTAATAGCAGACATTAACACTGAGAGGCCTATGTCCAGCAGTGGACTCGTGTAGGCTGATGATGATGATGATGAACCCACTTTGGGCCAGCGAGGTGAATCATGGCCCGATCTGTCAATGTTCGAACACCTGAACCCAACAGTGGGATGGTCAGAGGCTGATATTAATTAATTAACGCTAAAATAGTTAAAACTTATTCAAGTTGGTACTTTAATAATGACACACAGATACCGAACTTGTTTTAAGCCAGACTTAACTTTAGCAAAATTTTAATTATGTTTGTTTATGAAGAAAGAGATTATGTTCATTTGTTTGTTCTACTTTCAAGTCGCAATCAAACTGATTTGAAATTCTGAGGAATTATAGTAGCTATATTTATAAGCTTATATAGAAAGCCTTTTTGAAGTAATTTAGGTGGTCCTTTCAAAGTAGCGGGAAGATAGATAGATAGATAGATAGATAAAACTCTTTATTGCACACACACACAGAAAAGTAGAAACAAAACAACAAAAATTTTATATCGGGGTGGGCAAAGGCGGTCTTATCGCTTAAAGCGATCTCTTCCAGACAACCTTTGAGGTATAGGACAACTGCAAGGAAAATACAAAGGTAGTGCACTAGTTTAAAGCAACAAAAAATAAAAATATATAATAATAAAAATATAAGTACCTATTGAAGTATACACATAAGTATATACCTAAGTATACACATAAGTATATATATACACATATATATATGTATATATAAGCACCGGGAAGCAGCTAGCACTATAAATATATAAAGAGCTATGGGTGGTCATTAATAATAGTAATAATAAATTTATTGTTCAAATTGGGGCCAGTCCCGGCTTTGCACGGGTGTACGGTTCTTTTGAATATAGCCTATGTTATTCAGCGCTAATGTAGCATCCTAACGGTGAGAGATTTTTTTTAAATCAGTCCAGTAGTTTTTGAGTTTATTCGTTGTAAACATACAAAAATACAAAGCTTTCCTCTTTATAATATTAGTATGCCAACATCACATAAACAGTGTACAGTAAATTATAAAGTTATAAAAAAACAGAGCTTAAATTTATGTTAGCTTAGCTTCTAGGAGCTAAATCTTCTAATTCTTCTTAATTCTAGGAGACAGATTCTTCCCTTACTTGATGTCTAAAATATTACTTTTATCTCACAAACATAAAAGTGAATGCATATGTATGTGTATGTATGTGTGTGTTCGGGTGAGGGTGTGTGTGTGTGTGAGGGTGTGTGCATGTGTTAAGGTAGGTAATTGGTTTATGAATTATTACTTAATCTGCTGCTGCGGTTGCGGTTAACGTATTATTACTGAAAGATTTCCTTGTTAGTAACACGTTTGTAGAGGCATTTCAAGAAAGACTACTGGACCCTCTCGATGATGAAACGTATAGCGATAATCTTATGAGACTAACTTCTGACGACGTTTTTAAAAGTAATACTTTTACATGCCGATACAACCATCCCGTTCGGTCTTAAGCTCAGTTGAGCGTGATAAGTAGCAAACACAATTCCGAATCTCAATACGCATCACCAAAAGAAAATACAACTTTCATTTTTGCGATATATCTCAATGCATGCTGAGTTGTACATGTATGTTTTACGATAGATGTAAGCCATATTATTTGTTTAGATGTTACAACTGTTACATCTCATATTTATATGTAGACGGTGACTCATCGCTATCGTCGTGATACTATTTAGGTAAAATCTTCGTAACTGCACAAAACTATGTGTAGGTGTGATAAGTATTTTTCATAAAAAATATGATCATCATCATCATCATCTCAGCCAAAAGGCGTCCACTGCTAGACAAAGCCCCCCCAAGGTTGTCCTCAACGACCGGTTTTGTGCTGCTCGCAGCATCCAGCGGCTTCCCGCGACCTTTACCAGATCGTCCTCCAGAGTGCCCTTAGGTGGTTCCGCTCCCCGATCGGATTCGAACCCTTCGGAGAATCTAGTAGGGCACGGGGACACGCACTTTTAAGTGTGTGATGCCGTTCCCTCTAGAAAACATCCGAAGGTAATTCGTTTCACACGGCTTGAGGTACCCTTTACGTACCTCGACGCCCCCAAAAAAGCCCGGTGACGCTGAAAATGCCGTTTAAGGCAATCAGCAATCTCTCTTTAAAAAAAAAAACCTTGTTGGAGATCGGCCCACACTGCTCTTCCCGTAATAAAAAATATGATCTTTGCAAAAAATTCTAGGATAAAGGAATTGTTTCAAAATATAAGCGTTTGTATGTGGGTGCTGATTGCCATCAGCGCCCACATACAAACTCTACAATGCGTATTTGTAGCATCTATAATCTTATTGGGTAGAAGCTTACAAAGTTTTTCACAAAGACTTATACATTTACAAAAGTCGGTATACTTGAGACGTTAGCCGACATCCGTTGCTTTAAAGTTCAACGCAACTGCTATTCTTTTTTACTTTTTGCCTATGACGACTTTAGAAAAAAATTGATAAGTCATACATCGCCTAAATAACTCTTTGCTACCTCAGCAAAACCCACCGAAAACATAAAATATGTTGCAGCTCCAAAGTTCATTGATCATTGATTGGATTATTCTGTTTATACCATTTGTACAGAACTAATTGACGATTGTCGGGCTCATTATGTCTAGAACATTGTTATTTGTAATACTCCGATTATTATTTCATTCCCAAATGTACGTCATAACGAGTTTTTATCCAATATTACCGATCAGCACGTACATAATCACATTGTTAACGCACCATTTGTAAGCGTCGGCTTACGAATTTATCTGTTTATAGTATCGGAAACATTCCAATGGCAGTTGCATAGCCCTTAACATTTTGGTACGCAGCCAGGAATAAGTAAAAACTATATAAGACTGTGTCAGGAGCACCCATGGTTTAGTACTAGAGTTTTGTCCCCCGATCCTATCCCCTCGGAGAATCTAGTAGGGCACGGGGACACGCACTAGTGCCTGATGCCGTTCCCTTTAGAAAACCTCCGAAGGTGATTCGTTTCACACGGCTTGAGGAACGCTTTAAGTTTCTCGCCGCCCCAAAAAAAGCCCGGTGAAGCTGAAAATGCAGTATGAGGCAATCAGTGAATTCTCTTAAAAAAAACTTTTGTCAACAATTATTTAAATTCTAACATCATCATCATATATTATTAATATTATTTGAAGCGAAAACTTTGTGACCGTTTTTAAGCACATTGCGCGCAACGAGTAGTCTGAGATTTAGTATAGTTAAAGATTTTAGAATATGTGTAACATTTATTTATTACTAGCGGCGGCACGCGGTTCTATCCACGTGGTTCCCGTTCCCGTGGAAATATCGGGATAAAAAGTATCCTATGTTTTAATCCAGGCTATAAACTATCTGTACGCCGAATTTAATCTAAATCCATCCATCCGTTGCAGCGTGAAGAAGCAACAAATATACACACATACATTCACACAAACTTTCGCATTTATAATATTAGTGTGATATAACGATCGAATATCGACATGGCATTTCCACGTGGAAAAAGCATAGCAGTCTGTTTGCCGAATTATTTTCGTACGTATTTGAGTACCTATAATATGTTTTTGTTTATTTTGGGTGAAGAGCGCTTCCACCTTCGGTCTTTCATCACTTCATCACCATCATCACCCACTTATATTGGTCCACTGTTAACAAAGGCTTCTCTAAAAGCACGCCACTAAGCAAAATCGGCTACTACTCTCATCCAACTCTTGCCAGCCACCTTGCTAAGATTATCGTTGCATCTAGTCTGATTAACGTCACTAAGTACAATAATGAGATCAAGGCAAATAGCTTTCCCAGATGGATGGATAATAATAAAAAAACGAACGAGCCTTACAGTATAGTCGCATATGATGTGTAACATTTGACATCTCACCTTTTGAAATCAATATTACAATAGAAAATAAAAAATAGAAAATATTTTTAAAAATATTTAATTTACTTATGTACTTAATATATTTTTTTTACAAATCATAAAGAGAATTTGACATATCAAAATGATGACACAATATGACACATTAATATTAATGTCTTGTCCACTATGTTCATATAATATTTGTTCGACAAGTTACTTGTTTAAAACTTACCTTCAATAGGCAATTATTGGTTGATTTTGATTTGTTACACGATTTTTATGTGTTTTTTGGTTATTATAATGCATTGGTTGTATCTTGTAACGAATTGTACTATGATGTGGGATAGTGTGTGTATATTAATTTAGTTAGGTTTCGAACTATTCTTCTCATATTAACAATATTAACAATAGACAAATTGTTTCTACAAAATATAATTTTCATTTAGTATAGTTTATTTATTTCAATAATGGAGGCCTTTGCCCAGCAGTGGGACAGTTATAGGCTATTTACTTTACTTTACTTAACTTTTTATATTTTATTTTACAGTAATAATTGTGAGATATATTCCATAAAAGAGTTTGATAAACTTACGATTTATTACCAAAACTGCAGTGGACTACGGACCAAACTCATTACTTTATTTATGAACGTATTAGCAGAATGTCATAATGTAATTATACTGTCCGAAACATGGTTGATGTCGAAAATTAATGATAATGAAATTATGGATTCCCGTTAGGTACGTGTTGTATAGGTGTGAGCGTGACCTCGTCGCGACCGGCAAGCAGGACGGTGGCGGACTGCTTGTGTCAATTCGCTGTGGCCTGCACGTCGTCGTGCGCTGTGCACTAACCTCTGACTTAGACCACGATCGCGATGACTCCGCTCTGCCTGCTTGTGTCGATTACGTGCTATTAAAACTGAGAACACGAGATACTTATAGCATGATCTGCGGTGTTTATATTCCACCCAGTCAAAGCGCAGCGATATACTCTATTTTATTTAATGCTCTTCAGTATGAATTATTTTATAATAACCTTGATAAATTTGATATTGCTGGAGACCTTAACCTACCTCATATAGAGTGGCGTGATCCTTCTGATCAAACTTCACAGTTGTGACATAGCTAGTAATTACCTTAACATTTTGTTAACTTCATCACTAAGTTCTCAATTTAATAATAATAAAAATAGTTTGAATCGCATAATTGATTTTTTTATATCTAATGATGACGTCTGCGAACCGCCACATAATCCAGTTGTGCCTATTGATTGCTTACATCTCCCTTTTTACGTAAACATTTCTTGCAAACAACATTTTAAATTTATGACTGTGTTCTGTACGCCTAAATACTATTATTTCGAAGGTAATTATTCGGCTATAAATGATAAAACTGAACACACATACTGGGCACATTCTTTTTGACGGTTTAGACATTGAGAGATCTATTAGTTTTAAATTACTTAAAGTAAAGAATGCATTGATAGTTACATAAAAAGAGTGGAAGAAGGAATAAAGAGTGATGTAAAAATATTTTGGTCTTACATAAAATCAATAAAGAAAAAGCCTGGTATACCGTCAGAAATGACAACGTACAGTAAGAAGAATTGTGATAGGGCTGAAAAAATATGTAATCTGTTCTCTCGCTTTTTTGGATCTGTATGAGGAGGCTGGGCCTGGGACTAACCCTGAGTCATCACTAATTAGTGACTACTGTGATTATGTATTATCAGATTTTAGTATCTCAGAAGACGACATCATCAAAGAACTTAAAGTCTTAAACATAATTAAAGGATCTGGACCTGATTGCCTACTTCCTACCTTCTTTTTAAAATCTACCTCAAATTCAATCGCAGTTCCTCTTACTTTTCTATTTAATAAAAGTCTAAAAGAGGGTACAGTTCCTGAGGTACGGAAATTGGCTAATATAACGCCGGTCTTCAAAGGCGGTACTAGGAGCGACGCCAACGTTGAAAATTACCGGCTCAAATCGTTGCTTTCCACCTTATCGAAAGTTCTCGAACGATTAATACTTATTTATATTTATCCACATTTACATAAAATAATATAGAAGAACAACATGGTTTTGATAAAAAGCGTTCAACTATTAGTAATCTAGTCTTTTAAACAAACTTTTTATTTGAATCCATAGATAGGAGAGTGCAGGTTAACTTTGTATACACCGATTTTTGTAAGGCTTTCGATAAGGTGGATCACGATATTCTTCTACAGAAATTGGCATTCAACGGATTTCCCGGAAATTTACTGAGATGGTTCTCTTTCTACATAAAAAATAGATCACAACGTGTTGTCATCAATGGTTTTGCATTTGATATTATTATTAAAGTATCTTCCGGTGTAGCTCAAAGCTCCATTTTAGGACCTTTGCTTTTCGTTTTATTTATTAATGACATTAGCAGTTGTTTTAAAAATAGTAGGGTTTGTTATACGCCGATGATCTTAAAGTTTATTAGATGGTTGTCTTAAACTTCGAGAAGACTTAGACCGTCTGACTGAATACTGTAATAATAATAAATTACACCTTGTGCCACAAAATGCAAATCTATCAATATTATTAACTTTACTTATACATTAAGTAAAAAAAAAGAAAGTCCCCTCTAAAGAAAGTCCTCCTAATAAAAGATTTGGGTGTTTATATATATTCAAAGCTTCATTTTAATTTTCACATTGAACACATTGTTCGCAAAGCCTTTCAGATTTTTTTTTTTTGATGCGGTCCTGCGTTTCATTTAAGCATCATTCCTCATAACTTTTACTTTAAAAATCTTTGATTAGATCGCAATTAGAATTTATGCTACTGCCATTTGGAATTCTTTAATAATAATAAACTTTATTTGCACACAAAAAATACAGATACAGACAAATTGATGAAAAAAGAAAATTGTACAAAATAGGCGGCCTTATTGCTAACAAGCAATCTCTTCCAGGCAATTCTTTTTACTCTAAATACAACAAACAAATAGAACAAGTACAAAAAAAATGTTACGTTCCGTAAATTACCGATGTTTTCATTCTAAGTCCTCTTATGAGGTTCTTTTAGATAAGTATTCGTTGCTTAAACTTGAAATGAGAAAAATGCTCTCAGATATTATGCTACTGTATAATATTTCACACAGTAAGTTCGATTGCAATCAACCTATGAATCAAATATGCACACATATACCTCATAAAAATATTATTATTATATATTAATATTAATATTATTATTATTATTATTTATATTATTATTTATTCCATTCGCCACTCTCGTAAGTGTTATTTATTTGCACCAAGATTTTGTAAAACTAACGCAGGTGAGCGTGCTCCTCTTTTCAGAATAATGAAACTACAAAATAATCATTATGTCGAACTTGACATTTTTGCCTGCTCACCAACATCATTCCGAAGAAATGTCTGTGAGACTTTCATAAAACAACACAACACACATTTTTCTGACCTCAAATGAAATTAAATTTAAAATTAAATTAAATATAAATTCTAAAGTGTTCTAGATTTTTCTTTCTGTAGAATATCAATATTATAACTATGGTTTTACTCAGTTTTGCATTAACTGTGTACTTGATAATTTTTGTCAGTAATTTGTGGATAACGCAGCTGGTTGCACTGTCAGTAACTAAGTTATATTAAGCTTTTATGTAGTAAGAAAACAGTGTAATTGTTTGTTGTCCTTAATAAAGAGAAAAAAAATATCGATTTTAAATTTAAAAACGCAACAGCTCGCAACCAAAAAACAAGGAGACTGCTGAAGGTAAGCTTCTCACAATGTTGCTGTTACTGTTACTTTTTCTACGAAATCACTCCCACAAATTGTATCACACTGTTACGACCTACTTCCGTCACATGTTACGCTACTTCCGTTACATTTCTACGAAATCACTCCCACAAATTGTATTTGTAAAATGCGAGCGGAAAGATGTTACACATCAAAAATACATTAAACTTTCGCTTACACAGGTCCATTTAGTTTTTATTTTACAAGGTAATTATTTTTCTTAATGGCACCATGTTCGACACTTCAAGCCCAGTGTTTGACACAGTTTTCGTCGCCAAAAAATAATATAGAATTTCATTGACATCTTACTGGATGGATGACAGCTCAGCACCAGGGGCCCGACCGCCTAACCGATCGCTTGACGACAAGATGACGTCATAAACCACACAGGAAGTCAAAGCGATCGGTTAGGCGGTCGGGCCCCAGGTTGCCTGTATTCAGTTATCGCTAAGCCCCTACACTGTGGAGTGACCGGCCGCCAGTCGCTTTTAAAATAGCCCAACTGTCGCTGTCCGGCTACCGGTCGCTTTTTCCCTTCCGTCTTTATGCTTCGACAGTTACGTGAATACTATGCCGATTGCGCTCTAATTTATACAGAATGTAGTTAGTAGAACAAGAATGGGAATATCACTTGCGTCTCAAAAAAACCTTTTTCCTGATATATTGATTTTTGTTTTTCAGTTGTCAAGGCAAAGGTGCGCGCTTTGCACATGCGTTGTGTTTTGTTTTATTTTAGTGTTTTGATTTGTGTTGTGCTGTGATATAATCATGAAAGTAGTGTATGAGGTAGTAAATAAAGTAAATATTTTTGAAATAAAGGCTTTTATTTAAAAATATCACATTTTTTTTGGTAAATAAATTGGAAAAACTGCTCCACCTTCAAATTTCAAATGTATTTTTAATCTAGTGAGGGTAAAACTGTAAATATTTGTAGATAAGTTTTTAGCTTAGTTAATAACGATCCCTACAACATAAGTTTTACATCTATACAATTCATCATTCTTAAGATATAGTAATTTCAATGACGCGCGGCGTCACGCGGCATTTTCTCCGAAAAGCGCTCGACAGTTGTTCGTTTTCTTGTAGTGACCTTAGCCACTACAAGAGCTGACTTACCACAAATCAGTTATTGACGCTCATTTCTAATGGTAACAGGTAAACAATGTCGATCAGTGGATCCGATCCTGTCAAACTCCACGTACCTACTTAACTTTTAATTTTACATCATCCTTACATCAGCTCATTTTATGTTACCACTGCTCGGGCACGAGCCTTCGCTATGGATGGATAGGTAGAACGGACCGTAAACCACCACGCGCGCCCAGTGCAGATTGGTTATTGTTAACGACTACTAATGCAGCCGGGACCAACGGCTTTACGTGCCTTCCGAATTACGGAGAAGCTCGAGATGAAACATTTTTGGTCACCCATCCGATGACCGGCCTTTGCGAAAGTTGCTTAACCTCGGTACTCGCAGACCGGGCGCGTTAACCACTGCGCCATCGAGCTCCTCACTTATACTTTTACAAGCCGCCATTACTGGTACTACTAATAACTATATACTTATAAAAACAAAGTCATAGTCATTATCTAATAGCGGATTCTATATTGATTACAATACACGTTATCGGGATGTAGTGATTGCCGGGATGTCCAGCAACTAGCAAACAGAAACACGCATACAATTTGCAATTATGAATAACAATTGCCACAAATTCTGCCAAACTGTATAAATTTTGGCTATTTAGGGAGATAGGTACCTACTGTGTTTGATCTGATTAACTCCAATGTTTGAACTGGATCGATGACCACTTAACTTGGCTGTTATGCATTAATAGGCGAACAAATTAATTTGTCATAATATAACTGAGCTCTAGCTCTAGCGAGCTATAGCGATAAAGGCGGATACAAGTTAAGAAATGATCGGTGGGTGACCAAATTCAGCCCTTCCGTGTTTCGGAAGCACGTTAAGCCAATTGGGTACCGGTTGTTTTTGTATGATAGGAAGCAGTTTGTAAAACTTACAAACCCGCATTGACCAGCGTAGTCTTTTAAGACTCAATCTCCCTTAATGCTTTTGTTCATGTCGGAAGAATTTAACCCAGCAGTGGGCTGTTTACAAGCTGATGATGATTGCGGGTAGCAACAGCTGACTGACACATATTTCTTATTTGTTCATAATATAGTGTGGATTGTTGATTTTTTCTGCAGATTATAAATCTGCATTAGGTCATAGAAAAACGATTGTGGATATTTTATTTAAGCAAAATCGAGGTCCTGATTTCTTAAAAAAAATGCTGTCTCATTTTTTTGTAATAAAGTCAGATAAGGACAGCGTCACTTCAAGCTAGGTTTAGTTATTTAAGCTAATACTTAATTACTTCGCTGTCCAAAAAGGATACCATTAGAAAAACCAATTGTTATGTATCACGTGCTAAGATCACGTGTGACTCACGGGACAGCGGAGTTCTTCAGAATATAGTAGTTACCTAGATGTGCTTCACCTTATTATATTTTGTTACATACAGCTTGCTATATTTTTAAAGCTGTTACATATGTGGCGAGGTCCAGTGATCTATTCTTGTTATTTATTTAAACCCGGCACCTCTGTGTCTTAGTCCAGTTGTCTCACCTCCTTGTTCAAGCAAAGATTACAACTTTTCATTCATCATCGTTTCAAAAAGCAGGCCGGCAAGTCGTGTTTACAACAATTATGGAATAGCAGTGTGGGAATGTTTATTTACACACCGAAATGCTTAAAGCAACATCTATCGACTCGCACTTTGGTGAAGCTTCCATGTTTCTTTGTATATCGGAAGCCAGAAAAATTTTGTAGCTCGCTATTTATTCTTCAGAACTTTTTTACAGTTCGATATACCTACCACGGTATGGTTCGATTGGTGGAATCACAGATAAAATGGTTTGAATTGAATAGTTGCTAATTACTCTTGGCCATATCATTTCTATTTCATGACTATTTTATTTACGAGTTTAACTAAGTAAATAAGCACTTTATAATGTGATGACACCATAAAGTACTGGAGCCTGATATATTTCTTATGTTTAAAATATTATACCTTTATTCATTAAAAACGTTTCACACGATAAAATTGAATAACCTCAAAACGTTAGTGATATCATTCGTAGAGCTAATGAAATCCTACTCATAGGCACTTTGAGAGTCATATAATCGAAAACTATTCCAATCCAACCAATTCCATCTTCCTAACTGCAAACCGGCTATCTAAACTCTATAAAAATTCTATCAAATATCCTGGTCGTTATCGGGTTTCGCTAGTTATTGGTAATGTTCCCGTGTGCCATTGCAATGTTGACCTCAGAATATTGGTAACCAATCTGTGTTAAAAGTTTACCAGTTTGAAAAAATGTAAATGATTTCATACTTTTTGAATACTATTTGGCTAGACAAATTGGTACTATACATTTATGCTTAAATTCGCCGTTTTTCAAAAGATTTTCACTACTACTTACATGCTTTAGGACACTTGTAACAAGTTGATTAATAAACAATTTCCTCAATTTTTATTTTATTTTATACAGATAAAATAATAAATAAATAAATCATATATATTGTTCTGATCCCAAGGTAAGTAGCGAAAGCACTCGTTTTATGGAAATCAGAAACAACGACGGTACCACAACCACCCAGACCCGACTCAATATCGAAAAGTTTGTTTTCGACATTGAATTGGGAATCGAACCCGGGACTACAGAATTATCACCGCCCAAATTCCGGCATGCAAGCCACTCGCTTACGGCGATCGTGCTTGTTATATAAAAACATGAATACATGGTGCATTGGTTAGAACTATTGGTACTCTAAAATGTTTCAATCTTCAAGGCATACGTAAGTTTACGATTGTGCATAAATAAACTTATCAATTTTTTAAATCAATTAGGTAAAATTTTCAAAAGCTAGACTTTAGGTATATTACTGTTATAACAAACTGTACAAATAATAATAAAATAAGTCTGTCGAATATCCTCCCAGTATTAAGTTTAATGGCCGTAAGAATAAAGCCACTTTACAAAGTATTGCAGCCGTCAGGATCACACCTTTTTTCTCCATTTTGCGCTCCGTCATTGTGCGAATGTCAGCTACGAAGACACCCACTTTCAGGTGGCTTCCGAGGCTTCGATTATCCGTTTACAAAAGTCCCGAGCTCAATTCTCACCAAACTTGTTTAATTAAAGTTTTCGAACTCTTTTTCCCTTTAGGCGAGGGAGTAATCCCTTCTAAGGGATTGGGAAAGCAATAGAGATTCTTCCACATTAGGCTAATAAAAAGTACTACTGTGTGTTAATGTTGATAAATAGTTGTACAAATATTTAACATGTGATTTAACATCTATTTCATTTTCTTTACATATATATTTAGCATGCACAGTGCTTTATTTGCTATTTTCAGTTTTGCTTTTTTTTATACATATGATGACTTGTCCTGACTGACTGACTCATCATCGCTGAGTCTAAACCGCTGAAGCTAATTAGATAAAATTTGGACTGTAGGTTAATTGAGTGACGTAACCAGCCACTAAGAAAGGATTTTACGGAAATCATACTCTAAGGGGGTTTGTATGTAAATGTATGTATGAAATAAAAGTTTGTATGAAAATGCGTCAGTTTTGAAGTTAAATGAAAATTGGTATTTGGGTTCTTGAAAAAAATTAAAGAATTACTTGTCTTCGAAAATTTGTTTATTTTTTCTTTAAATGAGTAAAAAAGGAAAAAAGGTTTTTTGGGGAAATCGTTATTTTTTAAGTCATAACTATGAAAATGAATATTTTAATCGATTTAAGATTTTTCAACAAAAATAAAGAATGACGTGTTTTAGCATTTTTCGAAAAAACTCCCCTAGAGAGGTGAAATAGGGGTAGAAAATTTGTATGGAATTCTGTCAATCCCTAAATTTCGGTATTTGGCCTGGTTAGAAATTACGAAGAGTTTCAGGATTTTTGGAAAACGATCTCTTAAATAGGGGATGACGATTTGTACAGGAGGTTTCAGAACGGACCAAAATTAGTTATACAGAGTGATCTTTATTACGCGGTTATGTGTTACACTTTTTACTAATTCTAGCTGGCATGGATGGGCTTTTTAATGATACAAAATGAAAAACTTAATATTGAAATGACGTAATATGTTTAGTTGTCTAACCCTTATGATATTTACCATTAATAAGTTTGGCTTTTATTACGAACAAACACAAGTCATGTAGTCCACGTGAGCAAAGCCGCGAACAAAAAGCTAGTAATTATAAAATATATAAATTCGCAACAACATAATTGTAACTACACAACTAACGATTAATAATACGTCTTAAGCGTTTTTGGTATCATGGTCTCGTGTTTTCTTTGTGGGACTGACCGCGGGCTGCCTTAAAGCAAGAAATGCTAACTAAACAAGTTGGCCATGTGCAGGTACGTAGTAAACGATGACCAATTCCAAAACCCTGATTAGGTCTGGCCTCTGCTTCATAATTATCAAATCAAATGCTAGCAGTAAGTTCTAATCACCGACTCACAGTCAAAGATTTATTATCAGAAATTTTGTTATCACTTTGCTCTATTTCAAAATACGTACCGTAAGCAACGGTTTCTAAATACTTAAATATTTTTTTTAATTAGATTTTTTATTTTGTAGTCTAAATAAATGTTTTTTTAAATTAGATTTTTTATTTTGTAGTATTCACGAAATAAGAAAATTATAATTTATGCTGTGTGTGCGATTTTCAATCTTTCCAAACCGTTACCATGCAAAGTTCCCACAATTCTCTGACGAGTCAACAACAAACTGTGTCCGCAAACGTAGGCCGAAGTTTTTGTACTCAGTATTTGCTTTCGGGACTCCGGCCGAAGTTCCAATATGGCGGAAAGTATTTCTGCATTCGCATGTTCGTTGTTAGAACATCCGGGAATAAGTTTTACTGCGATCTGATTGTAGACTACGCCTAAGGGATCTGATTGGTGAGCACACTTATGGTTAGAACTGTCTGACGGTTTGAGGTTACCAATTGTTGATCTGGCCGTCTGCCTGATTGTCTGATGTGGCCGTCCACTTTATTCATGTCATCATCATCAACATCATCATCATCATCATCATCATCTCAGCCAAAAGACGTCCACTGCTGGACAAAGGCCTCCCCCAAGGATCTCCACAACGACCGGTTTCGTGCTGCTCGCATCCAGCGGCTTCCCGCGACCTTCACCAGATCGTCGGTCCACTTTGTTGGAGGCCTGCCCACACTGCGCTTTCCAGTACGCGGTCGCCACTCCAGGACTATCCCGCCCCAGCGGCCATCAGTCCTGCGAGTATGTATTATTATTTTTATTATTCATGTAACTTTCACAAAAAGTTTTTGATGGTTTTGGATCCGTAGATGTAAAACGCATGGCCAATTAAGTTATTTACGTGAAGTTATATCAGGAAGCCATGCATATACTTACAGATCATTAGTGTATGCATTTAAAATAGGCCCAAAATAGGTTTATATTGCTAGTGTTCGAGAAATCGATAACTTAAGTTAGATAATCTACATAATATTAAGGTGCAGATATTTAGTGTTTATTCCAAAAAAATAAAATGGAAATCACCTTATTTACGTTATTTAATGAGTTTGGAGCCAGTTCCGAGAATATCCGCTCTAGGTCAATGAATTCCTGTACGATGTTTATTAAATTCGACAGTGTAATAAAAGACGGGTGACCTACATTGTTAGATAGTGCATCAAGTATAACTGAACCAAATATAAAACTCCTTTCCAATACTCTTCAACCATCGACTTCTTGCTTCGACTCCAATTATTTTTGATCCGTACATAACGATACTGCATTAGAAGTAAAACCCTCACCAGTATTGTCACAAATTAGTTGAGTTAACCCAAATCTCTTCGGGCAAATTCGACCAACATCTTTATATCAGGCCCACTAAAAGCCTAAACAGAGACAATCCGCTCTACGCACGCAGTAAAAAGGCGATGGATACGTAAGCTCCACTATTAAACAAGCCGTCGTCGCCGGGGATACTATTTTCGTTCCCAAGTTAAGATAAAGTGGCTCCTCAGGGATGACGATTTCGTTTGACTTCTTTTGCAACGGTACAGTTTCACTGGAATTGGCTTCATGTTTATACCGAGTTGGTATTTGATTAGCCAATTGTATGTGTAATTCGTTTTCAATTACTTCTTTTCATTGAAGATTACTTTCTTTTCTTTCGTAATCATATTGTTATTGTTAAAGCTATTTGACACAACACGATTTAAATTACCCCACTATTAAGCAGAATTTCGATTACAGGGTAGTTGACTGCAATAATTTTATTATGCTTTATTTTTTATTTAATTTTATTAAGGAAACATACAGCTTTATGTCATACATATAAACAACTAAAAATATAACAGTAAAATGTTTGATTCAACTTTAAAGTTTCAAAGTGAACAATCATACCCACACATACACACACTGTTTCTTTCTCTCTCTCTTATACACACACGTGTATGGTGAATTAATTTATTTGTGGTTTACAATGTACGTTATTTATTCAAGGTTTACACTTATACTATGACTCAATAAATAAATAAATGATTCCCACACTCACACCAATTATCTAGCCCCAAGAAAAGCTTTAAGAAACTCGATAAATGGTTAACTAGACATCAGATAAACATAATTAATATACTTAAATACATACTTATTATAAATTGGAAACACCCAGACCCGAAACAATTTAGAAAAACAGGTATTTCTAAATTGATCCGACCGAGGATCGAACCCGGGACCTTAGAGTTGGCGACACCATGAAAACTGGTGTGCAAGCCACTCGACCAAGGAGGTATCTGACTATTGTAGTTATTCACGTTATATTTGAATGTGTATACTTATTTGGCACCAAGTCACGATTTTTTACATATTGTTTTCTAAAGTTTACGCGAACACTACACATTGAAATGAAACAACTTTTACGGATCTACTCGCGTTTATTTTACACATTACTTATTTAATGTTAATCCTGACGTTTCAACCCTTTGCAGGGTCCGTGGTCACAGGGAGACTGAGGTGTTGGTTGTCTCATAATTAGTTGGTAGCTTGTATACCCTCATTTAAATCAGGTGCGTTCCGTTTTACGCAGAAAGAGATTACAGTATCTTTTGGTCTGGCAGTATGGTGTCGGGGCTGGGATTTAATATTTTGTATGATGGTATCCCAGGCTGGTGGTAGATTTCAACCATCTTCTCTATTAAAATTAGGATCTTTTTTAATTTCAATAGCCTCGCGTATCATCCTAGGGATGAATCGTTGTTCTCTAGCGAGTATTTGTGGTTTATCAAATCTGATGTAATGGTTGGGCCCCTCTAGGGAATGTTCGCATACTGCAGGCTTATTTTCGCGCCTATGCTTGACGTCGGCTATATGTTCTTTAACGCGGGTTCCTACACTTCTCTTTGTTTGCCCGGTGTAAGAGAGCCCACAGTCGCAGTCCAGTTTGTACACGCCTGCATTTTAAATGGGTATGTTGCACTTGACAGGTCGTAAAAATTGGTTGATCTTCTTCGGCGGCTTGACGTAAGTGTTGATTGAAGCTCGCTTTAAGATATGTCCAATCTTGTCAGTGACACCTTTCATATATGGAAGTACAGCAGGTTGGTGCTCGACTGTGGTTGGTTTATTGCGTTTTCTGTGACAAATCCGTGGTACTTCCAGTTTATTATCCTTTAGTACGTGCTTGACATGCAGAAGTTCAGCAGCCAGGTGTTGGGTGTCACAGATGCCGCGTGCTCTCTGAAACAAAGATTTCCCTACAGTAGCCAACTGTCTAGGATGGTGGTGAGAATCACCATTGAGGTACCTATCTGTATGGGTTACTTTAACATACACAGTGTGACTCAAACTATGGTCCGGATTCCTGATGATTAAAATATCCAAGAAAGCTAGCTTACTATCTGCCTCTAACTCCATTGTGAATTGTATTTTTGGATGTATGGAGTGAGATGATCTAGAAAAGCAGATACTTTATCAGTTGGTAGGGTAGTCATCATCATCATCATCATCAGCTCATTTTTATGTCCCCACTGCTGGGGCACGAGCCTTCCTTAAGCATGGATAGGGAGGACGGGCCATAAACCACCACGCGGGCCCAGTGCGGATTGGTGGTTGTTAACGACTGCTAATGCAGCCGGGACCAACAGCTTTACGTGCCTTCCGAAGCACGGAGGAGCTCGAGATGATACATTTTTGGTCACCCATCCGATGACCGGCCATTGCGAAAGTTGCTTAACCTCAGCACTCGCAGACCGGGCGCGTTAACCGCTGCGCCATCGAGCTCCTCGGTAGGATAGTGAAAGTGTTAAATCCCAGCCCCGATACCATACTGCCAGACCAAAAGATACTGTAAGCTCTTTCTGCGTAAAACGGAACGCACCTGATTAAATTTAAATGAGGGTATACAAGCTACCAACTAATTATGAGACAACCAACACCTCAGTCTCCCTGTGACCACGGACCCTGCAAAGGGTTCGAAACGTCAGGATAAACATTAAATAAGTAATGTGTAAAATAAACGCGAGTAGATCCGTAAAAGTTGTTTCTATTTTTTACATTTGCCCCACCTCCCTTTTCTTTACGTATTGTTTTGAAACCCTCAGATATAATAGGGTTTTAATATAAAAACTTCAACTGTAGTAGTACATTTGTACGAACCATACCATTTATATCCATCCCTATCAAACCGATAGCATCAAAGGACTTGGTTTTCAGTCAAGCAGTGTCTACCTATGTTTCTATCTATTATGTCAACTTGAATAGTCAATGTATAAATAGCCTTTATATTGTGAGTATTAGGATGTATCGAAACTAAACCTACAAGATGGTTGACATTTTAATGTTTAATAATAACGCTTTTGAAATGCGATTACACTTCAGAGAAGTTCAAAATACAAAAGACACGCTAAATTAATCTGCTTACGCAATTGATCGAAGGCTTACACAAGACAAATTTAAAGTCATTAGCCATAGTAAGTAAATAGTCTATATAACTGTTCCACTGCTGGGCAGAGACCTTCAACATTGAAATCAAGTCATCACTACAAATGATGGTTATTGGTTTAATCAACACGCTTGCCAAATGCGCCAATTTGTTTATGCCCATCATCATCATCATCTCAAAAAAACGTCCCAGCGGTGGAAAGTTTATGGGATGATGATAACAATGATTATAGTGCGAGAAGAAATAAAACCTTATCCCTTCTTAAGCTCTCTGGCAATGCCCACATCATGCAAATGACAATGTAATACTTAGAAACCTTTAAAGCTTATAAAGAATAATTCATCACATTATAATTTGGATTGTACTCGTAATAGCAAATGGGATATTTTCAAATCTATACCGTTATAACTTACGTGCCTGCCCAATGACCCACCTGAGGCCTGTATGTCATAATATACGATTATTGCTTAGTACAATCACAAAATATGGTGCCTGCAGAAGGTAAGCTTCAAACGAACTCCCTCGAGCAACGCACACATAGACAAGCTCTCACAGACACAAAATCTCGCAACAGCTGCGCTTTTTTTTATATTAGAAGGAGGCAAACGAGCAGGCTTGATACATAAATTAGTTATTTTTTACCTTTGGAAAAAAAGGCAACGGCGAAGACCTATATATACACACATCCCTATAAATTCTACTAGATTACTGAGAGGTGCATTTTCTACATTTTTCTCGGATTTAAGAGAACACGATGGCAAGTTTTTCAAGCAAGTAGTCATTTTGACGATTTACTTTTGTCACGCGATAGTCCGTGCCAGCGCGTGCGATCAGTGTGACTGTGTAACGCACACTGGACACAGAGACTCCTCGTCAGCGCGCGGTTGAGACGCGCCGACTAACCGCGTTTGAATTGTAATCAGCGTGGGTGGTAAGCGCGGGTAGTATTCACTATAGAACCACAATACACATAATATATAGTAGTTCGACTTCATACTAAGCGCCCGAATCGACGCACGCACACACAGGCGTCGTTTACACGGCCTCTAAGCTATTTTGGAGATGGCAAAACTCCGCAGTGCCACGCCGCGCGCCGGCGAGACTGGTCGAGTGCTCTGTCAGTTGTGTCACGTCGTCGCGTCGCTCTGCTCGCGCGCTGTCCGCCCGCCCGCCTTTTTTTAATAACGGGGTTATAATTGCGGCGTCACGACAATATTATACAAACTGCTGTGATTACGGATGCCTAAACACAACTGTGATAATACCAACAATGTAGTTTTTTGAACTTCCTGCTGAAACACTTTTCTGTTACAAACTTATTAATAATGTAATTAATGAATAAATATGTTATTAAATGTTATTATGTACATTATTTTTTATTCCTGAACCTAAAACTCCACACATAGGTACTTACAATACAAATCTACACACGCCTGCTTTATTTTTGTAGGCGCCAACCCTAGCGCTCCGCCTAGCCGTAGGTATTTAACTCAAGAATATGGCCCAGTTAAACTACTGTATATTATCTGCACTGTGATAGAACGGTACAAGGCAACACCTAGCTCGTGGCCTGCGTCGCTTACCCGCGCGGGCGCGGGCGTCAGCGTGACTCTGAAACCAGCCTTGGACTAGTTCAAGGTCCGAAATTCAGTGTCCGTCAGAGAGTCTATGTGTGCGTTGATCGATCGCGGTACATATCAAGCATACCTTCTGCATTCTCTTTATTTTATGGTAAAATTCACCATATCTGTAAAATGAGAACAAACCGTGTAAGCGCAAGCAATATTTTTGTCGTGAGCTTACTTTCTATTGCAATTTTGTTCAGAAAAGAATTTTCGGGGAAATGTGAACAGAAATAATAATTGAAGTCGTTAGTTAAGATTTGCGTAATGATATCAAAACTCAAGCTTTGATTTATGATTTCAAATAACTTATTTCTTAATAAGTTATTATAATATAGTAGTTATAACCTCTTGGTTATAAACAATAAAAAATAGGTTTCATTTTAGCCTTTAAACTTTAAACGAATTTAAAATAGATTTTTTGTGGAATGGTCTTTCATATTATATTTCTTTGTCTCTAGGAGAAGTTTCTGTACTACAAAATAAGCCCCTTTATTACAGCACTGTAAAAATAGCTCTACTTTTTTGAAATAAAAGGAAATGTTTATTGGTACCTATCATATACACAAAACCTAAATCCACAAATCTATGTAAGCCTCTTATTATTTCACGATAACAAGTATTCCAAATAAGACTTTAAATTTTATAACAGTGTCACGTTTAAGTCAAGATTCCACGTGATGTTTGATTAATAAGACAGACAGGCGAAAATTGTGACCCACTAAAAACATATTGAGCAATATTGAGCATGGCGTGACTTGAATCAATGAATATTTCATTACGTCATTCCCCAAGTTCTAATGTCTTTTTAAATTTTAATTTATAATTCTTGTTTGCCATTTGCCGTGTCAACATGGCGTGTAAATGTACTGCTGACTTGTTTACTTATGACGATGCCATATCGTCGGATGTTATTTTAATTTTAAATGGGTTTTTTTCAATTATGTAACGAATTTTATTATATTTTCCCCTTATTCCTTATTTGTAGAACACTGTGTTTGTATATTTGCTTCCCTACCTACCAAGCATGCGCAAATTTATGAATTTTTATCTTATGTCTATAACCGACGTAGACAATGACCTGTGTCTGTGCCTATTTAATAATTTCAAAACGTATACAATACAACCTGGCATCTTTACCAATGCCGCATATTTTATAAGTGTACATAAATAAAACGCAATAATCGTAAATATGTTTGTCCAAGTATTGATTTGCACAAAAAAATTAAGTGATCAAATACAGAGATCTTTATTTTCCTGGAAGAAGTCTGTATTTCCCTACACAAAAAAGTTTTGAAAATTTGTATGGTGTTTATAAATGTATAAACGTGCTTAAGATATGCTTTTATTTAAAAAAAATACAGTTATAGAAAAGCTTACTTGCTCAGGTTGCGCGTATGGTTATCGCAACTAAGCCGCAACCCTAACGTAAAATGCCGCAGCAGCTTACGCTGAGGTAGGTAACCTAGTTGGCCTCACACTATTGTTCCTTTTTTTCTTAATATTGTTGTATAGTTTTTAGGTTGTCTTTTGATTCCCCAATTTATGTTTTTTTTGACATGTTCTTATTTTGTTTTTTATTTGTCTTGTTTGTGAGGCCAATAAAAGTTTTTTCTTTGTTCTTTCTTACTAAAAATATTGCTCGTCCCTTCTTCATTTAGTTATTTTTTTTTTAGTAAAAGTTTTATCTATATTTGCTTGATTTAAAATGTGTATTGAAAAGATAGCCGTATTTCATGACCGTAGGCTATCAACATTTTCATGTTCTTTACACGTGAAACAACAAATGCATTTTAATCGACACTTTAAAGTCGAGCCACGTCATACGGAATTGCTTTGTTCAGTAAATTCCTTTTGATGAATAACATTAAATTTGATTTCACTATTTGTTAACGACGAAATGGACATACCAACTTTTGAAGAACTTTTTAGACCAGTAAACCTTAATTATCGAATTCTTGGAATAAACAATGGGATTCATTTCAGATTTTATGGCATTTTATTGCTTTTTATTCCGGTTGGATTTGAAGATTTAGGCTATATTGCGATCAACATGTCAAATGAAAATTTTGTCACAATAATGGGACTTTTGCCGATCATCTGCTACTGGTTTTTATCTTTACTAAAAATTTTAATAATTACAATTAACGGTTCAAAAATACATGAGCTTAGAAAAAGTGTTAACATTTTGTATTCTGATATTGTAAATAATCTGGAAAAAAGACATATTGTTCGCCGCAATGTAGTCACCGTAAAACTAATAACAGAGTGTTTGTGCGTCCTAAATCTTGTACTCGCGTGCTTCTATAATTTCTCTACTCTTGTAATAATTCCTTATTACTATATAACAACTAAAAAAGTAGTATTTAGTTTGCCTTACCCTGTTGCTGTGCCATTCTCGACAGAAGCTTGGATACCGTGGTTTATAGTATATATGCATTCAATATCATGCGGTACCTTAATTCCCTTTAAACCATTTTCAAATTCAACTATTTATAGGATTTTAAATTTGTATTTTTTTTTACAGGTTTCATTGCTGTTTTATTCATGATAACCGTTGATTCGTTGTATTTCATTTTATGCACTCATATTTGCATCAACTTTAATATTATCAGCAACGAAATTCGGAATTTAAATATCAATAACACTAGCAACATCATTAATTGCGTGCAGTATCATCAACTTGTTATCAGGTAACTTTCCAGAGAGTTGTCGAATATTTAATTACTTTGTCTAAACTAATTTTGGATTGACTTAATACATAGTTTTATTTAATTGTGTATTTGTTTTTACGACTTTCTGTACATACTTACAATAGTTACAAAGATTATTAGTATATACAAGAGCGCTGCTTATATCAGTCTGAAATATCTTACAGCAGGCTCGCAAAAAAACATTATAAATAGTGATAAAATTAATGTGTTCTTCCTGTGTTGACATAAATAAACTTGCATAAATAATAGGTTGGAGAAAAAATTTCTCCGCATAAAAAAAAAAAAATCAAAACACTTTTTGATATAGTTTATTTACATTTAACTAAATTATGAAGGTGCCATTTTGTTCGATAACTTTTTGCCACCTTGTAGGTAGGGACATGATTCTATTGCTATAGAAATTTTGGGGCTTTGGCAGTCCTCTCGTGATTTTAACCTGACACTGCCTAAAGAATTCTGAAGAGACCGAAACAGGTGGAAATCTGAAGGTGCAAGGTCAGAACTATAATACGGCGGATGCATTAACACCTCCCAGCCAAACTCTCTTAATTTTGGCTGAGTGGCTAAAAATGTGTGAGGCCTAGCGTTATCATGATGAAAAACCATACCCCTTCTGTTGATTAATTCCGGCCGCTTTCTCTCTACTTCTTGCTTTAATCTCATCAGTTGTTCGCAGTAGAGTTCAGAATCGATGGTCCTGCCTGGTGGTAACAGCTCATAATGAATAATGCCCTTCCAATGCCATGCCAATCCCACCACACACAGCATCACCTTGTTGCGAGTCAACCCGGGTTTCGCCACAGTCTGTGAAGCCTGACCGGCCTTTGACTACGACCTTTTTCGCACGTTCTTGTCGTATGTGATCCACTTTTCATCACCAGTTATCAGCTACTCCAAAAATGGTTCGGTTACATTACCTCGTAAGAAAGAATCACAAATGAGTACACGGTTCATTAGGTTTCTTTCAGTGAGCTCGTGAGGTACCCAAATATCGAGCTTTTTGTGTATCCTGTTTTTTCAAATGCGCCAAAACTATTTTGTGGGTAAATTCCCAGTTCTGCAGCTACGTCGTTACTTTGATTATAGACGTCGTAACTACTGATATGCCGATCTTGCTCAACTTTTTCAAAAATGGCATCCATTTTATTCCTAATAGGGCGACCAGAGCAACGTGCATCTTTGACATCAAAATGTCCGGATTGAAAACGATTAAACCAAAGTGCTACTCTCATAGACACTGCACTAGGTCCATAAACATCGCAATTTTTTTTCGCGGCTTGCATTGCATTTTTAAATTTTTTGTAGTAAAATTTTAAAATGTATCGAATAACTTCAATAGATTCACTCATCTTGACAGTAAGAAAAACAAATGAAAATCACACATTTTCCTAATTTGAATTAGAAATTATCTTCTGTAAAACTTAAACTTTTAATGACACCAGAACCAGCCAGATACAAATAGTATAGCCAAAGAGATTTTATTACAAGTTCATACATACTACTCGTACGAGTATATGCGAAAATACTTTTTCCACAACCTAATATTAACATAATAACCATAACTCACATATTCACATATAATTGCATAAACAAAAGGGAATTACAAAAGGCATTATAACTTATATTGGTAATTACAAAATCTATAGTTCTATGCAAATTGATTAATATAGTAAGATAATATTATAATATTATTAAGTAGCATAGTGTGTTTCATTAATGAGCTTATGTTTATGTAAAATTTAATTCTGTATTTTCTGTACTATTAAAACTGTTGAAAAATTGTTGAAATATAAATAAAAATAAATAAATAAATACTAAATACATAGGTGATGACAATTATTGTCTTTGTGTTTCAGATTATCCGAAGATTTAGATGAAATATTTATGTTACCAAATTTCTTCACCATGCTACTGGGGTCATTGCAGATTTGTCCACTTGCGATGTGCATAACAGTAATTTCAATATTTGTTATTTTTAAAGCTCTTTACTGCATCCTTTCCCTCCTTTTATTCATGCTAGGTATCTTGGGGTAATGTGCTGCTTATTTATGACCTAGAAGTCTATTCTCCATAACGCAGTCTTTGCTAACAATGAGGATCAATCACATAATAGCAAATCTGATTTTTACTATATACATTGTATGCGCAATCAACTACTAAGCATTTTATTCTTAAAATTATTGAAATCCGTCAAGAAATGATGAAGTTATTAATGTTTTACTGAACGGAAATAGCAGAAACGCGCGCGCCTGCTTGCCTTCTCACGATGACGTCACAGTACACAAGTCGTGCGGACTCGTGCGACCGTATGTACGGGTCAAATCTTGCAAGGAAGATTTGGATCACTTCCCGAGGATCGATCGAGTTGAAACTTTGTATATCTACGTAACTTCAATTCAATAATATGGCATCATGGAACTGATCTGATGATGCAGTCGGAAGGTGTCATAGGAACTCAACTTAAAGAATTTTATTTAACTCATAAGAAATTCACATTTCACTTACTGAGCTAACTAGGAACTCTGCAATGAAACAAGATAACCCCGCCGTGTTTGTGCTTATTTTATTTGTCTTGATAAAATAGGTTGGCACCACACAAGGATAGCCTTGTGTGGTGCCCAAGATCTGATGATGAAACTGAAAGGAGGTCAGAGGAACTCCTAGACTGTAGGTACCTACATGTTAAAAAGTTAAAAGTGAAGTGAATAGTTTTTAAAACAAGCTTTTATTTAAATTTTAACCGCTTCTGTGGTCTAGTGGCTAAGCCACCGGTGTTACGCCCAGAGGTCCCGGGTTCAATTCCCAGCGGGAGGTACTTCTTTGTGTACCTACTCGCTTTGGTTGATGGTAGGGCTTGTTAAGTTCGCCTAGCCTTTAGTTTTTTAAATAAGTTCTAAGATGAGTATTTTTTTGCAGACATATTAATAGTACCTACTTACCTAAAGTAAAAAAAAATGATTTGTTTTGTTTTATATTTTGATATGTTTCATGTTTTGTGTTTGTGTTTTAAGTGGTTTTTTATTTATTGATTTATTATAATCATATAAGCGTGTTAGCTGAATATTTTCTAATAAATAAAATTAATAGTCCTATCCTCTGCGCAAAATTTCATCTAAATCTGTTCGCCGGTTCCGCGTGATTGAGTAACAAACAAATAATAAACATTTAACCGCCTCTGTGGTCTAGTGGCTAAGCCTCCGGACTTAGACCCAATGTCCCGGGTTCGATTCCTAGCGGCGCGTTCTTGAGTTATTTGGTGGTTGGGCTTGTTAAGTCCGCCTGACTAGCTACAACCATCTTATCTAATACCGGCGCCATAACAACAATGTTAAAAGCATTCTTGTTTTCCGACAGTTTAGAAATCCTTTTGGGTCTTTTGGAACACAAAAAAACAATTTGTCCGGCGTAGCAAAGCAACACTTGTATTTTCGCATCGTGGCACAATACAATATTTCTAAGACGACATTGTAGTGTACTACGTACGAGTCAACGCGCTGCAAGCAACTGTGGTAGAAAGCGCGGGTAGATCCCACTTTATCCATTGATGGATAATCTGAGACTGTTTGTCCCACTATATCCATTGCGACTTATCTCAATACAGAAACTGCATACTGGCCATGTCTAGCTGTCCCGGCGGACTTCATATCGCTTTAACAGTTTCTATGAAAACATAACAAACAAATCGTAATTCTATTTATTTATTATTAAGCATTTTTTTCTAGTAATAAATAAATTACTCAGGGCAGGGATAATGTAGCATTATGCCTAATGGTGAATGAGTTTTTAAAATCGGTTCAATAGTTTTTGAGTTTATTCGTTGCAAACATACAAAAATACAGTGGCGGGCGGCAAGTGGCAACTGCCGAGCGACTGGCTGATGACGTCATCAGTGAATCGTGTATATTGGTGTGCGTTTTTGAGAATGCAGCACGAAAATCGCTCTAACTTCGTCATTTTTGGTCCAATTTCAATATTTTTTTCACTAAAATAATTGGTTTTGATGTGACTGTAATTCTACATATTTAACTAAAATTTTCATTGATCCTCAAATGCCTCGTTCATAGATTTCAAGACACACAGCGAGCTTTGAAGAGAGCTATGCTCAGAGTCTCTAGCGATAGGAACCGAAATGAAGAGATTCGACGGAGAACTAAAACCACCGACATAGCAGAAAAATTTAGCGAGCTGAAGTGGCAATGTGCGGGGCATATTAAAATTTGTCGTAGAGCCGATGGCCGTTGGGGCAGACGTGTTCTCGAATAGAGACCACGGTCAAAGCGTCGTGTGGGCCGGCCACCCACCCGCTCGATGGACCGCGACGACCTGAAGAAGGTGGCGGGAAGTGGTTAGATGCGAAAGGCGGAGGACCGAGTGTGGTGGCAATCCATTGGAAAGGCCTGTGTTCAGCAGTGGACTTTTGCAGGCTGAGGATGATGATGATGATGATGATGATGGTCAAAGGCTGATATTATACTATACTGCACTAGGCATTACTCGAGTCCATAAACGTAGTATTTATTGTTCTTGTTGATGTCTTTATGCCAACATCAACCTGCACTTACACACACCTACACATACATATACATGACATGAAGCGCAAATTAAATATATTTCATTTTATTTCATTTCATTTCATTTCATTTCATTACACATTTCGAATACATACAATAAATACACACACACCCCCGCTCACACACACCCCCGCTCACACACACCCCCTCTCTCACACACACCCTCACACCCTCGCGCGCTGTGTGTATTTATTTTATTGTTTTTCAACCATACCAAATAAATTTTGACATGAAGAACGTGGCTTCTGTTCTATGAATTTATTTTCTTACAAAAGCCAAGACAACAATTTTATTTTCATTATCATACGTGCAATACAACTGGTCCAGTATCACGTTAGTTGTCTGGTTTTGTATATATGCCATGTTCTAATGATTTGACTGTTGTTTCTTATTTTAGTAGTTTTATATAAACTGGAGATTTTGCCCGGACAACAGTTAGATTGTAGATTCATAGTAATTGTGGTTTTATATTTTTCTTCATGAGTCTATTGTTTATTACAGGTGGGAGAATGGTCTGATATACCAGGATATTTGCTATTTATGGCATCTGTATTATTACAAATATTAGTGATGAGCTTCTTCGGAGAAAACCTTTTGTCAGAGGTATTAAAATAAATCTCTCATATTTTATTTTTTTATTACTAACAAAGTAATTGACCCCAGGACCTGCGGATATCAGGCAGATGGATTTGTCATTTTGCCTTCAACGCGTTTCCTTTTATAGACTGGCTGAAACCTTTGGAAATATTAGTATTTATATAGGTGCCTCTGCTATTGTGACTCTTTCTATATAAGCTAAATCCTTTTTGAATCCATTGGTCCTGGCTATTGTCGTAACAAACAAGTTAACACTTGAGCATTATGATGATTTCTATAAAATAATATGTAGCTGTCATAACAGTCAGTGAAAACTCACCAATGTGTTTTCTGTCAGTGGCAATGTCAACTGTGTCTGTTTTTCAAATAGGACAACAAATAATTTTAATACTAACAAAAAACCCAGTCATGGCAGACACTGATTTTAAAAAACTGATTAGCCATTGAAAATATTTAAATAAAAACATTGTATGGTAGGTACTTATACATTTATTAACTAGTTACTATAAAAATAATATGTAACATGTTAAATACGTATTTGTAATGATTTATAATTTATTTAGAGTGCTGAAGTCAGCGAGGCAGCTTACCATTGTGCCTGGCCTGACATGGATGTAAAAAACAGGAAATTAATTTTATTAATTTTAATCAGGTAAACCTAATACAGGGTGGCGCAAAAGTACTGGCACTATAGAAATCACTTATATTTTTTTTATATGACATCTCCTGTGATTTTGATATTTCAACTTTCGTAGTAAATAAATGTAAAATTCATTAAAAATAATAATGGACCGTTTTACTCCCCAAGAACGTGGAATAATCGTGTCAATGTTTTTACGGAATAATTAATCTGTGATAAAAACACAACGTGAATTTCGTCGACGATTCTGCAAGATCACCCGATCTGACCTGTCCCAACTTCTTTCTTTGGGGCTATTTGAAATCTGTGGTTTATGTGAATAAGCTAAAGACTCAAGACTAAAAGAAAACATTCATCAAGAAATAAGGAACACATCGCAGGAAGTGTTACGGCAAGTTATGGTAAATGTCATAAATAGGGCTTAAATGTGCATCAACTCTGGAGGTCACCATTTAAGAGACATCATCTTCAAATCGTAATGCGATGAAATTTCATGGCCTAAATATACATATATGAAAAACTAATTCTAGTTTTCTAATTTAGAAAAGATATTGTAGCTGAACCAAATAGGGGCATTACTTTTGCGCCACCCAGTACTTACATTTTGGTTTGACCAATTTGTGCAGCGGTTTTGATATTTGAAAAAAAAAACCTTCCACAGGTCACAAAAGCCCCAACAACTGACAACCTACATGTTTTCTAAGATTAGCCGCAGGTGTTTTAGAAGAGTAAGGGATAAATATTTCTACTTTATTTTCTATATTTTTGTGTGTTTTTCTATGTGATTAGCTTAACGCAAAGCACACAGTTTTTTAAACAATTCTTTCTTATATCTATATACTATACGTATATATACGTGAAGAAAAAACTATGTACAAGGTTTTATGCAAATTGCGCATAAGGAACCTAGGTACTTATGTTTAGAGATTAGGCATAGTTAAAGTACATAATATGGAGAAGGAGTGCAGACAAACAAAATTTATGTATAGGTAAGGTGCTAAATTACATTGTATAGAAACATTGTATATTTTGTGAAATACGCTCGAATTTCAACCTCGGGCGTCCACTGCCACTAGTTATCAAAAATGCGAAAGCGAAGCAAAAGTCCTTCCGCTACGTCAAAACTGAGCAACGGATCGACGTGATTTTTCACACATATCATATTAATTTAATGTTTTGAAGTGTATCGCCATAACAACAATGATTAGATAAGTAGCATTGTTGTCTTTTACAGCTAATGATAGGGTAGTTGAGGATTTCGGGTGAAGTGCACTTCCACCGTCACTCTTATAAATGAAATGAAAGATACTGTTTATTTAACCCACTTACTCCTACTGTGTCTTTAACGACACACCAACTTTAAAAAAATATAAAAGTTTATGTGGGTACTTTGTTCTTTTTTTTGTGTTGGATCTGACAGTCAAGATTATACATGGTTATTGTGAAGTAATAACTGTGAGTTACATTTAATATATTTTGTTTGTAATAAGTTTGAATTTTGTGATTATTGCAATGAGTAAATCAAGGTGAGTTGAGATAATATTTTATCGCGATTTGTATTTGTGTAAGAACAGATTATCAATATTTTATTCCTATATTGTAAGAAAATAAAAAAACAAATTATTATTTTATAATATTTCATATGGTATTTGCCTTTTACTTTAGGTGTTCCGTAAAAGACACGGTAAGAGAATGTACTACTATCTAACTATACTACTATTCAATATTAGAACATTTTCCAACTGCGTCTTTTTATTATTTAAAAAAAACTGAAAATAATAATTATTATTTTTATTGCATATTTCTTTAATATTATGTATTTCTTACAAGAATTTTGAAATCCCGCTGTCGTTGATTAAAATTTTTGAAGAGTTGGAGTTGGAGTTGGAGCAAAATGATAAAAACGAGGTTCCCGATTCTATAACTGACATGCCGCCAGAAAACTGTAGCGTGGAAGTTACAGATGAAGACTCTGGAGATGAAGACTATGTGTTGCTCCAAAATCAACCTGGGTCCCATCTCAGAGCACCTGCTGAAATTCAACGTGAAGATTCTTCTGATGCTAGTGAGGATGACTGTTTATCTTTAGACAGCTATCTAAAAGGTCAAAATATTGGTATATATAGGACTAGTGTCCGTGGGAAAAGGTGGTTCTTCTCACTAATGAGTCATTGCCTTGATATGGCCACTTATGATGCCTGGCAGTTATACAAGATAAAATAATGGTGGGCAGTTGGATCATTTGAAATTTTGGAGGAATGTCGCTATGTGTTCTTGAAATAAACAAGAAAGCTGAGAGTCATAGGGATGAAGAGCAATGGCTCTTCATCCTTGTAATGACAAAGTAGAGCCACAGCAATGCAGTATACTCATAATGGTCATCTGATAAACTATAGAGAGGCTCGCCTGCGTTGTGGTGTCTGTCATAATAGTGCAAATGTTTATTGTATGAAATGCAATGTAACATTGCATCCGAAAACATGTTTTGAAGCATCATATGCATCATCATATGCAGAAAATAACCATATGTGTATAAAAATACCTAAATGAAACATTTTATTGAGATTCATGTGTTTTATTGTCGTTTTGTCAATTTATTAAGGAGCCGTAATAAATCTGACCAATAAGCTATCATAGTAGCATATTCTCCTACTGTGTCGTTTAAGACACGGCATTTTCCGGCTTTTCTCCAAATGGAATATTTTTTAAATTATTTTTTATAGATTATTTATCATCAATTTAAAAAGTATATGAAATTTCAAACCAATCTTACAAAAAAAGTTAATTCAGGAGTAAGTGGGTTAATAAAGTAAAGTAATTGCAATAATTATACTTTTTAATTCAAAGTATAAATCAATTTAAATATCGCCCTAATGTATTTATTATTTTTTCAGGTATTAAGCACTTCGTGGTCCTACTTTTCAATTCTTAGAAACGTTTACAAATCAGAGGGAAACCGTGATAAGTAATTAATTGATGTAAGAACAGTCTTTTAATATAAGTATATACTTATATCCAAATGTAATTAAATATTATATTTTTCTTATTTATTAATGGAAACGAACGTCATCTCGCACAGGCCATGCCAATATTATATTAAAAATTAAATAACAAATATAATTATAATTATCTACTTTTTATTATATTTTGCTACGCTCTTAACCTGAGGATGGTCCGTGGCATGGGTTACGTTTGTTTCAATATTTATGAGTAATCAGGTGGTATTTAAAAAACTCGTCATGGAGTAAAAGTTTAATTTCCTGCGGTTTCTTGTCTTGAAATAAAATTTTGCACCCTGTGTTTATCGGTTAGCCATAAGTTACTAATAAAGACGATCGCGACGCTTAAAAAGATATGCATTTATATGAGAAATAAAGTTAAGTCAGTGGTACAACTATGTTACCTGTTAGGTCCAATTTTTAATTTAATATATTTAATAGTTACCCAGCTTACAATTGAAAGCTTACAAAAAGTTTCTCATGAATAAAATAGTTTTATTTAAACATATGCCGAAATAGCGGAAACCCTTTACTCGCAAACATGTTGTTTCTTAATTTAAATGATTCTATTAAGATTTTTTGTGATAAGATAACTCACAATATCAAAATATAACAATTAGGTTTATGCCAAACTTTATTGATTTTTCGCTTATGTATTCCTTGTATTCGCAATTACACAAGAACCCCCTATTTGTTTCAAGTGAGAAAGTATCCCAAGTATTGCTCATACCTTGCTGCCGATAAACTGTACTACAGTTTGGCAGAATGTTAGGTTAAACATGATTTGTAAAATTTCTAACAAAGGAAAATGAAAAACTTTACAGTATCAAATCTTACTAAATTAATTAAGAAGTTCCTCGTGTTGTTTGATCAAGGGGACAGACATGCGAAAATTGTGAATGAGGCCCACTGAAATATTTATATTTTTTATATGTTTGACATGGCGGGACTTGAACTAATTAATATTTCATACGTCATTTCTCAAGTTTGAATGTAATTTTAGTTATTAATTAAACATTCTTGTTTACCAGTTGACGTGTTAAAAATGGTAGTCGACTTGTTTACGTAAGGCGATACGATTGATGGATGGTTCCAGGTGGCTTACCAGGAATTATGAAGTTTGACTTGGAAATTGCATTAATTAAACAGAAAAGTTAGCATAAAAATCACGTCACGTTCAAGTAATTTTTTTTGGTAGGTAGTAACTTTCCATCAATATGTAATGTTGCCATCATAGGTATTTCATTTTTAAATCGATAAGGTTAGATCGATCGTCTTTAATTTTGTTTTGTTTAATGTTCACATTCTTTTTTTTATTTTTTTATCATTCTGATAACAGACAGAAGTTCTAATTGAGACCCGTGCCGTGTATTTTCACCAAAATCACATGTCTACAAAATGAATTGCTATATCGCTCACTAATTAAATAAAATCTATTTAAGGTATCAATATACTACAAGGGCGGGCAGTATTAAAATAAAAGTGTCAAGTTTCTCAGGCATCGACTATTATACACAAAAAACTATTTCCTCTCTTCCTCATCTTACGTAGAAAAACGTGACCTGACGTCCAAGATTAGACAACCAATGGTTATGTTAAGATAATTCAAGTCAATGAGTTGGATGGTTAAGGCCACTAAAAATACACTTAATTTTTTTATTGGAATTTTAATAGTATTACAAAAAAAATATGGTATCGATAAAATTGTGTAAAGGTCGAGTTCCTTATACTTAGGAACATTTTAGCAGACAAGTTAGATATTAATAATATAGATCTGATAAAAAAGATAAATCAACTCCGAAAAACTGACTTCCGTTGGTCTAAAAATCCGTAATAATCCGTAATAAATATAATTATGTAGATATTATTTATGAATTTCATTTTGTTAAGGCACAAAGTCTCAAAAAGTGGGTAATTGGGCAATCGCCTTTAATAAATTTTATCTAATGTCTTTAACCGACTGACATCCATACACATTGACCTGTGTATGTGCTTATTTAAATAAATGCTTATATTTAAAAAAAATACTATAATTCGCACTTAAAGTAAAACTAACTTAAAGATATTTGCTTCTTTCTCAATATAACAGCAACTATCGAGTTTATTGCCGGCTCGTTAGAAGACTGTATTCCGGACAACTATTAAAAAAAAATTCAAGCTTACAAGAAAATAAACTTTTTGAACTCTTTCTTTTTCATTTCCTCTTGATGTTTTTCTAAATAAAAGGTTATTTTATTATTTATTCAATGGCACTTAAAGTACTGAAGAAAAGATTCTAAGACTAAACTTCGACAGACACTACATTGACGGACGGAACTGCGACCAGCCTTAGCTTTGCCATTGCAAAGTCATGTAACAAGCAATCAATTAATAGGAACATTTCGATTCTGGCGCTTCGCCGGCTACTGCATGCTACTGCGGCACGCTCGCTTCGCACGCTCAGCTCGCGCGGGTGGTTCATGTAACACCTAACGCACGTCACTTCGCTCCGGACAATCTCCCTTTTATTCCCTTTAGTTTCATCCTGTCGAAGCTAAGGCTAGTCGCATTTCCGTCAATCGTAATTCAGTCTTACACTAGAAGAAAATGAACGTTTCATTTAGTTATATATTTTCAATTACAGTTTTGTTTGTATTTGCTTGATTAAAAATTTGTGACGTATCGAAAAGATAGCCGGTAATTCATGGAAGTAGCTACCAATATTTTCATGTTCATTACACGTGGAACGTTGAATGCATTTTAATTGTCACTTTATTGTCGCTCCGCTTCATACGAAATTGCTTTATTCAGCAATTTCCTTTCGACGTGGTAGGAACAACATGAAATTTTATTGCACTGGTTGTTAACGGCAAAATGGACATACCAACCTTTGAAGAACTTTTCAGACCAGTAAACCTTAATTATCGAATTCTTGGAATAATCGATGGGATTAATATCAGATTTTACGGCATCTTATTGATTTTTTTTCCGATTTTATTTGAAGAATTAGGTTTCCTCGCGATCAACATGTCAAAGGACAATTTGATCTCAATTATGGGACTTTTACCGTGCGCATGTTACTCCTTTTTATCTTTTCTAAAAATCTTAATAATTGTTATTAACAGATCAAAAATACATGATCTTAAAAAAAGTGTTAACATTTTATATATTGATATTGTAAAAAATCTGGGAAAGAGACATATTGTTCGCCGCAGTGTAGTCACCGTAAAACTACTAACAGAGTGTTTGTGCGTCCTAAATTTTATACTCGCGTGCTTCTATAATTTCTCTAGTCTTGTTTTAATTCCATATACCTATATTACAACTAAGAAAGTAGTATTTAGTTTGCCTTACCCTGTTGCTGTGCCATTCTCAACAGAAGCTTGGATACCGTGGTTTATAGTATATTTTCATTCATCAATATGTGGTACCTTAATTCCCTTTAAACCATTCTTTAATTCAAATATTTAACTGTTTTTAAATTTATCAATTGTTTTACAGGTTTCATTGCTGTTTTATTCATGATGACTGTGGATTCATTGTATTTTATTTTATGCACTAATATATGCATCAATTTTAATATCATCAGCAACAAAGTTCGGAATTTAAATATCGATAACACTAGCAACATCATTGAGTGCGTGCAGTACCATCAATTTGTTATCAGGTAACTGTCCAGAGAGTTGTGGAATATTTTTACTTGGTGTATTTTTTTTTACTGTATTATTAATATTTAATTTAGCTTATGTGTAGTAATTAGCACTTTTAAAAAAATAAATTTGTTATTTACAAGTTTATGTACATACTTACAATAGTTAGAAATAAAGACTAACAGGTCAATTTAGTACAAGAGCTCTGCTTATTTTAATCTGAAATTTCTTACAGGCCCGCAAAAGGAGACATTACAATTAGTGGTAAAATTAATGTGTCTCTCCTGTACTCACTAAAATAAACTTATATAAATATTTATAATACAAATACTTACTAATAATTGCATAAACAAACGGTATTTATAAATGACATTATTACTTGTACATACTGGTTGTTAATATTGTTTTCTAAAGTTAACGCGAACAGTACACATTGAAAAGAAACAACTTTACGGATCTAAACGTCAGGATAAACATTAATTAAAAGTAATATTTAAAATAAACGCGAATAGATCCGTAAAAGTTGTTTCATTTCACTGGTTGTTAATGTGAAAATTAATGATTTTGATTTTAAGTTTCTTTGTTACTAACAAGATAATAATATGGATGTGTACTAGTGTGAAATGTACCTTATTATATATTTTTTTAAATCTATGCAAATTGATTAACATACTAAATAGCTGATAACATATATAGTGGTTTGATTATCTCTGTGTTTCAGGTTATCCGAAAATTTGGATGAAATATTTAGTGTACCAAATTTCTTCACCATGCTGCTGGGGTCATTGCAAATTTGTACGCTTGGGATTTGCATAACAGTAATTTTATTATTTATTATTTTCATTGCACAATACTGCATCTGTTCGCTCTTTTCATTCTTACTGCCCTGGGCTCATGTGAGGCCAACCCTTTATTTGGGTGTGCAGCTCATCTTTGATCTGGTAGTATTTTCTCCATGATGTGGTTTATTCACAATTTATTTTATTATTTATTTTATTTTTCTTTATTAGGGATAACAACAGCATTTTACAGTAGTAGTTGTATAAAGAGAATGTTACAAATTCGTAAGCCATTTATAGTTATCCACGGATACAAAGAACACACTTATTTGGATAACACTAACTTATAAAATTTATTCACAACGCAAATTGCTTAGGTATCTACTATGAATATACATACATAATATTAGATATAAATACAGATAAAACATATATATATATATATATATATATATATATATATATATATATATATATATATATTTATACAGAGTAGACTTACGAACCGATGGCATAATGACAATTCGTAAGAGCTATTTGTAACCTAAATTGAATAAATTATTTTGAATTTGAATTTGAAATTTGATTTATAGTTTATATTATATACATACTTATATATATATATATATATCACACAATACACATATTATACATCATTAGCTGACCGGCGGACTTCGTACCGCTTTGACAGTTTCCATGACGCTTAAGAACACCCGTATCCCATGATGGACCCCTAGCAGCGCCACCAACCGGGTCCAATTGTAAATCTAAACCACTCTCGAATCCACTTGAACACACACAGAAAATTTCATCCAAATCGGTCCAGCCGTTTATAAGCAGTTCAATAACATACACACGCACAGAAGATTTATAAACATATAGATATACAACATGTAACAGAAAGGTGTGGTAATAATGAAAAGATCTAAAGTGTATCCGATCTAGATATATATAAACATCTCATTAAGCATTTATCATTATCATCATCATCATCTCAGCAAAATGACGTCCACTGCTGATAAAGGCCTCCCCCAAGGATATGAGGGGTATTTGCCATAATCGCCACGCTTGGCACGCGGGTTGGCGATCGCAGTAAGTTGAGACTTAACCTCAGAGAGATGCTGCTGCCCATCCTCTGGAATGGTCCCTTAGTCGGCTTTTACGACACCCACGGGAAGAGATGGGGTGGTGCAATTCTTTATCCCCGACACCAGGGAAAGCATTTATAAATACTTATATTTATATTACATACATATATTATGCTTATAATAATAAAATCAAAAATATCTATTTTGTTAATTCAATAAATTTCAATAATGCAGCGTATTTCCAAAATAGACTTTCAATGTGGAGGAGGAGCTCGATGGCGCAGTGGTTAACACGCCCGGTCTGTGATTGATGAGGTTAACAACTTTCGCAAAGGCCGATCATCGGATGGGTGACCAAAAATTTATCCTCTCGAGCTTCTCCGTGCTTCGGAAGGCACGTTAACATCGTTGGGCCCGGCTGCATTAGTAGTCGTTAACAAACAACCAATCCGCATTGGGCCCGCGTGGTGGTTTATGGCCCGTTCTTCCTATCCATCCATAGGAAAGGTTCGTGCCCCAGCAGTGGGGACTTTATGAGCTGATGATGATGATGATGAGACTTACAATGATTGTAAAAAAAATTAAAACAAAAATTAAAACTGCATATTATCAACACATATTAGTCAAGGCCCAAAATTAATATTTTTTTTAAATTTTCTTTTTAATTTGTGTGGTGTTTGCGGGATTTGTTATTTGCATTGTCAAGCTAAGCGCTAAATAACTTTTATTTCTAACAATTTTAGCAAATTAATTAGTTATCCATTGATTAACGCTAACGAATTACTTAAGTATTTTTATTTGTAAGACTTTTGTGTATTTATGCTATTAACAACCTGCACGTATCACATTAGGTTGCTGTATGTTTTTATTGTTACTATTTTAGTAGTTCAAAATAAACTGGACATTTTACTCGGATAATAGCTAGATTGTAATTTTATATTAAGTACCTAATCATGGTCTGTTTTTTATTCATAAATGTATTGTTTATTTCAGGCGGGAGAATGGTCTGATATACCAGGTTATCTGCTATTTATGGCATCTGTATTATTACAATTATTAACTATGAGCGTCTTTGGAGAAAATATTTTGTCAGAGGTAATATAATAAATCTCTCATATTGTTTTTTTTTAATTCTGACATAGCTATATTATATCCAATGCTATACTGCTGCGCAATGGCCGCTCCATCATTGAAATCAAGGCATCGCTCACAGGTTGCCAAATGCCAGTTGATGATCACAAACCAGCTATACATTGAAAATTCCGAAACACAATTTGCCTGAGCCTGGACGCTGGGAGCCAAGTCCTGGGTTCAACCCAGGACTTGCGGATATCAGGCAAAGCGATTTGCTATTTGGCTTTCAAGGCTTTTCCTTTTTTAGACTGACTGAAACTCTTTGGAGAGATTATTTTTATTTTAAGAGTATTTTTATAGGCTGTTGTGCCCTTCCTAAATAAGCTAAATCCTTTTTGAATCCATTGATCCCGCACTGTAGTAATAAATAAGTCGTAAACACTTGACACTTGAGCTTGACGATGATTCAGTTTAGTTAGGTAAGTGAAAAATTCACCAATAACTTTTCGTGTCGGTGGCAGAAACGACTGGATCCGTTTTAAAAAAAATAATAATAATTTACCATACTTGATTGTAAATAACAAAAAACCTAGTTATGGCAGACACTGACATTAAAAAACTAGGTATTGGAAATATTTTTATAAAAATATAAGTAAATGTACTTGTAATTTTATTAATTTTTAACCAATAACTGGAGATTTAAAGTATTTTATTTTTTATTTAGAGTGCTAAAGTCAGCGAGGCAGCTTACCATTGTGCCTGGCTTGACATGGATGTAAAGCACAGGAAATTAATTTTATTTATTTTAATCAGGTAACAACACTTAAATATTTAATATTGGTAATGTAAATATGCAGTTTCAATATTAAAATATTTTTATTACAGATCACAAAAGCCCCAAAAGCTGACAGCCTATTTGTTTGCTACAATTAGCCGCAGTAGTTTTAGAAAAGTAAGTAAAAATTAAAATTAAAAACAGAAATCAATTCAAATATCAACATCTATATTATCTTTTTCAGGTATTAAGCAATTCGTGGTCCTACTTTTCAATTCTTAGAACTGTTTACAAATCACAAGATAAGATAAGATAAGATAAGATAAGTTTTATTGCCATAAAATTGTGTAAATACATAGCAGGTGTTAAGCATATTATAATTGGGAACAAACAATTTACCCTAGTCGGGCATGCAATTTTTAGTAGGTAGGTACTCATGTTACATAGAAACAGCCACTACGCTGTTTTTGTACTGAAATATTCAGTCAAACTGTAGAACGCCTTATCAATAAGCCATCTCTTTAATTTTATTTTAAAAAAACCGTGTAAAGTAATTCAATTATGTATTTAAAGCTTTTTTTTCTACACGTATTTTTATTTATTTAGTGGCACTCTGAATACTTTAAGGATGGTCCATCACCTCAGTGTCCGTACACTGAGGTCATCTGTCAAAGCGTTAACCCCTTGACTGGTATAGCATTATATATTTTTCATTGGTTTTCGATGCTATTGCAACAACATAAGATTGAAATTATGATGGCATCTATATTAACACTACAAGTGAAAGAGTTAAAAGGAAGATCTCGAAGTGTTACTATTGTCACATCGTTATTTTACTTTCTACATACAGTAGAATATTGAGAAGAATACGTTAATTTTAAGCTAACTTTTAATTTCTCGGTAGCGTGCACTTGGAGAGGTCTATGTCCAGCAGTGGACTAATATGAAGCTGATGACGATGATGATGAAGCATGTTAAATTGATATTTTAAGTAAGTAGAGAAAAAGTCACCTCCTAATGGGGATGAACAGACAGGGGCAATATTGAGCACTGTCTTCTGGCAGCGTAGATAACATGTGAATAATGGAAGACCGCCAACTATTGATATTCCAAGAAAATGTTTAAGAGCGTTTACGCCGCATACTAGCGCCGCCAATGAAAAAAAAAACATATCTAGTAATTATACTAACTATTTCAATGAAGTAATTTAGCATTAGGACCTGTTTCACAATGTCTGATTAGGAGATACTTGACAGTTAAAGTGAAAGTTTTGTATGGACTATCTGTCAAGTAAACGCTAATGGGAACTTACTTGTAGATGGTGAAAGAGGCCCTTAGACTAACAAACTATTTAAATGAAATAATTTAGCATTTTTACGTCACCTGATGAACATCAGACATGTTATGGTTTAGTTAAATACGGCGTTATAGTTAAAAGTGACCGTTTTTAGTTTTCATTCAAATAGTTTGTTGAGCATAATTTGATTTTTTTTTTTTTTTTTTATGTAAAAAGGAGGCAAACGAGCAGGCGGGTCACCTGATGTTAAGCAATCACCGCCGCCCATGGACACCCGCAAAACCAAAGTAATCGCGGATGCGTTGCCGACCTTGAGGAAGGAGTTGGATCTTGAGGAGGGAGTAGGAATTGGGAGGGGGGAGGGGTGAGAGATGGGCCTCCGGTACAAAGACGTCGAGATTTTCTATCTCTAATTACTAGATATGTTTTTTTTTCATTGGGGGCGCTAGTGTGCGGCCTAAACGCTCTTAGGGGAGTCTATGGTCCAGCAGGGAGAGCATTTAGGTTAAAAAAAGGGTAACGTAAGTTGTAATGTTGTTTGAATAATAACTCAAAGGATATTTCATATGGATATTTTTAGATTGGTCACCCATCCGATGACACAACGTTAAGAAGTTGCCTAACATACAAGAGCAATCTGAACTTACAAACTGCTCCAGTATCTAACTATTACTGTCCGTTTTATGGAGTTGTTTATTAAAATATGTCTCTATACAAAATAGTTATTGAAGTAGGTTTTAAGCCATTGTCATTTTTTAACGAAAATATCTGTTCAACACATGAAGCTGTAGATATAAAGTTCAACATGACGTAGCCAGATATAGCAAATGCCATGAAAACTTTCTTAACACATCCTCTATTTTCAACTGGCGATAAGGCTAGAAGTTTTGATAGCCCGATCAAAATGTTTACGCCCACGGTTAAGGAACTGCACGGAATATTTTTACGTATATAACTTTTGTGATGGACGCATAAAACGTTTTACAAGCGCATTTAACAACGTCATGCGTCACAGTAATCCATTTGATTAGAGAATCTGGTGCATAATAATTGTTCTACACAGGATGTTTGGTAATCCATGTATAATCCCGAAATTGGCTGTGATATGGTTAATTCGGCATTAATAAAATGTCTGAAAATCACACTGAGGTAGTTTATTACAGAAAAATTGCAAAAAGGCAAACCTAGGTCCAGTTGATACATTGTTCTTGGTCGTCTACCTCATGGTTCATAACAAACAAAAATCAAAACTCTTCAGAGTTAAACAAAAATAATGTAATAAAATACTGAGGCCTGTTGTATCAAAGTTGGTCTATTAAGGAGCGCCCAAAGCATCGTGCTCGAGTTCCTACCGCGATCAGCTATTGTTATTCTATAGCCACCGTCATCTAGAGCTGCACTCTAGTTTTATACATAAGTTGGATTGGTGGGTCTTATCAGTGGAATTTGCATAATACCTACACGCCGGTGCCACTGATATTGCGCTGAGATTATCACGGTATAAGCCGACGTCTTTGCGGCCTCCAATGAGATCCGACAGTAGGGGTGTGCCTCAGTAAAAACCGGTAGTAAGATAGTTCGCAGATACTTAGGTTAGATAAAACACCTCGAATGAGGAGCCCGATGTGTTTAACGAGTGTTTAACGCTCCCAGTCTGCGATTGCTAAGGTTAAGCAACTTTCGCAAAAGTCAGTCATCGGATGGTGGACTAAAATTTTTCGTTTTACGTTGAAGGCACGTAAAGTGGTTGGTCCCGGCTGCATTAGCAGTCGTTTAAAACAACCAATTTGCACTGGGTCCGCGTGGTTTTTTATGACCCGTTCTACTTATCCATCCATAGCGAAGGCTCGTGCCTCAGCAGTGGGGTCTTAAAATGAGCAGGTGATAATAATGATGATGATGATGATAAAACACCAGTCGGTATTCTTTATTGAAAATGTTCTGTGGACCCTACGGTCCCTGCTGCGGATCATGCTGAGGACCTTGCTGCAGATCCTGCTGCGACCACTGCTACGGGAGCTGCTGAGAAAACTGCTGTGGACGAGGGTTCACAAGCTGCAAGACCTCATGCAATTCCTGCTGCGGTCCCCGCTGACAGGTCTCTTTTAAGGCGAGCAAATTACTAAGTAGGTACTTGAGTAAAGCAAAGTAGAGCTCAGTACCGGGTACGTGTTAATTAAATAATGATAATTTATTAATTAATCATTATCAAAATTTTAATTAATATTGAATTCTTTTGATAGGGATCTACTCGCATATTCATATTTTTCATGTCAGAACGAAAAAAATATGACTCTGTCTTTTATTAGTCGTACGGTGTTTGCGTAAAATTAAAAAAAAAACGAGCGAGGCTTACTACAGTAGTCGCTTATGATGTGTAACATTTGACATCTCACTTTAGTAATAAGCAATTTTAACATTAAATTTTGAAAAAAATGGATCAGATATTATTTGAAATGTTTTTATGAATAATTATTTTTAATGAAAATTGTATTTTATTTAATTGACACTGAGAGTAATGCAATACCGCGCAAGCGCGTGCCATTTGTTTGGACGAATAAGCATTCGTCAAATCAAATGGCGCGCGCTTGCGCGCTTCCCCGATTTCCTGTTACACATTTCCGTCCCATTTCACGAAATCACTCCCACAAATTGCAAGAAAGCGAGAGGAAAGATGTTACACATCAAAAAAACAATAAAACCATAATCTAAGGAACCTTTTACTTTAAACGCGTAGGATATGTACTAACTGTCAAATTTATTTTGTAAATTAAAATTTATAGTTAATAAGGATTTACATTATATGTATCTGTAACATTTCAATAAATCTTTGTAATGATATTTCATTATCACCATGCTCATTGTATGTCCCCACACCGGGGCATGAGCACGAGCCTTCCCTATGGATGGATAGGGAGAAAAGGCTTTAAACCACTTTGCGGGTATAGTTAGTATTAATAATTTAATCAATGCCGACAAAGAAATTTCGTTCAAAGGCCCGACGGCGCATCCCTACAACGTAGCAGTAGTACCATAAAATAGCTTCCGCTAGCATTAGGCACCTCGCCCCGCCGCTACGTGTCTTTCTATGAAATTGAATTTCTCTGAAAATTATACTGCACTGCGTGCTTACGAAGATTAGAAAGAAGCTTTATCAATGTCTTTTGAGCTGCGATGGTCATAAAGTCTATTAGCAGCTAGTCTTTTATGATCCAAGAATTTGTCAGGGTTTTTTTTATATCTTACGGGTAAGCTCAGTGTCTTCACTATACCTGATGATAAGTGATGATAAGGTGATGGAAGCGCACTTCACCTGGAATCCTCAACTACTGAGGCACTAGCTATCTTATCTCGAGCTGCCAGAGCACAACAATGCCACAAACATTGATGTTATGGCGACATGTAGATAAGATGGTGGTAGCTCGCCAGGTGGACAAACAAGCCCTGCCACCAACCGGAATCGAACTACCACAAGACCACATAGAGGCGATTAAAACTTGCAACTAACTGGTTGGTATAAGTATATCATATCGCGCTTAATTTTTTTATATCTGACGACGACCGACGGACGTTGCAAACGAGTTGCCCGTTGCCCGTGACGACGGCCAATGCATTTCGTTAAAAACGTCGGATTAACAATTAGTTAGCGATAATCCCTGTCAAATTCTTTATTATTAATGGAATGAAACGCAAATATTTTAAAAGTCTCTTTTTTAAAAGTATTATTTCATCATCATCATCATCATCTCAGCCAAAAGACGTCCACTGCTGGACAAAGACCTATAAAAGTATTATTTATTATTTATTTATTGAGGACAGGGCGCTATGGCGCTCATTAAGGAAGACCTATGTCTGCAGTGGACTAATATAGGCCGATGATGATGATGATGATGATGATGAATTGCTGTAATAAACTAAACTAAACTAAACTAAACTTTCATACACTCACACCAATTATCTAACCAAAGAGAAGCTTCGTTATGACGAGCTTTCGTTAAATGGTTACTAGACAACGGATAAACATACTTAAATATACTTAAATACATACTTACTATACATAGAAAACACCTAGACCCGAGACAATTTAGAAAAACAATAATTTCTAAATTGACCCGACCGGGGATCGAACCCGGGACTTCAGAGATAGCGACACCATGAAAACCGGTGTACAAACCACTCGACCAAGGAGGTCGTCATAAATATATAATACAGAATACGTGAATTCATAACCCGTTTTTTTATTGATGTATCAAAAATACGGATTTTAAGAAGAAGAATATAAGAATCTCACATGCCTCGATAAAAGCACGCGGGTACACACTGTAAAGCGGCCGGATAGCTAGAGGTCCTAAGGTCAATTCCCAAGTGGGGGCAAAGAGTTTTCTTACTTTCATATGCTTAGCTGGGGTTTGCATTCACCAACCTGCATTTGGCAAGCGTGGTGATTAGGTAAGTCAATATACCCGTCAATCACAGACCTATAGTGTTTGGTCTGTTGACGACCCGAGCAGTGGTATCTGCGAGTTGTGCTCTTAGTGCAACGAGAAGTGAGCAAGCTTACAGCTCCGGTAACCTATCTGGATATTAGGTAGTGGACTATACGTGTCCACGGGGCAACTAGCTCGAGACACTAGTCTTAAAAGTACCGGATGAAGGATGCGTACCGGCGTGTTCTGATCTGGCGTTATGACCTGACATAGATGGTCCCTTGTGCTTGCGTAAGGATGTCTGACACCTAATTTTATAACCGTAAGGTTGGTGGGGGGTGTCAATATAAACTTTAATGTAGTGTGTAGCAGAATGTGGTCTGTTGATCTATATATATAAAGATAAATTACTGTTGGTTTGCACTCAAACCACTCAAGCCACTGCTAAAACTCGAGTATGGCTGGACCGAATTGGCTAATTTTGATTTTAAAATATTTGTGGAAGTTCAGGGAAGGTTTAAACGGTGAGAAACATAAATAATATGTAACGGAAAATAGTAAAAACGATAATTTAATATTTCAATACAGAATGATTTGTTTGTTTTGTTGTCATGGAAACTGTCAAAGCGGTACGAAGTCCGCCGGGTCAGCTAGTTTAAAACAATTTCTTTTTATCACTTACTCTACCTTTTTTCACATACTACCTAACTTTTCAAACTTTATTACAATTTCTTTGTACAAACCAGTGGACCAATTCTAATGGAACTATACCACCTCTTTCTTAAGTCAGATGTTAAAGGATAGTTTTAAGATTCCACTCGACATAACTGTAGGCGTTCCAGCTAAGTCCGTGAAGTATTACTAGCCATATTTTAGTGGGAGATGGGATCTACGTCCATATGTTTGCTCACACGATTAAATCCGAGCAGTTATGCCTGGCTCATACCTTGCAACGCTGCATTTTTGTAATGTATTTCGTAGTTCACTGCTTAAATGTTGCATTAGTGCTTTTAAAGCTGCTTTAAAAATATGTGTTGCTTGTGTAAGAGGTTCTCGTGAGAATAAAATCTACTTTTGAAAAGTTCAGTTGGTTAGAGTTTGGGTTATTAAATATGATTACGTGTAGCCTACCATATCTATATTTTTACCTGAGACTTTTTCCAAATGCAAAATACACTGGTTTTTGGCGGGAAAGTGAAGAGTCATGACTGCGGTTTTGTTTTATTTTCTAAAATGTGTGATATGTTAAATATTAATGTGAAATAATTGTAGATTATTTACCGTTAAGTGTCCGTGAACGTGAATGAGTGATGCAAATAAAACAAAACAGTCAATCGTCACTTTTAAAATTCACTCAAAAAGAGCTACCACATCTTTACGAAGATACTCAAGGGAATGGGTGGTGTATCGTTTCTCACTTCTCGATAAATTATCATTCGTCATTATCATAATATTGACAAAATATATATATTATCTATTTATGTAACTTGTAAGAAAATTACTTTGACACTGGTTAAATATGCTAACCGCACGAAGCCATCAACTAAAAGAAAGATAAAAACACCCACTTTCCGGCCTGGGAATAGAACACAGTCGGTTGATTTTTCAATCGTCAGATAAAGTTTATTCCTCAGAGCATTATTTATAAGGTTTATTAAAAGTTATTGAATAATTTGACATATTGACAGATTCTTTTTAGAAAATATGTCACAATGACAATCTTATTCTTTAGATAACACAAACCACACACAGAACACAAAGATAAAACTTATCTGAGGATTGAAAAATAGGGCCTTTGTAAATATTATTTTTAATGTATACGTCAAAGCAGAGAAAACAATTTCCGGTTAGTTTCAAACAAAGAATCTTCTATTCATGTGCATAAGTAGATCTTTGTGTTATTCTTCCTATGCAAAATGAAATTGTTTGTTTGTCAAGTCAAGCTGTATACTTTATTTTAGTTTAATATTTTGTTTTACCGTTTAAGTACCGAAGCCAGATTCGTAAAATAATTACTTATTTCGATATAACTGCGTAATTACAGTTCCGAGTCAGGTGCGAGCGTTTCAATTTGTTTTCTAGGTGTATAGTTATTTTTAATACATCAATTAGTTGATGGCGAAGAAAACATTTCTAAAGACATGTATACACAATTTAAAGTGTTACTGACATCATTTTGAAGTGAAAACTTCTTTAGCGGCTTTGTATATACACTTTTTTTGTAATGGGTAAAAAATGTTAAATTCGCATCAGGACACGTGACCTGATCGAAAATTCGTAAGACGGATGGAGAGTAGACAGCCGGCGCGGCGTAGGAGAGGAAGTATCCCCCTCTCTTTCTACGGCGCGGCGAAAATGTATACCTGCTGTTTCGTTTAGGCGGCGCAGGGCGCTTGCGCGAATTTTCGTGTGTGTTTATGTTACACGCGCATCCATGGATGGTGTGTATTCGTAAAATTCGAAATTAAAATAATTTAATTAATTCAGTTTTCACTTCTGCCGGCACTCCCGGAGTGCAACCCGTCGTTTTTTTTTGTAAATAAGTAAAATAAACTTCTAAGATTTTTGACTTAAAGTTACATACGAGCAAGCTATTTATGCCGCTATTGAGTTTTGCTATGCAATAAAGCTTTTTTAACCAACTTCAAAAAAAGAAGGAGTTTCTAAATTCGGTTATATGTTTTTTTTTAAATGTTTGTTACCTCAGAACTCCGTCATTTATACACCGATTTGGAAAATTATTATTTCATTTGAAAGGTTATTATACTTCCAGATTGGTCCCATTTTTACCAAACTCCAGTTCTGATGATGGGATCCTTAAGGAATTGGGGGAACTCCAGGGAATTTGGGGAACTCCTCTTATTAATAGGTGTATTACTTCTAAAAGTCATTACCGGTTGCTAAAGTATATATTTTTAATAATAAATCCACTCGCCAAACAAATAAAATTATATTGTGTCTATATTTACGGCAGCTGACAGGTTAATAATGCCTATGTTACTAGGCTTTAGTAATAACAATGATTATTAAGTTTGTGTCTTTACCGCCCAATTTTTTTTTAATTTACTATCTTTTTTGTTCGCGGAATTGCCCTTTTGTTTCATTGTAGCTTTGAAGGAACTTGATTTTTTTTATGTTTGCTATATTTAGTTAGTGAAACAAAACACTTCTCTACAATTTTTACAGTGTTAAAATGAACAGATGCTAAGAAAATTAAAAAAAAATAGTATGAAAAATTATATTTTATAAAAAATCTTCATACAAAACGCCAATTTTATAGGTAAGGACCTAATATAAAATTGAATTAAATATTTATATAATATTTTGTGCTTACGTCAGCTTTCCCGGTAGCATAATGGTCAGTGCAGTGGGTCGGGTAGGCAGTTAATTTTTTCACTGTATTTTATAAATATTTAATTCAGCTTAAGTATTAGCAATTAGCACTTAAAAATAAAAAGTAAATACATTATTACCACGGCTAAGACTAATCCTGTTTTTTTAGAAGAAACGATGTTACATCAGATTTGGTAAGTCATCATAAGTCCGACTACTGTGAAAGATCTGACAACTGATTACCACTATCTTAGACCTAAATGCGTTTGCTACTACACCTTAAGGGAGTCTGTAATCAATCAATAAGATAATCGATAATTTAATTTAATATTTAAACCCGGAACAAAACTGCCGTCATATCTCGAAATCGCTTATTATCACTTTTATCGAACTATTGTATCGCTAAATTACAAAAAAAATAATATATATTTTTTTGACTGTAAATGTATACCTATATGGATTTTTGTTAATTAGTTTGTCCAATCTCGGCAGAACGGTTGTACAGATGTGCATACAGTTTTATACACAGGGCCTATACTAGGTTAATACATAAAATGCTTTATTTTACGAAGAATTATTTTAAAAGTTCGCGTAGTTTGTATTATGACAGTATATATGACAGACCGAAAGCGCAAAAGAAACCGCGATCGTAAGCTAAGAATAAATTTGCTATGTGGTTTACCAACTATTTGTTTCATTATTATCTAATCGCCTATAATATACACGTTCACGAGTTAACAGGGAAGTAAAAAATATAGATCAATACAATCATTATATCAAATTGTACATACCTATCATTCTTCAAACGTATTTGAAATCCACCATCCGCGACTATTTATAAAAATGCACACCCTCTTTTTTATAATAAATCTGACCAGCATAAAACTGGGTGTCCATATAAAAAAAAGCTTCTTTTTTATCGCAGCCTAAAGTTAAATAAAGATTCTAGTATATAAGTTAAGTATCTGGTAGTATAATAATATGTACCGTAAACCTTCCTTCACAATTTACTTTCAATATATGTAAGTAAAGGTATAGATAGGCCGAAACCAAAAGTTCATCATTAAAATTAATTACTTACAAAATGCAAAGGGAATTTAATGTTTATTTAATTTTCATTCCATCTTTTAGTGTATATTTCAGGAAAAGCTCCTTATACTCGTAGACTATTTCGCTTCCCGGAATTCCAGCTTACCTACCGAACAATAATATCAATATGTTGTGTGGTTATATGGATTCCGAATAACCCCTTTGCATTTAAATTTATAGGTATTTCGAAAACAATTAAAATAGGTACTTGAAAACAGCGTTGTATTTTTTTTACAAATAAATATTTCACAGTACCTATCTGTTTAAAATAGCGTTCAAAATAAAAATGTAATTTTTACATTACATATTATTTTTACATTACATTTTAGGGGTACGGATACGAATCCCACTCGTGGAATTTTTCTACACTTTGTCTTTTTTCAAAATGTAATTTTACTCAAAAGAAAGGCTGGTCAATAAGTAAAAATAGGTCAACCAATTTTATTTTGTCATTCGTCTGTTTTTAATTTTATTATCTTCGTTATACAAGTGTAGGCGAAGTAGACTGTCTTTTAATATTTTTTTAAATTAAAAAAAAACATTTAAACTATGATCATTATTAAAATAAATTTTATTAACAAAATTATCACTACATTATCACTGCATATTTTTTATGTTGTCTTTATGATATGATTGATGGCACTTTCTACGAGTACTGTGTCTAAATATTGAATTGCCAAAGACAACTAAATCATGGCAATAATCACGTTATCAATTAATATCAGACAATGTCCAGCAGTGAACTACTAAGGTATAATTGTGATGATTAAAATGATGATAGTGATGTTAATATCATCATCATTCATCATCGATGTTAATATAACATCTATATATTAATACGTGAAGCAAAAACTTTGTACCCCTTTTTTACACACGTAAATACGAGTATACTTTTTCAAAAATTTCAAAAATGGAAGAGTAGCGGCCGAAATCTGTCAATGCCAATACAAATTCACATTCTATCTTTTTAAATTTTTCATTGCTTAGGATACAACCCGTGCAGCCTTAATAAAAGTACGGTCGAATTTCGACCACTGGGCGACCACTAGTATAATATAAAACACCTTTAGCAGCCACTATATTAATTAATTCTTAACTATACTATTATTAAATAGGTAAAGTTTGTGACTTTGTTTGTTTGTTTGTTTGTTTGCGGAGGGTATTCTCTGAAACTACTGTGGTCCAATTTAAAAAAAATCTTCCACTGATAGAATATTACATTCCTTGCAAGGCAATTCTTTATTGAAAAAAAAATTAAAAATCTCAAATCCACGCGAACGAAGCCGTAAGCAAAGCGCTAGTTAAAAACATTCTGCTACAATGTGCACTCAACCTTATCGTCCATTTATTTCAATTAATTTAAAACCAGATTTTTGTGTGGTTTCATTACGAGACAGCCTTTAAAATGAATAACCACATATTTTGACAAATCAGGGCTATGCAAGAAAGGAAATGACTTAATATTTTTACACTAACATTAAATCAAAAAGCATATTACGAAACTATAATAAAAACTTAACAAGGTTCCGGAGTTGTGTTACTCTATGATTAACTTCTATCTAATTAATCTAAAATAATCTTTAGTCCTAATAAAACAAACAACAAAAACCAACGTATGAAAAGAATAAAAGCTTTAAACACATATTATTTATACTAAGTAGTTTTATACGGCCTAATAAACCATGAAGTGCTCTTTAATGAATACGTACGTGTTGTTAACCAGTAAAGCATTAGCGACTCCTTGTACATTAGAATTAAGTCGAAAATAGATCAAATCAAGGTACATTAGGTGTTGAAAACAACGTTTCACCATGAAACCGAATATGGTGAGAAAATGAAAGGCTTTTTCGACATTTCCTTTGTACTGTAAAAGGAATCTTTAATAAGATTCAGGCTCCCGTTTATTAACACGTCACAGTACTCTTGTCGTATTTGCCACCATAATTGGTGATGATTAATTTTAAATCTAATAAGTAGCTGTTTAGGGTTTCCAATCAAATATTATGTTATTTATAAGTAAATATTTTTTTTTTATAGAAATTTATGTTTTCACAGTTCATCATTAGTTATAATGCTTTATTTCAAATGTATAAGATAATTTGTTTGAAAAGTGAATTAATTAGTATAAATAGCAAAATAATATTTACTTTAAAAGTTGTAATGTTGATTGATTGATTAATAGATTGGTAAGTTGGCTGGAAGGATCTCTTTTAGAAATAAGTCGGTCTTTGCTCACCATTGTTTGTACGTTATTTTTTGTTTGCGTGTTTTGTAAAATAAGTAATATATATATATATACATATTTGATTTAAAATGTTAAAACGCAGATCCGAATGAGTTAGTATCAGTTGGTCTAAAACGCAGCAGGTCTATGTAGCAACTGGTCTAAAAAGCTACTGATCTATAACTGGTCTAAATCGCAACTGGTCTAAATTGCAACTTGTCTAAAACGCAACTGGTCTAAAACGCAACTGGTCTAATCAGCAAATGATCTAAAACGCAACTGGTCTAGTGGTCTGTAATATATATATAATATCTTCTTAAACCAAATAACGTTTTTATACTTTTATATACTTAAAACGTAATTAATGTTTTATATTATATTTTAAAAAAGGGTGCTGATCTTACAGGTAGGTATTTCATCTTTAAACCAAAAATATTCGATTAATTCGGTTTGACTGTTGGATCAACACTATATTTATGATCATATTATCCTGTTTAAAATGTTGTAGGTATGTTATATTATACTAGTAAAAATATTCTAATCAAATCAGAAAAAAATAATTTAAAGTAATTATTAAAGTCCATCAAATAAAGGTCTACCTAAAACGGTAAAACGGACTTCCCTGACCATTATCATCAAACACAAAAACAAAAGTAAAATATTGCTATCATATTTTGACAACCCTAAAGGAACTAATAAATAGTAATTGCCTTGTGTAGGCCGACCATTTCAGTTGCCGACGTGGCAGCAAAATTCAGTCACACAGCTAAAAGAGAAGAAAAAGGAATTCTAATTTAAAATGGATATTCCCCCCTTCGAGGATCTTGTAAAACAAATAAAGTTCTACTTATGGATAATAGGGATACCGTTCAATGACAAAAAAATCTATTTGAGATTTTATGCGCTCATTGTGACAATCGTGATTACTATAATAGAAGAGGGTGCATTTTTCGTCGCCAAGTATTCTCCACAAAATTTTTTAGAGTTGACACAACTGATCCCTTGCTTATTCGTTGGCATACTGTCGACCCTAAAGATTCTCGCTGTTGCCGGGAAAAGGGAGAAAATATTCAAACTCACCAAATCCCTTGAAGAAATCTATTCTAAAACTATCGAGAATCAAACGTCAAGAGATCTCATCAAGAGGAAAATTATAATAATTAAGATACTGTTGAGATACTATTTCATATTGAATGTGGTTTTGGTGTCAGTTTACAACTTCACGTTGCCGATAATTATGTTTTACACGTATTTCAAAACGAACACAGTGAATTTTAAATTGCCTTACGCTGTGGTGGTCCCGTTTTCGACTAATATGTGGCATACGTGGTTTTTTGTATTTTTCCACACGATATCGAGTGGTAAAAGTTTTATATTTACTTATAGCGTTTATAATTCCATAACTTATACTTATGCGATCGCATTTTTTTATTATTGTGGATTCATAAATTTCTATTGTACATTGGAGCTAAGTTTTTATCATTACAATCGAACGAGTTTACTTTTGAATCAAGTATAACATTAATCTGCTCCTATTCTTTAAACTTATCTTCTATATTCATAGCCATAGTCATAATTATTTATTGTATCATGTTGGTATGATAACCTACAGTATCTGGAAGTAGTCACATTACTAATGCCAATAAACTAAGGGCATCCTTTTAGCAGCTTCTTAATTCTCTAAATATGTGATCAATGTTACACTTGATTCTTGTATTTCTTGATTATCTTTAGCACGGCTCTGCAATGGTTATGTAAGTATATTATTAAGATTATTAAATATTTCAGGTTACATATGTGTTTTCTTCTTCACAACCGTGGACGCTATATATTATGTGCTGACTCTACATACTTGCAATAATTTTGCAATTATTTCCAATGAGATTAAACATTTAGATGCGACGAACACTCACATGCTAATTAAGCTTGTAAAGAAACATCAGGCTATATTAAAGTGAGTACTTTACCTGCTTAAGTACGGTCAGCATAGGAAGTCCTTCCTTTCAGTATTGAGACATAATAAATTTAATACAAGTTAACTTGCTTAAGTTAAATTCTGTAGCTGCTTTGTCAAAGTTATTTTTTTGTTACAGATTTAGTGAAGATCTGGAAGAGATATTCCGCATACCCAATTTGCTGAATGTTCTGATAGGTTCCCTAGAAATATGCGCCCTAGGTTTCAATTTGACAGTGAGTTTTGCAAATCTATCTTAACTACTGTTTATTTAGTACTGGTGTTAAAGCAATAAAGAGGCGACGCATTGGAAATTTATGTGACGGGGATCTTGATTTTTCCCAACAATTACAAAACATATGAAAGTGATATTTGATGACATGATTTTTCATTTAATTGACTTCATTTTGGTAGTTGCAGAAACTCGATTTGTCAACTTATATAACAGAAAAAAAAATATCAAAGTAACCTCTTTTAAAACATAGATTTGCATTTTACAGGCTAACCAAACCGATTTAAGCATCTTAATTTTCTTAGTAGATTAGTCTTAACACACACTTCTTCAATATTGTAGTTCATTTCTTTTAATAATTTATGTATGTACGAGATTTATTGTTTAGCAATGCATCGCCTTAAAGCAAAATACTATTCAAGAAGTTACTGACTGACTATTCACGAAAAATCGGATAATAGTAGTTTATGCAACTGTCATATAATGAAGGGTATTAAAACACGAGTGTGAGTTTATGAAACGAGCGCAGCGAGTTTCATAATAGTAACGAGTGTTTTAATACCCGTGTTATATGCAGTTGCATACACTACTTTATCTTCACTAATGCAATTAGTCAAACAACAAGAGTAAAAGCTGACAATAGTTTATTTATAATAATTGTTCAAATTTTGGATGGTACAATTTTGAAAGTTAATGTTAATTATTGATCCAGCAGCTGTAGCGGTCGCGGGGCAAGCAGTAAAGCTCGTAGACGGAGTTGGAATATTTATAATTACTTCATTCGTCTTGTTTTCTATACTGTTCAAGATCGTATTTGAGACTTGAATTTTATTCATTAAAGACTCATCAATGTAGCTTTCAGCCACAGTAGAAGACTTCCATCCCCCGTGTCTTTTCAGTGCGGTCAAATCACCACCGCTATCTATGAGAAGGGTCGCCGAGGTGCGCCGGAAGCAATGCCCCGTGTACAACGCTGGGTTAGGCAGATTCAAAAAACTTGCGATAGTTTTTCCCAGAGCACCAAATTTATTAATACCAGTTCTTTGATCGACGCACTTCCCCGATCTATAGCTCAAGAAAAAGGCAGGGTTTCGACAGGGGGTGGGTCGAAGTTCCATGTATTTTTTACATACGGCATAGCAGTTGCCCGTCACTACGAAAGAACGATCTATTTTCGTTTTTGTTTTCGAAACTTTCACCATGATTGTACTGTCGTCTATGTTAGAGACTTCATCGAACTGGATGTTGTATAGCTCTTGCCTTCGGCATGCCCCCATTATGCCGAAGATTAGTGCAACCTGTAACAATAAACGATATAATAAGCTTGAGGTACATAGCCAAGGCAAAAACTATGATTTATGAAGTAGTAAAGTGTAGGTACCTACTACCTAATTTATACACAAAGCGCTTAAACGGAGTGTCTAGATAACTTGCGTGTGTAGTACGTAAGTACTAGGTAGATTAAATAACAGAACTAAAATACACTTACCTTTTCAAAAAGATACAAAATATCTGGTGAATTCTTCAGGAACATCTTTATTTGACCTGATGTAAACGTCAAGGACTTTTTTTCCTTGTGTTCTTCTGAACTGCGTTTCAGGAACGCTATGACTTTTGAATACTTCGTGATATCAATATTGTTGTAGATACTCAGTGTGGACTTGAGCATAGAATATTTAGCCCACATAGAAGATGGCTTGAATTTGTCGGAGAGGTCTTTGAGATACACAAGAATGACATTTTCAGAAAATGATGTAGTTTTCTTTTCGATCTTTCATGCCAAAAAGTTATTATATTCTTTTTCATATAATTTTCTTGATTTTTCTGGCAAAAGATTGTGAGTTACTTTTGTTGCCAATTCTAGAATATTCGGAGGCGTATCGTCGCTGTCCATTTTTAACTTTTAATTTGTATTTTAAAAACAAAACACATTGCGAAACATTAAATTCACGCGTAGGTACGTGTATTGTCACAGTGAACTTGCCGCCATTAAAATCTAACCAATGAGAGCGCAGCTGCGCGCGCAGGGCCAATCAGGAGCGAGCGCGCGCTGTTCTTTTTTTATTTAATTGGCACAAGATCTTACCAAAGAGTTTTGTGTACCTATGTAAGTTTAGTAGTTTCGACGAAGTTTTCACGTATAACCCAACTGTTTTCAAAAGCCAGCCTAATATCAAAATTTTATACAACTTGTATGAGGATTTTGACATAAGGCATTAACAACAACATTAGTGTAGATAAAATAGTTTTCTTGCTTTTGAAACTGCATCATAATACTCGTATTGCAGATTAGCGAGTTATTTATTAGAGATTTATGTTCGATGGGCGATATTTAATAAACAAACTGTATGTAGTTGTGTTAACTGGACCGTCATGTCTAGTACACCTGTTTATAATCAAACTTATCTTGGACAAAAAAATATAATAAGCGGACTTTATTCGAAGGTCTTTTATCTATAATGTTTTAACTAAGTAAAACGCTGCTGTACGCTTACACTGGGCCCGATACTAGATGTATTCTCTCCTTTCCCCGACCAGCCAAGGGTAACTCCACGAGGGGAGGGGAGGAGAATTTGTAAATGATCAGGAAAGTATAGTAAATTTAAAAACAATTGAAAATTATTTACTTTGCTGTGATTAAACATTGATAAACTTTTAGTTTTATTTGTTTTTATCTTTGTTTGAACATTGATGTATGAATTTAAGCGAATGAGCAAAAACGTAGTTTGTTTAAGATAAATAATTCATGAATTACAATTAGTATCTACAGTAAAAGTTAATGTGTAGATAAAACTGGTTAATATTTTGTGCACCTGGATAAGGTAGATCCCGTCGGTTACCAAATTAATGAAAAATGTACTTACTTACTTACTCCATTGGCGCAGGGACCTTGCTTAGAGTCTTGGCCTCCGATACGAGGACTCGCCACTTTCCCCTGTCCATTACAGTCTTATGTCTGTTGACGGCTCCAATTAAATGAAAAATTTGGTTAACAAAATTTTTTCGAAACGTGCCCTTTTTTGAAAAACCACATATCAAGCATTTGACCAGCGTAATAGCACGGCGTAAGAGGTTGGGTTGGGGGAGACTGTGGTGGTGGGTTTTGGCTCCATTGATTTATGTTTTATTCTATTGATCTTGTGAGAAAGCTGAAAGTTTGATTATAGCTGATAATATATGTTTCATAAAAGATAAAATTTTACTAGAAAAATTTAAAGAATCTTCTGGGGCCTCGGTAGCTCAGCGGTCAGAGCATTGGACCGGTTATCCAAAGGTCGTGGGTTCGATTCCCAATCGAACATCCTGAGGCTGGTTGATTTTTTCTAGTAAAATTTTATCTTGTAACAATATTTGTGAAATTTTTTTCTTGAATTAAGCATTATAAAAAAAAATTAAATTAAGTATAAAGTTATAGTATGTTATTATATTTTGTTAGTTGAATGTTTTCATATCACTATGTCTAATAAAAACATATTAATTGTAACTTTACTTGTAAAATAGAAAAATTAAATGTGCCTTAAATGTTAATCTTTTGTTTCAGATGGGTAAATGGGCTCAAGTCCCCGGTTGTGTTCTGTTCTTTCTGTCTGTTGTACTGCAAATTTTATTAATGAGCATTTTTGGGGAAAATTTAATTCGAGAGGTAAATAAAGTGAACAAAACAATAATAGTAAAAGCTGATTCTACTATTACTGCGAGTATGTCGAATTACTGGAGTTTTCATCATCATCATCATCAGCTCATTTTATGTCCCCATTCCTGGGGCACGAGCCTTCCTTATGTATGGTTAGGGAGAACGGGCCATAATTTACCACGGGCCCAGTGCGGATTGGTTGTTAACTACTGCTTGGAACAACTGCTAGGCTCCGAAGCACGGAGGAGCTCGAGAAGATACATTTTTGGTCACCCATTCGATGACTGGCCTTTGCGAAAGTTGCTTATCCTCAGCACTCGCAGACCGGGCGCGTAAACCACTGCGACATCGATCTCCTCAACTATTAAGACTAATTAATTTAAAATATACCCAGTCACTTTTTTGTAGGTATATTTGTAAACGAGCGAACAAGTACACGAACCGATATGAGGAAATACTAAGGTCGACTGAATTGAAAAATATGTATGAACAGTAGACAAAATCAACGTTTCGTAGTCCCCTGATTCCTCTTCCATAACTGGACCGATTTAATCACTTTGTTCAATAAAAATTGTAGAAAGGCTTTGACTGTGTCCCTATGTTTTTCGTTTTTTTTCATAAATTGATTATTAAAAAGATATGAGACTTTAAAAACCTTAAAAATTGGCCAGACTTTCCGCTGTTTTTTCAAAGTTTGACGAGATTAGCAAAACATAGAGACACAACCAAAGCCTTTCTATAATTTTTAATAAAAAAAGTAATTAAATCGGTCCAGTTTTAGAAGGAGGAATCAGGGGACTACGAAACGTTGAGTTTGTCTACTTTTCATACATATTTTTCAATTCAGTCGACCTTAGTATTTCCTCTTAAATGAACAAGATATGTCGTGTTCTTTTTTAGAGCGGTAAAGTTGGTGATGCTGTGTTTCTCTGCAGATGGTATGACATGGATGCGAAATCTAAGAAATCTCTACTCATTATTATGACAAGGTAAAACATAGATGTGGTTTTTTTTCTGATACTTTTTGCTTTGACTACATTTTGCTGTCGTAAAGCCATAATTTTGTTTCCATGTCCTAGATCGCCTTGCTGTCATCCCTAATATTGCAAATCAATAAAAGTAATGAAGGAAGATATTTTCCGTATGTTAGATATCATGTTAGAATTATGCATGATAGTCTAAATCGTGACTGATCGTCAGAATGTGCGAGTTCAAATCTCGTTCATGCATATTTTTTACCCTTTTTCTTAACTTAGAATCAAGACCATACATTTATACTTTATCAGAGTCAAAATATTATGTCCCAATCCGTTCCCGTTCAGTTATGACACAAACAAACTTTTATTTCAGGGCACTGAAACATCAGACGTTGACCGCTTATAAGTTTTCTACGATATCCTACCAGAGCTTTTCTAAGGTTGGTTTTTAAGATCACTATTTGTATTCATCATCATCATCATCATCAGCCTATACTAGTCCACTGCTGGACATAGGCCTCTCCAAGTGCACGCCACCAAGCACGATCCGCGGCTACTCTCATCCAGCTCTTGCCAGTCACCTTGCGAAGATCGTCGCTCCACCTAGTCTGAGGGCGTCCTACACTACGTTTGCCGATACGCGGTCTCCACTCAAGAATTCGTTTACCCCAACGGTTGTCGGTTCTGCGGCTAATATGACCAGCCCACTGCCACTTCAGCTTGAATGAATACAAATCTTAATTTGTATTCATTGTTTATTTATTATTAATAAAAGTAGGTACTTACAAAATACAGTGAAAAAATTAAGTGCTTACCCGACCCAGCCAGGAATCGAACCAGAGTTTTCCGCAATCCGGGCTTTGATTCTGACTACTTTTTACGGCAGTTGTATAGCTGTATATTGTATAGTTATATAGTTAAATAGCTAATTATAGAAATATCAACAAAGTGAAACTAAACGAAACAGAAAACATAATAATTATTAACTTGTTGATGTTGACTAGATGTCACTGTGCCCACAATTTATATGATTTTTTTTTCAAGTTCTCATTGATTTTTTTTGTAATAAATATGGTTATACTAACAATGTATGTAATCAAGATTGTTATACGCAAAATCAAGGAGCTTGCTAAAGATTCTGAAGAATAATACAGCTATAATACGTAGCTACGGCTTTGCCGATAACCAAATGGCGATGTATGGAAGAAATGTGGCTCCCTGTGGAAGCGTTATGCTATTTTCTTGTAAACGAAGTCACGAACAATACCATAGAGACGGACAGGCTGCCGTTAAAAGAATGAGGTCCACGCATTTTTGGATTTAAACAAAGCACCAAAACGATACTTCTCTAGTATGTTGTTTTGAACTTAAGATTTTTATCTCGAACCTATTGTGAAATCAAAAATCAGGACCAGAAATTTGTTTAACTCTTAATTTCAATAATAATCTTTACATTTTATTTATCATGGTCACACCAGTGTTTAGGTAATATTATTGCTATTATTAATATGCTTACGGTTGTACAGTCACAAGCATTAACATGTATACATTTTTTTGACTAGTTTTGACTCTTCTTCCATTGTATTGAGTGTTTACATATTAATCCTTGTGATTTTACTGCTGAAATATCGAATACTTAACGACAACAAAACATGGCAATGATCTCGTTTAAATAACTCTAAAATGAATATGATATGTAAAACCTCCATACTAATTAATTTACTATGCACAAGTACATAGATGTTACTGTCGAAGAGTGCTTTTAGTATTAAGTTACTTTTTGCTAGCAACTTTACCGTTTTAGCAAACTTCCTATTTTGTAGTCATGTTAGTTGCTTTTCGTCATCATCTTAATCTTCAACGTCATCATAATTATCATCACCATGAACATCGTCGTCATCATCATCATTAGCCTACAGACTCGCCACCACACTCAGTTCTCCGTCTTCCGCATCCAACCTTATATCCCGCCGCTTTCTTAAGGTCGTCGGTCCAGCGAGCGGGTGGCCGGCCACGACCACCACACGACTTTTAGTCTGAATATAATCTTCATGTTTAATGGACGTAAATAAAAAGTTCCAAATCTTCATGCATTGTATGATATTTTTTTATCATTTGTTTCAGATAATAAGTACATCGTGGTCCTACTTCACAATTCTGAGAACGGTTTACAAACCTTCAGATTCAGTTTCCTACGAATGAACAGTTCATGAATCATGAACAGGGAAACGAACACATAGTTTTGTAGATTTACCCAAAGTGCACTCACTATCCTAATTCCTCTTTTTAATATAGGTAGGTATTGGAATAGTTTATAGGTAGATTCTTTATGTTAACTTCTACTAGAACACAATGTTTTAGCTTAAAAATGACTTTGCAACAAATTAATTAATTAAAAAAGCAATAAGATCATAACTAGTGTGTTTAGATTTACTATTTTATTTACATACAACTGATACCATTTAGTAAATATATTGGTTTGTAGTCTTTATGGTTTTGACATGATAATATTATCATATTGAATCCGGAGTAACGAAGGCATCTGGCGCATAGAGCCTTGATTATGTATTTCATTTAATTTTGTGTTTCTATTGATATTATTTTCTATCCGTATTTCATCTTATTCATGTAAATATATATAATAAACGACTTCTATCATTTATATAAAATATGTATGTACCTATGTCTTATTTTATTTATTTTATTATTATACCATCTATATAATATGTACACGCACACACACAACACTCGGTCACACTCACACACTATAGGCCCTGTCAGAATACCAGGGTCGTTGTGGTGGTGTTTGCTTCTCAGCACCGCAACGGCACAAGCTGAGGCAGGGTCCTAGTTGGCCTTCACACACATTCATGCTTCCCTATTGTTTATTTATTTATTTAAAAGAACATACACAATGTTGTTTAATTATCATTATCATTACTATTATCTTTTAAATGTTTTCTTATTCACTGTTTCTTTTTTGTTCTCTGTAATGTCTGTGTGATCGTCAATAAAATAATTTCTTTCTTTCTTTATACATTATCAGCGGCCTTAGTCCACGTGAACCATACACGAAGGTACATACATCTACATACATCCAATAAATTAAATAAAAACTTGAGTAATTTGTTAAATCAATGATTTATTAAGATGTTGTTTAGAAAGGGTAACGCCTTCTGGTGTTAACTCTGTATCTTCCAGACCTGAAACAAAAATAAAAGTTAAATTAAGCTCTCTGTGTAATTATGATTTCATTTAAATAATGGTACAGTTTTTAATTACATAATTTATCAATCAAGATTTCTGGTTATGTTTTTTATATTTTTAAGTCACAACGATCAAAAATTTTAAACTCTAATGTAGACAACCAATGGCGGTAGGCATAAGAATTATGAATTATGATTTTATATCTTAGTGTTAAGAATCACTAAATGGAATTGGTAGATCACTCATAAGTTTTCTGGTACAAAAGCAAAAAGTACTTACCCATTCTTCTTCAAATCGATGTTACCCATGTTGAGTCTCTCTCCTCGGCAAGTGTTCAATGAGACTTGTAAGACATTAGAGCATCCTCTGCCTTCCAAATGGTCGTAAGTGACAGAAGCAGCGAAGAACCTCCAGGCGCGGTTGTGGGAGCAAACGCTGCTGATGACGCAGCCTGGTTGGCTGTTGCCACCGTTGGGGAAGAAGTCGACGTCCCCAACGGAGTAGCCAATGCCAAGGCTTAACTCCAAGCCGCCGTCAGTGTGGATGCCTTCGACGTAGACCGCGTCATCGGAGCTGACCTTGTTCGAGTTGAGGTTCCATCCGGGGCCAGCCGGGTCCAAAGCTGCAATTGAATTTTAAATTACAACAAAATAACATTTTTACCAGGATTGTGCATATGCAATTAATAATCGTAAATGGCGCAAATCCGATTTCAAAAGAATTTTGTACTATTTATTTAACTCGCATGCTCAATAAATGGCGCTGTCTGCTTTTGCGTCAGAAAGCGCATATACGCTTACAATATCAAACAGAACCCTTGCCTTTGTTGAGAGCTATTTATTTGAAATAAATAGAACCAAAATCAATTTTGTGCCAGAGAAACCCGTAAATGAGTACAATAAGCTAATCCTAAATATTAAAGTAACGGACTCGGAAATAAAACGGACATTGAAAGAACTCTATTGTCATAATTTTTCCTCTTCTAATTACTTATAACTAGCTTTTTTATGCATGTGTTGCTAAGAAGAAGCCTACAAGCACTGATACTCAGGTTTTTGTTTTATCAAAGCCGTCATCACCTTTAATGTTTTAATATTACCACTGTTGTGTGTGGAAAACAAGTCACCGCACACATTATTATCTTTTTGTAGTTTCTGATAATTTTTAGATTTTCTGATAATATTTAGAGCTTCAGATTATCAAAAATCTTAACAACAATGTAGTTGTTGAGCTGACGTCACTAACAGTTTCTATTTCAATCTCAGATTTTTATCGGCCAAAACAATCAAGGCCGACCGACAATTTTGCGATCGTTAACTTGAAGATAATGACGTCTATTTAGATAAGATATTGTAATACAATATTTAACTTAAACGACCGTGATTAAATCAGTTAATCTCGTGCGTAATTTAAGACTTTATAGGGTATCTTCAATTAAGAACTTAAACGATAATGATGATTTGATTAATTATTTACAATGAAAGTAGCTTATTAATGACAAACAACATTATTTTTAATAAACTCAGGAGAGACCTTTTGAATTAGTGAAAACTCTTACATCAAACTTAGAAACAATTTATTACATTTTTTAAAAATTTGTATTTAATATAGTTCCGCAGTTATTAACAAAAAAAATCTTTAAGATTTTCAATGCAGGCAAAGTGCTTTCACGTAAGGAATAACGATACCGGAAGTATCAATTAATGTAAGGGACAATCCACGATTTTACAGGAGAGCCATAAAACGTTTTTTTTCCGATATCTGTCTTTAATTTTTTAGCGTTTTATCCGATTTTATTGACGCACAGTTAGTTTTATCTTCTCTTTCTTATCATTGTTGTTAAGTTTCATAAAACTTAGTATTTTCAAAGATAGCATGTCCCTTACATTAAAAATAAATGTTAACATGCTTCTTACGTTACTGAAATTTAAGGTGTAAATAAAAAATAAATGATGAAAAATAGTGTAAGCGGCTAGAAGCTTTCGAAAAATATACGTTAATTTACTGTAAAGAATAATTTTAGTAGTAAAATTTAATGTAAGTGAATAATAATCAAATATTTTTTCGAAAATCGCTCTAGATTGCCTGATAATGGTTACCGTAAGGGACATTTTTTGAACGATAGAGCAATTCTAATTACTTATACCAATCGATAGAGCGGAAAATTCTGAATCCTATTATATATACCTAATACTCATTTTGGCCGAAATGTCCCTTACGTTCATTGATACAGAAGTATCAATTAACGTAAGGGACATTTCTACTATTACCAGAAGGTATCGATAGATAAAAACAAAAATAATACTGTACGTTTCTATATAACACACATACCTGTGATACGGGCTACTCTTCCTTCGAGCTCCTTTCCTGCGTTACCGACCAGATGAGCTCCCAAACTGAAGCCCACCAAATGTACAGAGTCCAAAGACATCCCAGTTTGACTGCTCAGGAAAGCCACGAAGCGTCCCAAGTCCCTGCCAACGTCTGGCAGCCAACGAGCGGCAGTAACGTAGTTACGGATGGCCAGCTTCCTCCAATCCAAAACGATGACGTTAACATCTTCTTTGCCCAAGACAGCTGAAAAATTTATACATATTAGAAAGAAAAAAAGGTTTATCAAAACTGACAAATACTCAAATGCACAGATGAGCAGTCTGTCAGGATTTGATGGCTTACCAAGAGGCCATATAGCAGTATTGTAGCAGTGATGTCGTGATTGTGAAAACGAGACGCATGTAGCGGCGTATATAGTATTACACACGTCTTGCTTTCACAACTGCAATAACATTGCAATAATACTTTTATGAGCTCGTGGTAACACCCCTGTTCTATTGTCCAGTGATGAATATAATATTATTAACATGTATTATACTGGACCATAAAATTGCTTTACCACTAAGTGAATTTGCAAATCATATAACGACAAGGTCTATTTTTATTTCCAAGTGACAGATACGTTGTTATCATTGACAATGATTCCATATAGCAAAGTTTTAAGTAATGGAAGTTTTTGTCAAAAGAGGTAAAGTAATTTCATGGTCGAATATACAATTCATCATCATCATCATCAGCTCATTTTTATGTCCCCACTGCTGGGGCAAGAGCCTTCCCTATGGATGGATAGGGAGAACAGGCCATAAGCCACCACGCGGGCCCAGTGCGGATTGGTGGCTGTTAAGGCGACGCATTGGAAATTTACGTGGCGGGGATCTTGATTTTTCCCAACAATTACAAAACATATGAAAGTGATATTTGATGACATGATTTTTCATTTAATTGACTTCATTTTACTTGTTGCAGAAACACGATTTGTAAACTTTTATAACAGAGAACTAAAATATCAAAGTAACCTCTTTTAAAACATAGATTTGGATTTTACAGGCTAACCAGACCGATTTAAGCATCTAAATTTTCTTAGTAGATTAGTCTTAACACCCATTTTAATATTGTAGTTCATTTTTATAAAATAATTTGTAGTTTTAATTTGAAAGAAAAAAAAAACAGTTTTTCTTATGGTACGCTCCATATGAGATTTATTGTTTAGCGGTGCGTCGCCTTAATGACTGCTAGTGCAGCCGGGATCAACGGCTTTACGTGCCTTCCGAAGCACGGAGAAGCTCGAGATGACAAATTTTTGGTCACCCATCCAATGACCGGCCTTTGCGAAAGTTGCTTAACCTCAGCACTCGCAGACCGGGCGCGTTAACCACTGAGCCATCGAGCTCCTCTATACAAGTCATTTATGATAAAAATAATATAGTAATAATCGTTTAATCGAGCATGCGAACGTTAACCGTAAGTTGGTAGACGATATTTTTGACTGACCGTAAGAAACACAAGAAACAATTGAGACACACGTATTGTGTCAGAATAAAGATGAGAGGCAATCTGTGATCTCTGCAAAGCCGCAAGGGATATAATAGTATATTTATGTATTTTGTCTGTTATACTTTTCCACCTAGACATTGTATTGTATTTTACATTGTAGCTAATAATAAAAGTATTTACAAATGATTAAAAACAAAATGATTCATTGTAGATGTTGGTTAAAAAAATGACTCAATGTGATATGCGACTAGTAGGCAGGACGCTTTCATATTTTTCACTAAAATGGGAAAAACTACTTAATATAAAATTAGGCATATATAATATAATTATAATATAATTTAATTATAATATAATTATGTATTTTTTTGGTTTTTCGTTTCTTTCTAACTTGTAACGACTCAGTAGCCAAGTGGAAACACGCTTGGCCCGATACCCGAAGGTCCTGTGGTGATTCCCAGGTCGGTCAAAATGCGTTTCGGATTTTTCGATGCATAACCTGGGTTTGTGATCACCAACCCGCATTTGACAAGCTTGGCGATTGAGCCAATACCCATGAGTGGTAGCGACAGACGATTTGAATTCAATGGTGGTGGCATTTGCACAGCCGTGGAATCTATACTAATATATAAAGCTGAAGAGTTTGTTTGTTTGTTTGAACGCGCTAATCTCAGGAACTACTGGTTCGAATTGAATAATTCTTTTTGTGTTGGATAGTCCATTTATCGAGGAAGGCTTTAGGCTATATAACATCACGCTGCGACCAATAGGAGCGAAGCATCAGTGAAAAATGTTGCAAAAACGGGAAAAGAGCCTAAAAGATTAAAAATGCTGCCGAAAGTCACTATTCCACGCGGACGAAGTCGCGAGCACAGCTAGTAGTAGATATATGCTATTTACATTACTTTGCTTTTTCTTATTTGTTAGGTAGGTATCCACAAATGAATGTGAAGATATTAGTAAGTGAAATACTGTGTTCTCTTACCGTCTCTGATTTCAGAGTTGATTCCACTCTCTTGGTTGCCGAGCCAACCGTGCACTATGACGATGGTATTCAATGAAGGGTTGAAGTTGGAGTCCTGGATTGAATCAGCAGTACTGAATAGTTCCTGTCCAACGTCTGGGTTTTGTCTGTGGAACGTTGATATCAGTGATTCAGCTGATGTAGACACTTTTAAAGTTGATAATCTATAAGTCTGTTGACCTTCGTGGTCCACATGGAATAAACGTATTTTTTTTATAAAAGGGATGTTAACAACAACAATAATTAATTCCAGAACATTAAACTTATGAATGAAATCAAGAACTGAAACCTAGTTTTTATCTGACCAAGAATATCTGTAACCTAAATATTTTACGACCTCCTTGGTCGAGTTGCTGGCACACCGGTTTTCATGGTGACGCTATCTCTGAGGTCCCGGGTTCGATCCCCGGTCGGATCAATTTAGAAATACCTGTTTTTCTAAATTGTTTCGGGTCTGGATGTTTCCTATGTATAATAAGTATGTATTTAAGTATATTAAGTATGTTTATCCGTTGTCTAGTTAACCATTTCACCAAGTTAAGCTTTTCTTGAGGCTAGATAATTGGTGGGAGTGTGGGAAACATTTATTCATTTATTTATTTATTTATAATAAACATTAAATTGACGAAATAAAATAGTGACGTCATAGTCTGCCATTGCTATACAGTATCGTTTTGACAGCTGCTAAAAGGTTTCTCTATCGACGAATCAGTCCCCAGTCACCTACCCAGTTTGTTTTATTCTTAAGCGCCTTAAGACATTCCTGCCACATCCACTACTACAGTGATCCATACAGTCCTCTACTTATCATTAGACTCAAACAGTAGGTACTTTTGTTGACTTACCTAGTAAATAAGTAATAATGGCTGATGTCATCTTCTAAGTCTTCAGGTTCCTCTTCCAAGTCAATAGTCTGCTGAATGCCTTCTTCATCGATGAACTTGATGAAGCGTTGGTAAGGTGCCGCTGGTGCGTCGTCCACTAATGGGACCGCGGAGGTGGTGCAAGCTGAAGAAAAATGAGAAAGAAGAAAATTTAAGATATTTTTTTTTGTTTTCATCACAAAAATCAAAAAAATGTTGGCCAGTGGTTCTAAGAACCCTAAATATAGCTATTTATATCCTTAAAGTTACAAAAAAAACGAGCGAGCCTTTCAGTAGTCGCATAAGATGTGTAACATTTGACATCTCACCTTAGTAATAAGCAATTTTAACATTATATTCTGAAAAAACAGAAAAAATAATGATAAAGTCTATTACACACGAAAGAATTAAAATCAATAATACAATAGAAAATAGATTATAGAATTAACAATAACGTATATTTTTTTACAAATCATAAAGAGAATGCAGTCAACACTCATTAGAAGACATTTGACATATAAAAATGACCGTCATGTTCTTATTATCGATTACAGAATTTACAATATGCGCGCGCCTCCTCGACTTCCTGTTACACTGTTGGACACTTCCGTCCCATTTCACGAAATCACTCCCACAAATTGCTAGAGAGGAAAGATGTTACACATCAAGAAGGTTTTAAATATATTAATGCAAAATATTGACAAATTATATATGGTAGAGGCAGTGTTCGACAGGAACCAGTAAACGACCTTTTCGTCCTTTATCCTTAAAAAAAGAGATCAGCATCTGCAAATTATCTTGTCTTATCTTAAAATTTTTGTTGTGTTATTTTATGGCGGCGAAAATTCTGTCGAACACTGGGGCCATTAGTGGTTGAAAAAGACCAAATAAGTTTATAATGGGGTATTTGACTACAATGAAAATATTGATTCAAACTGTTGTTAATTAATAGTAAACATGTTTTTAAACTAATTTAGCCAGCACATAATTTTAAAATAAGTATGATTTTTATAAAAAATCATTAATAACATAATAATTTTTTTTTTATTGACCACGTGATCAAAAACGCATGGGATGACGCTGAGTCTGGAGTGACGTCACCAGCTTATTTACAGTACATGTCAATCAAAGTTTTGTACGTTTAATTTGACAGCTAAAAGTTTGCTTACAAGCAGGTGACGTCACGACATCACGTGACCTGCATGCATGGCGTCTTCAGAGTTTTGGCGGCTATTTTATTAATTTGAATTTTAATGGCGATTTTCATAAAAAATAAAGCAATTCATAACGAATTAATCAAATTGCAAATATATTATGCTATAATGAACCATTAGACATATTTTTCTAAAACCTGTCAAATACCCCATTATTGTTAGTAAAAAATAGTAAAAATCAAAACACCTACCGGCTACAACCGCAAGAAACGCTAATGTTATCTTCATTGTGAGCTCCTTACGGTCTATTAACCACTTGTCGACCAAGGGGTCCACACCTCTATTTATAATAGCTCAATTTGCACCAAAGATAATAATCGTTCGGTATTAAGATCTTATCCTTCTACCGATATCATTTTGCGTAGAATAAAGTACGTAGTCACCGATAAAATGTTGTTGCTGCAAAACTATGATAGCAAATATTGTAGTTATCACATTAAAAAGTACCTGATAGTGTTAGCGACGCACCTGCAACGCACCAAAAATTAATTTTTATATAAATGTCGAATGATTGAAAACTTTTATACGAATTATAAATCACGTTTGATTTCATTTAATTACTTACATCTATGAATTTAGCAGACTATGTCCGTTTTCATCGTTTTTCGTATCACCGATATCTCAGAACTTAAACCGCCTCTGTGGTCTAGTGGTTAAGACCACCGACCGGTCTCAGAACCAGAGGTCCCGAGTTCGATTCCGAGCGGGGAGTACATCTTTGTGTACTCGGTTTGGTTGGTGGTAGGGCTTATTTGTCCGCCTGGCTAGCTACCACCATCTTATCTAAATATGTCGCCATAACATAAATGTTTGTAACATTGTTGTGTTCCGGCGCTAGTGATAAGTTAGCCAGTGCCTCAGTAATTGAGGATCCCGGGTGTAGTGCGCTTTCACCATTGACCTTATTATCACTTAACATAAGGTGCATAAACGTAAAAATATATATTAAAAAAAAAATAGTCAGAACTGATATTTTGACACGTTATGACAGCTTCAAAACCGCCAAATTTGTCCGCTACAGAGCACAGCGCGGCGCAGTGTGCTGTTCATGTAAATTACACGCGCCAGTGACGGTCGCCAGAGTGAAACCGTCACGATACATGGCTGACCTAAAATTTAGGGAATGTTGGTGAGAACGAGAATAAATATTTTTTAGTCATCCTCTAAAATACAGATAGTTTCTGCCGTACATAATTAACAGAGTGATAAGAATGGTGAAATTACCATTTACTGAACACTGAAATAATCTGCATGTAATTACGTCTCGTTTTATATTACTTACATTCATCTTACCTGATGTTTAGTGATGTGGCCGAAGGTAGAAGCGCACTTCAGCCGGAATCTACAATTACCGAGGAGTACCTAAGAGAGAACACAATGCCCTGATGCCGGCAAACTAAATCAATGTTCGTAGATTGATTAAGTTAGCCGGCATCAGGGTTCCCGTATGTACTTGCAGTATTCCGATATGAAGACTATGGCCAGTGATCAAAACAGACGGATAAGTTTGACCACGTGATTTAGCGCGGCTTATGTCAATCCCATACATTTTATTATTTTCGAACTTCGCTATCGTTTTCTTAATGTTACTTTGGCTAAGCCTACAGTTAATCTATTGGCGTTGCAAGGTAATCACCTCATGCAAGTTTTATTCACCCATTTCGTATCATTTCTTCACACCTTTGATCACGTTAATAAAATGTATGGCAATGAGCCGTGATCGAATGGCAAACAAAAGTGGCAATAGGCACCTACTGGGTGCCTTACAACTTAGCATCATACGGATTGAAAGGTTTAGCTTTCCGAAAAAGCAAAATCAAAAGAGTTCGTAATTAAATAAAATGAAGTATTTTTAGATCGCAAAACCCATCTGTCTATCTGTCTGACTGTCCGTCTGTCTGCATTTCACAGCCATTTAGGATCGTTCTGAAAATATTTTGCGGTTTCAACCGTTTACGAATGATTTACACTCAATTAGTCTTTTATTCAAATACTGCTAGTAGGTATTGTATTTATTTATTCATATTTTTAACCGACTTCAAAAAAGGAGGGATTTCTCAATTCGACTCCTATATTTTTTTTTATGTGTGTTCGCGCTTAACTAAGTCGTTTATGAACCGACTTTGATGTTTCTTTTTTCGTTAGAAAGGAGATATCCCAAGGGTGGGGCCATGATAAGAAAACCAGGATCTGATGATGGCATTTCAGAGAAATCGAGGGGAACCTTCGAAAATCGTAGTGGCGACTAGTGCGTTTGTTAATGTTTTAATTAATTATTTAAAAGCACTACTATTTAAACTACTATTTAAAGAAAGTCTGGAGTCGATCTGATGATGGAGCCGAAAGACAGTCGAGGGAACTCCTCAACGATTTACAGCAATTACATGGTGTTTAGGCTTGATTAATTTGTATTGATGAGAACTTTACACATAGATGGGTTGTGACTGTCATTAGGGGTCTGATGATGAAGACGAAAGACAGTCAAGGGAACTCCTCAACGTTTTACATAGCTACCTTGTTTTTGGTCTTAATTCATTTCTATCGATAAGAACTTTGCACCCATATGGGTTATAAGTGCCATTACAGATCTGATGATGGAGATTATAGACAGTCGAAGGAATTCCTCAACGATTTACAGCAGTTTCCTTTTGTTGGGCTTACTTCATACGGTTCAATATGCCAAAATGTTTAGTTTGTACAAAAATAATCGACCGAGGATCTGGTGAAGGTCGCGGGAAGCCGCTGGATGCGAGCAGCACAAAACTAGTTGTTGTGGAGATCCTTGGGGGAGGTCTTTGTTCAGCAGTGGACGTCTTTTGGCTGAGATGATGATGAAGATTGAAGGATGATGAGGATTGACATAGGAACACAACTACCTACTAGGCCGTCGTTTCCTCCTCCTCCTCCATCCTTGTTAAGTCTACGTCTACCCATCACTAAAACTCGTAAAAAAACCGACTTCAAAAAACAGGAAACTTAAAAAAGTTAAAACAGCTCTAAAAAACAAGAAATAATATTGAAATCATATTATTAATTAGGTACCATACGCATGTCAGTTTTAAAAATGTCTACTGTAGTCTGGCTTTTACAATTAAAAACTGGAGATAATGGAACAACTATAAAAGTTTAAATGAAACAAAATTGTCCCCCAGCCGACCACCAGCTACCCGACTTCAATAGACATTTTTTTAAACTGACAAGTGTATCTAGGTAATTAATCATATGATTTCAATATTATTTCTTGCTTTTTAGAGCTGTTTTTACTTTTATAAGTTTCCTGTTTTTTGAAGTCGGTTTTTTTAGGTTTAATAACTTAATACTGGAACAATTTTATATTATTTTTATATTGTCTATGCTTTGTTGTCAATCTAATAATGTAATTTGTAAATAAATTGTTCGTTATGTTATCAGTCGCCTAATCACGCGTGTTCAGTTATCCTAGACGCACTTGGCTTTTCTATAGATTGGTATGTTAATGATACAGAAAAATTAGTAAATTAATGAAATCGTTCATTAATATTAGAGATATTTTATTAAGATAAGAGAAATGTAGCGATATACCTATAGATTGTTATCTACCATTGAAACAACTCTTTTTTAAAGAACAAAATATAACTATTAGTTACAGATAATAAATAAGGAAAAGACACCAGCAAATAGTCTTGTAATATTTTTCATGTTCTTACAAGTACCGGCATGAAAAGTTTAAACCAATAGCTAAATAGAATGTAACATTCTATGCTGAAGAAACAAACTAAGATCTAATCGGTTAATAGATAAAGAAAATAACGATTCTACGACTTTGGGTATCCGATTTCGAATCCGCTATGGAAAGTTTAAAATCGCAAATTTTTCATCATCATCATCATCATCATCATCATCATCATCATCAGCCTATACCAGTCCACTGCTGGACATAGGCCTCTCCAAGTGCACACCACCGAGCCCGACCCGCGCTCTTTAAATTTTTGATATTGAAATAAAATAAAAAATACATAATTGAAGAGCTTTATTTTTTTTAACGAAATGGAATAAAATTATTGTATGCTAAAGAGATGTAGTTGAAATGCAATGCAAGGCTTGGGGACCGTAGTACACGCCCGCACATCAACCTATTCAAAACTGTCCAATTTCTTCAATAAATAATCAACCTTAAGACATCTATATAAAGCTCAAAGTCTATTGAGGAAATTTGACAGATGTGGTAGTCTAACATGCAGGCTTGTGTACCTGGGACGTAAGCGCGCCTTTTGTGTTTGGGGATCTTAATACCCCATGGGCTGTTGAGTGGCGCAAATCTACGCCAGTGTCGGACCGGTCTTTAACGTACTAATACTTAGGGATGTTGACAACAGCAACAATTAATTCCCAGAACGTTGAACGTGTCAATGAAATCAAAAAAATGTAGGGAAAGAAAATGTGGGGAAAGAATGCGGGGAAGAAGTGGGGAAAAAAATGTGGGGAAAATAAAGTGGGGAAAAAAATGAAAATAAAAAAGTGGTTGATGTTTTAAAGAACTGTTAGTCTTTAAAACATTAATCCCTTTTTTATTTGAGTTAAGAAACAATTTACTTAAGAAGTTATTACAAAACATTCAATTGACGGAACAAAATAGTGACGTCATAGTTTTCATTCCCATACAATTTGAATTAAAAAATCGTTCTGACAGTTGCCAGTCAACTTAGCTTTAGTTATTATTCTGAGAGTCAACTACCCAATTACAATGAAAATATTTGAGAGACGTCACACAGAGCACGCAACGCTTACCGAGCATCACGTTATCGCGCCGCACGCTACGTCAATATGCGTGGGTAAATAGTTTTATATTAAATAAACAACATAAAGGTGCTCGGCCTTCTTCATCCTACCATTAGATAAATGACGATGAGGCCGAAGGTTTAAATGCAGTTCCAACCGGAATGCACCCGGATTCCTTTTCGACTGATGAACTAACAGAACACAAGATAAACTAATAGTGGTAAATTACTGGACTTAGAACAAACCCTATTACAACAACAAGCAAACCAAGCACAATAATAATATTACCCTCTTCTGATAACTAGGAAATACTAGGAAATATTAACTGAGTACTAGGTACATGGGATCTCAGTCTAACCTAACCACTAGTCCAGGTTAGCACTATCGCTATTTGCGTTTATATAACGATATACTTGGTACCGTAGGTACTTGGTAACCTAAAAAGTTTGTTTACGCGAGGGTTGTAGAAAACAAGAGAGAACTTTCGTGTAAGACTCTATTTGAAATTATGAACATTTTTTTTGACATTTCCTGGTGGAAATGTCATAAAAATGTTCATACATACAAGTCGTCCGTGAACCTAGTATGCGAGGTATGGTAGTAGTAAGAGTATCAAAGTGCAGTTAGCCTCAGGTACCCGATGACTGTGGCGCGGCTATCGAATTCCTGACACATGACGTGTGATGCATTGGCATCTTGTTAATTGTAACCGCAGTGCGGTGAGCGTTTCGACCGCGCAATGAAGAGAGCATTCGCTAGTCCGACTCGGGCCGAACGGGTAGTGTTCGAAGTTATAATTCCACACCATTCCATTACAAACGAACACAAAATATAAAAGACAACCACAGCATGTAAAAAAGAAATTAAAGAAACAAAAACATTTAGGTTAACAAATGACCTCAGGCACCAATTTCAATTTCCATTATTTCATACAGTAATGGCAAAAGTCAAAAATTGTTTAAGAAAAATAAAGTTAAAATGTTATAGTTAATAATAAATATAAGAGCAGACCAGCCTCCACAGGCGGCACCCGTTCACGAGTATGACATATGAATCAGCCATCGCTTCGCTCAACCATATTTTAGGGAACGAACGTAGCGACCCATCGCACACGCCACCACCGCAGAGACAATAAAGAGAGCATGCATGACACACCCAAGCTATTCTAAATCAAAACTAATTGAAATGTTTAACGCCACGCTATTGTTTATCTGTATTCAATGTATTTATAAATACTCATTTATTGATTTCATTATTTAAGTAAAATCAATAAATGAGTATACCGATACCTATATCGGACAAGGAAATACTTCACGGTGCATTCAACATTGCTCAAATTGAATTTTGGGATCGTAAGCTAGTGTTTTTTCTTTTCAGTTATATCTCTTTACAGTTATTTTTTATATTAGTCCGGTTTTAACGAGTTTTTTTATAGTTGTTTTAGCAGTCGGGTTTTTTGTTTTATTTTATTTAAGTAAAGGTAAATCTAGTACAGTATTTGATATTTTATTGTAATAGTGTATATACTTTAACTCGAGAAAGAACCAAGCACCATAGGTAACCTGAACAGTGGGGCCCTAGAATAAGAAGGAAGGAAAGGAAGGTCTGGAGATATCCTCATATGCTTTTTCATTCCATCTATTCGAAAAAGACGACTTGGTTCGCCTTTAAGTGCACCCAAAGTTGGTGTTTTCTATAAGAAACTTTTAGCGGGCAGTAATGAGTTTTTAATCCTCTTTATAAGTGCGCCGCAATTATCTTTGCCGCGCACTTTTTGAATATGGAACATCTTAGTGTTCAGCGCCATAGAAATCGAACGCAAATATTGTTTGATTATAGACAGGCTGGTACGCCGCCGGCTGAATAAAAAAAAAGAAATCAAATTAAAAACGCGTAAAATACAGCCCGCGTTTTCGCCAATTTTCACGGATTGTTAGAAAATTATGGTTTTGTTTTGAAAAATGAATTCTTCAAACTGTATACAGGACATTGTTTTCGTCGTACTTCTGCTACCCTTTTGGCAGATTCTGGAGCGGACTAAACTGTTCTCAAGCGACAAGTGTTGTGGAAGTCGAGTGCTGTAGCATAGGGGTATATAGAAGATTCCATTGAGAACAAGGCGAAAACATGTGAACGCATCGTGGAAAACATTAAATTGCAACCATCAGTTAATCCATCCATGCCACTGTCTGTCTGTCTGTCGCGCCCATCTACATCCAAACAACGAGATTCACCGTCACATTTTCCTTAAAATAAGCCAGATTCGGACATTATTTCAAACACGCAGAATATAAAATCTACAACAATCTCTATTCCTAATAAAACTGTAGCAATAAATTTTCATAATTGCGAAAATGTCTCAAATGTAAATATAAGTATTTAGTTGTTTTATTATTAGATACTATTTAATTTCAATTTAGTTGTTTCTCTATGTTTTATTAAATAATAATATTACAATAAATATGAGGCGCCTTTTATTTTCTCATAGAGGGTGATGAAAAGTAGAGTGTATCACTCGAGCGCAAAATATATTTTTGGCTCGGGCGACGTACTTTGAATCCCTCGCTACGTTCAGGATTCTACTAAAGAATCCCTCGCTACGCTCGGGATTCTACTCTAGAATCCCTCACTTAGCTCTGGATTCAAAAAAGCGCCCTCGCCGTAAAAATATTATTTTGCTCCCTTATGATACAATCTACTATTGTTCCTGAGGCCAGTAGCCTCATTATTAGAGAATTTTTACAGTAATATTGTTAGGTGCTTAAGTGAAGTATATATTGACCCACTGTTGGAAAAATCCTTCATCGTAGAAATCAAGTCAAATCAAATAATCAATCTGCAATTGATGGGAATATCTTGGGGATATCTTATTTTATCTCAGTGGGGCCTGCAGGGGTTTTTCCCTCCTGAGTAGCACTTCGACCCATCGGGATCTTTTGTCGTTCCACTCATCTTCATCAGTAAAGATTATTAAGCCTTAAGTTTGTGAATTGGCTAAATCTTCACGTTTAACAAATACGGGTTGGAGATCACAAATGCGGGCTGTCCATAGAAAAATCCGAAACACAATTTACAAAACCTGAGAATATACGCCAGGACCTCAGGGTATCAGACCGAATGCTTTACCACTTGGCCCTGCAGACGTTAAGTAGAGGTGTAAACTAATCATAAGTGCGAGTTGACGTATAGAAAATGTTCGTTTGAAATAAAAGTATATTTATTTATTATTTACATGTATTTTGTTTACTTTGCATGGATCTAATAACTAATAACATGTATACATTACGAAATACCCGGTAAATATTTCACGTCAACGGGTATAATGTGTAAGGATAGTGCATCCCAGTATTTAATCGATACACTCCTTTCCTGAAAATAAAAATAATAAATCAATTTTGTTATCAAACTTTTTAAAACAAGTTTTAGAGATAATAGTGAAATAACAAGTCAATAACAACTCCTGCCCTCGTAAACAATGCCATGAAAATGACAGAGACAACCAAAACCCACCAAGGTTCCTGTCTTTTAGGAGGTAGTCAGACAAAGAAATATATAAAATATATTTTCAAAGTTACATTGATTCTGACGCTACTGCAATTATCATAATATCAATTTGTCTTTTTCTGTATACTTTTTGTCAGCAACGCTTAGCCATCATAATTATCATATATTAGGTTAGGATGAGGCTGAAGGTGAACCGTTCTCAACCGCAGAGGAACTTATCTCTAACCGTCGTAACGCAACAATAGGTACTACTTACATTATTGTTAAAGTGTCAGACTTAGATAAGATAAGTCGTTGTAGCCTAAACAAGGTTTTTCAAAATCTCACCCAAACTTTCGGACATCATTGTTGCCCATAGGAAAATCGACACCCCTGCACAGGTTGAGCGTCATTTGGAGAGTATCAGAACACTTTCTACCATAGAAGGCGTTGTATGTAACAGACGATGCAAACAGCTGATAAGAGCGAGCGTGGTTGCAAACATCGTTGCTACAGCCAGGTTGGGATGACCCTCCGTTAGGGAAGAAGTCGGCGTCAGCCACTTGCCGGCCGATACCCAAACCAAGACCGTTGGTGTGAATGGCTTCCACATAGACTGCATCATTTGGTTTGAGACCGTTAGGGTTCAAGGTCCATAAAGGGCCAGCGGGGTCCAGACCTGAAATATTTCTCGCAGCATAAATAATTACAGAGTTTTATATGATTAGTATTTGTATTTAAACTTTAAAATAATATATTACCCCATAAATATGGGTATCACCAGTCCGATCCATTCATTACCCGTGGTCCCGGTAGGTCGACCCATTACCGGGTCCATATTGTGTAATTTTAATTACCCGTGGTTCCATGGCAATAGAGATTGTTCCCCCATTAACCAGGTACCAACCTCTATGTTATTTTGAAAGTATTTGCAATTGGCACCCTTATGATCTTTAAATCGTACCTAATCCTAATATTGTGAGCAATGAAACCCAGAAGGTTATCTAGCGGTCGGCATCCCCATACCCCATTTGATTCTCTTGTACGTTCGAATTGCATAAAAAGACTAGAGTACCTGATTACTCATTCAAAGTTTTCGCTCTATGTCATCTAAGTTTCAAAGTATACACACGCAGATTTGACCGAATACCTATACTCATAAAAAATATTCAAGTAAATACCAGTAATACGAGCAACTCTGCCACCAGTCTGTCTCCCAGCATTCGCAGCAACGTGAGCCCCCAGGCTATGACCGACCAGGTGCATTTGGGTAAAAGGTGCTCCAGTGGTAGTGTTAAGGTAAGTAAGGAAACGGCCAATATTTTTTCCAACTGATGGCACTCCAAGCACAGCGCTCACGTAACCCAAGGATGATATCCTCTGCCAGTCTACAACAATGACGTTTACGTCGCTATGGTCGAGTAATGCTGAAATACAGGTATACAAAATTAATGAAAGGAAGTACGAAATTAAAAATGTGCTTGCATGAATTTATGTTCCAGTTTTCATCAAATAATAACAACAACTAGTTAAAAATGTGGTTAATACCAAGAAAAATCTGCCATTAAACTTAATCAGAGATAAATTAAATATTTTGGGCATACAACTACAGCAAAATGGAGTTACTTGTGAATCACATGTACAAAGCCCCTATTTTCTACGTGATAACCTACGGTATGAATGTGGAAGTAATTGCGCTACTCGTAGTGACGCTTCAACCAGACACTTGATGGTGTATAATTGTGTTAGCCACAATAATTGATTCAAAAATAAATTCGTGCAACAACGGTACAAATGGTTCATGTCATGGTGACATCTAATATATCAAGGTTACTTAACATGAACATCTTAAAGAAACTATTATGGATGATTAATGAAAAATGCATAAAGATGAATATTTACCACTAGTAACACTAATAGCAAACTCCTGTCTTGGCGATCCTAACCACCCGGGTATCAACACCACAGTGACTGCGCTGGGGTTGAAGTTCGACGCCTGAATTGATGCTAAGTCGTCAATCAACACATTTTGTGAATAATCGGGATTCTTTCTGAGGATACAAACAATTGTATTACATTGTCAGTCTATTGAGCAGAGCTTGGTGTACTGGTGATAAGCATCGATGTACTGCGATCTCTTACAAAAACAATAGGCACAAATGATTGCGAGAGTTAAGTCTCCCCGTAGACGACACCACCAACACCTGCTCACCTGTCTCTTATGCCCTACGATTTGGTCGTGGCTAACCAGAAGGCTGCTGACGTGGCAGCTTTCTGAATGGGAAGGAAATGATGGTGTCGTCAACACTACAGCCGGTATCACCTGGAGAAGACCTCTTTAGTTTCAAGGATGATCAAAAAAAGAACTTTAGCTCCTTGAGTTTATACGCCGGTCCCTAATATAGTTTATTTGAATAAATAAATTTTGACTTTGACTTTGACCAACAGTCACTAAGCTTTAATGCTATTGTCCAAGTCAAACAAACTGAGCCTGGAGTTTCACAGGCTTGTAGGTTGTTGTTGATGATGATGATGATGATGAACAATACACAAAAGAGTTATCTTACCTCGTGTAAAGCAAGTATCCATTAACATCGGTACTATATAGTATTCTATTAACGAGCTCTGAATTAGCCTTTTCTTGCAAGTCTACGATCTGGGATCTGTTGTTATCTAAAGGCACTTCCAGAAACCGTGGATATTGACGCTCAGATCTGGTAAAGTTATTTGAAACGGCTGCTGATGTAAATTCTGCAAGGGTCCAAAGGATATACAAGATGTATTAATGCGAGACATCGTTTTTTTTTGGAGAGAGATTGCTGTTCTTCAAACGGCATTTTCAGCTTTGCCTGGCTTTTTTGGGGGCAGCGAGGTACTTAAAGGGTACCTCAAGCCGTGTTGAAACGAATCACCTTCGGAGGTTTTCTAGAGGGAACGGAATCGCACACTTAAAAGTGCGTGTCCCCGTGCCCTACTAGATTCTCCGAAGGGTTCGGATCGGATCGGTGAGACATCATGGTTCATGGTTCATATTGCCACGGTAAACTACTTTTTTATTTTTTTTATTTGTTCATGACCCTGGATACTAGTCCTTCAGTCGAAAACTTTATTTATACGTTTAAACTCTATACAGGATTATGATGAATGATAATAGAAATGAGAAGTGAGAAATGACATACCCCCCAACCACTAGAGTATCTCAGTAAAGATGTGGGGCTTTACTAAGTCCTCACGCGACTTCTTGAGAGAATTTGAAAAGTGCCGTTGCACTGTTTTGTTTCATTTGCCAACACTCATGCACACTCACGAACACTTAACTGTTAATAATACACCATTATATCACATTAATATTCGACATAACACAAATTTTAGAAAATAAAAAAAACCACCGACATGACTCTTCACTTTCCCGCCAAAAAGCCTCGGTAAACTACTACTACATAATATTGCCCCTCTCCTGCTGCCTATGGTCTCGTGGTTAAGATCACCGGTATCAGACCCAGAGGTCCCGGGTTTGATTCCTAGCGAAGGGACATCTTTGTGAACTCGGTTGGTTTGTGGTATGGCTTGTTGGTCTCCCTGGCTAGCTACCACTTCATGATCATCGCCAGCTCATTTTATGTCCCCACTGCTGGGGCACGAGCTTTCCATATGGGTGGATAGGGAGAACGGGCCATATACCACCGCGCGGGCCCAGTGTGGATTGGTGGTTGTTAACGACTGCTAATGCAGACGAGACCAACGGATTTACGTGCCTTCCGAAGCAAGGAGGAGCTCGAGATGAAAAATTTTTGGTCACCCATCTGATGACCAGGCTTTGCGAAAGTTGTTAACCTTAGCACTCGCAGACCGGGTGCGTTAACCACTGCGCCATCGAGCTCCTCACCACCACCTACCGAGCTACCACTTATCTTCATCTTATCTAAATATTTCGACATATCATGTTTTTAACATTGTTGTGTATTAGCAGCTAGAGATAAGATAACGAGAGCCTCTGTAGTTAAGGATTCCTGGTGAAGTTCGCTTCCACCTTCAGCCTTATCGGTATTATCACTTAGCACCAGGTGACTTGAAGGACAAGTGCTTACTTAAGGTATAAAAATCTTATCTAAGTTCTTTGCTAACAATAATGTTAGGAACTGCAAGCATACAGCCCTTTGCTGCTGGTAAGCAGTTACGCAGCCTATAAACGCTTGCCTCACCACCAACACCCTCGGTTACTTACACGTTACTGACCACTATTACTATACCAGTGATTATTTACATAAAATATTACGCAAATATTGTTGCGGACAAATTACAATTTAAAAAAAGACAAAGTGTTGAAAAATATCAACGAGCGGGATTCGAACCCGCACCCTATGACATACAATTTAAAAGAAGACAATGTGTTGAAGTATTGTCTTTCTTTTTAAATACTATACCAATATTTAAAAAATCAGAAACAATACATTTTTATCGTAACTGTAAGGAGCTCCCGAAGGTTCCAGCTGCATTAGCAGTCATTAACAACCACCAATCCGCACTGGGTTCGCGTGGTGACTTATGGCCCGTTCTTCCTATTGATCCATCCACCCCAGCAGTGGGGATATAAAATAAGCTGGTGATGAGATATCCTAACTATACTGGTATATCCCCAAGACTAAACGTTTACTTTAGAATCAGAAACAAATTGCAAGATAATAATTAGCGCTTTTCCCTATTGTACCAATTTGACCTGGGAACAAAATAAGCGCATTTATGAATTAAATTTATTATTGTTTAATTTGATTTGTCGTCATAGTGACACTATTTTATATTTTGATATAAATAAATTTATTAATAGCTTTAGTTTGACGTCAGATACTATGTATCTTTCTACGAAATGTAGGACCCAAATAGCTAAATTGTTAGCTTATAATATACAGGATACAGTTATAAATGGTATAACTAAGTCTTTACGTCATAACAACGTAACCATTAGTAGTTCTACTAATGCAACATCTACAACTAGTAATAAGGTAACAACAACCTCATGTTTAAACTGAGGTCTAAGACAAAAGCCAAGTCCTCATTAATTACTATTATACATCAAAATATTCAAGGTTTGGCTGGCAAAGACTTAGAGTTAGAATTATTTGCAAAAAGTCAGGCAATTCATATATTTTGTTTAACTGAGCATTGGCTAAGAAGTCATGACACATCATTCTATGTAAATAATTTCCAATTAGCAAGCGCGTACGTGCGAAGCTCAGCTTTTCACGGTGGTTCTTTAATACTAGTAAGAAGTAATATAAAATATAAAGATCGCAACGATATTGTAGGCTTATCAGTGGAGCGTAATATTGAGCTATCATGTGTGGAGTTTAATAGCTTTGTAATAGTGTGTGTATACCGACCCCCATCGGGCAATTTCGGTATTTTCGAATCTGTAATGGAAGACGTACTAAGAAAATTAAAATTAAAAAATAAATTTGTTTTTGTATGTGGCGATTTTAATATAAATATTCTAGAAAGCACTTCAATGAGTGTTCGTCTTGTTGCCTTGTTTAAATGTTTTAATCTCATTAATCTATTTCTCGAACCCACTAGAATAACTTCACATTCAGCCACTTGTCTTGATAATGTTTTTACAGACTATGACCCTGTTTCTAAGTCAGTCATTAGTAAGCTTACGTCTGACCATTGCGGTTTAAAGGTGACCTATGATTTTAATATTAAGGATGAGCCAAAAATAGTGAACTGTAAACCAGTTACAAAGGAGCGAGTAGAGCGTTTTAAAAATAATATATCGTGTAAAATTAATGCATTGCCATTTGGACAAGATGATCCAGATGTATTATATACTAATCTTTATAACTTCATAAAGATTGAATATGACCAAGTGTTTACACAAAGAACAATCAAAATTACTCATAAACTTAAGTTCTGTGACTGGGCCACGACTGGTATATATAAAAGTAGAAATAAATTGTATGATTTATATAGTCTAAAACAATATAACCAAAATTCTAATTTTACGGAATATGTAAAGAATTATTCGAAAATATTTAAGAAAGTATGTATAGTAGCAAAATCTAATTATATTAAAGAAAAAATTAAAAAGTCCAACAATAAAATTAAAGCCACTTGGGACATTATAAACCGTGAAACAGGTAAATTTAAACCACGGGATAATACTTTCACTTTAAAAGTAAACGACAACATAGTCAATTCAGATTCACATATTGCTAATATTTTTGATGATTTTTTTGTAAATATACCTGTGCTGACAACCTCAAATTTGGATTCATCACCAGAAGCTGCACAAGCATTACTCCAAAAATATGTACCAAAATGTAATGTTTCTTTTCAATTTAAATATATTGATTCAATGGATATTATAAAAACTTTTAAATCACTGAAAATGAAAAACACAAGTGATTTGTGGGGCATCAATATAAAAGTAATTAAGAATATTATACATTCTATTGCACCATATCTTGCTGAAATTTTTAATAACTGTGTGAATAAAGGTATCTTTCCCGATCTTATGAAGTTTAGTAATGTCATACCTTTGTTCAAATCGGGAAACAAAGAAGACCCCAGTAACTATCGACCCATTTCAATACTACCAACTCTTAGCAAAATTTATGAAAAAGTTATATTGGAACAGTTGATGTCGTATTTTAACATAAACAACCTTTTACATAATAAACAATATGGTTTTACAAAGGGTCGTTCTACTACTGATGCAGGTGTTGCTCTACTAAAACATATATTTGATGCCTGGGAGAAGTCTCAAAACGCCCTTGGAGTGTTTTGCGACTTGTCCAAGGCTTTCGATTGCGTTGAGCACAAAACTCTGGTGATGAAGCTAAATTACTACGGTCTCAAAGATTACGCACTAAATTTAATTCAGTCGTATCTTAGCTCTCGAACACAAACTGTCGATATTAATGGAACTAAATCATCTGGTTCTCATGTAAAAATGGGAGTTCCACAAGGGTCCATTCTTGGTCCTTTTCTGTTTTTGATTTATATTAATGACTTGCCATTCTTTGTAGAGAACTTCTGTGAAATCGTATTATTTGCAGATGATACTTCACTCATTTTTAATGTAAGTAGGTGTAAGAATAATTACGACGATGTAAACAAAGCACTCTCTGATGTACTCAGTTGGTTTACTATTAATAATTTGCAGCTTAATGCTAAAAAAACAAAATGTATTAATTTTAAATTACCAAATGTCAAAAATGAACCAACCGATATAAGAATAAACGGTGATCGATTAGATTTGGTAGACTCAACAGTTTTCTTAGGTATAACCCTTGACTCAAAACTTCAATGGAATCCTCACATTTCGAAATTGGCCGGCAAACTCAGTTCTGCTGCTTATGTCATTAGAAAAATAAGGCAGTTAACAGACGTTGAAACTGCTAGAACAGTTTACTTTAATTATTTTCATAGTGTCATGTCGTATGGCCTCTTACTGTGGGGAACAGCGGCTGATATTGAAACTATATTCATTTTACAGAAACGAGCAGTAAGAGCAATCTATAGACTAGGTTCACGAACTTCTTTAAGAAATCTTTTTAAAGAAATTGATGTCTTGACAGTGGCGTCTCAATTTATTTATAATTGTATAGTTCTTGTACGTTGCAATATCAATTCATTTTCTAAACACAGTGATGTACACAATTTTAATACTAGAAATAAGTCAAAACTTGTAATGCCACTGTTCAGGTTACAGAAGGTGCTTGGTTCTTTCTTGGGGCAAGGTATACACTATTACAATAAAATACCAAATACTGTACTAGATTTACCTTTAGATAAGTTTAAAAAACATGTAAAGTCTTCTTTACTTAAAAAAGGTTATTATACAGTCAAAGAATATTTAGAAGATAAAACAGCCTGGCTATAATAAAAAACATATACATAATACTACTTATAAATAGTGTCCTGCAGATAACAAAATAGCGTTGCATTGAACATTACAATTAGTTTTATTTTTATTATTATTAACTATAGTTTTTTTGACTTTTACTAGTACTGTATGATATTGTAAAAAATTAAACTGGTAAATTATGTTTTTGCAGGCTTAAATATTTTATTTAGTTATTTTTTATTTTTTGTGTTTTTTTTACATGTTGTGATTGTCCTTTACATTTTGTGTTTTTATTTGTGATGGAAAGTGTCCTTTATGATAGGGCATTTTCCAATATTTATGACGCTGTAAGGGAGAAAAGAGCTGGACACTTGCTGAGTTTCTTGCCGGTTCTTCTCAGTACAAGATCTCCCGCCCAGAGTAGATAGACTTACGAACCGATGGCTTAGAATGACGTTCATAAGAGCTATTTGTAGCCTAAACTGAATAAATGATTTTGAATTTGAATTTGAATTTGAATTTTGAATTTGAATTTGAATTTTACTTACCAAAATATACACCACATACCACAAAAAATATTGATAATTTCAACATATTGATAATTTGACAGTTTTACGACAAATACACGAGGAATGATACGCCTGCGCAATTATATATAAAAGCGAAGGTGCATAATGAAATTGCATACACAATGTCAACGTGCCAGATACAATATATCTCTTTCAACGTATGACGAAGTGACTTACTATCAAAACGATCGAAGAATCATCATAAGCATTTAAACGCATTTTCACTAGCTTATAATCTGATATCAATATTCCAATATCCCGGTTCTGAGTTTAATTCTCGATCGGACAAAGTGAATTTCTGATTTCCGATTTTCCGATGCACAGCTCGGGTTTGTGATCACCATTCCGATCAACCCTTCCAATGGTGATTAAGCCTTCGCTTATCATTTGTAGCCATGAATCATCAGCTCATTTTATTTCCCCACTGCTGGGGCACGAGCCTTCCCTATGGATGGATAGGGAGAACGGGCCATAAAACAAAACGCGGGCCCAGTGCAGATTGGTGGTTGTGAACAACTGCTTTACTTGCCTTCCTAAGTACGGAGGAGGTCGAGATGATAAATTTTGGTCACCTATCCGATGGCCGGCCTTTGCGAAAGTTGCTTAACCTCAGCGCTCGCAGACCGGGCGCGTTAACCGCTGCGCCATCGAGCTCTTCATGTAGTTGTAGCCATGACTTGATTTCATGATGTAGACTTTGCCTAGCAGTCATCATCATCATCATCATCTCAGCCAAAAGACGTCCACGTTTGCCTAACTAAAGAAATTTACTTTATCTTTTACTAGCTGACGGCGGACTTCGTACCGCTTTGACAGTTTCTATGACAACAAAACAAACAAATCGTATTTCTATTTATTTATCACTAAAATTTTTTTTCTGGTAATGAATATAGCCTATGTTACTCAGCGCTAATGTAGCATTCTAATGGTGAAAGAATTTTTTTAATCGGTCCAGTAGTTTTTGAGTTTATTCGTAACAAACAAAAACACAAAAATACAAAGCTTTCCTTTATAAAATACATTAAAATAAATGTCCTTTGATTGAGAAAGCTAAAATTTGCACAGGGTTACTATATGATGACTGAAACTATGATTTTTCAAAATTCTTACGGGTCACACATGGAAACCGAACGCTTACGCGGCGTTTGTTCGAGTTGTCATTAGTAGAATTCGATCAATTATGTACACACATGCACATCAACCTACTACAAAGTGTCAAATTTCCTCAATAGACTTTGAACTGTATGTCTAAACATTTTGGATGAAAACGTATTGAAGAAGTTTGTGCTGGCATCTATACTAGAAGGATCCGGAACATAAATGCATCTCGAAAGTACATTTAAATTTCGAAAATCTGAAAAAACATTGGATAGCATCAACAGCTTCAGCTTACTATGAACCTTAAGTCTTAAAAATAAAGATTAAATTATAATAAAATATAATATTTGTACTTAATATTTACTCTCATCGCCACAAACGTGGGGCTCCGTGGTCCCAAAGTCGCTTACCGTTTTTCCAGCGCTTATCGGGAATCTAGTATATAATTGATCGAAGCTAGTAAATGATATTCCAATATTTTCCAATATTTTTGACGCTGCATTTGCTGAGTTTCTTGCCGGTTCTTCTCAGTACAAGATCTCCCGCCCAGAGTAGACTTACGAACCGATGATGGCATAGCGACATCCACCAGAGCTACTTGTAGCCTAATCTGAATAAATGTTTTTTTTATTGAATTGAATTGAATTGAATTTGAATTGAATTGAATTGATACTCGTGCAACAGTAAAACAATTAGGTAATAGATACATTAATAATATTGTGAAAAATCTTCTATTAGCACCGATTTAAGTCACATAGTTTCTTGTTATCTACAAATACATTGTTTTCTATAATATATTGATTCCGGCATAGAATGTGTAATAAGAGGAAATGTTAAAGACATTCTAACAGCTTACACACGGAATCGGATTCAATATTATGCTAATTATTGATAAGACAGAAACATACAAGCATCATGAAATGTATTAATATGGCAAGGCTTGTATAATATCGGCTTTGAAAACGAAATGAAAACGTAATTCAAGACAATAACGTATAATGTTTGTTCAATGAGAGTTCAAAGAGTGACTACAAATTATTGATCATTTATTTATTTATGCATAAAAATATTTATTTAAAATGTTTGAAATGAGTAGTCGAGTGTTAACAGTCTAGAGTTTCAGGTATTTTCAATAATGGATTCTAATATCTATACACCCTCTAGACACGACTAGTTTTCAACAAATACCATGCCTGTGAGGTGGAACCTAAAAATCACTGAGTGAATGCTAAGTAAATTTCGAAATTGATAGAGCTCGGACTTTTACCATTAAGATTTGAAATCTCTTAATAATCATCCTAGAAACATAAATTGAAACCGGAAATTGTAACTTCATATATAATTTTATAATTAGCATATAATATGTACCTATATGCGTATTGTACGTGTATGAATGTATATACTAAGTACGTACGTACTTAATAAGTAAATATTATATAAATATCGTTGAATTAGTCCAGCATACTTCCTTTCCACACCACAGCTAGGGTTTGCTGGGGGAGATCTCTTTTAAAGGTAAGCTCACCTTTGTCTTGTGCTACGTGTATTAATGTACAATAAATATTTTTTTAAATCTTAGCTTTTACTAGACATTGTTAGTATTTTTCCTAGTCCGAGCTTTTACAGTAACATATACATAACAAAATTGCTGGAAAGGTTTCCCGGCCAGGTAACGATAGGGAGATGGGGCCCAAACGTTACCACAAAATAGATGCCTTCGGCAATGTTTAACTGCGTCACAGGTGAGCTTAATAACAGTTAATTGCTCATTGTTTCGGTGAAACAATAATTCGGGGACCCAACTTGAGTTCAACAGTCATAATAAATGTACTGCAGCGGTTGTTTGTGAAATAGGTGCTTTAACCTCCCTTCCCTCGCAAACTTGTAACTCAGAGAAACTGTGTTTTTAGGTAGGCGTAATAAATATTGGTGTTTAATAGGCAAAGTACACAGCTTTAGATATATGCATAAAGGGTACCTTTGTAAGTCAAAATCAAAGGCTAACTTCTACTTGAAACACATTTAATTATAAACCTCCTTCTTATTTAAAAGACAATACATTTCATTTTCTTTTATTTTTTTTGTACTAAGTGTGACGGAATTGAGAACAATTGTTAGGATAATCAAGGTAGTAGCGTGCCTCTAAGCTTCTGACGGCTTATAAACCGTTTTGAGGATAGTGAAGTAGGACCACGACGTGCTTATAATCTGAAAGGAGAACTATTCGTTATTTCTTTCTATGATATACAGCTGTATATCTACAGCTTGTATTAAGATGAGTTTGATGGCAACTTAATTAGTGAAAGCCTTGAAAGCGCTCGGTCCTGCATCCGGAGGTCCTAGGTGCCATTCCAAGGTCAGGCAAACTGTGTTTTTTTCGATGCATAGCCCGGGTTTGTCGTCTCCAACCCGCATTTGGCAAGCGTGATAATTAAGCCCATCGGAGCGAAGACATGATTTCAATGATGGAGGCGTGTGTCGAACATAATGGCTAATTCACAAGTAAACGTACTTAATTAAAAAAGTATTTTACTATTATATATATATTTTTTTTTATTTTATTATTATTATTAATATAAATTTTATTTTATCAATAACACAGTATTATAAACACCACCTGCACAGTGCGTAATAATTTAATCATTATGATTCCTTTGCCAAGTGTTAAAAAATGTTGTACCTACGTACGTTTTGATAAGAATTTGATAATCATGACATGTGCAATGGTGCACATAGATAAGTTTACAATAAAGCAAATGTGTAAATATTTTATTTGTAATGAAACTTGATATCGTATTACACAAAAACACAAAAAAGAAGAATTCGGAAATGTAAGGAAGAGTTTCCACAAGCGAGATTCGTACCGGCATCGGCACCCTCTGACGTACTAGGTCAGGTGCACTACCAATTAGGCAATCGTGATACTATCCTGCCTTTTCAAATTCATCAGAACTAATATACTGTACTATCGCTTTGTGAGCCAGAGGCCAGATTGCTGATCGGGTTGTTTTTTCACAATATTTTCCAAATTCAAGTTTGTATGCAAAATCATTTTCGTACAAACTAGTGACGTAATATAAATACAACTTTTATTAGAAACTACCATGTAAGGATTCAAATTGCATTAATTCAGTTGCATAAACGTTTGTATGGTGTATACTAACACATTATTTTGCCTAACTTTATTTAAAACAATATTCATCATCACCATCTCAGCCAAAAGACGTCCACCGCTGGACAAAGGCCTCCCCAAGGAACTCCACGACGAACGGTTTTGTGCTGCTCGCATCCAGCGGCCTACCGCGACCTACCAAAAACCAATATTAATTGTTATTTATTGAGGTCATTTCGAATTACCTTATTTATGTTTAACGCCTAACTAAAACCTAATGGCAAGTTTATTTTCCGCCGGCTTATGTAAAATATAATAATAAAACTTATTATTACGAAAGCATTATCATCCTCTTTTAAAAAATAATCATTTGTAGTTTGTAAATGTAATTTAATCTTAGAGCATAATGCTCTAACCCCCATAGTCATAAAAACTATTTGAGCATAATTTAGTTAAATATTGTTTTGGCAACGTCACATAAACGTCATTTTGAATTAAAAGAGACAAAACAATGATTAACTAAATAATGTTTAAGTAGTTTTTTTATGAATAAGGGGGTAAGAATATAATAATGACTTAATTGTTCTTAAACCAGACAATAGAAATTCAATTGTTCTATGACACTGTGGTTACATTGGGCGTCCAAGTATATAATTCAAAACTTGTAGTGTTACTCGTAAAACAATATTACATTTTTAAAATCAAAACCTTATCAAATGTTAAGATATTTCTGTCTCTTATTATTAAGAAAATTTATTTTTAATTGGTATTTTTATATCGAAAGCTACTTCATCATCATCATCATCTCAGCCAATAGACGTCCACTGCTGGACAAAGGCCTCCCTCAAGGATCTCCACAACAACCGGTTTTGTGCTGCTCGCATCCAGCGGCTTCCCGCGCCCTTCACCAGATCGTCGGTCCACCTTGTCGGAGACCTGCCCACACTGCGCTTTCCGGTACGCGGTCGCCACTCAAGGACTATTCCGCCCCAGCGGCCATCAGTCCTGCGAGCAATGTGCCCTGCCCACTGCCACTTGAGCTTAGTAACTCTTCGGGCTATGTCGGTTACCTTAGTTCTTCTGCGGATCTCTTAATTTCTGATTCGATCACGCAGAGAAACCCCGAGCATAGCCCTCTCCATTGCTCTTCGAGTGACCTTGAGCCTTTTTATGAGGCCCATAGTGAGCGAACACGTCTCAGTCCCGTATGTCATCACTGGCAACACACACTGGTCAAAGACTTGCGTCTTGAGACTGCGGTATATTGGACATAAAGATATTTCGTAGGAAAGCTACTTCCTTAACTTAAATTGTTGTCCTAAGATAAATAATGGAGTGCCATTATTAACATAATACTTTTTGCTAACCTGACAAGATTGTACATGGAATATGATATTATGTTCTTTTTATGTAAATTGATACCTGTTTACGTAAACAAAAAAATTTCAAGCGTTTTTCAAATGTCTTTTTTCACTTTACCTCGCCAATATAATTTAATCAAAATTTGTCTTTAATTTGTTACGTTTTAATGAAAAATAAAAAAATGTAAATTGCAAAACAAAAAGTTACCTTTGTGAAACTTCCGTAAGAGATCGCTGAAAACTTGTATGCGGTCAACTTTTGCTGCTTATGAGCCCTGAAACAAATTGTTCTCTAAAATATCCATTTTGATGTTCTTAATCATCTAAAATTATTAAAAAAAATAACTCGTAAAAACCAAATCCTTTATTTACATCACAATTAAACTACGATAAATTGATTGAAGCTATTAAAACACATCAGCAGGCTACTGACATTTATTCACGCAACTAAAGCATCGAGATATTTCATGGCCTTTTTCGCCAAATTGTTCGATAAGGGCGATCGAGAAATGATTGACACATCAATTATTACCTAATCATAATTATAAGTATAGTCTTCTTCGCTTGCTGGTCCATTTCATGCCATTTACAAAGAAAAGCCGCTTCTCCAACCCTCCTGCTCTGTAAATGAATATCGTAATGAGTTTTCTTTATTTCAATAGATGCCTTATTGCTGTCAGTAAAAGATGTACGAGTAGTCTTACCTCATTAATGATGTTTTCTCCGAAAACACTCATCATTAGAATTTGGAGCAACACGGACAGTAGAAAAAGTATGTAGCCTACAATGTGTGACCAGTTACCAATCTGAAATGGTATTTATAATATCAAAATATATCAAACCAAACTTCAGCTCGTGAAAAAATTTATTCCAAAAAGTAAAAAAAAATTGCCCGTAGCCAGTGAACAACGTAGCAAAAACTAATTACTATTTCCTAGTTTATTTTATTTACTAGTTTCAGTTTTCTCCGTATTTAGACGCAACTGTATAGTGAGAAAAAAAACAATATTCCAGAAAGGAAGAGATTTGTTGCGAAACGTCCTGGGTTCGAATTCCAAATGACGATGACGCAATGAAGTATTTTGTAAGTGCTATTTTCAGTCTCCGTACACATAACAACAAAACGCTAAATTAATTAATTCAAAACAAGAATAGTAACAAACTATCTCAATAGTGCCAAAGGAACACGCCACAAACATGTCAACATGAAAAATATAAAACAAATCCGCAATGCACTGTCGAGCCTGTGACATTGCTTTAACATAATTAGTAGGTACACAAATAGAATAAAATCTTACTGTTATACTAAAACCCAAAGCGCAAATTTCGAGAGAGCCGACAAGATAATTAAATAAATTCGTCAATTTAAAAATGTCTTCCAAATCTTCAGACAACCTGTTGACAAAAAGAGGTAAGTTTTTAACATAATTTATATTTAGAGGGCAAAAAAGTAATAACTTCTTAAATTACCATTTTTGTTTACAATTCTTACAAAATAAAATTAAAACCTTTTGTATAAAAAATAACTTGAAAAAAAGCATTTAAACCTAAGTCATCTCACAAGTCTACAAAATTATTTATGTTTTATTAAGTTTTCTATATAGTCTCCATACATAATTCTTAGGATAAAGTCATTTCAATGGCGCGCGGCGACACGGCGGCAATTTTTATCTTAATTGCAACTGCTGAGCAGCTCAGTATTAGGACGCTAATTGATTAACGTCAATCTCACTCACTTCAAAATATACTGATGGTAACTAACAATTCTGCTCAAGACGACAATATTGCTGTCCTTCAGTTGCTTCAGCTCATCACTTATGATGTAAAAATTATTGCAAATTTGCGAAGTCAACACACAAAAGAGGGCGTCTGACATGGTGATAAACATGATGCACATAAAACCTGAAATATATTGAAATATTGTTTTAGAATTATCTAATTAATTCAGTTTTATTCAAATAAATTAAAAATTATTAAATTAAACTGCTTAAACTAAACTCATAAAAACTATATATTCTCTTATGTATAAATAAAAAAATTGCCCCAGATCTATCATTAGGCAGAGTACCAAGTAAGCTCGCAGCATTGCAGCATTTTGAAATATCTTAAGTGCCAAGGATGCAAAGATGCAAGGTTATGCGATAAACCGTGCAATTTTAGAATTTCATAATTTGAGAAGGTATTCTTGAAATTAAAAATAGTAGTCGTTGGAGAATTTTCAGTCTCATATGGACACCAGCGCCTTCAAAGACACTTGAGACAAGTTTTCAAGCCACTTTTTTTCAAATTTATTCACAAACGTCTTAACTTTCAACTTTATCAAAATATTTAGCAAAAAAAAACAAACACTGACTGACATCTATCAACGCTGCAGGTCCTTATAGAATAGAATATAATTTATTTCTTAAACTGTATGCAATACTTCCAATTTTAAATAGTTACTTATTTATTTAACATAATATTAATTGGCAATTGAATTTTGCCTTTTCCAGCTAATGCAGTAAAATTAGCTTTCTAGTACTTACCACTGAAAATAGATTGCGTGTAAACCACTGTCCATGCCGGCCAATTATCTATCGGAAATGGGAATATAACCGCATACGGTACCATGAACTTGACAGTTCCCCTCCACACATAGTGGTACACCATGAAAATTAAAGTCGAAAAATTATAAACGGTGATCAGAGCTGCGTTCAAAATAAAATAGTACTTGACGAGGGTGTTGACCCTAACGACTTCACGTTGCATTAGTTTTCTCTTGTATTCATTATTTATTAGAACCTCATACAGATCCCTCAGACACGCTTTGAGCTTGAATATTTTTTTCAATTTTCCAGCTAAGAACACACCTTTTAAAAAGGATAATGCGCCAATACAAAGGCACGGTGCTAAATCGGTTAGCTCAAGAATATTCTCGGACGATATTTTCGCAAAGAAAAAGAATATTTCTCCGGTCAATGTGATAATCAGACTAAGGCAGGCGATGTAAAACCTCGGTTGTATTTTTAGATCGTCAAGGGGTATTCCCGAAAGCCAGAATATAGTGTTGATTCCTTTAAAAATCTGATCGTATGCAGGCAAATCCATTTTGTGAAATTCTTTGATGTCGTGCTTTGCTTACTTAAACAGTTGGTTTCAGACTGCGTGGTTAACATGAAAATATAAGTCTTCAATAAATCACAGTTAGGCAAGGGTTGTCAGTTATGAAGATAAACAGGTATTCTAGATACTTTTTCATATCGCAAATAGAAGTACACTTAAATTTCTATACACATAAGGCTACTGCAGCATATTTTAATGACAGGAAAAAAGACCTTTAAATTTTTTGTATTTTAATATGATTAAAAAGATCTTTTTCAGTCAGCCCGTGACCACATCAGTTTAACCCGGGCGAAACATCGAATATTTGAAAAGTTTGGGTGGTTTTAGAAATAAAGTTTTTATCCTATTATATGGTGTTGGTCCTGTACTAATAAAATATAGTGTTTGCAAATTAACGATTATTGTATGGTATTGAATTTCGAATAATTATATTTTTGTAAGTCTTGTATACCATTTTATCCTGAGTTGATAAACCCATCACTTTGAACGGATGTTCACGCAGTTGTGCTACAACATTTATTTTCAGATATTTTTACAACAATATGTCGTGTACAGCCCTCTTACAGGTATACCATGGAAACTTCTCAAAGTTCCGAAAACGAATCTGTAATTAAAACAAACTTCGGTAACTTTATTCCGTAATGGTCTCTATTAAAAAGCGATAAGAGCATAAGAGAACAATGTAACATACAAACAATTATTTATAAAAGGTAAATTAAAATTAAAGTAAAATAAAAGTGGCAATATGGCATTACGTGTAAAGGATTAAAAAATAAATAAAAAAAGAGAATAGTAAAAATAGAGCTGACTTAGATTCGTTCGCTACACTGACTTTATTAGTATTTGCTTAGAATATGAAGGCAATTCAAATCAATCTTAAAACAAAAATATATAAACATACCTACCTACATGTAAAAAATTAAACCAAAAAGGTTGATAGGCCGTTAAGTCGCCAACATCGGCGTTATCCATAAATGTTCAATTTAATGATTAATGATTCCGCAACATGAGACAAAAATCCAAAAAAAAACTCATAACTTCCTCATTGAAAGTATTCAATATCATCATCATTTCATTAAAATTGTTTTTAAAAACCTGTAACTTTAAAGTTCGAATTCGATATCGAAACGTATAATCCCCTTTAACTCCATACAAGCTGCTCTATCTCTTTATCCCAGCTCCAAGTAAAACATTTTCACAATTCAACCAACTAAAGCGGGAAATAGAAAGCCAGAAACCATTTCAGCACGTGACAATGCTGCGTGGAATCGCCCTGCTTGTCATCATGGCAACAAACTGCAGAGTGATATCTTTGTTCTGGGATATCTTTACTTTATTTGGTAACTATAACACACTATTACGCTCGAGTATATTTCTGGGTTTTGTTTGATACAAATTCGTTTAGTTTTAAGGCTAGTTGTTGTTTGTACATCATACCTGTGTTATGCTTTTGTGCCTACTCTGTATTAGTCACATAAATTAATTAGAACATGCTTAATGATAAATATATTTCTTAGTACGTGTCTCTCCATATAAGTTTAACCTAGTTTTGTAATGTAAAATCAATATTGTTTTTTTTTGGAGAGAGACTGCTGTTTGCCTCAGACGGCATTTACAGCTTCACCGGGGTTTTTGGGGCGGCAAGGTACGTAAAGGGTACCTCAAGCCGTGTTGAAACGAATCACCTTCGGAGGATTTCTAGAGGGTACGGCAACGCACACTTAAAAGTGCGCGTCCCAGTGCCCTCCCAGAGTGTCCGAAGGGTTCGGATCGGAAGAATATTGTATTTTATGCTCCCTCTTCCATTCAACTTTTGTAACGAACGGCACACTGAAAATTTTCTTGAAATCTCTAAGTGTTTACCTTCTCCACCATAGCAAGCAACCTTCCAACTTACCACCGCACACGCATACGTTAAACATTAAACAAATTTTAACAACAACTACCAATTTACAGACGTTGACGTTGAAGTCCTGACTGACTAAAGAAGCTGACTATTTAAATAGTTAATACCTATTTACCTACCTACGTATTTAACGATTGCTGCAACGATGTCACGTCATTTGTAATTGATTGCGATTAAACGCAATCTTTGTATTTTTGAACGTTTTTTCACAACTTCAATTTGCATAATTGTTGTAACTTATTATATAGATAGATTATTATTAGATTATTATTATTATTATTATTATTATTATTATTATTATTATTATTATTATTTATTATTATTATTATTATTATTATTATTATTATTAGACTCGTAGTATTTTTGTATTTTTACTTATTATTTTTGCTATGATGTCTATCATGGGGTTAAGCTTAGCTTTATTTTGAACATTATTTTGTAAAGACTAACACCGCAGCTACAAAATCGCATCAAAACTTTTTTGCTGCATTTGCACGGAGATAGTATGCATGTAAATGATCGAAATCGAATTACCTACACTATAAAAAAGCGGTTGCTCGGGACTTCAACGACCTTCATTTTCATTTTCTGCTACCTAAAATTGTTCACGAAGTTGAGATAAGATAAAATAAGACATGTTAGTTGACTGATACAACGCAATTATTATTATTTGTCTCTAGGTGCCTTTTTATGTGTATATTAATATTACCCCTTATGAATGGATATTTATAGGATATTTATGAACTGATCTTACTTAGTTTGTTTTAATGGAAATTTTCCATTCATACAAAGCTTATTGTATATTAATTAAATATTTTAAAAATTTGTTGGAGCTTTCCAACAAATTTTTAACTAGCTAAATGTAATAGCATGATTAATAAGAAAAGAGTTTTTGTAGTTCATAACGACTAATACATATTAGTGTTTAAGGCCACTTTTTATAATTTAAATAGAACATTAAAGATTGAGGCGACGTACATTATAAGCCACAACAGATTAAACATTTAACAAGCGATGGTATTTACGATATTTCTTAATCATTAATAATTTATATAATAATTCCTTTTTAATTATTATTTTTTAATTAATAATTTCTTAATCAATAATAAAATGTCTGGGATAGAATATACTTGAGTTTTCTTTTCTAAGTTTATTTGAAACACTACTGTGTCATCAATATTTATACAATAATAGATTATTCACAATGTGCAGAGAAACAAAGTCTTGCAGAAGTTGTGACAATTGAAACAATAGGTGAAGACAACTTACGAAATGAAATCATTGAAATATTAAGCGCCTTAAAGAAAGCTTTACATAAGATTTTTCAATCTTCACTTAGGGAATAAGATGTGACTCCATTTTCTCAAGAATACCTTCAAAGATCGACAAACATTACGGCTTAGAACTTAGTCTCTCGCTGTTAACAAATTCTGGTTACGTGTCTGAACACCCTATGGCCCTGAAGTCATAGCCGTTTGTTAGCTCAGCAAACTGTAACTCTATCGACGGACGAAACTTGCACTTTGACGATTAGTCTGCGACAGGACGAAGTACATTCTACTATGTTAGTAGCACATCTCCAAAATCAACTCAACGGTATCACCATCTAAATAATAAAGTGGAGTGTTCCTCGCGGTCCTGGAAACTTTTGGACATTTAAATAAAATATTGGCTCTAGTTCAACTCGTGCGCCATCCGTCGCAGTGAGATTTGATTTTGAAAAGAAATTTGTCTTCTGAATTCCGACATATTGGAGCAAGGGAATAAAAGGATCATTCCAAAGTTTCTTTTGGCATATAAATTTCGAGATCTCAAGTTATGTTGGACGTGAAACTAATAAAGAGATTGATTGGACATTTTATATGCGAAGAACACAATGCATTTCTTTTGAATTTATTTTTTACGGTTCATCTTTTTAGATTGCTGTTTTTCTTATATTATAATGTTATGTTTAGTTATTTGTTGTTTGATTTGCAACTTGAACTTACATGCATCTAGTTTAGATAGACGACTGACGAATGTGTCACGATTTGTATGAAAACCAAGCGTGCCACATTTTTAATGCTTTAAGCCAACGACCTTGGAGCATTAAACCAACCCAACGACCGACAAATTATAATGCCGAAGCCAAAATAACTTCCCGATTTTAACTGTATATTTCTTGTAGAAATAAAATAGTTTTGATACGTAACGTGCTTTTAATTTACCTTTTTTTCTTTTAAACTGCATTGGTGTGTAAAAAAAGTCGCTAGAATTTTTGGATATCATTTTGTAGAGGTAATAGGTTTAAAAAAGCCCTCTCTTAGGGATTTTGAATTACTTTTAAAATATTATTTCTTTCCAATCATCATAATTTCGTAAGCAATTAGAATCGAATCAACGTTTTATAGAGTAAACGGCACTAATTACAAAATTTGACAGAAAAATGCCAAAAGCGACTGTGCCTCGAAACTGACGCAAAGTACGTATGAAACGATAGTTTGATGTTCATGGCCCGTTTACACAACACACAACCCACATACATTGAGCTATGTAAAGCCGCAATGTATGACGAAACATGCGACATACTCTAGATTTTCTCAAAACTGTCATAAAATCAAAATAAATAATTTGAAAATGAATTACGAATATTTGCATCATAAATTACTTTTCGGCGGAAGGCATCGTGTTCTACTTATTGACTACTAAAAGATGAAGGGTTCTTACAATTTTTAACATATTTATACATTGAGACATTTTTCGTGTTTTTGACACATTTGTCTCTCTGGGTAAATGTCGATCGCGGACTGAATATAAGCAGCGGTCAGTTGAGCACAGATGAGCATATTCGAAACGTTTGTTTGCAGAAGTCTACTTCTTCAAGCAGTTTACCACTGTGTTAACTGTTGCGGCGAGTTAACTTCTGCAAGTGTTACAATTTGCAACTTGCACAGACTTGTCGGAAGTCACGCGTGTAAACGCTATTGACATTGCAGCAAGAACTTCTGACTTTATTTGTTTGCAAAATATAGTTTTCTGTGTTGAGCAAGATGTCAGTTAAAAAAGTATGGAAGCAAAATGAAATTATAAAACAAGGTAGTAGGTAGGTAGGTACTTTGTTTTATTTCCTTACCTGTCGCTAGATACAGATAAGTAACAAAAATGTAAAGACAGACCCTGGCGGGAATAGCAGTACGCATTATGTCTTGCTTTTCAATAATTGGACAAATTTCTGTTAACAACATATTGAAATTCTCTTCAGTGAAGGGTCTTCAGTTCGCATCTCCATTAATAAATTCATTTGTATACCAACAATATCTCTTCTTTTTATCCAGTCTTTTACCCACCTTTGATCTTTGCGTTTTTTTACGCTGCCCAACACTATCATAGCAACAGCAGCACGTATTTTATTACAGCTAGCCATTTTAAAGGTTTCGATAAATGCACAGACACTTCATAATAACAAAGTGTCAACCAGTTGACAATAATTATTGCGGAGAAATGCTGATGAAAATGTTAACAGTCTTGCAAAAACTTCTAGGTGAGATCTTGCTCGTGACTTCCGAAAGCAACTTGTGTTACAAAAATTGCAGGCAATCTAAACGGACCAGGGAATAATTTTCCGAGAAATCGCAGCAAGTCATCGCTAATCTAAACAATCGGGCAAGAACTTGCAAGGAAGATCTTGCGAGTCACTTGCGAAAGTGAATTGTGCTACAAATATTGTACGTAATGTAAACGGACCAGCAAGTACTCGCTCAAGAAATTGCAGAAAAACTTGATAGTCTAAACCTCGCTTTATTAGATATACTTATTTTTTTAGTGAAATATTTCAAATATTATTATGTTATTGTAAACTGACGTCATTACGCTATCAGTGACACAATATTGACTATTAGCGTTTTCCAAAGTGCGTAAAATAATTGTTAAGATAAAATACTTATTGGATAATTAAAAATATCGGATTCATGTCTTAACATAAATCCGATATTATCATAAGTAGTCTTCAGAGACTACTTATGATTTTATACTGTATTTAATACTGATTTTAATTACAGAAAATTATAAAGTATTTTGTTTTAGCAATTTCTAGCTGTTTGGTTTTGGTTTTATGGTGTGATTTATTGTTATAATTTTTTTCTGGCTTTACTGTTTCCTCATCATTATCATCATCTTCCTTGACGTCCTATTGCTGGCCCCAAACCATCCCACATGAACACTGCAATCTTACATCAACAACCGAGACCAACGGCTTACCGTTCAAGCACGGAACCAAACCAAGTTTCAGCTGGCACTGAAATGGAATCGTATTGTGTCTTTATAAACTTGAAGTTGTTTAAACTTTATAGAGACAGTATAAGATACCAACAGACAGAAACTAATGATGTTTTAAGCTGGATTTGTAGGTTTAAGTTGCCGTTGCAAGTCTTAAGCCGTCGTTGGTAGGATTATGGCTTAAGATGGCATTTGTTATGATTGTCCGCGCCACATTGATCTCTTTTTCTTTTACCATTACCACTTAGCCACTACTACTGGCTACTTGCGACTCGGCGAGTGGATTTCTAATTTAATGCGTTCTTTATTTCACTGTTGACTGTGACAGCGGTAGTCTTACGCGCAATAAACTAATAGAAATCTGCTCGCTGTGTCGCAAGTCTCACGCGCTCCTAGCTAAGGCATAAGAAATGAATTCCGTATACCTCCAAGTTCGGGGAAACATGATAGTTACTTGGGAATCCCTTTCCCCAAGATGGTACGGGAGGAGTTAACCTACTAAAATTCGGAGTGGTGGCTCAAATACTGGCGATAGAGTGAGGCGTAGTGGGGTCTAGGGACCCCACCCAAAACTGCCACTTACTTAAAGATACCCAGTGATCTGGGCTACTTTATCTATGCTAGACGTGCGGGTCAGATGTTGATAACCCGATCAGGAGGAAGGAGTGCAGTATCACCTGGTGTCCCAGGTCCCACTCGTCCACTTTCTCCACTTTAATATTGTCAAAGGATGACAATCCTTTGACAATATTAAAGTGGAGAAAGTGGAAAAAAAATGTCTTCAATTCTTTTCAGATAGTTAAAAACCAAGGGTTAAACAAGGGTTTTTAACTATTTGAAAAGAATTGAAGACATTTTTTTAGTTAACCTTTTTCGTCTTACTGCTTGGCAAAGATCTGCAAACCTCAAACCCTTTCAATTTACTCAATCCATGGCGGCTTCCCACCATCTCTCCGCCAAGGCATCGAGATCAGCTCAATAACAACGCTTGAAAACATTAGATTTTTCTGTTTATAGTATTTATATTAATTGTAAATCGTAAAGCTCGTTCCAGTTACGATCTTGAAAGTTAAGCAACTTTTGTAATGTCGGGTCAATAATCGACATTACAAAATAAATGGGCGACCAAAGGACAATATTACAAAAACACAAATGTTGAAAAAATTTCCACGAGCAGGATTTGAACCTGCACCCTTCTGACATACCGGGCTAGGTGCTCCCCCAATTAAGCTATCGTGGTTCTAACCAGCCGCGTGCGTTAAACATTATATAAAAAAAACAAAACCATTTTATTAATGACAATATCTTGAGCTCCTAGGTGCTTCAATACTTTCATCACCGGCTTATTTTATGTCCCCCCTGTAAGGTTCATATATCACCACGCGGGCCCAGTGCGGATTGGTGGAAGATAACGACTGCTAATGCAACCGGGACCAACCTGCCTTCCGAAGTACGCAGGAGTTTGATAAAGCTATGGTAACCTATCCTATGACCGGCTTCTACGAAAGTGGCTTTACCTTGGCAATCACAGAGCGGGTGCGTTAACCACTGCGCCATTAAGTTCTCGTCATTATAAGAGCGCAATGAGTTCTATTGCAAACCAAAAGTTTTATTGCATTTCGATAGGAAACGTATTTACCAGGTTAAATACTTATCAACTTCGTTAATATAGTATGCGTCACTCAGTTTCCTAGCGCTCAAAATATTGATCGCGTATTATGTACTCTGTAGTTGTGTATCCTTTAGCTGGTATATTATGTACTCTGTAGTTATATAAATACCCTACAGATAGTATATTATAAACACTGTAGCTAGTATATTATATACTCTGTAGCTGGTATATTATGTATTTTGTTGTAATGTACACTATAGCTGGTACATTATGACCTGTATAGCTGGAATATATTATACTCTGTAGCTAGTATATCATGAACTCTATAGCTGGTATATTATATGCTCTATAACTAGTTTTTAATGTATTCTAAAGCTGGTATATTATGAACTCTACAGCTAATATATTATATACTCTATAGCTAGTATACTATATACAGGTATGCCTGTAGCCTGTGCCTGTATGCCTGTATTATGTACTCTACAGCTGGTATATTATTTACCCTACAGCTGGTGTTTTATGTTTTTTTAACTGGTATACAATATACTCTATAACTGGTATACCATATACTTTGTAGCTGGTATATTATGTACCATACTGGTATATTATGGACTCTATAGCTAGTATATCATATACTCTGAAGCTAGTAGATTATGTTCTATGTAGCTGGTATATTATATAATCTACTGAGAGTACGCTATACTCTAATGCTAGAATGTTTCCTAACCTACAGGTAGTAATTATGTATTCTGTAGTTATATACCCTACAGATAACAATGTAGCTAGTATCTAATGTACCCTATAGCTGGTATATTATACACTCTATAGCTAGTATATTAAATTCTGTTGCTGGTATATTATGTACTCTATATCTGGTTTTTATGTAGTCTGTAGCTGGTATATTATGTTAAATGTAACTGGTATTTTATGTTCTATATAGCTGGTAAATTATATACTATCTAGCTAGACGGCGAACGACGCATTACGGAAAACAACACCGCTTGGTAATATTTACGAATCTTTGAAAAATCATTGTGAAGGAATTAGCAGTGCTACAGAAAAAAAAAAAAGCATTTTTAGTTAAAACTTAAATATCTTAAAAAATTGTTTTATAACATTTTCCACCATCATTGATAAACCTATTCATTCTTATTGGGCAATCGTTTTAGTAAAAACCTTCTACGTTGTGTTAAAAAGTAAATATTGGGCCCAAATCTCAATATATTTGCAATAGATGTTGCGTAATAAGAATATTGCCATTGGCAATTATTGTTTGTACCCCCGAACGTTAATCTCACGCAATCATTTATATAATTGTATAGATATGCGTTTATCTACAACGCTATCAAATCCACATTCTATTTATATTTTCCAGTGACCTTTATCTTATTAATCAATGTTAATTTGTTTACTTAAATGTTTTATTTTAATTATTATTCACCCCTTCGAAAATAATAATCTAAGAAGCAAAATGTTATTGCAAATATGGTTCAACGTAACTCAAGATCTCTCTCACTCACATCTATTACAAGCCCTTTTCGTATGGCTTCATTCGCGTTCGCTACGTTTGCATCAATTTCTAAATATTCTGACAAACTTACAAAGGGCAGGCATAGGTACAGTCATGAGCACCGATATGTATACACTTTGACTTTTATTCCATTGTATTAAAAGTAACAAATTGTTTACACATTTTTGCTAGTGACTGTACTTGCCCGAAGCGCTTACGGCAAGTATAACATAGATTCGATTTCATCTGAGCGTCACAGAGAATCTAGTAGGGGATAGGTAAACGCTTTGTGTGATGGTATCCACTCTAGAAACCTATTACGTAGGCTACGTTTGCCGATACGCGGTCTCCACTCGAAAATTCGTTTAGCCCAACGGTTGTCGGTTCTGCGGCTAATATGACCGGCCCACTGCCACTTCAGCTTGCTGATCCGATGGGCTATGTCGATTACTTTCGTTCTCTGTCGGATCACCTCATTCCGAAGTCGATCCTTCAGAGAAACTCCGAGCATAGCCCTTTCCATAGCTCGCTGAGCGACTTTAAGTTTGTGACCCAGCCCAACCGTGAGTGTCCACGTTTCAACTCCGTATGTCATGACCGGTAGGACGCACTGATGGAATACTTTCGTCTTTAGACTTTCTGGAATAGGCGACGTAAAGATCCGACGTAATTTCCCATAATATGCTGCCCAGCCTAGCTGTATCCGTTAGCCTCTTTCTTGAAGTTGAAAGGCATGAAAGAAAGAATTGAAAGGCGAAGGCATGGGATATGTGAAAGAAAATGAAAGCTAGAGCAACAGCAACAAGCAAAATTATAAATTAAAATTGATTTACCTTAAAACAAAATATTTGTAAGCTTAGGTGATTTTTGCTAAGATATTTCGGTGTATGGAGAGTTAATGCATCCCTAGAATTTTATTGAGGAACACGATGGCTGAGTGGACTAAAAATTTATCATCTCGACCTTCTCCGTGCTTCTGCAGGCACGGAAAGCCTTTCTGCCCCCATACCAAAAAACACGGTAAGTGACATTTTACCGTTTTTAACTTCTTGCTATCAGCGAATTCAGCAAAAGAAACCACATCGACTGATCTTAAAATAATATTTTTAAGTTCAATAGTTTCAGAGATACGTTACTGTTATGTAGACGCTATATTTTTTTTAAGGTTTACCCTGAGTTAAAACGCGGTTACTATTTAGTACTTACTGCGATACAAAACCACTAAAGTACCTAAATCATAAATGGTAATTTACCTTAGTTAATAATTCCAACCTTTTTATAAAATACTATGCTAGAACGCCGCCACATAGGTTTGCTATATTAAAACGCGGTTATCGTAGTTTAACTGTATAAACGCTTAAAAAATTTCATTACTACAGATCGGGTAATACTAAGCTAGAGCGTAGTTCGTTGTTCGTCCTACATTAAAATGAGGTTAAGTTCTGTAAGGTCTGTTTAAGGTTAATCTGTATAAGCGTAGTGTCTAAAAAAAACGACGGGTTGCACTCCGGGAGTGCCGGCAGAAGTGAAAACCTTAATATTAACGTTGTGCATTTTTGATATTTTGGAATGGTTAGGATATAATTTTGCACGAATTGCTTCAATTATCAGTATAAGAGTACTATCATTTATGTGGTAGAATACAATATTTATTTATTGCGCTATCGTACACAAACATGACAATTTATATTACATTAGAAAGCACTCGAACATTCGCGCAAGCGCTCTGCGCCGCCTAAACGAAACAGCAGGCATACATTTTCGCCGCGCCGTAGAAAGAGAGGGGGATACTTCCTCTCCTACGCCGCGCCGGCTGTCATCCGTCTTACGAATTTTCGATCAGGCCACGTGTCCTGACGGTCACGTGTCTTGACGCGAATTTAACATTTTTTACCCATTACAAAAAAAGTGTACAACGCCGCTAAAGAAGTTTTCACTTCAAAAAATATTAAAAACATGTGCTAAGCTTTACGGTCACGGCATTCTAGCATAGGATACACTTCCTTCGATTTTTTTCGATCCTTCTGAAAACGCGGCTAAGCTTCTGGTACTACTCTAAAACGCGACTAAATACCTATCGACCGGTAGCGTCAATGACTTTTTATACAACGTGTAACAAGAAGGTGTGTTCAAAATGAAAAGATCCAATGTGTATCCCATTTAGAACTTGTATGAGTTCTTATTGAGACGTAATTATTAACTTTAATTTGTCATGCAATACTTATATTAGTGAAGTGATGCGCGTCAGCAGTGATCATAAATGTTAGAACACAGAGGTTACTGAACCAATAGGGCTGAGACATGTTTATTTTGATGAGACGACGCCGACGTCACAATAGAAATATTTATTTACAAATTTCATAACACATTGAAGTTAATAATAATCATGACATACATACAAGATCTAGATTGGATAAACTATGGATCTTTTCATTTTGACCACACCTTTCTGTTACACGTTAGTAGCGTGTTCCATTTGGTCCCGGCTGCATTAGCAGTCGTTAACAATCACTATACGCAGCAGCACCCGCGTGGTTTATGACCCCTTTTCCTTGTGGTGTTTCTTTCTATCCATAAGATGCCCAGCAGTGAGGACATGAAATGAGCTTGTGGTGATGATGGTGATATTGTGATTTTATTACTTTTTTAGTAGTAATAGTCTCTCCGCGCTGAGCTTCGATTCTGCTATTTTGAAACGTCCACAATCGTGTCTCATTGGCCTGATTTTACCACATCTTCGCTTAAGTTCGAACATCATTTTGAATATAAATATATATCATATATTTGTATGCATAACATGATAATTGATTGCATGCATTGCTCGTCATAATACTGAGTTATTGCGATGTCATCGAAAACATTGTTGTTAAGAGATTTTTTTTATTTAATTTTTCTCGAACTATATATACAAATTCATATTGTTTTGGAATGTTGTTGTTGTTCTTACGCCTCTTACGAGAAAATCTCCTAAGGTTACGATGACACCTGTATATAGGCATAGGTTTTTGTAGGTGATGTTTAAAACTAAAAGTTCAATAAAACGCAAGAATAAAAGCAAGAAAAGACATTTTCGTGGTTTTTTTTTGCGTTTTCAAGTTCACGTGATAAGGTTTTGTAAATACTAAATATAAGTAAAGTGACTTAGTCCGTAATTCTATATTTACATTACATAGATATATATTATAATGTTTATTTGGATACGGTACACATAATCATACAATGTAATATACTCGTAATTTGGTTTGCAATTTAATGTTTTATTTGATGGATCAGAGTAACCTTTAATTTGAATTTAAGAGTAACCACCCTAGGTCCACACTGAAACAAATAAACACTTCGATTTATGCAGTTATCAAAAATTTGATCAAAAGCAAAGAAGATAATGCGCTGAATATGATATATCATTTTAATTAGACATAATTGATTGATGACAAGTACGCCAGTGGTACTCAGCAAACTAGTATAAATACCTCGGTTCCAAAATCATGTAGGTAATAGCTTCTAGCTAAAAGGTACAATGCGTGTGGCTCTGCTGTTAATTGTTGCATCGTCAGGTAAGTTATATCAAGCGACATTTTATTTATTAGTTTTAAGGAGATTGAAATGCGATAGATTGAAGATATAAATTTTTAAGGTAACTTTTCTGATTTCTGTCTTTTGGCCTGTTTTACAGTAAACATTTAGCGCACTTAAAAATGATGTATTATGTTTATATACTACTACTCGTATTTAATTTTAACAAAAATTTTAAGATTGACTTTAACACTGTTACAATTATTTAAAAATAGTTATGACATTAGCCATTAACTTATTGTGTTTTTCGCAAACAACTCTATTTTGAGACGCAAATAATCTGTCCGGCTGACACCAGCTAACTGCACTATCCGGGCTTTGTGCTTGAAGAATCCTTCAAAGCCAAAGCCAGAGTTTGCATATTCGTTCGAGCGGATGTTTGCTGTCGCCCTCTGCGCTGTCTGGAGGACCCTTCCTTTTCCCTCCTTGTGGTACACGTCAACTTGGGCTCTCATAGCTGTGTCTATGTCTGCGTCTACCGATCCCATTATGGCAACATGGAGCCAACTCGACTTATGGAACATCTTAGTCGGGTAGTAGATGATAAGCAGGAGCGGTTTCCATCGGCGGAATTGGTGTTTTTTGGGGACTTCAATGCTCACCACGAGTTGTGGTTAAGTTCCTCCAAAACTGACCATGCTGGTAGAACTGCCAACGTATTCGCTCTCACGCACGATCTGACTCAACCGGTGAACCAGCCCACCAGGATCCTAGACGTAGTCAGTCACGCGCCCTCTTTGTTAGACTTTCTGCTGACGAGTCGCCCAGCTGGCTACTGAGTGGAGGTTCGAGCTCCTTTGGGATCTTTGGATCCCTGCTTGGTATCCAGTAAAGTGCTTCTGGCCCCGCTACCGCCTTTAGCGGTATCGAAACGCCAGATTTGGCACTACTCGTCGGCAGATTGTGCGTTGTTGCGGGACTATTTCGCATCCGTTGCTTGGGGGCAGCGCTGCTTTAGTGGGAAGGACCCGACAGCTAGTGCGACTGCAGTTGCTGATAAGATAGTTTTAGGGATGGAATAGTATATTCCGCACTCCTATCTCATCAGCAAAGGCAGGCGCAACCGATGGTTTAACCGCGAGTGTGCCAACGCTGTTGATAACACAAGCAGGCGGCATACCGCGTTTGGATCAGGGATAAAGCCCTTGGGGATCCTATAATAATGTCTCCAAGTCCAGCAAAAAAGTTTACATTAGAGCGGATGCCCGAGATTGCACGAGTCGGCCAAGAACTACTGACGCATCCTACGGGCAGCTGTAGCTGCTGGCGTCTGGCCAAATCCGTGCAATCGAACTTCTACCAACCCTCGCTGCCACCATTGAGATGTTCTGACGGAACTTTAGCTCACAAGCCGCAGGAGAAAGTGGATCCCCTTGGGCAAACTCTTTGCGGCTAACTCCCGAGTCGTTAACTGCAATGCACAGCCACCTACAATTCCTCACTGTGGCCACACAATGCCCGATTTTAAAAATCAGGCAGTGTGACGTCCGTGCGGAGCTGCAGTCAATCGATGTCCGAAAAGCTAATGGCCCTGATGGTATCACTCTAATAGTCCTAAAAATGTGTGCAGCGGAGTTGTCCCCCGTGTTAACACGCCTTTACCGTCTCTCGCTCTCTTCAGGTTGTGTGCTGGAATCTTGGAGAGAGGCTAATGTGCAACCGGTCCCCAAAAAAGGAGATCGATCAGATGCATCGAATTACCGCCCCATTGCCATAACTTCAGTTTTGTGCAAAGAACTAGAGCGCATTTTAAATAAACAACTTGTCCACTACCTAGAAGAACACTCCATAATTTATTCACGATCGCCAATACGGGTTTCGGCCGAAACGGTCAACGGGTGATCTTCTAGCGTACGTTGCGCATCTATGGGATGAGGCTATTGACAAACGTGGTGAGTTGGTGGCTTTTAGCCTTGACATAGCCAAGGCTTTTGATCGGGTCTGACACAAAGCTCTTCTCTCCAAGCTCCCGGCATACGGTCTGTCGGCTCAGTTCTGCAACTGGGTGGCTTTCTGAATGAGCCCAGAATTCGTGTTCTATCTGATGGATGCGCATCGCGGCTCATGTCAGTGGACGCTGAGGTCCCTCAATGCTCCATTCTGTCCCCCACGCTGTTCTGTCCCCCAAGCTCCATTCTGTCCCTCAAACTTTATAAATATTTTATAAAGTTAGCTGTCATTAAAACGCTCCAACCTGCATCGGACTGGGTCTGGCTCGATATCCCCAAGTGCTTTGTTCATATCTTATGACTTGAACTAAGCAGTGTTATAGAACAATGTATCCTGTTCCAGCATACATCGCTTCGGCGGTGCCGCTGGCAGACGTTGGCGGGCAGAAGGAATATCCTCGTTTCATCAACTTCCCTGATGGAGATGGTAATCTGCATCGGGTAGATCTTGAAGCGGAACCCGACTACGAACTCTTGGCAGAAATAGAGAGGAATCCAGCCAACAACTTGTACCTTCTATTCACCAGGTATAGTATATTGGTCTATTTTATTTATTTGTTGTTAGAAACACACTGGCAACAATATTTTTAAGAAACAATAATTTGAATAAAGTTTATAAATAAATAAGTCATCAACATCCGATTTTAATCATCATCATCATCATCATCAGCTTATTTTTATGTCCCCACTGCTGGAGCACGAGCTTCCCTATAGATGGATAGGGAGAACGGGTCATAAACCACCAGGCGGGCCCACTGCGCGTTGGTGGTTGTTAACGACTGCCAATGCAGCCGGGACCAACGGCTTTACGTGCTTTCCGAAGCACGGAGGAACTCGAGATGATACATTTTTGGTCATCCATCCGACGACCGCCCTTTGCGAAAGTTGCTGAAGCAACTACAAAACTTAAAAATATCAAAGATCAGTTAAGAATTAGGCAAGCTTTATGTATTGATAAATATGCACGGGTTGGACAGAATCACGATAGCGTAATTGGAACCTGACCCGGTTTATCAGAAGGTGCTGGTTTGATTCCCAGTACTGGATTTTTTTAACACTCTTTCATTTTATTATATTTTTCTATATATTTTACGGATAAGTGCAGTGCCTTCAACCTGATGTTAAGTGATGATAATGCCAATGGTGGAAGCGCACTCCATGCAAGATCCTCACTACTGAGGCACTATGTAACTTCTTAAATCATGAAACCCTATCGGGTTTGATGATTTAAGAAGAAGAAACCCAATCGAAAAAATGCAGGTATACCCACACCACCATATTCAAATATCCATCCTTTTCTATTTTGCAGGCGAAATGCGAACTCCGCTCAAACTCTGGTGATGAACGACGCCAACTCCATTCGCAACTCCAACTTCAACCCTAACTTGCCCACCGCAGTGATCGCCCATGGTTGGCTCAGCAACCAGAACACCGACATCAACCCTGTCATCAGAGATGGTCAGTAGTTCCCTAGTTATTAAGACTGTTATGAGTACGGATCCTGAGCCCCCTGCTGGTTATGCTTTCGCGGGCGTTTCCGGCAAGGCCCAGACATGGGTTGGACTCGTGGTAGATATGTGATTAGCTGTAGAGGTGGGAATGTTCGTTTGTCTGGTTGTGGCCTGGCCAGGCTCTCATCTTGTGCGCAGCGAGCGGGTCCAAGTAGCGGTTTTGGAGAGGCCCGAAGCGAAAGGATCTGCGGAGCACGTGAGTTATACATAGTTCTTGGTTCTACTCTGTGGTTTTCACTGAGTAGGCTTCCAATATCGGGCTCTAGTCTGGAGATCTAGTAAAGGCGCCCACTAGATGCAATGTCACCGGCTAGGCCAGCCGCGTTGGATTGTGGAACTGGCAAAGTACCTGGATGGGTACCTACCTACTAAGAAGGCTTACAACTCCGCCACCAAAGAGGACATTTGGTAGACAACTGCGAGTTGTATTCTTAGTGCAATGAGAAGCAAGCGAGCTTCCAGCTCCGGTAACCTAGCTGGATATAAGATAGTGGACTATACGTGTCCACAGAACAACTCGCTTGAGAGTAGTTCAAGTAGAGAAGTAAATGTTTCGGATGAAGAATGCGCTTCGGCGCGTCTTGATCTGGCGTTATGCCGCATAACGCCTATATATACAAGGTGCTTTTTTACGCATCTCTTGAAGGACCCCATATCATAGGAAGGAGGGAAAACGTCTACTGGTAGACTATTCCATCTTTTGGAGGTGCGATAAGCCACCAAATTTCTTTATGTGCGATGGGATATTTGAGACAGTGAAGCGGTGACTCCAAAGAGCAGTTCGTGTACTCCTATGAAGGTCCATCAGGTCCCTTGTGCAAATTCAAATTCAAATTATTTTTTCGTGATTCACAGGTAAGTCATTAAGCCTAATTGTATTGATTAAAAGGTTTCACTGCGATCTGCCTTATCGGCATTCGAAAAATATAAAATAATTAGGAGAAGTCAAATAAATATAAGTATAATCACAATAATTCAAAACTGCAAGATCATTAGTCATGATCATTTGAGAGAATAAAATGATTTAAACTAAAATCATAAAACAAAGTAAATATTACAAAATTAAATGTCAATATGGAATACCTAAATGTCATTTGCGTGCGAGTTATGCTTGCGCGAAGTTGTTTGACACCTACTTTGTAACCTGACGGTTGGTAAGGGGTGTCAGTAGAAACTTTAAAGTTGTGTACAGCACGGTTGTTCCTCCCTATTAAGTGGAAACTGCTCTTCGTACAAAGATAAGTTCTAGCGCTTGACAGGTAATCTATCTGGAAAATAGAACATAGAACTTACTCTCTTGAGACAATAGTCTTATGAGTACCGGATGAAGAATGCGCTCTAGTGGGTTCTACTTTGGCGGTATGACCTGGCACAGATGATCCATTGTGCGAGTTTTACAATTGCACAGGGCCGTCTGGCGCCTCTCGTGTAACCTAGTGATTCAAGTTTGTCTTACAAGCCGTCCTCGCCTTGTCGACTCACAAATTGCATCTTAATTTTTTGGTACTCCCAAAAAGAGGTACATGTTTTATTTCGTGTACCCGGGAATGTTTTGTTTTACCAGAGAGAAAAAGTAGCCAATGGCAATTACTGGTCTTCTTACTGTATATGTGCAATAAATCCCATAACAGTGCTAAAGTTGCCTGGAAAACAGGATAATCCTAGTTCAGGCACTTGTGTATTTTTGACATTATAGTATGTTTAGTATTCTGGATATATTGTAAAATAAGTTATTTAATAAAGATTATTATTATTTCTATTATTCTCTTTTTTTAATTATTTACATATTAATTTACATTTTTAAATATTTTCTAAAAATAAAACAAACATTTAAAAATATAAAAAATAGGGGTCCACCGGCATCGGGACCAGGGTCCACACTACCGGTGATATTAAAGTATTAATATTATTATACTCTATATTTATTTTTTTTCTTAAAACTAGATTTTTAAAATATTTTAATATAAAAACAATAAAACATTATAAAAACCTAATCCTAGAGTACCGCCAGCAGCGAAGCAGGGCTCAAGCTACCGGTGGTCAGGGCTGCAGTGTGAGGAACCTCCTGACAATACGTGGCGTGTCAAGAACTACTACTGCCTTTTGCATCTGACCCTTGACCCAACCTTTCAGCGAGAGCCTCTCTGTTGATCGAGGCTCTTGGCTAAAAGACCGTTTGCCGAAACGGTTAATTAAACGGTTTATTATTATTATTAAAGTTTAAAAAAATAATATAAGATATCTGTTAAACTATTATAATCTCTAATAAAAAAGTAATCAATAATAATTAATACTATGTTTTTGTTGTAACAACAACAATGAATTAACAAAAAGCATGGTAATAATCCCGTTAGTAATTTCTTAAATCACGCACCTGTGCTAATTTAAAAAAAATCGTAGATTAGATAAAGTGTTAATTTGAAACCGTGATGTCTGATAGCAAACTACGATTATTACTTTTGCATTTGGAATCCAATAAATATTCGTATTAATAATTTTTATTATATTTTAAACACATACTGTTTTGTAATCTTTTCTTAATGTCTTTTTTTTTATTTACTTAGATAAAAAAAATTAATACACTTTATTGTAAGGATCCACTTTAGTTGATTTTACTTAATATAATTTTATCAAGACAGGACAACGTACCGTAAACTATTAATAATACATAGTTGACTTTATTCAAATGCAAATTCAAAGGTAGCAAATTACTTATACATTTTGAGTATTTAACTCTCAATCTTCCTGTGACCATGGTTTACAGAAAATGTTTAAGAAGTTAATACCAATAAAACAATACGTAAAACAAAACATACACTACTATATAAGCAGTCTTTTAACAAGGAATTTCCTCATATTAACCTTCGGGGAGACACCACGCTAGACTCATGTGACGCTAAGCACTTGCTTTGACTTTAGTTTAGACACGATTCTTTCTTTCTTTTAATAGCAATTTTTATTAAAAGATTGTATAATAGGAAAAACAGTCTTCCAACACGACAAAGCGACAAAACTAAGGTCGTTTGAATCAAAACTTGGCAAAAGCTTGTAATAACTAAACATTCCTATTTACAGTTTTCCTTATTTCTTGTTTCCAGCTTTCCTTGGACGGAGCGACTACAACATCATCGTCCTCGACTGGAGACGCCTGGCCATAGCTGACTACGTCACAGCGGTCCGTGGGGTGCCAGCCGTGGGACGTGGCCTTGGGCAGTTCATCAACTTCTTGTGCCAAACCACTGGGGCCAACCTCAACAACTTCCACATCATCGGTTTTAGTCTTGGCGCCCATTTGGTGGGAAGTGCTGGAAGGGAACTGGGGGGAAGAGCTGCTCGTGTCACTGGTACGGTGAACTGTTTCTTTTGCACCAAATAAAACATGATATTTTGTTATTTTACAAAATTATCCAAATCTTGAGGAGCTCGATGTAGCAGTGGTTAACACGCCTGGTCTGCGAGTGCTGAGGTTAAGTAACTTTCGCAAAGACCGGTCATCGGATGGGTGACCAAAAATTTATCATCTTAAGCTCCTCCGTGCTTGCACATAAAGCCGTTGGTTCCAGCTGCAATAGCAGTCGTTAACATCCACTAATCCGCACTGGGCCCGCGTGGTGGTTTATGGCCCGTTCTTTCTATCCATTCATAGGGAAGGTTCGTGCCCCAGAAGTGGAGACATAAAATGAGCTAAATGATGATGATGATGATGATCCAAAACTTGAGGATAACCGAACGCTTTGCCAATAGCCGGAGGTCCTGGGTTGCAACTCCCAAGTTTAAGTCAGTGCTCAAAGTTAAAGGATATTGAATATAAAGTTATACTTTGTGAAGTTATTTCACTTGCAAAATTGCGACCCTGATCGTATTTTGCTATCATGCAAGTTAAGCAACCTTTACAAAGTTAGCAAGGTCACCGGATGGGTGACCCTAATTGAAATGACTCGAGATCCTCATTACATGCGATTCTATAACTGTTTTTCATTGAGCTCAGCGTTCGGAGCTAGCCTTGTTGGCGACCTACAACACACCATCCTTTTTGGTTTTATTTTTACTGTATATTATAAATTGTTATAAACAGGACACAAATCCACAAGCTTTATTTTTCCCCATCCTTTACAATCACAACTTCCCCAAGAAATTGTCTGAGCATAGTGGTATGTTAATATGCATTACTATTGTTGTACAGGTTTGGACCCAGCTGGACCTCTATGGAATTACAACAGTGACAGCATACGCAACACAGACGGAGTGTACGTCGAAGGCATGCACACTGATGGCGGTCTTAACGGTCTTGGCATCGGCTATGAGATTGGCGACGCTGACTTCTTCCCCAACGGTGGCACCAACCAGCCTGGCTGCTTGACCGGGATCTGTGACCACAACCGCGCTTGGGACCTCTTCGCCGTTACGGTTTCATACAACCACCTCGTCGGGAACCTTTGCACTAGCAGCCTGCAAATTACAACCAATAATTGCCGTGGTGCTGAACTCCATATGGGTAACGACAACTTGAGGAAATGGGGGTGAGTTAATAATAATAAATAATTATAATAAAAAAAAATATTTTCTCCTATTACACAGTAATCTTACAACTATTTATATTTTAGTATCAAATAATATAGGAGATTGGTGCCCTAACTAGGTAAACCCTGTGCTTAAGACACCAGGTCTCATCCCTGCCTATAGGCACAAGAAGACATAAAATAGTAACATTTATACAATGAAAGCGAACGTGAGTGTGAGGTGTCCGTGTGCGTGTGTGAGGGTGTATGTGTATGTGTGTATGTAAGAGGGTGTGTGTGTGAGTGTATGTTAGGGTGTGTGTGTGTGTGTGTTCGAGTGAGTGAGTTCGATGCAGTGATGCAGAGTCAACAATTAATACAGCGCTTACGTTCACGAGCTGGATGAGAATAGCCGCGGATCGTGTTCAGTGGCGTGCACTTGGAGGCGACGAGACGTGTGTAGGCTGATGATAATGATGATGATTACGTCCACCACACGGTCTTAAACTATGGTTTGGTTGATGATATGGCATGTTCTCCTGGGAAGCTAACTACATATATCATTTATCATTTATTTCATTTCATTTCATTGTTGTGTTCCGATAGTTGTAGAAAAGTAGTTTGAGAATATAGGGTAAAATATTTCTTTGTTTCACGCTGTTTATTTCGACCCTTTCCCTAACTTACACTTAATATTAGATGATTTGCAGGCCAAGAGCCTTCTGTTTATGGATTGAATAAATACAAAATCCACTTTGTTTCTTTTACTACAATACAACATAAATAAAAATTATAAAAACAAAACTACAATGAGAGTTTTTTTTTATTGGACAACGATAAGCCGTGACGATAAGGACCAATTATATCAATTCCAGATTAGTGTCAGATAGACTATCAAATTTTTGTCTCCGTCATATTATTATGATGCATCACTTAGCTTATCGTAGTTATTTGGGGAGCGGTGGTAGGTTTCATATACTTTTAAGTATTATCTCCATACATAAAAGTATATGAAACCTAACACCACTCCCCAATATGTTCCTTACACATGGACTGAACACGTGTCACTCAGATATAGAAAAACATTTATTTTATTATATTTTCTATATTTGAGGACCACTAAAAGTTGTTCTCCCTATCCATCCATAAGGAAGGCTCGTGCCCCAGCAGTGGGGACATAAAATGAGCTGATGATGAAAAGTTGTTACATCAAAACTTAATATGAACTTCATGATCGTCATTAGCCCACACACGTCCACTGCTGGACATAGGCATCTCCAAGTAGTGCAAGCCACTGAGCACGATCAGAATATAAATTTATTTGTTAGGAATCTGGACGATGGAATTTGAGTTAGTCTCTACTAATTCAATTTCTATTATATAATTGATAGGTTAACATATAATATTTTAAGCTTTGATGTGTAACTAAAGACTGGTAAATAAATACATGCGCGTATTTACTATAACGTTGGTTTGCTTTTTATATACCTCTTTGTGCAAATACAGTACAAATAATAACCATTGCCCATCATCTGTTTAGAAATCGCCAAAGCCGATTTTGTTCGTAGCAGTACATTTATTTTTATTGAGCTACTATCATATAATTATATTTAATTCATAAGTCTTTTGGCTGAGATGAGATCTCAACCAAAAGACTTCCACTGCTAGTACAAGCCTTCCCTAAGGATCTCGACAAATATATAATCCATTAATTCTCATATATCTACATTGAAAATAACAATTTGATGGAAATATATATATATATATACAAGTGCGACTTGAAAGAGGCTTATGTCTAGCAGTGGACTGCAAAAGGTTATTGTATATAAGTGGATTTATTTACATTTTGATATAACATTATGTTTATATCTCTATCTGTGGTTGCTGATATATTTTAACATAATTATGTAAAAATGCAAGTCGGCCCATTTTAATGAACCACTTTAAAAACATTACTTACTTTGTTTCAGAACTGGCCGCTACCGAGTCAACACTGACAGAAGATATCCATATTAACAAACCAGCTAACGAACAAAGGAATTTGTATAACTTTATTTATTCACCTGTAAATATAAAAGACTGTTATTTGTTATCAAGATGATTTTTATTCTATGACTTACCCTTAAATGCGAAACTGTTTTTATAGGCTTAAGGTGCTTTACCGCTTACGCGACTGCTTAGCTCTTGATATGCGAATAAAATTGTGAGAAACCCTTGTTCTCTCACAACTAAATTACGTCGATACAGTTTTTGGTAAATGTCTTTTGGCCCGTGGGTACGAAAAAAGTAATTCAGCGTATTCAGAACGCCTGTGCTCGATATTCTTTTACTGTCCCTAAACATTCTCATATATCCCCATTTCTGAACCGTTACAACTTGCTTAACATGGCTGCTCGACGAAAGTTACATTTTGCTTTAGCAGCCCGCATACTTATTCAATAAGTTAGAGTTCACCCAACGACACATGAGAATTGCACCACGCCTCCTATGCCCACGACACAAAACGGCCGCCTTTCGTGGCAGCTTTCGCTATGCTGCCTCAAAGTGCTGGAACAACCTGCCACCGCCAATTTGAAACTGTAAAACTGCTAGCACATTCAAAATAAGGTTAAAAGAGTATCTATTGGATTTACAGGCTTCCAGCGCTTAAGCGGTCGTTTTGTGTTGATAATTGTTTACTTAAGTATTCTTGGGATTTATTTTTTGCTTTATCCTTTTCTAAATTATTTTGTATGTAGCCTCATGTTTACGTGTACTGTATGCTATGGTTAATATTGTATACAGCTGTCACTGTGTAAAATTTTTAAATTCATGTCTGGAGTTGCGCCTCCCTCTGTTACTGTCCCACAGAATATCAGCGCCTTGGCACGCCAATGTCATGGCATGCTGAGTGGTGACCATTTCGGTTTCATAATTATAGATTTAAAATGTCCATTATGTCAAGTTGTCATAGATGCTTCGAATATATATTTTTTATTTAATTTCATTTTCATTTAAATAGTTGTTATAGAAGCTTAGTGGGAATTCAGGAATAGAAGTTTTGTAGGACTTTGTACTATAAAATTGCCTGTATGCATTGTCGTTGTAAAGTGGTTTTGAATCACTACGATAACTGTTTTCTGTTTTACTGTGGCATGGTAACTTACATGGATGGGCCAGCGTGGGAATGTATGTGCTGATCTCCCATTGTGAGATGATTCGTACCAAATAGCCTTACGTAGGGTGACGATGATATTAACTTTCAAACTAATAGCTGACATTTTTATACAGCTGTTTTTAAATGAAAACTTTTTCTTGTTAAGTATAATGAAAATAAATAAAACCTTTTTCAAGATATTCAGGTTCTCGTTAGTGTTTCTATGGAATTTAAGTCTGAGTTAATGTTTGGAACATTCAAATTACGAATTAAATTATCTGATAACACCGCTTAACCTTAACTTAATTTTTCATTACCATAATTAACAATTTAATCCCGATGCGGTCAAAGTTCAAGGTTACTTGGTAGGTATCATCATCACTTAGAAACTAACGCGTTTTATTATAATCAAAGACAGGGTGTACTGCAATCTATTTAGATAATGAATAGGCATTCCTTTGTCACGAGCTAACTGGGCCACAGCCGATGCAACTTAGTCTAATTGTCGTCGTATATAAAGTATACCTTTAAAACCTTAACCAAAGAATAAAACTGGGATCCATCATCATCATCATCAGCTCATTTTATGTCCCCACTGCTGGGGCACGATACTTCCCTATGGATGGATAGGGAAAACGGGCCATAAACCACCACGCGGGCCCAGTGCGGATTAGTGGATGTTAACGACTGCTAATGCAGCCGGGACCAACGGCTTTACGTGCCTTCTGAAGCACGGAGAAGTTTGTAATGAAAAACTTTTGGCCACCCATCCAATGATCGACCTTTGCGAAAGTTGCTTAACCTCAGCACTCGCAGACCGGGCGCGTTTACCACTGCGCCATCGAATAGTATACGTTTAGTTAGTTTTAACGGAGATTAACGCAAACTAATTACTGAAAGATATCATACCTTCATACCCGACGTTTCGACCGAGCTACACCGGATGTGGTCTCGGACTGTCTGCAGTCGCGATGGCGCGCCTCCATTTGCGCGGCAGATTCTTCGTCTCTGACACATTATTTTCCCAACTACCATCACACACAACACTAACCGTGTCCCTATTACGTATACAAGCCTTAAGGTAGAAACATACTATTAAAACGTGACGCCACGTCACGCCATCCGACGCGTGTCAGTAGTAATCAATCCCATACATTTATTATGGTCAGGTGCACATATAAAACACCATGTGATGACACGCACTCCCACGCAGAAAAATCCAGTCGATCTAGATCGGCGTGATGCCGGGAGAGGGGGTACACACGCCACCCGACGCATATGTCCTTCAAGATACTATGACACTAGCGAAGCGTGTTGTAGCATCACGTAGCGTGTTGGTAATGTGCACGGTGCACATCGGGTATCGACACGTGGTGTCGCGTCGCGTTTTAGTAGTATGTTTCCACCTTTATTCTGGTTGTTTACCGACTGCAAAGAAAAGCAAGGTTGTGTTTTTGCTAATACTAAATCCTTTTACTAGGTAAGTAAGTCCGTTAATCCCCGTTTCTATGGGACGCGAAAGTTTCGAAGTGCAACATACTTAATATCGATACTAGTCAGTTTGCATTATTACTTTAACAGTTCTTTGTTAATATCATCATAAGCTATTAAGCCTCTCACTTCTAAGTTTAAGCCTTCCAATATTAACAATCTCACGTGAGGTTGAGGATATAGGATAATAAAGGAACACGACCCACAACGCAGTCTCAATTGATAGATTTTTAACAATGCCATCCTATGTCAAAAACAAGGACTACATGCTTTCCAAAGCAAGAGATAATTTTGTTTGGTCATCCATCCGATGACTCGCCAATATGAAAGTTACTGAATTTGCAAAATCGTTACCCAAATGTTGATTTATATTAAAGTTTTATATCAATACTAGCGGCCGCTCGCGGTTTCACCCGCGTGGTTCCCGTTTCCGTGAAATTATCGGGATAAAAAGTATCCTATGTGTTAATCCAGGCTATAAACTATCTGTATGGCGAATTTTATCCAAATCCATTTAGTAGTTTTTACGTGAAAGAGTAACAAACATCCATCCATACTTACAAACTTTTGCGTTTATAATATTAGTAGGATTGATTTATATTACCGTAACAGCAAGTTGCTAGATAAGACTAAAGAAATGAAATGCAAAATGTGTGCTAAGAAACAAATTTTTCGCGACTAGAATTGTAGATAAGATAAGACATTAATTTGGAAACAACATTTACTGATAATACAAACAACGACATGGCAGTTTTTTACTTATTTCATTTCATAATGTTATATTAGGATTTTTAGCAGTTAAACAAAAGTACTATTGGTTAGATCGCTAGCAAATAAACTATATGACTATATGAGAAAATAGGAAGCTATAAAATAAACGTATATCTTTAATATACGTATTCTTATATATAATCTTTATATAAATAAACATAATATATTTCAATACATGTATGTATGAATACATATAAAATACTCGTATATTAAACGCAACTGCATTGTAATTCTCTGAAAAATCCATTTCATTGAAACATTTACATAAAACGCAGCTAAAATATTTAAAAAATATGTATACTGTTCGACATTAATGGATAATACAAAGAGTAAAAATAAAGTTTTACCCCCTTACAAATAAACAAAGAATAAGCTCCGAATAGTTATTCCGTGTTTTGTCTCCTTCACTCTAATTTGAAATGACGTTAAATGACAGGAACAAAACACGGAATAACTATTCGGACCTTTTTCTTTGTTTATTTGTAAGGCGGTTAAGCTACAATTGCATAATCATAAAGAGAAGCATTGAATATATTGTGAGATGCATTTGTCACAATGCTGACATCATTGCTCTTCAGGAAACGTTGTTATTACCTTGCGACGTGCATCTTGTTGGTGACATTGATGACAACTTTAGCTACACTGCGAAGTCCTCGGTGGACATATCTTCAGGGCTGCTGAGCGGAAGGCCACACGGCGGTGTGGCTTTGAGGTGGCGTAAAACGAAAACGTAACGTAAAACGAAAACGAAAACGTAAACTTAACTATTGAGACATTTACGAATTTACATTCGAAAATGTCTCAATAGTTAAGTGTATAAGTGAGCGCATCGCTGCTATTAAAGTGGTTACTAGTGGAAATAAGGAAAGTTTAATATTTAGTGTCTACATGCCTACAGACAGAGCTGATAACCTTCCTTTGTTTTACAAAAACGTAAAACGTAACGTTCGTGGAAATTTTTTCAACATTTGTGTTTTTGTAATTTGTTTGCAACAAAATTTGCGTTAAAAATTATATAAACATTCCTTTGTTTTGTAAATGCCTCGGTGAGTTGAGTTCAATTATACAGGACAGTCAGGTTGAATCTGTATTTGTGTTAGGTGACTTCAATGCGCACCCATCTGCCCCTTTTGGTGATGAGTCGTTTAAATTTTGTTCTGAAAATATTGATTTTCAGAACAAAATTTATCATCATCAATCATCAATCAGTGCTGATGTAATAAAGCTGGGCATTTCATCTGGCACTTTCACATTTGTAAGTGAAGCGTATGGGTGCAAGCACTAGCTGGATCACTGCATTGTTTCAGTAGCTGGGTGGCAGGCTATAACTAATAAAGCGATATATATGATGTATTCTGGTCAGACCAACTTCCACTTGAGATTGAATGTGATCTGGGAGCTATTAAAAGTAAACAGACAGAAAAAAAATGTACTCTTAATGGGATAATTTGGGGTAATAGGAATGAACATGAAATAGATAGGTATCATGAGTTGTGTAATGAGAAATTGAGAGGCATTGGTTTTCCATGCGGTTTTAACCAGTGTGCTGATAGGCTTTGTAGTGATCCAGAACATAGAATAGTTATAGATAACCTATATAGCACTATTGTCAGTGCATTGTGTGAAGCATCTTTTGTGAGTGTAAATGAAAAATACAAAAAAGTGTCTTCTACAGGGAAATGTATTTTGGGCTGGGCCTATTAGCATTAGAACATTCTAAGAAAAAGTTTAAAAACTTTTGGAAAGGTACTAAGAAATTAAATGGTAACATAAGTTTGCCTGACACTGTGATGGGAGCCGTAGTCCTTTAGATATTGCAGATAGGTTAATAAACCAGTTTATGATGAAACCATTGTTAGATTCTGGAGAGATGCTCAATACTGAGTCAGATAAGCACAGTGTACTTGGCACGGTGCAAGTAGAGCCAATTGTCGTAAATGCCAGTCAGGTAAAAATGTAAAAATGCATTATAGCAATGAAACGTGGCAAGTCACCCGGGCGGATTGAGTATTGAGCATCTCCAGCATGCGGGTGTACATGTTTATAGAGTATTGGCCATGTTTTATACTGGGGATATAACAGATGAAAACAATTATAGGCCTATATCTCTTGCCTCTATATTAGCTAAAGTGCAAGATAGTGTAATGAATAGTTATTTAAAATCATGTATTAAATTGCATGATAGTCAGATTGGTTTTGGAGGAAAATTGTCAACGGAAAGTGCTATAATGTTCTTAAAGTTTTCAGTTAACTATTATGTCAAAAGAAAGACCCCTTTAAATGCATGCTTCCTCGACCTCAGTATAGCATTTAATCTTGTTTGTTATAATAAACTCTGGACAAAACTAAGGGAGGCAGGAGTGGCCTCAGAAAATGTAAATATGCTCTCCCACTGGTATGGTAATCAGACAAATGTTGTTAAGTGGGGAAACACACTGTCTGACGAATATACCTTAAAAATTGGAGTAAGACAAGGTGGACTTACCTCTTCTTTGCTTTTTAATGTATATATAGATCAACTCATCGCTGGGCTGATCAGCACCCATATAAATTGTCATATTGATAATGTCTGTGTTAATAATATTAACTATGCAGATGATATGGTTTTGCTCAGCCCATCGCTGAGTGGCCTAAGAAAGCTCCTACAGCAATGTGAGACCTATGTCATGGTGCACGGACTAAAGTACAATGAGAAAATGAGCGAATTTATGATCTTTAGAGGTAATATAAAAATACTTGAAAATGTACCCCCGCTACTTTTGAACGGAGTGCCATTGGGCCGTGCTACCCAGTTTAAATACCTTGGTCATGTAGTGACTGAGACTTTAGATGACAATTGTGATATTGAGAGGGAGCGCAGGGCATTGCATGTTCAGGCATAGGTTTTCACGCTGTACAGTAGAGGGTAGAACTAAACCTATTTAAAGCCTACTCTCAAAACTTTTATGGTATGGTTTAATTTTAACCAGGGGCCTACAATGCTTTGCGCGTGTTGTATAATAATATTTTTAGAGCACTGTTAGGCCTTCGTCGTTTCTGAAGTGCATCGGGCATGTTTGTCGATGTAAGGACTGATATCTTCTACACAATAATGAGGAAGAAGTCCTACTCCCTTAACCGTCGCGTTCGGGATGGGCCTGGCAGTGTTTTGAAAATTATGTCGGAGAGGGTAGATACTCCCTTTTTTGCCCGTTTGCACGTTAAACAAGCAAAGCGGTGAAAATAGTTTTTTAAGTTATTATTATTTATTTTTATTATTATTACTAACATAGAATTAAGATTTTTGTGTACTAACAATATTTTTGTTTTTGTTTTTGTGTATTAACAATCTACGGACTCTTTGGTCTGAAAACAAACGAATTTTATTTTTATAAAGCATTACAATACATAATCTTTGTATTATATTCTATTCAGCAGTAGTGGAACATCAATATTATGTATTTTACTAAATATTTATTTTAATATGTAACATTTTCTTACTTTCTTAATTACAGTCTTGTGTAAGTTATATGAAACTAAACCACACACATAACTTTATGCTTAACCCGATTAAAGTTGGCTAATTAAGTCCCAACTATCTTCTAATTACTAACGAGTGGAGCTAAGCTTTGATCTAGCTCTTCAATGTCGAAGTTTATCTCGCTATGCAAACCCAGGTTGCAACTTTAAAGGTATTTCCAACCGAACGGTAGGAGTCTTCGCATAGCAAAAAGAACACTATCGAGCTAGAATATAAAGTTTTGTTGTTGAATTTGTGTTTTCATTTATGGATTTGGGAATGTTTGGAAATTCACCATTCACCACCATTCGAAGCGACGCCTCGCAGTCTACGTAGTTATATGTATAACCCTCATTCACGGGCACTGTTTCGCGCCACTCCATCACTCCAAATTAATGGATCCACTCCAAATTAATCGATTATGGAACGTTTGAAAATCCAACGTTGGTAGCAACGCCTCGCAATCTACGTAGTTATATAGATCTCAATCACGGGCACTTTTTCGCACCACTCCATCACTCCAAATTAATGGATTCACTCCAAATTAATTGATTATTGAATGTTTGAAAATCCAATACTTATTTGAATACTTGTTTGAATGTTGTTTTAGGATACTGAATAAATGCTTTTTCTTTCTTTCTTTTTTTCAATGTACGGAGCGATGCCAAGCAATTCTACTCGTAGTAGTTGTATGTTTAGCGCCATCTGGCACCGACAAAGGGAAACTAATTATGTTGCAATCAATCTAGACAATGTATCACTTATGAGTAGTTCCTATATTTCCCGCAAACAGCGACAGTCCGCCAATATATAAGGGCCTGCGCGCCCGCCACTCGTTCTCTTTACACGGCTGCAACAAGGTTGAGCACAATAAATATACCTTAATAGTTACAGGTGGTTTCACTCGCCCAAGAGCTCCTCACAGTAGTTATATGATTAAATTTGGATTTGGTGGAGTGGATTGCCCGTGAATGGGGTTTATGGGGAGGTTTGTGTTCCAGCAGTGGGACACATCAGTTTATGCCGTGGATACCGTATTTAAGTAGTGTACCCATTGGGTACTGAGCACAATGCATTTGGTTTTACAAAGGATTTAACTTTGTAGTCATTCCACTTATTAGACCTATTCTTAGGTAAAATTTGAGCTAAACCGCTTATTTGCTGGTCGCCTAAAATAAATAAAGTTTTCTTCCGCGTAGCAGAGCGTCATCTGGCGTAGTCAGTGCGGTCGGTGTAGTTACAAGTGATGATGAGGAGGTAAACGTAACAGCTTTCTGTTGAGTGCTTGTTGATTGTTATCTATTAATGTAGTTTGATTTTTTCGGTGTACTTACTTGAGGTTTTGTGGTTTGTGATTGAGTAGCAGGTAACTCCTGAGACGTCGTCGCTTGTACACTATTTATCTTTACATCAATAGATGGCTCTGAGTAACTATTGTCATATTTAGGTATATGCAGATCGCTACGGCGTACCGGAGTCGATAAAGTTGATTTCGGCCTTCTATCCAATATCGCAGGAGAGCTAATATTATATATCAGAAATAATTTTTTATGTAAATTTCAATAAATTTTTGGTATTTGTCTAATTTTATTTCCATTTTACTGTTTTCCAAGATAAAAATTATCTATTTCTTGATCTGCAGAGTTCAACTTTAAATTCAGTTCTTCTACTTGCAACTTTAATTCAGTAGTAGTAGTATGTTGTATCGTCTAAATAATGACAAATTTGGCAGGCTTTTCATAGTCGTATCTAAGATAGAAGAGTCATTCACAGTACTGTTCAGGCTGGAGTCGTAAAATCTTGATCTGTCAACAGATTCTAATCTTTGCAAACGGCGTCTTTGTGTTTTATTTTCCTGTGAGTTGTCCATTATTTTAGTTCTTTATTTAGGTTTTATTTTTGTATAGATTCTCACACTGCCCTCTAGCGTCGCGTGGATACAGTTGTTAGATTTTATGTGCTATTGGTGTTCATCATCTCAGCCCAATGACGTGCACTGCTGGACAAAGGCCTCCCCCAAGGATCTCCACAACGACCGGTTTTGTGCTGCTCGCATCCAGTGGCTTTCCGCGACCTTCACCAGATCGTCGGTCTACCTTGTTGGAGGCCTGCCCACACTGCGCTTTCCGGTACGCGGTCGCCACTTAAGGACTATTCCACCCCAGCGGCCATCAGTCCTGCGAGCAATGTGCCCTGCCCACTGCCACTTGAGCTTAGCAACTCTTCGAGCTATGTCGGTTACCTTTGTTCTTCTGCGGGTCTCCTCAGTTCTGATTCGATCACGCAGAGAAACCCCGAGCATAGCCCTCTCCATTGTTCTTTAAGTGACCTTGAGCCTTCTGATAAGGCCCATAGTGAGCGATTAAATTAAATATATACAAGGTTTTTAGGTTCTGACGACGGGCTCCTAATTCGACTTTTAATTTTAGAATATCATTGTCTATTGACCAGCTTTGGGCTCTTGAAAGAAGGCGTAAAGGACTGGAGTATGAACATAAGCGTAAAAAAGCGCTGTAATGCGACAGTTGTAGCTCTTAAAGGGTTAAAACAGCAAATACTACATTAACCAATAAACATTTAACAGAGATCTTCTTTTAAACATGTTTTTAAAGACGTTTCTTGCACTTACATATTTTTAATTCTATTATTTAACATAGAGCCGATCTTAAACGTGGCACTAGCACCATCTCCCTCTAAGCAAAACCCAATAGAAAAACTGGCAGCGTTAATAAAATACTTGTTTCTCTACGTCACGCTGCGCCCACATTTATATAAGCGAGAGATAACAACAGCAGAAAGCTGCAGGATATTTTTCGAATTGATGAAAATCAGATTATGAATATGACTGTTACCGATAAAATGAACTGTGAGTGACAGGCCTAATGAGAGAAATAATAAACATTAACAAAACTCTTTAAAAAAGAGAAAGTGTCGTGGTTGATGTGATTTATCACGAGCGCGTTGCTGACACAAAGGCTTCACTTCAGTCCATATGTATCTTTGCACCGTAATTTTAGTGGTTCTTAGACCCCTCTAACCCCTCTAGCTAAAATTAAATTTCAAACATGTCATGTAAACACGTCATACGAACTACAACCTGACAGTGACATTAAACACGCTATGTTGAATTCAGCTTGTGTACCGAATACCTACATTTAATAAAAGAAACGAATGCTACATAGCGGCAGAAATGGTAGGTATTAGGTTCGTCATACAGTTAGATTCTGGGCAAAATCATATCATTAGATAATGAGTTATAGGCGTCTGTGAAAGCCGCCATTACACTAAGTATAGAAATTTTCTTTATTTTTATTCCTTACGTGTACACACTCGGCTAGATTTTCCACTATCGCAATGCATTTTTTATATTAGCTATTTTATAGACAAGAGTAGGTACTTATAAGAATTTAATAAGAAATAGTTTTGTTTGCATAATTAAATATAATGAAAAATCTGTAGAGTTTAGCAGTACGTATTAGTTGCCAAATATGTAATGTACTTGTGAATGTTATTATTTATTAAACTTGTAAAACAGATAAGGCATTAAACGATTATAAAGTTAAAAATAAACTGAGAAACAGGATGTCAGCTAAGTACAGTCAACTGCACATCGAGCGTAACAGTTCGATCATGAAACCGGCCAAACCCCGAACTTATTTTATAAAATTTAAATTAAAACAGGTAGTGTCCGCATTACTCAAAGAGGTTAAAAAAGGCAGTGTCCGCTATACTGGCATAGTGTTTAAGGTATAGTGACATTCACAAGCGCTATTTGTAGCCTAAACTGAATAAATGATTTTGAATTTAGAATTTTATGAATTTTACTCAAAGAGGCTGCAGAGCTGGTCTGTGAGATTGCTGTCAACGCAGACATAGGTAATGGTAAGGTTAAGGTTAGTGAACTTTCAACCATCGTGTACCTCTGACGTTTGAAGCACGTCAAGTCGACTTCGGGCACAAAATACGGAGACTGCAACTGCGACGCACACATAGACCCTCTCACGGACATGAAAACTCGCCCAATCCAAAATTCGAACCCCTCGCACTAGTGTGTGACGTCATTGCCTCTAGAAAAGTTTGACGGTGTTTCGATCACACTGGCTCCAAGCAATCCTTAAGGTAGAAACATACTACTAAAACGCGACGCGACACCACGTGTCGACACCCGATATGCACCGTGCACATTACCAACACGCTACGTGATGCTACAACACGCATCGCTAGTGTCAAAGCTTCGTGAAGGACTTGATGTAACAAAAAATATCTTAATACCAGGAATGTTCTCGAATGACTGACGCGTGGCGTCGGGTGATAACTAGAAACACACTGCGTGCCAAGCGTCGGGTGGCGTGTGTGCCCCTTCTCACGGCAACACGCCGATCTAGATCGACTGGATGTTTCCGCGTGGGAGTGCGTCTCATCACATGGTGTGTTTTCTATTTGCACCTGATCATAATAAATGTATGGGAATGATTAGTACTGACACGCGTCGGATGGCGTGACGTGGCGTCACGTTTTAGTAGTATGTTTCCACCTTTAAAGTTTCGCCAAAAATCCGGTGAAGCTGAAAATGTCATCAGGGGCCATCAGCAAACTCTCCTTAAAGAACGGAATCTCTCCGAGCGCAGCTGTTGCGATCACGATCCGACCACAACCCCCGATCCGCTTCAAACCCCTCAGAGAATCTAGTAGGGCATGGGGACACACACTCGTGCATGATAACGTTCCCTCTAAAAAGCCTCCGAAGGCAGTTCGTTTGACACGGCTTGAAGTTAAAGTTTCAAAGTCAAAGTCAAATCATTTATTCAACATAAGCCTTCACAGTCACCTATTGACGTCAAAACTATAAATCATAAAACTAAAAAATTGTTAAGACTAAACTTCTGAATCTACCACCAGTTCGGAGTTTGGGAGAGCCTTCGACCGAGATGAGCTGGCAAGAAACTCAGGAGGCTTATTTCTTTTTCTCTACCTTTTCAACCAAATTATACAATCATCTGGTTTTGCGGGTGTCCATGGGCGGCGGTGATTGCTTTCCATCAGGTGACCCGCCTGCACGTTTGCCTCCTTATAATATAAAAAAAAAATGTAACATATTAGGTCCTTACCTATGAAATTGACGTTTTGTATGAAGATTTTTTATAAAATTATATTTTTCATACTAACGTTTTTTTAATTTTCTTAGCATCTATTTATGTTGATACTATAAAAATTGTAGAGTAGTGTGTTTGTTTCACTAGCTAAATACAGCAGATATTTAAAAGAAAAAAAATTAAGACCCTTCAAAGCTACAATGAAACAAAAGGTCAATTCCGCAAACAAAAAAAGAAGTCAATTTAAAAAAAAAAGTTTGGCGATAAAGATACAAAATAATTAATCATTGTTATTACGTGGTTATTACTGACGCCTAAGTAACATAGTCTTAATTAAAGGTGTATAATAATATTAACAACCGGTTATGTCTTTTAGAAGTAATACACCTATTAATAAGTGAGAAAAAAACGTCAATTTCATAGGTAAGGACCTAATATTATACAAATTTTATTCAATTGTGTACACATTGGTAATAATATTCAAGCCAGTGCAGGTGACTTATTTCCACACGCATTTGTCTGCAATATAGTAATTTCATCATCATCAGCTCATTTTATGTCCCCACTGCTGGGGCATGAGCCTTCCCTATGGATGGATAGGAAGAACGGGCCATAAACCACCACGCGGGCCCAGTACGGATTGGTGGTTGTTAACGACTGCTAATGCAGGTGGGACCAACGGCTTTACGTGCCTTATGAAGCACGGAGGTGCTCGAGATGATAAATTTTTGGTCACCCATCCGATGACCGGCTTTTGCAAAAGTTGTTTAACCTCAGCACTTTCAGACCGGGCGCGTTAACCACTGCGCCATCGAGCTCCTCATTAGTTAGTCATTTACCTTATTAGTTAATGCGCTCGGCCCGACACCCGAAGGTCCCGGGTTCGTTCGGGTCGTATAAGAACCGGCCTTATCACCAAAAGCGATATCTTCCAGGCAAACTAAGTATGGAGAGGATCAATATTAAATAAGATGGCGGCTTTGAAAAAAGTCTACAGTATTAATATAATACCTACATAAACAAAGTTACAATTTGGCGGTCTTATCTCGCTTTCAAGCGATTTCTTCCAGACAACCAGTCGGATGGCGAGAGCTAATAAACTTTAAATATATATATTTACATTTATACATTATACACCCCCAAAAAAGCGTAATAATATAATACCTATGTATAATATACGTATACTAGTCCACTACTAAACGTATATTAGTTATCGTAGTCCAAGTGAACACCACTGTGCACGTTCCTTAGCAGAGCAACAATACTACCGTATAATAGTTGAAACATAAATATTTAGATACTATTTCAGTACAAAATAAATAAATAATGTACTACTTTTACACGTTATCGATTGTACCAAACGACATGACCACCAAGACAATTATTATTATACATACGTACGGGGGGTTTAAGATATGCACAAATAAAAATCTGAATTATTGCTAATCCGCTTTAAGCTAAGTAGCAAATAATGCTGATAACAAAACACATGGCATTTAATGATTATTTTAGTATCCATATTGTGTACCTAATGTTCTGATAACTTTGACAGATAATACAATTATATAATAACGGCAATTAATTTACACAATGAAATCAAAAATTTCAATTTTTTTTATTACTTTTTCAAAAACAAAAATTGAAATACAAATTTTAATAATAGCAAGCAAATGTGGATTTACATTTAAAAGACATCTCCAGCTTGATAAGGTTGACTGGGTTCTCGATATAGTGACAAGAGTAGATTATTATTATATTTTTCTTAGTAATTTACAGGGAAATAGGTAACTAAATCATAAATTATGAATAATTATATCTTATTTTATGCTAAAACTATAAATAAATAAAAAAACTTTCCTATACTCACACCAATTATCTAGCCCAAGAGAAGCTTCGTTATGAAACTCGTTAAATGGTTACTAGACAACGGATAAACATACTTAAAATACTTAAATACATACTTATTATACATAGAAATCACCCAGACTCACAGTCCGTCCAGACAGGACCTCAGAGATGGCGACACCATGAAAACCGGTGTACAAACCACACGATAATTATAAAGTTACTCCGATAATAATAAAAGCATTTTAGAAAATATTGTTTAATTTGTAAGATTATTTCCATACTACTGGTTATTAATTCAATAATCCTTATTTGAAACTACGTAAGTAATTAAAATATGGAAACTGAATAGCGCACCGGCTAGCGCGTTCTTGTAGCGATCTAAAAAGTTATGCAATGCCAAGTCATCGGATAGGTTCGGAATAGTCAGCTGCATGCTCTCCACCCGTCCTTGTCGCACTGCGGGGTGAGGGCGGGCACATCCTCGATACACTCCCGCATAAACTGTTCAAGGTGTTGAGGGCTCCCCCTGCACCCAGGGTGTGAGGCGCCTAGTAATATACGTGTCTAAAGGGAGGACCGTGGCGGGTTGTGAATGACGCCTAAGAGTTCTTGGGATCCCGCCCAAACGGTAGATGGGTGCATTAGGTTTTTAGTAGGTTAGCCATAGCATCAGGCCCGCATAAACTCTTCAAGGTGTAGAGGCGTCCCCTCGCACCCGGGGGGTGAGGCGCCTTAATGAGAGGCGTGTCCAAAGAGACCACAGTGTCGGGTCGTGAACAGCTCCTCAGAGTTCTAGGGATCCCGCCCAAGCGGTAGACGGGTGCCCTAAGCTTTTAGTAGTTAGGCCATAACATCAGGCTAACTCTACATTCTTCGCGGAGTTAGAGCCCCGCGCGATGTTTCAAGTGGTGTTCAAAACGGTACCGGAAAGGTAAAAAATTAAAATGATTCGAAGTTCTCCGTGTTTCAAAAGATGTGCTAAGCCAACTGTGGTCCAATGATGGTGTGGCCAGTTGTGGTCGATCTAAGGTAGTTGGGAAAGGCCTAACCTAACTGTGCATTATTAAATAAATAACTTTTACGAATCTACTCGTGTTCATTTTACACATTGTTTTTTTTTTATTCTGTGCATTATTGTATATGCGCTGTGCAAGGCGCAAAAATACCTACAGATTCTTTGTCGCAAAAAATCTAAAAGTACTACGTAAAAGAGTAATCTACATACCAGCTTATCTAAACGACTTACCTAATGACCTTTAAAATTGTACTCGGACACGGTCATTGCTAAGTACATATCAAAATTTAACAAATATTTCTTACAAAATGGTCATCTTCATAATCTACCTTAGGATACTAGTTTTTTGTAAAAAAAATCATACCTACTCTTGTTTGCATGTAACATAATTTTTATAAGTATTAAGAGTGGCTCTCCTACACAGATAAACCTTGTAAGGTTTCCGTGTTAGGATTATTGTAATGTATGTTGTTTTTTGTAATATGATTTGAACAATAAAAAAAACATAATAAATTATATTGCAAAAAAATTTTTAATACACTGTTTTCAGGTAGAATAGAATAGAATAAAATAGAAAAAAATATATTTCAATAATATTTTAAGTAATTCAAATGCAGCAGCTGAAAAGGCTCGCGCATTCGTGTAGTACCTAAAAGGAAAGGTAAACACCAAGTTTAACAAAAAAATGCACAATATTTTCCATTTCACATTTTACTCCTGAATACAATAATACTGAACTTGTCCAAAATTGACTCGAACTGACCTCCACTACTTGAAAATGGATAAAAGGGATAATCGATAATACTGATTGATCAGCTAATGACTAACCGTGATATTGAAAGAATCTATATAAATAGGCTTTGTTGATTTGGTAATCATGTTTAAAGTCTAGAGCCATAATGCGTGCTGCACTATTAGTACTCGTTGCATCTTCAGGTAAGAATTTAAATTAATATTTAGATCCTTTCAAATGTCAAAGGTTCATATCATTATATTTTTAACAAATATCTCAGTAGTTGACGAATCCGGGTGAAGTGCACTTCCACCTTGTCGAACATCTAACAGACGAAGGCTTACCAGTAATGAGTAAAAAAACATGTTAACATTGAACCTGCATTGATCATTTTATTATATTTTGACATTATTATACACACTTTAAGACAAATTCGGAAAAGTACGCCATTTAGCACTTAAAAAAAGAACACTTCATAATTAAGTTTCGAGCTACAAATTAAAACGAAGAACAAAAACAAATATTAAAAATGTAAGGAGGTTTTATATCTTCAATCCATTCTCCAGCGCTCCTCGCTTCGGCGGAGATCAACGTCGACAAGGACTACCCTCGCTTCATCCAGTTCCCGGACGGCGAAGGACGTCTTCATGATGTGGACCTTCAGCAGTTACCCGACATGACCGTCATCACTGAAGTCGAGAGGAACCCAGCCAACAACTTATATATTCTCTTCACAAGGTACAGATACAATTACGGCTAGCCTGTATCATTCCATTGCTAAGTAAAAGCCTCCCCCCATGTCTGCCACTCCTCAAGATTTCTCGCATTCATCGCTATACAAATATTTGTAATCTATTTAAATCGAATAACTATGCAGTCTGTAATAAGTGAACTCTATAAGGTTGAGAAAAAAAAAATTATAACTTGGTCATTCAATAGTCACATTGAGCCTTTTGTTCAATATTTCTGCTCTTTGTCCGAGCGCATTTAATAGAACCAGTGGTCGCCCAGTGGGCGAAATTCGGCCGTAGTTTTATTATGGCTGCACGGATTGTAATCCTAGGCAATGAAAAATTAAAAAAGATAGAATGTGAGTTTAAATTGGCATTGAAGGATTACGGCCGCTCCTCTTGCATTTTTAAAATTTTAGAAAGAGTATAATATGCGTGTGTGTCAAATACATGGTAGTGTGTGTAAACTTTGTTTTATTGATTTAATGTATTTTTATGCATATTTAAACCAAAATATTAACATTCGGATAACTTTCTCTATATAAACTATAAACATGCAAAATTTCATACTTCTCCGTCCGCGCAATTTTCGTAAAAAAGAAGTACAAAGTTTTTGCTTCACGTATTAATTGAATAAATAAATTTTAGTCCCAAAAAACTTAGTAGTCGACTCCCTCTAACCTATCCCACCACTAGGCAAAGGCCTCCATTACTGCAATTGAAGGGAATAGGCTTTACCACCATGCTCAAAAACCAAATTTATCATCATCATCATCATTGGCCCAGAACAAAGCCTCTCCATGTTCACGCCCCTATGACTATGAACCGCGGCTACTCTCATAAAGCTCCCACAAAAATTATATTAACATGCAATTATTTTGCAGACGCAACCCCACTGCTGGTGAGACCCTGGTGATGAACAACGCCAATTCCATTCGCAACTCCAACTTCAACCCGAACCTTCCCACCAAAGTCATCGCCCACGGATGGCTTAGCAACCAGAACACCAACATAAACCCCGTCATCAGGGATGGTAAGTCTGTTCCTTCTATAATATTATCATCATCATAATGTTACTAACACTATGGACCCAGGCCTGAAATAAATAATTTACAATTTATTTTATTTAGTGCCATCTTCGTACTGAAGTTTGGAGTTCAGTATACAAAATACTATGATTATTAGTCTAGATTAATCTATATAGTGTATTAGTTGCGATCTTGCAAGTAGCTTTCCGAATAAATACCACAAGCCTCCTCCATGCTTCGGAAGCCATGCTAAGCCGTTGGTCAAGGATATTGTTGTACGATGGCAGTCATTAAAACACACCAGGACCCGCTTGACATGTTAAGACTCAATGTCCTCAGTCGCTATAGTATGTGTTAGATGGTCTCACCTATATGTTTTTAATATGTTAATGATGATTAAATAATAAGTTTGTGCTTTTAATTGCAGCTTATCTCGGAAGTAGTGATGTCAACATCATCGTTCTTGACTGGCGTCGTCTCGCCATCTCCACTTACACGACAGCGGTGCGTGGAGTGCCAGCAGTGGGACGCGGCCTTGGGCAGTTCATCAACTTCGTGTGCCAAACCACTGGGGCCAACCTCAACAATTTCCATCTGATCGGATTCAGTCTTGGAGGTCACTTGGTCGGAAATGCTGGACGAGAACTGGGCGGAAGAGCGGCTCGTATCACTAGTGAGTATTTTCGGTTCATTGTGTTTATTCACGGTAAACATATTATGAGAAATCCAATAAGGATATTATTAACCAAATGTGAAGAAAAAGATTTTAAACATTTCTTGAAACCTATAACCGAATAAGCAAATAATATATTTGCAAAACTAGGTATGCTAAGATCTGTTTATAAGTTGTTTTGTGATTCTGGCATTATTCAATATTCTAACGTTGTAAAAGAAAGACAAGAAAGAAAATAAAACTACCTGTATGAGTTCTCTTGCTGTAGCTGGCGGATTCCTATGAGAGCTTAAACTTGAGTTTTCCTCCTACTCTACCCTAAAATTAATCAAGAACTGCATTTAACAAACAATTCCCTTGCAGGCTTGGACCCGGCTGGTCCTCTGTGGGTGTACAACAGCAACAAAGTCACCGCCAACGACGCCATATACGTTGAAGGCATCCACACCGACGGTGGTCTCAACGGGCTCGGCATTGGCTCTGCCATCGGCAACGTCGACTTCTTCCCCAATGGTGGCACCAACCAGCCTGGCTGCTTGACCGGCGTCTGCGACCACAACCGCGCGTGGGAGCTGTTCGCGGCGACCGTCACCTACAACCATCTTATTGGCAACGAGTGCTCGAGCAACTTGCAAATCACTTTGAACAACTGTCGTGGCTCTCAACTGCATATGGGCAATGGCGAATTGAGAAAATCTGGGTAAGTTTTGTTAATTATTTTTATGATGCGCTTTTAAAAAAACACTGATTAATTATCCTGTTAATCCATCCAGAACTTATACTCATTATGCGCTTGTATCAGGTATAAGTTTACGGTAGAAGTATACTTACTAAAGTAGCATTTTTATTAAATGATACAAATTACTAATCTAAAAATATTTCCTTTTGTTTCAGATCTGGCTTGTACCGAGTGAACACTGAAAGGCGTTACCCATTCTGATTTACTGATTTGTACTATAAAAACTTTTATCTCTAAATATACCACTGTTACTTGTTGAACGAATTGTTTGTTTTCATACCGTTTGCATTTTTTTTCTATGATTAGAATTATTTAGTTACCTATACGTTTTTAAAAAAAAGACAAAAGTTTATTTAAAACCAAAACCAAACGCCTTGAGTTTCAGTAAAGAAGTGGGACTAGTACAGTTAAGTCTAAAGACTTCACGCGGAATTGCAACAAAACACAAAATACAGAAAAATATTCCAAAAAAAATGGAAGTCTCTTCACTTTCCTCTTAAGAAGTCCCAAAAGTTCCTTGATTTCTTATATTTTAGCAAAATTTTGGCAAATTAGCGTTATAAAAACAATAAAACAATGTAAAAAACTATCTCATGTGATGCATGGTATATCTTTCACATCACACATCAACACACCACCAGCTCATTTGATGTCTCCACTACTAGGGCACGAGCTATGATCTTATGGATGGATAGGGATCTATCACTACTTATATAAGTATACTGGCTGACCGTCGGACTGCGTACCGCTTTGACAGTTTTCATGACAACAAAACAAACAAAACGTTGACAGTTAAGAACACCCGTATCTCATGATGGATCTAGGGATCCATCATGGGATACGGGTGTTCTAAAGTAGGTGCTTTTGTAGCAGCGCCACCTACAGGGTGCAATTGTAAATTTATACCATTCTCAAATCCACATGAACACATACAGAAAATTTCATCTAAAAGGGTCAGCCGTTTAGAAGAAATTCAATAACATACACACGCACAGAAGATTTATATATATAAAGATTTTTCATTGGTTAAATAAAGTCTTTAGATGAAATATTATCAAAGCAACGTTCCAAATTAAAACTCCTACTATCTCACAACTTTGTTACGCTAAAGAGCAACATCTGTTGGTATTTTTAAGTTGGCAAACAAACCGAGCCACTACTGGCCGGCAAGTTGTTGATTAAAACCAACTTTTTTCATTTCTTGTTGGGCAACCGGTGGCATTGTAATGGCAGTGACGAGTCGGGACTGCACGGATTGCGTCGGATAATCCCGAAGTGTCTCGCTGTTTATTTGACGCTCGTAGAGAGCGGTGGAATTAGTAAAACGCGGGCTGCTTTTGTAGTTCGTGTGTTGGGAATTGGGATCGCACTTTGTAAAAATGTGGAACATGATTCTCTTTTCAAAATCAAAACAATAGTAAAAACTTCGAATACTTTTGAATCGTCCAATCATTTTTTACCTACCTACTACCGATTCAGGACGTCTATTTTTTAGCGTGGAGAATTTATGAAGAATAAATTAGATATTTATTTATGAGAAGAATGAGGGCATGTAACTTTTATTTTCTATAAGCCCAGTTACACAATATAGCACTTAACTACAACACATGAAACCCTTTCAACTAGGGGATTCAATGCTTCTAACTTGTCGCATAAACTATCATAAATTTTAAAAATAAATCAACTTCACTCGGAGTACTTGAATTCAATCTGAGAAATGAATAAATGATGAATTCAATGAAAAAACATGTGTAAACGAAATTATCTCAGAAATAAAAGCCTCTTGAGTGTTTCTACGAATCTCGAATCTTCGAAACCACTCAACTGTCGACCTTTAGTTTTAAAGGTTAAATTTGTCGAATAGGTATGTTGAAATAACAACGGTGTTGGGTTTCATTCCCAGTGGGTGAGTTCATATTGTACACGGTTGTACTATGTGGCTGTTGATAGGGCTACTTTTAAATTCACCTGGCTAGTTAACAGCAGCTACCAGCTATTTAAGTATATCTAAGTCTGTCGTCATAATCACAATTAGTAGCGTTGTGGTGTTATATGCTTCGGGTGAAGTCCACTTTTGACTTCGGCTTTATCGTCACCTAACATCAGGGGAACCACCTGTTCTTCCTGTAAAATTATTTCAAAAAACCCAAATATTATTAAAATGTCATATCATACATTTTAATGTTTTGTTACTAAAAAGTATAATGACAGTACCAGATAATACCAAAGATAAAATAATGGTTGTTTATAATAGCACTCTTGAAATAGAAAACGATTTCGAGACAAGGCCTTTTTCAAATATTGGGTCCTTACCTATGAAATTTACGTTTTTTCTCTCTATTAATAGGTGTGTTACTGATAACAGTCAATACCGGTTGTTAATATTATCATACACCTTTAATTAGGAGTATGTTACTTAGGCTTCAGTAATAACAATGATTATTAATTTTGTGTCCTTATCGCACAATTTTTTTATAAACTGACTACTTTTTTTATTCGCGGTATTGTCCTTTTGTTTCATTATAGCTTTGAAGGGACTTGTTTTTTTTTCTTTTTAATATCTGCAATATTTAGTTAGTGAAACAAACACACTACTCTACAATTTTTATAGCGTTAACATAAATAGATGCTAAGAAAATTAAAAGAACCTTAGTATGAAAAATAAAATTTTATAAAAAAATCCTCATACAAAACGTCAATTTCATAGGTAAGGACCTAATATTATTTTTAGTTGGAATGTAAATATAGTATTTTCTATGCAAAATACAAATTTAAAATAATCGTTGCTAGCCTGCACATTTTAACGACGCGACGGTCACTTTCAGCAAAGTTCTATAACTGTCAAAGTATTAATAAGTTGAACTAAGTTATTCAGAAGCTAGTCAGTGTTCGTAGAAGTTTTATCTTACCACACAAACGAGAGTAACAGCGAAATCTTAAAGGTATTTCTGGAAATAAAAGTTTCCGAAATCCACAAATTCAGAATGGTATTGAAAACTTCAAAGACTGGAATGTCGAGAGCTTAAATTAAAAAGTTTGTAAAGATCATTTTGGGACTGCTTAGGAATCTGTGAGATTTGTATAGGTATCTTAGGACTTTAATGCCACTGAGAATATATAGTCCTAGAATCGAGTATTAGGATTGTTATGTATCTATAGAGAAGATGGAGTTTGTTGTAAATAGCCTATAACTGTCCCACTGCTGGGCAAAGGCCTCCATCATTGAAATCAAGTCATCACCACAATTGATGGATAGTGGCCCAAACACCACGCATGCCAAATGCGGGTTGGTGATTACAAACGCGGGCAATGCAGTGAAAAATCCAAACACACAAACTCGACCTGGTAATTGGACCCAGGACCTTCTGATATATTTAATTTTCACATCAAAAGCAAAATCTTTCCAAAAATAAAATACGAATATATAAATTAGCAACCATCATCTTACTTAAACATGTCGTCGTAACATCGATGAGTATTATTGTATGCTACTTACATTGACTGTTAGAGATAAGATAGCCAGTGAAAGTTGAGGATTGCAACTGCAGTGCACTTCCACCTTCAGCCTTATCATTGCTAAATGTGTCAGACAAAGACAATAAATAAGTTCTTAAACATGTCCACGGAAAGCTCTCTGTGGCAACATTTTTAATTTTATATTTTGTTTATTTTAGCATTAATATATAAGAATAGTTATAATTTTGCGATGCACTAACAGAGTTTGTAACAGGCTATCATTATACTATTATATTACTACATTACTGTATGAAAGTGATACTGTATACTTACGTGCAATAACTAAATAAATAAATAAGTGAGATAAATAACTCCCGCCCACGATCGACTTTTGTAGGACTGATATCGGTCCGATTTTTTCGCCGAGTTTTGACGAGATTATGTCACCGACTTTTTGTACGTGTGCGTTGGAACATAGAATTCCATACGTTTCATTGTCACCGACTAAAAAATCGGTCACCGATTATCGGATGTGGGCGGGGTCACGTAACGAAAAAAAAGAAAAGAAAATCGCTCTATAACGCGACAACCTTAAAAGACAAAATGTATACTCCTATTATGCCAAGAGAAAGTCAATATCGTTTACGCAGTTCGTAAGCACATAGCAGTGAGATGTGCTCGCTACTGGCTGCGAACCTCGAACACAGTCGCAGCCGCCGCGGCACGAATAGGAATCACCACGTAATGAGAGTGTGAAAAACACTCGCCCCTCACAACTCTTAGCGCGGCACACTCATGTTTTGGAAGGGTCGTTTATACCATACGACGCGAAAGCCATAATGATTTTTTACTGTTTCACTCGAGCTTACAGCTCCGGTAACCTATCTGGATATTAGGTAGTGGACTTTACGTGTCCACGGGGCAACTCGCACGAGACACTAGCCTTTATGAATTCCGGATGAAGAATGCGCTACGGCGCGTCCTGATCTAGCGTTATGACCTGACGCAGATCGTCCTTTGTGCTTGCGTATACTGACACCTACTTTATGATGACCTGACTGTTTATAATGACACACCGTCAGTATAAACTTTAAAGTCGTGTGTAGGGGTTACGGGGTTGTCTCATTCGAGCTTGCAAGAATCGATCGTTAGTATGAGGTTTATTTTTCGTAATTATTGGCTTAGTCCGGTTTCTAAATTTAGCCAGAGTCAGTTGTGAAATAATTCTGAAAATACCTTTCAAGGAATTTTCACATTTTCGATATCTCTACACTATATTATTATTCTACAAATAGAAAGCAAAGAGTTGCAAAGATTATATTGTTATTAGAGTCCCACTCATAAAAACCTTTTTGCAAGTTTAAAATATTGTTATTATGTAAAAGCATATTGTGACTACAAAAAAAAAGTGTTCAATTGATAGTAAAGTTATTATTGGCTGTAATAATAACAATTTGACTATATCAAAGCAGACACAATATAAATAATAATATTGTTTGTCGCTCAACGGTGATAAGATAATGAATAGATAAAATATTTGATGCATATGCTTGCGAATCTAAAAATGTCACTGATAATAGCTAATACTTACATAAAGTGCAAAAAAGACTAAATAATACTCAAAAAATCATGTCAAGGTCTGAAAAATGTCTGTCTTTTAATCTCCTTGCTCATAAAGCCGAAGGTCCTTTTTATTATTTTATATGAGTCAGAAGTACAAAAACTGGAACATGTAGATATGCCTTAAAGAAGTGAGCACACCAGACCAAAAGACTGCAGTCTTTAAGTCAAAGGCATAAGGTTTACTTCAGCTTGCAAAACAAACGACCAAAAGACTTTGGGACGACCCAAAAGTGATACTTTCGGAATCGTTGTTTGATATTCTGATAACATTCGTGAAATAATAGGAGATGTTCTCGCTCATGGAGACACCCATTTATTGTTACTGAGTTTGATGAAAACGCTTAAGTGCCGCGTTGCGCTCTCTATAAGTGAAAGGCATCTAATATTGAATTCCTTTGTATTCACAGAAGATGTGACGTTACTGATATCTATTATTACGGGATATTACATTTCGGATGCGGAGTTCTACTTCAAATACTGAATTATTCCTGGTGAACTAAATATAGTAAACGTTATTTCTGTTTGGCATAACAATCGCTATATCAATTGATCTCAATGGTACTTACAAAAAAAAACGACGGGTTGCACTCCGGGAGTGCCGGCAGAAGTGAAAACTTGAATATTAACGTTGTGCATTTGTTGATATTTTGGAATGGTTAGGGAATAATTTTGCACGAATTGCTTCAATTATCAGTATAAAAGTACTATCATTTATGTAGTAGAATACAATATTTATTTATTGCGCTATCGTACACAAACATGACAATTTATATTACATTAAAAAGCACACGAACATTCGCGCAAGCGCCCTGCGCCGCCTAAACGAAACAGCAGGCATACATTTTTGCCGAACCGTAGAAAGAGAAGGGTATACTTCCTCTCCTACGCCGCGCTGGCTGTCATCCGTCTTACGAATTTTCGATCAGGCCACGTGTCCTGACGGTCACGTGTCCTGACGGTCACGTGTCCTGACGCGAATTTAACATTTTTTACCCATTACAAAAAAAGTGTACAACGCCGCTAAAAATGTTTTCACTTCAAAAAATACAAAAAAGTTTATTTCAGCAACTTAGTCTAATACAGGCATAATGTGGTTGGTGCTCCCATTTGAGCTAAAATAACTTGTTGTAGGCAGCACCGCTCTTCCATAGCATGGTTACAAATAGACTAAACCACTTAAACAGTCATAAAATGACTGCTTCAAATACCAATCAACAACACTAAAAATACATAAATAAAACAACAGTAGTACCTAATAAAAACATTTAGAAAACATTTTATGTGTGTGTGTTTATGTGTTTGAAGGTGTGTGTGTGTATGTGCAAGCTTGTGTGTATGCGTGTGTGTGCTGTGCGTTTCAGTGTGTAGGTATAATTTATGATAGAAAGTAATTAACAGAGTAAAAGCAGTTCAGTATTAGAATAACTTTTTGTTATAAGCTCATTACTTAAAAATACATTTTCGTCATAACGTTAATGTTAGTAGCGTTGTTTGTGTTCATATAGATAAAGATAAGATAGCCCGTTTCTCAGTAGCTCCCAGTGAAGTGCTTTCCACCTTCAGCCTTATCATCAGGTGATGAAGGGCATGTAACATGTATTTTGTCTGACGCACTCAGACACTTCAATTAATGTGATTGATTACGAAAAATCTTTAGTACCTATGTCATCAACAAATATATTTTTAATGAAGAATTGCTTGGCGTCAACTAACGTTAATTCACTTCTCTAAAATACGGTACGAACATATACGGAACAATACGAACGGTTCTCTTATTGTGTGGTTATACTAAGAGCACTCGAATATTTATAAGAAACAAGTAAAACGCTGACTTAGTTATCTGTTACTTTAATTCTAGGAACAATTTGTTTCTAGGTTTAATTGATCTTTCCAATGAATATTTGGAATTCATGACTTGTATAATTTTGATCATGGCTGTTTTGTATATCGATTTAATTTTAAAGCTTTTGCATGCTGAGAAATCGACAGAGCACGCCTCCTGCACTATAAAAATGAATGTCTGTCAAATACAACATTCTAAACCTTGTGTCTATAGGAAATAAATATTTCATTTAAGTCAATTTGAAGTGCCTAATGTTAGATGTTAAAAAGATAACGTAAGATACCCTTTGTATTCTTTTGAGAAGTCCGTGTAAGGTTACAGTAAAGCCTCACTTCTTACTGAATGAAACTCATTGGGATCTCGGGGGTAACTATCTGCCCTTGGTTTCGATCCAATGGTAATCAGGCAATCATTACTCATCATATATCAGCGACACGTAATGAAGAAAAATAACTGAACACTAGTTAGTAGCGCTGAATGGGCTACAATGAAAAATAATGGGTACTACGTAATCATTAACGATAACAATTAATTGACGTGTATGTGGGTTGTTATGTAAGGTATACGAGTAAGTCATCAATGCTTTTGTGCTTATGTGCTCTTCATTTGTTTAATTGCTATGACAAGCACTGCTTTTGGTACTAGATAATTGGTGTGTCTGTGATAGATACCTAAACAATTATCTTATCATAATAATTTGAAATAGAATGTCCTATTTATTATGTTTGCTACAAACAGATTCAAGGTTAAGGCAAACATTGTATAATAAAAATGTTATGTAAACATAATTATAAAAGTGATGACATGAGAATGGTTGTCTTTTTACCCAACTGCGTCATAAGGACGGTTATTACAAGCTTTTTTTTAGTTTCACCTCTCCCGATGTTTGTGCGTAATCAAATCTCACAAGTTAACTTTGATCCTCTTCCCGGTTACCGATTGAGCTGAAAATTTGCATGCATGTGTAAATCGGATGACAGTACAAAATTATTATGACATGGAGCTGATCTGATGATGGAAACGGAAGATGACCATAGGAACTCAGTAATTAAACGACACAACCCCATCAAGTTTGGGCTCGTATGATTTGTCTTGACGAGTACTTTGGTGCTAGATGGTAACCAGGGTCTTATGATGAAGCTGGAAGATGGCCATAGGAAATCGGAAAAATAAGTTCGTTCGTTCGTTCGTTCCGTTTGTTATGAATGTGGATTCTGTCTTTGATCAGATGGATTAGATGGATGACTCAATGCCAAGGTGAGCACGTGCCGAGGGCTGAATGGTATGAGGGTGTATAAACATGTCATATCGTTAACGTTGCGCCTCAGCGTACCAGGGCGAACCCTGTTGTACTGAAGCCCTTATCTCCCTACAAAAATACTAAAAAGATAAAAATAAAATTAAAAGAAAAAAAACTTTTTAAATAATGAGGTAACATTCGAACCATACATAGGTATTTATTTTTGTGAGTAAACAAAATATGACTCCACTCAACCTGATATAGGTACACAAAAACGAAGTCTAGATGTGAAGACAGATTGTGCCTCACAGCCGTACTTCAATATCCCTTAACTGTTTAAAAACTCCATGTTGTAGGAAAGAGGGAATGTACGGGTACTGAGCGATGGGAGAGCATTCTCAGTAGCACGACAAAGAAAAGGTTCACCAATTTGGAAGTAATTAAATACAAAATAAAATGTAATGCGCTTGAAACCGAGTTTACTGCGCTCCTATGCTCTCTGACAAATCTTGTCCTTGGTCTTCTGAAATGCGTTAAAGGCTAAGACGCGTAAGATGCGTTAAAGACCTCCGGCCTATGCCGACGCATCGCTAAACAATTATTCTTATACGGAGCGTTTGCACCCTGTACCATAAGAAAATCTGTTTTTTTTTCTAATTAAAACTACAAATAAGTTAAATAAAATGAACAAGCATATTGAAGTGTGTGTTAAGACTAATCTACTAAGAATCGATCTGGATTGTCTGTAAAATGCAAATCTATGTTTTAAAAGAGTTACTTTGATATTTTTTCTTTGTAATAAAAGTTAACAAATCGTGTTTCTGCAACTAGCATAATGAAGTCTATTAAATGAAAAATCATGTTATCAAATATCACTTTTATATGTTTTGTAATTGTTTGGAAAAATCAAGATCCCCGCCACGTAAATTTCCAATACGAGCAGTACGAACGTCTTGTGACGCGGCGAGCGGATTTCTATTATAGTCAATTGCTAGCTGTAATACAGCAGTTATAGTCAACAGTGACATTGACATTGCAGTGAACTAGAATTCCGCTCTTCACGTCGCAATACGTCAGTGGTCGCAGCCGAGCGGTAAGCTTGCAAACAATAAAAATACCTAAATATTAAATCTGCGTATAAAAACTCATAGTAAGTCACCTTTTCTCGCTCGACTCTGTGTGTGTGGAAATAGGATGATATTGGAGTTCTACTTGTCCCAGATAGGACCTCTTTGTTCTCTTTGTGCATAAGGAGGCATGCGGAGAGCAATTTTGTGGGCCGCATCAATTTCAGCGCATTAGGTACTGATGCATCGCTTGTGTGGCCTCCTATCCAACTTTTTAATATCTCAGTTAATGAAGTCTGAGAATACGGCTTCGACTGGTGGGATTATACATACTTCTTTTGTAAATGTCGTTACTTCCGTTAAGGATGTGGAGTGTCTTGCGCCCATTCTTCTCCACAGTTAATTGTGTCTGGATAAAACTAAATTCTAAAAAATAGACGTCCTGAATGGGTAGTAGGTAAAAAATGTTTGAACGATTCAAAAGCACTTTTCACATAGGTATAGTCGACAATGAAATTGCTTTACCACCTTAGAAGTGAATTTTGTTTGCATATAATAAAATAACAAGTTCTATTTTTGTTTAAAAGACCAAGACCGGGGACAGATACATTGTCATTATTGACAATGAGCCTTAGCGAAATTTTATTGTAATGGAAGTTTTTGTCAAAAGTGATATAGCAATTTCATGGTCGACTATACACACATTTAAATAAAGAACTTTGACTTTGATTTTATAAAAAAAATGACTTGCCTCAGGTTGGACACAATACTAGCTTTCGCAATCCATCGTTGTATCTATTCAATTGAAATTAGTGAGTACAAAGAATTATATGCTATAAACATTATCAGCCTACTGCTGGGCATAAGCCTCTCTAAGTGCAAGCCACTGATTTAACAGGAATACTTTTTAATTATTAGATGCCACACATTATACAACGTTAGCGGAACGGGGGTACTAAGCTGAAAGGACCCTCCTTTAAGTATACAAAGTATACATGATAGTAACTTGATAATAACTATTTTTTTAACTTTTTTGTTTTTTTTTAACTTTTTTTATTTTATTATTTACATTTGATTAGCTCTCCTTTCCTTTACTCCTTTTGGCTTAGTACCCCCGTTCCGACTAACGCTGCTATATAATGCAGAATATAAAATTACACAAGTTAACGGGTAATTTCACTTCCCGCGAACTTAACCAACCGCCACCAAAGTACCAAACATCTGGTTCACATAAAAAAAAAATCAAGTTGCTATCAGAGACCCTTAACTTAGTTGCTACGTGATCCCTAAGCAACAACTGCTCACCCTAAGGACGTGCCATCGCCGCCTACCAATTCCTTAATGAAATCTCCCACTTCCTAATTCAACAGCGAATAATTAACGAGAAGTTTAAGAAGCAAACTGTATCAGACATCGAGGTTGAGGCTCCACAGTTAATTACTATAGGAAAAGAAAACTGATTTTAAGCAAAGGTTATTTTATAAAATAATTCAAAATAATTTTATTATACAAAATCAACCAGTCTCACGAAGCTCGAGTAGGAATCGAATTCGCGACCCTTGGGTTCAGACGTAATCTTCCTGAGACTGCTTGATTTTTTAAAGTACATTTTTTTCTTGTAATTACATAATTGCATTGTGAATACAAAAATTAAAACAATAAAATAATTTTAACTCATTGAGTATAACCGTTTTTTTATAATACAGTAGGCAACTGACTCCTCTCTGTCTGATGTTGAGCAGAAGCGGTTTCCAGATGCGAAGACCGCTAAAGAAGCAGGGAAGAGAGGCACGCAAGTTTGCGTTATCGCAAAATCTCTCCCAGCTGGTGCACCAAGCAACCCGCATACCTGATGTTGTTGGCCACACACCCAATTGCCTAGACCTTCTGCTGACAACTGATCCAGACAGACACTCACTATCGGTCTCGGCTTTGCTGGGATCTTCTGAACACTGTCTGGTGAAATCTGTATCTATATGCTCTCCTCCGAACAGTATCTTTTGGGGATCGAGGCGAATATGGAAATATGGGTCGGCAGATTGGGACGAGATGCGGCACTTCTTCGCGTTTTATCTTTGGCGGCAACTGTGTTTTTCTTCAAGCGAACCTTCTGATGCCGGCGCAATCGCAGACGTGATACGCCAGGGAATGGAATATTTTATCCCATTCTCTTACGTCCCCATAGGCATTAGGGCCCGTCCATGGTTCAATGCTGACTGCGCTCACGCTGAAGCGCGGAAGGAGGCAGCGTACCAAGCCTGAGCCCTGTGTCGCGGTTGCAAACGCAGGGACGGCAGTATCCACGCAAAGAAGAGAGCCTTTAACTCTGCCGCCAAGTTCTGCACCTGTTCTGGTGAAAAGGAAGACACGCTTCGATCATGTTGGTCGTATTGGGGTCAAGTTGGCGTCCTACCCACAAGGTAGCAAGCAGTTTTGGTCCCTGTCCAAATCGATCGAAACGAACTTCTGCCGTCCTTTACTTCCTCCCATGCTCAAACTAGTTGGGACATTGGCCCACACCGCGTTAGAGAAGGCGAACTTGTTTGCATCCCTCTTCGCGATTAACTCGCGCCTTGATTCGGGCTCTAAATCACCACCTAGCATACCTCACCGTGACTCTTACATGTCGGAGATCACTATTCACAACAAAGAAGTTCGTAGAGTACTCGACGTCAATAAGGTCAGATGGAATACCAGGTAGAGTTTTGAGGAAATGTGTCTCCTATTTTGACGCGCTTGTATCGCCTCTCTCTTAAGCAGGGAGTGGTGCGGAAATCGTGTAAGCTGGCTAATGTACAGCCTGTACCCAAAAAGGGTAGTCGTGCCGACCCTGCAAACTACAGGCCAATCGCCATAACCTCCATAATCTGCAAAGTTATGGAAAAGCTCTTAAACCACAAACTGCTAACGTACCTAGAGCACAACGATCTCCTCAGCGATCGTCAGTACGGCTTCCGCCATGGACGGTCTACTAGGGACCTCCTAGTGTACGTTACACACAGTTGGGGCGAAGCCATCGAGAAACACGGCGAAGCCCTTGCCGTGTCCTTAGACATCTCGAAGGTTTTTGACAGGGTTTGGCATAAAAGTCTGTTAAGCAAGCTTCCCGCGTACGGTATCCCTTCTGGCTTCTGCAATTGGATCACAGACTTTTTGAGTAAGCGGTCGATCAGAGTAGTCATTAACCCACTTACTCCTGAATTAACTTTTTTTGTAAGATAGGTTTGAAATTTCTTATACTCATTAAATTGATGTTAAATAAACCATAAAAAATAATTAAAAAAATATTCCATTTGAAGAAAAGCCGGAAAATGCCGTGTCTTAAACGACACAGTAGGAGAATATGCTACTATGATAGCTTATTATTCAGATTTATTACGGCTCCATAATAAATTGACAAAAACGACAATAAAACACATGAATCTCAATAAAATGTTTTATTCAGGTATTTTTATACACATATGGCTATTCTGTATATGATATTCTTGAAAACATGTTTTTTTTTATTTTTATTTATGAACATAGAATCAACAGCACTTTATAAACTAAGTTGTTACATTGTATACTTAACCTACTGCCAATTACAGATTCTTACTTTGTAACACAATATATTTAATATGTCGCTTAAGCGAAAGTGAAAGCAAAATGTTACATTGCATATCATGCAATAAACATTTGCACTATTATGACAGACACCACAACGCAGTCGAGCCTCTCTATATTTTATCAGGTAACCATTATGAGTATACTGCATTGCTGTGGCTCTACTTTGTGATGGCTCTCCATCCCTATGACTGCCAGCTTTCTTGTTTATTTCAAGAAGACTTATAGCGACATTCCTCCAAAATTTCAAATAATCCAACTGCCCACCATTTATCTTGTATAACTGCCAGGCATCATAAGTGGCCATATCAAGGCAATGACTCATTAGTGAGAAGAAAAACTTTTTCCCACGGACACTAATCCTATAAATACCAATATTTTGACCTTTTAGATAGCTGTGCTAAAGATAAACAGTCATCCTCTTTAGCATCAGAAGAATTTTTGTTGTTGTTGTTGAACGTTGAATTTCAGCAGGTGCTCTGAGATAGGACCCAGGTCGTTTTTGGAGCAACACATAGTCTTCATCTCCAGAGTCTTCGTCGTAACTTCCACACTATAGTTTTCTGGCGGCATGTTAGTTATTGAATCTGGAACCTCATTTTTATCATTTCGCTCCAACTCCTCAAAAACTTCATTCAACGACAGCGGGATTTTAAGATTTTTGTAAGAAATACATAATATTAAAGAAATATGCAATTAAAATAATAATATTGTTTTTTACATAATAAAAAGACGCAGTTGGAAAATTTTCTAATATTGAATGGTAGTATAGGAGATAGTAGTACATTCTCCTACCGTGTCTTTTATGGAACACCTAAAGTAAAAGGCAAATACCATATGAAATATTATAAATTAACAATTTGTTTTTTTATTTTCTTAAACTCTAGGAACAAAGTATTGATAATCGGTTCTTACACAAATACAAATCGCGATAAAACATTATCTCAACTCACCTTGATTTACTCGTTGCAATAATCACAAAATTCAAACTTATTACAAACGAAATATGTTACATGTAACTCACAGTTATTACTTCCCAATAACCATGTTATAATCTTGACTGTCAGATCCAACACAAAAAAAAGAACAAAGTACCCACATAAACTTTTATATTTTTTTAAAGTTGGTGTGTCGTTAAAGACACAGTAGGAGTAAGTGGGTTAATGGCTGCTCCTCTGACTTCATGGCTATCGACGCCGGAGTTCCTCAAGGGTCTGTTCTTTCGGCAACTCTTTTCCTGCTTCACATCAACGACCTGCTTCAGCCAGGGATAGTTGGGTACGCAGACGATAGTACTGTTGCAGAAAGATACAAGCCAGAGAGGGAAATATCACTCTTTAAGAGAGGTTATGGTTGAGCAAGCAGACGCGACCTTAAACCTCGTCTCCAATTGGGGGGGGGACAACCTGGTCCATTTCAACGCCTCCAAAACTCAAGCGTGTCTATTCTCCGCCAAAAGGAAGCCATTTCATCTAACTCCTACTTTCACTTTTATCGTTGTTGAGTGTGTTATAGGGTTTACGTGGGTACCGATTATGAATATGATATATATTTCGAATTTCTTTCTAAAGTCAATATGGGTATCGTTTTCAAGGTTTTTGTGGGTGCTGATTACGAATATGACATTTATTTCACGATCTAAGAAGGCGGACGTATTTTAGACGGAATCACACGTGAAATACTGGCATATAGATATATGTTAGATAGATTTCGCGGATATCCATCCGCGGGATTGAATTGAGTGAATATAAATTGGAATTTAAAAAAATGGAAATAAACTTTATTCTAAATATTTACGCGTCCCGGTCTCATTAACATGTGAATAAACCACTTTATCCGTGAAACTCATCATAAGACCACCCTTGACAAGGCAAAAGAGCTGATGAAAATTCGTTGTATTTAATAAGAAGAATGAACTAGAACCATCTGTTAAAAGAATCAGGACTTAGAGAACTCTTCAAAATATTTAAATTCGTTGGTTGAAAACATCTGCTATAAGCAACACAGACATTTTAGTTAAATCGTATGATAATAATCGTATATCATTTATCAAATTCATAAACAAACCTACATAAAACAAAATTAATGCTTTCTTTTCAGAACCGCAAATCGATAACAATTGATAACTTCGTTCCCAAAAGGCTTGCGGGATGTTGGATACCCTTATTGAAAAAACTTGATGGCCTGAACAACAGTCATATTTGTAGTTTGCATTTTAGAGGACGGAAAGAAGTCAGTTAAGAAAACATACTCTACTTGCAATAAAAACATTTTTAAAAGGTGCTAAAATTGAAAACCATCTTATCGGGTCCTAACCTAACATACACGTAAATAAAAATTAAAAACATTAAAATAATGAGAGATTAAAAATATGACAACCCTGCGGAAATGTCAAATGTCTAAATAAAAGCGGCATATCCTGAGACTTCAAAGGCGTTGTCCCACGCTGCCTGTGCTTATACTGTTTTTATTATAACGGAGAGGTTAGTTTAAATTTAAGATGCTGACCACTATTTACGCCATTATAGTAAACTCGTAAGTATATATTAGATTTTCAATAATTCCCTCCTCTTCCAAGTTTCATTAGACAATTTAAAGGGCTCTAGCATTGTAACAAAAACTTTAATAGTCCGAAACTTATTCTGGGTCGACCCAGCGAAGTATGTGTCCAAGTTTTTGCCGGATTTCAGACGGTCAGAAGTCCGGAAATCTGTTGTATTAGTAAAGCAATTTGTCCCAGACCCGCGTGAACTTTTCTAATCTAAACTGTTCGTTCAATCTTGGTGAAAACTCGCCTCAGTGGCTACTCGATGTGGCTCGAGATTCTTTGTATCGTGGTACCAGCCATTGCCGTATTAAATTACTAATGTCTTAGACCTCTGTCACTACAAAACTAACATTGTAGGGGGTAACATCTAAGGGGTTCATAAATAAAGGTTTATAAACAATTTAGCTGCCGGAGCTGCGCTGAAATAACCACTTGAAAGTTTTGTCATTGATTTTTTATTGATTGGTCTACAAAAATCTAATAGGCTACGGTTTTGACGTAGGTTCTCAACAAGTTCTCAAGAGTTTTCTCTCCATAATTGGACTTTCTATCCAAAAATATTAATTTTTAATTTGTTTTTTTTGTGACCGCCAGGGCTAACATTGCGTAATTTCTTTTGAAATCTTAAAAAGCTGTTAATCTAATATTATCCTATTTAAGAAAAAGTTCTTAGACAAAAGTTATGAATTCACTTTCACTACCCTCCTTTCAGCTTAGTACCCCCATTCCGACTAACGATGTATTTTTCTATGATTTTGTAAGTAAATCGGAACTTTTTTTTTCGCCATTTTGACAGTTTGACAGCCATGTTGTTACTTGTTATGTTAAGTCATTCCGTTGCTTCCGAGTTTACGTGAATGTTCTCCTGCGCTCCTATTTCAGCTTTATCGACGACTTCGCTAAACTTTTGGACCCCGATTGATCTGCTTCTCGACCCAACCTTGGCATGCCTACTGGACTCGACATTGCTCACCGAAACGACTTTTTTTAACTACCCGGAAAACCTTCCTGACACAGAAACGACACGGTCCAGTTAGGTTAGGAAGGTTAACCTTCCTTAATATTCCGTGGTTATTTTTATTTAACCACCCGGAAAACCTTCTTGACACAGAAATAACAAAGAGCAGTTCCAGTACTTAACCTCAAAAAGCAAAAATTAACATAACATAAAAACTACTTGTCTCCGGCAAGGGCGGTAAGTGTGGGGGGGTACCCTTCCCCTCCCCCCCACCCCTCCTTCTAAATTCGGGTCACTTGATTCAAAATATTTACCCGAGAATATTTTTTAGTGAATATTAATTTGTCTCTTTATATCTTTCGCTACATGCCGGTGGAAAAACTAAGCAATCTTGATAACTGTCCATCTCATAATCAAATTATAAACCTTTGATAATCTATTAAAAAAATATATTTTAAAGAATTGAGAAAAAAAAATGAAATCACGCCGTTGATGACTCTTGCGCTAAACTGTTTTGGCTTTATAATATCGCTTTTCTATTAGGTAATAGTAGCTCCTTTACAATATGTGTATTTCAGTTTCAATACAGCCAGCTGAGCGGTTTTGAAAAAGTAAGTACACTTGGTTACTACGTTCGACTGTAAATATTAAACTATAACCTTTTATATCATTATCGAAACGTTAATTGTTATATGGCTATAACCTTATCCCCGGCTAATATCATTGAATACAAAAACCTCTGTAAGACTTTAATCCCGATAATGCCTGTTACCCTAAGCCACAAAATATATAAACAAAGGAAGTTCCATAGAGAACAGATGGCGTTAGCTTGATTACACACAGAAATTATTTATAGTTTTATAGTAACATGCAACACTGGGTGACTAATGTGAGTTTTAATTATTTATTTATTTTTCAAGGCAACACAATATTTACAATACTGATATAACCTAATAATATTACTATTTGTAACCTAATGTAAAGTTAACTTAAATTTTTTATTTTTTTTTATACAAGTTGTGGTTGTCTTTTTTGTGTTTATTTGTAATGGAAAGTGTCCTCTCTATGATAGGGCATTTTCCAATATTTTCGACAAAAAGAGCTTAGCCTAAAGGTAGACTTACGAACCGATGGCATAGTGACATTAACAAGAGCTACTTTTAGCCTAAACTGAATAAATGATTTTGAATTTTGAATTTTTCAGCCGCTTGAGAAGGCGAACTTGTTGGCTGACTTTTTCGCGGCTAATTCGCGCGTCGACGATTGTGGCGCCACTCCACCTATTATAGCACATTGTGGGGCCACCATGCCTGATATTCGTATCAGGCAGTGTGATGTACGTGCCTTGCTGCGGTCGCTCGACGTGCGGAAGGCTAGCGGGCCGGATGGTGTTCCAGCGATTGTTCTGCTCAGATGCGCGGCTGAGTTGTCTCCTGTGTTGACACGATTGTTTAGGGAGTCGTACGATACCGGTATTGTGCCTGTGTCTTGGAAGGAAGCGAACATACAACCCATCCCCAAAAAAGAGGATCGCTCGGATCCAGCCAACTATCGACCCATCGCAGTAACTTCTGTGCTGTGCAAGGTGTTTGAGCGGATAATTAATTCTCAGCTCATTCACTACCTAGAGGATCACTCGCTGCTTCACACAGTATGAGTTCAGACCCAAGCGATCAACGGTTGATCTTCTAGCGTACGTTACTCACGCATGGGTGAAGCGATGGACAAGCACGGCGAATCCCTGGCAGTTAGCCTTGATATCGCCAAAGCTTTCGATAGAGTGTGGCATCGTTCCCTTCTTTCCAAGTTGCCGGCCTTCGGTGTGCCGCCCCGTTTGTGCGCCTGGGTTGCAGACTTTCTAGAAGAGTGGAGGATTCGTGTCCTTTGTGAGGGTAGTTCCTCCGCGTTCTACAAAGTCAATGCCGGAGTGCCGCAGGGTTCTGTGCTTTCACCTACTCTATTTCTTCTGCATATCAATGACATGTTGTCCTTAGGCAATATTCATTGTTATGCGGATGACAGTACGGTGCATGAGCGGTACTTGGGACATCCTGCGGCAAAGAAAGCCGATATCGTGGTGAGAAGGCAAGAACTGGTAGCCAAACTGAACCTGACTCTCGATCGTGTGTCTAAGTGGGGATCTGAAAACCTGGTCGAATTCAATGCCAGCAAAACCCAGGTTTGTGCATTTTCGTCAAAAGTAACTCCCTTCCTTACTGCTCCCTCTTTTCAGAACTCTCCGTTACCCATTTCGATGGACCTCAGCATTCTTGGCATGGACATCGGCCAGGAACTGAATCCAAAATGTTACATCGAGAGTGTTATTTAAACTGCCTCCCGTAAGTTGGGTATTCTCAATAAGGTGAGGCGATTTTTCACTCCCGAGCAGCGCTGTTTGCTGTACAAGACCCAGGTGCGATCGAGTATGGAGTGTTGTTCCCATCTATGGGACGGCTCCGCTAAATACCTCCTCGATGCACTTGATAGACTGCAAAGGCGAGCGGTAAGCATTATTGGAGATGCTGAGGTTACAGCCTCTCTTGAGGACCTCCAGCTGCGTAGAGACATTGCTTCTCTCAGTGTCTTCTACCGGAATCACTACGGAAAATGTTCTGAAGAGCTTTTTGATCTAATCCCGCCCTCTCCTTTCCTCTCCCGAACTACACGTGCTGGTCTTAGGAATCACCATCATACTGTACAGACAATCAGTACTCGTATCAAAAAATTTAGCAAGTCGTTCCTCTGTAAGACTATTCGGCTTTGGAATTCTTTGCCGGCGCATGTGTTTCCCAGTTCCTATAGTCCCGGGTCTTTTAAGCGGGGCGTGAAACGGCATTTATGTAGGCCGTCATGAATGGGTGCGCTTGTTATCGTGCTTGTTCCACGGTGGGGAGCGCTCTCATTATTTTGGACTGCATCGGCTGCTTACCATCAGACAGGATGTAGTCACTATGACGTGCCAATATAAAAAAAAAAATAATAATTTGAATTTACTCGATAAACATTTACTTATTAAATAGGGCTTTTCTAAAAGTCCAACTTTTTCTATAAAAGTAAGTAAGTACTTTTATAGAAAAAGTTGGACTTTACAAGTGATATTTTATAAGTTAGTATAAGTACATATACCAACTTATAAAATATATTGCATCACGTTTTTTACTTTTTTAATCACGGAAACTTAGTATAGCAAAATCTTTGACTCTCCTATTTGTGCCTTTTGTACGAGCGGTTACGACCAGAAATGTTATTTCTAGATAATATACAAACTATTATTTTTTAATAACAGAAAATAACTTTGTTAAAAAATTACATAATTTTTAAAAATGCGAATCCAAAGCTTCGCGGCAATAATTAAAATAATTATTATTATAATTTATTATTATTATTTATCTTATCTTAGGTGATTATAATTTTGGAGAACCGATACCGCCCTTCTGTACCTATCTAATTTGTGCCTAAGTCACAGTAATAAGCAGTACCAGGTTACAGTCTGATTTAATTAGTACGGTTCTAATCAGTTCTGCTTGGAGAAAACCACAATAGCGACATTGAATCTAATAGGTAGTAGTAAGATACGCTATACTCGTATATTTACACTCGTATACCAAAACAAAAGCATTACCTTTTGGCTTACACATATTTTACTTTTTATTTTGAAGTGCTAATTGCTGCACATAAGCTGAATTAGTTATTTATAAAATACAGTGAATAATTAAACGCCTACCCGACCCAGCCAGGAATCGAACCTGGGTCTTCCGCAATCCCACATTCATTTCAACGTTAATTTCACATATTTGATATAAGTTTGCTACAAACATACAATTTTGTCATGTGGCAACTTTAATTAATTTAATGTCTTGGCAAATACTTTTCTTCTCTCTACCGGTTTCATTCAATTTATTTATTTATTTAACATATACACGACAGGTTACAACCGCAGTTACATTAAATATAAATCCCATTAATAAAGGTCCCAGATTATGACCCAAAAAAGGTGAACGCACAACATGAGAAGCATGAAACATACAAAAACAAAGCCACACATACAGAACTATAAAAATTAAAATTAATAAAAGTGGACAAAAAAAACAATTAAATAATTAGCAAACAGCACAAAAAATAAAAATACTATTAACAAACTTAGTAAAATCATACAATAAGGGTGTCATCAATGGCGGAGTAAGTCGCAATTTTATTTCAATTAATAATAATTTATTTCAATTATTAATAGTAATTACTTAAACCGATATACTCAAGTTCTACAGCATTTTATTTAACAATATTCTATAAAAATCAGAGTTAAAAAAAATCTAGTACTCTTTAGTTCCGCTAATAAAAGTCGCAAGTCATAATTCAGTCAGTCTAGAATCTGGTATTGATTTGTTGATCATAAATTAATATCGTCATAAGCTCGACGGCGCAATACTTTAAAAATTTGCTAGGTCTTAACAGTACCTAATAGTATTGACTTTTGAAAAATATGTGAATCTATATTCATTTAAAGTAAGCTATTTTTATTATTTTCAATGTTTGAATTCACAATGTTATAATATAGTTACAAGATAAAAAAAAATATTTTATAGGTTTATGACTACAACTTGTAACAGAAAGTTTTGGTCAAAATGAAAAGATCCAAAGTGTATCCGAGCTAGATCTTGTATGCAGAGTTACTAAGTCATGAATATAAACTTTAATGTATTATTGCAATTTTGAAGTGAAAACTTCTTTAGCGGCGTTGTACACTTTTTTTGTAAAGGGTAAAAAATTTTAAATTCGCGTCAGGACACGTGACCGTCAGGACGAAAATTCGTAAGACGGATGACAGCCGGCGCGGCGTAGGAGAGGAAGTATCCCCCTCTCTTTCTACGGCGCGGCGAAAATGTATGCCTGCTGTTTCGTTTAGGCGGCGCAGGGCGCTTGCGCGAATGTTCGAGTGCTTTTTAATGTAATATAAATTGTCATGTTTGTGTACGATAGTGCAATAAATAAATATTGTATTCTACCACATAAATGATAGTACTTTTATACTGATAATTGAAGCAATTCGTGCAAAATTATTCCCTAATTATTCCAAAATATCAAAAATGCACAACGTTAATATTCAAGTTTTCACTTCTGCCGGCACTCCCGGAGTGCAACCCGTCGTTTTTTTAAATTTAATATTTCTCTTGTGACGTCACGTCAAAATAAACAAGACTCAGCCCTAGTGGTTTAGTAACCTCTATTGTGCTAACATTTATGATCACTGCTGCTAGCTTATGCGCGCCTGACGCGCATCACTTTACAAATATATATAATATTTTATTAACCACTGCATGACTTCACTGTGACGTAATACCGCTGGCTTGCAGCGTAAATCACAAACTTCTAGAAGAATTCAACGAGTCTTCTGGGGCCTCGGTAGCTCAGCGGTCAGAACATTGGACCGGTTATCCAAAGGCCATGAGTTCAATTTTCACTCGTGCTTCCTGAGGCTGGTAGACTATTTTTATTCCTAAAAATAAATCAACCAAAAACCACACTTCTGATTTATACAACAGCTAAAGTTCATAACATAATGTAATCTATTCTCCGAAGCTGCTCTTGCATATACAATTTGAACAAAGAACCACATCGCGAGTGGCACAATTTACCTCCAACAATGCACGGGCATACCTCACATTCGGAATTTCGTCCGCGGAGAGTTCTTTTGTGTCCGATGGAAATTTCACTAAGTAGGTAGCGGTACAATACTGAAATACTGAATATTAAAAAAAAACACAAAAATATAAATGTTCCTCTTTAAAAAAAATGCTTTCATGATGATGTCACTGCGCTGAGAATAGTCTGTTGCTACCACACCGGTGTGGAACGCAGTAATTGATCCGAGTTGAGTTTGGCAGTAAAGTCGATAGTTCATCACCAGCTAATTTTATGTCCCACTGCTGGGGCATGAGCCTTCCCTATGGATGGATAGCGAGAACGGGCCATAAACCACCACGCAGGCCCAGTGCGGATTGGTAGTTGTTATCGATTGCTAATGCAGCCGAGACCAACGGCTTTACGTGCCTTCCGAAGCACGGAGGAGTTCGATATGATACATTTTCAGTCACCCGTTCGATGACCGGCCTATGCGAAAGTTGCTTAACCTCCGCTTTCACTCGCAGACCGGGCGCATTAGCCACTGCGCCATAGAGCTCCTCGATAGTTGCTCTTTTCACAAAAGAAAATTAATTACAAAATATGCTTAAAAATTGAGTTCACAAACATTTGGTAAAATAATAACGATTATAACATTGATTCTGTACACTTGTACGAATACATAATTGGGCACTAAGTATATTCAAAACTATAAAAAACTTAAGTGCATTGGTATGCACTTAAGTTTTTTCCATCCATCCTATCCTATCCATCCAGGTATCCAGGTATCCTATCCATATCCAGTGCGCAGGAATTGTAGGAATGTCAATTCCATGCACTTTTGTCATCAAAGTAATCATTCCTACACTTTAAATAGCCCTTGTACAGTACATCATATAGTGGTAGTTACACTTCTTTTCAGCATTTTTCTCGCAAATTTATTTTCAACGCTCTCAAACATCCTACGGAAAACACAATTGTTAGGTACAAATTAGTGAGCTTCCGTTGAACGAAAGAGTTCACGCCGCCTTTTGAAAAGCCGAAACTTTTAGCCCCCACACTAATTACTTCATTTCCGAACGCCTTGCGCAGTACGAATTTAAACCTGCAAACGTCCATGTCTCTGTTTAGTTTACAACTGAAAGAGGCTTTAATTAGGTAGACGAAATCGCTCGGGCCCGGAACGAAGGAGATATTTGCCGGAATCCAATTCATTTGAGTCAACAAAACGGAAAATAATAATGAAATGCTGATTGAAATGGAGCGTGAATTTATTTTGTTCTCGGGTACTTTGACTCGAACTTACGGCGCTATTATGTTGTTATAGGCGTAGTTAATTATTTTCTTTATTCGAACAGGACGAAAGTTTCAAACAAAAATGTTTTCTTGCTTATCCATTTTAAATGTAAACTTGTAATTTTTTTAAATTTGATACTTAGGTTAGGTCTAGTGTCACCGTTGATGTTAGTAGTGTTGTTGTATCGGAGTTAGAGGTAAGACTGATAGCCAGTTCCTGAATAGTTAAGGTTTCTGGGTAAAGTGCGCTTAAGTGTGCGTATCGAAACATCACGAGAGATAAAAGCTAAATATAAGCTTTTCCTTGTATGGAAAATATAAACAATAAAAATAATTATACAATGTGTAACAAAAAGGTGTGGACAAAATGAAAAGATCCAAAGTGAATACGATCTAGATATTGTATGTGTTGATATTAAGCCATTATTATTAAGGCGAGACGCACCGCTAAACAATAAATCTCATACGTTTTGATACGAGCGTTTGCGCCCCGTACCATAAGAAAAACTGTTTTTTTTCCTTCAAATTAAAACTACAAATTATTTTAAAAAAATGAGCTACAATTTTAAAGTGTGTGTTAAGACTAATCTACTAAGAAAATTTAGATGCTTAAATCGGTCTGGTTAGCCTGTAAAATGCGAATCTATGTTTTAAAAGAGGATATTTTTTTCTCTGTTATAAAAGTTGAAAAATCGTGTTTCTGCAACTAACAAAATGAAGTCAATTAAATGACAAATCATGTCATCAAATATCACTTTCATATGTTTTGTAATTGTTGGGAAAATCCAAGATCCCCGCCACGTAAATTACCAATGCGTCGTCTTAACTTTAATTTGTCATGCAATTGTAAATTCATTTTCTATATTAGTGAAGTCATGCGCGTCAGGCGCGCAAAAGCAAGCATCAGTGATCATAAATGTAAGTACATAGAAGTTACTAAACCATTAGGGCTGTGACTAGTTTATTTTGTAGACATTACAAAAGAAATAATTAATTAAAAATTTCATAACAAATTAAAGTTTATAATTTATGTGTTAGTGGATCTACATCGGATACACTTTGGCCCGATCCAATCCGAACTCTTCGGAGAATCTAGTAGGGCACGGGGACACGTACTTAAGTGCGTAAACCTCGAAATGTGATTCGTTTCACACGGCTTGAGGAACCCTTTAAGTTTCTCACCACCCCCAAAAAAGTCCGGTGAAGCTGAAAATGCCGTTTGAGGCAATCAGCAAACTCTCTCAATAAAAAATAAAAAAAATACATTTGGGACTTTTTCATTTTGACCACACCTTTCTGCTACACGTTATCGTCGCACCTGTTTTGGACAGGAACCAATGATCAACCGTTTTCCTTTAATCGTTAAAAATAGGGGTCAGCAATTATTGTAGTATTTACCTTTCACCTGCTTCCTAGCACTGTCATAACGTAAAATTTAAATGAAAATCTAATATATTCCTTACTAGTGGACCCGGCGGACTTCGTACCGCTTTGATTAAATTGTATCAAGTGATAATGATCTCTTTGGTTTCCATGACAACAAAACAAACAAATCATTTTGTATTGGAAAATTAAATTGTCGTTTGTAGTATGTTTATAGTGTGATTCCCGTGGGAATATCGGGATAAAAAGTCTATGTGTTATTCCAGGTTATAAACTATCTGTATGCCGAATTTCATCCAAATCCATCCATCCATTGCAGCGTGAAGAAGCAACAAATATACGAACATACACACAAACTTTCGCATTTATAATATTAGTGGGATTACTTGTAACCAAATTCTTCCTTCATTGATCATATTCATAGTTCATAGTAAATTTTTCATAGTATATTGATTGGTTTGGTTTAGATACAACTCTTGCTATATGAGAATTTGGTGACCACACACTCAGGATATAGATCGAAAAATACAAAAACACACTTGCACGACCTTAGAATTTAACCTAAGACTTGCGGATATCAGATCGATTCGACCACCCGGCCACCGAGTTGTAATAAAAAAAACGAGCAAGCCTTACAGTAGTCGCATATGATGTGTAACATTTGAGATCTCACCTTAGTAATAAGCAATTTTGACGTTATATTCTAAAAAAATGGGTCAGGTATTACATAATTTTATAACTATAAAATAAATGTAGTAAATACTCATTAGAAGACATTTGACATTTTAAAATGACGTTTGATAGCCAAATGACACAATATGTCACATAAAATAATAATATGTCATGTTCATAATATCGATTTTAAATTTACAAAATGGCGCACGCTTGCGCGCTTCTCCTAATTCCTGTTACACTGTTACACATACTTCCGTCCCATTTCACGAAATCTCTCCCACAAATTGCTTATATAGAAAGCTAGCGGAAAGATGTTACACATCAATAAACAAGCCATACGAGTATTAGAAAACAAATGCTCAGTGAACTGCTTCGTGGAAAAGTAAAGAGAGATGTCTGTTGCTCTATCTAAAAGGACATTTTTCATTTCCGGCTAGGACTTTGTACACTATTCGTACTAATATTAGGTCCTTACTTATGAAATTGACGTTTTGTATGAAGATTTTTTATAAAGTTTTATTTTCATACTAACGTTTTTTTAATTTTCTTAGCATCCATTTATGTTAACACTATAAAAATTGTAGAGTACTGTGTTTGTTTCACTAGCTGAGTATAGCAGACATTAAAAAGAAAAAGAAATCAAGTCCTTTCAAAGCTACAAGGAAACAAAAGGACAATTCCGTGAATAAAAAAAGTAGTCAAATTTAGAAAAAATTGGGCGATAAAGACACAAAATTTATAATTATTATTATTACTGAAGCCTAAGTAACATAGTCCTTATTAAAGGTGTATAATAATATTAACAACCGGTATTGACTTTAGAATTTTTAGACCTTTTAATAAGTGAGAAAAAACCGTTTATTTCCTAAGTAGGGACCTAATAGTTAAAAATATTTATAAAGTCATATAAAATATTAAAATTCTCATTATTTATCTGGATAAATGGTACAAAACTAAACTTTAAAAAATGGTCATGGTCACACTACGGTCGACACTGGCAACCATACTCATTTATATCAGGTTCGGAAACATTGATTAAAAAAAATAAGTTAGAAATGTTTCGGACTATCTTTCATTAGTCTGTGTTTCGATCTGTGGTTTTAGATGTGTTTTTTTCGTGCATGAATCATTTTTTCTGTTCCCTTACGAGATGTATGCGTAACATTTCAACATATAGAATAGAATTATTTCGTTTTGCATGTATATTTTTTTACCAGTGACCTTAACATGTTTCTGAACGAAAAACGTTAAAAAAACTGATGATAATCTTTCAAAATGTCAAAGTTCGATTGCTTGCTTATGTGTATTAGTTGGTTTGCCATTCGTTTCTTTCTATGATAGGAAATATCGGAATCTCCTGTGCGTACGTTCCTCGGTTTCTTTGCTGTGATTTTCGGTTTACTACTTAGCTGCTAATTCTGGACTTTGTGATATCTTCTATAAAAGAAAACTCTGCTTTTGTTACAAATTCTATAAACCATCGACACAAGTCAGAAACAGTGACATTTTTTTTAATGTGAGTATGACGTTTTACCGCCATATTGAATCGGGGTTGCATAATTATTACCAGAAAATGCTTTTGTACCATCGAACGCATTAGCTTATTGCGATATTAGTTTTTAGTTATTATATTTATTTTTGCTTACCTATGGTATAAGTACATAGTCCTAGCCGAGGCTCCATACAAAACTGAAAAATATCCTTTGTATTTTGCCCAATATTAATGTGTAATCATGGTAGATTAGTGTACGTGAACGTGCAGAAGTTCTATCAAATGAAACAAAAAGTGCAACGTCACTTTTCTAGCGGTTTGGGGGAAATATAATTTATCATCATTCATTATCATTCAATATGAAGCAAATAAAATTGATATTATATTACAACGTTGGTACTGGCTAAATGTGCTGAACGCACAAAGCAAAAAAAATACTCAGCGGCCATTTTACGAATGAGTCAAAACAACGCGTTCTATCCAACAAATGAGCATCGTTAACTTTCAATAAATGACTTGGCCACACCAAACAAAAGACAGTCGTCCTTTTTCTCCTCCGACAGTTATAAGTCTCCCAACGATTTTCCACAGGCAGGTAAGCACGCAACGTAATGTGCTCGTAAGGCGCGAAGACAAATAGTTCTTGTGACAAACACCTTAACAAATTACATTTACATCGTCAGCCCAAAGAAAAGCAATAAAAGTTGGCGGGATTGTCTTTGTCACAGATGCTGCAATAGTTATGATGTACGGGGAATCTTCTTGTTTGTTATGTAACAGCCCTTTATGTTCTCGTCGACCTTCCCTACACACCGCTAAATGGCCTATTAAATATTAAAGGAGCGAGAGCGGACGCGGTTATTAAAGCGGTTCACAGAGTAGGGGATGATATTGACATTTTAAGTCGGTTCAAGTCATATTTTTATAGTTTCATTTATTTCATGGCATATTATGTTAGCTTATTTCTTTACTACAATATACTAATATAATAATAATAATATACTATATGAAAATAGCTCTTGCATTTCTTTTCCGCACGTATAGTGTCGATTGCGTAACACTCAAAATTGTCTTAAAGCAAAAAATCAATAAGTAATATATAATCATTTATTCGCTCTAAACATAGTAAGAATGATTCTCCACCAACATCTATGTTGTAGGGCTAATAAAGTAGGTAGTTACGTTTTCACCCTTTTTTTAAATAGTAAGTACTGATTGCACAGATACAGCGATCCTGTACGTAGGGATAAGAAACTATGCGAAATTATATGTTTATTTTGATTCTATAAGCATGCATACCGTTTGGCTACAACTCTTTCGCCACAACACACGCTTGTTATTAATATTAATAATCCCAGCAATTACTAACCAACTACGAAACTCTTTTTGTCCTATTTCTTTAAAAGGCTTCATATTAGTCCCAACACTTTCTTACCAACTCATCATCAGCTCATTTTATGTCCCCACTGCTGGGGCAGAGCCTTCCCTTTGGATGGATAGGGATAACGGGCCATAAACCACCACGCGGCCCCAGTGTGGATTGGTGGTTGTTAACGACCGCTAATGCAGCCGGGATCAACCGCTTTACGTGCCTTTTGAAGCACGGAGAAGCTCGAGATGATACATTTTTGGTCACTCATCCGATGACGAAAGTTGTTTAACCACAGCACTCGCAGACCGGGCGCGTTAATCACTGCGCCATTGAGCTCCTCTTACCGACAACAAAACTTTTTTCCTTTTTTTTTTCTTTTAATGCTATAATTCCGCCTAAGCGTATGTCCCGCTGCGGGCGTGCCGCAGGTGTGGGCCGCCCAAGCGCGCGGGCGTCACTAATTGTGTCTTATTTATGCAAACAAATTGTTGTTCCGCCCGAGTTCGTGCGTCGAGCCGTTAGCGAAGGGTCGTTGAGAATCTCCAGTGTACGAAGCTAGTGAATTCTTTAAGGAGTCGTGAGGTCGGGGCGACGGGGCGGTGCAACGCAATCCCTCGCGTACAATCTTATTTATGAAAACAAATGACGAATGTCGAATTAGATTGTGTTGCGCACTTGTTTTTTTGAGTGTTGAACTTCTTCCGTCTTATTACAAAATTCTACTTTGGTCGTTGTTTAGACCAAGACTACATGGTCTAGGTATGTTACGGTATTAAGTTAGTTCGAGGACTAAAATGTTTTTCTATTACAAATCAAAGACCTTCCTAGAATTAGATAGTATCATAGTTCGTCCATGGTTTGAATGCTATCCACAGATAATAAACCACTTTTCATTCGAGTTTCGGCCTTACGTAGAACATACCAAATTACAGAATGAGTTACTTATTAATCAGTTACTTGATTGCACATGGCCTGTAGAAACATGCTCTTTGCCGTCTTGTAGTCATGTTTTCTCTTAAAGAATGGGTTAAAATAATATTTGCTAATATTTAAGAATCCTTAGTAGGTACTATTTGGATAGGTTAAATTGCGTTAAACCAAAGTAGTATTATTATTGACTTTTATATTAAATTGGTATTGCGAAGTTATTGAAGAATATACCTACTCACAAAAGAACTGTTTAACCTTAAATGAATGTGAAATTCTTAACAAAGGTGAACTTAAATCCCCTCTGCTATCAATATCAATATGTTTACTTAAGTAGGCATTAGATTCCTTTCGAAAGGGTTTTAATACTCTCATATCATCGCACAAGCAAGATCGAATAATACGAACAAGACACTTCACCTGTACCAATATTGTACACGAGTGTACCTAAAATTTACTTTCCACTTAACACAGCACCACACTATAGTAGCTTTATTAATTCTAAGCCGAGTTATCGAGGTACCTAGCGCCAACGCTCAGTCGTTAAAGACACGTTGATCCATCCCCCGAAATGCCTTCGGATAAATAAATCTTCTAAGCACTACTACATGACTGAGGAAAGTCAGAACTCGTTAACACCTCTTTATGGAGTAGGGCTGCCGACAAAACGTACCGATAGAAAACTTACTTCATACCCTTGACAAGGGTTAACAATGATGAGTATGGAAATTAAAGAGTTTGTTGTAGGGTTTTCACTTTTTTGGTGCACGTTTTTTTATAAAAAGAAGTTTTTTTTTTAATTCCTCGAAAGGCTCGTGCCCCAGCAGTGGGTACATAAAAGTCAAAGTCAAAGTCAAATCATTTTATTATGCCTTTACCGGCACATTGACGTCAAAACTATAAATCAAAAAAATTTAAAATTAATTTAGACTAAAGTACTGAATCTACCACCAGTTCGGAGTTTGGGAGAGCCTTCGACCGACAAGAGCTGGCAAGAAACTCAGGAGGCTTATTTCTTTTTCTCTATCTTTTCAACCAAATTACAATCACGTAATATAGTATACAAATTTTGTAAAATTTTGTACACATTAAGGGTACGCATTTGATTGCAATATAGTAATTTTTCTTATAATAAGCTTTATTAATTATAACATGTTTAACGTGCGTGTTGAATTTAATATCTGTCAACGCAATCATATCATCAGTTCATCAGGTATTTTATTATAAAATCGAATTGAGTTACTGAGTTAATATATTTTTTATTAACAACAACAATAAAAACAAGATAATAATAAAACTACTTAAAATTAAACTTACAAAAAACTATAAACTATACTAACTATAAATATAAAAATTGCCCCAAATCATCCCCATCAGGCAGAGTGCCCAGTAAGCTAGCAGCATTGCCACGTTGGATAGCTATGCTTATACGCTGGCCCAAGTAGCTGCTAGCTCTGGGATCCCAGGTGGTTTCTACTAATTTTTAGAAATATCTTTAAAGAGTTTGTGAGCACCCGGGTCCCATGGACCTAAAGTTTCTACCCCAAACGGCTCAAATATGAGATCCCCAGTCAGATTCTCATACTTTTGCCGTTTAAGGTTCTCTGCATGATTTGCAGCCGCGCCAGCGTTATCAGAAGTGCTTGGAATGTGGGACGGTGCAAGCGTATCGACACAAGTAGCATCCCATACCAGAGCCCGTCCCACCTTCCAAGGAACTAGGGTCATGCCGTCCGGTCTTTTGCCGTCATCACGTGCCAGACCGGAGGGTTCGAGTACTGCTGGTACTCCAGCGGTGACAAGAGCCCGTCTAATGACGTCATTCAGGCTATGATGACGAGCAATGCGACCTGCACTTCTAGCACAGAACAGCCCGTGGTGACCGAGGCTGCCACGGGCGCGCCGCAACGACATTGATGAGGGACGATACTGGGGGCGCCAAGACGCAAGGCAGTGGCAAGGCGAAAAGTACTGCGGTCCAACAGAGTACCCGTATTTGGAGATGGTAACGCCTGCAACCAAAGACCTGACTTCCATTTCCCTACAGCTAAGAGTCGAGCGCACTCTGCAGGGCTAGAAGACGTGTTGATAAGGTTATTACGCAACAGTCCGCAGAGAGGCTCGTCCCAAAGCCTTTGGGAAGACGTGTTTGTGGGATATTCGGAATTCGGGCAAGCTGTACTCCAAGCGGCCTTGGCCTCGTCCAAGTGAGGAACCAGAGGGGAACACGATGTGTGTTCCAGTATCTTGTTGATAAGATCTTGAGTAGCATGGACCGAAGACAAGAACACCGGAAGGGACACATCAGTAGTTTTTCGGATACCCAGGCCACCGAACCTAATAGGGAGTGTTGCTTGAGTTACTTAAAAAGGATTTTCTATTGTTGCTGAGTGGGTAAGTAAGTGAGAAAGTGAGTAAGTAAAATATTTAATACTTCTTTTTGACAAGAATTACATACAATAAAATATAATACATATTTGGAACATGAAGTAATTGAATATAGCTGGTGTGTGTGTAAAAGAATAAAATTGAAGCAGCTATTTTTACAAACTTTGATTTGCGAAGCGAAAGTCTGACGTTAAAAAAGGTTTTTTCTGTAGTAAGGTTTGAAAGTTCGATGATGCAGCAGCAGATTTTTTAAATAATTTTTGATGTTTTCAAAGTTATTTTTATATTTTCACAGTATTTTTTTATTTATTTAGACATCGGCACAGTCGTATTGTTTTTAGCATACGCCTCTAGTTGAAATGAAACAACCTTTACGGATCTACTCGCGTTTATTTTACACATTACTTATTTAATGTTTATCCTGACGTTTCGAACCCTTTGCAGGGTCCGTGGTCACAGGGAGACTGAGGTGTTGGTCATCTCATAATTAGTTGGTAGCTTGTATACCCTCATTTAAATTTAATCAGGTGCGTTCCGTTTTACGCAGAAAGAGCTTACAGTATCTTTTGGTCTGGCAGTATGGTGTCGGGGCTGGGATTTAATATTTTGTATGATGGGATCCCAGGCTGGTGGTAGATTCCAACCATCTTCTCTATTAAAATTAGGATGTTTTTTAATTTCAATAGCCTCGCGTATCATCCTGGGGATGAATCGTTGTTCTTTAACGAGTATTTGTGGTGGTTTAAGTAATGTGTAAAATAAACGCGAGTAGATCCGTAAAAGTTGTTTTATTCAATATAAGTAGCATGTTTGTGAGGATGTGATTGTAAAAGCTAAGCATTTTTGGTATTTTTCGATCCGAACACCTCGGAGAAGTTTAATTATTAGCCTTCGATTAATTATGTTCTAGATTCCTGATGAATGCTTGAAATTTGGGGCCATGGAGCCACAATGACGTTTGTGGCGATGACAGTAAATATTACAGTACAAATATTTTGCAACCCAAAGGACATCATTCATTTTGGACCAAAAACTGAAAGTGCCGGCCAAAAAAAAAAGTATAATATTCGGATAGAACACATAATTCCTAAATTTTTTTCCTATGACGTCAACCCTGTGCGCCCCATGGTTATACCTACCTCTGTGCGCCTGCGCCGTTATCTTATTTTTAAAAACAGGTTTGAACTTGTGAATTGTAACGTTCTATGTGTGCGGGGGCGTAGTATTAGTAATGACAATTCTTGGTTATCGCAAAATAATTCAATAAACAAGATCAAATGCTTTAAACAACACTATGATAATAACAATTCTATTGTATTTTGATAGCTTGTAACAACATAACCATGGGGCGCACAGGTTTGGTGTAATAGTAAAAAAATATAAGAATTGTGTGTTCTATCCGCAAAATTACACTTTTTTTTTCTTGTCGGCACTTTCACATTTTGGTCCAAGAATGTATGGAACGTGAATGATGTCCTTTAATCTTTATTTTTAAGACTTAAGGTTCATATTAAGCTGAAGTAGTTAATGCAAGGTTTTTTTAGATTTTGTTATTCGAATTTAAATGTATAGGTATGAGCAAACAGGGGGGTAACCACGAGCTCTTATAGCAGTATTATTGCAGTTGTAGAAAAGAGACGCGAGTATATTCGCCGCTACATGCGTCTCGTTTTCACAACTGCATTACTACTGCTATAAGAGCTCGTGGTTACCCCCCAGAACCACGAGAAGCAGTTGTTCGGGATCCTTTATCTAGTATATAATTGATCGCAGTTATTAGCATTTACATAATTAAAGTTAACAACATTTTGGTGGTTTTTACCACTCTTAGTTATGTCTCCAAATACCCTCAATTGCCGACAACTGTAGGTATTTTAGCCCCCTCCATTCTGATCACTGATGTGCCACTACTGGGTAAAGGCCTCCATCATTAAAATCAAGCCTCGGAGAATATAATAGAGATCCTCATAGTATGTACACATGCCTGCACATCAACCTACTACAAACTGTCAAATTTTCTCAATAGACTTTGATCTTTATGACTGACTCTTAAGGTTGAAAATGTATTGAAGAAATTTGACAGTTTTGGATAGGTTGATGTGCAGGCGTCTGTACGATCACTACGGCTGGCGGAACTTAGCTGGCGTAGCTGTGACTGTAGAGGACACCAGAAGCAAACATAAATCTATTTCCAAAAAACAAAACCTTTAAGGCGTTAGCCTCAAAGCTCCACACTGAGTTCTGCGTTGTAGTAGCAGTTTTCTTAGAACAGCATCGCATTTGCAGGGTAAGATTGTGAAAGCTAAGAAACTTTGGTACTTGCTGCTGTCCGAGTTGGTGACCGTACATAATAATCGATCCGATCCGAACCCTTCGGAGACTCTGGAGGGCACGGGGACGCGCACTTTTAAGTGTGCGATGCCGCACCCTCTAGAAATCCTCCGAAGGTGATTCGTTTCAACACGGCTTGAGGTACCCTTAACGTACCTCGCCGCCCCTAAAACAAGCCCGGTGAAGCTGAAAATGCCCAGAGGCAATCAGCAGTCTCACTCCAAAAAAAAAAAAAAAGTACATAATAACACCTTAGTTTTGATGCCCCCGCTGTTGTTTAATTTCAATCTAAATTAACACAATATTTGTTTAAGAACATAATAATTGTATGTAGGTAATATTATATTGTGCATCTTATAATATATTATTTTTATCACGAACATTTTTGTCTGAACCTAATTGCACCTACCGTGTTAGGTATCTCTGCACCACCCTGTGGTTAACTGGTAGAGAATACCTCAGGCAATAAGTCCACCATGTAATTTATGTTGCAAAAGTTTTTAAATAAAAAAATAATAATTGGACGGATTTAGAAGATTATGTACCTATAACTAAAATATTTTGGTAACAGAAATTCTGAAAAAAGAACGTGAAAATTTTACCGCACAAAAAGGTCACAGTTTGTTTTTCTTCACTTCAAAGTAAATCTTTAAACTATAACAAACTTATAGGTCTCCAACAAAATTATGTTTTAAAATTAAAAATTGAGATTTCTGAATAAACTTGATATTCTATTGGGATATCGTGCAATTTCTTGTGGAATAAAAAATCGCCTTCTTACGCCAGTTGGCCGGCCCAAGGATTTAATTTACATACTATAACCATTTGTAAGACCCTTTTCAAGTAACCGCACCTATGACATAGATCACCTTCAACTGACTTTTACTGTACTTTAACCAGTCAATCTTGGAAGAAACTCCACAAATAGATTTTCAAATAAAAATACGTGAAAGCGTTTTATAAATACAATCATCAAATAGGTACATATACATAGTAAAGTAAAGTAAGCAGCCTATAACTGTCCCACTGCTGGGCAAAGGCTGGGAAATCAAGTAATTGCTAAAAATGGGTAATGGCTTAATCACCACGCTTGCCAAATGCGGGTTGGTGATCACAAACCCGGGCTATAATTATAATATAGTATTACGGCTATAATATTTCAATTATAGCCGTAATACTTTTATCAAAGTCAACAAATGAACCAATTACAACTGATCAATAACAAATTATTATAAATAAAAAATAAAATAAATAAAAATAAAAAACAATGAAATAAAATAAAATATAATTAAAATAATATAACATTATTAACCCGTACCGTACCATGTCACAGTGATACGCACTGGCACTCAGAACGCTCGGCGAAAGCGCGCAGGATACTGTTTGGGCTGGCCCGCACCCTGCGCACCAGGGATGTGCACCGCTTGCGCATGGTTGTGGAAAAACAATCCACGCACGCTTCATCGAACATCCCTTATACGCTACATAAACGGGGCAACCCCAACAGAACCCTGAATGCATTATTGAATAGGACGCGTATGGCGCCGTACTGCTTCTGCGTATAGCTCACCCACAGACTGCTCATGTAGAAGGACGTGCAAAATGTCCTGAACAGAGTCATTATGACGTCTCTAGAACAACGAGCAAATCTGCGGGCTATCATATTCGCACAGACAGACAACGCCCTACGCTCCCTTTCAATATCCGCATTGTCTTTTAAGTCTGGGGTTACAATGTGCCCAAGGTATATAAATTGTTCTACTCTATTAAGGGGGCAGCCATTCCGTCTAAGTTTAGGCGTTTGACTTAGGTACCTTCCCCGAGCCTGAAAGATGATCCACTCGTTTTTCTTCACATTATACGTCAAACCGTGTTGTTTAGCATATCTTTGCAAATGTCAAGCAGCTGCAGCTATGTATGCATCGAAAAATCCGAAATACACATTGCCCGACCCCGGGACCATGATAAGTCTCAACGTAAATAAGTCTATTGTTAATGTTAATATTTAGGCACTCCAATCTATGGGAGATTGTACCCGAGATTGAAGTACCCCTATTCTCAGCATCTGTCCAGTGCTGAGTCTGGCGAACGGTCATGGGGGAGAGCGCAGGTCATGTAGATCTCCAAGGCAGGGCTAGAGAGTTATCCTTTACGTAGTTGCCGCCTGTTATTGGTCTGATTCCCTAAGAAACAGACGTAACTAAAACCTCTAGCGGAAAAACTCTATCCCCACCCAAACCACTACCCCTCCTACCCAACACACCCTTCCCTCCCATCCCTAGATATATTTTCCATCTCTCCCCCGTCCTCTCCTATCCACCACACCACATCCCAACCCAGCGACCCGGCAGCCCCGGGAAAACTGTTATAATGAGCGCCGATAAAAAGAATATATTACCCCAGTAGGGTACCGGTGATACCGGAGAATCCCTCCCTGGGCCATCTAGTGGCCCAGGCTGCCCCTCGTATTCTGGGGGGGGCAACTCTGCGCAAAATTTAAAAACAAGTGCAAATAAGAACCCATGCGGACAGGTGCGTCCCGTAAGGTCTCTCTCGGAGACCCTCGGGGACGACCTGACACAGATGAGTATTGAGGAGAAAAAGAAAAGCGATGGCGAGTGGATCCCTCTATCTCCATGGAGGAGGATCAAGGCTCGAAGGCGCAAGTTAAAGCGAGCCGCGAACCAGACCCTACCCGAAGGCGTCTCAACAGGTGTGGCGACAAAACCAGAGGGAAGGGCAGGTCCGAGGGCTCTGAAGGTCAAGAGACAGGTGACTGATCCTGAGGAACGGACGCAGCAGCGTCCACCGAAGCGTTACAGACAGAGCCCGGGCACCCGCAACGAACTGGGAAGTTGGAAGCTGGTCACAAACCAGAATCCGGACTTCGCAGTCGTCGTCGAGCGGGAGGACGGGGCTCCGGTGGACGAAGCTACGGCTGCCGAAATCAGGAGGCAGTTAACAAGGGAGATAGGAGTCGCCATCAAGAGCGGCGTACGAGGCCGCAGCCTGGCATTCGACGCCTCGGGTCTAGTTGCTGAAGGATACTTCCTTGTGACAGCAACTACCGAGGAGGCGATGTCATGGTAGCTGAATTGTGGCCTCGGCGACCGGGAGGACACTCCTCTGAGGGTAAGAAGGTTAGAAAAGCACCGTATGTCGGTATGGCTTCCGGGTAGCACAGAAGACCTGCTGGTGGATCCTCTGGAATTCATCAAGGCCCAGAATGAATACCGAGAGGAGCTACGGGTGCCTGAGTGGACCTTAATCCGCAAGGAGGTACTACCCCTAGGGGTAAGACTTGTGATAGGAGTCTCTGAGGAAGTGGCTGCAGAAGGCGGGGTGGCACTCCACTACCAAGCCACCAGAGTACACGCCCGCACTATAGGGAGAAGCCAAGTCCAGACCGAGGGGAAGTGCACCTGCCGTGGATGCCCAGTACACGACACCAAGACACGGGGGGAAGAGCCTGCCGAGAGCCGGTCTACCAACCAGCCTGGAGCCACTAGGGGGAGCCAGATGGAAGGTAGCGAGTCGGTTCAGGGAGGCTTGAACCCGACCAGCACACAACAGGCGCCAAACACCAAGAGGGAGCGGCCCATTGGCGGGGGAGGCGAGATACAGTTAGGTACCCCGAAGGTGGGCGCCGCTGAAACTCGGAGGCCCTGCCTCTCGGAGTCGCCCCCACAGCACCACACACCACACCCCCACCCTACGACGACGAGGCCGAAGGACCGGACACCCCCACCGAGCGTAGCACAGCTGCAACCGTATTGGTGTGGGGGGTCGAAACCTGAGGCGGAGTCCAAGTAGGGAGGGTACAGACACACAGACACTCAGACAGACACATACACACACACTGACAGATGAACACACACAGTGACACACCACAAAAACAAACACAAAAAATAAAGATAGTTCAATTGAATCTTCATCACTGTATCGAAGCTATGACAGAGCTTCGCAGATACGTGATGGAAGAGACAATAGACATAGCCCTGCTGCAAGAGCCATATGTCCTAAACGGGCGCGTGACAGGGCTCGGTTCTATGGGGAGAGACATTATATACCATGAAGATGGTGAGTCAACCCCAAGAGCATGCATATACGCCAGCAGCAGAGTAAGAACATTAAAACTAATAAAAGCAGATTGTTACAGCGACCTCGCAAGCGTTGTGGTGACAATACAGACAGATGCAGGAAAAGATGAACGAGTGCTCCTAATCTCCGCATACCTGCCCAGCGAGGGGGATTTTGAGCCGCCATCGAGAGAAATGGAAGAAACTGTAAGAAAATACCAAGGTAAGAACATTCCTATTATTCTAGGGTGCGATGCCAACGCACACCATGTGGTATGGGGTAGCACAAACTGTAATAAAAAAGGTGACTTACTTTTAGAATACATAAGCGAAACAGGCCTGGAGATATTGAATGTAGGCAACACGCCCACATTCGTCACCAGGACAAGACGAGAAGTGTTGGACATCACTATTGCCACAGATAGGATAAGGCGACACATAAGGGACTGGAAAACAGATGAAAGCGACTCTATGTCAGATCATAGACGGATCACTTTCAGTCTGGAAGCCAAGACTGAAAAGATTCTGATAAGAAATGCGAGGAAAACCAACTGGGACACGTACCAACACCATCTGGAGAAGTGGGTCCCAGGAAATGACACCCCGCTAGTAGATGCCATAGAAATAGAAAAGCAAGCCAATAGACTGGACGAAGCTCTAAGGGAAGCTTACCACAAAGCATGTCCCCTGAGGGAGATAAGACCAGACAGAGGACAACCCTGGTGGACAAAGGCACTGGGAAAACAGAGGAAAAAGACAAGGCGAGCTCTCAACAAGGCTTTAAAGAAGAATGATGATGAGAGCTGGCAAATATACAGAGAAGAAAGGAACTTATACAAGAAAGAATGTAGAAAGGAGAACAAGAACAACTGGAAGGCGTTCTGCGCAGGAGTTGAAAGATACCCTGAAGCAGCGCGACTGGTAAAAACGTTCTCCAAAGCCAACACGCGGAGGCTAGAAAGCATCAAGTACGGTGAAGAACTTATAACTGATCCGGAAAAGATACTGGAAGTGATGATGAAAACGCACTTCCCGGATAGCGAGGAATATAAAGATGATGATATACCGAACACCCCAGGTTACACAGTGGACCGGGAGCCAAAGACAATCATCACTGAGGAACATTTATTGTGGAGCGTCCGATCCTTCCAGCCATATAAGGCAGGGGGACCGGATGAAATCTTCCCGAAAATGCTACAGACAGCTATGAAGTATATAAGTAAGGACCTGCTGGCCCTGTACAATGGCAGCATCAGAACTAAGTACATACCGAGTAAATGGAGGGAAGTGAAGGCAGTATTCATCCCGAAACCTGGCAAAGCATCCTACCAGGAAGCCAAAGCCTTCAGATGCATTAGCCTCTCCTCATTCCTACTGAAGACATTGGAGAAAATCCTGGATAGAATAATTAGAGAACAAATAGAGAAAAGCGGGTCTCCACTACACCAAAATCAACATGCATACATGGAGGGCAAATCCACCGAGACGGCCCTCCACAATCTGGTGATAAGAGTGCAAAGATCAATAAGCAATACAGAATACGCAATGGGCTGCTTCTTTGACGTGGAGGGCGCATTCGACAGAGCGACCCCCGAATCAATAGAGGCTACCCTTGACCGCGAAGGAATAGACAGAGACGTATCAAAGTGGGTTAAAAACATGCTTAAACAACGACTGATACGCACAGAGATAGCAGGAACAACACCTACGGTGGTGGCGAAAAGAGGGCTCCCTCAAGGGGGATGTTTGTCGCCATTGCTGTGGTGCCTGCTAATAGACGAATTAGTTAACAAGATAAACAGGATGCACATATACACACAGGTGTATTCCGACGACGGCGTGCTCCTGGTGACAGGTAAAGTTCTCAGCGTCATGTGTGATATTATGAACAATGGCCTAAAAGCAGCTCTAGGGTGGTGCAGGAGTAAAGGTTTGAACCTAAACCCTGAAAAAACCAAACTAGTTCTATTTACAAAGAAAAGAAAGATAGGGCGGGCTGAACCAGTGACACTGGACAACCAGGAGCTGGAAACGGTCAAGGAAGTCAAGTATCTTGGGGTGACACTGGATAGCAAGCTTAACTTCAGTACCCATATAAGCAACACATGCTCCAAGGCAAAGATGTCAATGATGCAGTGTAAAAGTGTAATAAGTAGAACCTGGGGCATGAAACCAGCGATGGCACTGTGGATATACAGGGCAATAATCGTGCCAAGAATCCTACACGGAGCCATCGTATGGTGGCACAGAGCCGCAGTGGGCAAAAACAAAGCAGAGTTAGACAAAGTCCAAAGGCTAGCGGCCCTAGTGACTACGGGCGCGATGAGGACAACCCCTACAGCCGCGCTCGAGATCCTACTGGGGCTAAATCCTCTGGACTTAGAAATCAAGAGAAGAGCCATGGAACAATGGTTCAAGCTAAGAAGCACTGGCATATGGACCGGGAACTACACGGACAAGGGTCACGCCAGTATAGACAAACAAAACGGAGATAGGCTGTCAATGATCCTCTCCAACAACGACTTAATACGGAAGGAAAGGATTTTTGACAAAAAATACAGAATACACATAGGTTCAAGAGGAAACTGGAGCATTGAAACTGATGGCATCACCTGCTACACAGACGGCTCCAGAAAAGAGTCGACAAAGCTCTCTGGATCCGGCGTGCACATTAAATGTGCAGACGGGACGGAGCTGAACAAGTTGATACCGTACTCACCGATAAGATGGGAACTCTGGGGGTCGGACACACTACACATAGAGGACCTAAAGGATCTGAAGGTGGAGCAGATTGCAAGATTTACCAAAGAGACCAAAAGATTCGACGGGGCGCCGTGAAAGCTGGACTAACCTTAAATCCCTAAAAAAGGGAGAACGGGGAATAGGATGAAATGGCCCGCAACAACGCAGGCTGATCGTCCGCTCGGCTGGCGTCGTCCCCAAGAGAAATAATAATAGGCACTGTTGGTCTTTTAAAAATATACAATTGTTATTAGAACTAGCTTTGTTAAGTACATGACTGTTTGTTGCCATAATAAATTACTGTGAAAGTGCCGACAAGAAAAAAAAAGTGTAATTTTGCGGATAGAACACACAATTCTTATATTTTTTTACTATTACACCAAACCTGTGCGCCCCATGGTTATGTTGTTACAAGCTATCAAAATACAATAGAATTGTTATTATCATAGTGTTGTTTAAAGCATTTGATCTTGTTTATTGAATTATTTTGCGATAACCAAGAATTGTCATTACTAATACTACGCCCCCGCACACATAGAACGTTACAATTCACAAGTTCAAACCTGTTTTTAAAAATAAGATAACGGCGCAGGCGCACAGAGGTAGGTATAACCATGGGGCGCACAGGGTTGACGTCATAGGAAAAAAATTTAGGAATTATGTGTTCTATCCGAATATTATACTTTTTTTTTGGCCGGCACTTTCAGTTTTTGGTCCAAAATGAATGATGTCCTTTGGGTTGCAAAATATTTGTACTATAATATTTACTGTCATCGCCACAAACGTCATTGTGGCTCCATGGCCCCAAATTTCAAGCATTCATCAGGAATCTAGAACATAATTAATCGAAGGCTAATAATTAAACTTCTCCGAAGTGTTCGGATCGAAAAATACCAAAAATGCTTAGCTTTTACAATCACATCCTCACAAACATGCTACTTATATTGAAATGAAACAACTTTTACGGATCTACTCGCGTTTATTTTACACATTACTTAAACCACCACAAATACTCGTTAGAGAACAACGATTCATCCCTAGGATGATACGCGAGGCTATTGAAATTAAAAAACATCCTAATTTTAATAGAGAAGATGGTTGGAATCTACCACCAGCCTGGGATCCCATCATACAAAATATTAAATCCCAGCCCCGACACCATACTGCCAGACCAAAAGATACTGTAAGCTCTTTCTGCGTAAAACGGAACGCACCTGATTAAATTTAAATGCGGGTATACAAGCTACCAACTAATTATGAGATGACCAACACCTCAGTCTCCCTGTGACCACGGACCCTGCAAAGGGTTCGAAACGTCAGGATAAACATTAAATAAGTAATGTGTAAAATAAACGCGAGTAGATCCGTAAAAGTTGTTTCATTTCAATGTGTAGTGTCCGCGTAAACTTTAGAAAACAATATGCTACTTATATTTAAAGAAAACCGCTTCTTACAACGTAGAACTCAAAGTGGAGCTTTCCTCGTTCGTTCAAAGAGAGTAAATTGCAGACAGATAGCAGCCCTAAACTTTAGCCAAGAACAGAGTGTGAGGCCCACCGCTGATAACGGCGAAGTTTCGTACGTGATCCTTTTGTGGCGATTTCCTCATTTAGAAATGTTTTATCGTTCCATTAATTTAGTTCTTTCTGTTAGCTTTGGTTTTTAACGCGAAAGTCGCTTTAGATAACGCCCTTTCAGCTCGAGATCTAGCTGAAAGAATCTGGTGAGCGAAGAAAGCGTCGGTGCTGTAATCAGTTTGGAAAAGGCGCTGAAATATAGCGGAAGTCTACACGAAGTCTAGAACTTAATAATATATTTTAAGAACTATACAGTGAAATATTTTGCAATGTTTTTGATGCTTATTATTTTTTACAGTTTTTTTGTACCTTATTTGTAAGCACAGTCCTTCATCTCACCTTTTAAGTAAAGATAAGGCCAATGGTGAAAGCGCACTGCACCCGGAATTATAACTACTATAAACATATATGGTCGCCCATGCAGTGGCCGAAATTTTACCGTAATTTTATTAAGGCTGCACGGATTAAGCAGTGAAAAATTAAAAAGATAGAATGTGAGTTTGGACTGGCATTGATTGACAGACTTAGGGCACGCCTCTTCCATTTTAAATTTTTTTGAAAGGTGTATATATGTGTGTGTGTCTATACATATGCGTGAGTGTCAAATACATGATAGTGTGTGTAATGTTTGTTTATTGATTTTATGTGTTTTTTTTTGCACAATTTAAAAAAAATATTATCATTCCGTACTCGTTCTCTATATAAACTACATACTCCTCCGTCAGCGCAATTTTTGTAAAAAAAGGGGTACAAAGATTTTGCTTCACGTATTAATATATAGATTTAATCTCTTACTACCAGGACACAATAATGCTACAAACATTGATGGCGACATATTTAGATAAGATGGTGGTAACTAGCCAGACGGACAATCGAGCGTTACCACCAACCAAACCGAATACACCAACATTGTGATGCCAAAATTGTTTTCACAAAAAAGAATGGCTGATGGTTCCTATGCCATCCGTTTCAGACGTCGATATTTGACTACAAAATCATACAAAATGTCTTGTTCTTTTTGCGACATTCGCAGCGTTTGACGCATCTGGATACTTCATTTAAAAGTAATGCGTCACACAAATGATGGTTTCAAAGAAAAAAATCACATAATCATATTAATCATAAATTACGTCGCAATCACAATATATTGTTATATATAGCAATCCTATTGTCTATTGTGCGTCAGGAAGCTGTTTAGATCTTATTTAATGAATCAAACAGAGCAATTAAATTCCGACACGAAACAGACAGTAATTGTAGTACAACACTAATGTACTGCAAACACTCCAAATTATGCGACAAATTGCGTATTCCGGCCGAACAACAGTTTTCTCACAATAAAACAACACTCAGCCAAAAAAGGAGTTTATTTAAATTCCAGCATTGTATACACGAAATAAAAGGAAAATAATACAAAGTACAGAATGCATGCACATTATTATACCACGACATGACATCTAATCTGGGAGACGCGAGCTTGTTAAAACATGCCTCCTGAGGGACGAGGTCACGTAACTACGTATGCGCGGAGTGAGCGCACATTTTTTTTATTTTCCAGGCAATGTGATGTGTTACAATTTTGATTGGGTGCTTTAATGCGTTTTCGTAAGAACGCTTTTCATCAATTACTAGGTAATAGGGCTTTTTTAAAATTATATACTAGCACTTTACTTGCGACTTCGTCCGAGTAGATTTGAGGTTTTTTGATGTGTTACATCTTTCCGCTCGCCTTCTTTATATACAATTTGTGTGAGTGATTTCGTAGAAAAGGGACGGAAGTAGGGATGTAACAGTGTGATCCGTAACAGGGTGATCGGCTCGCCTTTTATATAGACAATAATTTGTGGGAGTGATTTCGTAGAAATGTGATCGTAACAGTGAGATACTGCCGCACAATTTATGAACGCAGTAAGTACAACTTACTGTGTTTGTGATTGTGATATTGAGGTGCTGACATTACGATCTATTTTCTCGAAACTTGCGCGGCAGGATAGGATAACAGTGTGTCTTCTATTGAGTATTTACTGCATTCTCTTTATGATTTGTAAAAAAATATACGGAGTCGAAAGCGCGTGCAAATTTAAAATCGATATTAAGAACAAAACATAATATTATTTTAAGTGACATAGTGTTTGATATGGCAATTTTGATATGGCAAATGTCTTCTAATGAGTCTGCATTATCTTTAAGATTTGTAAAAAAAATATACGTCATTGTTAATTCTATATTCTATTTTATATTGTAATATAGATTTCAACCATTTCGTGTGTAATAGACTTTTAAACTATATTAATAAATGTTAACTGATGACAATATGTCTCAATAAAGTGCAGATCATTGATAATTTTCAGAATAAAATGTTAAAATTGCTTATTACTAAGGTGAGATGTTAAATGTTACACATCATAAGCGACTACCTGTAAGGCTATGCTGAGACGCAGGTGACGCAGCACAGCACAGTGCAGATTTTGCGGGGCAAGTTAGTTGGGGCAGACATAGGCCGCGAACGCATGCTGCGACGCAGGTAAGTGACACAGCACGGACACATGAGTTGTCAATGTCAAAGTCAGAGTCTGATAATGTGAGTTGTTGTTACTTTACAGGCGTTCTAATAATGGATAATTTGCACTATCGAGAGAGTTCTGTTAAATTGTTCTGTCATTATTACAAAATTATAATAAAATGGTAAAAAAACATATGTCGACACGCACGCGTCGTGCAGAAATCTGTGTCGGCACTACAACGAGGCGCAGGGCAGGACAGGCACATGTCTGCGTCGCACGTGCCTGCGCTGCAGTAGTACGCAGCTCTCGGCACGACTAAGCTACTTAATTAAAACACGAATCAATTTTCTCCAATCATCCTGTAGTTAGTACGAAAGACAAAAACCTGCGAATGCAGTCGGTAATGCTCGGCAGTGCCGTATACTGATGTGGGTATTCGGCGTATTTTTTGCTTGCATGCGGCCGGTGCGATGAATAACTCGCTGTTTTTATAAATACACGTCACCATGTCTTCACTTTTGTTTTGTGTTATATAAAGGGTCTTTCAACAAGGACGGGTCGATGTTAAAATTGAATAAAACTAGATGTGTGTGAGATATTAACGAATTTTTTTTTTATTTGAAAGGCCCACTAATGCCATTATGAATGGAATATAACATCGTTCAAATGTCCGCCGCGGCTTCGAATGGTGGCACGAATCCGAGAGGTCCAATTTTCAATGACTCTGCTGCAATGATCCGGCTGAATCTGAGCAATGGCCTGCGTTATGTTGGCTTCCAGGGCAACGGTCGATTGTGGGTAATTGGCATAGACCTGTGACTTCAGAAAACCCCACAAGAAAAAGTCTAGCGGGGTCAAATCACACGATCTTGGTGGCCAATTCACGTCACCTCTGCGAGAGATAACCCTACCCTCAAACCGTTCACGCAGAATGTCCATTGTGTCGTTCGCTGTGTGGCACATAGCGCCGTCTTGCTGGAACCACATGTCGTCCACGTCCATATTGTTCAATTCAAGCCAAAAGAAATTGTTAATCATTGATCTGTGGCGCTCGCCGTTGACGGTGATGGCCTCGCCAACGTCGTTTTCATAGAAGTAGACATTTGAACGATGTTATATTCCTTTCATAATAGCATTAATGGGCCTTTCAAATAAAAAAAAATTCGTTAATATCTCACACACATCTAGTTTTATTAAATTTTAATATCGACCCGTCCTTGTTGAAAGACCCTTTAGAATAAGAAAATATTTGCGTCCGAACCGAATGTGCAACGCCTAGACAAACCGTTTAAAGGCGTAAAGTTGTCAAAATATATATGTAAAATTGTATTTTCGATAAATAAATTAAAAAAAAAAGCATTACAAAATCTGCTCTGCTCTGCGCTACGTGGAGCTGCGTCACCTGGGTCTCAGCATACGCTTAGCCTAGACTCGTTATTTTTTTTACTAACTCTTTTTTTTAAATAAAATATAGCCTAGGTTACCCACTAGGAATATAGCATTCTATCAGTGAAATATTTTTTGGAATCGGAGCACTGGTTCCTTCCAGAGATTAGCCCGACATACAAACAAGTATAGTCACAAACGCTACCTCTTTATTAATAGTATAGTAGACTAGCTGATCCGGTACACTTCGTACCGCTTTTACAGTTTGTTTGACAACAAAACAGACAAATCGTTAAATAGTTAAATAATAATAATAATGAATAATGAAATAATGTATTGCCTCAAGAAATTACAATAAAAAAAAAAAACATACAAAAGTAACACAAGGTCAGAGGCAAAAGGGAATGGCTCAGCTTTCACTGAGATTGTCACAGTGCTGGTTTCAGCGTGCGTGCGTGCGTGCGTGCGTGCGTGTGTGTGTGTGTGCTTCATTATCATGTCATTATCTGTCACATTCACTCACTCACTATTCATAATATGATCAATATAAAAAACATATTTTAGTAAAAATATATTTTTTTCTTTTATTTTTCTTCTGTACAAACCTTGTACTGACAATAACAAACTCAAAAAAAAAATTACCAATTTTGTGCAGTCGATCGGAAGTTATGCGCGTACATACATTTCAGTGATTAATTTTTATTTATATAGATAGATAGATAGATAATACTTTTATTGCTACACTATAAAACATAAACACGAACAAAAGAAAAACAAAATTTGGCGGTCATATCGCTTTCAAGCGATTTCTTCCAGACAACCAATCGGATGGAGAGAGCTAATTAACAGGTATTATTATTATTTAGATAGATAAAGATTATTAAAAAAGTATTAAAAATTATAGATATTAAAAAAGTGATATATACAAGAAAGAATGCAGAAGGGAGAACAAGAATAGCTGGAAGGCGTTCTGCGCAGGGGTCGAAAGATACCCTGAGGCTGCGCGACTGGTAAAAACGTTCTTCAAAGCCAACACGCGTAGGCTAGAGAGTATTAAGAACGGAGAAGAACTAATAACTAATCCGGAAAAGATACTGGAAGTTATGATGAAAACACACTTCCCGGACAGTGAGGAATGCACAGTTGATGACGTACCAATCGTCCCAGGTCCCACGGTGGACCGGGGGCCAAAGTTAATCATCACTGAAGAACATTTACTGTGGAGCGTCCGATCCTTTCAGCCATACAAGGCAGGGGGACCGGATGAAATCTTCCCGAAAATGTTACAGATAGCTATAAAGTATATAAGCAAGGATCTGCTAGCCCTGTACAATGGCAGCATCAGAACTAAGTATATACCAAGAAAATGGAGGGAAGTGAAGGCAGTATTCATCCCAAAACCGGGCAGGGCATCCTACCAGGAAGCCAAAGCCTTCAGATGCATTAGCCTCTCCTTATTCCTACTAAAGACACTGGAGAAAATCCTAGACAGAATAATTAGAGAACAAATAGAGAAAAGCGGATCTCCACTACACCAAAATCAACACGCATACATGGAGGGCAAATCCACCGAAACGGCCCTCCACAACTTGGTGATAAGAGTGCAAAGATCAATCAGCAATACAGAATACGCAATGGGATGCTTCTTTGACGTGGAGGGCGCTTTTGATAGAGCGACCCCCGAGTCAATAGAGGATACCCTTAGCCGCGAAGGAATAGATAAAGATGTATCAATATGGGTGAAAACCATGCTAAGACACCGACTGATACGCACAGAGATAGCAGGAACAACACGTACAGTGGTGGCGAAAAGAGGGTTCCCCCAGGGGGGATGTCTGTCACCATTACTGTGGTGCCTGCTAATAGATGAATTAGTTAACAAGATAAACAGGATGCACATTTACACACAAGTGTACTCCGATGATGGTGTGCTCCTGGTGACAGGCAAAGTTCTCAGCGTCATGTGTGAAATCATGAACAGAGGTCTAAAAGAAGCTTTAGGGTGGTGCAGGAGTAAAGGTTTGAACCTAAACCCTGAAAAAACCAAATTTGTTCTATTTACGAAGAAAAGAAAGATAGGGCAAGCTGAACCAGTGATACTGGACAACCAGGAGCTGGAAACGGTCAAGGAAGTCAAGTATCTAGGAGTGACACTGGATAGTAAGCTTACCTTCAGGACCCATATTAGTAACACATGCTCCAAGGCAAAGATGGCGATGATGCAGTGTAAAAGCGTAATAGGCAGAACCTGGGGCATGAAACCAGCGATGGCACTATGGATATACAGGGCAATAATAATGCCAAGAATCCTACATGGAGCTATCGTATGGTGGCACAGAGCCGCAGTGGGGAGAAACAAGGCAGAGTTAGACAAAGTCCAAAGGCTAGCGGCCCTAGTGACTACGGGCGCGATGAGGACAACCCCTACAGCCGCGCTCGAGATCCTGCTGGGGCTGAATCCCCTGGACTTAGAAATAAAGAGAAGAGCAGCGGAACAATGGTTCAAGCTAAGAAGCACTGGCATATGGACCGGGAACTTCACGGATAAGGGTCACGCCAGTATAGGTAAACAATATGAAGATAGGTTTTCAATGATCCTTTCCAACAACGACTTAATACGAAAGGAAAGGATTTTTGACAAAAAATATAGAATACATATAGGTTCAAGAGAGGACTGGAGCGTAGAAACTGATGGCATCATTTGCTATACAGACGGCTCCAGAAAGGAGTCGACAAAGCTCTCTGGATCTGGCGTGCACATTAAATGTGCAGACGGGACGGAGATAGACAAGTCGATACCGTTAGGAAGATTCGCTAGTGTCTTCCAGGCGGAAATATACGCAATAATGGCATGCGCTGAGATAGCTGAACACCTCACTATTACAGGAAAGATGGCTATCTACAGCGACAGCCAAGCGGCGCTGAAGGCACTAGGCAAAGAAGAGACGACATCAGCAATTGTCAGAGAATGCAAGGAATCATTAAAAAGGCTGGCCGAGAGAACGGACCTGACGATAGCGTGGGTTCCCGGACACGAGGGAAACACGGGAAACGAACAGGCTGACGAACTAGCCAGAAAAGGAGCAGAGGAAAACTTGGTGGGGCCGGAACCTCGGCTGCCAATAGCGCACAACATCACCAAGGGAGTAATCAGTCACAGTATTACATCAGAAACCAACAGAAGATGGAGGTCCTCGAATGGTATGAGACAATCGAAGATCTTCATCAAGGGAATAGATAAGAAAAAGACTAGCAAACTAATGGGACTCTCCAGAGAGAACATGAGGCTAGTCATTGAAGTCATAACAGGACACTGTCGTCTGAACAGACATATGACAGTGATAGGAGTGAAAACCGACCCCATATGCCCAGAGTGCAAGGAAAGCGAGGAGACCAGCCTCCACCTACTAGCCGAGTGCCCTATGTATTCGCTGGCAAGATGGGAGCTCTGGGGGTCGGATAGACTACACATAGAGGACCTAAAGGATCTGAAGGTGGAACAGATAGCAAGATTCACTAAAGAGACCAAAAGATTCGACGGGGCGCCGTGAAAGCTGGATGAACCTTAACTCCCTTAAAAGGGAGAACAGGGAAAAGGATGAAGTGGCCCGCAACAACGCGGGTGGATCGTCCGTTTGGCTGGCGACGTCCCCATAAGAAATAATAATCGTCTGCGTACCCAACTATCCCTGGCTGAAGCAGGTCGTTGATGTGAAGCAGGAAAAGAGTTGCCGAAACAACAACACACACACAAACTCACTTTTTTAAAATCTATAATTTTTAATACTTTTTTAATAATCTTTATCTATCTAAATAATAATAATACCTGTTAATTAGCTCTCTCCATCCGACTGGTTGTCTGGAAGAAATCGCTTGAAAGCGATATGACCGCCAAATTTTGTTTTTCTTTTGTTCGTGTTTATGTTTTATAGTGTAGCAATAAAAGTATTATCTATCTATCTATCTATATAAATAAAAATTAATCACTGAAATGTATGTACGCGCATAACTTCCGATCGACTGCACAAAATTGGTAATTTTTTTTTTGAGTTTGTTATTGTCAGGACAAGGTTTGTACAGAAGAAAATTAAAAGAAAAAAATATATTTTTACTAAAAATATGATTTTTGTAAATATCATATTATGAATAGTGAGTGAGTGAATGTGACAGATAATGACATGATAATGACGTACAGTTCTTCAGCCAGCATTTTGACAACTTCAAACGGACAACACGTCATCATTATCGCTTCATTTGCAAAAGTATTAACGGTGTTTCGTGTGTTTGAAGGTTTATCGTAGTGTTATTTATTGTTATTGATTTTTAAAGAAAATGCCACATGTGAGGCGTCAAAATATCGGTCGGCGTACGCGTAATGCAAGTCGAGTTCACAACACGGTTCATGAATCATGTTCTTCTTCAATATTTCATACAATTCTAGATTTACTTCGGGATTTTTTGCGCAAATTATTGTGTCAATTTCATCTGGTCTTATTTTTTCGACCATCCACAGAAGAATATGCGCATAAGGCTATCCTCTCTTCTGCCACTCTACAGAGTACATCTAACGTCGTACGTCTCCGAAGACATGATATTTTACAATGAAGTTTATAAGCGCTTTGAGTTTCTGATTGAACACTCGTACTGTTGTCATGACGATCGCTGGATGATTGACCAGATAATAATTTTGAATTGCACGTGAAAGTAATAAATATTATCTGGTCGCGACCGTAATGGCGCACGTAGGTCATAGCATCTTGCGCATTATTCGTGGATGTGTCTCGGGCTTCCCACATACGTATAAAAATATACATATATATAGATAGATAGATAAAGATAGAGTAATACGTATACATACCTATGTATTCTATCTTCTATATAATTAAAAAACAATTGCTGTTCGTTTGAGTCGCTTAAAACTCGAGAATGGCTGGACTGATTTGGCTAATTTTGATTTTGAAATATTTATAGAAGTTCAGGGAAGGTTTAAACGGTAAGAAACATAAATTATAAGTAACTGAAAATACTAGAAACGACAATTTAATTTACGAATACAAAACGATTTGTTTGTTTTGTTGTCATGGAAACGGTCAAAGCGGTACGAAGTCTGCCGGGTCAGCTAGTCTATATAAATAAAAATGAATCACTGCGCATAACTTCCGATCGACTGTACAAAATTGGATAATTATTTTTTTATTGTGTTTGTTATTGTCAGGACAAGGTTTGTAAAGAAGAACCTTTCATATATGGAAGTACAGCAGGTTGGCGCTCGACTGTGGTTGGTTTATTGCGTTTTCTGTGACAAAGCCGTGGTACTTTCAGTTTATTATCCTGTAGTACGTGCTTGACATGCTGAAGCTCAGCAGCCAGGTGTTGGGTGTCACAGATGCCGCGTGTTCTCTGAAACAAAGATTTCCCTGCAGTAGCCAACTGTCTGATGTCCAACCACAGTCAAGCGCCAACCTGCTGTACTTCCATATATGAAAGGTATCACTGACAAGACTTCAAGCCGCCGAAGAAGATCAACCAATTTTTACGACCTGTCAAGTGCAACATACCCCTTCAAGATGCAGGCGTGTACAAACTGGACTGCGACTGTGGGCTCTCTTACATCGGGTAAACAAAGAGAAGTGTAGGAACCCGCGTTAAAGAACATATAGCCGACGTCAAGCATAGGCGCGAAAACAAGTCTGCAGTGTGCGAACATTCCCTAGAGGGGCCCAACCATTACATCAGATTCGATAAACCACAAATACTCGCTAGAGAACAACGATTCATCCCTAGGATGAGACGCGAGGCTATTGAAATTAAAAAACATCCTAATTTTAATAGAGAAGATGGTTGGAATCTATCACCAGCCTGGGATCCCATCATACAAAATATTAAATCCCAGCCCCAACACCATACTGCCAGACCAAAAGATACTGTAAGCTCTTTCTGCGTAAAACAGAACGCACCTGATGAAATTTAAATGAGGGTATACAAGCTACCAACTAATTATGAGACGACCAACACCTCAGTCTCCCTGTGACCACGGACCCTGCAAAAGGTTTCGAAATGTCAGTATAAACATTAAATAAGTAATGTGTTAAATAAACGCGAGTAGATCCGTAAAAGTTGTTTCATTTCAATAGTTGTTTATAAAAAAACCAGCGTCGTTGTTACACCCTCAAAGTGCCTTACAAATAAACAAAGAATAAGGTCCGAATTTAATTTCACGCTGATTAATTTCACAGTTGCTAGCTTGCTGATTTCATTATTTTTAAATGTTCCATGCTTTGTTTTTATGGTGGTCTAGATGTAACATATGTAATCTTATATGTTTGTAAAATAATATAATTTTATTAATTTTCTTCGCATTTATTCCTAAATCGATTGTTGATGGCAAATTTACTTGGTTCGTAATAAAATAAAGAATAGTTAATAACAAATTTATTAAAACCTGTATTATAAAATAAGGCAGACAGTTTAATAATCTTGTGACTTACATCTATAATAATTATTTTTTATTTACAAATTTTACAACGAAAAGTTTTAAGCACTTTTCAAAAATGCTGAAAAGTTTAATTTCTAAAATTAACTTAAAATCTAGTAAGGTACTGGTATTTTAAGTTGAATGGAGCAAGACGAAAGATTCGATGCAGAGGCCGGTCATCGGATGGGTGACCAAAAATGTTTCATCTTGAGCTAGTCAGTGCTTCGGAAGGCACGTATAGCCGTTGATCTGCTGTATTAGCAGTCGTTAACAACCACCAATCCGCAATTGGTTCACTTGCTTCAGAATCTTAAATCTTTTAGCATAAACTCCAATACTTTGCACTGACACAGTAAATTATTTTTGTGCAGGGTTAGCAATAGTATTTAGTTTTCTAAACTAGTAAACTGGTTTACATTTAACATAGAAACAAAAAGACAAGTAAAAATTAATTTACATAGAAAAAATATTATCGTATGATTTAGAAGTCTTCTTTCTATTATTAAATACGAGAATCAGTATACACAGCTTTGCATCAAGAAAGTTAAAAGAACAGCAATGTGTTTTAAAGTATTACAAAAATATATCCAATAAACAGATTGATGGTCTAATAAATGTCTTCTATGGACGGCATAAAGCTTTCTGGCACTTGTGCGCTATATACTTCTCTCTTCCTGAACATCGCCGGGTTTGACGCTGCCCCCATTGACCTTGGAACATCTTCTGTGGTCGAGCTTACTGGTTTGTTAAGCTCTTTTTTATTCCTTTTCTTGATAGACTTCCTCTTTGCCGCCGACAATAGAGCATCACCTTCCGACGAGTTGCAAGGATAAGACTTTTTCACGCTATACACTTGGCATGTCACCAAATTAGCATTACTTTGCTCCGCCGTTGCTTGTGTCTCTCTCACTTTTAAAGCGTAAATTTCATTATCCACATTATATTTCGTTACGGTCATACTTTTTGAAACTCTATTCTTTTTAGATTTTCCCTTTTTATTTGATGTGTTTACTGTTGGTCTGTCATTGATGATTTGTCGTTTCCTTCTGATGACTCTATTTGTCAAAACATCTGCCCTGAGTTCTTCTGCGCTTGGACGATTTGTATACATATAGACGTATAAATTGTTGGCCTTAATAGCCCTGTCCATGCAGTTGCTGCAGTCCTTACAAACGATATCGTTGTAGACTGATTGTAAATGGCTACTATTGGTAACCAATGGAGTGCCGTTGATGTTCAGCAGTAACCCTTTTCGTAACGCTGGCTTCTGATTTATCATCACGGAACCGGAACTGTTTAATCTTATATCCTGATAAATATTTTTGGTTCTCCCTTTGCCTGTAAATTAATAATCATATTAAAGCAAGGTAAGATAGCTCAGTTGATGAAACTACACTCCCTAATTAAGGTCTAGAACTGGCAAAGTAAATCACTTTAGTACAGCTTTTCCAAACGCAAAAGTGATATCTTGATGACACTGCCACCGTCGTATGAACTACTATAGAAAATAAAATCTTGAGGAACATGACGAGTAATGGAAAATGGGACAGAATAAAATGAAAATGTCTTACCAAGCGTTTGCGGCAGCAACGCCACTAGTACACACAGGAACGCGGAACTCATTAGTTCCATTTGCGCAGCTCTCGTTCTCGAGGTGTCCCCGGTGCTGTACACAATCTTCTTTATAAAACTACGCTAACAAGATTCGTTACAACGCAGTTTCACCGAGAGCACTGACACCGTAAATCTTTAACAATATTCTTGAATTGAAAGTTAAACGTTTCAAGATTACAATTACAAACACATGCAGCCAGATACAGTGAGCCAGTGAAGATCACCTCACCCAGATTAGCTCTTTTATCATGGCTTGGTTTTACTACTTATTACGTATGCGTATTGTTTACTGAGTCTGTTTACATTCGGCTGTAGTATCGTTTCGACAATTATTGAATGTTTGCTTTCCCCCAGTCTTGATTCGAGCCTATTGTGATCACGTTGATATGTTTATACTGCGATAACAGGATAGTATAGCATCCGTGTGGTTGGCGGAGCACAATGGGAGCGAATGACATTGTGTAGCTTGGGCAATGTGCAGAGATGCCATTTGTTACGTGTTTGGGGGAAATCTTATGTAACAAAGTTCGGTTTTTATCTAAAAGTAAAGAAAAAAAAAGTAATGAAAGATTAATATTCTCTCTTTAGGATCTTGTACTCTTTTTTGTGGTAAGTAGAGATGAGAGTGACGAGAATGGTAGCTCTATTCTTGTTTTTATTAACAACTAGCGGCCGCTCGCGGTTTCACCGGCGTGGTTCCCGTTCCCGTGGGAATATCGGGATAAAAAGTATTAAATGTGTTAATCCAGGTTATAAACTATCTGTATGCCGAATTATAAATCCATTAAGTAGTTTTTACGTGAAAGAGTTACAAACATCCATCCATACTTATAAACTTTCGCGTTTATAATATTAGTAGGATCTACAAATAAAATTAATAATAATATATTTATGTGTAAAGTTTTATATTTCCAGGAGTTTTCAATTTCTATATTGTTGACACCCGATTTTAGAAATTTCGTAATACGGGTCAAATATTTATTTAGGTTTAGGTGCAATAACATTACTAATTAGGAGAAATTTAAAAAATGTAGAAATATACACATCAATTTTTACAAATAAATCCTCCTCCAATCGGGAGAGTGCCCAGGACGCTGGCGGCGTTGCCTCTTTGGATGACCAAACTTAGGAGTTGGCCAAAATACGCGCCAGCTAATAGGGTAACTAGTGGCCTCAATAAGGCGAGCGGAAATTTCTTGAAAAAGTTTTCGAGCTGCCGGTCCCCATGGTCCTAAAGTTTCAACCCCAAACGGTGCAAATATGTGCCCAAGGCTTAGAAAACTATATTTGCGCCGTTTGAGGTCCTCAGCCGCTGAAGCTGCCACTAACCGAGGTTTACGTTATTTGTCAAAGTAAAAGTACCTACATGAGTTGTATAAGAAGCTCGATGACGCAGAGGGTAACGCGCCTGGTCTGCGAACCTTAAGTAGGTTAAGCAACTTTCGCAAAGGCCGGTCATCGGATGGGTGACTAAAAAAATGTATCATCGTGAGCTCCACCGTGCTTCGGAAGGCAAGTAAAGCCTAAGTCCTACCTGCATTTGCAGTCGTTAACAACTACTAATCGGCACTGGGCCCGCGTTGTGGTTTAAGGCCTGTTCTCTCTATCCATCCATGGCAATGAGCTGGTGTCATGAAATTGTGTGACAACATCGATAAACTATGCCAGTATGATAGAGACAAAGGATCAGGATGAATCTGCTTCTTCCTCTTCCCTGGTCTCGTGTTACTTGGGGCGACGGAAAATGTCCCGTTCATCCACTCTATCAGGATGAAACTGTTCAACAATTATCAGGAAGTACTCTAAGTGAAGGTCGCGGGAAGCCGCTGGATGCGAGCAGCACAAAACCGGTCGTTGTGGAGATCCTTGGGGGAGGCCTTTGTCCAGCAGTGGACGTCTTTTGGCTGAGATGATGATGATGATGATGATGATGATCCACTCTATCAGGATGAAACTGTTCAACAATTATCAGGAAGTACTCGTCCGTTAAAGTTACATTCACAAAAACTACTGACACAATCGGCTTCTCGTGCATTACAATCCACATTACGTTGCAGACAAAAATATTCATGTTCGTGTTGATTCAACAAAAATTATCATAAAATATCAGGGCGAAGTGTAGCGGTGCGTGAAAGAGGGCGAACTTTTTTTTTGTAACTTATCTCGTTATTCACCAAGATGTGACTTTTATGGTGGAGATGGACTTTGGGAGTTCCGGGCTTGTTCGAACACTGCAAATTGCCGAGATTTGTTCTTACGTACGCCCGTGACAATGCCAGAAAGGGGTTCCCGTGTTATTTATGTTTCGCCGTTTTCACACTTGAGAATGGCAAAGGTGAAATATGGAATAAGTCCGATTGATAATTCGAACTGCTTCGGCAGTTCGTTGACGATGCGTTGATAATGTAGGTTTAAATAGAAATAGAAATGGGAAAAATCTTGGTTTGGTACAATATACATGTACGTATGTATGTATGTATGTACATGTATGTACTCGTACATTACTCTTTCTTTTGTTTTGTATTTCCTTCTCTTTTTGTTTCATCTTATTTTTCTTTTGTCTATACTGTCTGCTTCATTTATTTTTTGTATTTTATGTATGTGTGTGTGTTGTCAATAAATGTTTTTCTATTCTACTCTATATACATTTGAACACGGGAACATGTTTATGTATCTTATTTATTTAAATCGATGAAGATAGTTATGTCCATTACCCATTATGTCCGACAAACAATTGAATTTCTATTGTACCTGAGACCCGCGGCGTTCAACCTGTTAAGTTGTTTACATAAAAATAACTGATCTGAAGTAATCATCAGGGTAGTGGCGACAGTGATCGCTTTATTTTCCTTTATCGATTCAAAATATTGATCAGCAACTGATTTTAGTTATACAGGGTGGAAACTTTCAGCGGGGCAGTAAGGGGAAGTACATTATCCGTTGCAGCTACACGAAAATGGTCTTAGGAGACTATCCATAAGTTTTTATGGAATTTTGATCCCCATTCAAAGATTTTCAAAAAAATGTACAGTTAACAAGAAAATAGCCATTTTACACAAAAATATTTTTTGATGCTAATCGATCCTGTTTCTAATTCTGATTAAAAACTTCTATGGGACCAACCGTCGTTGGAGTACTCAAAAAGACACAAAATGCAAAAAACTTTTCCCGTACATTTTGTATGAAAATTTTACGCAAAAGCTTTTTTAGTGACAGTTGAGATCTTTTTGTTGACTGAATAAAAAGATAAGTTTAAAAACAATTCAAATTTGGAACTCGTTATTATTAAATAAAAAACAATCTTGACAGTTTGTTGCGTCAGAAAAAGACTTACTAACCAAATTTTTGTATGGGATTCATCCAAATAAATTGTCAGCAGCCACTAGATCGGTACAGAAACGAATCAATTTATGTATTTATCAAAATGGCGGTCACTTCGAGCACTTGATATCGTAGGGCAAGAAACAGCAAGATTTTAAATAAGAATAACATCAAGTTAAGTTAAAAAATAAATTAATACGCCTTCTTTTTGATATGTGTAAAATTCTACGTGATCATTTGTCTTTTATTTTATTTTTTGTATTTCAGTTACACAAATTCTTTACAAAATGTAAGAAAAAGTTTTTTGCAATTTGTGACTTTTTGAGTACTCCAACGATGGTTGGTCCAATAGAAATTTTTGATCAGTATTAGAAACAGGATCGATTGGCATCAAAAAATGTTTTTGTGTAAAATAGCTATTTTCTTGCTAACTGTACATTTTTTTGAAAATCTTTGAATGGGGATCAAAATTCCATAAAAAGTTATGGATAGTCTCCTAAGACCATTTTCGTGTAGCTGCAACGGATAAGGTACTTCCCCTTACTGCCCCGCTGAAAGTTTCCACCCTGTATAGTTTATTTAGTGATATAGAATTTTAGAATACAAAATATATATTGTTTTTTGAAAACGAAAACACTGGTACCACTTCGACACTGCATATAACCTTTAACCATTTTTTATATCCTTATTTCTATCCGATCCGATCTTTCAATGTCTTTTAAGTCCACTAAACCAATTTTTTTCATAAATAAAATTTTAATACAAAAAAAATCTAACTTATAAAGGATTCCTCCTTCCCATTCCCGAAATTCTTCGAAAACTGAATATAAAACTGAAGACAAGTCAGCTTGGTTGAAGTTGTTCAAAAATGCTTGGGAGCCACCCTATTCAATAACACGAACCTTTAGTAAAAAAGCTTCCTTGGAAAGCGATTAACTTTTGTAATATTTCCCCTTGTTCCTCTAATTCACTTTTATTATGATCTTGTTTGAATACAATTATGTTTAGGTTTGATTATTCAGCATACAATTTCGACAGACATTGTCATAAATCAAATCAGTTTAAGTATTACAATTTCTATGTCACAATACATGAGTGTGTCGATGTGTTCGTGTTTCATTTTACATCTTTGCTACATCAAGAATGGGTTTATGTTAAGTATTAAATCACATGTCGGTGTGCCACAGAATACTTCCAATAACATTATATCGAATACCTCTCAAGATAACATGTTGTCAAACTCCTTATATTATTCCGAAAGTAAGCGATCGCCGAGTAGCAGTGTGTTTTCTTACTTTGCTGGATAAACGACTTTTGTACAATACAAGTTGTTATACGAAGCCAAACTTATGTCTGTCTGTGGTAAATAACATCTATTAACCGTCACTATAAATACTTGAGTTAACGTCTGCTTATAGACAACTAGTGGACCCGGCGGACTTCGTACCGCTTTGACAGTTTCCATCAAGTGATTAAATTCTCTTTGGTTTCCATGACAACAAAACAAACAAATCAATTTTATTGGAAAATGAAATTGTCTATTTTAGTGCATTTATATTTCCGTGGGAATATCGGAATAAAAACTATCCTATGTGTTAATCCAGGATATAAACTATATGTATGCCGAATTTCATCCAAATCCATCCATCCGTTGCAGCGTGAAGAAGCAACAAATATACGAACATACATACACACAAACTTTCGCATTTATAATATTAGTGTGGTTCCATGTAATGTATCAAAATTGATGGTTATTTGTTTGGACCTTTTTGAACACATTAAGGAAGTGGTATAAGTAAGCACTTTGCAATTATCTTACTTGATGTTAAGTGATGATAGGCCGAAGGTGGAAGCGCACTTTACCCGGACTCCTCAACGAAAGAGGCACTGGCTATCTTATCTCTACCTTCTTTATACCCGACGTTTCGACCGAGTTACAACGGCCGTGGTCACGGGCTGACTGCTGTCGCGATGTTGCGCCTCCGTTCGCGCGGCAGAGTCTTCATCCACCGTCACATTATTTTTCCTTTTTTCCGTTTTTCTTCGCAGTCGGTAAACAACCAGAATAAGGCTTGTATACGTAATAGGGACACCGTTAGTGTTGTGTGTGGCGGTAGTTGGCAATGTGACGGTCGATGAAGACTGCCGCGCGAACGGAGGCGCAACATCGCGACAGCAGTCAGCCCGTGACCACGGCCGTTGTAACTCAGTCGAAACGTCGGGTATAAAGAAGGTATGATACCTTTTTACTAATTAGTTTGCGTTAATCCCCGTTTAAATTTGTTCAACTATGGAACGCGAAAGTTTAAAAGTGTATATCTTATCTCTGCTGCCAAAACACAGCATTGACTACTGATGTATTGATTTTAAGGCGACATACAAATTTAGAAAAGATGGTGGTAGCTAGCCAGCCGGACAAGCCCTACCAATAACCAAACCGAGTTACATTATAACAATACAACCGTTTTGTTAGTTATTTATAGCTAAGTAGTCGTAACTATTAATTGTAAAGTGTAAACGTACACATTATTCTGAGCAGGCTAAACTTTATACAACTTGTGGGATATATTGTTCTCTAATCTTCTGACTATCTGGGTCAGATCCCCTGCCAATAATTAACTATTTATTTATAACCAATTACAAGGCCATAAAAAGCTATTCTGTAATCAAAATCCTAAATTTGGGAAGAGATAGCGATCCCACCATCCCGTGTCAGGCCAGGCAGTTACCCACTAGGCTATAGACCAATCTCCCCATAGAGTATGGTAGCACTGCAAAGGCCGTTTAAGGTCAACAGCTAACTCTCTGAAAAAAAAAACACCCTGGCTTGTAGCCAAAGCAAAAGTTGAAGTGATTTTTTACCCAGCTGTAAAACAAGCGCTACATATTTCACTTGCACAGCCCTGCACACTATGGAAAGTTCTTTCAGTACCTTACGCTGAGTAAAAATATGGTAACGGTAAACAAATAGCAGCATAAAATAAAAAGAAGTTTTGACAAGGCTCACTTGTAGACTATAGATGTGCGAGATATGTTACCCTGGGGATGTTTTACTGCCATGATGGAAATTATTAAACAGAACATATATCTACATAAATAACAAGTCGCAGATAATGTAAGATCATTGTAATTCAAAGCTTGTCGTATTCGATTTCAAGATCAGTGATGGGGTGAGATTAAAAAATCTCACTGCGTGTAAAGTATCACGAATAACGATGATGAAGAAGACAAAGGGGACAAGTTAATCAAACGGACTCAGAAAACGCGTTGATCCCAAAAGAGCTTTGACTCCGCAAACAGATTTTTCAATAATTAGGGTAACGACATCAACTTTTAATTCAATTACTGGTTAACTGTAACCTTTATCAATGGCAATCGTGGAAATTTTAATTTGGCCCATTAGAATCTAGCATATTTTACTTGCGGAGCGGTAAAGTGGTCGTGTAATCGTGGTTCGATGCTAATCCTATTGCCCATTGAGGAAGTTAACTGCTCTCCGCGCTATTGGAACGCAAATGCGCGGCCTGGATGCCAAGGACCGGATATCAGAAATCTTAATAAAAAATTTAGATCACCCCTTGGTTCTGGGATAACGGCTACACTTAGTTTTATGTTGATGTATTATTTAGAAATTTGTAGCTATTCTAACGCGTAAGTAACAACGTGTTCACCTATAATAGTTTTTACTCATCGCGACTGAGTTCTAAACAAACGAAAATAAAAGTTTTTTTCTAAGACAATTTTAGAGTTTTTTTAATGTTTAGAAAATATTTATCATTGCTTAGTATAAATCAACTATCTATCTTGATATCTTGTTATCTTATTTAAGTATCTTAGACATACCTATTTAAGGATACAACATTTTAGTCGAGTTTCACGGGTTCCGTTACAGACTTTCACAAGGCGACTACATAAAATCTAGAGTAAATAAAGAACTGTAGAACCACCACTAGATAAATTATGAAGCACTCTATAAAAATCTAAACACAATCAAACGCAACAGTACGCCTTCTTTCTATATATTTGAAATGCGTGTCCGTTTTTTGGGATTGGCAACACCCGTTACTCCGTCTGTTTTATTATCTAGCAACACTAGCTCTTGCCCCCAAATAACGGCAGGGACTAATGCTGCCGCCGCTCGTATCAAATTGGAACAAAGTTGAGCGACGCGCATGCTGCCTGATCCATCGAAGCCCTGGCAATATTTCTCGTAGAGGCGCGCAGTGTTATTTTGTACATTGCAGTTTTATATGGAAGGAATATATCTTTAATGTATTTAAAATTTATATTAATTTAGTGAGGGCAGGCCTCCAACAAGGTGAATGTTCTGGTGAAGGTCGCAGGTAGCCGCTGGATGCGAGCAGCACATAACCGGTCGTCGAGGATATCCTTGGGGGAGGCTTTTGTTAAAGGCTAAGATGATGATAAGATTAAGTGAGGACAAATATATAGTGTACTTCTTACTATTGTATCTCCAAACGTACAAATTTCAGATTGAAATACATAGTATTTGTGTATAATAGTAATTTAAATATCACGTAAGAACTCCTTTGTGCTTGGCGTCACATTACAACACCATCCTGCACTAGGCAGGGACTAATGAGTGCGTCAGTTGTATATCAGAGCTATTAGAACCACGGCCACGGTTTCTAGCATTCCGAGGCATCTGTCCGTTCAGCTATCGACGCGTTGGCGACTTGATTTCAGTGGAACAGTAAACTTTATTTTTTTCATATTTAAGAATATAGAATCTAATAGAATAGTAAAGATAAGAATAGAATAAGATAAAATACTTTATTGTACAAAAATACAAACACTTAAAAATAAAAACAGTGTTAGAAGTCTTAAGGTCGTAAGTCGTCAGTCCTCGTCGTAAGTCCTAAGGCTTTATCACAAAATATATATATTGATAATTTCACCGATCGCTCCCAGAATAACGACGCCCAGGATTAACGGTGACGGCCGTCCGTCCATCCGTGGGTAAAAAGTATTAAGCTCACAGCTATTGGCGTGTTTCTTCTATTTTCACACGTTTGGTTTTTTTCCAATATAACTGGCAGAAAGTCTAATGGTATTGACAAATTTGAAGTGTAAGTACTAGATTTTATTATTAGTATTATTTATCAAAGTGGGTTCTGAGACTCCATTGATTATTTTTTCTATTTCTCATAGTTTCCGATTTTTGGAATTTAATTATACAAAACCTTCCTGTTTAAAATCGCTTATATCATTCGCTTACATTTTGAAGCTGAGCTGTCCTTTATAATATGATTCGTATGGAAGACCTCTACGCATACAACAGTCTCGTTCGTACACAGGTATTTTCTAAATGCACCAAAAGCCCATTCTCCTATCAGTTACGTAAACACGATCCATAATTTCATAATAGAAATGAGATCAGACTAAACGATGTTATCAAAACAAAATTAGATCAACTATCACAATAGTGAAAACCTCGACTTAATATTACTATTGTCTATCTAATACAAGCGTAAAACGCCTTGGTGGCCTAGTGGCAGAGCGCTCGACCCGATACCCCAAGGTCCCGGGTTCAATTCCCAGGTCGGGCAAAGAGTGTTTCCGATTTTTCGATGCATAGCCCGGGTTTGTGATCACCAACCCGCACTTGGCAAGCGTGGTGAGTAAGCCAATACCCATCAATTGTAGTGAAGACTTGATTTCAATGATGGAGGCCTTTGCCCAGCAGTGGGACACCCTGCTACACACTACTATAAAGTTTATACTGACACCCCCACCAACCTTACGGTTATAAAGTTAGGTGTCAGACATCCTTACGCAAGCACAAAGGACCATCTACGTCAGGTCATAACGCCAGATCAGAAGACATCGGTACGGATCCAGTGGGACAGTAAATAGGCTATTTACTTTACTATTACATGAGTAGCACCAATGGTCGACACAGTTACCTAGTGTTTGACATCAGTTTTCATCGCCAAACAATAACATTTAATTTCATTGACATTTCACTGGATGGCCACCGTTCGTAACTGGCTGTAGCCACTACAGTTGTGCTATTCTGAAAAGTTTAGTTGCAAAATCACTTCTGAATCCGCGGTGAGATTATAGTTTAGCATTCCTAAAATGAGTGAGTTGGACACTAGCGCCACCGAGTGATAGCAGAAGCGAGAAAAATTAAACCGCGTGAGTATTTTGACGTTTTTCAATTACAATTGACATTCTGAAACCAAATTCGCCCGCCCTAACGAAAGTCATCTCGTATCTCACACACGAATTCACCTGAAGTGAGTGTGATTTGCGAGAATGACTTTCGAGGCGATTTGCCATTTTCAGAATAGCACTGCAGCGCTGCAGCTGGTCGGCCGTTGTGCTTCGATGTGGACTGTATTAAAACTCGGTTCTTGTTGATTATTGCTTTTTTATTCTCCAAACTGGCGTTCGGAGAGCTTACAAAATTCTGCTATGACCGGCCGTGACTTACACACATATTAGGTCGGGAACTAGCGACGTTGTGGTACAGCTGCCGGCCCATGTAGGTTAGTTTTACATTTTACCCTAACCAACTACCCACATGAACCGTCGCAATTTATGCAACTGTCCCTTTCGCTCGGACCTCTCTTTTCTTTATTCATTAACATGTATCCTACGGTATCTCTTGTAATCTAGATACCCTACATATTTATAATTTCTACTTACATTAAAAACTTAATTAACTATTTTAATTAACTTAACCTAGTCTTTTTTTACATGGGTAAAAAAAGCCAGGTTAACGTGCCCAGGGGCTTAATGCCTCACTAAGTAAGGTTTATGGAAACCTATACCTGAAAAGCACAAAAGAATAATCATTTATTATCATTATCATATAAAACTTAAATTACGCAAATATATTTACCGTATTACATCTATGCCGTTTTACATGCTAACTAAACTTATACAAATATACAATCGATACTTCTGTCCGTAACAACAACTAAGAAGCAAGTGGATTTGTATTAAATTTTCGCTAAGTCAGAAATATGTTCCTCTCCCTCCCTCTCTGTGTCAGTGGTTAGATCGCCGGTCATAATCCAGAGGTTCCTGGGTCGATTTCCAGCGGGGATACGTATTTAAATCGGTATTGTTAATGTTAATGGTAGAGCTTTGTAAAAGTCCGCCTGGCTTGTCAAGTCTGTGTATGTATGTCTCTGTATAGTACTTAGTCAGAGCCAGCAGATGGACGTGCCTTCTGCTAAATTAATTAAATAAAATAACAATAAATTTCGCACCTAACTGTGTCAATATTGCTTCCGCGTAGATCGGGGTCAGCGCATCGCGGTCATGCATTTGTTGACATGGTTGTGTTTTTACTGTGTTACTAATTGATGACAAGAAAATGGAAAGTCCATTTAACCGGAGCACCATGACGTCCCGGAGCCCACCACCACCACGTAGACGACTAGATCAAGAGGCCCCGAGTCCCGCAGTGACGCCGACTATTGAAGCGGTCTCGACTGCGGAGATACAGAATTGGCTGTCGAAAATTGAGCATTGCCTGAATGATATATGCACGATCTCAACCGATGGTAAGCTTAATTCAGAGCAAAAACTTAAAATCAGCAGCATTAGCAGGAGCGTTATGGGAGGTGTGTCTCAGTTGGCTGTTCAGTATCAGTCACTGAAACAAAAATATATTTCAGCACAATTGACGATTAATAACATGAACGAGCAAAAGGGGATGACTATCCAACTAGCAGACCAGCTCGAAGACCTAAAAGAGTGTATTCGGTCTGCTCCAAAAGCAACAAATCAGAATTCATCTTTTGCCGACATCGTAAGGAAGAGCAATGACATTCTTGCTCGCCCCCTAAACACCAGCAGTGTCGTTGTTTACCCCCAGGACAAGGAACATACCAGTGAGGATACAAAGAAGCTCATTCAAAAAGTAATAAAGCCCGAAGAGCTCAAATTACATATCCGGGGCATGAGGAAAACTAAAGATGGAGGCATAATTATTAGCGCGCAAGGGAAAGAAGATCTTGAGAAACTGAAGCAGTCAGAGCAGCTCAAAACTTCAGGATTCAAGGTTGAAGACATCAAAAAAAGAAAGCCTAAAATTATATTGTTAGGCGTGCCCGCTACTAGCACTGATAAAGAAGTTTTTGAATGCCTCTACGAACAAAACATCTCAGACAAGTATCCTCACATACATCGGGACCAATTCCTTAGCTCTATCAAACTAAGCCACAAATCTGGCAAAAAAGACACCTCATATTGTAATTATATAATAGAATTACCACCAGAACTAAGGAAAATTCTCATAACGCAGGAGCGACTATATATTAACTGGACATCTTGCCCGGTCAGAGACTTCACACTTGTAACAAGATGTTACAAGTGTCAATTGTATGGCCATTCCGCGAAATATTGTCGTGAAACAGACTCTACCTGTGGACACTGTGGATGCGTCGGCCACTCAATCAAGGATTGCAGTAAACGTCAAGAACCGGCCACGTGTGCTTCATGTAAGCGATTTAACAAGCCCAGCCAACACAAAACAGGAGACGACCAATGCCCAGCCAGAACAACTGCTGAGAATAGATACCATAGTACAGTAGACTATGAAGGCGCCCAGAGCGCCGCATAGACATCGTTCAGCATTAAATTTAAAACATATGAATATAGTAAAATGTAAGACAAGGCTAACATAAAGGAAAATACATTATTGTGATAATATAGTCCTACTATTAATTATTACTTAAGTTAATTTGTGTAACAATCATGCTAGTTAAGTAAAAATCCTATGTAAATGTAATCAAATCATTATAATTTATTGTTATTTAATAAAATGTTAAGTAAGCAAGCGCTAACCTTCATTCACCAAATTGATACCTAAGATACAGGTAAACTGTTTACATAGTTTAGGTATCACTTCGATTATTTTGCACTACTAACCTTAATTTTAAACCACAATATAAGCAGTACACTCAAAATGCACTATATTAATATTTAAACAATGTTATTTTATAAGTTTTATGTATTTAGACTAAGTTTTATACAGAAATAAATTTATTCTTATTTTTATTCTTATAGTTGTGTGTTACCAATGTATGTATTTATGCTCAGTTGCATCTGCAACTGAGCATAAATACATACATTGGTAACACATTGGTAGGTATCTACCTAAGAGATAAACCTTAACTACTGAGGGAGTTATTTATAGCCAGTACCTCGGTAATTGAGGTATATTTATGGCTAGTTCATCAATAATTGAAGTTTTTGGGGGAAGTGCGCTTCCTAGATTTATCTCTTACCATCAGGTGAGAGACAGCGATTTACCGTTATAATATTTTAAAAATCCTTTATTTTTAATTCATAATTCATGCATTATGAACATTTACAACCTAAGTTTACAATTATTACCGTTTCGCTAGGACCGCAGTCCATTCAGCCTTAAGTGTAAGTAAGCCTTAACAGGCAATATATAGGATGTTACCGTCCCATTCGATAGGAGCTTAGCTAACATGCATTTTACCACCCATAAATTCTTTTCTCATTTTATCGAACCGACTGTACCACTGATATAGTTGTTGGAATACTAGATAAGACATATTTTTATTGAACTACCATTTTTCAAACTTATACTTTTCCTTGCAGAAATTAGATAAATCGTTATTCATAAACAACATAAGATTTTTTATTTTTATTTCTATTTTTAATTCTTTAATACTTTATTTTTTGTCATGATGGTTAGAGCATAACAATAACAGTCACAATAGACAAACACGATTATTTTGCACAAGGATAAAATGTGGAGTGCGGAGTAGTGACATATACGATGCTTTTAACCGGGAAAAGTTCAGCTCTCAGTAAAAACCAAATGTTACACGACCTTAACTGTATGCGGAATAAGTTAGTGACTTTCACTAATACGGTTTTATCCTTGGTATTTATTTACTCATTTGCTAGATACCCAAGTGTTTGATCTATTGATCCGGGGACGAAGTGTTGTGAAAGTTGCTAACTAGCCTTATCGCAACCCCGGACAAATACAGACACTCTTTTGTCTATCACTCAACTGATAATTCTGAAACCGTTGATGCGTACTGTAGTGATCGGGACTTCTTGCTCGAGCAAACCTACTGGCACTGGACGCGGCCTGCTTCGAAAATGCAATGTAACGAAAAAGAAGGGCTTCCAGAAGGAAACAAGAAAGCATCGAGGATAGAACGTCAGACCGCTGCTACGATAAGGACTTGATGTTTTTTAATGGAAAAAGAGAAATAAAAATATAATTGTTTTTATAGCCGCCTTATTATTTGAAGTAGAACTCCTTAGGAGTCAAAGTACTTAATTCCCGGGGATCATACGTCCTATGTCCTATGTCCAGAACTCTTTTATGTGACAAACTGTTCACAATCATATTATACGAGATTATAAGTTTTATTTTAGGTTACAATAGATCCATATTAAAAATAACATTAAACAATTCTTGTCAAATCTTTGAAGTTTGATTTCATCAAATTAATTATCATATTATTTTAACAATTAAGGCATTCCCTGGCGCCGACTGTAACTCTGACTATAATCTGCTTCTAAAGCGTGTCTTAGGCAACTGGGATCTGCCCATGGTGTTTTCAAACAGTGCATGTTAGACAAGGTCGAACGTTCAGCTGCGGACTAGCATCCAACGGTGGACTCTCATTGGAACCACCTGAAAGGTTTGATAAAAAAAACTCTGAGTGAACTGCAGAAAGCTCAAAAACCAGATCCAAAGAAGACATCCTGGATCTCGGACCGTACTTGGGCTCTCACTCAGCGCAGGAAGGACTTGAGAACTAAAGGGCTGCAAAACCCTTGTAAATACTAAACTGCAGATCTCATTAAGAAATTCTGGCAGCTCACCAACAAATTCAAGCCGAAGTCTTGGGTGATTTCCATCACCCAAGACTTCGGCTTGAATTTGAGAGGGACTTCCATCCATTCATCCATTCCATTGAATTTGAGAGAATTTGAGAGAGTCTTCAGAGTGATTCAGAAGGCCTACGAGTATAATGTCCCAGTTGTCATGTGCTTCATTGACTACAGCAAAGCTTTCGACTGTGTCAACTGGAACTGCCTATGGCAGGTACTCATCACTTTAGGTGTACCTGAACCTCTTATCGCCCTGCTTTAAACTTTATATCACAATAGTCAAGGGGTTGTCAGAATTGACGAAACAACGTCCCAGTCATACTGCTTCGGAAAAGGGTGTCCGTCAGGGCTGCATTGTATCGCCTATCCTGATCAATGCTTACGGGGAGTACATAATGCGGCGGACTTGCGATGGCTGGGATGGAGGCGTGAGCATTGGCGGGACAAAGTTAACAAACCGATACGCCGATGACATGACACTACTGGCTGCCAGTGAGGCTGAGATGGCACTTCTGCTACATACAATGGAGGACATTGGCAACAATTCTGGACTTTCCAAAAATAGATCAAAGACTAAGGTTATAATAGCGTATCGCGACAAGACTTTGACTTCCGATCGGATTTTAGACCTAGAGACTGTATATGACATAATTTATCTCAGCTCTAGCATCAGCAATACCGGCTCCAGCGAAACTGATGTGCGAAGACGGATCGGAATGGCCAGGGGTGCCGTGTGCCATCAGCTGGACAAAGTGTGGAGAAACAGAGGAGTGAGACTAAAAACAAAGATAAGGCTAGTCCGCACCTTGGTCTTTTCTATTTTTCTATATGGCGCTGAAACTTGGACTATCAAAGCTGCGGATCGTTACCGCATCGATGCTTTCGAGATGTGGTGTTGGAAAAAAATGCTCAGAATAACATGGACAGCACATCGGGCCATCGTATCAATACTTCAACAGCTCAAGGTCACGACAAGACTTTCTACCATCTGTCTCAAGCGTGTCCTTGATTACTTCGGTCACATTGCCAGGAAAGAAGGCGACAAACTGGAAAAACTAATAGTGATGGGCAAAATCGACGGCAAAAGAACTCGAGGTCGCAGCCCGATGCGTTGGTCCGATCAGATTCGCACTGCACTCGACACTTCAGTCTACGACGCGATGCATGCCGCCAGTGACAGGGGACGATGGCAAAACATTATTAGAGCTAGGCTGCTGAGAGGTGGTGGTCACGACCTTCAGACATGAGGAATACGATGCAAGGAGGAGAGGACCTGACGATATGGCACATCAACGATTTACGTATCGACAGTCAAGCCTGGCCACCATGCCCAGGATGCTGTTGTTGAAATTGAGAGCGCTTCCAGGATAACAACCTCTTCGTCGCAGAGTCATCTATTCGCCTTATATCAGGAGGGCTTGGTGCGCCCATTTATAAGTGTAAGTGGGGAGACGTCCGCATTACCGATGGGGGGCACGAGTGGCGCTGCATTTTTAAGTCACTATTTGTTTACTAGAACAACTACCTGTGCCATTGTCTACACCACCATTTGTGAATGTAAATGCGTTTTGCTGCGCTTAATAAACTGTCTCTTACAATGTTTTCCTTTTGCAGTAAACTAAATAATAAAAATCGCTAGTGGCTGCCTCGCTGGCGGAATGGTGCGTATTATGGATATGATTGCACGAGCTATGCAACTTTTGTAATGGTGGAGATGGATTAGACAGGATGGAGACTGACAGGAGCATTTTGCCGTAAACGTAACATGTTCAATGCGAGCATTCGCATAGGCAGTACAAAGAGCCAAGCTGTTATAAAATGGTTCATTTCCTGGCTGGATCGGGTCGGCATTTAATTATTTTTCACTGTATTTTATAAATATTTGATTCAGTTTCAGTGCAGCAATTAGAACTTAAAAAATAAAAAGTAAAAAATTTACTATAGCGTTGTGCTATCAAAGTGGTATTTCATCTGTAAATATGAATCTGCATAGCCATCGGTTGCAATAACCGTTGGATAAATGGCACTGAGCCGCTAAAAGCACTCAAAAAATTAAAAAGCAGTGTAAAAAATCAGTGCTTACGTCGCCCTTCCCGGTAGCATAATGGTCAGTGCAGCCGCTGGGATTGCGGAAGACCCAGGTTCGATTCCTGGCTGGGTCGGGTAGGCATTTAATGTTTTCACTGTATTTTTCAAATATTTAATTCAGCTTCAGTGCAGCAATTAGCACTTCAAAATAAAAATTAAAAAAATTGTTATAAAATGGTTGGCAAATGACACCCTCTACCTGATCTCAAGCAGAAGCAGAGTCTAGATGTGATGACAGCTAGTGGAGCAGGATTGTACCTTACTATGAAGCCATTACTAGCCTTGCTGACCTGGAAGTTGCGTTTTCCGCGATCCGATCCGAACCCTTCGGAGAATCTAGTAGGGCACGGGGACCAAACTAGTGCATGATGCCGTTCCTCCTAGAAAACCTCCGGAGGCTTGAGGAACCCTTTAAGTTTCTCGCTGCCCCCCAAACAAGCCCGGTGAAGCTGAAAATGCCAGCTGAAACAATCAGCAATCTCTCTCCAAAAAAAATGGAAGTTACTTCCTCACACCTCGTTTCAACTCTTCCTAGAAAGGAAGGGTGAAAACTTGTGCTGGGAGAGGTTTCCAATTTTTTGTGGTGGCGACAGAGAAATCTACTAATATTATAAACGCGAAAGTATGTAAGTATGGCTGGATGTTTGTTACTCTTTCACGTAAAAACTACTAAATGGATTTGGATGAAATTCGGCATACAGATACTTTATAACCTGGATTAACACATAGGATAGTTTTTATCCTGATATTCCCACGGGAACGGGAACCACGTGGGTGAAACCGTGAGCGGCCGTTAGTTATTAATAAAGGATAAACATTTGTATCACATCACTTTAGTAGACCATGTATTCAGAAATACACATTCACACATATTACCATTCTAATTTGAGGTCTCTGCCCACTAGAACGTATCATACCACGAACATGCTAGGAACGTAGCAGTCACGGAAAGTAGCACGGCACGGACTACTCGTACTATGCCCACTACAACGTATCAACAGTATATCATACCTGTGCCTAACGTATCGGCACCGGCAAAATAATCATATGCATAGTGTGAGTTTAATTTGATATTTGATCACGTTAATGAAAACGAGAATTCTTATCTTATCTTATCTTAGTGGGGCCTGCCGAGGTTTCCACCTCCCAGTAACACTTCGACCCATTGGGATCTTTTGTGCAACCCCATCCTTTCACTCTTCCTCCTCTGTAAAGATAGATACCATAAGTCTGGCAACGTCCTTAAGAGCGAAGAGCCTGAAGTTCTCCGGTTTCGGATAGGCCGACCCCAGGAGTCCCATTATTTTCCTAGCCAGAGAGTCGCAGTCACACAGTAGGTGCTGCATTGACTCGGTTTGCTCTCCACATGCCCTACACAAACTATTTGCTGGAAGGTGCATTCTGTGAAGCATTTGTTTTGTCGCATAATGCCCTGTCAAGGCACCGATGGTTAATCGGGCCTGCCTTCTGCTGCCTCCGCATATGAACTTACTCCGTCCTAAGGCGTTTTCGCCTTAGACGAGAATTAGTATGGCATTGAAGCAGCGCCCCCTGGCGACATACGAGAAGAGGTAAAGTTTTGCCATACAAATTTTCGTTTTCGTAAACATAATCGAATGAATACGGATAGTAAATAAAACTTACATTAGGCACTCTGGTCCGTGTATGCAGGGATGGGCAAACTACGGCCCGTGAATGATCGAAGTCCGGCCCACGACCATCAAACAAAAATTCAAGTGCGTGGGTGTTCCAAATAATGCATACCAATCAATATTTTTATTTCACAAAAAATCATTTATATATTAAAAAAATACAGCAAAAAATTCAATAGTCTGGCCCGCCATTGATTTTGTTAGTAAATATTGTCACGGGAATGAAAAAGTTTGCCCATCCCTGGTATATAGTAAACGACGGTGTTGATCGGTAAAAGAACGATCTAGTGGGCATAGTCTCATACTATTCAATACAAAGAATATGATTTTGCCCGACACGTTCCTAGCACTGTCGTGGTATGATACGATCTAGTGGGCAGAAACCTTTAAACATAGCATCCGTCCTAGGTATCATCGCAAGATTTACTTGTATCGTCCATTTATCCTTTCACGATGAGAGATACTGAAAATCTCGTATTTCATTAAATCACCGAGCTATATTTTTTACGCTTAATGTAATTACTGTCATTTAAAGGAGTCCCCGACTATTCATTAAATATATTTTCGCATTTCAGCTACGTCTATCGTCTAAAAATTCTTAGAGACTGCCAAATTACTTAATTGGTTTTGGATTAACGTAAGCCATACTGATGTCACCCTAGTTTGTCCTTAAGCTAGCATAGGTCACATAGTATTAAATCTAGACAGGCCCGTATAGACGTGGAAACCTTACGAAATTAATTTGATATTTTCCTTCTTGGTACGGCGCACTAACAATAAATGGCATAACTAAGGGGTTGGTTAGAATCTCTTTTAATATCGTGGTATACATTTGGTATACGTTCTGGTATTTATTTCTTGTTACCGGTACCAGTAAACTGTTAGTTGTTGGTTTTGGTCGTCAGTTCACGCATCATCTATACAGATTGTAAAAGCTAATGTGAAATGATTGTGATGCCGACAAAAGAGGTTTGGGGATGAGCGCCAAAGACCGAGTTGTGTTTGAAAAAGACCAGGAGTGAGACGATAAAAAATCAAAAGACCTCGGTGGAGGAGTTCGATTGGCAAGAACGCTCGGCCCGGAATACGGAAGTTCTGCGTTCAATTCTCAGTTCCGACAAAGTATGTTTCGGATTGTTTGATGCATAGCCCTGGAGTGTGATCACAAACTCTCAATTCAACCTAAATCAATCAATCGTAACGATGACTTAATCTAAATTTGACCAGCAGTTTAGCCCACTGTATAAGCTGATTACTGCCTTACTTTTTTAAATGTCACACCTAATATTCAACAAAATCAAATATCAAATACATATAATAACTTTGAAACTAAACCAAACTTACGGTACCAATCCATCGACGCCGTCCCCAACACTATTCGTTGATACCGTGATGTATAGCCGTAATCTAGTCGTCTCGCCCCCACGATCTGCATCCATCATACTCCCTTTCGTATTAACTTGTTTAATATTTCGCTGCGATACATAGTTGCCTACCATGCAACGGGTCTATTTACGCGCCTTTATTTTGTTTCGGGGAGCTCACTGATTTATTACCTTTTGAGTCAAATAGATAAGGGAATCTGCTCACGAACCGGACGGTATAATCTCGATCAGTCGCTTTATTAACTCGAAGGAGGTGGACGTGAGATTCTTCTTACTGTCGTTTTTACTGTTTAAAGATGTACCTATATTTAATTATTATTTTTCATTTGAAACGTTCTAATTACGTCGAAAATTATATTAAACTTGAACACTGCGATTGCCTTGTTGAAGTCGGAACGGACGTACAAGCTTTCTTATTTGGTTGACTGCATTTATTTTTTAAACATATACAGTTTTATTGAATTTTTATTAATATTATCTTATATGTGTCTTTGTTGTTTTTCACCTCTATGTTGCTTTATTTATTTAATTATTTATGACAACAAATCTTACACCTATCATTAAATTATATATTTATATACCTACTATATATTTATATATGGTGACCTGTATTTGCAGGTTTCTTACGCTCGTTCAGGCAGCAGTCTCTCACAAATGATAGTATGTTTAAAGTATATTCTAAGCCCATTATACCTCTTTCTTCTGTAGAAAAAATATACGTTTTTACTGTTAAAATAATAATTATTATACAAAGATAAAAGATAGAACTTATAATACTCGCACTCAGCACTTACTATTCATCACGAATTGCAGACTAAGATCAAAAAATCATGTCTCAGTCAACCTATTCTGACCTGACATATCGCATTAGATAATTGTAACAGAGACAAGCGAATTAATTTATGATTCATAGTTGTCTGGCTCAGCTGGTGCCTCTTGTGATGAATCGTCGTAATTTTGGCCGTATGGTACGGTTGACCATTAGCTCTAAAGTTCACGCGTTTAGCCCAACTAATTACTTTGCGGTGTAATAACGATCGAGTATTAGTGATATGTTGGTTATTAATGAGGGAACAAGAGTTTGGGACCGGCTTTTGTGGATGCTGCGTGTTGAGGCAGGATAATTGCTGAATCCGTCTTTTCTTAAGTACCTATACGTAAAGGTAAATACAAAAGTGTAAGGGACAAATGCAAAAAAAATGTACATATAACAAATAGGAAACAAAGATGAAAATAACTTGATGTTACAAAAAAATAACAAAGATGAACTATAAGGACTAGTTCATGTTGTGCATTCTATTTGAAAGGTAAATTTGTTAATGAGTAAAAAGCAGTATCTTGATTGATTATTTCAATAAAGAATGGCAGCAAGTCTCGTTTGTATTACTTTCGACTTACTTAACATTTTTTTTGCAAATCAACTTTAAAATTAACTGTGATCATAATATTTTAACTTTAGTAATTCAAGTCAACTATTACAATGTGAGTGCGACTTTACTTCATATTTGTTATTTCATATTTGTTACGTCACAAAGAAATGTAACAAATTCGTAACAAAAAGGAACAAAACACTCGAGTGTACAACCTAAAATGTGTGAAAAATACTAAGAGATGTCTTTGAATCAAACTGTTTAAGTGTTTCTAAATATATCATAAATTATCCTTGAAATAAACTATATAGAAAGCTAAACATACACTAACCAATTAGTTTAATGGAATGGTTATCAAGATGAAACTAATTTGTGTATTTTTCCCGCACAATTTAGTAAAATTTTTGTAGACCGTCTAACCAGAACTCCAGCAAAATGGCCGTCGTGCAGAACTAGCGCCACCTACAGACGTTATTTATGATTTTAGTTTTGCCAGGTAAAAACTTGTTTTTCTACTAAATAACAATAAACAAAGCTGAATAACAAATATGAAAGAAGTTACGGACGGCTTTAAAAATGATATTTAAAACAGTTTTTAATATAGAGGCCTGATTTATTGTTTAAAGTATTAAAATGTATGTAGTATTCTATAAATAACTAAAAATATTTAACAATATAAAATCACTTAACTGTATTTTTTTCCCCATACACAAAGCTGAACACGGACGAGAAGGACACGCGTACTTGTATGAAGAAAACTAAACGTATCCTGATGATTTGATTTTTATTTAATTGATTTATCAGAAAAATATTACTTATTTCTTTTATTTTTTGTTATAATGTAATTTTGTAAACGTATTTAAAAAAATATATGAAAAGAAGTTATGTATTGAACGTTTATTCTAATAGGACGTTCACGCATTCAGAAATGTACAATTTTTTTGCATTTGTCCCGTAAATGCTTGGGATAGTTAAATTAAACATTGTTGTTGAACAAAGCTTTAAATTGCATTAAAAAAATATAAAGTAATTACATAGATAGCCAGGGATCGCGAAAGGTGGCAGTGTTTGGAGGAAGCCTTCGTTTAGTAGTGGGACAAAATTGGCTAACTTAAATCATTACATAGATGGATGTAATACGTCTTTAGCAAGACAAGCATAGTTATTCGTTGCTATCTAAACACATATAAGTCGCGCAAGACAACTTTATCTGCGACAGATGTAATAGAGGTGTAGGACATATTTCTCAGTAGATAATGGTTCTGGATTCTGGATTCATCATCATGAATATGATGATTATCCCGTCTTTTAATAGCTTGCTTATAACACAACATTGTAGAAGTTTCGACAAAGGCTACAACATCTAAGCTTTAGACTATCACTACTTTTAAGTTTCGGGGAAAATGAAGATACTTATGAAGTATCTTACTGGACTGTCTTGTAACTCTGCGGAGAAAACTAAGTTTAAGTTTATTCGTAGAGCACCCGCCGCGCCGCGCCGTAGTAAAACGAAATGAAATATTATGAACATTATGTCATATTTTTAACACTTTATACTGCGGTATCATATGTTTTACAAGAGTTTAATACGATTAGTGGTCGCCCAGTGGTTGAAATTCGACCGTAATTTTATTAAGGCTGCACGGATTGTATCATAAGCAATTAAAAATTAAAAAAAGATAGATTTGAATTTGGATTGGCATTGACAGATTCCGGCCGCTCCTCTTCCTTTTTGAAATTTTTGAAAGAGTATATGCGTTTGTGTCAAATATGATATGCGTGTGTGTCAAATACATGGTAGTGTGTGTAATGTTTGTTTTATTGATTTAATGTATTTTTATGCACAATTTTTAAATATTAACATTCGGATAACCTTCTCTATATCCTACTAATATTATAAATGCGAAAGTTTGTGTGTATGTATGTTCGTATATTTGTTGCTTCTTCACGCTGCAACGGATGGTTGGTTTAATGCTCTAAGGGATGGATGGATTTGGATGAAATTCGGCAAACAGATAAGTAGTTTATAAGTTGTAATAACACATAGGATACTTTTTATCCAGATATTCCTACGGGAACGGGAACCACGCGGGTGAAACCGCGAACGTCCGCTAGTAAACTATAAGTATGCGAACATACTTCTCCGTCCGCGCAATTTTCGTAAAAAGGGGTACAAAGTTTTTGCTTCACGTAAAGATTAATCCTATTTTCACTCGGCTCGATGCCCGAAGGTCCCGGTTTCAATGCCCACGTCTGGCAAAATGTGTTAAGGATTTTTCGATGCATAGCCCAGTAATGGGATACCCGCATTAGGAAAGCGTGGTAATTAAGACGACGCATTGGTAATTTACGTGGCGGGGATCTTGAGTTTTCCCAACAATTACAAAACATACGAAAGTGATATTTGATGACATGATTTTTCATATAATTGACTTCATTTTGTTAGTTGCAGAAACACGATTTTTCAACTTTTATAACAGAGAAAAAAATATCAAAGTAACCTCTTTTAAAACATAGATTCGCATTTTACAGGCTAACCAGACCGATTTAAGCATCTAAATTTTCTCACACACTGTCTTCAAAATTGTAGTTAATTTTTTTTAAATAATTTGTAGTTTTAATTTGAAGGAAAAAAAACAGTTTTTCTTATGGTACGGGGCGCAAACGCTCGTATCAAAACGTATGAGATTTATTGTTTAGCGGTGCGTCGCCTTAAGCCAATACCCATCAATTGTTGTGATGACTCGATTTCAATGATGGATATGCCTGGGCAAAGGCCTCTGCTGGCAGTGGGACAGTTACGTATAGGTTATTTACTACTACCACTACTAATATATTACTAATCCTATTTTGGACTACACGTCTGAATCATGATAGTCAGCTTGTAAATATGCATTGGTGTCTAAGCTGGGTATCCTTTAGTACCTATCAACTGGCATTACATTCTTTCTTTCTTTCTTTCTTAGACAATTTTTGACCTTTATTAGTGCTGTATGACATTGTGAAAATTTTAACTGGTAACTGATGTATATTTGCAAACTTAGATATTATTATATTTTCTCTATTGTTTTTTTTTTAACATGTGTGATTGTCCTTTATTTTTTGTGTGTTTATTTGTGATGGAAAATGTCCTTTTATTAGGACATTTTCCAATATTTTTTGACGCTGTAAGGGAGAAAAGAACTGGACACTTGCTGAGTGTCTTGCTGGTTCTTCTCAGTACAAGATCTCCCGCTCAGAGTAGACTTACGAACCAATGGCATAATGACGTTCACAAGAGCTATTTGCCTAAACTGAATAAATGATTTTGAATTTTAATTACAGCCGAGAGTTACAGTCTCCACCAAGAATCTGAAGCTGGAGCTGGTGAGAAAGGGCCAGGCTAGGTGCATTATTGAAGAAACTAGCTGCTGAAGCTGATGAAGTAGCGCAGTCCGAACTCTTTTGCTACCCCGCATTTTACTTAAAGCAAAGTAGTTACTTTTGTCGATCAAACTGATCTCAGGACTCCTGGTACCCTTATTGTCTTAGCAATAGTGTTGTTTATACATAGTTTATTCACTAAAATTGTAAATCCACAACAATGCACTGTTTAATTTTTTTTTAATCAATTCTTAATTTTATAAAAGTTTATATAATTTTTAACGCAAATTTTGTTGCGATAAATTACAAAAACACAAATGTTGAAAAAATTTCCACGAGCAGGATTTGAACCCGCATCCGCACCCTTCTGACATGGTTTAATGCTCTAAGGACATACCGGGTCAGGTGCTCTCCCAATTGAGCTATCGTGGTTCTAACCAGCCCTCCGAAATTATTCAACACTATTTACTTTTTACTTTGAAAGCCAAAGGCGCCCATTCAATGACAACAACTACCGTCATTAACATCTGATCATAATATTTTTACAAATGGTAAAGTTTGTGTGTTGTAGGCGAGCTATTTATAAATGTTTATATAATTTTTAACGCAAATTTTGTTGCGAACAAATTACAAAAACACAAATGTTGAAAAAAAAATTTTTTTTCTTAATTTTGTTAAGTATGGAGCGATTTTTATTTTTTTGTAGCCTCCCCACAGGAGGAGTAGAAAATGCACATTATAGTACAGAGCGTTGTCACGTTGAGGTCTCTTATTCTTTGTATAACCTCATTTTGCTTTAAAAACCATCTTTTTGTTTCTAAGTATTTTTCACTTACTTGATTTTAGACAGTTAAGATGCAGCCTCCGTAGGATTCAGAGTGCCTAGAGTGAGTATTGTACTATCCGTATTCCTTCGATTACGTTTACGAAAATGAAAATTTGTATGGCAACATTTTAACTCTTATCGTATGTCGCCAGGAGGCGCTGCTTCAATGCCATACTAATTCTCGTTTTCGTTAACGTAATCAATTGTCGAATGAACCCTGACTAGAAACCTTGAATGTGCTTTTTTAAACAGTTATGAGATAGCAAGTTCCTCAGAGGTTATGGATTCTGGGTAAAGCACGCTTTTATCTTCGGCTTGAGTGATGTCAGATGAAGGTCAATCGCTTCCCAAGAAAAAATACCTCAACCTTCACGAAATTATAGCAAATTAACAATTCCTTGCAACATTTTCTTCTTACTACAGCATTTTGTCTAGTATTTTACCCGCTTCGCCGGCCGCAACTATTTTACCGTAGGTATTCGTTAGTGGTTGGCTAGATTTATAGGCTTTATATACGTTGAACCCAGCCCGGCTTTAATTGCGAAGAATCCCCAGGGATATCTTATACATTTCTTTAGAAAACAAGAGAGTTTTGTTTCAGAAATAAAAGAGCGTTGATGTAATTCATTGAAACTTAGATACTATTAAAGCTTCGAGCGAGCGGTAGTTGCATTTACCCATTTCATATTATTAGTATCTAAACGGCTGGACCGATTTGGTTGAAATTTTCTGTGTGTGTTCAAGTGGATTCGAGAATGGTTTAGATTTACAATTGGACTCGGTAGGTGGCGCTGCTGTAGGGGTCCATCATGGGATACGGGTGTTCTTAAGAGGACGAATGATATGTTTGTTTTGTTGTCATGGAAACTGTCAACGTTTTGTTTTGTTTTGTTGTCATGGAAACTGTCAAAGCGGTACGAAGTCCGCCAGTCAGCTAGTATATTACTAAAATTAAAGTATTGAAACAAAAGATGATGTTGTAGTTTGTTTTAATATTTAAACCTAGTTATTTACGAGTATACCTTCTCCGAATTATTCCTGGTGCAAAGATTGTCTATCGCTGTTCAACGTGGTAACGCGGTAAGCATGTTGGCCACCTTTGCACCTGGAATGGCGCGGGGAGGGTTATTTGATTGAGCAGTGGTTGTTTTTAATTATTTTTGTTTTGTTTTATTATTATTATGTACCTGCTGGTTTCATGAAGTAAGTTATGAATAAGTAATACGTAATTAATTAATAAGGAAACATAATATGTGTGTATATATTAGTCATGGCAGATATCATTTTTTGTCGCACCGCCTGTCTGGGCGCTTTGCTCCACCTCCTCCAGTCAACCCGAGTCAAGGCCCTATCCTTGGGTTGTTCCACTCCCGAGCCCCTCGGAGAACCTAGTAGGGATCGTTCCCCACCAGCCACGCTTGCGTTTTGCCATTCCCTTAAGAAACCATCTGACTACCCGTCTGTCAATCCGCCCTTTGTACTGTTTTACATTGTACAAAAAATATTAAATAAATTAAAATAAAACCTTATCACTGTTCAACTTTAGGCAGTTTCGTTTTGGGACCATAAATAGTCACCATTCATCATAGTCAAATTATATTTAAACACTATCTTATTAATTGAAATGAATGTGTTCAATTATTCCGTATACGTTGAAATGTAGACCCAATTTTCGATCTCCCAACACAGTAATTGAAGAGGATTGAGTTCTATCCAATCAAGGTAATGTATTTATAAATATAAATGGAAACTGATTATCGAATCCCATCGGTATAAAATAGTACGATTCGAATTGTTTCTACCGATAACAAATTGATCGCAATATCTCAGGGAGTTTGATTGGGTTGATATTGTTTCTAGGTACGTTTCGAATACCGACACGATTATTATCATCATCAATATCATCAGCTCATTTTTTTATGTCTCCACTGCTGGAGCACGATCCTTCCATCCATCCATAGAGATGGATAGGAAGAACGGGCCATAAACCACCACGCGGGCCCAGTGCGGATTGGTGGTTGTTAACGACTACTAATGTAGCTGGGACCAACGGCTTTACCTGCCTTCCGAAGCACGGAGGAGCTCGAGATGATAAATTTTTGGTCACCCATCCTGTGACCGGCCTTTGCGAAAGTTGCTTAAGGCGACGACGCACGCTAAACAATAAATATCATGCGTTTTGATTCGAGCGTTTGCGCCCTGTACCATAAGAAAAACTGTCTTTTTTCCTTCAAATTAAACCTACAAATTATTTTAAAAAATGAACTACAATATTGAAGTGTGTGTTAAGACTAATCTACTAAAATCGGTCTGGTTAGCCTGTAAAATACAAATTTATGTTTTAAAAGAGGTTTCTTTGATATTTTTTTCTCTGTTATAAAAGTTGACAAATCGTGTTTCTGCAACTAGCAAAATGAAGTCAATTAAATGAAAAATCATGTCATCAAATATCACTTTCATATGTTTTGTAATTGTTGGGAAAAATCAAGATCCCCGCCACATAAATGCGTCGCCTTAACCTCAGCACTCGCAGACCGGGTGCGTTAACCACTGCGCCATCGAGCTCCTCCTTTGATTCATTTGCCGACTCAAACACGACCAGCGTAAATATTTGGCAAATCACAAATTTTAAAAGATAAAACGAATCTTTGAACAATTACTCTTAGCTTTACCGGCAAGAAGTCGAGCGAACGAAATTTTAATATTCCGAAATTAAGGTGAATCGATCGATTTCGAATTTAAAACAAAGTTTGAGGTTTACTTCAATTTTGAAGTGCATTTACGAATATTTCAATATAGTCACGAACGAGCTTTGTAAATGGAGGAAATTGTAAAGGCGTCCGTGGACTCAATCAATCATAAGACTTTGGTAAATTACTCGTGAGATCCTTTACTGCTTTCATTTGTAGCGACGCGATCAATAGTTAGTATAGTAATTATTCATGATTGGTTGAATTTATTATGATGAATAATTAGTGTGGTGCTAGTCCATTGAATAATAATAAACTATATATCAAGATCAGTTTAATTGATGTGAACAACGTTTAGGCTCTTAATTAAGGAAAAAGATGCTTGAACACAACCGTCACAATGTTGTTAAGGTGGGTATGTAGGTGGGTGGGCGCAGTAGGGCGCGAACATAGTGGATGTTTGCGCTCTACTGCGCTCCGCGCTCCTGGAACTCCTGGCAATGGGTACGTTTGCAAAAATGGAACGTGGAACGTTGCATGCGCTGCTGCACGCGATCCGGGTCGTGTCGATTTTTAGCGCGAACACAAAATGGAGCGCAGTTTGTTCGAAGATGTGAGCAAAACAACACGCGAGTATGTATAGTCGACAACGAAATTGCTTTACCACCTTAGAAGTGAATTTTGTTTGCATATAATAAAACAACAAGTTCTATTTTTGTTTAAAAGACCAAGTGACAGATACGTTGTCATTATTGACAATGAGCCTTAGCGACATTTTATTGTTGGAAGTTTTTGTCAAAAGTGATAAAGCAATTTCATGGTCGACTATACTTACGTATCGCGCTGTGCGCTCGCGAACTAATGTATGCCGCACTGGCCAGTAATAGGGTATTTGACTACAATGAAAATATTGATCAAACTGTTGTTAACTTAATAGTAAACATGTTTTTAAACTAATTTAGCCAGGACATTATTTTAAAATAAGTATGATTTTTATAAAAAATTATTAATAACATAATAAATTTTTTATGATTGACCACGTGAACAAAAACGCACGGGATGACGCTGAATCTGGAGTGACGTCGCCAGCTTGTTTACAGTAAATGTCAATCAAAGTTTTGTACGTTTAATTTGACAGCTAAAAGTTTTCTTACATTCAGGTGACGTCACGACATCACGTTACCTGCATTCAGCGTTTTGGCGGCTATTTTATTAATTTGAATTTTAATGGCAATTTTCATAAAAAATAAAGGAATTCAAAACGAATTAATCAAATTGCAAATATAATGTGCTATAATGAACCAATAGACATATTTTTCTAAAACCTGTCAAATACCCCATTCTGGTGACGACATGTTCGTTGAAATTGTGGAACGCATATGCGGTGTAGGCGTGTTGCATTGCATATGTAGTGTTCAGTGTCTATCTCCATTGCATTGCAGTTGCAGGAGTGCCAAGCGCGAGAGGTTCGCAAACCTAGTGTGTACGCACCTTTAGAAGCAACCAATGTTTATTTAAGTGTGTGGTCACACTGTGTTCATAATTCCGCCACTAAAGGCTCGGCGCATAACAAAAGCGATTTGGTATAGCCGAAAATCGCGGACGAGGACGTTCTTAACAGTGTTACCAGCATAATCAAATTTGGATAGGACGTAAAATTTACGATGTAATATTTTAATGGAGTCGTGCATTGAGCGTCGAAAGTTTGCGCGTGAAACTGGGTCACCGCTCCCAACGGTGCCGTTCCGAAAACGATCCGCAGAACTATATTTATAGGGTGTTAATCTGCGCCCTCGAAAGCGCGGGAATGGTGTCGATTAATCGATTAATCATATTGTTTAACACATAAAAAATGATTTTATGTCTGGTAACACTTTACTTTATTATTCCACTACCCTACACCAATCCGCACGGCCTTTTCTCCCTATTTAACCATTGGGCAGACTCGTGCCCCAGCACTGGTGACATTAACCTACCCTTTCTTAGGGTTTTGTAGTCAACAAGAAACCCTTATAGTTTCGCCATGTCCGTCTATCTGTCTGTCCGACCCCAGCCTAGCTCATAGACTCTAAGTACTAGAAAGCTGTAATTTAGCATGGATATACATTAAAAAAAAATATTTTTTAGGTTATCTCCCCTACACGTGAAGTGGGATGTATTTTTTTTCTTGTCTACCCCATAGTGTAGGATGTCGTTGGATAGCAATTTCAAAAATATTGCGGGTTTGTGGTAACAGTTTTTTGATTGAGGCATTCGTTTGTGAACTATTAAGCTTTAAAGTGCAAAATTTTGTTGGAGTCATGAGTCGTCGTCGTCGTCCCCACCCTGCCAGCCAAATGGCTGTTTTTGGGTACGTGAAAAATTCATGGCAGTTGTATATCGATGGGTCCTATGTATAAGGGCCAAAGTGACAATTTAACCATTTTGACATTTTGGTGGTAAATGTTTCCTTTTATATAATTAATGATATGCACTAAAATATTCCACTATATATTATATTAGTTTCCACAAATATATTGGTGGAAACACTGTTTTTTGTAAGAGTAAAAGGGCTAATGTAGCTCACTTTTTAACGTACAAGGGCCAAACGGTTGTTTGAGACTTGCACGCGGGCAATTCCCGCGTCTTTGTCGGTCAATCTGTCAGTTAGATACTTTTACGTCACACTGAGCAACGGTCTCGCTGTGATAACATCGTCATACTGTTATTGTGTTTAGGTAAAACATGACGTCTAATATCGTTTTAAGTTTAGTAGAAGTCGAAACTGTTGACACATTTAATATGAAAAATTGTAGCAAGAAAATTACATTTTGATTACTTTTTTGCTCTTAATTACATAAGTTTCAGATACTTCTTTAAAAATAAATAAATAAGTAAAATTTTATGCTCTTTGTTTCATTGATTTCTATGGCGTAACTGAGTGTTCTGAACCATATTTCACCAATGTAAGACCACGTATAAGTGTTCATATGATTTATTACATAAAATACTTACTTAATCAAGATTTATTTTGGTGATTTATTTATATCACACCAAAAACAAAAATTTCGCTTAGTGTAAGTCCAGAAATACCCGATTTAAAAAAAAGAATATACAACGTAAATCGTCCAAAGTGACACTTTGGCCTTTTTACTAGTTTTTTGGGTAGAATAAAATTACAAGAAATTAACGAATAGGGGCATATGTGTAATAATAATAAAACAAAAAGTGATATCGAAAATGTATTATTTTAACACAAATGACGGTCATAGGTGTTACAGCTAATATGCAAAGTTTCATAAAATCCGGCTTAATCATGTTAAAAATATATCACATTGAAACTTTGAGCGCTTCTCCTGAAAAGTTATTATTTTGCACTTTGGTCCTTGTACATAGGACCCATCGATATATGACGAAGTTAAAAGGAAAACTATCACAGCTAAGTAGGCTTTACAAGTTAAAATGTACTTGGCGCAGTACAAATTCCTCATTGGGAACTACTTAAATAACGTTGTCAGGTGTGTGAAACCCGTAGTATCCGCATTATTGAGATAGGCTACGGAACCTTACACTGCGGGTGGGCCGATACGCACTTGGCCGGTTTATTTATCTAGTATACAGGATGTGTCATTGAATAGGGTCAGTATGGGAAAGTCTGAAACTATAAGACATACGAAGATCTGTTCTTAGGAACATGTCATCGATTTTAATACGAAGAAAAACTGCATTCATACATTTAAAAAAAACCTGTACTCAGCTCGGGAATCGAACACGGTTGTTTTAAAAAAAATCAACTTACACTATTTATATTTAGACATCGATTATGTAGGTTTTAAGCAGTAAATAGCTCTATGAAACATGATGTCTAAAATTAATAAAATGCATTGTTTTCACATACTTTAATTTATTTTAGTAGGTGTTCGAAGAATCCACCTTTTTTTTCTAAACAATATTCAACTCGTTTAAGTAACGATATTACAATTACAAAACCAGCAAAGAGGTACAAACAACCATAGAGACAATTTTACATGCCTGCCCCCTGACTATGAGCTCTTAAAGCAGTATTGTTGCAGTTGTGGAAAAGAGACGCGAGTATATCCGCCGCTACACGCGTCTCGTTTTCACAACTGCAATAATACTGCTATAAGAGCTCGTGGTTACCCCCCTGAACTTGTTGAATGTAACGGTGGTCACTTCGAACACCTACTAAAATAAATAAAAGTATGTGAAGACAATGCATTTTATTAATTTTAGACATCATGTTTTATAGAGCCATTTACTGCTTAAAACCTACACAATCGATATCTAAATAGAAATAGTGTTACCGCAGGAACATAAAACAAATAAATAAGTAAAGAAGTATTGAGGAATAACAAACTTTAATCTTAATGTTTAAAGATACACACTTTTTGGTACAAACATAGTTGTCAGTGAAGGGCAAGGTCTCGATCCGTAATGGCCGTACGCGTAGCCGCGCTTCCTCCTCTGACGTTTCTTCTCCACCATCATTGGTTCTCATTGGCTCGGCGTGTCAACGCAGTGATGCCAACAGCAGCACTGGCTGCGTTCACGCGTTAACATCCTGGCCCCCTTGAAAGCTGCTGCTTTCAAAAGAATTGGGTAGAGGCACCAGCTTGCTGAGAGCACGGCGAACAATCCCTCTTGTTGTGGAGACGTCGACGACTCTAGTGACGCCATCGGCGCCTGGATAAAGTTGGGCGACCCGACCGAGTCGCCATTTCAAAGGTGGAACGTTGTCTTCCTTAAGCAGCACCAGTTCTCCGATGCTTATGTTTCGCTGCATTTGCCGCCATTTGGTGCGGACTTGCAGTTCGGCGATGTATTCCTTCCTCCATCGGTTCCAAAATTGTTGTCGGAGCCTTTCGATGAGTTGGTAGCGGTTAGGTCTTGCCATATCTGTGGTGTCTGATGGCACCGACGTGAGAGGTCTCCCGATGAGGAAGTGACCGGGAGTAAGGGGGGTAAGGTCCAGAGGATCAGTAGAAAGGGGGGACAGAGGCCGTGAGTTGAGGATAGCCTCTATTTGCGAGAAAAGAGTTGTAAGCTCCTCGAACGTTAACGCGGTATTGCCTGCTATTCTTTTTAAAAGATATTTTGAGGATTTCACGCCCGCTTCCCAAATACCCCCAAAATTAGGTGAATATGCCGGAATAAATTTCATAACTATGCCCTCGTTACTAGCGAAATCGTCAACGAGCCTACGGCTTGACCGAAGTATTCTACCTAGTTCGTTATTGGCCCCTACAAAATTAGTGCCGTTGTCGCAATATATGGTGTGGGGCTTGCCACGCCGTGACACAAAACGACGCAGACAAAGAATAAAGGCTTCGGTACTTAAATCACTGACGACCTCGAGGTGGACCGCCTTGGCTAGAAAACACACGAAAATACATAAATAACATTTTGTACTACGGCTGCCACGCCCTTTTTTGCTTGCGATCGTGAAAGGTCCAGCAAAGTCGGTACCGCAGGTATAAAATGGAAAGGTTATTTCAGTTCTTGGAGGAGGCAAGTTTCCCATTATTGGTTGCAATGTCTTGCCTCGAAAACGTGTGCATATAGTACACGACCGACAGACGCTACGGGTTAGCGTCCTGCCACTCACAGGCCAGAAGTTTTCTCTAATCGTCGCTAACAATTGTTGCGGTCCTGCGTGAAACAATCGTTGGTGTTCATGTCTTACCAGTAATTTAGTAAAATGATGCTTTCCATCTAATAGTATAGGATGCTTTTTATTAAAATCATAGCTAGAGGACTTTAGGCGACCACCAACCCTTAATACGCCATCGGCATCAATAAATGGATTTAATGGTAACAATTTAGACTTATTATGTAATTTTTCCCTTTTAGTAATTGCTTTAATATCCAATTTAAAAGATTCTATTTGGCAAAATTTAATTAATATTAGTTGGGCCCTGTTCAGCTCATCAACTTGTAGGGAATCTTTTCTTGCAATATTGTTTTTATTGATATTATTAATGAAACGTAAAATGTAGGCAAATACTCTTTTTAAACGATTGAAATTGGAATACCTATTAAAGTCAATCAAGTTTGAATTTTCGACGTATAGGTGAACTTTGAGTTCAGGCACATCTACTGATTTTAAGTTACTAAGTTGTGGCCAATCCTTAGGCTCCTTCTGAAGGAAAGGAGGACCTGCCCACCACAGGTCAGTCGCTTGCATTAGGTCCTGGGGTTCGACTCCCCTTGAAACCAAATCAGCTGGGTTTTGGTCGGTGGGGACATGTCTCCAAGTGTGACCACTAGAGAGCTCGTTTATTTCTTGTACTCTATTGTTTACAAAAGCCTTTAATAATTTTTGTGGAGTTTTAATCCAACATAAAACAATCGTAGAATCTGACCAAAATATTACTTTATTAATATTAAAATGTAGTACCTTTAATAACTTAGAACATAATCGAGCTCCTAGCAGTGCAGCACAGAGCTCCAGCCGCGGGATAGTCAAAGATTTGATAGGCGCGACTCTCGTCTTAGCACACAACAACTTGACTGAAATTACATTATTCTCACAAAGGGAACGTACATATACACAAGTACCATAGGCATCTTGGGATGCATCGACAAAGCAATGTAGCTCAATAAATATAGGTGTATTACATAGTACATTACGAGGTATTTGCAATTGAGATAATAAATTTAAATTGCTTGCAATACTTGACCACTGTTTGGATAAGTTAGGCGGCACTGGATCATCCCAGCCCAATTTTAGACTCCATAACTTCTGTAGAATAATTTTTGCCTTTATAACACAAGGACTTATTAGACCCAGCGGATCAAATATTTTACATGTCATGCATAATATATCCCTCTTTGTAATTTGAGAATCAGTATTAATATCTATTTCAAAATGTAATGTATCTAACTTGGGAAACCAACTCAACCCTAAAACACTACATTCCTTATTTAGTAAAGGCGTATCACACGCTTCTTCACATTGATCAATATTATTGGCGTTCGTTAATATTTTATGTAAAGGGAAACAGGCAGATTTCAAAACACTAGTAACATTATCAAAAATATACTTAATGCCTTCTTCTGTAGAAGAACCCGTCGCTAAATTATCCACGTATATATCGTGCTGAATAATAGAAGCTATAGTCGGATCTGAACATTCTTGGGATAATTGTAGAAGACACCTAGTACTTAGGAAAGGCGCAGAGGCGGTACCGTAAGTTACCGTATTTAGCTGCAAGACCTTTAATGGTTGAAATTCGTCATCTCTCCAAACAATCATTTGTAGGTGGCGCTGGGACGGATCAATCTCAATCTGCCTATAATGTTTTTGTATATCTGCAATTAACACAAATTTATGACAACGAAAACGCATTAATATCGACAACAAATCATCTTGAACAACAGGTCCAATTAATTGAATATCATTAAGAGATTTACCGGTAGTTGTTTTTGCAGATGCATCGAAAACTACTCTTAATTTAGTAGTTTCGCTCCTTTCTCTAATAACAGCGTGATGCGGTAAATAATAACCAAAACTAGGTTTAGGTACTTCAGTCAAATGACCTAAATCATGATACTCTTTAATAAAATTCTTATATTGTTCTTTAACTATAGGTAACTTATTTAATCTTTTTTCTAAATTAAAAAATCGCATCTTCGCCTGAACAAATGAGTCACCGAGTGTCTTCTCGGGCTCTTCCTTAAAAGGAATTTTAACAGAAAATCTACCAGTAGGTAATCTTTGAACATTTTTAATGAAATGAGTTTCACATAAATTTTCTTCACTACACTTTGAAACTTTATCATTATGGAATTCATCTATTTCCCAAAATAATTTTAATGTCTCGTGAACTTCTTTACTAAAATTACAATTAATATTTTGTTTATAATCTAACTGTACCTGACCTATAGGGCCAGAAATAAGCCATCCTAAATAAGAATGCTGCAAGATAGGTTTACATTTTCCTAACCTAATTTGCCTTGAACCTACAATATCCCAAAAGACGTCAGCTCCTAAAAGAATATCAATATTGGAGGGACAATTAAAATGAGGATCTGCAAGTTCAATATTGTCAGGCAAATTAAGAGATTTGATATTAAAATATTTAGACGGCAATGAGCTAGTTATCTTCGGAACAACTAGGCATTCCACATTGATATTAAATGAACTTAAACAAGACTTAATATTTAATCTACAACGTTCCTTTATATTGAAAGCTACGTTATTAATTCCTGACACACTAATAGAATTTATGTCTTTACTAGGCAAATCTATTTTTTGTTTTAAGTCTTCAGTCACAAATGAAGACTGACTACCAGTATCAAGTAAGGCTCTCGCCTTATAAACTTTATTGTTAGAAACAATCTCAACACTAGCTGTGCATAAAAGCACTTGACATTCAGAAACTACTGAGAGTGAGATAGGTAATGAAGGTACTGGTATATTTTCTACATCAATTGAACCAGGGTTCTGTTTATCCAAATGTAGTAAAGTATTGTGTTTAGAATTACATATGCGACAAGAACCTTTAAGATGACATTTAAAGGAACCATGTCCTTTCCTTAGACACACGGAGCACAACCTCAATCGAGATACCTCCTTTTGCCTATTTTCTATAGACATTTGTTTGAATTTAGGGCATTTATAGACAAAATGTTCTTGATCACATATAGCGCAAGAATGGCCATTAGTAGTGGTTGTATTAAAAGAATTATTAGCATCTCCAAATGATACTTTAAAAGACTTAGACGAGTTGCCCTTATGTGCACTTCTCCTTTGACTATAGTAGGAGTTATCATTATTACTACTTTGAGTAGTTTCTAAAATACTAGCCCTATTTCTCAAGAACTGAAAGAACTCTTCCAATGTAGGCAAGCTTGAAAGGTTTCCCTTATGCTCTTCCCACTTACAATTAGTAACCGGATCCAGTTTTGAAGAAACCAAAAATATAACCAAGGCGTCCCACTTATCGGTGGGTAATCCTAATGTGTCCAAAGATCTCAAATTCTTTGTCACAACATCAATAACAAATCGCAAAGCTTTATATGACTCTTTATTCAACGTCTCCAATGAAAATAATGCCTTCAAGTGGTTATTAATTAAAATATTTTTATTATTATATCTCTCGCATAACAAGTCCCAAGCCATTGAGTAATTTTTGGATGTAAATTCAATTGACTTAATAACAACAAGAGCACTGCCCTCCAACGATGACCTTAAATAGTGAAATTTACTTATGGCTGGAATAGCATCGTTGGAATTGATTAAAGAGTCAAAAGTGTCTCTAAACTCGAGCCACTTAGTATAGTTACCATCAAATAATGGGAGTTTAATTGTTGGCAATTTAATATTGTCGCGATGACCAGCTGAGATATTACTTTTAGCTTCACTAAAATTATCAACGTCTTGTTTTTGATTAGAAGATATAAGATGTTGAATTTTAGAAATTAATGATATAAAATTGTTTTCAATCAAATCTCTTTCGTTGTGCTGATGATCTAAATCATCACAATAATTTTCTATCTTAGATTGAATATTATCAAATGAGGAAAATAATGTTTGACATTTCTCTAATCGAATAGTTAACTCATTCGTTTGAATAGCACTCAATTGAAAGGATTCAGTTGAATACATAGATTCTATATGTTCTTTCATTTTCGTTAGACGCCCCTTTATAGAAACGCGTTGCCGAATAAGGCGGGAAACATCTTTTTTATCAATAGAATTGTCACTATCACTAGCCGTAGCCATTGTAATAGAATAGAATAGAAAAAATGACCAACAACGAACTAAGCAAATAAAATGTGCAGATCTAACCAAATACTTCTGGATTGATGCAGCACGCGGTCAGCCGGAGCCCCGTTGGTTGCTCAGCCCTGAGCACGAATAGACTGCCCTGACACCGGCCGCTGTAGCAGCAAGAGTCGGCACCAGGCGCAGCACGTTATGTTGGTCAATCGAACTTTACTCACGCATACGATGCGCTTTCAACGTTGCTGACGCTGAAACTGTCAGCAAAAAAATTTATAATAGTTCGCTAGTAACGAGGGCACAATCAGCGCTAAATAAACAAAACCCAAGACACGTTCAAAGAGCACTCCCCGAATAATTCAAAATGGCAGGCCAAGTGCAAATGCGTGCAATAGCACGCGCCCTCAATTTACAAACAATACACTGCGTTTATAGACACATGATAGGCATTAATAGTAATGAACAGGCATCGTGTTATGCGATAAAATAGCTTAAATCCTCAAAATAGCATTCGTGAAAATGAGATGAAATAAACTTGCAACTTAAAACAATAGGCGTGTGCATTAAAATTAGGCTAGGTTTATAAGCATACACGCAGTTAGTTGCTAAATAGATCTCTAAAAAATCGAATCTATAGGTTCGACAACTCCTTTATTACAATAGTTGCAAAAAAGGTTTAGTTAGAAGAAATTAAAGTGACACTTCCCTCGGGAACGACCTCTTCTCTTGCAGCGTGTTATTGCATCGTCGCCACTACCAACACCATCACCGTTTCTGCTTGATTTTTCGGCTCCATCGTCAATCGAATTGTATGCAGCGCAGGCGTCGGCGTGTCGTCCCCAAAAGGCGCCAAAATGGCGGGCGCTTCGCTGGCGCTGATGGCGTCCTTTTTCTAATGCTTCATTGTGATTGCAGTGTCCTGTCACGGTCGCCACTTTTATGTTACCGCAGGAACATAAAACAAATAAATAAGTAAAGAAGTATTGAGGAATAACAAACTTTAATCTTAATGTTTAAAGATACACACTTTTTGGTACAAACATAGTTGTCAGTGAAGGGCAAGGTCTCGATCCGTAATGGCCGTACGCGTAGCCGCGCTTCCTCCTCTGACGTTTCTTCTCCACCATCATTGGTTCTCATTGGCTCGGCGTGTCAACGCAGTGATGCCAACAGCAGCACTGGCTGCGTTCACGCGTTAACAAATAGTGTAAGTTTATTTTTTTCAAAACAACCGGGTTCGATTCCCGAGCTGAATACAGGTTTTTTTTAAATGTATGAATGCAGTTTTTCTTCTTATTAAAATCGATGACATGGTTCCTAGTAACAAATCTTTGTATGTCTTATAGTTTCAGACTTTCCCATACTGACCCATTTCAATGAGACACCCTGTATATAAACGACTTGTGTCGACTAAAACTACCTTCCGCAGAAGTTATTACTTTTGCCAATGACACAGTTGTCTTATTCTCTCAAAATACTTGGCAAAAACTGAACAATATTGATGGTTTAAACAAAATCTACTCACACTAAACCAATCCAAGACAAAATATGTGACATTTTCAATCCGACGCAATACCCAACCATAATCAATATCAGAGCACATCAATGTAAAGATCCAACAACCTGTACTTTTATTTATTTATTTAAAGTTTTGCAACATAAATATTACATGGCGGACTTAATTAGGCATTAGGCAAGGCAAGGCAAGGCATTAGCCTGAGGCATTCTCTATCAGTCAACCTTAAGCTGGTGGTGCTAAGATAAAATTGGTAGGTGCAATCAAGATATATAATAAATAATTTTATCTACACTAATGTTGTAACATTCTACTTATGTTTCCAATACTTGACTTATAATTACTACTGTTATAGCGCAGACAACAAAACACTCAATTTAAGCAATTTCACATGATGGTATAATATCCACATCGATATCGTAAAATCTCATTATAACATCAATAAAACGCGACCAATTAACCTGGCGAGCCTTATGTCAAAATCCTCATACAAGTTGTATAAAATTTTGATATTAGGCTGGCTTTTGAAAACAGTTGGGTTATACGTGAAAACTTCGTCGAAACTACTAAACTTACATACACAAAACTCTTTGGTAAGATCTTGTGCCAATTAAATAAAAAAAGAACAGCGCGCGCTCGCTCCTGATTGGCCCTGCGCGCGCAGCTGCGCTCTCATTGGTTAGATTTTAATGGCGGCAAGTTCACTGTGACAATACACGTACGCGTGAATTTAATGTTTCGCAATGTGTTTTGTTTTTAAAATACAAATTAAAAGTTAAAAATGGACAGCGACGATGATATTTGTACGCCTTCGGATATTCTAGAATTGGCAACAAAAGTAACTCACAATCTTTTGCCAGAAAAATCTAGAAAATTATATGAAAAAGAATTTAATAACTTTTTGGCATTGAAGATCGAAAAGAAAACTAAATCATTTTCTGAAAATGTCATTCTTGTGTATCTCAAAGACCTCTCCGACAAATTCAAGCCATCTTCACCAAAGATTCACCAGATATTTTGTATCTTTTTGAAAAGGTAAGTGTATTTTAGTTCTGTTATTTAATCTACCTAGTACTTACGTACTACACACGCAAGTTATCTAGACACTCCGTTTAAGCGCTTTGTGTATAAATTAGGTAGTAGGTACCTACACTTTACTACTTCATAAATCATAGTTTTTGCTTTGGCTATGTACCTCAAGCTTATTATATCGTTTATTGTTACAGGTTGCACTAATCTTCGGCATAATGGGGGCATGCCGAAGGCAAGAGCTATACAACATCCAGTTCGATGAAGTCTCTAACATAGACGACAGTACAATCATGGTGAAAGTTTCGAAAACAAAAACGAAAATAGATCGTTCTTTCGTTGTGACGGGCAACTGCTATGCCGTATGTAAAAACCCTGCCTTTTTTTTGAGCTATAGATCGGGGAAGTGCGTCGATCAAAGAACTGGTATTAATAAATTTGGTGCTCTGGGAAAAACTATCGCAAGTTTTTTGAATCTGCCTAACCCAGCGTTGTACACGGGGCATTGCTTCCGGCGCACCTCGGCGACCCTTCTCATAGATAGCGGTGGTGATTTGACCGCACTGAAACGACACGGGGGGTGGAAGTCTTCTACTGTGGCTGAAAGCTACATTGATGAGTCTTTAATGAATAAAATTCAAGTCTCAAATACGATCTTGAACAGTATAGAAAACAAGACGAATGAAGTAATTATAAATATTCCAACTCCGTCTACGAGCTCTACTGCTTGCCCCGCGACCACTACAGCTGCTGGATCAATAATTAACATTAACTTTCAAAATTGTACCATCCAAAATTTGAACAATTATTATAAATAAACTATTGTCAGCTTTTAATCTTGTTGTTTGACTAATTGCATTAGTGAAGATAAAGTAGTGTATGCAACTGCATATAACACGGGTATTAAAACACTCGTTACTATTATGAAACTCGCTGCGCTCGTTTCATAAACTCACACTCGTGTTTTAATACCCTTCATTATATGACAGTTGCATAAACTACTATTATCTACACAAATGTTGTAACATTCTATCCACATCGATATCGTAAAATCTCATTATAACATCAATAAAACGCGACCAATTAACCTGGCGGGCCTATGTCAAAATCCTCATACAAGTTGTATAAAATTTTGATATTAGGCTGGCTTTTGAAAACAGTTGGGTTATACGTGAAAACTTCGTCGAAACTACTAAACTTACATACACAAAACTCTTTGGTAAGATCTTGTGCCAATTAAATAAAAAAAGAACAGCGCGCTCGCTCCTGATTGCCCCTGCGCGCGCAGCTGCGCTCTCATTGGTTAGATTTTAATGGCGGCAAGTTCACTGTGACAATACACGTACGCGTGAATATAATGTTTCGCAATGTGTTTTGTTTTTAAAATACAAATTAAAAGTTAAAAATGGACAGCGACGATGATATTTGTACGCCTCCGGATATTCTAGAATTGGCAACAAAAGTAACTCACAATCTTTTGCCAGAAAAATCTAGAAAATTATATGAAAAAGAATATAATAACTTTTTGGCATGGAAGATCGAAAAGAAAACTACATCATTTTCTGAAAATGTCATTCTTGTGTATCTCAAAGACCTCTCCGACAAATTCAAGCCATCTTCTATATGGGCTAAATATTCTATGCTCAAGTCCACACTGAGTATCTACAACAATATTGATATCACGAAGTATTCAAAAGTCATAGCGTTCCTGAAACGCAGTTCAGAAGGACACAAGGAAAAAAAGTCCTTGACGTTTACATCAGGTCAAATAAAGATGTTCCTGAAAGATTCACCAGATATTTTGTATCTTTTTGAAAAGGTAAGTGTATTTTAGTTCTGTTATTTAATCTACCTAGTACTTACGTACTACACACGCAAGTTATCTAGACACTCCGTTTAAGCGCTTTGTGTATAAATTAGGTAGTAGGTACCTACACTTTACTACTTCATAAATCATAGTTTTTGCCTTGGCTATGTACCTCAAGCTTGATATATCGTTTATTGTTACAGGTTGCACTAATCTTCGGCATAATGGGGGCATGCCGAAGGCAAGAGCTATACAACATCCAGTTCGATGAAGTCTCTAACATAGACGACAGTACAATCATGGTGAAAGTTTCGAAAACAAAAACGAAAATAGAACGTTCTTTCGTAGTGACGGGCAACTGCTATGCCGTATGTAAAAAATACATGGAACTTCGACCCACCCCCTGTCGAAACCCTGCCTTTTTCTTGAGCTATAGATCGGGGAAGTGCGTCGATCAAAGAACTGGTATTAATAAATTTGGTGCTCTGAGAAAAACTATCGCAAGTTTTTTGAATCTGCCTAACCCAGCGTTGTACACGGGGCATTGCTTCCGGCGCACCTCGGCGACCCTTCTCATAGATAGCGGTGGTGATTTGACCGCACTGAAACGACACGGGGGGTGGAAGTCTTCTACTGTGGCTGAAAGCTACATTGATGAGTCTTTAATGAATAAAATTTAAGTCTCAAATACGATCTTGAACAGTATAGAAAACAAGACGAATGAAGTAATTATAAATATTCCAACTCCGTCTACGAGCTCTACTGCTTGCCCCGCGACCGCTACAGCTGCTGGATCAATAATTAACATTAACTTTCAAAATTGTACCATCCAAAATTTTAACAATTATTATAAATAAACTATTGTCAGCTTTTACTCTTGTTGTTTGACTAATTGCATTAGTGAAGATAAAGTAGTGTATGCAACTGCATATAACACGGGTATTAAAACACTCGTTACTATTATGAAACTCGCTGCGCTCGTTTCATAAACTCACACTCGTGTTTTAATACCCTTCATTATATGACAGTTGCATAAACTACTATTATCTACACTAATGTTGTAACATTCTATCCACATCGATATCGTAAAATCTCATTATAACATCAATAACAATAATCAAGAGATTGAACATCAATAACTAAAATCAATAATCAACATGACTTTGACTTTTGATCGACTTTGGCGTGGTTTTTTCGATTTCGGTTCAGTTGGAAGGCGCCACTCCGAAGCTTGTTGACTAGTTTGCATGTCGAACTCGTAAACCCACGTCTCGTCACCAGTAACAATGCGTTTCATGAATGTTGGGTCGGAAATGACTCGTTCTAGCATGTCCTCAGCGACTCTAATGCGATTGAGTTTTTGGAGAAAATTCATTTCTTTTGGGACTAGCCGAGCGGAAACATGTTTCATACCATAGTGATTATTTAAAATGGTACGGATCGACTCGTGAGACACAGAAAGTTCGGCGGCTATCTCTCTCAAAGTTGAATGAGGATTTTCAGTCACTATTTCCTTCATTTTTGCAATGTTAACTTCAGTTGCAGACGTTGATGGCCTACCAGAGCGAGGCAAATCTTCCATCACATCTCGACCGCTTTTGAACGCTTTGTACCACTCATAAGCCCGTGTTTTTGATAAAGTTGATTCACCGTAAGCCTTCTGTAACATTTTCAGTGACTCCGAACACGAAATTCCATTGGCGATGCAAAATTTAAGACAAACTCTTTGTTCCATGTTTTTGTCCATTATGAAATTCGCAATACACACTAGATATGATATAACTAAAAACAGCACTGTATCTATTATAAACAACAGATGCAACTCAAACTCCGCGCCAAAACGGAAAACAGTTGTGGCAATCTAACAACAACAAAAAAACAAAAATTTGAATTTGGAACAATAAACAAATCATCCATTCCCAATACTTTCTTAACTGAATGTATAATACATGCATAACTATTATACAATATACATAAACATATATGTGTATTGTAAATACGTAAACTACAATAAATAAACATACATAAAATACATAATTCTTATAGGGCGTTATTGAGATGATTCTGCCATGATTCTATCAAACAATAGCTAGCGGACTTTCTTTTTAGAAGCTTCACTTCTCGTAGCCAACCTGATTTCGAGAGGCAGCGCGTTCCACAGAAGAATGGATTGAATGTGAAAGGAAGAATGAACAAAACCAGATGTATGGGAAGGACAGAGAAGGAGAAGATTATTTGAGGACCGGAGATTTTTACTTGCATACGGTATCTGGGAGTACTCGTGGATCAGCAATTTACATCAAATTATGTCTCTAAGTAATCGAGTAAGAAGACTAATATATGTCTTTAAAACCCTATGACATGTATGCGAATCATAGCTTCTTCTAACTATTTACTATGCTATAAGTCACGCTGTTATTTCTTATTACCCCTTTTGGGGTGGTTGTTCTAAGAGCTTACTAATTAAACTCGAACGAGCTCAAAGATACATTTTAAAAATAATAACTTTTAAATCAACTAGATACCCATCGGACAAAATATATGAAAACACAAAAATGTTATCTATTCGTAAAATATTTATTGAAAATATAATACTAATCCAACATAAAAATAATAACAAGAAACCTAATTATACGGAAAAGAGACGAAACGACAATGTCTATTCAGTAGACCTTATTGTAGAACAATTTGCAGAAATTAAATTACGAAAATACAGAACTATTACTAAAAGTAACTAATTAAATCATTAAATAGGTATAACTAACTAACACACATACACACACACTTACACACACATAAAAAGTAAAAATAAATACATTCATATATATAATTACATTTATTACACATACTAGTATTTAGTTCATACTGTTTTATAATAGTTAAAAAATAAAATAAAATAAAAAACTGTTGATCTGATAGAAATTATCTGGCTTTTAAACATATACTACGTAACGTAGTGATTAAATTCTCTTTGTACTACGTGTCTCAAATTGTTGTTTTGTGTTAAGCCGTATTTGCGAGCCCGTATGGTCACTGCAGCTTAAGCAATTAATGGATAACGTTGTCAGGTACGGCGATTGCGACCCGAGTAAGAGGAGTCATGCCCTACCGTGCAACAGTTATATTTAGCTTCTACGGGGGGTAGAGAAATTTTGACTTGTGGAGCAATAGTGCCATTATAGTTTTTGTAAGCCAATTGTAACCAACATTATTTTTATTATAAAACACTACTTCTTCTGTTATAATTTCTATTTTCTTATTTATTTTAATAAGTCATTGTTACTTGGTGTAAATGTTTTCTTCAATCGCTAACCAAAGCGTTATACATACCTAACCTATTACCTACGACACAAGCAATATTTTTTGATTAGTTTAGGTATTGCATAGCTTATTTTTTGTATAGGTAACCCTAACAGTAATATGAAATCATAAGTTTTTTTTGTATCTAGGCTAAGTTTTTATACATCAATAATAAATAATAAATTAATAAATAAATTAACCGTTAATTAGTAATAAATAAATAAAATAAATAAGGTGATCTGGTGATGACCCTATTTTATAGTCCTACTAACCTACATTGAACCAGCGTTCTGACTAATCCCTCCGTGATATTGTATGAAGGTGTAAGCTCAGCAGTGTGACGTATAAAGGCAGAAAAAATAACAATGATGAATAATTAACGATTTACAACATTAGTCGAACTTACTTTTTATAATTCTTATTCTTATCTGATCTTTCAATATTTGTAAAAATATTAAGATCGGATGTTGATGACGTAGTTGTCGACATTGAATGTCCTTTGGCTTACATAGTAAGAGTAAGTAAGTAAGGAGTGTTGATTAATTTCGGCGAGTTGGATTGAGCCACGATAGCATAGTTGGTAGTGCACCTGACCCGGTATGTCATAGGGTGCGGGTTCGAATCCCACTCGTGTATTTTTTTTTCAACACTTTGTCTTTTTTCAAATTGTAACTTTTTATAATAAAGCGAATGTCTTAACCTGACTCGAACGCCTCGAAGAATCTAGTACACGAAAGGAATACGATAGCGTGAAGTCATCCCCTCCAGAAAACCTCCGAGGATTTGTTTGGTGTAGTGACCATGACATGGCTTGAGGAACCTTAAGATTTTTCTTTATTTCTTCTTCTTCTTGATGTGGTTACTTTGTTTTAGTAGGTAATATTCGGAAAACAGAAACTTCTTTCCTAAAAAATCGATCTAATAAAGCTGTTATTTAGAAATAAACAACCACAGAATATATACTCAACACATCACACTATCACACTAATACCACAGTGTTACAAACTTACAGTGGTCCAACGCCTTTGAAGTTGCGCGAAATGCCGCCATCGTCTAGTCCTTCGTCATTGTCTCAGGGTTGTCACATTAATTTTTTAGTCTATTTCATATTTTGCTTATTGGTAGGTAAGTTTATGTATAGGTATCAGGATCCTTAAGTAAAAGAAATATAAGATTACAAAATGATTTATTTTGAACAAAAAAACATTTTTTTTTATCTAACACAAAAAGTTTAATTTTTTCACTGTATTTTATAAGTATTTGATTCAGCTTCAGTGCAGCAATTAGCACTTAAAAAATAAAAAGTTTAAAAAAAAATTAAAAAAATGTAAAAAGAAATTAAGAAACAATACTAGTACTTAGAATAAGAATACGTTTTTGTAATAAATCTAAAGACTACATTACTTAAAATATTAACGTTTGGGCTAGTTTGTATTTCAATTGAACGTGTGACTTAACAGGTAAAAGTAGCACAGGAATCGCTGTTTTCTTTAATTTCTTCTTGCTATAAATGCTACATATTTTCTTGAAAATGTAGGCTACAAATATAGTTGTTCTTTAGGCTATGGGAAGTGTTTCCTGTTAAATCAGGTCTCCTACATGCCTCAATCAAAACCTTGCATCTGAAATTGGTAAATAAAAATTTAGCATACAGTAGCTTTCTTTACAGTTAAAACAGATATATTATACCTACTACTAATAAGTCTTTACTATTCAATTAATATGATTTTATTTAAAAGTCGCGTCCACCATCTTGGCTATCTAAATAGATGTTGTATTCAAAATTGGCACCCCCGAAAACCATAAAAATGATACCCATATTGATTTTACATATAAAAGTCACAACCGCCATCTTGGATATAGATGTTGTATTCGAGCTCAGACTAGTGAGAACAAATCCCTGAGCTAACTGTTATCCGGCCCACATGTTGGACACAATCCGAAGGTTCAAAACAAATGGAGGCTTTTAAAAACAAAATAGAGCGGCACTGACTGTACGGTGCTACGATGTGCGCCCCGCCAAAGGGATAATCTTTGAAGTACAAGCGGTTCTCGCGTGTTGTGTCTAGGAGCCTTTTTAACATTTGAACGTTTTGGATTTAACTTGAATTGAATAGATACGAGTATATCAAGTCTGGAACTTTTTTCAGCTGATCCTACCCACATTATGGTAGCATTTACGGTTGGAGGAACAAAATAAATACATTTTTGAGCTATATACGTACTGTTATATGCGTTTAGTCATTTTGTGTGTTATTATTTTGATTTCTACATAATCTACTATCTAGGTATATCGATAGTTCCGTTCCCATGAGCCCACAGTAAGAGGACATCTTTTTTATATAAATATTTAATTTTGTATTGATTTTTAAGAAGACAGCTATTATACAATATTCAACATTTTAAAAGTCATAATAAAAATGGATTTTGGATTGGACGCTTTTTAGGGTTTCGTAGTCATCAAGAAACCCTTATACTCGTAGTTTCGCCATGACCGTCTGTCTGTGTATCCGATCCCAGCCTAGCTCGTAGACTCTTAGTATCTACTAGAAAGCTGTAATTTGGCATGGATATACATATTAATCACGCCGACAAAGTGGTGAAGTAAAATTTTGAAAAAATATTGTTTTTAGGTTACCTTACACGTGAAATGGGGATATAATTTTTTTTCTTGTCTACCCCATAGTGTGGGGTGTTGTTGGATAGCAATTTCAAAAATATTGCTGGTTTGTGTAAACAGTTTTTTGATTGACGCATCCGTTTGTGAACTATTAAGCTTTAAAGTGTAAAATTTTGTTAGAGTCAAGTGTCCTCTCCCCCCCACCTGTCAGCCAAATGGTTGTTTCTGGATACGTGAAAAAGTTCGATTACACAACTTAAAAGCTAAAAAGTAATAACATAAAGCCAATTATAGGTCCTCACTAATAAAAACAAAATAAAAGCCAATTAGGTACAGCAATCCGCATCATTCTCCTGTGAGGGATAATCCCGGGCACACGCACAACGGCACCTGTGTTTGCCCAACGCTATCCGTCCCTTAGAGATTAGCTTGTCAAACAAACAAGCAGTTCTCCCGGACAATGCCGCTTTTTATTTTAAATAAACACTTACACGAAAGGAATCCTTCCCCCCCCCCACTTCCTCATCCGATACGGTCACTACGAGCTGGAGGACCACCAAGTTTCCCGCCATTCGCCACCCTTATCAGCTTATGCTGCGACAGGGCCCATTAGCACAGAAGAAATAATTGTAGCTTCACACTTTTGTTTTCTTTATAATATCTTTTTTGTTCCATTTTAACTATTTTCTTTTGTTTTTATACTGTCAGTCTTATTTCTTTTGTTTAACATGTATGTGAGTATTTGTTAATAAATGCCTTTCTTCTTCTTCTTCTTGTTATTCCTTTAGACACTGTAAAGGTCATAGGCGACCCACAGTAATTTTCTAAAAAATAAAACACTGAAAGGTAAGGTTATAGCTATAAATTTTGGGTGCGAAAAACCGTAGTTTTTGGGAGGCAATAACAGTATTTTTAATAATAAGTTATTAGCACAATAAAATAATATTAAAAATAAAATTTACCAACTAATATTGTTTCGTCAACAACCATCACTAATTAAACCGAGCACAACATCAACACTCAGTGCAATAAAAATAAAATGTTGCGAAATGATTATTCGACCAAGTAAATTAACAACATTTGACAATTCAAAACTTTTTATTGGCTTGACCAGTTGAAACAAAAATAAGGCTTGGCAAATCGAAACAAAATTGGCACTTGACTAATTATTACTTTTGCATTGCTTGACAAATCAGAACAAAAACCCGCGGTAAAAACACACTTGACCAATTGGAACTTTCTTTCTGCTTGACGAATTAGTTCCTAAACTGTACAATTGCAACGCAACCGCTCTAGTTGCGGTTGATAAATTAGTATTACGGGCGCAAATCGCTTAGTGCATTTGCGATTAAAATGTATTTAATTGAGTAATTATTAACGGGATTCTTACCATGTTTATTATTTATGAGTATCCGATATTTCGGCACAGTTGCATGCGCCATGATCACGGAATTACTCCGATCTGAGTAATTCCGTGATCATGGCGAGAATGGTAAGAATCCCGTTAATAATTACTCTATTGCAAGTGACCATGATAGTTTAAATAGTTATATTGTATTTAATTGTTTACATACATTGAGCGATTTGTGTCCGTCATACCAGTTTATCAACCGCAACTAGAGTAGTCGCGTTGCAAGTGTACAATTAACAATGGTTGCTTAATCGATATTTTTTCAGTAATAAGCTTGCGGTAGTTGGGACGACCGATTTTTAACGATGCTGACGTAATATTTTTAAAATAGTAAATCGTTATGCAGTGGCGCAATATTGGCAAGTAGGTCGTATGTAGTTTGTATGTACTAAATCTTTCGCTATTCGGGATAGGAGAATGTTACGAAATGAGGTAGCCTTTTTATATGCAACTTACTGATCGAGGTTTTTTTTTTTTTTTTTAAATACTATCTTCTCCAACATAATCGGAGCTATTCTGTGCTATTTATCTTTCATTCCAGTTCCATCATTTATTAGTAGGGTAGTTGCTTGGAACAATTATTTTGAGGAGGTAGTTATAAAGTAAATAAAATAACCTATATCTGTCCCATTGCTGGGCAAATGCCTTCATAATTGATAATTCATAATTCATCATTTTAATCGCAAATGCACTAAGCGATTTGTGCCCGTAATACCAATTTATCAACCGCAACTAGAGCAGTCGCGTTGCAAATGTACAATTAACAACTGGTTGCTGATTTCGGTAATAAGCCTGCCGATATTCTGAATGAATAGAGTAAAAATATAGGTATACAAATTGTTGAATATAACCCAAGCTTTTCCCTGTTGCATGAAAGCGTTTGCAAAGGATTATCCAGAACCTCGCTCCACTATACAGCGCTGTATACAGGCTGTATCTGAGCTTTTGAGCTACCAATGAGTATATTATTTGAACTTGCCCATTTAATCAAAGCTTACCGTCTCTGTGGTCTAATGTTTAGCTGGTCTCAACTGAACACTAAAGACTGGGAAATCTAACCACAGTCTAACTTTGTTTGTGTTAGTGTTTGCGTAAATAGTTTCACGATTTTCGTGTTAAAAAAAGTAAGAGTTTGTTCAAAACATTAAAGACAAAATCACATTTTTCATTTATATTAATCAGTATAAAACTTTTTATTTAAGATTATTGCTATTTGAATATGAAAAGAACATCGCCCTCGAATATCTGATTATAGCAGCTTTAATTCAAATGCTTAACTAATGCAAGAAATTGAGAAAATTTAATTTTAACAACTAATCATATACTAATTAAGCAGCGTTCTCAGTTGAATGCGCTTTATAAATGAAACATCGAAATATCGAAACGTCTGACTAAAACAGGTACTCGAAAATACGAGGCCCTACTGAAATCAGTATTCCATTTTGCCTTTAGCACAAATTATTTGTGTGTTAATGACAGCTACGTATTTGATACAAATAGTTTACAGAATTCATGTGAACATAGTTTGTCATGTGAATTGAACGCAAATAGAGAGTATAAAATTGCTTCTATACTGAACATAGCTAACTTTAGTTCCGAATAAGTACCTATAGTTACAAAGATTGGTTCGGTAGCAATTAGCGAGACTTCATCTGTAGCTCTTTTGAAAAAGTAGTCGGTAAGACTGTTTCGGTAGCTCAATTGAAAGAACAGTTGCCGAGACTATCAGTTGATCAATTGAAAAAGCACTCACCTATAGTTTCTAAAGCAGCTGCTAAGACTTTTTTGGTAGCTCAGCTCAACCGGAAGAGCAGTCGTGTAAACTGATTAGCTCAATTCAAGGAGTTGTAGGCGGCAAGAAGATCAATTCTTTCGTTCCAAGAGTAAGTTAAAAAGTAGTTGGTCGAAGGTTAAGGGTGCGCCGTCCGTAAGTGACAAGTGACATATGTTTATTTGAAATGTCGTCGTCCATATTTATTTGATGCCGCACGGCCATACTAATTTTGTATGGGGAATTTAAGGTGCTTAATAAAAAATAATTATTTAAATAACCACTTAATGAATCGAAAATGTAGTCTAGCAATTTGTAGTTTATCCATTGATGATTGTTTAGACAAAATCAGAGGTACAATAATTTAGATAAACTATAAGAAATCTACTAAACGCCGCCACTCGTTTTCATGATTTTTGCCCAACTTTAAATGATATTGTAGAAAAAACTATAGCGTGTTATGAATTTATGGTTCTGACAAATTGTAAACACGTTCCCTATGATACTAAATACATATTTTGTTTATTTAATACGATAGTATTTTCAATTATATATACTTAACCGTAACTGCATTTTTGGCATTTTTTGGTCGGCGCACCCTTAAGGTGTAAGAGTGTGCTTACATCTTCGTTCTTATCGTCGCTTACCAGACTCTCTATTTAGGTAAGATGAAAGCCAACGTTTCTCTCACTTGCAATAAAAAAATATCATTATCATCATCATCATCAGCTTATTTTGTGGCCCCCCTGTTGGGGCACACGAGCCTTCCCCATGGATGGATAGGGAGAACGGGCCATAAACCACCAAGCGAGCCCAGTATGGATTGGTGGTTGTTAACGACTGCTAATGCAGCCGGGACCAATGTCTTTACGTGCCTTCCGAAGCACGGAGGAGCTCGAGACGATAAATCCGATGACCAGCCTTTGCGAAAGTTGCTTAACCTCAGTACTCGCAGACCGGGCGCGTTGACCACTGTGCCATCAAGCTCCTAAAAAATATACAAACATGTAATATTATTAGTAATGTCAATCAAAGATACCGAAATCACACTCGTGTTGTCCGATTACAAGCAAAACTCAGGTGAAATATGAATGTCGTTTTGTGAACAGCAGCGCCGCCCGTACGTAGTGACATATTGCGCGCAGTGCGATGCACCTGCGATGCCGTGATATGTCAAGCTGCAAAATGAAAATATCAAAATGTGCCCTGGTCGCGTTTTATCTTCAAGGCTTCGGGGCTTTGTTTAGGAAAAGCCGTTCTGTTGCTAGCTTTAGACGTGATGTGGCAACAAGCCCGGCCGTTGTTCGTATACAATAGAGCGGGCCTTTTTGTTAGTGCTACGATATGGCTCTCGCTGAAGTCGTTTTTCATTTAGCTACCTACCTACGTTGTTGACTCATGGCTTCATCTACGTAGAGGCATGCGGAGATTAGGCAAGTTTGCGTTGGCAATACAAACTACAAAGTTCCTTGTCGATGTCGACACAGGTCACTGACTTATGTAAAGGTAGCAACAGTAATTTTGAATACTTACTGTTAAGGGAAAGATTCAGTAATCAACCTTTTCTCCCTATAAATGTAAATTATAATCACTTCATTGATGGTCAGTTAGAAGGTCACTTAAAGATGTCGGTTTTTTAATATTGGATGCGAGAAAGAGGCTTATAAATGACGACATGTACACGTAGCGCAGAATACCAAAGCCTTGAGTCCGAAATGGAATGAAGTGTCTCAAAATACTTAAAACAAAATTATACACGTGAGACGATAGGCGTTGGTGCCGCAAATGTGAATTTCTTATTATTATTATACTCTATATTTATTTTCTTTCTTAAAACTAGATTTTTACAATCTTTATATAGTCCTGCGGCTCAGGGGGGTCATCTCTGCCGCCAGGTTGACGAAGGACTGTGGTCCACTGACTCATACATACGCCTAAGAAGGATCTTAGAGTTGCATCAATTTTGTACAGCTCCAAGATCCTCCTCAACCATGAATGAGGCACCGAATCATAGGCCTTCTTGTAATCAACCCAAGCGGCCGAGAGGGACCCCCTGCCCCGTCGGACCTTTTGACCTTTATTATTATTATTATACTCTTTATTCATTTTTTTCCTTAAAACTAGATTTTTACAATATTTTAATATAAAAGCAATAAAACATTATAAAAACCTAATCCTAGAGTACCGCCAGCAGCGAGGCAGGGCCCAAACTACCGGTGGTCAGGGCTGCAGAGTGAGGAACTTCCTGACAATACGTGCCGTGTCAAGAAGTACTGCCTTTTGCATCTGACCCTTGACCCAACCTTTCAGCGAGAGCCTCTCTAGGTGTTGATCGAGGCTCTTGGCTAAAAGACAATATATATATAATATATTGTTCTGTTTATACACTAATATTATAAATGCGAAAGTTTGTGTGTATGTGTGTATATTTGTTACTTCTTCACGCTGCAACGGATGGATGGATTTGGATGAAATTCGGCATACAGATAGGATAGGATAGTTCCCACGGGAACGGGAACCACGCGGGTGAAACCGCGAGCGGTCGCTAGAAATAATATAAATGCGAAAGTTTGTGTGGGCAGGCCTCCAACAAGGTGGACCGACGATCTGGTGAAGGTCGTGGGAAGCCGCTGGATGCGAGCAGCACAAAACCGGTCGTTGTGGAGATCCTTGGGGGAGGCCTTTGTCCAGCAGTGGACGTCTTTTGGCTGAGATGATGATGATGATGATGATGACAATTTAATTTTCCAATACAAAAGGATTTGTTTGTTTTGTTGTCATGGAAACCAAAGAGAATTTAATCACTTGATGGAAACTGTCAAAGCGGTACTAAGTCCACCGGGTCCACTAGTATTGTGATAAGTCTTACAAATACATTAAATTAAATAAATATTGTTTCATACATTTTTTTAAAAGTGGAATGTGGGAGCGGCGGAATTCTGTCAATGCCAAGACAAACACATTATCTATCTTTTTCTTAAATTTTCATCGCTTATACTTTCCATGCAGCCTAAATAAAAAGTTGTTTCAAAAATGGAAGCGGAGGAAATCAGCCAAAGCCAAACACAAATTCAGTTTCTTTTTTCATATTGAAATCAGATGATTGCGTTGTGCTTTAGTTATTATTCAGAGTGTTTACGAATGAAAACATTTGGAGGTCCATGATCGCGAAAAATTTTATTATATTACTTTACGTTTTTTGTTTTCTTTTTTTTACTTTTTTGATAATAAAAATGACATCTATTTTAATATCCAAGATGGCGGATATGATTTTTGGTAAAGTCAAAATGGGTATCGTTTTTAAGTATTTTGTGGATGCCGATTACGATTAAGACATCTATATCGATATCCAAGATGGCGGACGTAAATTTTAATAAAATGAATATCTTTATCGTTTTTAAAGTTTTCGTGGGTGCCAATTACGTTTATTTCGAGATCCAAGATGCCGGCCTTGGTTTTTGTATTAAAGCCAATATGGGTATCGATTATAGGGTTTTCGTGGGTGAATTGACGTATATTTTGAGAACCAAGATGACGGACGTGATTTTTTATAAAGTCAATATGGGTGTCATTTTGAAAGTTTTCGTCGGTCTGATATAAAAATGATATCTATTTCTAATCCCCAATGTAATTTAGTAGGAAAATCTCATTCGCAAGAATGAGATGATTTTGAGATGCACTAATTTTGACTGCCATTTTCTAGGTTCATGGTCAAACTGTCGCACAGAGTAGAGATTGTCGCAATGGAATTTATGTTTAAATTTATTTATCTAAGTTGGAACTAATAACTAATCTGTGAAAAAAAAACATTGTTCTCCTTTTTAAGCGCATTCCGCGCACGGAAGAAATAAATTTGTTGATTGAAGAGTGTAAGATTTGGCATTAAAGTTAAAATCTGTCAATTTGAAACACAAATGCTAAGTATGGTATACTTTTTTATTTTTTATGGTCATGGGTCAATCACTGGGCGACCACTAAATATTATTATTACTTAATTGACTGATTTGTACACATTTAAAAAGTGCATGAATGTTACGTAAAGTACCTACCTATTTCTATATAACTCTCAGGAACCACGATGTAGTGATTTACATTTTTTTTAATATATAATTTTATCTATTTATTTTTACTACAATATAACTCTCTTATTTAATAACGAAATAATTACCTGAATCGTTACAAAAAATACTGTACAAAATGGTAGTCGTATTCATCGTAAACCATGATAAGTACAAACCGGAGCGCTTTCGCGGCATGTTGCAAAAATTATAACCAGCCAGTGTGCATTAAAATGTAAGTTGCATTTAATTATTATGACGGCTACACGCGGATCACGCTTCTACAGAGAAGGTATTTTTTAAATATTTCCTCTTCAATTGGAGATAAAAAAATTGTATACAAAACAGTCGAATCAAATTAAATCTCAAGAAATAAGAAATCTCATAATAATGTATTTTGTGTATATGTAAATAATAACAAAAATCACATTTTTGTTTTTGGAATCATCATCATCTTCAGCCAATACACGTCCACTGCTGGACATAGACCTTAATTACTTTTTTCTTAACCTCTCCAAGTCTATTATATTTCTTCGCCATATGCTATTTTAAAATTAATAACAAAGATTTTGATCGTCTTACTTTTTTTTATATTCTTATTTTGAATTTTAAAAAATATTCTGCGGACAGTCTTACTAATTAGACAATAAAATATTCAGATTTTCAAGGGCAGGCCCTTAAATATCAGTGGATATTTCACTATATAGACTTTATGGTTATTTTACGATTCTTACTGCTATGCGGTAATAGTCCATGTCGTCTGACATAGTTAAGAAACATTAATTTTATATGACTACAGATACGTCCAATGTCAATGTATTTAGATCGAGTCGAGACCGCGTTTAGGTTATCACGTGTAGGTAAAGCTAGTTTGGTTAGAAAACTGCACCACATCGATGTATGAGTCAACCGAAAGATCGTCTTTTTTATTATTATTATTTTTATACTTAAAATATTACTTTTTTTTTCTTAACTTCTCAATTGTCTGCATGAGAGCAACTGCCTCCTGACTGACATACAGGCTTTTAGCCTACTTTTGGAGCCAGGACAAATTTTACCTGTAATCATGGATTTATGGGTAATAAAGATTATTTATTATTTATTATTATTATCTCTTTATTTCTCTTTTTTCTTAGCCTAGGTTTGTTATAATATTAATATTATAGTAAAATACAATAGCACATACCTACAAAACAAAAAAATATTATAAAAATCCTAGGCTAGGGTGCCGCCGGCAACGGGGCAGGCTCAAGCAGCCCGTGGTTGGGGCTGCAGAGACAGGAACCTTCGTACTATCCGCGCCGTGTCCAAGAGTACCGCCTTCTGTATCTGACCCTTGATCCAACCATTGAGCGAAAGTTTCTTAAGGTGTTGGTCGAGACTCTTCGCTACCAGACCGTTCGCAGACACGACTATCGGCAGAATGATTGTCGAGTCATTATTATTATTATTATATGCATCGTAAATGCACTTCATTATCAATAACGCCCCACTACTGGGCCAACCTTCCCACATGGAAAGATCGGGTCATAACCCACCACACTGTTCCATGAGGGTTGTTTGGTGTTAATGACCAACGGCTAAGCGTGCTTTCTAAAGCTTGGCAGGAAATCAATCACCCATCCGACTACACGGCACTGCGATAGCTACTTAACATGTAAGATCACTGAACGCGTCATCGAGCACATTCGCATCTAGCAGCTTTGCTCGAATTCATGCTATAATGTCCTCAATTTTACGTGTAGCGCTATGTCCATTTATATACAATATTGATTTTGCACGCTAATAAATAATGAGTTTCATTTGATTTCCACAAAATTTTAACTTCCCTTATTTGACACTAGGAGGTTCTGCTTCAATGTCTAACAAGTTCCTAATTTCGGTGATTAAATCATCGCTGGTAAACTCGCACCAGGCCACACCCAGGCAGGATGTTTGGTTGTCCTGCTAAAAAAATATATTTAGATGAGTGCAAATAATGTCTTCTCCATTTGACATCGGTGGCAGCAGCCGCCGGCGCACGCCCTAGGTGATTTGCATAAAGCTTCGCGGACAACGTTTTGGCGTCAGTTCAGCTTGTCGCTCATTAGCATAACTGCTCAATTATTTTGTGCGGAATAGTCACTTTACAGAGGAATTTTGGTTTTGCGCTACGTCGCGCGCCCCTATTGCGAGGCGTTTGGGAACCTCTTGTTATTGTCTTGCCAAATGTTGACGGTTGATAATGCAATGTTTGTGTTTTGTTTTTCTTTTGTTTGTTTTTTTAAGTTTAAACGCTCTATTGTTTTTTGCGTTTCAACGTAAAAAACAATAGAGCGTTGAAACGCTCGTGTTTACCAAAAACGTGCATCAGATAGGTAGTCTATGACATCAGTCTATCAGTCAGTCAACTAACTTATTACTTCAGTTTTTTTTCTAATGACCTGGTGCGGTTTGCACAAAATCCTGCAAATACGACTATTTACGTTCCTGTCTTGACTTCAATCATAATCGAACGGCTCGATTAAAGACTTCTTCGTAAATTTAAGTGTAGACTTTTCTGTCAAAGCTCTTTTGTTTTGCTCTGTTACCTTGTCGTCGTTTTAGCTGTAAACTGTAGCTTTATTAAATACAGCATCTCCCAACCAACCTGAACTCTATACAGAGTTGTGCAGTTTTCCATACAAGGAGTTTTTGTTTATTATACCTAAGTAGCACAATCACTCTACTCACCAAGCTGTAAGTATTCAGTTTTGCCAATAAAGTATCTCCCAACCACCTGAGTGGGTGCGCTTTCCAACTTTATACGGAGTGGTGCAGTTTTCCCTACAACGAGGTTTGGTATAAGTCACATAATCACCCTACTCAGCAAGCTGTAAGTATACAGTTTAGCAAATACAGTATATCTTACACCTGAGCAGTTACGCGTCACAACTTGATAGAAAAATTTATATTCCGTACAAAATTGAGTATCTGCATGGCAGTTTAGCTTATTTATGTGCTAATTGCTGCACTGAAGCAAAACTAAATATTTATAAAATACAGTGAAAAAATTAAACGCCTACCCTACCCAGCCAGGAATCATACCTGGGTCTTCCGCAATCCCGGCGGCTGCACTGACCATTATTATGCTACCGGGAAGGCTGACGTAAGCACTGAATTTTTACACTGCTTTTTAACTTTTGAGTACTAATAGCGGCACAGCGCCATCTATCCAACGGTCATTGCAACCGATGGCTATGCACATTCATCTTTCAAATTTGATAACACAACGCTTTAGTAAATTTTACTTTTTATTTTTAAGTGGTAATTGCTGCTGCACTGAAGTATAATTAAATATTTATAAAATACAGTGAAAAAATACCATACTCAGTAAGTAGGCTGTAACTTATTTGGCTCATTTCTAGTAATAACTAGCGGCTGGAGACGGCTGCTTACATTTCATTGATGTGTTCACATGATTTAGTTTTTTGTTTTTGTTGTTTCCCTTCTGATTTATTGACTATAGTTTACATTTAACATAACTAGACAAACAATGACATTTGCATCTGTATTAAGTGTTAAAAAACTCACAATTCTCATACAAAATGTGACACAGCAGTGGAATAGGACTATTTTAATAGTTTATAAATGTGAGAGATGTTTTGGAAATAGGTATTTATCCATGAAATAAGTGTAGATAGATACCTATAATAGTAAGCATTTAGTTGTATTTCTTTAATGCACCTAATGCCTGTGCGCCTGATTTGCTATATTTATTCTTATAATTTTCATACACCACCACCTAAACACAAACGTTGTTTCATAGTTTCGTGTTCGTCTCTGAATAACAGTAAACTATTAGGTATAAACGGTGTCTTCGGTGTTTATTAAAAAAAAAACGACGGGTTGCACTCCGGGAGTGCCGGCAGAAGTAAAAACTTGAATATTAACGTTGTGCATTTTTGATATTTTGGAATGGTTAGGGAATAGTTTTGCACGAATTGCTTCAATTATCAGTATAAAAGTACTATCATTTATGTCATGGATGCACAGACTTATTAAGACTAGGGGCCACTCGGGCAAATTATGAACTGATGGTGGGCCACCAGAAGTATAGGTAATTAAAGACAATGAAAAATTGATAATAATGTATTCAAATTGAAAAAGAATTTATTAATTTGAAGCGTGGCACTGCATAGTGCTTACAATATTTTTTATATTTGGCTCAAATTTACTTGTAGCAACACGTAAAACTGCTTCCAAACTTTCATTTGCAAGGCGGTTTCGATTTTTTGTTTTATTATTATTTAGGATTGAAAAGGTTTGTTCACATATATAGGTAGAACCAAATAAGCTTGCACATTTCAGAGCGTTTATGCGCAACTCTTTGTACGTATTTTTATCAATGCAGCGGTAAAAGTTCAGCAAGTCTCCTTCGTTGAATTTGTTGCGTAAATCTTGGTCGTTCTGAATGTCGATAATTTCTAACTGCATTAACTCTGGCGCATTTTCAACTGAAATCGTGAAAGGATTGCTAAATATGTCCAACAGAGGTTTCACTGTTTTAAACTCCGAAAATCTGTCTTGAAAAGATTGAATCAAAATATCTAGCTTTTTTACATAACTGAAATTAATAGCAGTTTTTTTGAATTTTTCAGCCATTTTCTTATAATTCGGAAAATGATTGTAATTTCCAGAATTCAATTGCGATCTGAAAAGTGTCAGCTTGCATTGAAAGGGTGATACATGTGCGTAGAGCTGGGATATCAGTTGATTTTTGCCTTGAAGCCGTGTGTTCAAGACATTCAAATGATTTGTAATGTCAACTAAAAAAGCCAAATCACACAACCAATCAGGACTTTTAAGTTCCGGGACGTCCCTTTGCTTTTCCGCCAGAAAAATATCAATTTCTTCTATTAAATTTAAAAATCGTTCCAGTGTCAATCCACGACTTAGCCACCTTACTTCTGTATAATACAGTAAATCTCCATGTACGCATTCAATGTCATCAAGGAATTGTTTGAATTGCCTGTGATTGAGTCCTCGTGATTTTATGAAATTCACAGTCGAAACTACCACTTTCATGACATTTTCAAATTCAATTTTTTTAGAACAGAGGGCTTCTTGGTGTATAATGCAGTGAAACTGCATGAGATCTTCAGCGTTTAAGTTTTTTTCTTGCAAATGCTTTTTCAACAAAGTAACTAGCCCAGAATTGACACCAATCATCGAAGGAGCACCGTCAGTCGAAACTCCCGATAATTTCGATAAGTCCAAATCAGTTTTTGAACACTCGTCCAAAAGTACATTGAGTATATCAACTCCTCTGGTTTGACCTTTCAATGAACACATTCCTAATAACTCTTCGAAGACTTCAAAATCTTGAGTAACACCTCGTATGAATATAAGAAGTTGAGCTGTGGAACTAATATCAGTGGATTCGTCGAGTGCTAATGAAAAAAAATCAATTATCTTAGTTTTTTCATTTAATTGTTCCGCAATATTATCTGACAAAGACATAATTCGTCTTTGGATGGTCATACGATTCAGTTGAATTTTCTCAAACTTTTTTGCTGCTTCTGGACACATTTTCTTAGCGGCAATTTCTATGCATTCTTTTACAAAATCCCCATCATTGAAGGGGCGACTCCGCTTTGCTATCATTCGAGAAATTTCATAACTAACTTCTGTAGCTGTTTCTGTATCTTGAATGGGTTTTGTAAACATAGCTTGTTGACCAATAAGCTCCCGTTTTAAAGACAAAACTTTTTGCTTTCTTAATTCGCCTGTAAACTTCGTAAAAGTAGGATGCTGCGTTTCATAGTGCCTTTTTACATTATATTCCTTTGCAATCGCAACAGAATTCTTGCAAATTAAACAAACGACTTTGTTATGCGACCATACAAAAAAGTATTTCTCAGTCCAAATTTCTTGAAACTGCCGATTTTCATCTTTAACCTTACGTTTTTTACTAGTTCCTGGCATGTCCATGTTGCGTTTTAATCCTGACTAGGATTACCACAGCACCTAAAACCAATTACAGTTCCTAATTAATTACCAAAAATAATTGATAAAATATGTAGATAAAATTAATAACAGTTTTACTTACGATTTCACAACACAATTATACACGGCACTTGACGGGAAATCTACGTTGAATGTGGATCAAAATATATTATAATTATGACACCGGCTAGTCGAGTTAAAATCTACACTAGAACTAACGACACTTTACTCAAATTAAAACCGAACTGTCGGTCGCTGCGGTTAGCGTGGCTTTTATACCACGCGCATAGAGTCGAAAACTGTCTGGAGAAATCTCGAAACCGACTCTGGAAGCTTCGTGTATCTACCTACGCGAGCTATCGGGAATTTGGGACTATTGCTATCTCGCTCGCTCGAACAGTATAACGCGGCGCGCTTCCTCAAGAAAACGAATTTAACCGAGATCAGCACGAACATTACCGACCGCTGTTACCGACGCATGCACGGCGCACCGATAAGATTGATAGAGCGCGCGCGCGAGATTCAAATTACTTTTCGAACATTTGTTATTGGTTTTATTCTGGAATAGAACTCAATATTTTCGAATGTACGAGAGTATTATTTTTGCTGTCGGCGGGCCACCAGTATTCGACCGGCGGGCCGCATGCGGCCCGCGGGCCGTAGTCTGTGCATCCCTGATTTATGTGGTAGAATACAATATTTATTTATTGCGCTATCGTACACAAACATGACAATTTATATTACATTAAAAAGCACTCGAACATTCGCGCAAGCGCCCTAAACGAAACAGCAGGCATACATTTTCGCCGCGCCGTAGAAAGAGAGGGGGATACTTCCTCTCCTACGCCGCGCCGGCTGTCATCCGTCTTACGAATTTTCGATCGAATTTCACATTTTTTACCCATTACAAAAAAAGTGTATAAGACCGCTAAAGAAGTTTCACTTCAAAAACGAAAATAGCAGAACATTATAAGTGCTACTGTATAACAAAAATAAGAGTTTTACAATAAAAAATGTAATAAAAATAGTTTTCTTTTCGATGCTCAAGTCGGGTATCTACCCGGTACCCGATATCGGCTAGTTGTTTGTTTCTATCCGCTGGTTTAGGTAACTACCGGCTTACAAGCCGCTGGTTTACAACTATAGCTGTAAGTATACAGCGTTACCAATACAGTATCTTCTAACCACGAGCGCGAGCTTCCCAACTTGATACGGGGATATTCCGTACAAAATGTTTATGTAAAACACATAATCACCATACCTACTCAGTAAGTATCTTTATCTACACTAATGTTGTAACATGCTACTTATGTTTCCAATACTTGACTTATAATTACTACTGTTATAGCGCAGACAACAAAACACTCAATTTAAGCAATTTCACATGATGGTATAATATCCACATCGATATCGTAAAATCTCATTATAACATCAATAAAACGCGACCAATTAACCTGGCGAGCCTTATGTCAAAATCCTCATACAAGTTGTATAAAATTTTGATATTAGGCTGGCTTTTGAAAACAGTTGGGTTATACGTGAAAACTTCGTCGAAACTACTAAACTTACATACACAAAACTCTTTGGTAAGATTTTGTGCCAATTAAATAAAAAAAGAACAGCGCGCGCTCGCTCCTGATTGGCCCTGCGCGCGCAGCTGCGCTCTCATTGGTTAGATTTTAATGGCGGCAAGTTCACTGTGACAATATACGTACGCGTGAATTTAATGTTTCGCAATGTGTTTTGTTTTTAAAATACAAATTAAAAGTTAAAAATGGACAGCGACGATGATATTTGTTCGCCTCCGGATATTCTAGAATTGGCAACAAAAGTAACTCAATCTTTTGCCAGAAAAATCTAGAAAATTATATGAAAAAGAATATAATAACTTTTTGGCATGGAAGATCGAAAAGAAAACTACATCATTTTCCGAAAATGTCATTCTTGTGTATCTGAAAGACCTCTCCGACAAATTCAAGCCATCTTCTATGTGGCATATGTATGTATTCTTTCAAAATTGTACCATCCAAAATTAGAACAATTATTATAAATAAACTATTGTCAGCTTTTACTCTTGTTGTTTGACTAATTGCATTAGTGAAGATAAAGTAGTGTATGCAACTGCATATAACACGGGTATTAAAACACTCGTTACTATTATGAAACTCGCTGCGCTCGTTTCATAAACTTACACTCGTGTTTTAATACCCTTCATTATATGACAGTTGCATAAACTACTATTATATACCTATTAGGTTGGAGAAAAAGTGTTTTCGCGTATAGTATGAACTTGTAATAAAATCTCTTTGGCTATACGATTTGTATCTGGCTGGTTTTGGTATTTATTAAAATTTTAAATTTTAAAGAAGATAATTCCAAATTCTAATTAGGAAAATGTGTAATTTTCATTTGTTTTTCCTACTGTCAAATATTGTAAATCTAATGAAGAAATTCGATACATTTTAAAATTTTACTACAAAAAAGGCAACGCAAGCCGCGAGAAAAATATGCGATGTTTATGGACCTAGTGCAGTGTCTGTGAGAGTAGCACAAATTTGGTTTCAGCGTTTTCAATCCGGAAATTTTGATGTCAAAGATGCATGTTGCTCTGGTCGCTCTATTACGGATAAAATGGATGGCATTTTTGAAAAAGTGGAGCAAGATCGTCATATCAGTAGTTACGACGTAGCTGAAGAACTGGGAATTGACCACAAAACAGTTTTGGCGCATTTGAAAAAAACTGGGTACACAAAAAAGCTCGATATTTGGGTACCTCACGAGCTCACTGAAAGAAACCTAATAAACCGTGTACTCATTTGTGATTCTTTATTACGACGTAATGAAACCGAACCATTTTTGAAGAAGCTGATAACTGGTGATGAAAAGTGGATCACGTACGACAAGAACTTGCGAAAACGGTCGTGGTCAAAAGCCGGTCAGGCTTCACAGACTATGGCAAAACCCGGGTTAACTCGTAACAAGGTGATGCTGTGTGTGTGGTGGGATTGGAAGGGCAACTATTCATTATGAGTTGTTACCACCAAGCAGGACCATCTATTCTGAATTCTACTGCGAACAACTGATGAGATTAAAACAAGAAGTTGAGAGAAAGCGGCCGGAATCAATCAACAGAAGGGGTGTGTTTTTCATCATGATAACGCTAGACCTCACACATCTTTAGCCACTCAGCAAAAATTAAGAGAGTTTGGCGCATCTGCCGTATAATCTTGACCTTCAGATTTTCACCTGTTTCGTTGTCTTCAGAATTCTTTAGGCAGTGTCAGGTTAACAATACGAGAGGAGTACAAAAACGCTGTTGTCGCGGTATTTTGATTAGAAGCCCCAAAATTTCTATAGCAATGGATGACAAAAAGTTATCGAACAAAATGGCACCTACATACTTTAGTTTAATGTAAATAAACTATATTATAAATGTTTTTGAGTTTCTTATAAAATGCGAAGAAACTTTTTCCACAACCTATTATATAAATCTTCTGATGCGTGTGTATGAAATTGAACTCCTTCTAAACGGCTGGACCGATTTGGATGAAATTTTTTGTGTGTGTTTAAGTGGATTGGAGAATGGTTAAGATTTACAATTGGACCCGGTAGGTGGCGCTGCTATAAGGGTCCATCATGGGATACGGGTGTTCTCAGGCGAACAAGTGATTTGTTTGTTTGTTGTCATGGAAACTGTCAAAGCGGTACGAAGTCCGCCGCCGCCGGTCAGCTAGTATAGTTATATAGTTATAATTTATAATGTAATAGTGTTTACACATTTTTTTTGATATCAGTTTATTATTGTTATTTTTTAATTAATTAATTTTTTAATTGTTCAATTGATAAATGTTTATTTTAATATATTATTGCTTTTAGTATGAATAATCTATAATTTTTCAATTTAATTTCTTAGGTACAATATTGTATTTTATTTATTAATTTAATTTCCACTTTTCAATTTTAATTACTTATATTGTATTTTGTGCATGCTGTCCTTCACCTTTAATTATAGTGACATATGGCTCTTTTTTTCAGAGTAAGAAGAATTTTAATTTACGTCTTAAAATGTAATGGTGTACACTATGTTGGTGATCGATATAAATAAATAAACAAATAAGTAGGCTGAAAGTATACAGCGTTACAAATACAGTATCTCCTAACCGCCGATCCGATTCAAACCCTTCGGAGAATCTAGTAGGGCACGGGGACACGCACTTTTAAGTGTGCAATGCCGTTCCCACTAGAAAACCTCCGAAAGTGGTTCGTTTCAACACGGCTTGAAGTACTCTTTACGTAGCTCGCCGCCCCCAAAAAAAGCCCGGTGACGCTGAAAATGCCGTTTGAGCCAATCAGCAATCTCTCTCAAGAAAACAGAAAACAAAATCTCCTAGCCACCTCAGCGCGAGCTTCCCAACTCGATACGGGTTGGCGTAGTTTTCCAATTAACTTGTAACCAGCCAGTGCAGTGGCGGCCTTTGAGCGTTACCACTCGGCCGCATAAATTGGGACACATTGTTGCCAACACCCTACCCAGAAAACACTTACGATCCCTGATAAGTGTTTGCGCGTACACCTATCGGTTTGAACCTTACAATATACGAAGCGGTAGCGCTGACTCTCATTATTATGTTATTATTATTTAGCTTTCGCCTCGGTGACCATCGTTTTTGTGAGAGTTTAGTGATTGCCTTAGTCGGTTTTCAGCGGTACTGGACTGTTTTTTGGGGTTGGTAATTAAAGGGTTCATCATCAGCATTTTTATAGAATAGAAATAGAAAAGAAATAACACAAAAATAATAATAATAATAATAGAAATCATTTAATTCAGGCAACAAATTATGTACAGATGGTAAGTTACATAGAGAGAGGCCCATATTATAAATACCTTACAGACTAACATACATAAAATTTTATATATAAAACTAAACGAGCCTTCCCTATGGATGGATAGGGAGAACGGGCCAAAAACCACCACGCGGGCCCAGTGCCGATTGGTGGTTGTTTACGACTGCTAATGCAGCCGGGACTATCGGCTTTACGTGCCTTCCGAAGCACGGAGGAGCTCGAGATGATAAATTTTTGGTCACCCATCCGGTGACCGGCCTTTGCGAAGGTTACTTATCCTCGGCACGCGCAGACCGAGCGCGTTAACCAATGCGCCATCGAGCTCCAAGGGTTCAAATCTAATCTAATCAAATCAAATCTTTATTGCTAACAAAGTTTATGAAAGGTGATTTTGTTTTTTAATTATATAAACAAAACAAAAACAATTTATAAACAGCTTGCCACTTCTTAACTGATCTTTAGTATTTGTAAAAATATTATGATCGGATGTTAATGACGGTAGTTGTTGACATTGAATGGGTGCCTTTGGCTTTCAAAGTAAAACAGTAAATAGTGTTGAATTATTTCGGCGGGCCGGTTAGAACCACGATAGCTCAATTGGGAGAGCACCTGACCCGGTATGTCAGAAAGATACAAGTTCAAATCCTGCTCGTGGAAATTTTTTCAACATTTGTGTTTTTGTAATTTGTAAAGGCATTAAATTTTTTAAAGGAACTTAAAACTTAGTCGCCCTTTTGGGACAAGGCAATATTATAGAGAGATCCCAAGCCGTGTGAAACGGAACACTGTCAGAGGTTTCCTAAAGGGAATAACATCACGCACTAGTACGTGTCCCTTAGAGCATTAAACCAACGTGTCCCATACTAGATTCTCCAAGGGATCCGGATCGGATCGGATGGCGACCACCGTGACGTGACCGAGACAAAGCGCTAGTCCCGTTCGATATCTAGAGGCCGTGAGATCATTTGGTCAGCCAAAGTGTATTTCGGATTTTCCGATGCATAGCGGGTTTGTAATATCTATCAACAAATTTAATAAAAACCTGTGTTGAAAAACTTTTTACCCTAAGAATATACATAGAAATTAATAAGATTAGCTAGATAAATAAAAGCAGAACACCACTGCTTAGAATGAAAGGTGATAAATGATTTTTTTTTTATTTTATTGTGGCACGTCAAAATGGCCTCACCCTGCCTGATGAAAAGCAGCCAGTGAAGCCCAAGAAGTGAAAGCGTTCATTACAGCGCTACCACGCTATGCCGAACGCTCACTCTATGGCGGCCTGCATAAATGCTTTTTCACCATGAGTGAGTAGTATGTAGAATAAATGTGCGAGAGGAATAAAAGCGAGAACTGAAAATAGTAAAAAAAAAAATTGGTCAAAACCCACATATGTGAATTGCGATCAAGCCAATACCTTTAAATTTTAGCGATGGAATGATTTCAATGATGGAATCAATCAATCGCTTTGCCCAGCATAGGACAGTATATACTCTGATTACCCTTTTTTATTGCACTAACAAGGAAGCGCTTGGTTGGCCTCCATCTTACCTGATAGTAACTGGCAATTAAGCCGAAGGTGCTGGACTGGACCTCAACTCCACAACTACTGAGAACCGTGATCTATAATATCTAATATCTATCTTATCTCTACGAGTATTATGCCCGATTTAAATAATACAACTTTTACGTTTATTTCACCCAATACTTTAGATAATTTTATTTATTAATAGAGCCGTAAAAGTTGTTTTATTTAAATGTGTAGTGTTCGCGTAAACTTTAGAAAACAATATCTATTACTGGCGGCTGCTCGCGGTTTCACCCACGTGGTTCCCGTTCCCGTGGGAGTATCTGGATAAAAAGTATCCTATGTGTTATTCCAGGTTATAAACTATTTGTATGCCGAATTTCATCCAAATCCATCCATCCGTTGCAGCGTGAAGAAGCAACAAATATACGAACATACACACAAACTTTCGCATTTACAATATTAGTAGGATGTTTGGTTTAAAAGCAGTGTTCAACATTTTCCATTTTACCAGTAACATAATTCCTTCGCATTCCGAGCTGAGGTAAACTACTTGGTCAGACAAACATAATAATTAACGCAAGGTAACCGTGGCGTGTTGCCAGCAAGATGCTTTATGTTTAATTTCCAGTTTTGCATGCCGGCGGCGGGAGGAGAGATTCACATAGCCTGAACAAGAAAGTTGACGCATCGCGGTATAAATCTTGAAACAAGGTTATGAAGCGTATTGGGTTAAATTGACCATGACCAAATACAAATTGTTTGATGGTCAACTTCTGGGTTACTATCGTGAACTTTTTTTTTTTTTTCTTTTCTCCTCCAACAAAATCGGAGCTAATTTTTGCTAATTCTCTTTCATACCAGTTCTCGCATTTATTCCTCTCGCACTTTCATTCCGCATACTTGACATTCACTCATCTTCTTTTTCTCTTTTACGGGTGGGACTCCCGTTTCCTACTTTTCTACTCTACTAATACTTCTATTTTTATTCTTATTTAATATTGGGAAAATAAGTTTTTCATGGAGCTATTCGGCTCAAGGATTTTTCTTTTGTTTTGGTACATTTTCACTGCTTATTTCTATGACATTCTTTCTTAAAACTATCTTACAATTTTACTATCTATTTACTATTATTATTCTTATACTATTCTTACAATGTTTTATTAGCGTTGGTGGCCTCTTTTAGGTCCTTGTACATACAACTGTTTTATTCTACTTTATTAAATTCTTAAACTTATTCTAATTTCCATATCTTATTTGCTTATCATTACTGGAGGACGTCAAATATATTACAAATGTATTTGCGTTTCTCTTAAACTATATTCTTATAACTAACATTATTTGCTATTATGTTTTATTTCTATTTATTACAATTTTTATAACTATTACACAATATTCTATAAATTTTTGCCTTTCTATATTGTTGCCAGCCAGTATTTTCGCAAAATTTTCGGGCGACTTTGGTGCCCAGATAGTCTTCGATGTTGTACCTCTCCAGAGTGTGTATAGGGCACTACTATCGTGAACGTTAAACAAATACCTCTTGCAATTATATCTGTAAGTTTTATTGCGAGTAAGAGCACTATCGTTAGCCGCAATGATTTTATATAGGAAAGAATAAATTTGCTATTGTTTTTATCTCACTGCAAATAGACATTGTGCCTTACAAATAAAGAAAGAACAAGGTCAGAATAGTTATTCCGTGTTTTGTTCCTGTCATGTTAACGTCATTTCAAATTAGAGTAAAAGAGACAAAACACTGAATAACTATTCGGACCTTATTTTTTGTTTATTTGTAAAGGCATAAATGTTTGTATAAGAATCATTATACCTTACAACTTCACCTTACCCCACCTTTTTGAGGAGATCCTCAATACTAAAGTAGACCAGTTTATACCGATTATTAAATAATGAAAAAAAAACTTTTTTTTCCACTAGCGGGATTTGTGAACTATCTGAGTATCCGATCAGGCTCTACCAATTAAGCCATCGTGGCTGTGTCCGGCTTGTGCAAATTTAAGAAATGCTAAAAACGCTTTTCAGAATTATATTATTTTTAGAATAAAATTTTTGTTTAGTTTGTATTAAAATTATTATTATCATTTATTTTTATAAAGGAAAGTCATAGTCTTTGGTATGCCGGAACGTGTAGGGAGGTTTGGCGGTTGATGTATGCTCAAGTGTGCTATGTTGAGTTATATGCGTCTGCCGTCGAGTCCTATCACGCACGTCTTCGTCGCCGCCTGTCCTGTCGACCACATGTACTAGCAGGCGGCGAACCCACCCTGCGGTGGATCGTCCGCCCCGGGCAATGCTGTGGTCACCAAACAAGCTTCGCACACTCACTAATCTACCTTGCGACCTCATAGCGAAGAGTGGAGGGCTAACCCGCCAGTGATATCCTGCACGGCGGGCCAATACCCTACCCTATTCCCATGATCCTATCCACATAATTTCACTCCATACCCGTATTCCTTATTTTGCCTATATTCAGTGTCGCTATGCGCGGTGAAACGGTCCCGCAAGGGACGAAAACGCGCCACTCCCCTACGGGTGCAGGTGCGTCAAAGGCGGGGACTACCCCGAAACAAAGTGGAGACGGACACTTTCGGGGTACCGAATCTGTCTAGCGGACGAGGTAGAAACCGTGGAGGGAAGGGCGTGGCATCCAGTGCTCCGGCACTGCATCCTCTGCAGTCGGGCTCCATGCCGGGGACAGGTCGAGGGTCTGACAGTACGGAGGGTCATACTAGTGGATGGTGCCTCTGCAGCATTCATCAAGGCGAAGGACTATTGCCTTAACACGGGCGTCGACAGGAGCGTCTTTAAGCTTCTAGAGGAGAAGCTTACAGGCGAGTCTGTCGATGCCCAAGGCGATAGTGAAGGAGTGAGCGTGGCGGGAGTGACTGAGGGTGAGTGCTCCTAAAGCGCAATAGCAGAAGAGAAGAAGAAGCGCAAATGACAGAACTGCATCCAGGACTAGGTGCTCCATTCCGCCAAAGAAAACCACTTCTGCGCTTCATCTGCCACCCGACTAAGGTGGTCCATAAGTCGAGTTGTCTCCATGTAGCCATTATGGGATCGGTAGGCGCAGATATAGACACGGCTATGAGAGCCCAAGTCGACGTGTACCACAAGGAGGGAAAAGGAAGAGTCCTCCTGACAGCGAAGACGGCGACAGCAAACGTCTGTCCGAACAAACAAGCAAACTCCGGCTTTGGTTTTAAAGGATTCTTCAAGCACAAAGCCGGGATAGTGCAGGTAGGTGGTGTCAACCGGAAAAATTATTTGCGTCTCTGTCAAAAACAACATTGCTGGCCGTGCCGTCAAGATGGTGGTGTACGGCATTGATGTTTGCATGGAGTCTACGGATGTTAGCGAACTCGACCTCAAACGGTATGGTTGTGGTGGGTGGGTGGGTGGGTGTTTTATTTAAATAATAAACCCAGAGTGAAAAACATTTATTACAGTTGGTTATTCTAAACATTTTTACAGTATAGGTACTATCATAAGATAATATATAAGATTTGTCATAAGACAACTTAATTAACTAATAACTAATTAACTAATCCGTAACTTCAATTAGTATGGGACAAATCTTGTTGAACGAACGCTTGATGATGCCCTGTGACGTCTTCATCGTGGCCACACGAGTGACTCCGTCGGGGCCGGGGTGGGTCTCGACGATCTTACCTAGTCTTCCCATGAAGTCTCTCGAGAATCCCCGCCAGAAGGATTGGTAAATCTGTTGGAGTTGTTAAAAGTATTTTAGTCTATTGGGGCAGTGCAATTGGTGTTCTTCCAATTAAGAAGTGAGCTGGTGTAAGGATTTGAAAAGGTTCATTATCGGAAAATGGAATGGGGCATAAGGTCTACTATTAAGGATTCCCTCTATCTGAGTTAGTACAGTTGAAAAACCTTCATATGTAAGTAAGGACTGTCCCAAGACTCTTTTTGAGTGAAATTTACAGCTTTTGACAGCCGCTCCCCATAAGCCACCCATGTGGGGTGAATAGACTGGTATAAATTTCCATTGGATACCTTGAGTTGCGCAGGAGGTTGTCAAGTCATCAGAGCTCGTGGCTAGGAAGTTATACAGCTTCTTTAACTCCCTACTAGCGCCACAGAAGGTGGTACCGTTATCGCTCACCATCTGTCGCGGCTTCCCTCGCCTCGCAACGATCCTCCTAAACGCTGCAATGAAGCTTTAAGTTTCTAGACCTGTAAAAAGCTCTAAATGCACTGCCTCATAGAAAAACATATAAAAACAGCAATGTTTGTCTTATAAGTTTTGTAACCACGTCCATTTGTATCCTTTAATAAAAATGGACCCGCGTAATCTATGACCACAGTGTGGAAGGGTGGGTGTACTCTGCTGCTAGGTAGGTCACCCATGATTGGCGTTGATGTCTGTGACTTGGCTCTGAAGTATGGTACACATTCTCGTATGATGTTATTTGCTAATACCTAACTTTTTACAGGCCAGAAGTGTTCTCGTACACTAGCTAGTAGCAGCTGTGGCCCCGCGTGCATGAGGCAGATATGTTCGTTCCTCATTAGTAGCTTTGTTAGTGGGTCCACCCCATTATACTGTGTAGTATAATAGGGTGTCTGTTAAAGCTTGAATCTTTGTAAATCTGTTAGCTACAAAGGAATTGTACTTGTGAGGTTCTGTGTTTATCCAAGCCAGTGATATTCGAATCGGACCAGTATTGAATATTATTTATAGGTACCTTAAGTGCTGTCTGTACGTCCTTCATAAGATTTGCTAATAAAAGAGCCGCGCTCAATTCGAGTCGCGGTATGGTCTGTGTTTTTAAAGGTGCTACTCGGGACTTAGCAACTATTAGTCTTACTAGTGTATATTAGGTGTATACTAGGGTAGTATTAGTCTTATGCGTTAGTTGTACGCACGTATATGGCCGCCCCGTAAGCCTTGGTGGAGCTGTCTGCAAACCCATGCAATTCAAAGATTACATATTTTTTTACTGCGACTACTCGTGGTATTTGTAATTGTTTTATATATTGAAGTTTATTGTATTTAAAAGGTTTGCCATTCCTTTAATAGACAATTTGTGAAATTGGTTGGTCCCATTCTGACCCGTCTACCCACAGGCGCTAGATAAAACACTTATCAATGGTTAAAACTAGACCTATCAACCCTAGGGGGTCAAAAATGCTTGATATTTTTGATAGAATAATTTTCGCACCGTTACATTATTACTCAAAGGTTTTAAGAGCGTTTACGCCGCACACTAGCGCCACTAATGAAAAAAAAACATATCTAGTAATTAGAGATAGAAAATCAAATTATGCTCAACAAACTATTTCAATGAAGTAATTTAGCATTTTTACGTCACCTAATGAACACCTCACATGTTATGGTTTAGTTAAATAAGACGTTACGGCCACTTTTAACTATAACGCCATATTTAACTAAACCATAACATGTCAGGTGTTCATTAGGTGACGTAAAAATGCTAAATTACTTCATTCAGATAGTTTGTTGAGCATAATTTGATTTTCTATCTCTAATTACTAGATATGTTTTTTTTTTATTGGCGGCGCTAGTGTGCGGCGTAAACGCTCTTAATACAATAGAATAAAGTGAAGTGTCGGTTAGATTTGACCATTCTATTCCTATTATTTTGTGTAAGTTGTCTCCACCGTACCCGAGTTGGACATTTTGTGAACTAGTTTGTTATTGTGTTTGAGTATTGTTAGTTTTTGGTGACAGTGCTTGTTGAATGGTTGGTGAGTTGGATTTCCACTTACGTAAATGAAAATTGGCCGAGCGCAGGATTCTGTCTATCTCCAGCGCTACCTGTGTGATGCTGTCCTCCTCCCTCGTGAGGAGCAGGTCATCAGCGTAGAACTGCTCGGTGATGGCGGTGGCGGCTGCTGCTGTCACTGTCAAAGTATTTGGCGTAATGGATGAGTTTGAGTTTTCTGTTTGGATTTTCTGTTGTAAAATGGCTTGAGTTTCTTGTGCTTATTGTAGTAAACAACGTTTCGCTATGTGTGGTGCGGGCTTTAAACCAAATCTAAGTGTAGTCAATTAGTATGTGTGTAGTTCGTGGTGGGGCTCTTCCCTCCACAGAATACATTGTAAGTGTTGTTGTTCAGGATTTATGTTTAAACTAGCAAACATTCTCAATTAGTGCTGTAATTATGTAGTCGAAACCTAAGTAAAATAATGATGTGTCTTGGTTAATTGTACCCTTATGCAAAATATCATTAAGAGAAGCATCAAAAACAACTCTCAGCGGCGTGGTGGACTTTTCTAGGTTTAGAACGGCATGATGTGGCAAATAGTTAAGAGGGACGTCAGATGATGTACATTTCATCATGCGTCCAGTTTGCTCAAATTCTCTCATAAATTCGCCATACATTTGCTTAAACTGAATGTCTCGTGTAATTTTTTTTTAAGGACAAAAAACGTTGTCTAGCTACATGTTTGGATTCTCCTAGAGAAGTTATAGGTAATTTAAATAGAAAGTTGACCACAAAGTTGCCATCAGAGGTGTGCGTGTGTTTCCTAAACACTTCCTCGCATTGTTTATCATCACGTGACAACTGACCACTTTGTTTACTAAATGGATTTTTACTACACTATACTAGTTCCCAAAAATGTTTTAATTGTGTGTGCGGTAAAAGACCCTGATACTATCCATCCTAGTTTTGTTTTTTATAATATAGGAAGTCTATCCCCCAGTCAATGTTGTCCGATGCATAATAAGTTATAGAACAACTCTTTTCCCATTAGTAAGTCCACCTCACTAGCCGAGGCGAAGTTTTTGTCACCAACTCGATGTGCTGTGGAATGTTTAAAGATTATTGTTGCATGGCAAATTACAAATTTGAGGCACAACAAAACATGTCAAATACGTTTGGTATTTTAGGTGAAATGATTCGATTTTGAGATCACAATAATTTTGAATCCAATTACCTCCATATCAACTTTATGTTTAGATAAACCTATTAATGAAATGCTTTATTTGTAATGAGGTTAGATTATGAACCGCAGTCCAATAATACTCGTAAGTTGTGCGGTGTCTGCTGTCGACTCACAAGTCGAACGCGCGGACTATCGCTGTCGATAAAAATATTGCCTTATAAAGGTGAACGCACATCTAGCCGCACCGCACGCACCGTAGTCGCCGCATTCGAATTCTTTATATGAAGTTCTGTGCAACCTCGCACACCTACCCGCGCCGTAGTCGCCGCAGTACCTGAAGCAGCCGAACTCCCCAAGCCGCAGCTGATGACGTCACTAACGCCGGGTCAGCCCGCATCGGACGCTGCGGCCGGCGCGGCGCGGATAGATGTGCGTATGTATGAGTCCAGATATTTTAACTCTTGTTGGTATTTCATTTTCTTTTCTTTCTTTTCTTTAATAAACGACTAAAGACAAATTGTTCGTCAAGAGCCATACTGTAATACACGCCCACTCTTGATCAAATTAAGAAACTGAATGAAAGAAATCCAGTGCGATGCGTGCGGTGCGGCGACGGTAACGATTGCGGTGACTGCGGCGCGGCGATGACTGCGGCGACTGTGGCGCGTGCGGTGCGGTCAGGTGTGCATTCACCTTTACCTAGCGGAGAGGTAACTGTGTTTATGTGTGTAGGGAAGGCGGTCGCAGGTTCGCTCGGTCGCAACTGAATGAATGCGCTCGCTTCCTATTTTTGTTTGGTTATCCGATTGTCGAGAATGTAATGATGTGCTAGTAGTATGTTTTGTCGTATTGTATCTGTCATTGATATGTTGTTATGTACTAGGTATTGTATAATCGATGTGTAAAAGTATGTGGTACTTATCTTTACAGTATCTGCAATGCGATGAACGGCAATTAGACACTGATGATTGAAACCTAATTAGTGTTGAATAATTAAACTAAATTTTAATTGCAACATTTATTTTATAAGGTTAAATTTGCCATGTGGCAACATTCTCTCTCTCTCTGCCCACAAGAATAAACGTGCGTCATCCTGGATCTCCTGCCTTTTTATTAAAGATTTACGCCTCAACTTTACCAGCCCTATAAAAAAGCTACAGAAAGGCAGCTGCCAAACATGGTCCTTCGAGCCGGAAGTATGATACACAGTTTGTATGATCTCACAGCGTGATTGCGTTCCTTTGCATTCAAAGCCAAGAAATTTGAACATTGGTTAGGATAATGCCTACTCCTTACACTGTGGGAACGCGCGGGCAGCGGCCATGCCGATGTTCGTGCCACCTGTAATGTTGGCCTTCGTGAACGTGGTTAATTAAGAGAAGCATCAAAAACAACTCTCAGCGGCGTGGTGGACTTTTCTAGGTTTAGAACGGCATGATGTGGCAAATAGTTAAGAGGGACGTCAGATGATGTACATTTCATCATGCGTCCAGTTTGCTCAAATTCTCTCATAAATTCGCCATACATTTGCTTAAACTGAATGTCTCGTGTAATTTTTTTTTAAGGACAAAAAACGTTGTCTAGCTACATGTTTGGATTCTCCTAGAGAAGTTATAGGTAATTTAAATAGAAAGTTGACCACAAAGTTGCCATCAGAGGTGTGCGTGTGTTTCCTAAACACTTCCTCGCATTGTTTATCATCACGTGACAACTGACCACTTTGTTTACTAAATGGATTTTTACTACACTATACTAGTTCCCAAAAATGTTTTAATTGTGTGTGCGGTAAAAGACCCTGATACTATCCATCCTAGTTTTGTTTTTTATAATATAGGAAGTCTATCCCCCAGTCAATGTTGTCCGATGCATAATAAGTTATAGAACAACTCTTTTCCCATTAGTAAGTCCACCTCACTAGCCGAGGCGAAGTTTTTGTCACCAACTCGATGTGCTGTGGAATGTTTAAAGATTATTGTTGCATGGCAAATTACAAATTTGAGGCACAACAAAACATGTCAAATACGTTTGGTATTTTAGGTGAAATGATTCGATTTTGAGATCACAATAATTTTGAATCCAATTACCTCCATATCAACTTTATGTTTAGATAAACCTATTAATGAAATGCTTTATTTGTAATGAGGTTAGATTATGAACCGCAGTCCAATAATACTCGTAAGTTGTGCGGTGTCTGCTGTCGACTCACAAGTCGAACGCGCGGACTATCGCTGTCGATAAAAATATTGCCTTATAAAGGTGAACGCACATCTAGCCGCACCGCACGCACCGTAGTCGCCGCATTCGAATTCTTTATATGAAGTTCTGTGCAACCTCGCACACCTACCCGCGCCGTAGTCGCCGCAGTACCTGAAGCAGCCGAACTCCCCAAGCCGCAGCTGATGACGTCACTAACGCCGGGTCAGCCCGCATCGGACGCTGCGGCCGGCGCGGCGCGGATAGATGTGCGTATGTATGAGTCCAGATATTTTAACTCTTGTTGGTATTTCATTTTCTTTTCTTTCTTTTCTTTAATAAACGACTAAAGACAAATTGTTCGTCAAGAGCCATACTGTAATACACGCCCACTCTTGATCAAATTAAGAAACTGAATGAAAGAAATCCAGTGCGATGCGTGCGGTGCGGCGACGGTAACGATTGCGGTGACTGCGGCGCGGCGATGACTGCGGCGACTGTGGCGCGTGCGGTGCGGTCAGGTGTGCATTCACCTTTACCTAGCGGAGAGGTAACTGTGTTTATGTGTGTAGGGAAGGCGGTCGCAGGTTCGCTCGGTCGCAACTGAATGAATGCGCTCGCTTCCTATTTTTGTTTGGTTATCCGATTGTCGAGAATGTAATGATGTGCTAGTAGTATGTTTTGTCGTATTGTATCTGTCATTGATATGTTGTTATGTACTAGGTATTGTATAATCGATGTGTAAAAGTATGTGGTACTTATCTTTACAGTATCTGCAATGCGATGAACGGCAATTAGACACTGATGATTGAAACCTAATTAGTGTTGAATAATTAAACTAAATTTTAATTGCAACATTTATTTTATAAGGTTAAATTTGCCATGTGGCAACATTCTCTCTCTCTCTGCCCACAAGAATAAACGTGCGTCATCCTGGATCTCCTGCCTTTTTATTAAAGATTTACGCCTCAACTTTACCAGCCCTATAAAAAAGCTACAGAAAGGCAGCTGCCAAACATGGTCCTTCGAGCCGGAAGTATGATACACAGTTTGTATGATCTCACAGCGTGATTGCGTTCCTTTGCATTCAAAGCCAAGAAATTTGAACATTGGTTAGGATAATGCCTACTCCTTACACTGTGGGAACGCGCGGGCAGCGGCCATGCCGATGTTCGTGCCACCTGTAATGTTGGCCTTCGTGAACGTGGTTAACATAACCTTCCTTGGCGTTGTTGTGCATGGCTGCGCTCTGACCCCCCAGACCTCGTAAAGTCCACAAGGTCAGTTCGCTTAGGAAGTCCTTGAATTCCTGTAACGAAGGCAGTTCATTAGAGTTTTGTTTCTCCTCCCATCCATTGTTCTGATCCCAAGGTAAGTTGTTCAAGCTCTCATATCATGGAAATCAGGTACAACGACGGTACCACAACCACCCAAACCCGACACAATATCGAAAAGTTCATTTTCGATATTGACCTGACCGGGAATCGAGTCCGGCACCTCAGAGCTAGCGCCGCCAAAAGTCCAGCGCGCAAGCCACTCGGCTACGGAGTTCGTCCATAGCCGAGTGATTTGAGATTACCATTTACCTTCGTTATCGGCCTTTTGAAGGCCAGAAACTGAGTATTCCTCAAGTCGTAGTGATCGAACATCCTTAGAGGGTTCCTAGAGCGGATGGTATCACGCAAGCGTACCGTCCCCTTCTAGATACTCCGACAAAGGCATTAGAATCGGAATCGAGCTGTTTTCATTTGTTTACTTATAAAACTACTAGTGGCCCGCGACTTCATCCGCTTAAGAACACCCGTATCCCATGACGGACCTCTATAGCAGCGCCACCTACCGGATCCAATTGTAAATCTAAACCATTCTCGAATCCACTTGAACATACACACAAAATTTCATTCAAATCGGTCCAGCCGTTTAGAAGGAGTTCAATTACATACACACGCACAGAGAAAATGCTCTATCATAAAAGGACACTTTCCATCACAAATAAAAACACAAAATATAAAGGACATGATTGTCCTTGTCAACATGTTTAAAAAAAATACAAAAGAGAAAAGATAATAAAAAATAATACGTAATACCTAAGTTTAAACATTAATCTTAAGCTCCAATAATCTTGTTGAGTTCAATGTCAAGAAAACACAGGTATGCGCGTTCACGGCAAAAAAAGTCGCCATTCCTACCCCTTCCCTCTCTTCATGGCACATCACTCAGCTTGCAGAGCAGTATTAACATGCTCGGTATGGAGATTCACTGCGATCTGAACCAGAGGGACTATATCGAAGCCGTGATAAAAACAGCATCACGTAAACTCGGTGTCATGAACAGGGTGCTGCGATTTTTTCACGCCAGATCAATTGTGCCTTTTGTACAAGACACAGGTGCGGTCTTGCGTGGAGTATTGTTCGCACCTCTGGGACAGTTCCGCAAAGTACCTTCTCGATGCCTTGGACAGATTGCAGCGGCGCGCTATACGCATTATCAGCAATGCAGAGGTCACTAATGCTCTCGAGCCCCTGCAATTGCGTAAAGATGTGGCGTCACTTAGCGTCTTCTACCGCTTATACCACGGCGAGTGCTCTAAAGAACTCTTTGACCTTTCCCCCTTCCTTCATAGGAGTACGCGTGCTGCTCTCCGGAGTCACCGCTGTACTGTCTCGAACATTCCATCGCGCACATAGGAATTTGGTGACTCGTTTCTTTGTCGCACTTCCAAAAGATGGAATAGTCTACCAGCACACGTATGCCTTCCTTCCTATGACATGGGGTCCTTCAAACGAGGCGTGAAGAGGCACCTTGTGGGCCGGCAGGGTGAGGATGACTGATGCTACATCGTTACACGCTGCACCAGTTGTCCTTGCGGCTGGACTCCGTTTCCACTTAACATCAGGTGGAGTGGAGTCATTTGCCGAGCTATGTATAAAAAAAAAATATAATAAGAAGAAAATTAAAAATAAAAATTGTATACATGTACGTCCTGTCTTGTCACAATATACATATTCTACTTATATTATAAATGCAAAAGTTTGTGTGTATGTTCGTATGTGTTGCTTTTTCACGCTGCAACGGATGGATGGATTTGGATGAAATTCGGCATACAGATAGTAGTTCCAGTATAACCTGGAATAACACATAGGAAATTTTTTGTCCAGATATTCCCACGGGAACGGGAACCACGCGGGTGAATCCGCGAGCGGCCGTTAGTATATGTATATGATACATGTGCTGACTACCAGTTGACTATGACCTTAATGTATTAATAAGATTAACTTATATTTTTATTTCTACTCATATTTTTTATTTTTTTACGATAATGATTTTATTTGTAATTGAATTTATAAATGATCCATATTGGTGGAAATAAATGAATTTATTATTACTATTGATATTATACACACTGTGGATCCAAGAGAGTCACCGCCGCGCCACGCCGATACGTTGCCCAACAAATTTTAATGCTACTAACCAGTCGTACAACAGCTTAATTATGTTTTAATTTCAGCTAAACTCGGTGTTCCCGTGTCGGAAATTATGCACTCCGTAATTCGCACTCAGTTGAATGCAGATACGCACGCGGGCGGGGAATTCAATGAAATTTAGTGGCGTCCATTCCACTTTGGTGTAAATTGATTTTACTGAAAATGCATTTTCTAGTAATGACATTAACAAGCAGTTTCAAGATAGATAAATTTTCTTGTTTTTTTGTATAAAGTTTCGTAAATCATTTAATTGACGACCTCCGTAGCCGAGTGGCTAGCACGCCGGGCTTTGAGCGGCGCTAACTCTGAGGTCCCGGATTCGAGTCCCGGTTGGGTCAATGTCGAAAACGATCTTTTTGATATTGTGGGTCTGGGTGGTTGTGATACCATCGTTGTTTCTGATTTCCATAAAAAAAGTGCTTTAGCTACTTACCTTGGGATCAGAACAATGTATGTGATGTTGTCTAATAATTATTTATATTTATTTATTTATTTACTAGCGGCCGCTCGCGGTTTCACCCGCGTGGTTCTCGTTCCCGTTGGGATATCGGGATGAAAAATATCCTATGTTTTAATCCAGGTTATAAACTCTCTGTATGCCGAATTTCATCCAAATCCATGCATCCGTTACAGCGTGAAGAAGCAACAAATATACACACATACATACAAACTTTCGCATTTATAATATTAGTGTGATTTTAGAATAGTAAAGTTTAGCTTATATCCCACAGCTGGGCAAAAGCCTCCATTATTGAAATCAAGTCTTTCATTTGTTTTTTTTTATCACCACGCTTGCCAAATGCGGGTTGGTGACAATCCCGGGTTATAGGTATTTTAAAAAATCCGAAACATACGCCTATACGACTGCAATTGGAACCTAGGATCTTCGGGTATAAGGCTAAGCCACTTGGCCACCATAATCGACTCAATTACTTGTAATCATTACTTTATACCAAACCTTGTAGTCTTTGAAATAAACCCCAAGTTTTAATTCAGAAAAAATTTAGATACTTATTCAAAATGTTTGTACCTGTCTATCAATTGAATGTCGAATAAAAGCTAATATATTCTTCCCTACCTACTTATTCCGCAAAAATATACCAGATTCAGACACATTACCGAATTAATTATATCAAAACTCGTAACAGACACTACAGTCTCTTATTAAATTATTTCCAAGGAAAACCTAAATTGCGAACATTTTAAATTAATTCATGATTAGTTACCGAGAGGCGAAGGTAGACCGGCTAGAGAAATTAAACACGTAATTCGAAGAAACTTGATGTGGGTAGCTTAATTAAGTTTGCCAAGGGCCGTTCCAGGGACATACACCTAAATGTTCGATTCCACATTTAAGGGCCAATACACTTGAGATTATTTCGGCGTGAGACTCTTTTGGGTGCGGCAGAAAAGTGTCCTTGATATGTGACCAATACAATGTGTCCTTAAAATGTGACCAAGATAGTATGTCCTTGAAATGTACACTTTATAGGAAACTCGCTTGTGTTTTACATTATGCCAACATATAAGCAGACGCCCTTCTAAATTTATTTGATCATCTAATTGTGTTTTCATATTGTATTTATTTATTTTATTTGGAAAACCAACCTCTTTTTTGAAATTTAATACAAAAATATTATAAACACTGATAGCCATTAAGAGGTCTTCGCTTATACAAAACAATATATAGATCTAATTTTTAGTGAGAACTATAACAAACCCAATCTAGTACTTAGAACCATATGAAACAGCAACATGTGATGCGCTACAGTCACTATGTTTAACAGCTTGCCTTAAAAAGAAAAAAAGAAAGGATTGCTTACTAGTCGCCTCGCTGAGGGTATGCCAGAATGAAATATATCAAAATCGTAATCTACACTTAATTGGTTTATGCTTCTACTCACACTATAAAACAACACACTATATATTAACAAGTAAGCTCGAGCATATAGAACTATTCGTTCAAATCGATTTTAGGATTTGGCTATCTAGAACACAAAATGATAAAACAATTAATCCATCTAAAGCTTTGATCTCTTGAGCAGTGGGGCTAACACGAACAACTATTATTAGTATCGTAGAATATTGTATGGAAATAGATACAGTGCCACAAAGTCCGTCCGTAAATGGGACTAATAATCGCCAGTCGTCACTTCAAAGATTTTCAACGAAAGCGTGGGCTTACTAAAGTAGTACGCGCATGTATTGGTGTACCATTCAAGTATGTAACTTTTGGTGTATTATTGATTTATAACGCTATTATAATATTTTCTACTTACTAATAATGTGTTTACATGTATTTATATTAAATTAATTTTATTTATATATTGGTTACAAATTGTAAAATGCATATTTTTCTTATTTTAATATTTATTTATGGTTTTCTATATCCGATTACATCATGGATGATTCACAAGTGGAAAGGTGGTTGCATGAGCTAGATACTGAAGATAATGAAGTTCAGCCAGTACCAGATTTGCGGGCCCTAGTCTGCGAGTCAGAACGCCGTGAATATGAAGAGGAAAGATTCAAGAGTCTCAATCCGATTTGACTTCAAAGATAGGACGAGTTGGTCGATATGCTTGCTCGAGAGCCCGAAATCGGTCGACAAAAAAGTGGTAAAAGACATGCATTAAATGGATTTGTCCCGATCACCAAGCAGCAGTGTGTTTTGAATACTACGAAAATAGTAATAAAACTTAGTTTTAAGTTAAAAAAATTACGTTTATATCAGAAGTGTCACTTTTGGTTACTATTTTTTATATATTTACTAGATTGTTGATTCTTAATAATTTATCTAAAAAGTAAGGTTGTAAAACTAAGTAATATAAATACATTTTCCACCCCATTTGTTGTTTTGATCAAATAATTAAGAATGTACAAGTTATTGACATTTTAAAATAGCCTACTATAGTAGGCCACGCGTGTACTCAAGTAAAATAAACGGGCGCGTGTACTGTACTGTTTAGGTAAGCCAGTGTATATTACACTATCAGAAGGTACTGCATGACTTCTTGGCGGGAAAGTGAAGAGTCATGTCTGCGGTTTTGTTTTATTTTCTAAAATTTGTGTTGTGTCGAATATTAATGTGAAATAATGGTGGATTATTAACCGTTAAGTGTTCGTGAGTGTGCATGAGTGTTGGCAAATGAAACAAAACAGTGCAACGGCACTTTTCAAATTCTCTCAAGAAGTCCGCTGCGTGAGGACTTAGTAAAGCCCCACATCTTTACTGAGCTACGCGAGGGGTTGGGTTGGGGGTAGGTATATCATTTCTCACTTTTCATTTCTAGTATCATCATTCATCATCATCATAAAAGAAATATTGTCTATTTATGTATTACTTGTAAGAAAAATTACTTTGACACTGGCTAAATGTGCTAATCGCACAAAGCCATCAACCAAAAAGAAAAAAAAAGAAAAGGTACTGCATTCTTGTTGTTCTAGAATTTTAGGGCACTTTTTTGTGGAGAGAGTTTGCTGATTGCCTCGCATTTTCAGTGTTACCGGACTGTTTTGAAACACCCTCAGAGGTTTTCTAGAGAAAGAGAGAGAGGGAATGGCATCACGCACTAGTGCTTGTGCCCCTTTCCCTACTAGATTCTCTGAGGAGTTCGAATCAGATAATTGATAATATATATTTTTTTTTTTTTCAATTAATCATTCACCAAATGGAAACACCAACTTATAGCCTATAGCTAATGCTATGTAGATTTGTATACAAACTGTAGCATCCGCTGCCGAACTGGGATGTTAGTCCCGTATTTCAGCACACAGCGCCTGTATCCTCGGAGAAAGTATTACACATTACTTATAAGCCACAATATTACAATTATTAGTTTACCTACAAGTATGTAACAAATAAATTATGTGTGAGTCCTCTCGGTGAGTTAGTTAGTTAGTTAGTTAGTTTGACTGGGCTGTGTCCGCACTTAGCCATTCGATTTGGCCTGAGTAAGATAGGAATGAGGGGATGTATGTGAGAGGGTGGGTGAGAGTGAGAAGATAATATTACATAATTTATGATGGATTTTACTAAGTTTTATACTAATACGTAATGTAGAAATTTTAATAAAGTTAGTTTAAATAGCAAATTCATCACAACTTGATACCAATGAAGTTCTCTGTCTCATCATAGGACTTTGTCATAAGTAAAATAAAAATAAAAATAAAAAAACGTTTATTTTCTCTTTACAATAATAAGTTACAAAAGGCTTAAAATATACTATTAAGATACATAGCACCCTATCATTTGTGAGAGACTGGTGCCTGAAATAGGTTTCATAAGAAACCTGTTTATTAACAGGTTTCTTATGAAACCTATTTCTTCTTTCTTCTTCTTCCTATTCCTTATTAGGAAAACTGATACAGATTTATTTACTGCGATTTTATTCTTAGGGTATATTTTCATGTTTTTATTTATTTTATTGTAAACGACGGGGAAGAATCTATGAGCCCAAGTGGTCTTTGCCCTAAAGGACCTCTTACACACAGCTAACCATCTACGCTTCTTCGCCAAATCTGGGGAGTACTCTAGCACAGAGGGTTGCTTGTGAATAATGCTGAGTAAGAACAATTGACGCACTGTCAAAACCTCACAGTACTTGTAAAGATGCTTTGTTAGATATAAGAAGCGTTTGAAGGTACATATTTTGAGAATCGTTCTTTGCGATACCTTGAGTAGTTTTAGGAGCACCACCCCAGGATGTTATGCAATATGTAAGCAGCGACTGGCACAAGGAATAGCAAATCCTTTTTAATGTAACGGGAGGGACAACGTGTCTCAAATTCTTAAAGACATACATTAGTCTGCGTATTCTCTTGGCCAACGTATCAATATTTTGTTTAAAACTAAAATGATCATCAATTTATGATGCCAGTATCTTATCGAGCTCACACGGTCAATTGGAAAACATTGACATTGCGTGTCATTACGTAAGTTGGAACAGTTATGAGCAATCAGGTTAAGTTGATGAGGATATTTGCGCAAAGAAAAGCTACATGTTTGGTTTTTTGCAGTATTTAATGTTAATACGTTGTTCTGGAGCCATTTCTTAACCAAATTAAAACCATTTTGAGCAGATCTATATGTTTCTTCCCAAGTTTTACCTACAAAAATAAGGGCTGTATCGTCTGCATAAGAGATAGTTCTTCCTTGAAACGGGTTTAGAGATAACAAGTCGTTAATATAAATGAGGAAAGGGGTTGGTCCTAAAATACTGCCTTGCGGCACACCGTATGTAATGAGAAGATCAAGACTAGTGTAAGAACCAAACCTTGCACATTGAAGCCTATCTGTTAGGTAGTCAGTAAAAAGATCTAGCTGGTTTGCCCCTAATACCGATTTTTTCCAGCTTCTTTAGAACCGACACCTTGTCGAAGGCCTTTGCCAAGTCCAAAAATATCGATATACATTTGTTACCTCTATCCAATTGGGATTGGGAGAGGAACAACCCGAGGAGACCGAGTCGTGGATGTGGAGAGAAGCGCCCAGGTACATGTCTGTACCTGATATAGAGCGCATGTGAAACGGGCCATCGTACCCTTGTTTTACGAGTACGATGTCGTGGGCCTAAGTGAATGTGCAAGTTTTGTATATCATGTAAATGTGTAGTGGCATTTAGAGGATCGAGCGGATTTCAAAGCACGTTTACCTAAAGTTTCCAGCACTAAATACTTGGTACAAATCGAACTTTGATACGGGTTCGCAAAGCTCCTGTTTGTCTGCCTAAGTTTAATTAGTAATTAATTGAACTAATTCTTAAGTGTTAAAGCGAACCCACCAGTCATAGACCCAGAGGTCCCGAGTACGATTCTTAAATCGGTATATTTCTAATTTTACTATCTTATCAATGTATGCTACATTGTTATGTTCCGGCCGAAAAATAGAAGATACAGTTATTAGTAATTAAGGATTCCGAATGAAATGCACTTTCATATACCTACCTTTGGCTTATTAATATCATCGGGTGTATCAAAGCCGTAACACATCTGTATAACAAAAAAAATTACGTTTCATAGAGTTAGCAAAAATTGCTCGAGTCCTATACACTCTTGTACACTGTTTTGTTGCCTGAAATAAATAAATCTATTCTATTCTATTCTTCACAAAACAATAATAGCCTTTATGGTAGGACCAAGCCCTGAATGCTAGAAGACCAAGATTTAGATCCTACTTGTGCAAAACGTTTCTGACACTTTACTTGTTATAATAGATAAGTTAAAAAATGCTATAACACAACTGTTACACCTTTTAGAAGAGAAGCCTCCGTTCGTCATCAAACAAACCATAAATCTTATTTTTACTTTAGATATTAATTACGTTTAAGTTGCTACAATGTAAGTTTATTTTGACTCCAAACTCTTTCGCGACTACGCAAGTGCTACAAACCATTACAGCGTCTTGTAATTGGTATAGAAGCCAATAGTGGCTCTATTCCATTTGTTATTCGTCGAACAAGCCCTTATTGAAATGTCTAAGGCGTGCCGCCACCTCTACAAGGTTCTGAGCAAGCAATAAAGACTTTATACACCGTTCACATTCGTACGAGTTTCTTGTCAGTACTACCCAAATATTCATTCATCCAAAATGGAGTGTCAAGCTCCAACAGTTAACGTCTTCTTCAAAGGCTGTCATTTGTTTCGTTTAATTTCAGAACGGAATTTGTCGAGGAAGGCTTTGCAAGCGTGGACTACACGACTTGCGATTGATAGGCCTGGTCGGTGTGCTTCGATTTATCGAAGTCTAGTTATATAATTATATGAAATTAATTATTGAGGAGCTCGGTGGCGCAGTGGTTAACGCGCTCGGTCGGCGATTGCTGAGGTTAAGCAACTTTCGCAAAGGCCGTTCATCGGATGGGTGACCAAAATTTATGATCTCGAACTCCTCCGTGCTTCGGAAGGCACGTTAAGTCGTTGGTCCCGGCTGCATTAGCAGTCGTTAACAACCACCAATCCGCACTGGGCCCGCGTGGTGGTTTATGGCCCGTTCTCCCTGTCCATCCATAGGGAAGGCTCGTGCCCATAAAATGAGCTGATGATGATGATGATGATGAAATTAAAAATAAAAAAACCGTTGCCGTTGATAGATATTAGATCGAATTATTTATACGAAAGAACTACTATTTAAGCTGAAAATGATACGATAACTCTAATACCGCTTACAGTAAATATTTAATAAAATACAAACAAAATAATAAAAGCTTAAAATATAAAACAATACATAGGTAATGTTTGTTTCGCATTTTTGCTCATAGTTTATGTTATATTCATCAGAATATGTGGGTCGGACATACGAGTTTTACGATGCAAGTTTACGATACTGACTCAGGGAAATAAATAGTTATCTCTGTCTATGATACGATGTCAGATGTCACTAAATATAATGCATATAAAATTCAATTACTTTTGTTAAAAAAAAATATTAATATATTGTTTTGTACTGATATGTATAATGGTTTAAAGTAGGAAATAGCGAAAAAGCATTCGTGTGAAAGGCTGCCGTTCCGCAGTACGACCACAGGGAAAATTGAAAATTATTTGAAATTTGAAATTTTTGTTGTAAAATTTGTTTTGAGCTTCTTAAATGTGTAATTAGTCGGTGCACCTAATAACCTAATAAACATTAAGCTAGTTCTTAATATTATGTTATTAGTCAATAAATAAATTTAGTCATAATTATAAAATGAACTTTTTAATTAATTTTATAAAAATCCACATCAATTTATAAACATTCTAAATGTTTTCGCTTTATTGTTTTTAAGGTTATTTTTTTTTATATTGACTTGTCATAGTGACCACACATCCTGCCTGATGGTAAACAGCCGATGCAATCCATAATGAGAGCGCTCCTCACCGTGGAACAAGCACGGTAACAAGCGCACCCATTTATGACGGCCTGCATAAATGCTGTTTCACGCCCTGCTTAAAAGACACGGGACTGTAGGAGCTGGGAAATTCATGCGCCGGCAAAGAATTCCAAATGCCGAATGGTCTTACAGAGGAACGACTTGCCAAATTTTTTGGTACGAGTACTGATTGTCTGTACAATATGATGGTGGTCCCTAAGGCCAGCACGTGTAGTCCGGGAGAGGAAAGGAGAGGGCGGATATTAATATAATGAGAGTATTTATAGAGTGATCCAGATCTCTAATTGGAAATATATATATTTTTTCCTTGCTTCGGAAGGCACGTAAAGCCGTTGGTCCCGGCTGCATTAGCAGTTGTTAACAACCACCAATTAGTACTGGGCCTGCGTGGTCGTTTTTGGCTCGTTCTGACTGTGTTTTTCCATCCGCAGAGAAGGCTCGTGCCCCAGCAGTGGGGACTTTGTTTTATTTACAGCTTTTAGGTGACGCGCCATCCTATCGTAGACATATATGCTTATTCATAACCCGAAACACATAGCATACTGCAACGTTTATAGTCAACCAAGTCTTGTAGCATATTTATATTAAACACAGGTTTTTGCGAAAGCAATAAAGTTTAAATTAGAGGAATTAAACTACTACTCGCGTTTAATTTTCACATTTGATTAACAAAAGTAAAATTTGCAAGACAAGGCATTTTAGATATTTTTTTAAGGAAGGTTTACAGTTATTTATACTAAAAAGAAACATAGTGAAGTACACATAGTAAAAGTACTCTTTACTCAGAAATCTCTTGCATTATACATTTCATATTTTATTTTATTCATCACCACGAAGAGCACAGTGGCTTAGTGGCAATCGCGCCCGCTCTGCATCTTTTGTAAAAGGTGGTCCTGAGATGGGTGACCCAAAATATATTATCTTGACCTCCTATACGCTTTGAAAGGCACGTTAAGGCGTTGACAGTCGTTATCAACCACCAATCCGCACAGGGACATGGATGGACATAGGAAAGGATCATGCTCCAGCAGGAGGGATATAATGATTTGGTGATAATGATCACCATAAATGAAATTGGGAGATCTTGCCATAACCTACTCTGTCCCTTCAATTTCCAACGTCGATAAAACAAGGTCGTATATAAAAGCTATTACTCACGGCATATAAAGAAGCTGTCACATTAAGGCTCTATTCCCAATCTGGGCGATGAGACGAGAGAAAATTTCAATAATAATTGACTCCGGCCGACAATAAATCCTTCCTGATACTCCAAATATTGGCGGCAAAGCAAGAGCGACACTTCGCTTAATTAATGCGCGTTTCGTGTGCCCTTTGATTCATTCAGAAAGCGTTTTGGGGAGCACCTAATATTAACTAGTGGTCGCCCAGTGGTCGAAATTCGACTGTAATATTTTATTAAGGCTGCACGGATTGTATCCTAAGAAATGAAAAATTAAAAAAGCTAGAATGTGAGTTTGGATTGGCATTGACAGTTTTCAGCCACTCCTCTTCCATTTTTGAAATTTTATGAATCTATTCTCAAAAGAGTAAATGCGTGTGTTTCAAATACATGGTAGTGTGTGTAATGTTTGTTTTATTGATGTAATGTATTGTTATGCATAATTTAAAAAATATTTATATGTGTTACACTACATTTTCTAAACATTGTATATTTTGTGAATTATGGTCCAACCGAAGTTCGTGTGTGTTCGTTCTGTGTGGTAGAGGAATAAAATGTCATTGAGTTACATAAAAAATAACGTCAAAGACTCACATTAAAAAAAAAACGTATTCAACCTTATTGAAGCATCCCCTCGTTAAAAGCCACATAGTAAAATGGCTGTGGGAATTAAACGCATGCGTCGACTTTACGGGCCCGCTGAGACCGGAAAGTCATTTCGCTTATCCTGTTCCAGGGCACTTCATTTGGCCCACTTCCGGTAGTCTAGGTGTTTTTTTTCCGCACTGAATTTTGATAGTGAATTATAGACACTGTTGGTAAACAACTGTAACGGTTTGATGGCGAATATGTTTGGAGTGGAGTGGTTGAATGTTGTATTAGTAATTGGCTGCACGCTTTGGTTTTAACTGTAAGAGTAGCAAGGCATATGAATTTACATAAAAAAATAGAATAGAAAATAGGTAATAAGTATAATAGGTTTTCTTAAGAGAGGTTCTGAGGTAGATAACTTTAACAATGTTTGGTCCGATACTGTTGAACTTCAAGTTAAAAGAAAACCTTAATATTCTATGTTATGTTTATTAGAATACTACACATTGAAATTAAATACTTACTACGTGATCTCTTCCCTTTTTAAAATTTTAGAAATTATATTACTTTACACACCTATTATATAGCAGGTGGTTTTGGAGGCTGCTGGAGTGGTGGCTAAGATTGGGAAAAGGAAGCGTCGTACGCCAACCTGCCAGATGGGCAGATAGTCTTGTTAGGACGGCGTGGTGGAAATGGATGAGAGTAGCTTAAGATCGGGTCAAGTGGAGAGATCATAAGGAGAAAACGCTGTACATCTGCGTCTTCCCAGACGCAGAGATGGTTATGTGAGACTCTCCTCTTGAACCCCCATTCTCAGTCATTAAGGGCTCGTCTATCGTATATACCCATCGTATACCCACAAACACTCCACTAGTTATCTCTGCTAGTTTTTTTTATGGTAAAAGGAGGCAAACGAGCAAGCGGGTCACCTAATGGAAAGCAATCACCGCTGCCCATGGACACCCGCAAAACCAAAGTTATCGCAGATGCGTTGCCAACCCTGAGGAGGGAGTTGGATCTTGAGGAGGGAGTAGGAATTGGGAAGGGGGAGGGGTGAGAGATGGGCCTCCGGTACTTTGACTCACCGGACGAAACACAACAGCAACGAGTGCCGTTGTTTCACGCCGATATTCTGTGAGAGGGTGGTATTACACCGGGCGAGCCGGCCCATTTCGTGCTGCAACGCAGCGTGGCTCTACCACTCTGACAGTGTTACTCATTTAGCATCACCCAGGGGTCGCGTGTAGGGTCTCAAGGGTAAACCTACGGACGCGAGTAACTTTAACCCCCAAACTTTTTGTGTCTCTGCTTACCACCTAACAATGGGTAAATTAAAATTAAGGAATAGGAGACAAGAGAAGAGAGATTCGCAAAAAGTATTATTTTCATTTCAATTACTTAAGCATTTTAAGTTAATATAAAATATGAAATGTTAAATATTTTAGGTCGTTCATTAAGTCAAATAAAGATACTAAATTTACTCAGACAACTCGACCTTTAATTTTTTCATTTTATTTTTAAAAGGTAGAAATGCGTTATTTCTTTTATATCTTTCATCTCACCTGATGTTAAATGTTGGTGTGGCCAATGGAGTAAGCGCACTTCACCCGGTATCCTCAACTACTGAAGCACTGGCTATCTTATCTCTAGCTGTCAGAACACAACATTCCTCCAAACATTGATGTTATGGTGACATTTTTAGATAGGATGGTGGTAGCTAGCCAGGCGAACAAACGAGCCCTAGCACCAACCAAACTGAACACAAAAACATGTACCCCCATGAATCTAAGCCGGACCCTCGGGGTCTGAGAACGGTGACTTCACCACTAGACCACAGAGGCGTTCAATTGCGGTTTCCGTTAACCCTATTCTTGGTATAGTGGATTATTTGAGACACTAACTTACAAAAAATTTCGGGTAGTGAAAAAAGAACACATTTTATACAAAAATATACCTACATAATTCCACAAAAAAAGAACTCTGCCAAGTATAGGGTTAATCCGCAATTCGTTCGCAAACAGCCCAAATTCACTATGTGAAAAATTCCAGCGATGTTACCTTTGCTGTACGAGTATGTCAATAAAAAGCCGGTCAATTAGCGTCCATCCAGTCAGCGCGATAGAACCGCATAAGTTAAATAGGTACCTTAAAAGTCCCATTAGAACCAACAACGTTACTGCTGCTGTTTTTGCAAACACAAAGATACGAGTATCATACGCGGTACGTCTTTTAAAATGCTTGCTATATTGTAGCAATGCAGCAGAGATCTCTTACGGACAAATATCGTTTCAATTCGTAAGCGCCGTATGTTCGCGACGCTAAAAGCATCGCTGTAGAAAATGTTGAGTGCCCCTGCTATTGTAGGAATGCATGCGTCTTAACATATATTGCGCAACTATTTTGTATGTGTTCGACACGATATTGGTAATTTTGTACTTTATTATTTTATTTTCAGTATATTTGGGAACCAATCAATTATACAAAATCATACAATATACGAGTAGGTAACACATAAATCAGTAAAGTTTCCACAATTACATTGAACAGACATATCTAACAACAATAACGTTATCTCTCTCTATCACACACACATTTTAAAATGTATTTTTGATTATAACTAACTGATAGATGGCGTGATGGCGGGCGCAGTGGAGTAAGGGTTTTGGATTATAATATTATGAGAACGAAGCTTACGATCTTGCAAGTTATGCATAAGCGAACTAATTAAAATTTCTCGAGCTCATTAAAATATCGGCGCCAGCCAGCATGTTGAGCCGTTGATCCCAATGATAGCCGTCTAAAAGATAATTAGTCGTTAAAACCCTTCTAATCCACATTGGGTCATCATGGTAGGATTTTATCCCTTTCATGTGAAAAGTACTGAGCTTAGCAATGGGATGTTTATAAGTTATCGATGATGCGATGCTTAAGAATATCAAAGTATTCCTAAAGCTGTGACACCAACCAGAAAACAGCTAGCCATCTGCCTATAAATATTTGTGGGTATTAACTTTAATGTCGTGCCCCTGTGTGGTGCCGGGGATAAAGAATTGCACCACCCCATCTCTTCCCATGGGTGTCGTAAAAGGCGATTAAGGGACCATTCCAGATGATGGGCAGCAGCATCTCTCTGAGGTTACCCTCAACCTACTGCGATCGCCAACCCGCCTGCCAAGCGCAGCGTGGCGATTACGGCAAATACCCCTCATATCCTTGGGGGAGGCCTTTGAGAGGAGATGATGATGATGATCAACTTTGATCAGATCACTATTGACGACATGCCCGTGCAACCAAAAACAAAGGAAACAAACAAACAAAGAAAAAGGTATAATACCTACTTAATATCTACAAAAAGAAAATTCACCCAAAGTGTTTTACCCACTTATAATGTACGAAAACAAACAGTTCAATCAAAGATATTTTTGTGAATAAAATATTTTCAACGTGAACCCGAAGTGCTCAGCTGTCTTCAAAAGCGACTCCGAAGTCCGTCCATTTTTATTAGTTTCTTGAAATACCGAAGCTACTTTATAAATGTCCAAGTTCCAAGTTTCAAACGTATTGCTCAGTCATGCATTCATTCCAAGTTTAGAGGGATGTTCACTGATAAAGTTTTCCAAAACAATACGGTGACAGAATTTACAGAACGTACATTTCGGTAGGTACGCTTAATTTCCAGCATAGAATTATTAGTCCATGGTTTCTAGTAACGAATTGAGTTATATCTACGAGTATTTCCGTACTGTGAAATACCTATGGAAGCAAAGCATAGCATCAAACTAAATGGGGCAACTACATCAATGAACCAATTGAATCACGTGTTATAATTTAATAAACTAAACTATCATAAGATGGCTAATTCGAGGGTGATTTGATATAATGCACAGTAGCTAGACGCACTGCATAAAAACTGACATGATTCAGTGGTAGATAGAGCCATTGATCATACAGTTATCATCATCATCAGCTCATTTTATGTCCCCACTGCTGGGGCAAGAGCTTTCCCTATGGATGGATAGGGGGAACGGGCTATAAACCACCACGCAGGCCCAGTGCGATGCGGTGGTTGTTAACGACTGTTAATGCAGCCAAGAGCAACGGTTTGACGTGCCGTCTGAAGCACGGAGAAGCTCGAAATCATACATTACAAACCATCCATCCAACGACCGGTTTTTGCGAAAGTTGCTTAACCTCAGCACTTGCAGACTTATTAAGAAGCAACCAGTTGATAATTATACAATTGAAACGCAACTAGAGAGTTGCCTTTGATAAATTGTGTCTATTACATAATTTTTATCGCAAATGCACTAAGCAAGCGATCATTAAGGCGACGCATTGGAAATTTACGTGGCGCGGATCTTGATTTTTCCCAACAATTACAAATTATATGAAAGTGATATTTAATAACATGATTTTTCATTTAATTGACTTCATTTCGCTAGTTGCAGAAACACGATTTGTCAACTTTTATAACAGAGAAAAAAATATCAAAGTAACCTCTTTTAAAACATAGTTTTGCATTTTACAGGCTAACCAGACCGATTTAAGCATCTAAATTTTCTTAGTAGATTAGTCTTAACACACACTTCAATGTCGTAGTTAATTTTTATTAAATAATTTGTAGTTTTAATTTGAAGGAAAAAAAACAGTTTTTCTTATGGTACGGGGCGCAAACGCTCCGTATGAGATTTATTGTTTAGCGGTGCGTCGCCTTAAGCGATTTGAGTCCGTAGTACCAATTTATCAAACGCAACTCTCTAGTTGCGTTTCAATTGTACAATTAGCATGTGGTTGCCTTCGGTAATAAGCCTGCGGGCGTGTTAACCACTGCGCCATCGAGCTCCTCAAAACTAACAGTAAGCTTATTAAACTTTTTAATTTTTTTAAAGCTTTTTATATTGTATATATGTCAGTCTGTAAGGTATTTATTATATGGGTCCCTTTGTGTTTTTACCATCTTGTATAGTCGACAATGAAATTGCTTTACCACCTTAGAAGTGAATTTTGTTTGCATAAAATAAAACAACAAGTTCTATTTTTGTTTAAAAGACCAAGTGACAGATACGTTGTCATTATTGACAATGAGCCTTATCGAAATTTTATTGTAATGGAAGTTTTTGTCAAAAGTGATAAAACAGTTTCATGGTCGACTATACATTGTGTATTGCCTGAAATAATGATTTATTATATTATTATTATATTAAATATGGTTAAACCACGTAAAGTAAAGCATAGACTATGTTCTATCTTGCTGCAGGGCAAAGGCTTCCATCACTGGAATTAAGTCATCGCTACAACTACGGGTGGCTTAGGTAGTATTCACAAAAGCAGAATGTGAATAGAAAATTCGAAAGATTGCCTGACACAAGAATTGAAGAGAACCTCCATATTGAGCCAAACGCTTCTCCACTTACCCGAAATCCACAACCACTAATAAACTTGCCCAGGTTCTATGAATTTAAATAGAAACAGTCATGAGTACCAGCAGTTGATTAAAACACAAATTTATTAGCAATTTCGAAGCTACGAATACTTGTTATAACAACTATGACATTAGATCTCACAAAAAGAGCTTTCATTTCAACTAGGTAGTATTTACAGCCTTTTGAGGCCTCCGTCCAGCTTAATCCTGGCTCCATGTCGTGTCTTCCAACAAAAAAGCCGGCCCTTCATCAATTTGCATGTGAATGGCCCCAGTCCTCGACAAAAGCGCCGTGGGCACATTTTATAGGACCCAAACAGTTGTGATTAACATAAAATGTTTGCGAAAACCTCAACACCAGGCCTCGCTGAGAGTTTTAGACTTTCATCCATTGTCACGTTTCGTGTGGTTAGTGTTAACAGTAATTGCTAATAAATTTTGCTTTGGTTGAACAGATAGATTAAAACAACGATCAATTTAAACTTTGCTGGCGTTAAAAGGCATGATTTATAGCCAATTTGATGAACAACGATAGTCTTGGTGAAATTCATAATAGTGATAATATTGATTTCCATAAAAAGGACAATAAAGTTTTATTAGAGACGATCTATCGACATTTTTGTGTTGTGGCCATTTTATTTACAATTACAAACGAAACATTCCGATTGTGTTTTGTTTTACGACTTTTCTCGCCCGTTGCGCTCCTCGAAATACATTATACATTATCACTTTACAATGTCATCAACCGAAGTCTTAAGAAATAAAGTTACAGCGAAATTAAAAATAGACAAACAAAATGCTTCGATTTTATGTTTAAGAACGAAGAACATTTTAGACTCAGAGGTGCCAATTAAGCTTGCTAGAATTCCACGCTGAATGGCCAGAGCTTTGCGCCAGACAAGATAATGTTATAGGTATAACGATACAGTTCGCGGTAGGTAGCTGAGAACTTAATTTTTCATTCAGTTTAAAAGAAGCTCCCGGTCTCATTAAAAAATGGTAATTGGTAGAGTGTTTTATATATTATTTTGAATAGTAGATGATCCCTCGAAAAAATATTGTTCATTTCAGTGTCTGTAAGAGAACTTAAAGCTGCAGTCCTTACTTTTGTCAAGAGTTTTTAACAACAGTCCACCTACCCCCCGCCCGATCCTTTAAATGCCACCACACATTTAAAGAATACACTAAACATGCACACTAGTTTAGGCCCAAGACACCGTACTCATAGAACAAGGGTATGACGAGCCGGTTCACACGCACTCCCCACCACCACGGCCCGGTCAACCCGAGCCGAGGTCCGAGCCTTTAGAGGCGCCCTCGGGTTGTTCCGTTCCCCGATCCGATTCGAACCCTTCGGAGAATCTAGTTGGGCACGGGGACACGCACTAGTGCGTGATGTCGTCCCCTTTATAAAACCTCCGAAGGTGATTAGTTTGACACGGCTTGAGGAACCCTTTAAGTTTCTCGCCGCCCCCAAAAAAGGCCGATGAAGCTGAAAATTCCGCTTGAGGAAATCAGCAAACAAAAAAAAACGATGTGTCACAATGTAGTTTTAGCTTTAATTAAAGTGCAAAACAATTTTATTTAACATTCTATAATGTTACATAAAAATGTATTTGATTTGAGTTACTTGTAATGGTAAAATCAAATACATTGAAAATCATAATATCAAACTTTTCTTCATACGCATTCGCCCAAGGTCTCCCAGAGACTATTTGCACATTAACATAATATCCAATTAGACAATTTAATATCATAATTAAGTGTAATAAAATTGTAGGTAGGTCGAAAATGACTTTCAAGTTGCCCCTTTTTACACAGAACTCTGAGTCCTCGGGGCCCATTGACCCTTAACGTCTCTTTGAAGCGGGACTTAATTAAATTTCTGCTGCTTATATTACAAAGAGAATTTGCATTAGCAATGGACGTGCTCGACAAACGTAAATTGATAAACAAGGAAAAAGTGTGTGGTCCGCGATAATGGGGTGTAATGGGGCTGAGTGGTCGGCCTCGATAAACAGAAGCCACATTTAATGATAGCAGTACTTTTAGACATGTTTTTTTAGGTACGTCGAACTTACCGTTAATATTTTAAAAAAAATGTACCTTCCTATATATGTCTCAAATCTGGGCTTTGGATTTCGCACATATACAAACAGCACTGGGTTTCGCCCAGTTTGTGTGTTGTGGGCAATAGCAATTCGCCAATGTAGATAACATTTGATGACTATTATTTTAGTTTTATTTTTTAGTTTGATTTCATTGTTTTAATTTAATTTTTTGTTTTTTTTTGTTTGTACTGGTACCCAATAAACGTTTATCCTATTCTATTCTATTCTTTTATTTACTCGTGTGATTGCTCATACATCTTTACAAAGCATTCCATTACTAACAAACGCTTTGTATTAGAGAGTTAAGTAATCTTATAAATCAAGGATTCCCCGTATGTTGGGTATTATGAACGTTAATCGTAGCAAGTGTGTTATTAATTATTATTTAGCATTTAGGTTTGGAATCAAAGAGATTACCTACCTATGTATAGCGTTCACATTAATAGAACATTGTTAAGCTTGATAAGTAGATGGTTATTACTTTTTGCATCACCTAGGGACCTCTTTGTATCATTTGGTTGTTCTTACCAAAAGACGGAGCGTTGCCTAAAAAAAGCTGAATCGCGCTATGAGAATGTTTTTATACATTCTATATTGACGACCTCCTTGGACGAGTGGCTTGAACACCGGTTTTCATGGTGTCGCCATCTCTGAGGTCTCGGGTTCGATCCCCGGTCGGATCAATTTAGAAATACCTGTATTTCTAAATTGTTTCGGGTCTGGGTGTTTCCTATGTATAATAAGTATGTATTTAAGTATAATAAGTATGTTTATCCGTTGTCTAGTTAACCATTTCTCGAGTTTCTTAAGGAAGCTTGTCTTGAGGCTAGATAATTGGTGTGAGTGTGGAAAACGTTTTATTTATTTATTTATATAAATAAGCAGCTCAAAGAGTGCGGCAACTTCATATAAGAGCTCTGAAACCCAAGCACACAAGCTCGTAGTCCACCTACATTAGCACACAGAAATAAAGCACGGGAAAGGAGTACGCGATGGCGCGGGCTGTCCCCCCAAACGCGGATCGGGCAGCGTATGTTGCTGTAGTAACGGAGAATAACAAGTATGTCACTGAGCGCTGCCGATCAGTATACACGTATTTTTCTTGGTTTGGGTGTCGCGATTTCGAGTTTTGTTGCTTATAGGTGGGTGCCTATTGAAAATGTCTGAAAAAAAAACCTGTTGTGAATGAGGATGTCTCAACACACACAACCATAATATAAAAGACACCCAAATTCACACAATAATAAATTAACTATGTGTGACTCAACCCTAGCCGGTAGATACAGCTCGGTACGTCGATTCAAGGTCACGCAATGTTGCCGCACTCTCGTTCACTCTGACTCTAATTTTAAAGGCCACTATACATTTACAGAATATACTAAACATGCACACTTGCTTAAACCCAAGACATCGTACTCGTAGAACAAGGGTAGGACGGCCCGGTTCACACGCGCTCTACACCAGGTACAGACATAAATAATTATAAATAAAATATTAATAAAGAGGTAACGTTTGTGATAAATATTCAGCTCGAATTCCTTTTTCCCTACTTTTTTTTACAGTAATTTTTTTAAATATTGATGTAGAAATTGCTCTAACTTTTTCAATTATTAATTTATTTAAACTAACAAAGGAGGTCATTCATTTTGGGCCCAAAAGTCAAAGTGGCGGTCAGTAAAAAAAAGGAGTTATTATTATTGGGGGAGGCAGACCGAGTATTTTTTACTAATAGAACATATCTCTACTAATATTCTTTCTCCTAATAATTGAAGTAGAAAAATCTGATTTTTAAACATTTTAGTAATAAAAATATTTCATACTATGAAGTCGTTACGATTTTATTATATTGCCCTAGACACTAAACTAGAAACTTAAAAAAATATTAAACAATTCGATTAAAGTCGTTCCCAAGTTAAAGCGCGCGTGTCAATTACTTCTTCCAGAAAAAGTCATATACGTAGTAATCACAAATATAGGAACCTCGTCAAGCCATTTTTAATCGTTTGCTGTGATGGTCATATCATAGATGCCTCTGGTCCACACTCTGCTCGTACATCTGATGCTCATATCGTGAATGATATTTTATCTAACAAGACTGATGCAGGTGACGGTGTCTTTAATTGGTTTTTTAGAGAAGGCGACGTCTTTAAACTCGATCGGGGTTTTAGAGACGCTACAGAGACATTACAAAGTCATGACTATTCTGTACAGATGCCTGAAACGCAGCATGCCAATGAAACTCAACTAAGTATAGAACGTAATTAACGGACGATTTAAAAGGGATTTCAGACTATTGACAAAACATTTAGGTGAACCTTTCTTTGGAATTGCTGCGAACAAAATTGCTGCGGAACTGTTAAATGCTTACCATAACCTTATTGAAGATAATACTAGAGCAGCAACATTTATAGAAATAATCCACGAGAGGCTAGCAATTCCAAATACCTTGGCAGATATCGTCAACAGACAAAATTATAACCGCAGGAGAACAGTGTTCCGTAGAATGGCGGCAAATATCCCCGAATTGGAAAATCTGCCTCGACTCACGGAAGAAGTTTAATATTATTAAGTCTGGGTATATACCAGTTAAAACAGGCTAGGAGCTATTTTGGTGAACATGTGAATGAAAATGGGTTATTTATCATTGAATTGGGTGATGCATTACCTGCATCACATGTTAGAGAGTTGAGAGGTGAGGATTTGTGTATAATACGAGCTCGAATCCAATCACGTCCTTACTTTTGTCAAGAGTTTTTAACAACAGTCCACCTACCCCCCGCCCGATCCTTTAAATGCCACCACACATTTAAAGAATACACTAAACATGCACACTAGTTTAGGCCCAAGACACCGTACTCATAGAACAAGGGTATGACGAGCCGGTTCACACGCACTCCCCACCACCACGGCCCGGTCAACCCGAGCCGAGGTCCGAGCCTTTAGAGGCGCCCTCGGGTTGTTCCGTTCCCCGATCCGATCCGAACCCTTCGGAGAATCTAGTTGGGCACGGGGACACGCACTAGTGCGTGATGTCGTCCCCTTTATAAAACCGCCGAAGGTGATTAGTTTGACACGGCTTGAGGAACCCTTTAAGTTTCTCGCCGCCCCCAAAAAAGGCCGATGAAGCTGAAAATTCCGCTTGAGGAAATCAGCAAACAAAAAAGAACGATGTGTCACAATGTAGTTTTAGCTTTAATTAAAGTGCAAAACAATTTTATTTAACATTCTATAATGTTACATAAAAATGTATTTGATTTGAGTTACTTGTAATGGTAAAATCAAATACATTGAAAATCATAATATCAAACTTTTCTTCATACGCATTCGCCCAAGGTCTCCCAGAGACTATTTGCACATTAACATAATATCCAATTAGACAATTTAATATCATAATTAAGTGTAATAAAATTGTAGGTAGGTCGAAAATGACTATCAAGTTGCCCCTTTTTACACAGGACTCTGAGTCCTCGGGGCCCATTGACCCTTAACGTCTCTTTGAAGCGGGACTTAATTAAATTTCTGCTGCTTATATTACAAAGAGAATTTGCATTAGCAATGGACGTGCTCGACAAACGTAAATTGATAAACAAGGAAAAAGTGTGTGGTCCGCGATAATGGGGTGTAATGGGGCTGAGTGGTCGGCCTCGATAAACAGAAGCCACATTTAATGATAGCAGTACTTTTAGACATGTTTTTTTAGGTACGTCGAACTTACCGTTAATATTTTAAAAAAAATGTACCTTCCTATATATGTCTCAAATCTGGGCTTTGGATTTCGCACATATACAAACAGCACTGGGTTTCGCCCAGTTTGTGTGTTGTGGGTGCTATTCGCCAATGTAGATAACATTTGATGACTATTATTTTAGTTTTATTTTTTAGTTTGATTTCATTGTTTTAATTTAATTTTTTGTTTTTTTTTGTTTGTACTGGTACCCAATAAACGTTTATCCTATTCTATTCTATTCTTTTATTTACTCGTGTGATTGCTCATACATCTTTACAAAGCATTCCATTACTAACAAACGCTTTGTATTAGAGAGTTAAGTAATGAGAAAATTTACGTTTACATTATATTACTTAATATTAAATTAGATCTACTTCATTGTTCATTAAACTGATAATCTTATAAATCAAGGATTCCCCGTATGTTGGGTATTATGAACGTTAATCGTAGCAAGTGTGTTATTAATTATTATTTAGCATTTAGGTTTGGAATCAAAGAGATTACCTACCTATGTATAGCGTTCACATTAATAGAACTCACCCTACATTACAATAGTGGGCAAGCACGTGATGGGTCTATAGTTCTTTGGTTCCGTGGTACTACCGGACTTATAGAGCAGGAAGGTTACACCAGTTGTTAAGGAAGGCGGCAGGAAACCATCCTCGAGGGCTTGTTGAAATTGCGCAGCCAATCGTTCGTATGAACACCGCAGCCACTTCCACCAAAAGTTGTGCAATCCGTCTGGTCCTGGACTTTTCCAGTTCGGCGCCCTACGGATGGCACAACTGATGTCGTCGGGGCTGATGGTGATGGCCCCCATTGGCTGGATGGATTCACATTCACGTTCGACGGCGTTCATCCAATCGCCCTCTGTATGCTCGACAGGCACCGACCAAATACCACGCCAAAAATTAACCATTGACGCAGTATATTATTATTATTATACTAATGTTATGAAGAGATATAGTTAGTACATTTGGATTTAGAAGGTGATCTCCGAAAACTATAAATCCAATTTAAAAATTCTTTCACCAATATTTAGAATGAAATTTCAGGCTGAACATTGGCTTTCATTTATTTGATAAACATAAGTTTACACTTCCAGATCTTAAAATTTGTAATTAAAGTCGGGAAAAAAAGCGCAGCTTGGCTTCTTAATTGGAAGTATTATTCCTCGAAGCGCAACCATTTACAAGCGCACCTATTGAAGCGCAACTAAACTGTTCCTCAAAGCGCACCTTTTAGTTGCGCTAACGAAATAAATTAAAAATATTACAATTTTATTCCTCAAAGCGCGCCAATGGTAAAAAATAAGGAAGAGCATGAAGGAAACGTAATAAATGATATCGAACTTTTCAAACTCATTTGTAATATAAGCACATCTTAAACCTTGGCGCGCACTGTTCATTGAAATAAAAAAGTATCATAAATGTGTTTTCATAATACACGCGCGTTAAAATCCGTAAAAATGTTTTATTTCATTTGTAATAATTTCTATTCTGCAGTAGAGGGGTGCCAAACGCCCACCGGATACGTAGCGTAGTGACTTATTTATTAGTAATCTGTGCATAAGCGACGTACATTTTTAAATTGAGTCATGATAGTAATGTAGTTGTTTTGAATAAAAGTAGGTTGATAGAGATGAATATTGAAGGTATGCAATTAAGCGATCTGATTTAGTGGCGAAACAACATTTAAAGAAGAGGAATATAAAGTATTCACTATATCTGACTGCTTACCTACGAGTAAAACCATGTGATCCTATTAGGAACTTAAAATTTGGAACTTTACTGAATAGCGCTATATATTTATTATTGAATTCATATATTATGTATGTTACGTACACATGGCGGCAGATCAACCTACCCAAAATTGTAAAATTTCTATAATCATTTTTGAACTTTATTGTTTTGATATAAGGATCAATATTCATTGTAGAACTTTGACAGTTTTGGGTGCTGTACTACAAAATTATTAGTCATCAGAAGATCTAATAAAAAGTCAGCGACACAATATATCTAGCTTTTATATTTAACCTGCAATAACATTTTTCATGTTAAAAATTCATTTGATTTTTCAAGTTGGTTTTTAAGTGAACGTATGAAGCACAATATATTAATCTATACTAAAACAAATAGTTTCATCATCCGAGTAATTTCATGACGATAAAATTTCTTCACAGCGTCTAATTTGCTCGCAATTATAGAAATATTGCGATATCAAAAATAAGTCACAGAGAAAACCGTGTAAATTTTATTATTTCCCTCTTTGACCAGATAACATAAAATTTGTTTTGCCAGTTGTCGTAATTTTAAGAACTAAAATATATTAGCATTTGTTTTTCATTGGATAGATGTACTGCCACTAAAAAGCAGTCAGTCAAAGCGTCAGCCTTCCCGGTAGCATAATGGTCAGTGCAGCCGCCCGGATTGCGGAAGACCCAGGTTCGATTCCTGGCTGGGTCGGGTGGGCATATAATTTGTTCACTATATTTTATAATTATTTAATTGAGCTTAAGTGCAGCAATTAGCACTTAAAAATGAAAAAAACTCATTTACCTAGGCGCTAGTTCCCACCCCACGACCCGGTCAACCCGAGCCAAGTTTAGTGGCGCCATCGGCTTGTTCTGCTCCCGATCCGAACTCCTCGGGGAATCTAGTATAGAACGGGGACACGCACTAGCGCGTGATGCCAGTCCCTCTTGAAAAACCTCTGATGGTGCTTCGTCTCGCGCGGCTTGAGGAACCCTTTAAGTTTCTCGCCGCCCCAAAAAAAAGTCATGTGACGCTGAAAATACCGTTCGAGACAATCAGCAACTCTCCAAAAAAATTATAAACTCTTTTGTTTTACTTAATTAGAACATAGTTACTAACTACTATGTGCCTTACAAATAAACAAAGAATAAGGTCCGAATAGTTATTCCGTGTTTTATCCCTTTTGCTTTAATTTGAAGTGACGTTTACATGACAGGAACAAAACACGGAATAACTATTCGGACCTTATTCTTTGTTTACTTGTAAGGGGCTATGAGTAATAGGCGTGAACAAGGATTTATTAGTTCAGTAATATTTCTAGTTAAGCATAATATAATGTTTATCTTTAAATATACATATAAAGCCGAAGGATGCAAGCAGCACAAAACCGGTCGTTGTGGAGATCCTTGGGGGAGGCCTTTGTCCAGCAGTGGACGTCTTTTGGCTGAGATGATGATGATACATATAAATCTTCTGTGTGTGTGTATGTTATTGAACTCCTTCTAAACGGCTGGACCGATTTGGTTGAAATTTTTTGTGTGTCAAGTGGATTTGAAAATAGTTTAGATTTACAATTGGACCCGGTAGGTGGCGCTGCTATAGGGGTCCACCATGGGATACGGGTGTTCTTAAGCGGACGAAGTCGCGAGCGGGCCTATGTAGCAATATATATTTTTATAAGCTGTGCCTACATTAACATAGATTTAACAAAAAAAAGGCTGCAGAATCGCCATTCAGCAGCTTCCGCCTACGAGTTTAGTCTTTACAATAATTGGAATGTAGAAGGCCAATTACGGAGCCACGGGCAAGCAACTTTAAGTGGCAATCATGTGTTAGTTGCAAACAGCGTTTGTATGCAAAAACTTTCTATTTTGTAATTGTAAATTAAGAGAGACTGGGTTTAGGTGTAATTAGGGGGTCCTGTAATTTGCGCGCACGCAAACCTTTGTGATGGCCATTAAGAGACCCGTATCACGTTTCTTTGTCTGTGAAACACGAGCCAGTGAGCATGCGAGACCGCAAAACAAATTAATTTCAGCTTCAAAACAAATGTTGACTCGTTAGCCCAAAAATTGTAGAGGGCCGCTGTGGTAGCACTTTTAACAAAGTTCGGCACGCCCCGGACCGCTTATGAATGAGTTACGCCGTTTGTCGATGATTTTGATTTCGGAGTTGGTCGTGCTGCGAACGTTTTGATAGGTAGGGTACTGGCACCGAGTTCGACAGTACCCAGTGGCCGACATGTGTTTCTTTAATTATTAAAAATCAGGGGTTAGCAACTGATTTTAGGCTTTAGCGACCATTCGATATCGACATCTGCTTCCTTGCTGTCTTTCTCTTAAAGTTTAATGACGTTCAATGTTCTTTTTTGGCGGTGAAGAATGTGTCGGATACTGGTCTTAGAGTGTCGAATACAAAAAAAACGAACGAGCCTTACAGTAGTAGCATAAGATGTGTAATATTTGACATCTCACCTTTTGAAATCAATATTACAATAGAAAATAGTATATAGAATTAACAATGACGTATGCTTTTTTTCTCTTTTTTCCCTTTTTTTCTTTCTTTTTCTCTTTTTTTTCCTTTTTTTCTTTTTTTTTTCCTTTTTTTTATTTTATTCTTATTTTTATTTATATTGTTTAAAAGTCAATTACACACGAAATGCTTAAAATCAATATTACAATAGAAAATAGAATATAGATTTACAAACCATAAAGAGAACGCAGTAAATACTCATTAGAAGACATGGTCACACTGTTATCCTTATACACTACGAGTATTACGATCACATTTCTACGAAATCACTCCCACAAATATTACGACCTACAACGGAAATTGGGCTTAAAGTGTCGATCACTGGTGGCTTCCCCGACTAACACGTAACAGTTACAGAATCACACTGTTACGACCCTACTTCCGTCCCTTTTCTACGAAATCACTCCCACAAATTGTATATATAGAAGGCGAGCGGAAAGATGTTACACATTAAAACACTGGTCTTAGATTGTCGAGCACTGGCGCCACTATCCTACTGATTGACTAAAGCGTACAAGATTCTGGATAGCTACCATCTTCTTTCCGTGGCCGTAACAATAATGCTGCAAATTTCAAACAAGATACCCAGTTCATTAAGGATGAGTGATTGTGTATTACGAGGAAGTTCGTTTTGGCCTTCGGCCTTATCAACGCTTACCATCAGTCAGGTGAGATAAAAGTTTCCTTGTTGTTGTAAAAAATGCTACTCGAAACTACGACTTTTCGCAATCCGCGAAATTGCTCTTCCAACATACCTTGTACTTGTTGAATAAGCTTTTAGATGTCGTCGTTTATCAATGAATAAGGTAATTGACCCTTGCAAAAAGCCCTAAGTTGAAATTCAAATATATATTATAAATGTCACTTTTTCAAAGTGCTATTTTTAGTTTCAGTACAAACATAGCGAACATAGCGAACCAAAACGGTAAATAACGAATTTCAAAGTAAAATTTCAAGTGAGTTAAAAAAAAATATTTACAGTCTAGCTAGTAGTTCTCAATATTGTCGGTATGCTAATTTTGTTTTTATGTCTGCTCATTCGTTAACTTTCAAAACTCTACTAATTGAGAGCAAAGTACGTGATGATAAACTTTCACGTGACATTCTAAAAAATTAAATACACTAATGAGTGGAGTGCCCCTGTGGCCGGCCAGCCGTAATGTAACCCAGTCGAAACATCGAGGCGTAATTTGCGTGCGAAACCCGTTAGTGTGTTTCAATAAGAGAAAAGTTTGTAACTGCCGCACCCTATTATGAAGAAAGAACAAAAGAAAGAAAAAACTTGTATTGACCAAACATGAAGTGTTCAAGAAATATTTTTTTAAATGCAACGACTCAGATGCAAGCACGGTGGCCTGAACTGGATTCTAATTGGAGGAGGAGACAAAAGGCCGTTTTCTGATTCTGCTGGTACTGCAGTATCTTGTAGAAGTCTAAGTCTCGTTAAGGCAAAAGATAATAATATATATATATATATATTAACAATATGAAAAGAAACAAAACTAATTTTATTGTTTGCCAGATGAAATACTGCACTTTCTATTTATGGTAAAGACATTGTTTTCCAGTTGTCTTCAAAATGTCCAAAAACTTGTGCAAACTTGGCAAGTTTGAAATTGAAAAAGTTTTTAACTATGTTCAATAGCAAAATTGTTGGTTTCGACTTGAAACCATTCCGCAAAGATATTATATTAAAAACGTGTGCGCCACATTGTATTGACAAAGTACGAGCCATTGTTATTTCGGATGGCTTATCTCTTGCGCTCTACTCTTTGAAATTGCAATTTTTTTTAAAATATAAGCTTAAAAGTAGTGTGGGTAGGCTGTTGCCCAGGAGTGGGGCATTTAAGGGTAATAAAACTATAATAAAAAATATATATAGTTGCATACCAACACAATTGTTGGAATAAAAACTCTTTTAAATTTTATTGCAATGCTTATTGTCTGTAGTTTGCTAACCATAGTTAATGTTTTTCTCTTTCTTTATTGGCTATTAATTGCTGGGAGACGCTTATCACATTGTAAGGAGGGTGCGCTTCTCCCGCCAATAAAAATATTAAATTACAGAAATATCGTTTCTCTTCTGTACTTATGCAAAGTAAAAGCTCTCTTTCTAATTAAAGTTACCAAACCTCTGATGATCCTATCCAGTTTAGTATTATGTTTATTACTAATTAAAACTTAATCTAACAAGTCTCTTAAAGCATTAAACAAGTCTACATCCAGTTTAATTGCGAACGAACTATTTTAACTGGAACTTATGCAAACAAATCGTTATATTCTATGTGGACTGCAGCAGTCAAAGTTGGCAAAAAAGTAACGGGATAATTAAACACAAACTACGTTCGCGAAAGTGGTAGACCGCGTAAGCAGTTTTGTAAAATATATAGCTTCAAAACGCTTATGTAGTAGATTTTTCAATGGGGTATAAGAACTTAAATATAGTAGTAAGTAAAACTAAACAGCCTATATATAACCACAGTGTTAAAAACTTACAGTGGTCTAGACCTTCGTCATTGTCGCAGGGCTGTCACATTATTTTTTTAGTCTATTTCATATTTTGCTTATTGGTAGGTACGATTATGTGTATCAGGATCTTTAAGTAAAAAAAATATAAAATTACAAAACGATTTGTTTTTAACAAAAAACAATTTTTTTTTATATTTAACAAAAAATGTTTAATTTTTTCATTGTATTTTATAAGTATTTGATTCAGCTTCAGTGCCGCAATGAGCACTTAAAAAAGATAAAAAGGAAAAAAAGTTAAAAAAAAGTAAAAAAAAATTAAAAAAAACAATACTAGTACTTAGAATAAGAATACGTTTTTGTGTTAAATCTAGGACTACATTACTTAAAATATTAATGTTTGGGCATATTAAATAATAAAATAAAAATCTTTTATTTTCAGACCATTGTGATCCATAGATTATTAGTCTATTAGTAACAGTATAACTTAAAGACTATGTTAGTATATGTTAGTATACACAAAATGATTAAAAGTAATTAATTAATTAAAAGTAGTTGACGCCTCAATTGGTAGGCTCATCGAACCCTTGCCACATGTAGCTCGGTGAACCTGCCAACCAAGACTGAATCCAGTCGTTCCCCCACCATCCTCATGACTCTGTTCGAGCTCCGCCGCACCCTGTTCACCAGCGAAGCAACCTTTTTACGCATTAACGCGTAAAAGTCATATACACTGGCATCGGCAAACATACCCGACGCACTACAGTAGCGTGGGAGCCGGAACAGAGCCCTGAAGATGTTATTGTATTGAATGCGTAGGGCATTGTAGGATTTCTGAGTAAAGTTGGCCCACAGGCTACTCGTGTAAAATGTTTGACAATAGGCTTTAAAGATCGTAATTTTGACCTCTGCTGTACATCGAGCAAACCTATGCGCCACCATGTTACCACGTACCGACAATGCCCTACGCTCCCTCTCAATATTCAAATCATCACACATATTTTCAGTGACCACATGACCTAAATACTTAAACTGTGTGACACGGTTCAAAGTCACTGCGTTCAGTGTGAGCGGTGGTATTGTGGACGGCCCTTTATTGTTAGATTTAAATAACATGAACTCACTTTTTTTCGCGTTGTACTTCAAACCGTGCGACACAGCATAACACTCACAGGCCTTCAACAGCGTTCTAAGCCCCCCGATTGAAGGACTCAGCAACACCATGTCATCTGCATAACTAAGATTATTTACACACACATCATCTACAAAGCATCCGACATGTGTGTTACTAAGTTCCACAATGAGATCATTAACATAAATGTTAAAAAGACGAGGGGATGTCAAACCTCCTTGTCTCACCCTACATTTCATATAATACTCATCAGAGTATGAATTTCCCCACCTCACAACATTTATCTGATTTCTGTACCAATAGGAAAATATACCAATGACATCAGGAGACACACCAGCATTTTCTAACTTTGTCCACAGTCTGTTATAAGAAACCATATCAAAGGCCTTGGACAAATCCAGGAAACACGCATAAACAGGAGTTTTCCTTTTAACATAATAGTTGACTGTATGCTTCAAAGCTAATATGGCACTCTCTGTAGAGAGCCCTGCCCGAAAACCGAATTGCGTGTCCTGCAACGATGACATTACTCTGTCAAGCTTCTTATCCAGTAATCCATCCAAAACCTTTGCTACGATTGTGGCTAAAGAGATTGGTCTATAATTTAATTTATCTGATGTGTCTCCAGTAGGATTCTTAACAATTGGTATCACAATCGTCTTCATAAGGTCCTTAGGTAAATAAGAATGTCTCAAGCACAGAGTAAACAGCATACCCAATACTCTACAGAGATGAGGTCCAGCAAGCTGCAAGTGCTCGACACTGAGTCCGTCATGGTCAGGTGACTTCCCTCGTTTCATATTCTTTAAAAATTTTAATACATCCTTGGCAGAGAATCTAATAGGCTGCTGACCATGACCATACTCAGCATCTCGCACCGACAGCAGACCGGGTTGCACTATAAAGTTGTCCTTAAAAATATTGGCTATTTTCCTCTGATCGCTAACCCCATCAACACTAACAGGGAGTCTCATTTTACTATTCAACTTTTTAGTTCCAAAACTTACTAAACTTTTTGGCTGAGTGTTGCGAGGCAAGAATGTCCATTTTAATTTGCTCCTGATTATTTATACAATATTTTAAGTGAGATTTAAATACTTTCCTACTCTCACACATTTTTTCAAAGATAGGGCCACTGTTGGGCTTTCCATAATGAACATAAAGTTGAAAATCAACTCTAGCCTGTTTATGTGCTTCCTTAACATGCTTATTCCAGCCATGCACAATTTTAAATTTAGCTGGCTTCACTGACTTCCTACTTGCTATTGATGCTTGACTCAGAGCATGAACAATGTCATGATAGAGCTTTTCAAGTACTTGTCCATGCTCTAAGTTATTACACATCCTATCCGCAAAGTAACTGAGTTCACTAGGAAAATGGATGCACCTTAAACTATTATTACATAATTGGTAATATTTATCAATCTCATCCGCTTCCCTAATCCCCCATACATTATTTTTACACAAAGAATTATTACTTATTTCCAACTTAGACTTAATTACCCCTAGATTACATGTTATTTCTAACGGAAAATGATCAGACCAGTACACATCATAATGGACCTTGGCACTAAGCACTAACTGCCAAGCCGACTTAGTGACCAGACAATGATCCAGCCAGCTTTTACAACCATTTGCCTCACTGAGAAATGTATAGGTATCTGAAGAGATTCCCAGCTTTGTAATATCAGCGCAAACCCACTCATTGTCTGAACAAAACTCTAACAGTTCACTACCAAACAAGGCTGTAGGGTGGGCATTTAGATCACCCAAGATAAATACCTGTTCCACACTGTAGTCCTGAATAACAGCACTAATCTCGCCTAGAACATGGGCAAATTCTGGAAGGTTAGACTGACAGTCTGTGGGCATATATACACTAAAGATCAAAATCTCACGATTTTCACCTATTATTGCTTTTATCGCAACGATGCGATCACTCACGCACTTAATGACCGAAACACTATGGAAAACACTTTTACGCCACATTAGCGCCACGCCGCCGAAGGGCCTGCCCCGCAGTACGCCCACTGCTGGGTCCATGGATGATTTCGCCGTGAAACTGAAGTCTTCATTTAAGTCTCCAAGCAAAGACAAATCATGCGAATACAGCCAAGTTTCCTGCAGGGCCAACACATCTGCTTGTTTACATAAACTTCTTACACCTTCTATACCTTTCTTGACGTTTTTACAATTAAACGATATTAATCGGGTTTGCTCCATTTATTTAATTTATTTAATTTAATATCTGTAATTTGTTCATGACACACGGTTCCCTGGCACCTCCAGCGAACTATTTTGTCTAAAATGTATAAACTTTCTAAATGTAATCAATATTGATTTTACATAAAGAAGCCACGTCCGCCATCTTGGATCTCGAAATAGATGTTGTATTCGAAATCGGCACCTCCGAAAACCATAAAAATAATATCTATATTGATTTTATATCAAAAAGTTGCGTCCACCATTTTTGATCTCGATTTTATTAGCTAATTAACTCTTGCCTAAATATTAGCGAATTCTAAAATGGCGTTTATCCATTAAAAAAACATATTGAACAAGACATTACGCATTTATAGTGCAAAGATCAGAAACACAAGCACATTCTAGAAACAACAAAATAAAATATTAATTTATTATACTTACATACCTTTTATGCTCTAAGCCTTTTTCAAATTTTTATTTATCTGAAATGATGATATACAGTCTCTCACAGCACATGGTATGAACCATTTTAATGTTATGAAAATAAATAAAAATTGACTACACGCGTTTTAATACAATGTGCCACTCCTGACGCGTGTCCCGAGTGAAGTGTATGGCGATCCCGAGTCGCACCGCGCCCCGCTCGCCCCGCACACCCCTAACGATTGCTCTGTCTAGATGTGCCCGTTGGACGACTGTAAGAATTATAAAGACTGTGCTATAACTGTCCCAATGCTGGGCAAAGGCCTCCATCATTGTAATCAAATACAATTAATGGGTAATGGCTTAATCACCACGTTTGCCAAATGGAGGTAGGTGATCACAAACCCGGGCTATGCATCGAAAATCCGAAATATATTTTGCCCGACCTGGGAATTGAACGTGGGACCTTCGGGTATCGGGCCGAGCGCCTGCCACTCAGCCACCGAGGCGTTAAATATAGTACATATCTACATTAAAAATTATTTATGTTGTCGTACAAAAATACGTGAAGATGCTTAACTAAGTTACAGAAAAACGAAACAAATTACATAATAAACAAATCAAACTTAGTGGGTAGTTTTGTTTCACACCATTATAACAGGGCCACCACATAAAACTGCATCGACTATATTATATTAAATAGTTTGCAAAGACTGGCAACGACTAGATGCGGCAACCTAATAGAAATACATTCGTGGTTCTTTTTATTACCCGACTGCGTCAGAAGGAGGGTTATGTTTTTCGAATGTATGTATGTATGTATGTATGTATGTATGTATGTATGTATGTATGTATGTATGTTTGTATGTATGTATGTATGTATGTATGTATGTATGTATGTATGTATGTATGTATGTATGTATGTATGTATGTATGTATGTATGTATGTATGTATGTATATATGGATGTATGTATATATGTATGTATGTATGTATGTATGTATGTATGTATGGATGCAAAAGGATATGCAGGATATATATCCTGCTCGAAGGACCATGTGATAAACCCTATTTCTTGCGTCTTATGGAATCAAGACACTTAAATTAAAGCGTTTGAAGTAAAACTATTTTATTTTAATTTAAACACAACACGAATATTGTTCAAACTGACACAACCGCAGGCTCGAACGCTCATTCAACATTGTACTTACCTAATTAACATCGAGTCACACCACTAGTACTTGGTTGTGTTTAATGTGCGAAACTCCATTACAAACTTTTCTTCACTTCCTGCAGTGCCCGGCACAATAGAAGTAATGCAAAACACTGTTATTTTTTTAACTAAGCTAATATTAAAAATACTATCGCGTAAGTAGTTTTTTGCGTAGTATTCTGGTAAGTAATAATTTAAAGTTTTTACAGCTGTAAAATGTTTTTGTTTTGTTTATATAATTTTTAACGCAAATTTTGTTGCGAACAAATTACGAAAACAAATGTTGAAAAAATTTCCACGAGCAGGATTTAAACCGTAAGTAAATAGTGTTGAATAATTTTGGCGGGCTGGTTAGAACCACGATAGCTCAATTGGGAGAGCACCTGACCCGGTATGTCAGAAGGGTGCAGGTTCACATCCTGCTCGTGGAGAGGGCTATGTTCGGGTTTCTCTGCGTGATCGAGTCAGAAATGAGGAGATCCGCAGAAGAACAAAGGTAACCGACATAGCCCGAAGAGTTGCTAAGCTCAAGTGGCAGTGGGCAGGGCACATTGCTCGCAGTACTGATGGCCGCGGGGGCGGGATAGTCCTGGAGTGGCGACCGCGTACCGGAAAGCGCAATGTGGGCAGGCCTCCAACAAGGTGGACCGACGATCTGGTGAAGGTCGCGGGAAGCCGCTGGATGCGAGCAGCACAAAACCGGTCGTTGTGGAGATCCTTGGGGGAAGCCTTTGTCCAGCAGTGGAAGTCTTTTGGCTGAGATGATGATGATGATAGAAAAGTATTTTCTATTCTATTGTGTTGATGAGTCAGCAAACGAAGATACGGGTCGCCTAAGTGACTAGTGCGAGTTTTGTAAACTATCCGTATTCATTCGATTACGTTTACGAAAACAAACATTTGCATGGCAAAATTTTAACTCTTCTCGTATGTCGCCAGGAGGCGTTGCTGCAATGCCATACTAATTGTCGTTTTCGTTAACATGATCGAATGACAGATGATGATGGCATCGAGGAGCTCGATGGCGCAGTGGTTAACGCGCCCGGTCTGCGAGTGCTGAGGTTAACCAACTTTCGCAAAGGCCGGTCATCGGATGGGTAACCAAAAATTATCATCTCGAGCTCCTCCGTGGTTCGGAAGGCACGTAAAGCCGTTAACTTTTTGGCCCGTTCTCCCTATCCATCCATAGTGAAGGCTCGTGCCCCAGCAGTAGGGACACAAAATTGAGCTGATGATGATGGCACCATTATGGATAGATGATGGACGGCCACTATGACCCATGGATGGTGGTAAAATGGAATATTGTTGCATTAATGATTAACGTAACCAATGCAAACTTTTTTTTTACTATTATTTATATTGTCTCACGACAATGATCTTGAGATCAGAACAATGTTTGTGATGTTGTCTAACATATATGATAATTTGAATTATTTTTGGAAAATAATGTTATTTATCCATGGTGAGCTCTTTAAATGTGCGGAACATAAAGTAAAAAACGACGCAACAAAGAAATAGATACCACTCACGCAAAATAAATGCTCCATACTTTTTGATTCGATTAAAATCGTAGTGACTTTAGTAGGTTAAGTAAGAACGCTTTACTACTTCAAAAGGTTAGAATTAGAATTTCGTTAGTCAAATCTAGTTGTTAACTCCCAATTGTTATTTCAACATGAACGGAATTGGTTGCTGTGTATTTCCCCAGTGTACTCGATTGATTAAAGGCTGTGTCACAGCTGGTATCGCCCGCATAATACACCTATTACCTTCATCTATACTAACTCGAAGGTCGCGGAAAGCCGCTGGATGCGAGCAGCACAAAACCGGTCGTTGTGGAGATCCTTGGGGGAGGCCTTTGCCCTTTTTACCCGACTGCGCCAGAAGGAGGGTTATGTTTTTCGAGTGTAGGTATGTATGTATGTATGTATGAATGTATGTATTTATGTACATTCAGTCAAGAAAGTATTGGGAATGTATGATTTTTTTATGGTTCCAAATTAAAATTTTTGTTTTTTTGTTGTTGTTAGATTGGCACAACTGTTTTCCATTTTGGCGCGGAGTTTGAGTTGCATCTGTTATTTATATTAAATACAGTACTGTTTTTAGTTAGATCATATCTAATATGTATTGTGAATTTCATAATGGGCAAAAACAACGAACAAAGAGTTTGTCTTAAATTTAGCATCGCCAATGGAATTTCGTGTTTGAAGTCACTCAAAATGTTACAGAAGGCTAACGGTGAATCGACTTTATCAAAAACACGTGCTTATGAGTGGTACAAAGCGTTCAAAAGCGGTCGAGATGTGATGGAAGATTTGCCTCGCTCTGGTAGACCATCAACGTCTGCAACTGTAGTTAACATTGAAAAAGTGAAGGAAATAGTGACTGAAAATCCTCATTCAACTTTGAGAGAGATAGCCGCCGAACTTTCTGTGTCTCACGAGTCGATCCGTACCATTTTAAATAATCACTTGGGTATGAAACATGTTTCCGCTCGGCTAGTCCCAAAAGACCTGAATTTTCTCCAAAAACTCAATCGCATGAGAGTGGCTGAGGACATGCTAGAACGAGTCAATTCCGACCCAACATTTCCATTCATGAAACGCATTGTTAATGGTGACGAGACGTGGGTTTACGAGTTTGACATGCAAACTAGTCAACAAGCTTCGGAATGGTGCCTTCCAACTGAACCGAAACCGAAAAAACCACGCCAAAGTCGATCAAAAGTCAAAGTCTGACTGTTTTCTTTGACTATTGCGGTGCTGTGCACTCGGAATTCTTGCCGGAAGGTCAAACGGTAAATAAAGAATATTATTTGAGCGTTAAGCGGCGTTTAAGAGAGCAAATTCGACAAAAAAGGCTAGATTTGTGGAAAGAAAATTTTTGATTTTGCACCACGATTCCTTCGCACAAGGTCATCATTGTGAACGAATTTTTGTCCAAACACTCAACAAATACCATCGAGCAACCACCATATTCACCAGATATGGCTCCAGCCGACTTCTTTCTTTTTTCATCCGCTTTCTTGTTTTTTTTTTATGTTAAAAGGAGGCAAACGAGCACGCGGGTCACCTGATGGAAAGTAATCACCGCCGCCCATGGACACCCGCAAAACCAAAGTTATCGCAGATGCGTTGCCAACCTTGGAAAGGAGTTGGATCTTGGGGAGGGAGAATCGGTAGAATCGATAAATCGGTAGAAGACATAAAGGAGAATTCGCGGCGAGAACTGAACTTAATTCCGAAAACAGCGTTTAAAACATGTTTTGATGATTGGATTATTCGTTGGCGTAAGTCTATCGTTTCTAAAGAGAAAGAAAGAAAGAAAGAAAGAAAAAACATTTATTGACTCTCACATCACATAATATGATTAAAAATAGAAAAAAAAAAAAGACATGGAATACAAAAACAATAAAAACAAAAAATAACAAAGACAACAGGTGACGAGCCAATCAGGACCCTACCTCAGCATATGCCGCTATGGTGTGAGCAAGTCACATCGCAACGGCGCTGGTATTCTGGCAGGGCCTGTGCGAGGTGACGATCGTTTCAATAGGTATATAAGAAAAATAGGAGCATACTCTTAAAAACTCTAAAGGAGCATACTTTGAAGGTGATAAAATAAATTTGGATGAATAACAAACATTTTGTGTATTATTGATATTTTCCCGGTACTTTCTTGACAGAGTAGTGTCTGTTTCTTTGGTACGCCCTACAGCTTAAAAAAAAAACAAAAAAGTAAGTAAAATCATTCGCCGGGTTAGCTATTATTAGTTAGTTTTGACCACAAAACACTGTTAGATCAACCACACGATCAAAATTCTTAAAACGAACTACAACGTCTACGGAATATAAAGGATATGGCCAATTTTTCTATGGACGTAGATGTAGTTAATAATTTTCATTTAGGTACAGCAATGTTTTATGGTGTTTTGTTTTCGGGAATACCAGAGAATAGCAGATTTTATTCACATGTTTAAAAAACTCAAAGAACTTGTCAGTCAAAAGTACTAGACGTCAAGAGTTTCGTTTTTACGCCAATTGGTTCCAGCAGTGGACGTCTTTTGGCTGAGATGATGATGATGATGATGGTACTAACTCGTGTTAAACTATGTACACATGTCTGTACATCTGACAACCACAAACAAGACTTTAAACTTTATAATGTTTCACGTATTAATTTAAAGAAGATATATCTTCTTTAAATTTAGAGCGTTTACGCCGCACTCTAGCGCCGCCAATGAAAAAAACATATTTAGTAATTAGAGATAGAAAATCAAATTACGCTCAACAAACTATCTGAATGAAGTAATTTAGCATTTTTACGTCACCTAATGAACAACTGACATGTTATGGTTTAGTTAAATATGGCGTTATAGTTAAAAGTGGCCGTAACGCGTCTTATTTAACTAAACCATAACATGTGAAGTGTTCATTAGGTGACGTAAAACTGCTAAATTACTTCATTCAAATAGTTTATTGAGCATAATTTGATTTTCTATCTCTAATTACTAGATATGTTTTTTTTTTCATTAGTGGCGCTAGTGTGCGGCGTAAACGCTTTTAATACGTGAAGCAATTTATTTCGTTAGTTACAAGGTTGATTTTGGAATCCAGGTTCGAATTTGATGGGCTTCACCACAATCTATACTAATATTATAAAGCTGAAGAGTTTGTTTGTTTGTTTGTTTGTTTGAACGCGCTAATCTCAGGAACTACTGGCTCGAATTGAATAATTATTTTTGTGTTGGATAGTCCATTTATCGAGGAAGGCTTTAGGCTATATAACATCACGCTGCGACCAATAGGCGAAGCATCAGTGAAAAATGTTGCAAAAACGGGAAAAGAGCCTAAAAAATTAAAAATGCTGCCGAAAGTCACTATTCCACGCGGACGAAGTCGCGAGCACAGCTAGTAGACAAATAAAGCAGCAGAGTAACTTCATAGTAGCGGCCAAATCGAAGCACGCGATTTATAACGGCTGAGTAGCGTATACTGCTTTAGCTTATTTGTCTATTGTGGCTTCACCCTTATTTAGTACTAAACTGTATATTCTAAATTATATGTAAAATATTCAGTTGAAATATGAAAAATCTTTCTTTGCTGACGATACTTGGAACGACATAAGTATATGGTGAACAAACACAACGAGAAATTCAATAAACTGACAAGGAAAGCAAAAAATGTGACCAAACATAACTGAAATTTAATAATAATACCACAAGTGCGAAACGCAACTGTGACGAAATCAAACGAAGCCAAACTTTGTACCCCTATTTGTCTTTGTCAGTCTGCCCATAATCAGCTTTATGAGTTCCACTGCTGGGCTACAGCCTTCCCACATAAATAGGGATATCGGGCCATACCCCCCCCCCCCTCCCAAGCATAAGGGTTCTTGGGTTTTAACGACAGCTATCTTGCGACTAATCATTCTAGTATAAGTGAAGATAATGTAAGATAACCAGAAAACATCCAGACCCGAGACAATTTAGAAAAACAATAATTTCTAAATAGACCCGACCGGGGTCGAACCCGGAACCTCAGAGATGGCGACACCATGAAAACCGGTGTACAAACCACTCGACCAAGGAGGTCGATATTTCTAATTTAGTCATCGATTTGGATATTGCAAATCTGCATAGGAGGAGCTCGATGGCGCAGTGGTTAACGCGCCCGGTCTGCGAGTGCTGAGGTTATGCAACTTTCGCAAAAGCATAAGTTACCAAAAATTATCAACTCGAGCTGTTCCGTGCTTCGGAAGGCACGTAAAGCCGTTGGTCCCGGCTGCATTAGCAGTCGTTAACAGCTACCAATCCGCACTAGTTTATGGCCCGTTCTCCCTATCCATCCATAGGGAAGGCTCGTGCCCCAGCTGTAGGAACATAAAACGAGCTGATGATAATAATGAATAGTTACATAGCTTGCAAGATCTCAACCTACACCAGCCGCTGTGATATCAAGCTCATTGCCCCGTAAATACGTAACGCTTATATAGGCCAGCCACCCTTTGGATGCGTTTTCGTATGAATTGGACTCGTACGAACACGCACGACTAAAACTTAGCCAAAGTAACATTAGGAAAACGATAGTGAAGTTCTAAAAGAATAAAATGTATGGGATTGACATAATCACCAAATCACGTGGTCAATCTTATGTCAATCCCATACATTTTATTTTTTTCGAACTTCGCTATCGTTTTCTTAATGTTACTTTGGCTAAGCCTGTAGTACACGTAGTACCTCGCACACTAGTCGCGTGCGTGTACGCGCGTACAGTTCCGACACGTCCGAAATCAATCCCAACTTGTTTGGATTTTTTTATTTGTGTTCGTACGAATAAACATCACGTGACTGTGACACTGGTATTTCAACGGAGAACAACGTAACCAGTGTGTGCGTTAAATTCGTATGTCCAATATTGTTTGTTAAACTAGTAACATTCGTACGCATCCAAAGTGCAATTGGCGGGTAATCATCTTGTGTACACCCTCCTTTTATTTAGTATTTATTTATTAATATAAAGATGAAAACAGCTTACAATAATCAAAAGTTACAAGATTTGGCAATCCTGAAATCAACGACACCTCCTTCTATACTCAGTCCATTCTATCTATTGCTACGATTCGTGACGCATTTAAAAAGAAAGTCCGTATGCTCTTTTTTAATAAAACCTTGGTTTCTTGGCGGGAAAGTGAAGTGTCATGCCTGCGGTTTTGTTTTATTTTCTAAAATTTGTGTTATGTTGAATATTAATGTGAAATAATGGTGGATTATTAACCGTTAAGTGTTCGTGAGTGTGCATAAGTGTTGGCAAATGAAACAAAACAGTGCAACGTTAATTTTCAAATTCTCTCAAGAAGCTCGCGTGAGGACTTAGTAAAGCCCCACATCTTTACTGAGATACTCGAAGGGTTGGGGGGTATATCATTTCTCACTTCCTATTTCTAATATCATTCATCATCATCATATAAGGACATATTGTTTATTTATGTATTCCTTGTAAAACAAAATACTTTGACACTGGCTAAATGTGCTAATCGCACAAAGCCATCAACTAAAAAAAAAAAAAACCTTGGCAGAATCATCTCAGTAACGTCCTATTTATAAATTATGTATTATACGTTTGTTTTTGTACTGTATTTGTAAAAGTAGTGTATGTAATAATATTATATTTGTTTAAGTATATTTACATAAATTATATACATGTATGTAGGTGCGTTTTATAATATATTATTTTTATTTCTAAATTGTTGTCTACACCCAATTGCACCTACCATGTTATTTCTGCACCACCCTATGGTTGACTGGTAGAGAATGCCTCAGGCATTAAGTCCGCCATAAAATATATGTTGCAAAAGTTTTAAATAAATAAACGACAGTTAACCACGTAAAATAAAATAGTGTCTCTGTTTTTGTCATTTCCTACACGCAAACAGTAACTTAACTAATGTCTCAACTGAAATTTCTTACGAAATCACTCTACCAGAGCTCTGTAGCTTTAAACTAACAAAAGTTGTCGAACGGACATACAGAATATTGTTAGTAATTTACTATTACAAATAATTAATTAGAAAACTGAATCAGTTGAGCCGTACAATCAGTCCCGACCGCACACCATGATTATGTATAACGTATACGAATCAGTATCCTATACATGTCCGTCCAGTGTCCACTGTCTGCATTTGTGGACACAGCACTGGACGTTATGGACAAATATTTGCTCATGAAACTGTAAGTGCGGCACAAACACTGTGATTAAATGTTTAATTAACAACCCTAATTATATTATCTCATGGATGTTAACATTCATAAGGCTATCAATTTTCATATTGAAATTATTCTAGTGGCTCTTCAAAAATAATACTGTGCGGTTTGCTGCGCTTTCCATTAAATATTATTTAGCATTTTAGTCTCTGATATATAATAGATAATGTAATTATTGATGGAGTATCATTCCGGTATCTAAAATTTTGAAATCAGTTTTGTTATTAATAATGTTATACTATTTATGAGTATTAGAAAAGTAAGTAAGTAAATAGCCTATATACTGTCCCACTGCTGGGCAAAGACCTCCATCATTGAAATCAAGTCATCGCTACAATTGATGGGTGTTTAAGAGTATTAGGTAAAAGTTATAAAGAAAAATATGTAAAAATTAATAACAAGCACTATCGAAGCAAATGATCCTCAGTCTGTGTGTCGACTTAGCTCAGGTGTATATAAATTTGCATCAATCGAAGCGTATACATAATACTATTAAATACCTTTTTAAATATTTTATTATAATTCTGTGCGTGTGTATGTTATTAAACTCCTTCTAAACGGCTGGACCGATTTGGATGAAATTTTCTGTGTGTGTTTAAGTGGATTCGAGAATTATTTAGATTTACAATTAGACCCGGTAGGTGGCGCTGCTATAGGGGTCCATCATGGGATACGGGTGTTCTTAAGCGGACGAATGATTTGTTTGTTTTGTTGTCATGGAAACTGTCAACGTTTTGTTTGCTTTGTTGTCATGGAAACTGTCAAATCGGTACGAAGACCGCCGGTCAACTAGTGCTCTATAATATTCTTGAAGCAGAGCAATAAATCTCTTAATGCCTTGTATGATCAGAGCTCTACGAGTATACTATGACTAGACTTATGTTTTGCTTCAATAGAGTAAAAGGTATTATCTTTATTTATATAAATCTTTTGTGCGTGTTTGTAATTGAACTCCTTCTAAACGGCTGGACCGATTTTTATGAAATTTTTTGTGTGTGATCAAGTGGATTCGAGAATGGTTTAGATTTACAATTGGACCCGGTAGGTGGCGCTGCAATAGGGGTCCATCATGGGATGCGGACGAAGTCGCGAGCAGGCCACTAGTGGTTATATAATTTTACGCAAATTTTGTTGCAGACAAATTACAATTTGAAAAAAAGACAATGTGTTGGAAAACTTCCACGAGCGGGATTCGAACCGCACCGGGTCAGGTGCACTACCGACTATGCTATCATGGCTCAATCCAACTCGCCGAAATTATCAACACTATCTATTCTTACTCTGTAAGCCAAAGGAGCCCTATTCAATGTCGACAACTACCTATATTTGATTTTAGTATTTTTACAAAAGGCATAATATTATATTTAATTTTATTTGTTAGCTGCTATAACAAAATACAGAAAGTAAATAAAGACAAATACTTAAGACTACAGAAAGACTACAGAAAGTAAATAAAAACAAAATAAAGACAAATACTTTAAAGTTCTATTTAAGAATAGTAATCCTTAGAAAAACTAAAGTTAAATTCCTAAGTGTCTGGCAATAACAAATGTATGTACCATATAAATATGTAGGCTCTGTGTGTACTTGCAATTTTTCTGCCAAATTTTGGGATAAATATTCATTTTATGACACGCTGACACCAATTCTACGATTTTTGACATTTTTGTCTGTCTGTCTGTCGGTCTGTTTGTCTGTATGTCCTCTTATAACTTTATGAAAATTGGTATGTAGTAAGAACATGCGATTGTGCAAATGATAGGCTATAATTATGATGTTGGTAAACCTTATAATTATTTTGATTAGCATTCATTGATCCATTACATTCGCACAGCGAAGCGGGCGGGTGACCACTAGTATGTAGGTATATAATTTTATTGAGAAGAAATTTTGAGACGTGAAATTTTGAAAAGTGTCTAAATTTTTTCCCGCGGGTGGGATACGAATCCGTATCTACTGAGATACCAATTCCTATTCCTATACTATCAAATACCTATCGAATACAACCACGATACTCTTATTTTAATTTATTTAATTGTTATTGGAACCTTTTTTTTTACGCAGATATTTTCTAATTATTACTATTATTTTGAAAAATTATGGGACAATCTTTGTAGTTAGAAGAATAAATTAAGCTAATTTTGTAACTAATTGAGAAAAAATAAAGAAAAATTCTCGAGTTTCTTGTCAGCTGTTTTCGGTTATCCTAAGTAGATTCAGATTATTTCAAAATTCAAACAGTTTTGGACGTCAATTAGTGTCTCTAAAGGCTAGTATTGAATATTGAGCTAATTAATAAATGGTTTAACTTGGTTCATGGCAACGTGTATACCAAACGGCCAGGTTACCTTTGTCTTTGCTTACAATTGAACCTTTGTAATCAGATCTATACATAATTCTCGTACATCCCTTCTCTCTCTCCTTCCGCCATCCTGCTAGGGTTGTCAAGAGTATGACTTTAGCCAGATATGTCCAGTTTTTATATATAATGTCCGGTCAATTGTTTAGGTGTAAGCCTATTCCAGCTATTGTTGGGTTTTTTGTCTCTGTATGCGCGCGAGCGAACCCGCGAAACGCTATAATAAGTAGGTACCTAAATTCTGTATTATTGTCTTATTACTGCAGAAGTCAATTTTAGCCAAAAGTCCGGCGACATGCTACACCGAATCCGGCTTTTGAATTTTAATTAATTTTTTAGGGAGAGTTCAGTGATTGTCTCGAACGGCATTTTCAGCGTCACTGGACTTTTTTGAGGGCGGCGAGAAGCTTAAAGGGTTCCTCAAGCCGTGTGAAACGAAACCGGAGGCCCATCTCTCACCCCTCCCCCCTCCCAATTCCTACTCCCTCCTCAAGATCCAACTCCTTCCTCAGGGTTGGCAACCCATCTGCGATAACTTTGGTTTTCCATGGGCGGCGGTCGGCGATCGGATTGAATTTTAAGTTCTGGTAACCCTATAGGCATCCTAACTCTGAATAGGCGGCAGTGCGCATTCGAGCACTATACCTGATCATTCCGTTCGACTACAGCGAGATACGAAACCTAGGGCCCAATCAGATGTCTACACAAAGAGGGTAGACACGTCTTGTGTTATACAAGTGTATACAGGGTGTTTGGAAATATCTGTATAATCCAGAATATGGCAGTAAGGATACCATTCATAGAAGCCTGGAAAATTATAAACATAACTTAAAAGCAGCACATGGCTGAGATATTGAGGTTCTTTGTTACTTAGTAAAACCGTAAAGTGACAACCCTAGGTCAAACTGATATGTAGTTCTTGGTCGTCAACCTCACAATGAAACATAAACAGAAGTCGACACATCGAAAATATTAACAAAACAATTTTAATAAAAAAAATTTAGATTTTTATGGAAAATTAAATATACGTAAATATGATTTTGCATGTTATCACAGTGTTCTTTAAACTTGGTGGCATGGCTATGTTTCGGGAATAAACACCTATTACCAAACACCCTGTACTGCACGTATGCACGTATATATGTCGCTGTATCGCCTGACGCGTCGGACTGTGTCATTGTGTTATCTGTCTGTACCATGTTATGGTTGATAGAATATTGGAGATGTACTGAGGAGTAGCTACATTTGAACCGCCTCTTAACCTCTCAATCCCTGGAACAAAACTAATGACACTAATTACAGCACCCGCGCCGATGACGTAATTCCCAAAATGTTGAAACAAAAAAAAAAAAAAAAAATAGAAAACGCACAGAGAATAAAGTTGTTGGGGTTAATTATTATCATATCATACGTAATCATAAAATATGATTACGGTAAAATGAGTACTAGACCACTTAAAATAAGGAAACTAACACCCGCTTGCACTAAACTTATGAATCGCCTAAGTCTTAGCTTAACTACTACCCGGTCAAGTTAACTCGGCACCTGGCTCGTAAACGTCGCTTACACTCAGGTGCCGAGTTAACTTGACCGGGTAGTAGTCGGGTAGTAGTTAGGCAAAGACTTAGGCGATTTATAAATTTAGTGCAAACAGGTGTAAACCCTTTCTACTAATGTCATACTAAATTTATGGGAGTGTTTAATGTCAATATTTTGGATACTTCTCGTTTGATTATTAAAAAGTTATTGATGTCTTTTTACTCATTATGTAACGTAGTTTTGATATCAGTTTCAAGTTTTTTGATATCTGTAATAGTTACGGAATAATCGCCTGGACACATTTAACGATGACACACTTAACGATTACACCCTGTATATATATTTCGAGTAAGCACATGGCCTTCATCTCACCTGATGCTAAGTGATGATATGGCCGGAGGTGGAAGCGCACTTCACCCGGACTCCTCAACTACTGAGGCACTGGCTATGTAATTCTAACTAACGGAACACAACAATGCTATAAACATTAATGAAGGCGACATATTTAGAAAAGATGACGGCTTAATATGCTTTCCGAAGAACCTATTAAAATCAGTTAAACAATTCTGACATTACTGGTTCGGCGGATGGGCGTCCCAATTAAAATACATCGATGCCTCTTTCTAAGCCCAGCAGTGGGAAGTTCATAAGCTAATAGTCTTAAGAATATAAAGAACGCCATTTGTGTTTTACGACAAGAAACTTTAACCAACAAAAGGGGCAAATGAAGTCGCTTACATTTTTTTATTTGGCTTAATAATCTCCGACGCGCAGTTACTTTTTCCTTATTTCCTAAAGTTAAGGATAAAAGATAATGCCTCAACAACTGTTCGTAATCAGATCCAGCGTCAGCCACAATATAAATCTTGGCACTCTGCCTTTGGCGGCTCTTAATCGATTTATATTCTAACAAATCGTATTGCTTTGCGGAAAAAACTTATAATAAAACATAAGTGAATTACGCCGATACCCATCAATTGTAGCGATGACTTGACTTCGATGATGGAGGTCTTTGCCCAGCAGTGGGACAGTATTATCATCATCATCAGCTTACAGAGGTTCACTGCTGAACATAGGTCTTTTCAATTTATCACCATCACATCAGGTCTAGCGCCTTCCGCATCAAACCACTTCCCGCCGCTTTCTTCTGGTCGTCGGTCTAGCGAACAGGGGCCCGACCACCTAACCGATCGCTTTGACTTCGTGTGTGGTTTATGACGTCATCTTGTCGTTTCGTGCCGCCTATGAAAGCAATATCGAAAGCAATAGCCTTTATCTTTTGATATTGCTTTCATAGCGGTGCGAGGTGGCAAGATGACGTCACAAACTATACGCGTAGTCAAAGCGATCGGTTAGGCGGTCAGGGGGCAGGTGGCCTATAGGCTACAGGTACATAATAGGTATATAGGCTATTTCCTGTTTAGCTTTAACACCTTACTGGGCCTTGTTTTTTTTGTATTATTTTATATTTGTCTACAATCGTATGCCAGTGGTCTTACATTGACAATAATTATACATTAATCCTTAAGTCACAAACAGGCTACTGATACACTATCGAGACGCTATTAAATTATCAGACTGCCTCAAGACCTCTTGATAATGACTTCAATGAATAATTAAAGAAAAAAAAAAGGTGGATGAATTAATGGTTGGGAAGAGCTTGATGCTTCGCTCGCTCCGTGCATCGGAAGGCACGTAAAGCCGTTGGTCCCGGCTGCATTAGCAGTCGTTAACAGCTACCAATCCTCACTGGGCCCGCGTGGTGGTTTATGGCCTGTTCTCCTTGTAGTGTTTCCATCGTTATAGAAGGCTCGTGCCCCAGCAGTGGGACATAAAGGATGTTTTAGTTAGGAGATACAACTGCCTTCAACACCCAAAACCAAATTGAGTTAAAGAGCTGCTTTTAAACGCATAAAATGGTTCACGAAAAACATACTAATTTCTCATTGTATGTCATCTCCAATTTAAGTATTTCATTTCGTGTCATCATCATCATCATCATCATCTCAGCCAAAAGACGTCCACTGCTGGACAAAGGCCTCCTCCAAGGATCTCCACAACGACCGGTTTTGTGCTGCTCGCATCCAGCGGCTTCCCGCGACCTTCACCAGATCGTGGTCCACCTTGTTGGAGGCCTGCCCACATTTCGTATAGTTGAAATTAATTCAATTGTTTATTTTCTTCAATAAGAATAATTTCCAGACAGTTTTAACAGTTATTGCGGAATTATTGGAAAAACACGGGTCGAGTAGATTAGTATCACATTGTAATAACTTTTATCATCCAACCACATGCGTGCATGCATGGCGCTTACAAGAGAGAACTAATAATAAAACAATAAAATGTACGTTTTCTCTTTGCACCAAAATGAAAGGCCATTAATAAAGCGCGAATCAATTAATAAATAAATGTTATCCTTTGTTCTGGTGCTTCAATTGGAAAAGTGGGAGCTTAAAGCTGATAAGGTAAATTGGTTCTGTTAAATCTAAATGTATTGGGATATTTTAAAAGGAATATTTTTAATGCCAACTGGTTGGCTGCAGTCGGAAAATAAAAGCTTATGATCGTGTTCAGTAGTATGCTGTAGGTATTGTTACTAGCTTTTCAGTAGAGTAATATTGGGTTGTTGACTATCAATCATAAGTATATGCTTTAAATATCAGAAACTCAGTATTTTATTTTCACAATAGCTAATGTCAAGTGACAGACAGTTGGCATTAACAAAGAGTTCTCATTGCAACAGCCAGCAATAACATTAGGAGAGCCCTATGTCCATTACTGACAAGGGCTGCTTACGATGATGACGGCGACGATGATTGTTCCTGGTAGGTCGACGTCTGCGTGGTTGTGATGATGGAGGGTTCCATTGCGATCGTAAATAACGACTGCGTCTCTTTATGTGATGTTGTATATTTACAGTGACTACATTGTGACTGACTTATTATCTAAACCTTACAAGACTATTTATACAATATAAACTGTTTAGATGTTGGAGGGATGCCGTGTCTTATCTTAATCAGATCTACACGCGATTAGGAATGCGTTTACAAACTCTTTAACCATACGTGAGGATAAGAAATTATGTGGTGACCACAGGCCACCACAATGATAATGATACAAGACTTTTTTTATTGCTGACGGATACAAGTGCTTATTTTATCATTAGCTTTCAACTTGCCTGATGTTAAGTGATGATAAGGGGAAGGTGGAAACATACCCGGACTCCTCAACTACTGAGGCGCTGGCTATATTAACTGTAGCTGCTGGAACTTCACAATGCTTTAAACATTGATGTTGTAACGGCATAATATTTAGATAAGATGGTGGTAGCTACTAGCTAGCCAGGCAGACAAACAAGCCCTCCCACCAACCAAACATCATACATGTATGATAACCGAGAACACATCATACATTCTAGGAATCGAATTCGGGACCTCGGGGTCTGAGACCGTGTGAGACCGGTCTTAACCACTAGACCACAGAGATGGTTAAACGTTAACTTACGTTTTTGAATGTAAAAGATTATGTTTATGACAGAAAAATTTAATTGTAATTTTTATAGTTATCAATTATTTACGGATGTTAACTTATTGGATCCACTAGTTCTTTAAGATACATTTACGCAAAATAGTGTCACAATTTTGATTATTTTATTTTATTATGAAATAGCTTTACGATCTATTATAGAAAGTGACGCTAAGGCCAAAGACGGAAGCTCACTTTACTCAGAATCCTCTACCACTGAGGATTAACAGTGATGGCATGCGCATAAAGATCTGGATAGAAGGTAGAAAACATTTCAAAATGACCGTTTGTTCAAATTGATTACTTATGTGACTTGTAACTTTCCATTGTGGATTTTAAATCGCATCAATTACTAAATGGAACATAACAGTGACGTCATAGTTCGCATACAATCTATATTTTATATCTTCTTTAGATATAAAATTCTCGTGTCACATGTTAGTTGCCATACTCCTCCGAAACGGCTTGATGGATTTTTATGAAATTTTTCTTGTATATTCGGTAGGTCTGACAATCGGTCATAATCTATTTTTTATACCTCTAAGTGATAAGGGTGGTCCACCCCAAACATTTTTTTTTACAATTAATTTTTTTAATACGAAATGTTCTACGATTTGTTTGTTTTGTTGTCATAGAAACTGCCACAGTGGTACGAAGTCCGCCGGGTCAGCTAGTTTCTATATAATTTTTTTTTTTAGATGCTATAAGTTTCTCGATAATTGCCTCTAAAATAAAATTCCCGAGTTGAAAATCGCACTAGACTAAATTCAGAACCTAATAAAAAAAGTTTCCTCGTTATACACATTAGCTCGATCTCAAATCCCTCCCTGTATGTTCTAGTCCAAGTTACGATTCTCCAAGGACAGTTGGATTGTGTTAAAGCTGTTTGTGTTCTCCAGAGCGAGCGGTGTACACAATAACCTGTGTCTTGGACAGTGCTTGTACAGTGCACGATATATGTGTAAAACAAAACACATATAGCATTTCTATTATTCGTAAAACTTCGATCGGTTTCGAGCGGTTGAAAAACGGTTGGCGTCTTTGGGGCCACGGAACCACAACGACGTTTGTGGTAATGACAGAAAATATTAAGTACAAATAATTTTCAACCTTATATCTAATAGATATAAGGTTAACAGTAAGCTGAAGTTGGTGATGCTATCCAATGTTTTTCAGATTTTGTTATAAAAACACACATACAGAGAACAGTTTACAAACAATGGTGAGCAAAGGTGGACTTATCTCTAAGAGAGATCTTTTCCAGCCAACCTAAGGTGGAATGGGAGCATCATGTATAAAAGGAAGCGACAAAAGTGCAAAAAAAAAATCTTAAATAAAATTAACAATATTAGGTACAATACATGTACTACAATATTTTTAAAAACTACAGAAACATACATAATAATACTAAATAAATATGAACTTATACAATAATAATAATAATATACATGGATATAATATTATAGTGCCTATCATTGCGATGACATAAGTGACAGAAAGTGATCCTTAACTTTCTTTTTAAAGGATATAATGGACGAGTTATCCTGGATGCCCGTAGGAAGCCTGTTCCATAGCTGCGCCGCTTTGACTGTAAATGAATTTAAGAGGAAGTTGGTATTGACTTTAGGAATCTCAAGCGTCTTTGATAAACAAGCACGTCTTGAGCACGTCTTTATTCGAAATTTAAATGTTGAGATGCATTTTGTTCCGGATCCTTTATCTTCTATACGACATGTATACAGTGTGTCTCATTGAAATCGGTCAGTATGGGAAAGTCTGAAACTATAAGACATACGAAAATCTGTTCTTAGGAACCATGTCATCGATTTTAATAATAAGAAAAACTGCATTCATACATTTTAAAAAAAACCTGTATTAGCTCGGGAGTCGAACCCGGTTGTTTTGAAAATGATAAACTTATACTATTTCTATTTAGATATCGATTGTGTAGGTCATAAGCAGTAAATGGCTCTATGAAATATGATGTCTCATCATCATCATCTCAGCCAAAAGACGTCCACTGCTGGACAAAGGCCTCCCCCAAGATGGGGGGTATTTGCCATAATCGCCACGCTTGGCAGGCGGGTTGGCGATCGCAGTAGGTTGAAAGTAACCTCAGAGAGATGCTGCTGCCCATCCTCTGGAATGGTCCCTTAGTCGCCTTTTACGACACCCACGGGTTGAGATGGGGTGGTGCAATTCTTTATCCCCGGATATAAATATGATGTCTAAAATAAATAAAATGCATTGTTTTCACATACTTTAGTTTATTTTAGTAGGTGTTCGAAAATACGCATCTATACGAATCATTCCATTAAAAAAAACATATAAAATACAAAATATATAGAAGAGTATTTAAATCGGATTAAAATACGACATTAAAATTTTTGTTGTTTTTGAATATTTGAATGAAAAATGGCTAATTTTGATTTTGAAATATTTGTGGAAGTTTAAGGAAGGTTTAAACGGTGAAAACATAAATAAGTAACGGAAAATACTAATACGACAATTTAATTTTCCAATACTTAAAGATTTGTTTGTTTTGTTGTCATGGAAACTGTCAAAGCGGTACGAAGTTCGCCGGGTCAGCTAGTCTAGTACATTATAACATACACACATGTACATGTACATTACATGTACATTATTGATCGAAGACCTAAAACCATGGCTGCCCCTGTAGTGATCGGGACTGCTTGGAGGCGCGTACCTACTGGCAGCCGTCGCGTTCTGAATACCTTTCAAATAAGACGTCACGAGAGAGAAAAACAATTGAGAAGAGGACTTCATCTTGATCCGCCGAAGCGACATCATTCTTTGAATGGTTATATTCATGAGTTATTTAAAATATCAATATAATATTAACTTATCCAGTTGTCGTTATTACGCCTTACGCCCCCAAAATATAAATAACGGCCAAGCTGGCCATAACACTCTTTCAAATTAGGCGTTTTGTGTCGGACCGCTGCTGCCGTGCGTTTACAACAACCAAGGCCCTTAATTATGAAGCAAGTTGTCTTTTTAGGGTTCTATACCCAAAGGGTAAAACGGGACCCTATTACTAAGACTCCGCTGTCTGTCTGTCCGTCTGTCACCAGGCTGTATCTCATGAACCGTGATAGTTAGACAGTTGAAATAAAAACAGAATAAAATCAATATTTAAGGGGGCTCCCATACAACTAACATGATTTTTTTTGCTCGATTTTGCTTGATATTGATAATGGCAACAGGTAGATGCTTGAAATATTCACAGAATATTTAGTTATATATTTACTTTAAAAATAAATAATTAAACTTAAATAAAATAAATATTCAAGTGGGGCTCCCATGCAACAGACATGATTTTTTGCCTTGTTTATAAATAATGGTACGGAACCCTTCGTGCGCAAGTCCGACTCGCACTTGGCCGGTTTTTTGAAGTGTTTTTTCAGTTTAGATTAGTTTAGCATAGGTCAAGTGATTTAAATACGTAGCGACCGTCACTTACGTCACGTCACGTTGGTACGTTAACGTCCTTTGGCTTGACGTTGTTGTGAACATAAAAATTCTCCCTATTCTGCCGTGCTGCCATTTCAAAAACCCTACATTTTCCATAATTTTTAAATGAAATTTATAACTTCGAGTTTGGGTTTGAGTTTGGAGGGTTGCGTTGCGATATCGCCATCATTATAACTTTGACGTCATTAGCGAATGTGCGGCGACTCACAGAGCCGTTGCCCACCACGCACCGTTACCATGTCGTTAGGCCGCGTCCTCGACGACCGCGGTGAGACGGGCGGGAGCAGAGGCGGGGCGGAGAGCGGCACGCTTATGAGCGTTTACGCCCCACACTAGCGCCGCCAATGAAAAAAAAAAACATATCTAGTAATTAGAGATTGAAAATCAAAATATGCTCAACAAACTATTTGAATGAAGTAATTTAGAATTTTTACGTCACCTAATAAACATCTGACATGTTATGGTTTAGTTAAATACGGCGTTATAGTTCAAAATGGCCGTTATTACGTCAAAATGCTAAATTACTTCATTCAAATAGTTTGTTGAGCATAATTTGATTTTCTATGTCTAATTTCTAGATATGTTTTTTTACATTGGCGGCGTTGGTGTGCGGCGTAAACGCTCTTAATAGCGAAAAAAACAACCAGTTGTTAAATGGTACAATTGCAACGCCCAATGTATATAAACTATAACATACACGCAAATGCACTAAGCGAGCGATCATTGAGCGATTTGTGCCCGTAATACCAATTTATCAACCGCAACTGGAGCAGTCGCGTTGCTATTGTACAATTAACAACTGGTTTCGTTTTTTGGTAATAATAAGCTTGCGGAGACGCTCTACGCATACATTGGCAAGGGACCGTCCGGGCCTTGACGACAGCGGCAGCGGGAGCGGCGCCGCGACAAGACAGCAGTGGCTATCACGTGCACACGCCACGCCTACACTTACCACAAAACTGTCAAATTCCCTCAATAGACTTTTAACTTTATGTCTTTGGTATATATACATCTTTGACTATATACATAATCAAGGTCTATACATATCTATATCTATACTACTATATAAATCTGTAGGCTCTGTGTGTACTTGCAATTTTTTTGACAAATTTTGGGATAATATTCATTTTATGACTCACTGACACCAATTCTACGATTTTTTAAATTTTTGTCTGTCTGTCAGTCTATCTGTATGTCCACATTTAACTCAAAAACGGCTTGACCGATCTTGATGAAAATTTGTATGTAGTAAGAACATGAGATTGTGGCTATTAAAAAAAAAGGAAATTTTATTCTTAAGTTTAAGCGGGCGGGTGACGGCTCTTTATGAAAATTTGTATGTAGTATGAACATCATCATCATCGGCTCATTTTATGTCCCCACTGCTGGGGCACGAGCCTACCCTATGGATGGACAGGGAGAAAGGGCCATTAACCACCACGCGGGCCCAGTACGGATTGGTGGTTGTTAACGACTACTAATGCAGCCGGGACCAACGGCTTTACGTGCCTTCCGAAGCACAGAGGAGCTCTGCGCCATCGAGCTTGTCAGTATGAACATGAGATTGTGTAAATGATAGGAGGCTAAGTATATATGATGTTGGTACTTAAACCTAATAATTATTTTGATTAGCATTCATTGATCCATTATATTCGCGCAGCGAAGCGGGCGGGTGACGGCTGTAGTGTTTAAAAGAAAATTACATTTATTTCTAATTGAAAATTGTTTCTATTCTGTAGATGAATATTTTAATTTTAATGTTAATAATTGATGTTTTTATTTTTTATTAATTGATATTTTTATTTATTGGTAAATGTAATTTAATTTTTAATATATTGTTATTTTAATTCATTTAATAATAAATTTATATCTCATTATAACTTTTATCTCATTATATTTAATTTTTATGTATAATTTAACTATAAGGTTAAACATATAGGTATATTTTTTTAAGCTATATATTTGTAATACCTGCAAAAGGTCACAAATTGTAAAGCTACCAACATTTATATTCCACCTGTATGATACACTTAGTTATGCAAATAAATATTTTGATTTGATTTGATTTGATTTATATAATAAAGCTAAAGAGGGTCGAAAGTCTGTACATGGAAGATATTCGAAATAAGTTGGCTGGGGATACTCAGAATCGATAACAGAACACGTTCCAACAGTTTTTAGAATTTTTGTCTGTTTGTCTGTTTATCTGTTTATTTGACCGTGAATCACGTGAAAATGGCTGAACGGATTTGGATGAAACTTTGCACGTAGACAGACCATGACCCAGACTAGAATATAGAATACTTCTTATCCCGGTAACAGGTTCCTGGGATAGTGTAGTCTTCCCGAACGAAGTCGCGGGCGACAACTGGTAATTTAATTAAATAAATGTACAACTGCATGTTGTACATTTAAAGAAATTTGGCAATTTTGGGTAGTCTGACGTGATGGCGCGTACAACTATCGTTTCCGTGTCGTAGCGTAGAATATTGTATGGAAATTAATACAGAGCCACTACGTTCGTTTATTTTTTTTATTTTTTTTAACGCGTAGGCACATTGCCTTGATCTCATCTGATGTTAAGTGATGAAAAGTCCAAAGATAAAATCGCACCCGGGATCCTCAACTAGTGAGGCACTGGCTATCTTATCTCTAGCCGGAACACAACAATGCTACAAACATTGATGTTATGGCGACATATTTAGATAAGATAGTGGTAGCTAGCCAAGCGGACAAACAAACCCTAGCACCAACCCAACCGAGTACACAAACATGTGCCCCCCTCTGGAAATCGAACCCGGGACCTCTGGGTCTAAACCAGTGGTCTTAGCCACTAGACCACAGAGGCGGTTAAATGGAACTTACAAACGACAGTCTACGAAAAACTTTACCTATTTCGATAAAAGTTCGTGCTAGGACTTCGGTACACGACGACGGGCGACTGTCAAATGTTTCGAATCTTTTTAAACGCTGCGGTAATTTCTTGGGATATGCCCGCCCGCTGCCATTGAGGACAGGCTTTTCCGCTCTCTTCCCCGCCACCGCTCACGGCACACTCACCGCAGACGTTGAGGACGCGGCCTTATGCAGCGGTTTTATAAATCATTATTTCAAAGGAATTTAAAATAAGTAAAAGAAAATTTTAAAATTTGCCTTGTGTGCGTGCGAATTTTGATCAATATTCGAACAGGTTAGATTTTTGCAGCGCTTCCAGAACAAGGCGAGTTGTATTTACCACACAAATTTTCATTTTTGTTAACGTTTTAAAAAGATGATTTTTACTTTTCTCAAAACTACTGTTTTTTTTAATGATAATCTTTATTCGTTCCAAAAGCAGCACAATTACAAAAAAGATCTTTCAAAACCTGTTGAGAGGTTTGTCTGTCTGGTTTGTCTACAGGTACAGTCACGAACATTGACATGTATACACTTTAGACTCTATTACATTGTATTAAGAGTTGCTTTGTTTACATTTGATTGGTCGTGACTGTATTAACTTTATAGATTAACCGGATCGTATGTTTGTACAGCATAATGAGCATGGAAAATAAAACTCTTCTCAAAATCCTCGATTCTCATATTTAATGTTACTTCATAAAGCTAAAAATCTTCATCGTAAAAGAGTATACTACAAGCCGCTAAAAAAACCCACGAACATGTAGATAAATACAATGAAAGAAACTTCGCCAGTACCTATTCTATCATCGTAATTTACCAAAGTCGAATGTAAGAATAAGTCAAACTTCTTGATCTATTAAAATAATAATGTTGGGAGAAAGCCGTGGGCTTTGCGGGAACGACGAACCCAATCCTCACATGTGCTTGCTAAATTTCATCTCCAATCTTATGTTTAAATACTCAACTTTGAGAGTTGATATTGAGATAAAAATGAGTCAAAATACGAAACAAAATTAAAAATGCTGTTAGATATTTTTTTCTTTCATAATTTTATCTATCTGCAATCAGCCCTGGGGTTATAATCAGATTGGTTGTTCATTTTGGTATTCACATCATCCCATGCTTTTAGATAAAAGTTTATTAACATTTTATTAAACAGCATTGTTCTGCTCGTACATTGATATCATCATCATCATCTCAGCAAAGTCAAAATTTCTTCAATCAAATTAAATTGTCCTTTGGCATTGCCCAGCAGTAGATGTTTTTTTGCTGCATTGATGATGATGAAACTAAGTTATTAAAAAAAATATACAAAAAAAATACCGACTACCTATTTAGAACACTTTTATGTTTTGTTGTAAAAAAAAGCGTAAGAAACTGCTTTAATTAAAAGTCTGTAAAGTACAAAAAAAATGTCATTGACAAATCATGCAATAAAATGCAAAACCTCATGCAAATAGTACCTATTTTTTTTAAAACATTGTTTTTCTAATTCCACGTTGCAAATTGTTTGAAATATATAAAACAAATCTGCTTTTATCTTTTAAACTCCAATCAAGAAGCGGTCTTTTCCACGCTAAAATTAGCATCAGGCAAGTTCGCCTTAGCAGAGCATAAGTCGTGCATTCATTAAAAACAATAGGTGCCCGAGCTTCCCTGGACTGCAGCCACTTAATTATAATTCAGCCGCAGGCGCCGGCGGCCGTCCTGGAAACTTTAAGTGCACACCGTTATCCGTACAACTCCTTATTCGATATCGGCAGATATTTAGTCAAGTAATTTTTGGAAAGTTTTTTTTTTATAGTTTGCTTCGCAAATGTTTCCACTTCTCCTGACGTAAGTGCAAATCGAGTCCATCAGACGCTAAGACAACTGGTGTAGCTTGAAAACAGCGTAGCATCAGTCACCCTCACCCTGCCAGCTCACAAGGTGCCTTTCACACCTCTTTTGAAGAACCCATTAGGAGAAGAAACGAGGGTAGATTGGATGTCTACCGACCACCCTACATTGAGCCAGATGTAGGTCGGCCCGATCTTTGTATGTCTTATTACTCATGTGATAAGGCCTGAGCCCAGCAGTCTGATGATGATAAATACTGCAAAAAAATACTAAAAGTAAAAATACAAAAGTTTTATATTAAATACTGATGATTTAACATCAATACTGATATAATAAATACCATAGCCATCAGTTTCGTAATTTAGGATTCCGGGCCAAATACGCAGCCACTTTCGCTTATAATGTTTCGACATCCGTGCTTACACCTTTATCCTTATTATCAACCCCCCGACCGCCTAACCGATCGCTTTGACTACGCGTATAGTTTATGACGTCATCTTACCACATCGCACCGCCTATGAAAGCAACATCAAAAGCTGAAGGCTATAGCTTTCGATATTGCTTTCATGCGGCACGAAACGACAAGATGACGTCATAAACCACACACGAAGTCAAAGCGATCGGTTAGGCGGTCGGGGGGTTGATAATAAGGATAAAGGTGTAAGCACGGATGTCGAAACATTATAAGCGAAAGTGGCTGCGTATTTGGCCCGGAAGCGGTTAGGTGGTTGGGCCTCTGGTTATATGAAAGCCAAACGATCCTAGCCTTCCGACACTTAAGGATACTATAGCCAGTTCCTCAGTAATTGAGTATCTGGACGTAGTGCGCTTCCACCTTCTGCCTTACCATCAGATGTGAAGAAAGCCAAGCGCTTCTTGTGTTCAGACACTTTATCAATTCCATAAGACCGTAATTGACGATTCCGGGCAAAGTGCACTATCACCTACATCCATATCATAAGGAATGATGAAAAGCAAGCACTCTTCTATAGTAAAAGGTTTATTAAAATCTTTAGGCGATAAATCGCTGTTGTATATTCTACAAGAATTTAAGAATAGCACTCCCGAATCACCTCGACCAATTTGAATAAAGTTGAAAGTAAAGTTTTTGTTCTCCTACAAGCAGTCAGTTAGAACGGAGTCGCGGGGACCTAGGAAACTTACGACTGAGCATCAGGGTCACTGCGCTAAACTTCATCTTCGATGGCAATTCAATTTGGTTCGCCTTACCGACCGACGAAGACTATTTAAATCTTCGCAAAGTTAAATCAATTTAGCGGTGGATAATTACTTTTTCTATAACAATGAAGCTTTTTGTTATGAAAACTGAAAGAAACTTCATAGTACTTTATAAGCTTTCTGCCAATTTTTAGGATTGATTGCGGCATTATTTAGCATCAATGGCCAACTCAGTTTACTTTAGTGGTAAAAATAAGTAAGTACTGTAGAGCTTTATAGCTCTACTTATAATAAAGGGCGGCAATAATAGAACTGTGCTATATTTTATCAAGAATTTAACACAATATTTAGCCCTACGCGTCTCGGCTGGCTGACACCGAATCCTCATCTTTTGTTTTCTTCTATTGATTTCTTGAATCGCGTTCCTTATTTGACTCAGGCCACGTCGTGTGCCATAGAGCTGCCCGAGCAAGGAGACCCGATCACCACAGTACCTATAGTCTACTATGTATACTAATAATTCTGTTCCATTTTTGTGCAAAGGCAAAAATTTTAACCAAATCATCGCTGCTTATGGGTTTGCTTAAGTATGGATAACTAATTGATATTTAGTTAATATATTGGTGGTATTGGTGATAACAAATCCAGGCTATGCATCGGAAAATCCGAAACACCTATTTGATCCGGCTCGAAGGACCACTACTAATGAGTTTGCCAACCGTGCCCTTTTTTATGCTTCGAGATACTTTTTTAATTGCAGTCCTATCTATAATAATGGAGAATGTCGCCCGGTATGGACGTATTGCTACCAATTTTTTCTATAAGGAACATGTTATATAGCACATTACAAAACTATAAGTATAGGGTTGTTTTGATGACACTTATCGTCCACACTAATAAAATATGCTACATAACTATGGTTGCGCCAGTTGGTGACTTTTAAATTTGCCGCGCAAAAAAAGTTAAGTACCTACATGCATTTTTCGCTATCGTAATGTGTTCATATTTGATAAAAGTAGTTTGGCGCTATACTAGCTTCCTTTACCCATGCCCTACAATACCTTTCTCGCGTACAAGAAGACCGCAATATAGAACGCCGCACGCCAACTAGCGCTGCGGCTGCAACCGCAAACTTAGTGCCCTGACAACGTTTGGAAAAAATGGCCGCTTGCGCACGCGTTCAGAGGATATCTCCATTTTGGTCATCTAATCATCTAATAACTATTACCGCGTTAAGAGTTTTAAAACTGTGAGAGACCACGCGCTAGTGGTCCAGGTCCGTGTTCCAGCCAAGTGCATCCACACTATAAATTAGAACATCGCCCGCGCCATCATTTTGTAGTCCATCTCGCCACAACATATGCTATATAACATGTTTTGTCATATCAGTCTGGACGCACCTTAACAAAAGTGGTAACATGTAGAGCGCCTTTAATACTTTTAGTTCGGACTCAGTTTGCTTAATCTTCCACCAAAAAAAAGAAACAAAACTCAGCTCAGACAAAAGGAAAACACAAGGCGATCGTTTAAAGTTTACGGCGCAAATATTTTACTTTCTTCAAACAGACAGTAACTAAGTACAATAGGAGGAATTACGCGCAAGTTTATGCGGAGCCAGGCGAAGTGCCGCGAACAAAGGTCTGAGATAAAGGTAGCGCCGAGCACAAAGTTAACGAAGCTCGAGCGACCTGCTTGCTGTAGAACTTGTGTGACGAATACGGTGTTGTGTGACGAATTGTAACTCGTTACTATCGTACTAGTAGCAGTGTTCGACACAGTAACCCAGTGTTCGACATAATTTCAATCTCTATTACGATACCTTTCAAAGGAGTTTACGCTTGTCATTTTGCATAGACGATTCCAAATGAATGTCAAATTGACGAGATGTCGTTCATTTAACATCAAAAAACGCATCGCGATCGCAATCACTGACCTTGTGAGTTAGTTTGAAGTTCTGAAACAGCTTTCAAAAATGAAAGGTATTACGATAGGTATTAGAGTAAATTTTACTTGTATGACATCTAGGAAGCAGGTCGTCTGTTTTTGTTGCTAAAGTAACATATCAGTTACTGACCCTCGAGTCGAGTTAGCTCGATGGTATAACGAGCAACCTACAGTGGCTGCACGTTGCCCCGACTAGCGAAGGACCGCGGCTAATGACTGAATGAATGAATTGACGACCTCCTTGGTCGAGTGGTTTGTTCACCGGTTTTCATGATGTCGCCATCTCTGAGGTCCCGGGTTCGATCCCCGGTAAATTGTCTCGGATCTGGGTGTTTTCTATATATAATAAGTATGTATTTAAAGTATGTTTATCCGTTGTCTAGTAACCATTTGACGAGTTTCATAACGAAACTTCTCTTGGGCTAGATAATTGGTGTGAGTGTAGGAAAGTTTAGTTTAGTTTATTTTAATGGCACAAGCGAAGAGACCTCTATGCCCAGCAGTGAGTCTGGAACGGCTGAAAATGATTAATGATGACCAGTGGTTGCGCCAGTTAGTAACTTTAAATTTACCGCGCAAAAAGAGTTACGTGCATTTCGTTATTATTGTATTTGATAAAAGTAGTGGCTATACTAGGTTCCTACCCATCTCCTTCCATACATGCCTACCTATACCGCAATGTGGAACGCCGCTCGCACGCCAACGAGCGCGCTGTGGCGGCTACCGCAAACCCATGCAAAACCGACGATTGAGAAGAATGCACGCCACGCACGCCGCGCCCGCTGTGCACCGACATTTCGGTCATTTAGATATCCGCGTTAGGAGTGTTAAACCTGTGAGGGACCACGCGCAGGTGTTCCAAGTCCGTACTCCAGCAAAGTGCGTCTACCGACCACCAACCTCGTGTCGGTTACAACCGCTCGCCTGCCTGCCGTCCTCGCGACGTCGGCCGCTGTCGCTGTTCAAAGTATGTTCCTTTCCACCTCCCTGAACTGCTAAACCCCCTTTCCTATTACCGACCCTCGCAGTTCAGACCTCCCCTATTCTATAGTACAGTCCACTCAAATAGTAGAACATCACCCGCGCCACCATTTTTTTGTCTTTTTTGCCAAACCAAACAGATTTATGGATTTCTTGACTTAAAAGTAAAGACTATGCAGGTTCTTGACTTAAAAGTAAAGACTATGCAGGTTTTATTTAGATTGATGGTGGACTGTTGTTGTTGACAATGAATAAGGCTCCTTTGCCTTAGAAAGTAAGAGAAGAGATTTCGGCGGGTTGGAAGCCACGATAGCGTAGGAAGCGCACCTAACCCGGATTGTCAGAGGGTGCGGGCTCGAATCCCGCTTGTGGTTATTTTTTCAGCTCTTTTCCAAATAGTAATGTAAAAGTATAAAAACCACGATTTGGAACAAGAGTGCAAGTTCTCTTGTCTTAACAATGTAATTCCGAAAAAAATTATCCTACTTCGGCTTTTATTTATTTACACAAGAAAACATGAAGGCGATACACATATTTGTATCACCTATTTACGTTGTAAATCGTGGACACGTGAATAGAAAGTAATAACTTTGGAAATATCTCTTTACACTTGGCTTAGCACCTCACAGGGTTAATACCTACATGTCGCAAATATTAAAAAGCTCACCCTTATCACGGAGATTAATGTCAAAAGTTGTTGGTACAATATACGTGCAATATTGTAATAAAAAAGAATAAAAATAGAAATAGATCTTTTTAATGTTCTTATGACTGTGTACATTAGAGTTGTTACATTTTAAATAGTATCAACAGAGCTCGTTGGCGCAGTGGTAAACGCGCTCGGTACGCGATTGTTGAAGTTAAGCAACTTTCGCGAAGGCCGGTCACCGGACGGATGACCAAAAATTTAGAAAATTTAATTAAATCTTAAGTAAATACCAAAACTACTATTTATAATAAAATTTAGTAAGTATATTATATAATATAATTCATTATCAATTTATATTATGACTAGCGGCCGCTCGCGGTTTCACCCGCGTGGTTCCCGTTCCCGTGAGAATATCTGGATAAAAAGTATTCTACGTGTTATTCCAGGTTATAAACTATCTGTATGCCGAATTTCATCCAAATCCATCCATCCGTTGCAGCGTGAAGAAGCAACAAATATACGAACATACACACAAACTTTCGCATTTATACTATTAGTAGGATGTATGTTTTGAACAGAGCGTGAGTTGAAGACAATTTTAATTATGACGGCAAACTAGCACGCTAGCCACTATGGGAAATAGTCTGCTGCATACCTACATCATCCGTATCATAAAAAATCATACAAAAATCTAAAATTATATTTGACATTAGATATCTTAAAATTAATACATATCTTACATCTGCCTACGTAAGTTTAAAATATAAATCACTACGTTATTAAAGTAATCTGGGATTGTTAATTGCTCAGCGGCAAGTTTATAACAGATACCCTCGTAACCCAAGTTTCAGTTTAAAATATGTTTATTATTGGATTAGTTCAAGAGAATAATTTATGAAGGGCACCGAGTTGGGAGTTCCGACAGTGACTTCAGCCCCATTCAACAGTCCTTTGTCTTTGTTGAAATTGTCCTTTGTCTTGTTTTTTTCACTCAACGAAGCGCTTCGCCTACATCTCAATTAATGGTTGATACGGCCGAAGAGGAAATACACTACACCCGGAACTGTCACTATTGATGAGGAACTTGACCATATTCTTATGGCTAGTCTGCTGCGTAGCTGGAATTCTAAAGAGTGAGTTTTATGCACATCTTATCGCGTTTACGGAAACGTTTAATTTTGCATTATAATAATTGCGACTTACTTCGTTTGCCACCAATAGGCGCAGTTTTAACGCCATACGAATTCTTGATTACGCATTTACAGATGTCTCAGACGGTGATTTACTAGTGTAGGAAATTTTATTTAACTAATAATACATATAAATAATAGACATAAATCTCAAGTAGTTGAGGAGCATGAGAGATAGGATAAATGTTTGTTACATCTATCCTATCCCTCATGCTCCTCCTCATTTTGGGGGTTAAAGTTACTCGCGTCCGTAGGTTTACCCTTGAGACCCTACACGTGACCCCTGGGTGGTGCTAAATGAGTGATACTGTCTGAGTGGTGAGCCACGCTGCGTTGCAGCACGAAATGGGCCGGCTCACCCGGCGAAATACCACCCTCTCACAGAATATCGGCGTGAAACAACGGCACTCGTTGCTGTTGTGTTTCGTCCGGTGAGTGAAAGTACCGGAGGCCCATCTCTCACCCCTCCCCCCTCCCAATTCCTACTCCCTCCTCAAGATCCAACTCCTTCCTCAAGGTCGGCAACGCATCCGCGATTACTTTGGTTTTGCGGGTGTCCATGGGCGGCGGTGATTGCTTTCCATCAAGTGACCCGCCTGCTCGTTTGCCTCCTTTTAACATAAAAAAAAAATGCTCTATTGACGTATTGTCTGTACTTTTAAGTCTACACAGGTTACATTTCTATTAATGCAGCATCGACGCGTACGCGTGTCTACTGCCTGCAAATGCTTACACAGTTCGTCTCATACTATCCCACGCGGCGCGGTCGACAGGGCACGCGCGAGACAGATCACTGATATGTACTTGACACATGACAGCTTCAATTGCCCCCCGCGACGGGCATCCGATCCGCGCCGTACACACGCTTTGCAGTAGACGCCCTTACGTCTCTTACGCCGCAGACTCATAAAAGTCTTAAATAGTACTTACTTACATCCATCCTATGCCTCATGCTCCATGGACGTATTGTCTTAAGATTTATTGTATTTTGAAGTCTAAACAGTGGCGGTAGCCAAAGTAACATTAAGAAAACGATAGCGAAGTTCGAAAATAATAAAATGTAAGGGATTGACATAAGATTGACCACGTGATTTAGCGCGGCTTATGTCAATGCCATACATTTTATTCTTTTCGAACTTCTCTATAGTTTTCTTAATGTTACTTTGGCTAAGCTTACAGGTTACGTACGGCCGCAATCGCACATAAATGCAAACTACCTACCTTAAATATAATTGTCGATTTTTGTTTTCTTCTCAGTGCGTGCGTTCATTGTGCTAAAAATTCAAAGTCAAAGTCAAAGTCAAAGTCAAATATTCTTTATTCAAATAAACTTTAGAAAAGTGCTTTTGAATCGTCCATAATTTTTTTACCTACTACCCATTCAGGACGTCTATTTTTTAGCTGTGGAGAAGAATGGGCGCAAGAAACTCCATAGCTTTAATTCATTATGTAACGACATTTACAAAATTATATGCCGTTACGTTACCAAGTTATACAAGTTTAAAAAACCTTAACAATATATTGGATTAGAAATAGATTGGAGCATTTTAAACCCATGCTGTTTTGTCTTCAATGTAATCAGACACTTTATAATAAGCTTTTTTATAAAGCTTTTCTTTAATAGCGATTTTAAATTTATTAATATCTAGTTTTTGGATATTACTTGGAACTTTATTGTAAAAACGTACACACAGGCCTCTTAATGAATTATTTACTTTGTGGAGCCTAGTATTAGGTAATTAAGAGTGATAAATCAAAATGTATCTTTCTCAGTAAGTGAATCTTATGTATTCTTATGGGAAATAAAGTTTCTTTAACCATACGTACCTATTGGTGTAGCATCGCTTTCGCTAAAAAATGCGGCTCTAAAATTCGCTGCAACTGAATAATGCGACCGCGAAATTCATCTAACAAATCTCGACGCGTGTCTACCGCCTGCAAATGCTTACTCAGCTCGTCTCATTCTGCAGGGACATATTGAAGTCGTTAACGGCATGGCCAGGACTTTTAGCTGAGCATTTTGCAGCGATTGGCTCTTTGGCAAAACCAACTCGCCGCTGCCGCCGGTAAGTCATCGTGGTCTGCTTCATACATTTCTGTAGGCACATTTTTTTCGCCGCTCCCGCGCTTAGACGCCGCTCACAACGGCATGTTTGTGGCCGGGCACTTACGCCGCAGACTATAAAGGACACACCATCTTACGATAAATTTGCGAAAATGTTTAACGCATGTGGCCGGCACAACACAAATAGTTTACCTACCGAAGCACAAACGACTTCTAGATCGCACGCGGCAGGCCGCTACACAATTTATCTCTCACATTCCACTTGCACAGTAAAACACAAAATTACCATAATTCATACACCCAAGTCATAAAATGCATAATTCAGATCCGTAACAAGCTGATACCGTACTTAGAGTGTTAAGCCGCGGTGCGTGATAGCCTCCATTAATAACTTACAACACTTACCCACCCTCTCTCACTTATTCACGACCTACCTGAGTTTATGTCGCAGCCCTGATACCCTAATACCTGACATTGAGCTTCTGGATTGCTCGTTACGCATCCCTTATCTCATCCTTAAGACGGTGCCGGAATTCATCTCCTGAAAACAAGAGAACGATCAATTAAAATAGATTGGGCTTTGTTGAATGCCTCACCACTCGCGTAGTGTGTAATCTGGTTCACTATTGTTTAGGTAGGGTTTTAAGCCAGGTATTTTATTGTCTCACCGTTAGATAAGAAGTTTTGTTAAAAGTTAATTCGGTAAGATTAATGGCGATGAAACTTTATGGAGCGGTTTGTAAACCTTATTTTGTGTTAACTTGTTAAATGTATTACATTGAGAAGCAGACTTATTTTAATTTGTAGTAATTTTACTTCAACTTTCTATTTGTTTTAAATACTTAAGCAATCGAAGTGACTCTTAGTACTGTTGGGACCCTTCTGTTGAGCTGTATAGAACTTGCCGCAGCATTCCTTGCCGAGGGAAATTCTTTATCGAGAAGCGACAAGTCGTTTAACATCAACTCGGGTTTGTAAACCGTCTTAAACAACATTAATGCCGGACCCTTTAGATAGGCGGCGAGAATGACCGACAAATCCTTCTCATGCCACTTATTTATGGCTGCAACGCATTTAAAGCCGCGTGCAAAATCTCCAACGGAAACACCATCGACTCCAGAGAAATACTCTACGTTAGATATCGTAGATAAGAAAGAACCACGATAGCTCTATTGGGAGAGCACCTGACCCAGTATGTCAGAAGGGTGCAGGTTCAAATCATGCTCGTGGAAATATTTGTATTTTTTTTTAATCTTCATTTGTTTTCTTCTAGAACTTTTCTGATGTACTCCTTTTCAACTCAGGTCACGTCGTGTGCCATAGAGCTGGCCGAGCAAGGAGACCCGATCACCACAGTACCTATTAGCACAAAATAATAAGACTGCAGAAGTACGCACACATAGACCCGGAATCTCTGAACAGCTTGGATCAGTCCGAGTATAGCTCTGCCACACAATTTATGAACGCAGTAAGTACAACTTACTGTGTTTGTGATTGTGATATCTGAGATGCTGACATTACGATCTATTTTCTCGAAACTGTTTACATGTTCTTTACTGCGTTCATAAATAGCGCAGCTGAGCTGTTGTGAGATTCCGTGTTCGTGAGAGGTTGTCTTTGTATGCGTTTCTCGAGTGCGTTTGAAAAAAAAAATTCTAAATTCAAAATCATATATTCAGTTTAGGCTACAAATAGTCACTATGCCATCGGTTCGTAAGTCTACTCTGGGCGGGAGGTTACTGAGAAGAACCGGCAAGAAATTCAACAAGTGTCCAGCTCTTTTCTCCCTTACAGCGTCAAAAGTATTGGAAAGTGCCCCCTATCATAAAAGGACACTTTCCATCACAAATAATACACACAAAAAAAAAAGAAAGACAATCACAACACACACAAAAAAAAACAAAATTAAAAAAGATGTCTAAAATTATATCAGGTACTAATTTAAATTTTCACAATGTCATACAGAACTAAAATAAGTCGAAAATTGTCTAAGAAAAACAAAGTTAAAGTATACGAGTATAAATAATAATAAAAATAAGATAAGCAAGCAAGATGTAATCTAAGAACTTGATGAATTGTTTAACGCAACATAAATATTGTTTGTAAACTGTAGGACACTGCTGGTAAAGGCTATCATATCAGCAGCGCTAAGATATTAAAATATAATGATAGATCCAAACAAAATAAAATGTGGATTTTTATTATAATCAGGCTGTTTTGTCATATAAATATTCTTTGACTGTTTAATAACCTTTCTTATGTAAAAAGATTTTACATGATTTTTAAACTTATCTGATGGTAAATCTTGTACAGTACTAGGTATTTTATTATAGTGTATACCTTGCCCCAAGAAAGAGCCAAGAACCTTTTGCAACCTGAACAGTGGTATGAAACTTGTCTTCTGATGTTTCCTTACTGTGTGCTACTAGTGTAGATATTACTTATTTATCTAATTCTAATATCACAACAACAATGATAGCAGCATTGTAGTATTTCGAGATAGCCTGTTCCGTAGTAGTTGAGGACTCGGAGTAAAGTGCACTTCTAACTTCGACATTACCCTTACCATCAAGATGCTCGCAGCAAATATATTATAGCTTGCCTATTTTTATCAAACTGTAATGTTTAGAGCGGATGGTTATGACGTAACTTGTTGATATTGAACAAGGCTCTTTTGGCTTACAAAGTCAGAGTAGCTAGTTTAGGGAGTGTCTAAATGACTTTTTTAAAACTATAATTAATTAAAACTAGAGAGCGTTGCCGATTCGGAGACCTATTTAATAATAATCACTTTTAGTAACCAGACATACAGGAAGCTGCTCCGTTGAGCTAGACTAAGCAATTATATTTCTTAGAACTAATACAGAAATGTCTATGTAAGCCCTCTTAATTTAATACAGAGGGGCGAGGGGGTACCTTATCTAGCTAGAGTTGATTTATTTACACGGGTCTGACACAACCTAAGCAGAAATCCATCTGACCTGAAGCGGGTTCGAAAACCAAGAGTGTTTTGTTCTATTATTTTTCTAAGTTTTTATTTTTATTTACACACTTTTATCAACCCTGCAACTGTGTTAATCTTTATACTTTAAAAGTCACTAATTGTACAAGTATTTTCTTATCAAGTTTATGATTAATGCGCTATAAGACATTATTAATAGTACTGTAGTGATCGGGACTGCTTTGTGGGGCGAACCTACTGGCAGCCGTCGCGTTCTGCCTTTGAATCGACGGTTATGATGACACGCGGTGAAGATAAAAAAGAAGAGCGTCGACTTGCTTGTCAACCGCGGCAGCTGCAAGATCTATTTAGATTATTTTCCATGTTTTATTATATTACCAATTGATTACCAATATAATATTAATCGCTCCAGGTGTTTCTCTAATCTGCTACGTTCCCCCATTTAAGTAGAGACCCCTCCGGTCTATACAGTGCCTACCGTTAACCCATCTAAAAACTTAATAGGCTTCCTTTTTAGGTATGGGTTCATAGTCACGTCCATAGCACAAATTAGGGTGGACCCAGTAGGTACCTAAGCTTAATACATACCGCAATCGAGTTACTCACACATAGACCCATTGCATGGACACGGATCTCGGACCAGCTCGGAACACCTCCGCTACACACGACTTTAAAGTTTATACTGACACCCCCCACCAACCTAACGATTATAAAGTTAAAGGTGTCAGACATCCTTGCGTAAGCACAAGGGACCATCTGCGTCAGGTCATAACGCCAGATCAGGACGCGCCGAAGCGCATTCTTCATCCGGTACTTTTAAGATTAGTGTCTCGAGCGAGTTGCCCCATGGACACGTATAGTCCACTACCTAATATCCAGATAGGTTACCGGAGCTGTAAGCTCGCTCACTTCTCGTTGCAATAAGAGTACAACTCGCAGTTTCCACTGTTCGGGTCTTCAACTCTAAAGTCAACTACCAAATGTCCTCTTTGGTGGCGGAGTTGTAAGCCCACTTCTCAGTACCCATCCAGGCACCTCGTCAGTTCCAAAATCCTACGCGGCTGACTTAACCGGAGACACTGCATCTAGCGGGCGCCTCTACTAGTTATCCAGACTAGTGCCGGAGATGTTGGAAGCCTACTCAATGAAACAAACCACCGAGCAGAACAACCAACAGCAGAAGCAGAGCAGAAGTCCATCAAAATAAGAAAGTTGCTTACTTACCGATACTGAGTCATTCCAGAAAATTTGCACTGATAAAAAAATCCTGTATAAGTAGGTAAAGTTAGTTATTTTATTATTGTTAAGGTACATGTCGCTTTAATTTTTTTTAAGTTTTGTACATTTTGTTTGTTTTAAATTCTTATTCTTATTATTATATTCTTTTTTAAATTAAGCACAATAATTCTTGAGCATATAATTTACTTAAAAAAGTAATCTTTATCTCATTATTAAAATTATTTTCGTGGTAGTTTTAAAAATTGGCTAAATTATAATTTTCAATTAGTCCTAAAAATTTTCATTTGTCCATTCACACTTTTTACTATTTTGCTTATGCCCACTGTAGTATTTTTGTAGATCTATGGTAAATTAATTATTGTTAGTCAACATAATTATGATTATTTTCCACTGCTACTTCACTTCTATGTTCATCCACAGGTTCTAATTCACTCATTGTCAGTAAATATTAATGTTGTTTATTAAATTAAACTGTTAAACTGGTTTTAATAACTTTAAATTGAATAGTGGAATTCTAATTGGAGTAGGTGAAAAACAAGTGATTTGTTCAGCCAATCAGCGTGCACTTTGCGTTTCGTCAAATGCAAAATGACAATTTGACTTTAACTTTAACTTACGAAAGTGTAAGCGTTAGATTGTAAATTATAGTGTCCATTTACAATCTATCGACAGTTTATAATCTCACTAGATTAATAAACTAACGGTTCGTACAATTATCCGGTGACACATACACAGATTGAACTAGCCTTCAAGCACGCGTTGCAACAAAGTTATTTTATAAATGGAAATTCGGTATCGATAGTTGACTATTGCGAGACAACACGCAGTTATTAATTGATTCTTATTACCTGATGTTATTTTTGCAAACTTAGATATTTAATTATTTTTATATTTTTGTTTCTTACAATCATGTCCTTTGAAAATAAATGCCCTTGCTGAGTTTCATGCCGGTTCATCTCAGAAACAAGGTCTCCCGCCCAAAGTAATAAGTACTTACCCGTAAGGAATAAAAAAAATAGTATATACGAGTCTTTGACTATATACATGTCTAGACGGAGCGTCGCGGTACAAACGCTTCGCTCAAAGCGGCCAGTTTTTGTTTCGAAGTGTGCGTGACAGCCGCGTATGACACTAGCGCTGAACGGGTGTCAGTGTGCGCGAAAGGTTGCCAGTGAATACGTAATTCCCGATAAAGTAGGGAAAAATATTTATGCACAATCACAGAACAACTAATGGCACAATACAATTTTAAAATTAAAATAGTAGTTTTAAAATGGCTTCGTTGATAGATTTTATTTGTGTTTACGGTGTTTGGAGTAGGTAATTGTTACCGACAACTACTAGGAAAGTATGTACCAACTCAACTCAGCAAATTATTCATCATAATTCATAACATAACATAACTTTTAAATCAGGTATTTGTAGGTATAACGCATCAAAGTAGCTGGTGTGTTTAGAATTGATGGATGATTAAAAGCGAGAGCGAGTACAATAAAATTTTGCGTTAATGGAAGCCTGCGTGTTTGTGATATGTTTGTATAGTATATATAGGGTTGAAAGAGGAACGACAAGCAGGATGATTTACATTTAATAATCAAAATCGTTTTTTAAAATTAGTTTTTTTTTAATTATAAGCAAAACAATTAATGGCCTTCTCTTTGTATTTGTTTTTTAAATAACTTTCGTTTTGACGTTACATCATTTTCCATGTTCTCTAATTTCATAATATTTTATAAATATTTTTCCACCCCCAGCCTTATTAGATGCACTTGATGTAGCAGACCGCATTCATGATCAGCTGGTACCTGGGATTGGAAGTAGATCACCCTACAGCCAACAAAATTGCTCATTATTTTTGACAGGATTTTTTGATATGCCGTTAAAGATATTCGCGGTCTTTTAAAAAAAAAGTTATGACTACTTCAGCGCTTCTGCAGACGTCATGTGAGGCATAAATTAGACCTTCATCCCGCAAATCGACCTATTTGTGGAACCTTAATTATTCATTTGATTTCATGAATTCGATGCAGGCAATGCACTTTCATTCATCTGCGTATACAATACATCTGACTACGCAACCTGCTGTGTAACCAATTATTTGTTCCTTGTATTCACACAGTTCTATATCATCCATAAGTCGACTCATATTTAGATAATGGTTAGAAATATCTCTAAGTAGGTCACAAAAAATATAAATCATAAAGTAGGCAACGTATTATTTGTTAATTTAAATAGTAAATTCGTCATAAAATAGTCAAAAAGCACTTTTCCGCCTAAATGCACAAAAAATCAAAATTATTTCTACATGATTTCAACTGTCTTAAATTTTTGACAAGTTTTTGAACGAAGAATTGTCTCATCTATGTAATCTATAAATGTCAATACGTCAAAATCATATGTATTGTGATTATTCAAAAAGATTTTTTTTAGAAGTCTAGAAAACTGTATGTTTCCTCACAAAATTAATATGTGCAATAGAATCTCTGATTTTTTGACAATAACGTAGCCACCTCGTTTTATACACATTCGCGCATAAAAACTCTAAATCCAAACCCACATACATATACTTTCTTACATAAATACTTACGTACATTAAATTCAAACAAAATTATTATTTTACTCATTTCGAATCGATATTTGAAATTTATAGATATATTATAGTTTTGGATTATATGATAGTTTGGTATCGATATACCATACCACAATAACAGTTAATATTAATAGTACAATATTATAAAATATAACAGTATTATATTTTTATATTCTGCCACCAATAATGGGATTGGGAATTCTACATTTCAATACTAGCAACACGGCCGGCTTGCTTACGTAATGAAATCGATTATTGTTAAAATAATAATTATCATTAAAATTTATCTATAAGTACAGCTGGAACGTGACTTTCCTTTTCGAAAAGATCTTTTCTTTGTAGTTTCGACAAAATTTCATTGAGCAAACGGTCATTTTGCGAACAAATTTACCAAAAAGCGAGACTTTATCACTGCTTGACGGCACAAATGACACTGACAGCCGGAGGAGCGCGTCAAGCCAATACTGGCCCGATAATTTTTGTACGTTTTCTGACGGCCAGGCTCTATCTAGACAGGTATATAATCAAAGATACGAGTATATAAGGAGACTGAAAAAAAATGTCAAAAACGACAAGGGTTGGTCAAGTCAAGCTTTTTAAAAATAAAAGTGGCCAAAAAAAAAAGATTTTTTTTTTTTTCAATTTTAATTTAATAAATAGGTACATAACGCATCTAGTACATTTAAATTAAGTTATTCGTTAGGTATCAAATTTATTTTAAAGCGAACTAAAAAAATAATAGAAAACTAATAAAAAATAACGATTATTTACTGACTGAGAGACTGGGGCGGCCGTCGACCCGCCGCGTCATAGCGCCAGCCAGCTGAGAGAGATAAATGCCTACGCCTACGTTACATACAGTCTGGCTGGAATGAGTGAGACCCCATTTATTTTCCCTTTACAACTGAATTGAAACTCTAACGACTATCGATAACATCTACTTACCTATGTTATGATGATATGTGTGTTATGAGCGCAATTCCAATTCTTATCTACGTATTACAAAATAAGTCTAACACACATGAATAGAAGTTACAACTATCTTTCCTTTACAAATTAAATATCAAATGTAGGTAACATCTAAAGTACGACCAACGACCGAACTGCCATGTAGGTATTGCAAAATAAGTCAATCACACAATTCACACATCAAAAGAAGTTACTACCTACTATCTTTCCTTACAAATGAATGATGAAATGTAGATAGGTACCTAAAGTACGACTAACGACCGAACTTCTATGTAGGTAAGTAAGTAGTAAGTAAACAGCGTACAATTGTCCCACTGCTGGGCAAAGGCCTCCGTCATTGATATCAAGTCATCGCTACATTTGATGGGTTATGGCTTTATCACCACGCTTGCCAAGTGCGGGTTGGTGATCACAAACCCGGGCTATGCATCGAAAAATCCGAATTACATTTTGCCCGACCTGGGAATTGAACCCGGGACCTTCGGGTATAGGGCCGAGCGCTCTGCCACTTGGCCACCGAGGCTATGTAGGTATTGCAAAATAAGTCAATCACATAAATTACACATTAAAAGAAGTTTCATTCTCATTACAAATCAAAGATCAAATGTAGGTATCTAAAGGGCAACGGCCGGTCGATGACAAAGTACCTATTACCTATGCGTTATTATTATTCTAAGTACCTATGTTATGTTGTTGTTAAAAGCATTATTTTATTATTCAGTCTTACCTAATAAGCCTAAAGTAATAAGTAATAACATAACACTAAATTAAATAAACAAATGAATGTCTCGCATTAAAGGCAAAGTTAAACATCTGAATAGGTGAATAGGTGTAGGTAGGTACTTACATGGTGATAAAGAGCATTCCAGTTTATGTCATCCGCGTACAGCAAAGGCTATGATAAGCTTTCCATCACACTTAACAGGTTTTGGACTGTCAAACTAATGTAATAATAACAAAATAAAAGTCAACCTTTGGTATAATTACGTAACTAAATTAAAATTAATTAAGGGAGCTAGAATAACTTATTTATTATTATCGACGCATCGTTTTTATTATTACCGACACTAATTCAGCTTGTTTACAAGTTCATCACCTATTTTACCTACAAGTCTTATAATACATTTTACACCCACTGCATTGCTTGGTACCTAATCATAATTTGTCACTGCACTGATTATTACCTTACTCAGCTTAGAACACTAATCTATTACTACATTAATTAACTAATACGTAAATAGCATCTCTAAGAACTGTTGGTTCGTAATCCAAGGCATTTTTACGCACGCGCAACGCGATAGCTCAAGATGCACAAGTAGACTGCGACAAAAATCCTTGCGTGCAGCCGTGTGAAGGTCGTGTGATTAGGGTTTGCGACGACCAATCACTTTAGCCGCTTCAGGGCTGCCCCTAACTATGAGCAGCGCTTTTTCGATATGAATTATTACGATTATTTCATAAATATTTCAATTCTTCATCGAATTTAGCCTTAGACAGAGTGGTCAACGCAGCCGCCCGCATTGAAAACGATGTGGGTTCAATTTCTACATGAGGTACCTATTCAACTTTATTTGAAGTTTCAATATCTTAAAGTTAATAAGATAAGAATTTGTGGTAATCGACCGTAATAACGTTGTTTCTAATTCATAAATGTGTTTTATTTCAAAGGAACGGTGAAGCGAAAATGTATTAATTGCTTGAGTACCTATGTAATGTAATATCCAAATAAATGACCAAATTTTTTAATGATTTATAAATAATTTTGAAATCACGTGATGCTTACCAAAACAACTAGTCTCACAGTCGTTACTTTCTTCCTTTTAAACTTTAACGAGTAAACATTTTTGATATTTTTATGACGATAAAAAACCAACAAATGCCATAAAACTATAGTCAATACAAGTGCTTGACATTAAAAGTTTTTGGTTACAAGTTATAGCTAGCACAAGTTAAGCTCCTTTAGAAACTTGTTTTAATGGTTAAACTAGATAACGGATAAACATACTTGTAAAAGGGCCAGACCCAAAATAAATTTAAAAACAGTTATTTCTAAAATTGTCATGACCGGGAATTGAACCCAGGACCTTAAAGGTGGCGACGCCAGAACCGGAGTGCTAACCACTTGACCACGGAGGTCGTCAAATTTTCTTATTGTAAATTCGCTTATTATGCAAGTTTTGACGATAGCTTAATTATTTAAGTTAAGTTAAGCCTATTCGTATGTTTGCAATTGTGAAAGAGTTTGTAATCAACAAAAGACAAAAGTTTTGACATGTCAATATCTTGTATGGTCTAATGGTTTTAATTTACTTCTCGTGCGTTCCAACCCTAATCACACGACCTTCACACGGCTGCACGCAAGGATTTTTGTCGCAGTCTACTTGTGCATCTTGAGCTATCGCGTTGCGCGTGCGTAAAAATGCCTTGGATTACGAACCAACAGTTCTTAGAGATGCTATTTACGTATTAGTTAATTAATGTAGTAATAGATTAGTGTTCTAAGCTGAGTAAGGTAATAATCAGTGCAGTGACAAATTATGATTAGGTACCAAGCAATGCAGTGGGTGTAAAATGTATTATAAGACTTGTAGGTAAAATAGGTGATGAACTTGTAAAAAGCTGAATTAGTGTCGGTAATAATAAAACGATGCGTCGATAATAATAAATAAGTTATTCTAGCTCCCTTAATTAATTTTAATTTAGTTACGTAATTATACCAAAGGTTGACTTTTATTTTGTTATTATTACATTAGTTTGACAGTCCAAAACCTGTTAAGTGTGATGGAAAGCTTATCATAGCCTTTGCTGTACGCGGATGACATAAACTGGAATGCTCTTTATCACCATGTAAGTACCTACCTACACCTATTCACCTATTCAGATGTTTAACTTTGCCTTTAATGCGAGACATTCATTTGTTTATTTAATTTAGTGTTATGTTATTACTTATTACTTTAGGCTTATTAGGTAAGACTGAATAATAAAATAATGCTTTTAACAACAACATAACATAGGTACTTAGAATAATAATAACGCATAGGTAATAGGTACTTTGTCATCGACCGGCCGTTGCCCTTTAGATACCTACATTTGATCTTTGATTTGTAATAAGAATGAAACTTCTTTTAATGTGTAATTTATGTGATTGACTTATTTTGCAATACCTACATAGCCTCGGTGGCCAAGTGGCAGAGCGCTCGGCCCTATACCCGAAGGTCCCGGGTTCAATTCCCAGGTCGGGCAAAATGTAATTCGGATTTTTCGATGCATAGCCCGGGTTTGTGATCACCAACCCGCACTTGGCAAGCGTGGTGATAAAGCCATAACCCATCAAATGTAGCGATGACTTGATATCAATGACGGAGGCCTTTGCCCAGCAGTGGGACAATTGTACGCTGTTTACTTACTACTTACTTACCTACATAGAAGTTCGGTCGTTAGTCGTACTTTAGGTACCTATCTACATTTCATCATTCATTTGTAAGGAAAGATAGTAGGTAGTAACTTCTTTTGATGTGTGAATTGTGTGATTGACTTATTTTGCAATACCTACATGGCAGTTCGGTCGTTGGTCGTACTTTAGATGTTACCTACATTTGATATTTAATTTGTAAAGGAAAGATAGTTGTAACTTCTATTCATGTGTGTTAGACTTATTTTGTAATACGTAGATAAGAATTGGAATTGCGCTCATAACACACATATCATCATAACATAGGTAAGTAGATGTTATCGATAGTCGTTAGAGTTTCAATTCAGTTGTAAAGGGAAAATAAATGGGGTCTCACTCATTCCAGCCAGACTGTATGTAACGTAGGCGTAGGCATTTATCTCTCTCAGCTGGCTGGCGCTATGACGCGGCGGGTCGACGGCCGCCCCAGTCTCTCAGTCAGTAAATAATCGTTATTTTTTATTAGTTTTCTATTATTTTTTTAGTTCGCTTTAAAATAAATTTGATACCTAACGAATAACTTAATTTAAATGTACTAGATGCGTTATGTACCTATTTATTAAATTAAAATTGAAAAAAAAAAAAAATCTTTTTTTTTTGGCCACTTTTATTTTTAAAAAGCTTGACTTGACCAACCCTTGTCGTTTTTGACATTTTTTTTCAGTCTCCTTATATATTAGTACGTGAAGAAAGAAATTTATGAAAATTTCGCACACTTAAGGTTTATATAGAGAAGAAGTACAGGATATTAATATATTTTTTTTAAATTATACTTAAGGGTGCGCCGACAAAAAAATGCCAAAAATGCAGTTACGGTTAAGTAGATATAATTGAAAATACTATCGTATTAAATGAACAAAATATATATTTAGTATCATAGGGAACGTGTTTACAATTTGTCAGAACCATAAATTCATAACACGCTATAGTTTTTTCTACAATATCATTTAAAGTTGGGCAAAAATCATGAAAACGAGTGGCGGTGTTTAGTAAATTTCTTATAGTTTATCTAAATTATTGTACCTCTGATTTTGTCTAAACAATCATCAATGGATAAACTACAAATTGCTAGACTACATTTTCGATTCATCAAGTGATTATTTAAATAATTATTTTATAATAAGCACCTTAAATTCCCCATACAAAATTAGTATGGCCGCACGGCATCAAATAAATATGGACGACGACATTTCAAATAAAACATATGACACTTGTCACTTATGGACGGCGCACCCTTAATAAATACATTAAATCAATAAAACAAACATTACACACACTACCATGTATTTGACACACACGCATATTTTATGTCATCATAACTTCCAAAAATTTCAAAAATGGAACAGAAGCGGCCGAATTCTGTCAATGCCAATCCAAACTCACATTCTATCTTTTTTAATTTTTCGTTACTTAGGATACAATTTGTGCAGTCTTAATAAAATTACGGTCGAATTTCGACCACTGAGCGACCACTAGTCATTATAAAAATAACAAAGTCTAATATAATTATCTATACGCTTTATAGGCTATACAGCCGAGTACAATCTATAGTTTGCAACCACCAAACGTCTAACTATTGATAACTTATTGACGGGTTGTTAACCCGAGGCGACTTCACCAGCCGATCAGAAACTTAGTAGAGGATCTTCGAAATGAACTTGTCAAATCCAATTTAGTCTGTAAACTATAGTTGAGCCACAGAATTGATTATACAAAGGATTAACACATTAAACCACGGTGTCAAGGGTTAGGATTAGTTGCAAATAAATAGGTTGGGAATGAATAAAATGTATGTCGTTGTCGTGCAAAAGAATAGATTTGTTCTGAAGAACTTGTCGATGGAATGGAGATTAAAAGTTTGCCCACTCAGGCAGTCTTGTGGGTGTTTCAAACATGTTAGCGAAAACGAGAATTTGTATGTAAAAAAGTTACTCTCCTTTTTTTGTCACCTGTAGGCGCTTCTATTACACACATAGCAAATATCTTAAGGCGACGCATTGGAAATTTACGTAGCGGGGATCTTGATTTTTCCCAACAATTACAAAACATATGAAAGTGATATTTGTTGACATGATTTTTCATTTAATTGACTTCATTTTGCTAGTTGCAGAAACACGATTTGTCAACTTTTATAACAGAGAAAAAAATATCAAAGTAACCTCTTTAAAAAACATAGATTTGCATTTTACAGGCAAACCAGACCGATTTAAGCATCTAAATTTTCTCAGTAGATTAGTCTTAACACACACTTCAAAAATGTAGTTCATTTTTTTTAAATAATTTGAAGTTTTAATATGAAGGGAAAAAAACAGATTTTCTTATGGTACGTGGCGCAAACGCTCCGTATGAGATTTATTGTTTAGTGGTGCGTCTCCTTAATTAAAGTTCATGCTATGAATTATTATGATTTAAAAATTAAGCAACTCCCTGAGAACCCAATCTATAATTAAGTATTATTTTTATCTCAAGAAAATATAAACCTAACCTGAATTAATAATCAATTGAAAGTCCCTGATGCTCACACAGATTGAACTAGCCTTCCTAAGCACGCGTTACAAAAAAGTTATTTTATAACTTTAGTCGTCTCACAGGTACGTATTCGTCGTTATGCATATTGGTCGTCACACATTTTTGATCCTTATGCAAATAGGTCTTTGTACGTATTGGTCGTTATGCGTATTGGTCGACATGCGTTGTGGTCATAAAGCGTTTTTGGTCCATATGCGAGTAAACGATCGATAGTTGACTATTGCGAGACAACACTGCACTAAGTTTTTGATGAATCAATCAGTTAGTCAGTTATTTTGGAGTTCTTCTTATTAATTGATTCTTACTACCTGATGTTATCTTTGCAAACCTAGATATTTAATTATTTTTATAATTTTGTTTTTTACATGTTGTGATTGTCCTTTATATATTGTGTGTTTATTTGTAATGGAAAGTGTCCTTTTTGCATAGGGCATTTTCCACTATTTTAAGGCGCTAAGGGAGAAAATAAATGCTCTTGCTGAGTTTCATGCCGGTTCTTCTCAGCACAAGGTCTCCCGCCTAAAGTAGACTTACGAGCTGATGGCATAGCGCCATTCAAAAGAGCTATTTGTAGTCAAAACTGAATAAATGATTTTGTATTTTGATTTTTTTTTGCTATTTTTGTAGCTTAAACTGTATAAATTTTGAATTTGTTTTTTGAAGTTTTTAAATTCAATTAAAAGAGAGCTCTATGGCCGCGCAGATAGTGCGTACGGCTTGCGATCTTGCATGTTAAGTATTTTCCATAAAATACCGGATCACAAGATGAATGACTTAATAAAAATTTTGAGAAATGTCCTAGAATCTTGCTAAGCCGGCTCTTCTCAGAACAAGGTCTTCCGACTTACAAACTAATGGCGAGGTGATATTTATTAAAATATTAATTGTAGCTTAAACCGAACAAAACATTTTGAATTTCGTATTCTGTCAATTAATAAGGCGAGTCAGATCAACTCACACGCCGTCCGATCAAAGCCGGGTGAAGCCAGCAATCCATAAGCCGATTTGATGGAGGCCTTGCGACAGCGATCACTTGTATAACCGTAGCCGGGGCAACGTGTCAGTCCTACTCGAAAACAGGGGCATTGTCGGGATCTACTGACGCTAAAGACGCGTTAGGCCCTCACCGTATCTCTGGACAGTCAAAGCGTCTCTGCCCAGTAGACCGTATCACACCACGACCGTGCAAAAATATAATATAATAGACAAATAGGCAAATATTTTTAATTAGAAAATAATATTTATGACTAGACTTTTATTAATTTAATTTATTATTACCAAATTGTTGTTTTTTTTTGTTTGTGTATTTGTTTTTTTTTAATGTATTTTTTCATTTTAATTATAGTAGAATTCTTGACATTTTATAATTGTGTTTTAAAATTTAATAATCCATTTGTATTAACCAAATGTTTCTTCTCAAGCAAGACTTTACAAACTTTTCTAACTTTTGGTTATTATTATTATTATTATTGCTATCGCGTCACATCTGTAATTAGGATTGCATTTGGAATGATCAACTATTATGTATAATGATGATGAATGAATGATTTTGATGTTAATCTTGTTGCTGTTAATTAATTAATAAAGAGACCGTTCCGTCACTGACCGACACCGTCGCGCCTATATATTAAGGCGTGGGACACACAGAAAAGACGTAAGACGCGGCGGGGCGCAGACGGCGCAGAGGGGGCAACGCGCCACCGGCCGTCGCGACTTTTTAAAACATATAAAAAAGAAGAGGCACGGACGGACGTGACGCTGGGCGCCGCGTAGGGTTGCCACCTTTTTTGAATGTAAAATGGTATTTTTTTCAAAACATTGCAAAACATATACTACTATTGGGAAATTCAAGAAAAAAAATTGTACACATTTATTTTTAGTAAGTAATTATTTAATTTTCCATGTGTATTTGTTGTTTGTAGTCTTAGCTTTGGTTAACAGAGTCTTATTATTTTAAAAATGTTTATAGGAATCTGAGCAATTCAGATCCATATTAAAATAAATTAACAATTAGTTTTTAATTAAATTAATAGAGGCCCTATCCTTTCTTCTTGCCATTTTATATTAATTGCGGAAAAAAATCTTTCCGTAAAAGCGGAAGTTGCAGGTATGGAAAGTAAAAAGGAAATAATTTTAAATGTATTTGTTAAATTTGTATCTGAGTTTTGCATTTGCCATTTTGCAGCAGTACTTTTAGATTTTAACAATTGTTCGTTGCTTATTTTTGAAATAATTTTATTAACTATAATTATTTCTGAATACAAATTGTTGATATTAATATTTAATTTAGTGACAAAATTTAAAGGATTCAATATGCTCTTGATTTGTTTAAATTAAATTTTCGTGCTTAAATTCAGAAATTGGCATTGGTTGAGGCAATCAGTTGGGTTAAAATCTAACAATTTATTTAAATATATTAAACTTTTTTCAATGGTCGGCGGCATTCATCGACAAGTTTGAAGTTGACGTTTATTGTTGTTTTTTGAATTTATCCCTTTCGGGGAAGGCTAAGGAAACTAAGCCCAATACTGCCAAGAAGTTGACGTAAAAAGAATCCCAGAGAAATAAAATATGTGAAATAAAATAGTTGAGGATCCTCACTAGTTGAGGATCCCGGGTGAAGTGGGCTTCCATCATTGGGCTTATCATCACTTAACATCAGGTGAGATCAAGGCACTGTGCTTATCAGTAAAATATACAAAAAAAACATACATTACCCCGTAGCCTACGTCATTAATTCGGCCCTTTCAAAGCATCATTTTATTCCGCCATCACTCGGAGAGTATAATTAAACGCCGACACTGGTTATCTTGGCTAATCCACAAAAACGGTAGCGCGCCGCCCGCCGCCGTCCGCCAACGCACAAAAGGCCGCAACCCAAGAAATCCTCGAAACGGCGCACATTTATTTTTTGGTAACGCAGAACACTCGTGACCAATATGAATGTGATACAATTTGTCAGGTTTACTCGGTTATTTGTACGTGAGCGAGCAGGTGCAGAATCCGCGCCCTGAGCGCCGTTTCATAGAATAATAATGACGGATTCGACTTAGAAGTCTTCGCCGCTTGCTGGAGGCTTCCAGCTCAGTTAGCTAATGTCATACGCTTTGGAGCACTCAACGTATCACGTTTGGGGAATCAGCTTATATAAGTTGCTAACTGAACGGGATATTCGGGTGCCTGTGTCGAACGGTTCGTTGATTGTAGTTAGTTTAACAACACAAAATTTTTCTATGGGTCAAAGTGCTACTGGGAGAGAGAAACCTCAGCAGGCACCACTAAGATAAGATATGATGAGATCAATCCTAACTACCTACGATAAGATAAGATAAATCGAAACACAACAATACGAGTATTTTATATAAGATGGTATTTCATTACATTACATTTATCTTATCTATTATTGTAGTTTATAGCTCCAGAGATTAGCTAGCCACTTCCCCAGTAGTTGAGAATGCCGGGTGAAGTGCATTTCCGTCTTCGTTATTTTCGTGTTACAATAACAATTTCAAACTTTCAACTAACACAAAAGTATTTAAAAAAATAAATTATTTTTACGATAGCAGCTATCTAAGGTGATTTGTACATCTTTAGTAGCTCTAGTGTAAAAACACTTTCGTTGTCATTGTCTTAGATAAAGATTTTTATTGCTTGAAGTTATGTAATGTATTACTAATTTTTAGATAGGAGATATCCCACGGGTAGTACCATGATAAGGAAACCAGGATCTGATGATGGTATCCCAGAAAAATCGAGAGGAACCGTTTGTTTCTTTTTTTCATTAGGTATTCTAAAGCTTTAATATTTAATGAAGGTTTGGAGTCGATCTGATGATGGAGCCGAAAGACAGTCGAGGGAACTCCTCAACGATTTACAGCAATTACCTAGTGTTTGGGCTTGATTAATTTGTATTAATGAGAACTTTACACCTAGATGGGTTGTGACTATCATTAGGGGTCTGATGATGAAGACGAAGGACAGTCAAGGGAACTCCTCAACGTTTTACAGTAACTACCTTGTGTTTGGACTTAATTCATTTCTATTGATGAGAACTTTGCAATCATATGGGTTATAAGTGCCATTACCGGTATGATGATGATAGACAGTCGAGTAAATTCCTCAACGATTTAAAGCAGTTACCTTTTGTTGGGCTTACTTCATACGGTTCTATATGCCAAAATGTTCAGTTCGTACAAAAATAATACCTAACTAAGATTGAAGTTTTACATAGGAATACCACTACCTACTAAGCCGTCGTTTCCTCATCCGAGAAGCATCCTTGTTAGGTCTACCCATCACTAAAAATTGTAAGATAAAATAATTTTTAACCGACTTTAAAAAAGGAGATTTCTCAATTCGACCGTATATAACGGTCTATGGCGATCTTGCGGGGAGTTATGGATTCGTCAGAATGTGTTGAACAGTTGTGTCGCCTTTATGTTCCGGAAAACTATTTGCGTATACGTTCGGGTCGTAGACATCGGCTGTTCGCGCCTCCGCCGTGTCGTACGGTGGCGGGCGCGCAGTCTCCATTGTGTCGTATGCATGAAGCACTAAACGCGCTCCTGGTAACTTTTCCAGAAATAGATATATTTTTTTGATAATCCAAAAAGGATAACTAGTCGAATTTAGCTACCAAATTGTATCTCATTTTAGTTTTTAGTTTTTATAAGTGCAATTTATGTACCTAGGTTTAAGATAATTATGTAATTGGGTTTTTACCCGTTTAATTATGTTTAATAAATAAATAAATACCTAGTCTGGCCATTAGTTCTGTTACAAATGAAAATGCGTTTTTTTTTTATAAAGTAATGTAATATTACTAAAACTTATATGGTACATATTTATTAAAGTCTCAGCAAAAAATAAAAACAATATTCTATTCAAAATGCCCACCTTTGGCTTTTATACAGGCCTTTAATCTGTCTGGCCACGAATCTACGGATTTACGCACTGTTTCCATGGGAACTTTCGCCACTGCTTGCTCCAGAGATTTTTTAAGAGACTCAATGTCGCCGTGTCGTTTAGAGCAGGCCATGTCCTCTAAAACTGACCATAATTTGTAGTCTAAAGGGTTAAGGTCTGGGCTAGATGAGGGCCAGTCTTCAACTCTTATAAAGTCCAGAACGTTGGTTTCAAGCCAGGCTTGGGTAGTTCGTGCGTTGTGACCAGGTGCAGAGTCCTGCTGGAAAGTCCACGGTACATTTTTAAAAAGTGTATTGCTGAGAGGTTTCACAACACGATCCAAGATTGTCTCTTGATACACTTTGGCTGAAGTTTTCACTCCTTTTTCACAAAAATGTAGCTTTGTGACGCCTTGATAAGACACGCCCCACCAAACCATCACTGACGCAGGATGATGACCACGTTACACCTTTCCGACCACTTGAGCAGCTTCTTTAGAACTATGAGCGTACACTTTATCATTTTGCTTATTGTAGTGCTCTTCAATCGTGAAATTTTTTTCATCGGTAAAGAGGATATTTCTGTGCCCTTCACCTGCGTATCGCGACCGAAGGCGTTTTGATCGATCCACTCTCTTTAATTGTAAAGATTGATTTAGGGCATGTCCTGTATATCGACGATAAGCACCGAGCTTCAGGTCTTGTTTTATAATACGCGACAGAGTCCTAGCGGGAATCTTCATTTCTCGCGATAAGATTTTTTGCTTCCTAATGGGATTTCGACGAACTCTGGCTTTAACAGCATTAACAGCCTTTAGTTAGTTCTAACAGCACGCGGCCGCCCGATCTTTTATGGTCTTCGACAGAGGAAGTGTTGTTGTATCTGTTGATAGTATGATATACGTTCATACGGCTGATACCAAGCTTTTGAAGTGTCTGGAATATGACCGACGACGGCTCCATACTCACTTTGTGCAAGGCGATCACTGCAATCCTATTTTCTTTATAACCCCATTCCATATTGTAATATTTTGATAATGAACACGGAACAGTTTGTGAAATGGCGCTAAATCGAAAAAAGTTTTTAAAATAATAAACGCGTTCCCAATTCAAAATAATTAAAAAGTTGAAAAAAGGAAATATTTTTATGTAACAGTATTTATGGCCAGACTAGTTATATTTTTTTTTTATGTGGACTTCAATAAACCTTCTTTAAAACTGATATGCGTATCTAGGTAATTAATGATATGATTTCAATATTATTTCTTGCTTTTTAGAGCTGTTTTTACTTTTTTTAATTTCGTTTTTTTAAGTCGGTTTTTTTTTGTTAAATATTATTTTTTTGAAGTCTGTTAAAAATATTATTTAATTATTTAATATTATTTAATATTATTATTTTAATTTGACAAGTTATGGTGCTAAAAGTTCTTAAAGGTCTGAAACTCAGAAAAATAAAAAGCTTATTGATAATTATTATTTATAGCTAACAAAGAAATCCAAAAAGGTTTAAATTTACAAAGAAACAAGACGCATTAAAAATGGATTTCAAATTTCGAATTCATATTCTTCGCTAGGTTGCTTGTAGCAATGAGCGAAATTACGCGGAGCATTATGAGCACCGATATTGGAATCCGAGCCGGCTGCAATATGACTGTTATATTCAAATCTGGAATCCCAAGCGTACTTCACATGTAAGAGATTTAATAAATATCTCTAGAATCTGGGAACTCAGCTGCACCATCGCGCTCCTTTTGTTTTTGCTCTATGAACAGTGTCCCGATTTGTCTCAATTTTATCGATACTACCTGCACTGGAGCACGTAGTCAAAGGGAATTGAAGTGGCAGTGTGGAACGCCGATATTTTATTTTATTTATTTTATTGGTACAGGCTTAATAACAATTAATTGACGGTTGTTTTGCATTATAAAAGGATTTACATTGTAGGTTTTGCTAGCCAATTAATCTAAAAAAATTATGCACAACATTAAAATGTACTAAAAATAGATTTAAGAAAAGAGAAAAACAGTTATTAGTTTAGTATTATCTAAAAAAATTACGTTATTCAACCTGGAAAAATGACACCCAATACTTGAGTCTTAATATAGGTACAAAAGCAAAACAAATGAGCGAGCCTTACAGTAGTCGCATCTCGCAAATGATGTGTAACATTTGACATCTTACCTTAGTAATAAGCAATTTTAACATTATATTCTGAAAAAAATGGGTCAAGTATTACATCATTTTATAACTATAAAATAAATAATTACAAAGTCTATTTTCTTATCTATTATACACGAAAGGGTTGAAATCAATATTACAATTGAAAATAGAATATAAAATTAACAATGACGTATATTTTTTTACAAATCATAAAGAGAATGCAGCAATTATACTCAACCTCTCATAGAAGACATTAATTGACATAATTCAAAATGACCTTTGATAGTCAAATGACACAATATGTCACAAATAATAATAATATGTCATGTTCTTAATATCGATTACAAAATTTACAAAATGGCGTCCCATTTACGAAAAAAAAATCTCACAAATTGCAAGAAAGCAAGCGGAAATATGTTACACATCAATAATTTTGAAACAGAAAGGAACTGTGACATTAGCATAAATCAAATTCCAAGTGTATAGAAATTCGGCATGGTAGAAAATATTTTGTTTAGGAGTTACATCTATTTTACAAGTTTTTATTTAGCTTGCAATGTATGTATGTATGTATGTAATTTGTTCGGGTGAAATCTTGCAACTCAATTTTGAAGCAGATATCTTCAACCGATTGAGCTGAAATTTTGTATACATGCTCAGTTCGGAGCACAATGCATGGTTATAAATTAATAGGTAATGACGTTATAAGTTGATAGTAAAAGTTTTAAAGTAAAAGTTTATTTTTATCTTTTTAGCGCATTTAAATAAAAGCTTGCTTTTCAAAATGGTTTTTTTTACTTTTTTTTTTATCCAAAGCACGGAGAAGATCGAATTATAATTTTTTTGTCACTGTACTGGATTATGACTAGCCTTTGCGAAAGTTGCTTTACCTTAGCAATGGCAGGTCAGACGCGTTATTCACGGCGCCATTAAAAAAAATCGCAAATATATTTACAAAGGTATTTTATGCAATACTCTGCCAAACCGTAAAACGGTTTGTAGACCGCGTTCTCGGGTTCTTCTGGTTTAATGCTCTAAGGTTCTTCTCCATCGAGCTCCCATAGACATCTCTCACTGCTGGCTGCATGTTGGTGGGTTTTAAGTACTGCTATCTTACATCAAGAACCGGGGCCACAACTTAACGTGTCTTACGAAGCACGGAGGAACACCCATCATATATTTTTTTATTCAGTCACCCATCCGGTGACAATGCAATTGGGAAATTACTTAAATTACACGATCGCAAACCAGTCACTCAACACTACGCCATCAATCTCTTCCATCTATCAAACACAGCTTAGTGCAAACAAAGATACCTAGTCCACAAGGTTTTAACTACCAACGAGGTTTAAGCAACATCTGAGGCTAAGTGCATAGTTAAGGAACTTTTTACGAGTGTCAATTGGAGTGGAAAGTCCAACTGCGATAAGCGGAGATACGCTGTTTGTAACTCGAGTAGTTCAGCTTATCTTTGCGAACTACTAATTGATACGATAAAGTCGTCTTGAAGTTGCTTTATTAAAAGCTTTGCTGTTTTAATGTTGTTTTTGGAGCACTCACTTTAAGTGATTGTTGTGATCCGATTAAGTTGCCTTGTTAAAGTTGGGAAGATGGATATATTAGGTACCTATGAAATTGATGTTTTGTATGTAGATTTTTTTTTTTATATTAACGGGTAAGCACAGTCCCTTGATCTCACCTGATGTAAAGTGATGATAAGGCCAAAGATGAGAGCGCACTTCACCCGGGATCCTCAACTAGTGAGGCACTGGCTATCTTATCTCTAGCTGCCGGAACACAACAATGCTACAAACATTGATGTTATGGCGACACATTTAGATAAGATGGTGGTAGCTAGCCAGGTGGATTAACAAGCCCTACCACCAACCAAACCCAAACATGTAGTAAACGCTGATCGTGGTGAGCTGGGCGAGGAGTACTTGAGGACAACACTGGTTTTTTAAATAAAAATGTCAATCTGACTTAAATAGGATTATATTTCTTTAACAATATTTGAATCTTACTAGACTAAGTAACTACTTAGACAACGGCTACTGACAGAATGATGCTGGAAGCGAGGTGATACCCTTTTATACTAGTGTTCTTATCTTACTGCGAAACACACAGAGGGTCGTAAAAATATGAATGACACATTGTCAAGGCCTAGTTTAATTTATGGCTTTTAGCAACCGATTACTACAATGTTGCAATTTTAATATTTGCAACTAAAGCGTGTCGAATTGATTATTTAATAAGCGTGGAGGTGAGGCACTAGAAGGAGGCGCTGATAAGCAGGCCTTACTTGCGAATGATTGTGTAATCTAAAATTATTATATTTATGCCATCAGGCGGCGCAGCCTGCAAATATATATATTATATAATATTGAATTGTAATTACAGGTAGATAAGCCTGCGAATATTAAGCATTATTCAGGTAGATAAGCCTGCGAATATTAAGTGATTATTCAGGTAGATAAGCCTGCAAATATTATTGTAAATACAGGTAGGCAAGCCTGCTAACAAAAAAAAAATATTGAGAAATTTTAGGGTCTTGTTGAGGTAACGTATTTTTATAACGTAACCTTTTGTACGTTATCCCTACATTTAGTATTAACATTTGATTTTTTTTCTCTCCAAATTATGATGGAAACAATTAACATTATTCCTTCTGATTTTGCAAAAATTATTCCCTTATTCGAAGGTAACTTTAGACAATTGAACTTGTTCTTGAGAAAATGTGAATATGTGTTATCACTATATCCAGGAGGGGCAGATAAAATGCAATATAATTTACATGTAATCACAAGTAGATTGTCAGGGGACGCCGCAGCGTTAATTAGTGAAAGAGAAAATGTAAACACTTGGGAATCATTAAAAGAAATTTTAACGCAACATTTCGGTGATCCACGGTCAGAAGAGTGCATAGCGATTAAATTAGAGACAATTAAAATCAACCCAAACGAACGATACTTACATTTTTGTAACAGAATTCAATCGGTACGCAGTAATTTATTTTCGAAATTAAATAATTTAGAAGACGTCGCACTAAGAGAAAGTAAAATCAAAATCTATAACAAAACCGCCATGAATGTCTTTCTATACTATAATTTACCGGAAGAATTGATTCGTGTGGTAAAAATTAAAAACCCGGAAACATTAGAAGAGGCTTTGGAAATTGTATTAGAGGAGGAAAACTTTCAATTACAGTATAAATTACGTAATAAACAAAATGTTAACATGACACGAAAAGGCTATTCAAATGAGCATCAGGCCCCTAGGATTCCTAACCCTAATAGAAACTTTAGACAAAGAATATACAAATTCGTTATAGAGGTCTACTAATTTTCTAATGAGTCCTCTGACTAAAGGAATGGCAGCTCTTAAAATTGTCCGATTATAGATGCAATCCGATCCACCTGGATGGATGTATCGCTGATGATGACCTGGGTCCGGATTCATTAGAAAATTATTAAGGAAAAAGTCAATATTAATCGACTCTCACCGATTCTGCAGTGCCTGTGGTAGTGATGCCGGTGTCTCTTCTCGATGTCTCGCCGTGCTGGTTGTTCTTGTTCGTATCACCTTGAAGACGGGACGACTTTTGAAGACAGCTCGATGCGTGTACGAATTTGTTTGGGGCGAATATGCTGGCTTAATCGTTGAGACGAAATTTGGCGCTCTACTCGGATTTTGACTTTCGAGTACCAAATGCAGCAGATCCTACCGACTGCGCCAGTAAACGCTGATCGTGGTGAGCTGGGCGAGGAGTACTTGAGGACATCACTGGTTTTTTAAATAAAAATGTCAATCTGACTTAAATAGGATTATATTTCTTTAACAATATTTGAATCTTACTAGACTAAGTAACTACTTAGACAACGGCTACTGACAGAATGATGCTGGAAGCGAGGTGATACCCTTTTATACTAGTGTTCTTATCTTACTGCGAAACACACAGAGGGTCGTAAAAATATGAATGAAACATTGTCAAGGCCTAGTTTAATTTATGGCTTTTAGCAACCGATTACTACAATGTTGCAATTTTAATATTTGCAACTAAAGCGTGTCGAATTGATTATTTAATAAGCGTGGAGGTGAGGCACTAGAAGGAGGCGCTGATAAGCAGGCTCCGGTTAGAAAACATTAGTCATTACATTACTATGTACTCCCCGCTGGGAATCGAACCCGGGACCTCTGGGTCTAAACCGGTGGTTTTAGCCACTAGACCACAGAGTCGGTTATAAAATTATATTTTTCATACTAACGTTTTTTTTTAATTTGCTTAGCATCTATTTATGTTAACACTAAAACAATTGTAGAGTAGTGTGTTTGTTTCACTAGCTAAATATAGCAGACATTAAAAATAAAAAAAACAAGACCCTTCAAAACAAAAAACCAATTCCGCAAACATAAAAAGAAGTCAATTAAAAAAAATGTGCGATAGAGACACAAAATGAATAATCATTGTTATTACTGATGCCTAAGCCATATGTAACATAGTCATAATTAATGTATAATAATATTAACAACCGGTATCGACTTTTAGAAGTAATACACCTATTAATAAGTGAGAATAAAATGTCAATTTTATAGGTAAGGACCCAATATAAAGATATTTTAGGGTTTATAAATGCTATATCCTTTAACCCTTTATACTAACTAAAGTATTTCGTTGGTAGTGCTAAATCATCATTTATAATAATAAGTTAAGATTAAGCCACTTTTAAGTAAAACCACTTGAAACTAGACGTAAACAGCAAGATCTGTTGCATTTGTATAAAGTGTTACACTCCAGATTTGACTCCCCAAACTTATTGTGTATTCTTAATTTCAACAACAAATATTCCGGAACCGCAAGTACAGGTTGTTCGTTTTGCAAACATATAAAAACAATACTTCATATTTCAATCCCATCGTCAGAATGTGCCGACTTTACAACACGACATTGTGCAATGAAATAGAGAATTGGATTTATTTACACACAATTACGTCTCATTCAAGTCTCAAGTCAAACGTATCCTCGATAGAGCGTCCAACTTATTTAATATATATAATTGGATTATACAGGGCGTCCCACGGCCATGCCACATGGAGGGAAAGTACCTTAATTATTGTAAATGGATCATTTTACTGAAAGAAGACTTTATTTTAATTTTTAAAACAATTTTAACTGCATTCATACATTTTTAAATAATTGCCTGGTTCAACCGGGAATCGAACCCGGTACACGAGAAAATTATCATTCTGTAGTTTTATCATACCGATCGGAAGGCTTCATCATAAAGATTATTTTTTGCTAATTCACATAGCATCAGAAATAAAAGGAAGACCATGAATTTTGACACAATAATGCAGTTAAAATTGTTTTAAAAATTAAAATAAAGTCTCCTTTAGTAAAATGTTCCATCTACAATAATTAAGGTACTTTCCCTCAATGTGGCATGGCCGTGGGACGCCCTGTATATTGATAAATATAATTATAATAATTTTATTTAATATATATAATATCTAAAAACTGTATAGCTTTTAATATTTAATGTTATAACTTTTTAATTAGATATCTTTGCATGTTAACGTGTAATTTTGTGATGTTTTCTAGCTCACATGTTTGTTTTTTTATTATTGTCCTTAGTTTAGTTTGAATGTATCCTGTTGTGTATAAACCATAGTAAATAAATAAAATAAAAATAAAAATATAATCATGAATTATTAAACAATGTCACTTTTATTCTATCAATTGGAGCGTTGACTTGATTTCAATGATCAAGACTTGCACACTTGACCTGATGGGAAGATGTAAGATAAATAAAGAAAGAAAGAAAGAAATAAATAATTTTATTGACGATCACACAGACTTATCAGAGAAAAAAGAGAAACAGTGAATAAGAAAACATTTAAAAGATAATAGTAATGATAATAATAATTAAACAACAATAGTGAAAAATGAATGTGTGTGAAGGCCAACTAGGACCCTGCCTCAGCTTGTGCCGTTGCGGTGGGTGCTGAGAAACAAACACCACCACAACGACGATCGACGACGCTGGTATTCTGACAGGGCCTATAGTGTGTGAGTGTGACTGAGTGTTGTGTGTGTGCGTGTACATAGATGGTATAATAATAAAATAAATAAAATGAGACATAGTTACATACATATTTTATATAAATGATAGAAGACGTTTATTATATATTTTATTATTTTATGAATAAGATGAAATACGGATAGAAAATAATATCAATAGAAACACAAAATAAAAATGAAATACATAATCAAGGCTCTATGCGCCAGATGCCCCGCTACTCCGGATTCATTATGATATTATCACTCAGAACAATAACTATAATATTATCATGTCAAAACCAAAGACAACAAACCAATATATTTACTTTTTAAGGTCAAAACAGAAACAAATACAAACAAAGAGTTCTAATGCGTTTTTTGTTATGGCTCGCTCGACAGTTCGACACCAGAGCGCCAAAATTTGCCAGAACGCGGTCTCAAAGGAAGGAAAAAAAGAAAGATCACCCAACACGTCCTGGAACTTCCGACGGTGAGTGGTGAAAAATAAATAAATATATAAATAATTACTAAAAAGAGTAGTTTTTAACACCTTAAACGCAATTTGAAACAATTGAATTTCTGTTGTCTCTGGGCCCGGCGTCGCCGGCGGCGACATATAACATACTCGAGAGTGCTCCAACGCAGACGTAGCGTTATTAGTGTAGATATCCAAGGTAAAGCTAAAAAACAAAGTACCTACGATTTTAAGAAAACATAAAATATACCACAAACTTATGCGAGGCAACTTCACGAGTGTAAAACGTAGCATTTACGTTTACGTACTGACGCCTGTTCAAAACTGTCAAATTTCTTGAATACCTACATTTTCAATTAAACTGTTTAGTCATACATACCATATTTGGTCCGAGAGTCATACAGTTCAAAGTTTATCAAGGAAATTTGTGGCGGCGCCACCTACCCGCACATACGCCGCACATTCTTCGACACGAAGCAAAAACACCTTCTTAATCGTGTCAAAAGATGGCGCCACAAACGCATACCAACGACGTCGCCATACTACGACGATAAATAGTATGGGAAACCTGCATCGCGGTAGCGAAGTTTCACAATCTCCTTCGCTATATATATATATAGTCCAACTAACATCCCCCGATCCGATCCGAACCCTTCGGAGACTCTGGGAGGGCACGGGGACGCGCACTTTTAAGTGTGCGATGCCGTACCCTCTAGACATCCTCCGAAGATGATTCGTTTCAACACGGCTTGAGGTACCCTTTACGTACCTCGCCGCCCCTAAAATAAGCCCGGTGAAACTGAAAATGCCCAGTGGCAATCAGCAGTCTCTCTCCAAAAAAAACCCTTCGGAGAATCTAGTAGGGCACCGGAGACGCGCACTTTTATGTGTGCGATGCCGTTCCCTCTAGAAAACCTCTGAAGGTGATTCGTTTCAACACGGCTTGAGGTACCCACCCTTGACGTACCTCGCCGCCACCAAAAATGCTCGGTGACGCTGAAAAAAAAATCAGTTGGACCTCGGTCCCCGAGCTTTTATAACCACCCAGCTCATCGGAAGAGAAGATCTTCCCTTTGGTCTTCCTCAATGTGGCATTCTACTTACCATTTTTGTTTCCCAAATTGACAGTTTGTGGTAGGTTGATGTGCAGGCGTGTGTACGTTTTTGATTGCATCACTGGGCCTGCGTGGCGGTTTATGGCCCGATCTCCCTATCCATCCATAGGGAAGGCTCGTGCCCCAGCAGTGGGGACATAAAATAAGCTGATGATGATTGATGATGTATGTTTTCCAGATAAAGCAAAATAAATAAATAAATAAAATAAATAAGAAGTGACTTAGTGTTTAGCTCTAATATTGCAACTTTCGATATAACGTACTTTTCGATATGGCGTACCGTAGATGCAGCGACCAATCGATGCACCGTTGTCGATATCGCGACATTCGATATGGCAACTTTCGATATTACGTTTGTAACCCATATCGATAATATTAATTAGTAGCACTAATAATAGAACTAAAATAGGATGGGATGGGATTTCGCATTACTGAAACTACGATTCTTTAAGAAAATCTCAGAAGATATGTTAATAAATTTATTTAACATTTCTCATTGCCCTCGGGAAAAGTATTATTTTGTTTAAAATTTCTCAAAGTTAGCTTTGATACATTTTTCAATTTCGTTTCGTACCTCAATCTCACATGCAAATATGTTTCAATGATACATTTTTTAATAAGATATCTGTGACTATTATGTGGATCTTGATCGAATGAATGGACAACCAAAGAAACAAAATTATTTCCCAAATCAATATGACGATTAATATAGATCTAGACCCGTCCTATCAAATTTCTTTAATCACTAATGATAGTACTTATTCTAACAGTCAAAAACTGATACCTATGGATCGGCTAAGTATCTTAAATGGGATTACATTCCCATTCATATCTAAACGTCATATAGGTACTTTAACAACAGTAATACATATTCGTTTACCGCGTGATAGACAGTGGACACGAAATATCGTTAACTTGATGCAGCCCTAGTGTAAAACGAAAATTATTTCTTTACACAAAATATTCGTAAATTCTGCATTATGTGTATTCGATCTTTGCTTACATAAATCAATGTTTATAGAAGAGAATTATCACACTTGTACGGCCGAAATCGGCGGTATAAGAAGTTACTCCAGTAAAGTAAATTTATCCTTGGGTTAAAGGTTGGTAAAATTAAAAGTTCATTTACTCTCGAGTAATTAGCGATTTACTCTCGGAATAAAATTTGCTCTCGCTTGGTCGAATCCACCCAGTGCTTAAAATTCGAAGCGCATTGGCAAAAATAAATCCTAGGTCAGGAGGTGTCGATTTGGAATAATCTACCTGTGAAATAAACATTTTTCGGGGTTATTAAGCTGTGTTGTACAATAATCAATCACTGAACAAGTCACCATATTTCTGAAGCACTATTTCTCAAAAATATCCACGATTTCACGTAAAATCAGAAAAGTTCACAAAGCTCAAATTCTCAGCGTGCGGATGAGTGCTGACACACTGTTGCTGCTGGTGACATTTCTCTCGCTCAGCCATTTGTTGCTCTATTCCGTTGGTATATTAACTTTATGCTTATAACTCACGAACGGCTTGACCGATCATGATGAAAATTTGTATGTAGTAAGAACATAAGATTGTGCAAACGATAGGCTATAAAAAAAAATTTAATCACTAATTTTCGCACAGCGAAGCGGGTGGGTGACGGCTAGTAAAATATAAAATTAAAAATGTTGCCAACCTTTTTCTATTATGCCAGGATATCCCAGACACAATCGGATTTTTATCGGTTCCCTGTGGATTTTTACGTATGGTTTTAAGAAAACATACAACATACTCGTCGTAAGGGATTTAACATAGACGCAGACGCCTCTGTGCTCTGTGGATTTTTATACCTACGATTTTAACAAAACGTAATAATAATCCAACATACACGACGTTGTTTGTGCAGGCCCCAGGTGCAACTAGCAGCACTACAAACTTATGCGCGGCAACTTCAGGAGTGTGTAACTCGGCATGCACTTTGCAGTCCAGCTTTTTGAGCACCAATTTTGCAATGCCTTCGATATGGGCTGGCACTTTTTGTAATAACATTTTAGAAAGGCTGTACGTTTGAGGCATTGGTTTCCTGGGTGGTTTAAGCAAGCTTTGTTTTATCAATGCTTAGGTTTTTACATCGTAAACATACACATAGAATATGTAATGTTAATATCACTAATTTATTAGTTTATTAAATTTGAATACCCGCAAAAATACCCGCAAATATTATATGCACGTGCTGAAGGAGCAAAAATTTCAGGAAAAAATAAAAAAAAAATTAGACAACTTCACATATATTGTTCTGATCAGGTAAGTAGCTAAAGCACTCGTATTACGAAAATCAGGTACAACGACGACGGTACCACAACCACCCAGACCCGACACAATATCGAAAAGTTCGTTTTCGACATTAACCCGACCGGGAATCGAACCCGGGACCTTAGAGTTAGCGCCGCCCTAAGTCCGACAATAAAATATTTAACTCTTCTAGTTTGTTGCCAAGGGGTAGCTGAATAGTAAATAAAACTTGCATTTATTTTATTTTATTTTGTTTCATTTTATTGAACTTTATTTTATTTTATTATTTTATTTTATATTCAAATTTTATTTAATGAATTTAGTAGTTTGTTTCGATTTATATCCGATCTTATAATTTTTAATTTTGATTTGGTATTTTAAATGTTTTGTTTTTATAATTTTTAATTTTAATTTTGATTCTCTGTTACTAATTTTGATTCTTATTTTATTTAATTTATATAAATTGTTATGTTGTCTATATGATCCTAAGCTGGTCGAAATAAATGCATTTTATTTTATTTATTTATTTAGGCACTCAAGGTGATCTAAGTGGGATACCCCCATCGCTTACTGTTAGGCAGATCCTTACTTCAACACTCAGTCGATTTTTTTTTGAGAGAGAGTATGCTGATTGCATCATCCGGCATTTTCAGCTTTACCGGGCTTTTTTGGGGGCGGCGAAAAACGGGTTCCTCAAGCGATGTGAAACGAATCACCTTCAGAGGTTTTCTAGAAGAAACGGCATCACGCACTAGTGCGTGTCCCCGTGCCCTACTAGATTCTCCGAAAGGGTTCGGATCGGATCGAGGGAGACTCAGTCAAATAAAAATTCTCTTAAAGGTTCTGCTTAAAGTCGATATTCAGAATGCATTTAATTCCGTTGACAGGAGAATTTTATTGGAAGAAGTAAAAAAACATGTCCCGGCCATTTATTCATACGTTTGGCAGTGTTACGGCACGCCTTCAAATTTAGTTTACGAGGAAAGGTTACTTTGTTCATCAGTGGGCTGTCAACAAGGAGATCCACTTGGTCCTGCAATTTTTAGTCTAGCAATACACGATGTGATAAAAAAATTAGAATCTAAATTTAATATTTGGTATTTGGATGATGGCACTCTGGGTGGGGTATCTGAAACGGTATTAAAGGATTTAAAGTTTTTAATTGACGCGTTTTCGTCTATAGGTCTAAAATTTAATTTTAATAAGTGTGAACTTTATATAAATAACTCAGTCTCGGCGGACAATAAATTAAGTATTATTTCAAAATTTGAAAGTTTGGCTCCGGGTTTAAGGGTTCTTGATGAGGAGTCTTTGCGTTTACTAGGAGCTCCTGTTCTTGATGAATCCATACCTTTGTTTGTAGAAGAGCAAATAACGAAGTTTCGTGAGACTTCTTGTCGACTTTTTGAGGTGAACGCTCACATGGCTCTTTTTATTATAAGGTTTTGCTTGTTCATCCCTAAGTTCACATATTATCTTCGTGTTTCTCAATTTTGGAGATATCCTGACATTATGTCAAATTTAGATGTTCTCATTAGGGGAACGCTCACTAAGATTTTGAATTGTTCTCTTAACGACACCGCCTGGCAACAGGCAACCTTGCCCGTGCGTTATGGCGGGATCGGTATAAGAAAAGTGTCAGATATAGCTTTGCCAGCTTTTTTGTCATCCGTGCATGCCTCAGGATCCTTATGCGGTAGCATTCTTAACCCATCTATGGGTTCCGTTGGGATCCTGGGACACTCGGAGGCGAAGGATGAGTGGCTGTCGCTGTGCACTGAGGATGCTCCAATTGTACTACACTCACAGAGGCAATGGGATGAGCCTCTCTGCAAACGCACTTTTCGGGCACTAATTGAGGGATGTGACAACTCAGTGGATCAAGCCCGCCTGTTGGCGGTATCTGAAAAGGAGTCAGGTTTGTGGTTGCATGCTTACCCTTCCATTAAAATCGGTACACTGCTAGACAAGTGCACCCTCACTCTATCGGTAGCTCTTCGTTTGGGCATCAAAACTAACGAACCACATCGGTGTCGGTGTGGAGAATGGGTAAACGAGCTGGGTCATCACGGTCTCTCGTGTCAGAGGAGTGCAGGGCGCATGAGCAGACATGCTTCAATAAATGATACCATTCGCAGAGCCTTAGTGACTGCTAGTGTGCCCGCAATTTTGGAGCCGAGTGGGTTGTTGCGATCCGATGGTAGGAGGCCTGACGGAATGTCTCTTGTGCCTTGGAGCATGGGGAGGAGTCTGGTTTGGGTTGCGACGTGTGTGGACACTTTGGCCCCGTGTCACATTGACACGACATCATCCCAGCCATGTGCGGCTGCAATCACAGCAGAATTTAATAAAGTACGGAAATACCGGGATCTGGGTGAGACATACTTTTTCCTTCCCTTTGCTGTGGAGACGATGGGCCCATGGGGACCTAATGCAAAAATGTTTTTAAAAGACAACTGCTCGCCTGTACGAGGCGACGGGTGACCCGAAATCAGGTAATTTTTTCGCACAGCGCATTAGCTTGGCCATTCAAAGGGGCAATGCCGCCAGCATTTTGGGCACCTTACCTCGGACAGGCGAGTTAGTTGAGGTTTTTTATTTATGAATTGTATTGAATATAAATAGAATGAAAATAAAGTATTTATAATGTAAATTACCTAAAAGTAATTTTGAAGTCCGGTGGAATAATTTTGACACATAATAAAATTACCGTTGGAGTCTGGGTGGAATAAAAATTAAAATCTTGAAACGCACAGAGGGAGGAGATTTAAAACTTAGTTTAAATCTCATTATAACTTAGTCTATCTGTTCGCACGACTTAACAGTTTTTCTTCACTGTCTCATAACATTATGTTTTAACTGCCGTGTTATCTGGAGAATGTTAACCAAGTATAATTTCAATGTATTTGAAACTTTAAAACTATCTAATTATTTCGTAGGATACCAACTATTGTATAAACAGTTTTGTATGGTAGCTTATTGTGTAATGTTGTTTTTACGAGATTTTTTTTTTTTTTTAGTTGATGGCTTCGTGCGAATAGCACATTTAGCCAGTGTCAAAGTAATTTTTCTTACAAGTAATACATAAATAAACAATATTTCCTTATATGATGATGATGAATGATATTAGAAATGGGAAGTGGGAAACCCAACCCCTCGAGTATCTCAGTAAAGATGTGGGGCTTTACTAAGTCCTCACGCGAGCTTTTTGAGAGAATTTGAAAAGTAACGTTGCACTGTTGTTTCATTTGCCAACACTTATGCACACTCACGAACACTTAACGGTTAATAATCCACCATTATTTCACATTAATATTCAACATAACACAAATTTTAGAAAATAAAACAAAACCGCAGACATGACGCTTCACTTTCCCGCCAAGAAGTCCTTTTTACGAGTTAACATTATTAAATAATAAATGGTGACAAGTGACAGGTCATATCATGTCGTTATCTCTGATCAATAGAGACGGGTGTATTAATAGTATCGTAAAACAATAGAGGGGTAAAAACTGGCATTATCTATTCAACTTATATATAAAACTAAAGCGTAGTTTTCATGGTATGTACCTTCTGTACAGATTTGCAATTAGATTAGTTTATAAAGTAAACTAAGTTAATTTTTCGGCAATAAATAAACATAAATAAAATTAATTATTTCATGGCATAGCTTTCTATTTTATTTTACATTATTAATATTTCCATTAGGATTTTTTTATGATGGCGGGCGTTGTCGATAGGGCAATCAATTTTCTTTTAACGTGCACAAGTATAGTTGTCCCTTTTTTAAGGCTGTACGTGGCATATCCCTTTGACTCGAATTATGATAAAAGCATAGCTGGCGAAACTGTCAAAAAGACAGAAAATTCGAATCGATCTGGATAGAGATCGCCGTCTTAGTCGAATTTTTTACGCCGCCGTATTTAAATTAGTACCTATATTTGATTACAAATTAATTAAAGTATCAAGTCGCCCACCAGCGAGGGCCACAAGAAGCGAATATCGGTACCCGGAGAGATAAATTTATATCGTTCACAATCATCATAGTTAATTCTCTGAAAAATTTACATTTTATTTATTTATTTTTTTACTTTTTACACCCTTAAACGCACAGTTCTGTGCTATTTTCTTGGATGAAGGTCTCCGCGGTAACAAGAGGTTATAACCCTTTCCGCCACGTGGTCTGTGATTACTTAATTTTCTCAATCAAAGCCTCTTAAAAGTTGTTTGTTATTGAACATTTATTCACCATTATAAAATCATTATTTACAATATTATAAAATTTAACTTATTCTAAAACCCTAGATAGTTCACAATATAAAGCATCATTAGGAGATTTGCACATATTTAAATTACCCTGCAATCAGCATTTTAAAGTTAAATATTATAAAAATTACAAATGCTATGACCTTGCTTTAGATAAACTATTACATTTCGAAAGTAAATGGCCTCCCGTAGGGTTTGTACATTATTTAAATAGCCCTTACCCTATCCTTTTACTACTACACTTCAGGGCACTTGGACGGAGCCACAGTCTCCGCCAAACCACTGAAGCTGGATCTGGAGGAACAAGGAACGAGCTTGTTGCTGTACAGAAGGAACTAGGTTGACGAAATAACGCAGTTCGGACTCTTCAGCAACAGATTCCATACCTTTCGACCCCCAGACCCGTTAGAGGTATTCTGTACGAGCTAACATCAAGGACCCACTACTAACATTACAGATATTTCACTTACTTACCAACCCTTTTTATTTACCCCCTCATTTTATTATTGTTATTTTGTTTTTTTTCTTTATCAAGTAGTTACTTTTGTCGACCAAACTGACCTTAGGACTCCTGGTACCTACCCTTATTGTCTTAGCAATAGTGTTGTATAATCATACTTTATTCACTAGAACTGTAAACCTACACTTATTATTTTGTTGTCTAAATATTTTCATTGAAATACCATATATTGTTATGTGTGGATATCATGTGTGGATTCACAGGAGAAGAAGAAGATCCACATTACAATTGTTGTACAAGGTTTTAGGTTTAAGATCTTTATTTTCTATAAGATTATACAATCACTTACGAGAAAACATAAAGAACAAATAATAAGATAAGACAAAAACTCGTAACAATCAACAAAACAGACGTGGGTGGGTATACAATAATATTCTGTTTTCAACATGTCACATAGTTAATACAAAATAACGTTTGTAGTTTGTGGAAGTAGTTTGTTAAGGCGTTTTTTTTTCATTACTTACTGCATCCATGATCCGGCTCGAAGGACCAATGGTACAATGTCCCAAAAAGTTCAAGAAAATGGGATTTGTAAATAAACCCACAGTTCTGAAAATAGTCTTGATGTGTAATGTTCAAAAGTTATCACAGCTATAATTATGTAGTTGTTGACAAAAATCTCAATACCGCGATTAAACAAATACAGCGCCATCTAGTAATATTCTTAGAAACTAATTTGTAACACAGTACTAAATTTACTCTGAACAGCCGTATGGTTAATCGCTCGGCCATAAACGGAAGTCCTGGTTTTAATTCCCAGGTCGGGCAAAGTGTTTTTCAGATTATCTGAATCTGCATTTGGCAAGCGTGGTTATTTATAAGCCAACACCCATCAATTATTGTGATGACTTGAATTCAATGATGGAAGTATTTGCCTAGCCATGGAACAGTATCTATTAATTTATTAATTGGGCAGTCAACAAAAACATGTACCACCAAACAAACTGTAGGAATAGGGTGAATGCCAAACTTAATCTAAGTACTGTCAATTATAGACAGCCACGGCATGCGATGTGGACTATTATAATAAACTTTACTAAATAAGTTATACTTTGTATATAGGCTATTTTCTTACCTTTTACTAACAGACATCGCAATAGAATCAAATCTTACCGCTAGATTTGCTATTAGATATTCAGCAAAGCACATCGCGGTCCCTATACGCTAAGCTAATTGTCGATGTTTGTAAGTTTAACGTTCAAAGAACAAATTGATGCACTCTATAGGGAGGGACACGGCGAGCAGTCAGCACCGGCAATTGGAAAACATCGTGCTTTCCTTACTAAATGTTGGTATACCTTATTGTATAGTTCAAATAGTGTTATATACCGCCAGCTCTAAATCTATATATTAATCTCGTGGAGCTCGATGGCGCAGTGGTTAACACGCTCGGTCTGCGAGTGCTAAGGTAAAGCAACTTTCGCAAAGGCCGGTCATTGGATGGTAGACCAAAAATTTATCATCTCGAGCTTCTCCGTGCTTCAGAAGGCACGTAAAGCCGTTGGTCCCGGCTGCACTAGCAGTCGTTAACAACCACCAATCCGCACTGGGCCCGCGTGGTGGTTTATGGCCTGTTCTCTCTATCTATCCATAGGGAAGGCTCGTGCCCCAACAGTGAGGACATAAAAAAATGAGCTGATCATGATGATGATAGTTTACTCAACATTAGTTTGATCGTCTGTCGTTTTGTGTTGTTTCTCATATCCAGTTGCAGTATGCTATTGCAGTATACAGTTGCTATGTGCAGTTGCAGTCCCTGTGTACAGTGGTAGTATGCATTTGCAGTATGTAGTTGCAGTATGCTGTTGCATGCAGTTGCAGTATGAAGATTCTGTCTGTGTCAATCGTATCTTTACTCTAAACTTGAAGCGACTGCATCAAACACATTTAAACAGTTCGCTCTAGTTAAATCAGTACCATCGTCTCTGAATCCGACTAATATCTTAGGCGGATCAGGTGACAAGAGGTCAGCTCCGAAGTAGGGGGGTATTAATAACTCGGGCCCCGGTTAATAACCCGGATCCTGCCGCCTGTGACGACTGATAGCGCTCACAGAAGTGCTTCCAGCCTCAATGGAATCCTGCTTTCAACCTCAATAGTATATCTAAATTAAGCTCAAGAATCCTATTCAGTTGACTCAGATTGGGAAATCTGAATAGGTCTGTGATTGTGAATAAGGTTACTTACTGATGTAGAAACGGCAAGGTTGGTTTACTTTAGTTACTTTCACAGCGTCATGTCATATGGTCTTTTATTGTGGGGCTCAGTGAATGACATTGAAACCATTTTTGTGTTGAGCTATTATAGCCTTTATTTAAGCAGATTAATATTTTAACTGTAGCTTCACAGTATATTTATGAAAATATTGTTTATGTTTATAAATACTTAGATGAATTCGAAAAAAAAAGTAATACCCATAATTTTAACACAAGAAATAAAAACAAGGTTACCGTTCCAAAACTTAGACTCAATAAGGTCGGTAATTCATTTGTTGGAAAATGTATATAAATATACAATAAAGTGCTGTTCACTCTAACAGAATTGCCACTACACAAGTTTAAGACAGAAATAAAACAAGGTCTAATGAAAAAAGGTTACTATAAAATTGATGATTATTTTAATGATACGAATGTGTGGTCATCTTAGTCTGCTCGCCTGCACATGTTATTTCACTTTGTAAGTAGTTACATTTTTTTATAAAAGGTTATTATACAGTCAAAGAATATTTAGATGATAAAACAACCTGGTTATAATAAAAAAATACATTGTACTCTATTTGAATCAATATACATAATAAAATTAATTTATATATTTTTTATCAGCAGTGTCCTACAGATAACAAACAGCGTTGCGTTAAATAGATCATTAAGTTTTTACTTAGAGTATCTTGAGTGTGTCATGCTCTCTTTATTGTCTCTGCGGTGGTGGCGTGTGCGTCGGGTCATTACGTTCCCTAAAACATGGTTGAGCGAAGCGATGGCTGATTCATATGTCATACTCGTAAACGGGTGCCGCCTGTGGAGGCTGAGAGCAGACGATCTTGCATACTTATATTATTTTTAGTATTGTTCACTATAGTTTGACTTTGTTTTTCTTAAACAATTTTTTACTTTTATTAGAGTAATGTAGTGGTACTGTATGACATTGTGGAAATTGAAACTTTTACCTGATGTAAATTTGATAACTTAGATTTTTAATTTTATTTCTTTACATTTTGTGGTTGTCCTCTATATTTTTTGTGTTTATTTGTAATGGAAAGTGTCCTACTATGATATATGATAGGGCATTTTCCAATATTTTTGACGCTTTTTTTTTTCGCTGGATGCGAGCAGCACTAAACCGGTCGCTGTGGAGATCCTTGAGGGAGGCCTTTGTCCAGCAGTGGACGTCTTTTGGCCGAGATGATGATGATGATGATGAAGGGAGAAAAGAGCTTGAGAATTGCTGAGTTTCTTGCCGGTTCTTCTCAGTAAAAGATCTCCCGCCCAGAGTAGACTTACGAACCGATGGCATAGTGACATTCAAAAGAGCTACTTGTAGCCTAAACTAAAAAAAATATTTTGAATTTTGAATTGCAAAGGTTAAGGGACTTTCGCAAAGACCGGTCATCGGATAGGTGATCATTATACATGGTATCAAGTCGAGCTCCTTCGTACTTCGGAAGGCACGTAAAGCCGTTGGTCCCGGCTGCATTAACAGTCGTTAACAGCCACCAATCCGCACTGGGCCCGCGTGGGGGTTTATGGCTTGTTCTCCCTATTCATCCGCAGCAAAGGCTCGTGCCCCAGCAGTGGGGACATAAAAATTCAGCTGATGATTAAGTTGAAGAAACATACAGTAATGTTTTAAAAGACTTTTCTTCAATGACTAGTGGATCTATGTTGCATTAGACCTCGGTGTTTGGTTATGGCCCTCTCTGGCATTTATAGGCTGTTGATTACGGTAAATAAACATTAACCACATTTAAAAAATTGCATACATAATAATACGTATTTAAACTTTTATTTCTAATATAAAAATACAGATTTTCCGGTTTTCACGGTGTTGCCATCTCTGAGGTCCCGGGTTCGATCCCCGGTCGGGTAAATTTTAGAAATCTTTTTTTTTGTTTTCTAAATTGTCTCGGGTCTGGGTGTTTTCTATGTATAGTAAGTATGTATGTTTAAGCATTTTAAGTATGTTTATCCGTTGTCTAGTAACCATTTAAAGAGTTTCATAACGAAGCTTCTCTTGGGCTAAATACTTAATTGGTGTGAGTGTAGGAAAGTTTATTTATTTATTTATTTACAGATACAAAGAAATTGACAGAGATAAAATACAAAATAGGCGCCTATTTGCAAACAAGAAATCCAACTTTTCTTGGGTGAAAAAAGGAATAATTAAAGAGATAAGATAAAAATAAAGTGTTAAAAATAATAAAGTGCAACATTTGACTTTAATTGCTTATAGATTAGGCAAAACAAATATACGACACAATTTTTAAAAAAAAAACTTATAGCGCAAACATGACATTAGACGCCATCGTGACAAATAAAATACTTAATAACTAATTAGATTCTAAATACCTTCAACACCTCCAATTATCACACAACTAAATCACTAAAGCTCCATAACTGTTCAAACTTTCTTAACCGTTATTATTCTGCGCGTAAGTGATTCGATAAGTCGCCATTGTCATAGTAATGAATTCGATTCTCGGTTAATGACTGTCGCTCTGGGAGCGTGCGAGGACTGATAGCGTTATTAGCGACACCAATCTCATAATTAATTAACATTGGCCAACTTCATAGTTTGGTATAAGTTATTCCGCCCAAGCGAAGGACCAAAACTTAGTTTCTAAAAGAAGCTTAAGTAAGTAAGTAAGTAAACAGCCTATAACTATCCCACTGCTAAGCAAAGGCCACCAAAAAAAAAAAAGAAGCAAAAAAAAAAAAAAAAAAGAAGTAAATAATTTAAAAAAGAAGAAAAAAGCACTGCACTAGCAGCGTCCTGCCTGGTCACAAACGAGATGAGTTGAGATTTTGCCCTAGGGCGTACCTCTCTCAATTCCGAACCGAACGCCTCGAAGAATCTATAGGGGACGGCGCGGCGACACGCTTTCGTAATGCTATCCCTTCTAGAATCCCTCAGAGGATGGTCGATCACTATTATTTGACGATCCTTTAGTTTATAACCCCCCCTAACAGTACTTCTAGTAAGTGTGTATAGTCCACTACCTAATAACCTATCTGGATATTAGGTAGTGGACTATATATGTCCACGGAGCAACTAGCTCGAGACACTAGTCTTAAAAGTACCGGATGAAGGATGCGTACCGGCGTGTTCTGATCTGGCGTTATGACCTGACGTAGGTGGTCCCTTATGCTTGCGTAAGGATGTCTGACACCTAACTTTATAACTGTAAGGTTGGTGGGGGGTGTCATAAACTTTAAAGTAGTGTGTAGCAGGGTGCCCCTAAAAGTACGGTTAAGCCAGCTACACCAAGAAGGACCAACATAGATCTTTTAAAAATAATGCAACTTTTCCATACTTACATTCTCGCTTTCGTTAACATGATAAAGAGGTGATTAACATTAGCACTAAGCACTCAGATAAAACAAAGGTTATGGGATGTCAAGGGTTAAAAAAAAACAGTTCAAACATTTCCATAACTCAATCGCTTCGAAATACAAACTTGATTGCAAACTGGAAAGCAATTAAAAATTTTCAGCCAAGCTAAGTATTCCTAATTAGTGCAGACGTAAAGTACAAAAGGAGGAACGAGGTTCTGGTTAATTGGATTATAAATACGGATTCAAAAACGAGCGCTTTTGATTTAGAGTAGCTTAGGGCAGACTTCGTTTTAACTTAGTATAAAAATCCCTTGTGTTAGGTTACAGATTCAAAAATGATGGCATATTTATACAAAAGTTAATAAAAATTACAAACATTCTGTAAATAGATTTAATAAAGAAACTAGCCTTTACATGGTCCCACTGCTGGGCGAAGGCAATCATTATTGAAACCAAGTCATCGGTACAATTGATGAGTTCAAGCTATATCACCTCGACTGCCAACTGTTGTACATTTTTTTTTACTTTTAATTTTTAAGTGCTAATTGCTGCACTGAAGCTGGATAAAATATTTATAAAATACAGTAAAAAAATTAAATGCCTACCTTACCCAGCCAGGAATCGAACCTGGGTCTTCCGCAATCCGGGCGGCTGCACTGACCATTATGCTACTATGCTATTTTATAATTTTTACATATTTATATTTTTAAATGTGAACTTGAAATCGAACCTGTCTAACCACTACAGAGGAGTTTTCCCACCCATTAAGGGTTTTTTAAAGTTGGCACGGAAAATGACACCACTCCACCTAATGCTAAGTAGAAATGAAGTCCAGACGCCATGACAACAGCTGATGCAGCGTGAAAACAATCCAGCATGAGTCACTTTCACCTTGCCGGCCCACAAAGTGCCTAACGATTTGTTTGAAGGACCCCATGTTAACCAAATAGCAGTTATCCATTTTCCTCTTTGGTTTTAGGACATAGTTGATTTTTGTAACATCATCAACCAAAGTAACTTAACTTTGAGCTCGTTGCAATAACACTTACCTCGACAAAAGATGACGAAGCATCCACTATTCAATATTAAGCCTACACAAAAGTTTTCAAACATTTATCCAACTTTAATAATGTTATCATTTCATAGAAAATTGCTGGCAAAACTTTTGTCGTACGAGTATTATATACGAGTCTAAAAACAGGCTATGGAGTGGAACAAACGGGCCAATGGCGCATGAAATTTCAAATAATAGACATTACTACACAGGTCGGAAGAGGCAGACGGCGCGGCCTAAGATAAATTGGTGATACCAGGTAGTAGCTACTACAGCCTGAATGTTGAGCGGGTTAAAGATTGAAACAAAACTGCGTTCATACATTTTGAAACTTTCGCGTTCTATTTATTAACCTTTTTACCGCCAACAACTTCTATAGAAGTTCGAGATTTACGTGCCGTCCACGCCAGCACTTCTATAAAAGTTCTTCTTTGTACCTACTTTAGTAAAATATATTTATACGTTGGCGTACAGCGGGACATCGCGTGCAGGATAGTTGGGCGGTGAAAAGGTTAAAACCCTTACCGCAAGCTACCTAGTATAGAGTCGATCGGCATGCGTGCGAGACCACGTGAGATCAGTTTGTAAAAACCACGTATCTGCTTTTCCACAATATTACAGGAAGACGAAAAAGGTGAATATTTTCATGTTGCACCAAAGAAGTAGCAAGCAAGTTCAGTCGGAAAAATATATTTTTAATGACGAATATAACAATTTAACCTTTTTGTCTTCCTGTAAGATTGTGTAAAAGCAGATACGTGACTTTTACATACTGCTTACGCGGGCTTGCACACCCACGGACGATAGGTATCTTAGTCATACCTTTTTTGGGGAACCCTATTACTAAGACTCCGCTGTCCGTCCGTCCGTCCGTCTGTCACCAGGCTGTATCTCATGAACCGTGAGAGTTAGATAGTTGAAATTTTCACAGGTGATGTATTTCTGTTGCCGCTATAACAACAAATACTAAAAACAAAATATAAAATAAATATTTAAGGGGGCTCCTATACAACAGACGTGATTTTTTGCCTTTTTTATAGATAATGGTACTGCGCGAGTCCGACTCGCACTTGGCCGGTTTTTTTTAAGTATTTGCTGTTTGGCGCCGATAGCTTTCTAACGAAACCGACAAGAGGTCTAAGAGGCTGCGAAAAACTTAAGGTTCCCCAAACCGCAGCTGTGGTGATCGAAATTCCGCAGATTCTCTGAGTACTAGTTTTTCTGAGGCATTGGAATGGAAATTATAGTGTTTTGCTGGGCGACAACAAAAAGGATTGACAACGTAATTGTTCCATGCAGAGTGTGGCTACGACCCCCGATCGGCAAAGTTTTAGCGAGCTAGTGAAGCCCTTTGTGCTGATTTCTTATAAACGAACTGTCTTGGTTATTATACTTTCTCTTTAAGCACTTAAGCACCTCTTTATACTTTGACCTCTGTGGTTATTTTCTTTTATATGTTCGTTAAGAAAATAGACAATGTATTATTTTTTATTGGTTCTTACACAAAATACACAATGGAAAAGGTTAACATTTTGAAGTACAAAAGTATAGATGAGCTTACCTTAAAAAATATCTAGATCTTCTGCAGACCTAGTGAATAAATAAGAATAAAATACAATTATTGGAATCACATAACAAAACACACAATTAAACATACAACATGTAACAAAAATAATAAAAAATAATAACAATTGACATTGTGCCCTGTTATGTGATGCCAACACTGTGCACAGCTCAGTATACGCAGCAAGCAGGGACTGCTGCACTTGTATTCTAGTGGTAGAGTTCTCAGGTTTAATTCCCAAGCAGATATTGTACTGAATTTACTTCGTGGCAGGGCTTTTACTAGGTCCGCCTGACTAGCTACCATGTTACCTAAGTCTATCCTATTTATTTTTAGGAAGAACATCCATTACGATGTACGATACGATATGTGAACGAGAATAAACATTGTTTATTCTTGGAAGGCATACATAAAGCCGTTGGTCCCGGCTGCATTAGCAGTCGTTAACAACCACTAATCCACACTCGGCCCGCGTGGTGGTTTATGGCCTGTTCTCCCTATCCATCCATAGGGAAGGCTCGTCCCCCAGCAGTGCTAACGACGTAAGTTAACGACTGCTAATGCAGCCGGGACCAACGGCTTTATGTATGCCTTCCAAGGCACGGAGGACCTCGAGATAATACATTTTTATTCAGCCATTCGATGCCCTGCCTTATTGTTTTTATATTAACACGGTCTCATTAAGGTCGCAAGCTTAGTTGGCTTTTTGAACTAAATCTGTATCGTGACTAACGATTATCAAATATAAACTCGAATCACCGAGGCAAACTCCCGTGACGTCGCGCGTCGATTTACTCCAAGAGCGCCCCGCGCCGTCTCACCGAAACTTTGCCATCAAGTTAATCGCACCGCGACTTATCACAAACACCTGACGTTTCACGCTCAAATCGCTGCTCCCATCAAACTTGTAAACCCTAAAATCCGCAAAGCTTAATTTCTTTGCACGTCCCGCTCTCCCGGCGAGTCGTTTTGGTAAAGTAATTGCTTATGAGTGGAAGCGGATAAACGTAACGAGTTCCACTCGGGCCGGCCTCGTAAAATGGACTCGGGGGCTTGCATTTAATTAATGCCGCTAACAGAACTACGTGGCAGCACATAGCACGGAATGGAATGATACCTTGCTAACGGACTGACTGGAAAAACCCCTGAATTACCGGGCACCGAACTCGTCGACGTTTTAGTACGGCCTCCAAGCGGAGTGAGTGGAGTGACCAATTGATAGGACCCAGAAGGTAGCTTAATACATATCGAGCTCGAGAAACTCACACATTAGCCTTGGACAGACACGGATATCGGAGCAGCTCGGAACAGTCTTAAAATTCAAAATCATTTTTAGGCTACAAGTAGCTCTTGTGAATGTCACTATGCCATCGGTTCGTAAGTCTTCTCAGGGCGGGAGATCTTGTACTGAGAAGGACCGGCAAGAAACTCAGCAAGTGTTCAGCTCTTTTCTCCCTTACAGCGTCAACAATATTGGAAAATTTCCTACTATCATAGCAGGACACTTTCCATTACAAATATTTGAGCGCAGCTGATCCCGTGTTCGTGAGAGGTCGTCTATGTGTGCGGTGCTAGAGCGCGTTTGGTACGAAGCATACCTTCTGCTTACGTCTCTTTATTTTAGGGGTGAAGTGAGCGTCGTCAATTCACCCTTTTTCGTAAACGAGCGCTTTTCACGGACGTAAATTCGTCATCCTTTAACTTGGTGGCTTAATAAAATATGAAAAGCTTGCTTAAGAGAAGTAATGAAATAAAGCCCTCTTTTTATACCTACGCAAGAGAATGTTATTGCACAGAAAAAATATAAAAGTTTGGCTTTATTTACGAAATTAGGTAGCATTGATGACACAGTGAAAGGTCTAAAGTTTTAGCAACAAAATTATTATAATAAAAATTACAAAATTATTATACTAATTTTGTAAAAAGAGATCTAGATCTTCCACTGGATCTTCTAACTAGCTGGTAACTTGCATTAACCGACATCTTGTGACCTTTACCAGGTCAACCAACAATGTTGGTCGTTTTGACCACTTTTGCTCAAAACGACTCTTAGTTCCAATCATATCATAATAGAGTTTATAGCTTGCTATATGCTCTGTACCTAACTATTTCAGCTAAATTAAATCGGTGACTTCCTTCTACAGATTTCCTCATTCGTAAATAATTAAAGCCTCACCCCAAATCTTTCCAAAAAGCATCAAATGGCTTAAACAACCTGGTACTTAATGTAAATCCCTTTAAAAACGCTTCCATTTTATCACTGCACATAAAGTAGATGGCAACCCCGTAAATACTTAATACTCGTTAGAAGATGGGGGCGCCACCGTATCGTCTTGTAATTAGTTATAGTGACTATTCACTACTTAAGTTGCAGTACAAAGGCGGCCGGGGAAAAGTTAAGGTCAATAGTCTTTAATTTAAAGGAAGAACAAAAGGGACACCAATAATAGGAGAGACAAGAGCACGATTATAGAACCGACTTCCCCGTCGCAGCCTTTGTAATTTGCAGAGGGGATCGTAAATTTTACGAGTGTGCCAGCGTCATGTTGGTGTGACTTAATTTACGGCTCGTAAAATGGTTAACCTAATGCTTTTACCTTGACCGCTGCTTTGATATAGTGCTTAGACGAACAGTCTCGGACATAAATGTTTTCGGTTCGATTCCCAGAAGTAATCACACATTCTTCACGGTTTGGTTGGGGGTAGAGCTTCTTCTAAATTTCTCTGTAGCTGAATTTTTAACCGACTTCAAAATAGGAGGAGGTTCTATGTTCGACGTGAATATTATTTTTTTTTGTACCTATTTTCAGCGATTTCTAAGTCATTTCTATGATTTGGTGATGAGTAGCTAAGGATCGTGCTCAGTGGCGACTGGCGTGAACTTGGAGAGCCCTATGTCCAATAGTGGACTAATATAGGCTGAAAAAGAAAAAGTTATTGAAGATTTTTCGTTGTCACATCACATGTAGCTTCTTATCTATACTAATATATAAAGCTGAAGAGTTTGTTTGTTTGTTTGTTTGTTTGTTTGTTTGAACGCGCTAATCTCAGGAACTACTAATTCGAATTGAATAATTCTTTTTGTGTTGGATAGTCCATTTATCGAGGAAGGCTTTAGGCTATTTAACATCACGCTGCAACCAATAGGAGCGAAGCATCAGTGAAAAATGTTGCAAAAACGGGAAAAGAGCCTAAAAAATTAAAAATGCTGCCGAAAGTCACTATTCCACGCGGACGAAGTCGCGAGCACAGCTAGTGATTTTATAAGTTAATATCTACAAGGCAAAATATAAAAGAGAAAAGCCATTTTCATTATTACTTATATTTGTGTTGCACACAATAATCAAAAAATAATATATATATTTTTTTTTAATTATCGAGTTTTTAAAAATAATTTGCACAAAAGATCCCGATGGGTCGAAGTGCTACTACGAGAGGGAAACCTTAGCAGGCCTTACTATGATAAGATATTAAATATAATACTGTATCGTAATAGCTACTCCATAAATGTCCCCGGTTGCTGCCCGGGTCGTTGTCGGTATGCAAATTGCGAATTCATTAAATGATTGTACGTTCGTCGCGAGTTTTCCTTTATATTTTTTTCTTTCATCCTTGTTAAGGACCTCTTGTCCTGCGCAGTCTAATAGAAGTGTTTAGATGTTCTAATAAGGAATTCTGAGACTTGTTCACAATTTCTGGGCCACTGTGGCTCCAAAATTGAGTTTCATTGATATGAAAATGTCAAATAAAAATAAACAACGGTCTTCGACTTCGCATGATTCGTGTAATTCGCGTTTTGTTTTAAGTAGAGAAGTAATACATTGGCTCTAATATAACCGAACTGTGCTAGACAAACCAACCATTGCTGTAACACTCCCGGCCCAGTCTAATCTTATTTCCGATCAGACAGCATCTCCGTGTTCATTATAAAGTGAAAACTACCCCTCAAAATGGTAAAAACCACTTGCAACATTAACAAAGTTCCCATTTCCCACAGTTATCATCAAGTAACCTGTAAGCGAAGAAGCCTCACAAAAGAAATCGCAGCACCATCTAAATCTTCTATACAACCGGATAGGCGCGTATAAAGGATAGTGCGCAATATATCACCGTGTGACGTATGTCTGCATTTGTCGGGCACGCAGGTGGGCCGCCGCCATATATCAAGGCCACTAGTGTTGCCAGGTGAATCTTAAAAGATTTACCCGTACAATGAAAAAAAGATTATCCCATCGGAAGATAAGAGGGTCACATGTATTACGTTTAACCGCGGCACGATTTGTTTGAATCTTGCACTTATGAACAGACCGGAGTTATTGAGAATCGGGGTCTATTTGTTAGTACTTAACGTAACTTTGAAATGAAATTTCTTTTTACAGATATACTTTTTATTTTATTTTTCTTTGTATCGTTCTAAATTGATTCATTTTGATGTGTTATTATAGAATCAACAATATGTGAATACAAATTCCACGTAAATTGTGATAATGCCCGAAAGCAATAAAGGTTTATGTGAGTTTGGCTCCACTTTTTGACGTGAATGGATGCTTTATGTATTAAAAATAGTATTCTAAAGAAATCGTGGAATTAATGTTCAATATAAAAACAAGTCAGCAGCAGTGCTTGTTGCTCATAACGGATACGGACTTTTCTTTTATTAGCTCAAACCTATATGGGATGTTGATCCAAACGATGATCCCAACTGATGATGACGATGGTCATAGGTTTTGCGCTAACAAAAGAGTCTTGCTCTAAATTCATTATAGGATAGGGCTTATAACGTAAGTAATAACAAAAATAACGCTTTTTGTATGTACAAAAGTGCCATTTTCTGGAATATTCAAATCAAGATATCTCGTAAAATCTACTATAATAGTTAAGTTAAAATAAAAACTGCCAGTACACTTCAACAATACGCTTTAAAGTGGCACAGTTTCCTTATCCTACAAAGAACTTGATAAAAGTACTATTAAGACCGGGGTAAATAATAGATGGCAAGATAACTTGAATTATATATTTTACTGAGATACGTATTACAAATCAACCCCAAGCTTCTCAGCAGGCTGTCACCGAATCCCTCATCATTTGTTTCCTTCTCGATTTATTATCTTCTTTACAATCAAATTCAGATCACGTCGTGTGCCATAGAGCTGCTATTGCAAGGAGTCCCGATCACCACATGAGCTACGCCCCATTTTTTTTCTTTTTTTTTTATTGTGGCACGCCATAATGGCCTCACCCTGCTTGATGAAAAGCAGCCAGTGAAGCCCAAGAAGTGAAAGCGTTCATCACAGCGCTACCACGCTATGCCAAACGCTAACACTATGGCGGCCTGCATTAATGCTTTTTCACGCCCCTCTTAAATAAACCGGGAGAGAAAGAGGAGGGAAACACGTGTGCGGGAAGCGCATTCCACATACGGGCAGTTCGGCAAAGGAACGATTGTCCAAACTTTTTGGTACGTGTCTTGATGGTTAGCACGGTATGAGGGTGGCTTCTCAGACCTGCACGCGTCGATCTGGAAAGGGATGGAGAGGGAGGAATGAGGTCAAAGAGCTCCTCAGAGCATTCACCGTGGTAAAGGCGGTAGAAAGCACTAAGGGAAGCAATATCCCTACGTAGCTGTAACGGCTCCAGACTGGTCGTAACGTCATCGTTACCGATAATACGAACAGCATGTCTCTGCAACCTGTCAAGAGCTTCGAGCAAGTACTTGGCGGATCCATCCCAAAGATGAGAGTAATACTCCGCGCAGGAGCGCACCTGAGTCTTATACAAAAGACAACGTTGCTCAGGCGTGAAGAAACGCTTCACTTTGTTCAGGATTCCGAGTTTACGTGAGGCGTGGTTATGATGCTCTCAATATAGCTCTTCGGGTTGAGGTCGCTGTGTATGTCCATACCTAACAGACTGAGTCTGGATGGTTAATAGGTTGCTCTGGAAGGAGGGTTGGGGAAGAAATGCGGACTTTTAAGCAGTGACAGCGCAGACATGTGTCTTTTCCATGTGTCCATCAAGATTATGTATTGATGTTTCGCAACGTAACAATCCTGAGACGCCTACTCTTAACCCCGTTCTAGCCGCTTCGTTGTGGAGGAGCATTACTATCACCCTTTGATTCGCCTTTGGGTAGGCGGCGAGAACGATCGGTGGGTCCTTTTCGTGCCACTGATGGCTATGACGCATTTAAAGCCACGCGCAAAAACTGCAACGGAAGCACCATCGACTCCGGTGAAATATTCCACATTCGATATCGTGGAAGACCAAAATATTAAACAAAATTATATCGCCTGTAATTCCGAGAACAGCTTCGTTTCGTCTTCTATGTATGCTTATATTTCAACACATGATACCGCCAAACCCGTCGAAATTCGAATCGCCTTTTTTTGCTTCGATCACGCCAAAACCTACGCTACGCGTTACCTTCCGCTACTGGCCCTAGCTATATACGGATCTTCCGTATCGTACGGCACTTCACGCTTGTATCTCCTTATTACACCCGGCCTTTTTCGTAAACGTATATCTTCTACGTATATATTTCTTCTTCTACCCGGCGCGGCGCCTCCACCACTTATTAAGTTACGCAAAGATAACTTGAATTATATATTTTACTGAGATGCGTAGTACAAATCAGCCCTATGCTTATCGGGAGGCTGTCACCGAATCCCTCTTCATTTGTTTCCTTCTCGATTTATTATCTTCTATAAAATCAAATCCAGATCACGTCGTGTGCCATAGAGCTGCTATTGCAAGGAGTCCCGATCACCATAGTACCATAGTAGATGGTTGATCTCCTTAAAAATTACTTCATACTCCTATATTAATAGTATCCAAATATTTTTTATTGACATGAATTCTAGGTAAATGTAGCTTGTTTTTCTGCAAACTAATTATGTGTAAAACCTTTAGAAAACGGACACGTTGTATTGGTTGAAGTATGAACTCTATCTAACTCACTGCTGCGATAGTGCTACGAGAGAGCTACGAGAGCGCTACGATATTACTACGATACTGCTACGAAGAGTTACGTGTTGCGTGGGTGAAAAATATCAAAATTAACAACTCCGATTAAGATTCCAATAAAGAAAAAAAATTGAGTCTAGCTATAAAAACGAAAAAGTTATAGGGGTTTAGAGGTAGGACAGTGGCGAAATTTCAAAAAATCAAATAAAAAATCCTATAAAAAGATTTTTATGACCAGGATTTTTTTTAATGCCTGAATGGTTAGGAGATGACTCCACCTACCCCTCATTTTTGTATGTTCAACGAACTGTACTACAAAACAGCGTATAAAGTTCAACAATGGCTAAATACGTGTTTAATAAATTATTGAGTCAGTTTTAAGCCTTTCCTTATTTTAATCTTTTAAATCTATTTCTCGAACCCACTAGAATAACTTCACGTTCGGCCACTTATCTCGATAATATTTTTACAGACTATGACCCTGTTTCTAAGTCACTCATTAGTAATCTTACGTTTGACCATTGCGGTTTGAAGGTGACCTATGAAATTAATATTAAGAATGAACCAAAAATAGTGAACTATTTTTTATATATATATTATAGTATTTCAAAAATAGTATAGCTTGTAAAATTTATGCATTGCCCTTTGTACAAGATGATCCAGATGTACTTTATAGAAATCTTTTTAACTTAATCAAGACCGAATATAACCAGATGTTTACACCAAAAACAATAAAAATTACTCATAAACTTAAGTTCTGTGACAGGGTCACGACTGGTATATATAAAAGTAGAAATAAATTGTATGATTTATAATAGTTTAAAACAATATAACCAAAATGTTAATTTTACGGAATATGTTAAGAATTAATTGAAAATGTTTAAGAAAGTGTGCATAGTAGCAAAAACAAATTACATTAAAGAAAAAAATAAATAGTCTATTATTAAAATTAAAGCCACTTGGGACATTAGAAACTGGGGATCAAGTAAATTTAAACCACGGGATAATACCTTCACTTTAAAAGTAAACACAAATTGCTAATATTAATTTTTAATGTTTTTTTTGTAAATATACCTGTAATAATAACGTCAAATTTAGATTCATTACCAGAAGCTGCACAAACTTTACTCCAAAAATATGTACCAAAATGTAATCTTTCCTTTCAATTTAAGAACATTGATTCAATTAATATTGTTAAAACATTCAAATCACTTTAAATGAAAAACACGAGTGAAATGTGGGGTATATCTATTAAAGTAATTAAGAATATAATTCATTCTATTGAAATTTTTAATAACTGTGTCGATAAAGGAATCTTTCCTGATCTTATGAAGTTTAGTAAAGTTATACTTTTATTCAAATCAAGAAACAAAGAAGACCCCAGTAACTATCGGCCCATTTCAATATTACCAGCGCTAAGTAAAATTTATGAAAAAATTATACTCGAACAGTTGATGTCATATTTTAACACAAACAACCTTTTACATAGTAAGCAATATGGCTTTACTAAAGGTCGTTCTACTACTGATGCAGGTGTTGCTGTAAGAAAACATACAATGTTATTTTTAGTTTATACGAAACCTGAAAACTGTTTGTTCAGAGTCAGTAATAGGATCGATTTCAATATTTTTTATACCATTGTTGCAAATAAACAGGCATTTATTTTTGTTGGAAATAAAACTTTGATTTGTATTATGGACGGATCGATTTGGGAATCGATTATCGAGATTCAATTTATTTAGTGGCATAATGGCCCCATCACTAATTGTTCTTCTTTTTTTTTGTTGGTACACTTGTCTCGGGAAGGCAACAATGGCTGGTTTATAGGTTATCGTGTGTTGATAATTAAATAGATTTTAAGTAGTAATAAGGGCATTTGGAGCCGTATTACTCTAATTAAGTGTATTGTGCAACCTGTGTTTAGTGTGTGTGTACGTCGTAAGCGAATCGCATCGGGAGTACAATTCGCCGCTGTCGACGTCTCCGCTGCTGGAGAAAGCAGGTATTTCCTCGGGGGAAAAGTGCACTTGGGGTAGTTTGGGTGTGATTAGGGAGCCCGAGAAGACCCGGACAAGGATTCCGGCCCCATCAGATCATATGGATCCCGTTCTGGACGGCGGGAGCGGCATGGAACTGTGAGTGGATTTTGTAGATTTTAAGGTGTAACCTAATTTTAAACAGTAGCATAGTGTGTGTTGTGGGTTTCCGCAACAATTTTGGTAGCAGAGCGTGGTTACTACCGGACCTCTAGGTTAATCGGTGTAATTTTGTGTATTTTGTTAGTTCGTAATAGGTTAAGCTCATTTCGTGTAAAATCGCACTTCCGGGACAGGTGCGGTTGAATTGTAAGGTTGGTAGTACCGTTGTATTTGGGCTGGGACATTTCTCGGAACGTTAATTGTTATTCAATTTCTTTCAATTGAAAGCATCGAGTCGATTCGGGATAATCGATTCCGTGTTTTCGTTGACTCGTTTTAATTTTGTGTTTAGGTTTATTTAGTTTAAGTTATTTATAATGACAGCGTCACGGCAGGAGTTGGCTCAGCAGCTCCGGTGGTTCACCGGGCTGCTTGCATTAATAGATCGGCCTAACCGGGAGGATGCCTTGGAGACGCGTTCGAAAGAAATGCAGGCTCGTTTCTTGTTGGCCGAGCGGTCGGTAACCGCTCTATTGGCAACCGACCCGGTCGGGGAGAAGGAGCTGGCCCTCCACGCCCAATATGTCAAGGATCTGGAGCACATCCAAGACATCTACGATGAGGTCCTTCAGCGGGTGAAGGACATCGAGCGACTGCGGGAGGGGAAGCCTGTTGCGCGCCCCGCTTTGCTCCACACCCCTGGACCCAGCGCCATGGGAAGATTGGGTGCCCTGGAGGTCCCGCATTTCACCGGATGTATGCGGGACTGGGCTGGATTCCGGAACATGTTTTTGGCCTTGGTGGATACTCGGAAGGATTTCACCAAGGCCGAAAAGCTGGCATATCTCCGTTCCTTCCTAGACGGAGAACCCAGACAGCTCGTACAGCATCTGGAGCTGCAGGATGCGAGCTACGACACCGCCATGCAGCTGCTGGAGAAGCGGTTCGAGAAGCCGCGTCTTCAGGCGGACGCGCACGTGACCCATCTGCTGGGATTGCCGAGGGTCAACCATAGGGCTCAGCTGAGGGCGCAGCTGATCACCCCGCTCACCGTGTCCTTAAACGGGCTAAGGACGCTCGGACTGCCCGTCGACCAGTGGTCCTTCCTTCTTCTGCACATCGTTCTGGCCAAGTTGTCGCAGGAGATGAGGGACAAGTTCGAGCGGAATCGACTGGTCCACAAGGATCTCGGCAGCGTTCTGCCCTCGATAGGGGAACTTCTGGAGTTCCTGGAAGAGGAGGCTGGCCTGCTGGAAAACCAGCTAGCCTCCCAGGAGGCTCCGACAAGTGCGCCGGCCCGCACTTCCGGAGTCTACGGCGCCCAGCCGCCACGCAACCCAGGGAAGGGTCGCGGCAGGCTGGTGGCTGCGGCCGCCATCAACCCCGGTTCTGGATGCCGGGTTTGCGGACAGCAGCACTTGGAACAGCTATGTCCAGCAATTCTCGGGCTGCCCACAAAAGAGCGCCGAAACCTCGTTCGGACACGAGGATTGTGTTATGCCTGCCTGGGAGGACATAGGTATAATGAGTGTCCCCAGGCGAGGCCTTGCGATGTGTGCGGCGGACCGCACCATCGCTTACTGTGCACCCGTAGTGCTGAGGGCTCAGCACCGGTTCGGGAGATGGGATCTCCCACGGGTGGCGGTTTGGGGCCGGGGACAACTCCGCCTCCGGAAAGACGGAGTCCGCCACGGCCGCCACACTACAACCCCTCGTACACCCCGGCTCAGGTGAGTTGGGGACCGCCGGAACGGAGCCAGGTTCTGGCTACAACCCGGCACCCGGCGCGACCAACATCAGGAGTTGGTGCCTCTAAGGGCCACTGGGTACAGGGAGCCCCACCTCCGGACCCAACACCCGGATACTCGTACGCGTATCCTCCGCCGCCGTTGCCGGAACAACAACGACATGAGAACCGTCAACAGTTCTCACCGGTACTGCACGAGTACCCGAGGTTGGAATACCACCCACCCTATCACCGGTATGGTAGGGCAGCTGGATACGCACCACCCCGGATGGTGGCCTGCACGCGTCCGACTTACTGGCCGAGTCATCACGGTTCGACAGGGTCGGCTGCTGGCTCTGACGCGTGACTAGCCTGTGGTCGGGCTACGTCGGAACCGAGGACGGATCTTTTGCCCATCGCGCAGGTACGCGTTTGGGGACCTAGGGGGGACTTCGTCCGGATACGAGCCCTCCTAGACACTGGGGCACAGGGCTGCTTAATTACTACGAGGGTAGCGAGGCGCCTACGTCTGGAGTGCGCGCCTCCCTCAGTTCCGATTCGGGGAGTCGGAGATACAGAAGTGGGGGGTCTGTCCGGTCAGACCCACATTCTCTTCTCTCCTGTGCATTCCGCTTCGATACGGATTGCGGCGGTCGCGATCGTACTCGACAATCTGCTGGGTTGGCATCCACCGACAGACATTCCGCGGGACGCAATGTCTGACACATCAGGTCTCATGCTGGCAGACCCTCATTTCGAGGAGCCGGCTCCGGTGGACCTCATATTGGGAGCGGATGTACTGGGCTGGATCCTTTTAGGGCCTCAGCGGATTCTGGGCCGCTCTTCGTTGGTAGCTATACCTACCATCTTTGGACACGTTTTAATGGGACCGGTTTTCGACCAGGAGACGCGGGATGTCTCACCTGTCGTCGCTACTACCTCCATCGCTAGGACAATGCAAAAATTCTGGGAACTGGAAGAGCCTCCCATGGTCTCCCGTCTGGATCCGGAGCATGTGGAGTGCGAAACCTTTTATAAGGATCACACACGCCGGATGGCGTCGGGTAGGATCGAAACTCGACTGCCCTTTATCGACTGTCCCCCTCTCTTGGGAAAATCGAGGGCGTTGGCAGAGAAACGACTCTTGTCCATGGAGCGTCGTATGTCTCGCGATACGGTACTTCGGGAAAAGTATATCGAGTTCATGCGAGAATACGAGGCCTTGGGGCATATGTCGCGGGCGACTGTCGACTGGACAACGACAGATCATTTTTTCTTGCCTCACCACGCGGTGTTGAAGGCCTCATCTGGAAAACTACGGACTGTTTTTGACGGATCGGCACCGTCGTCGACTGGAGTTTCATTGAACCAATGTCTCCATTCTGGTCCGAAGTTACATCGGGACATTGTCGACATCACTTTAAATTTCCGAAGACACCAGGTGGTGATCGGTGCGGACATCCGGATGATGTTCCGCCAAACAGTAATACATCCTGCGGACAGGAGGTTTCAGTTAATACTCTGGAGGGAACATTCGGAGGATCCCATCACCGTCTACGAGCTCAACACCAACACGTACGGCCTGAAGTCGAGTCCCTTCATTGCCATCCGGTCACTGCTGGAACTGGCGGAGCAGGACCGGGCTCGCTTTCCCCGGGCAGCCGCTGAACTGACACGTGACGTGTTCGTAGATGATATCTGCACAGGGGCAGCCTCTCTGGAGGAGGCGCTCATCATCAGGAATGAGCTGATCGGACTCCTCGCGGCTGGTGGTTATGAGTTGAGAAAATGGTTATCCAACGAGCCACAGCTTCTGGTTGGGATTCCGGAAGATCACCAACAGAATCCTCAGCTATTCGAGGACGCAGGGGACCCGAACTCTATCGCCGTTTTGGGAATTAAATATCAGCCGGTTCACGATATTTTCACATTCCGGGTAGAACTGGAAACTACAAGAGTTTGGTCGAAAAGGACGATCCTTTCCACCATCGCTCGGATGTTTGATCCAAATGGATGGATCAGCCCGTGCATTTTTATGGCGAAGTGTTTATTGCAAACACTGTGGACACTCGGAGTCTCGTGGGATGAGCCACTGGTAGGGCTCTCACTCGACACTTGGCTCGCTCTGATCTCTACGATCGAGGCGATCAATCAAGTGGCGTTGCCGCGGCGGATCTTGCCGCGGGGCAAATACAGGGCAAGCCTACATGGCTTCTGCGATGCGTCAGAACGAGGGTATGCCGCAGTGGTGTATCTGCGAACGGTGGACTCGAAGGGTCGAGTCGCCGTCTCCTTGCTTCTGGCTAAAAGCAAGGTGGCTCCCCTCAAAACTAGGCTGACAATCCCGAAGCTGGAGCTTTGCGGGGCGCATCTATTGGCCAAACTGTTGTGCCACGTGCACAAGGAACTGACGTCTACGGTGGACATCCGGAATGTCTACGCCTGGTCTGACAGTCAGGTAGCTCTGGCATAGCTACGCGGGGCACCCCACGTATTGGAAACGTTTGTGGCCAATCGGGTATCTCAGGTACAGAACTCGGGTATCGAAATTTGTTGGAGGCACGTTCCCGGCCCCTGGAATCCTGCCGATTGTGCCTCTCGGGGCTGCACCGCGCCGGAATTGGTGCAGCATGCCCTCTGGTGGGGTCCAGAGTGGTTAAAGGAGGGTGAGTCATCATGGCCGGTCACCATGATCGATGGCTCTCTAGGGATGCTCCCTGGAATAAAAGTTTTGGTGACAACAAACGAGTCAAGGCCAGATCCGAATTGGTTGACTGCTCGATACAGCAAACTGGACAAATTGCTAGGTGTAACTTGCTGGATCCGGAGATTTCTACATAACTGCCGCCATCCAGACAAGAGGCAGTTATCACCCGTGGCGGGTGCTGAGGAACGCAGGAGTTCACTGTTGGCCCCGATACGGCTGGTTCAAGCTGACCGGTTCGAGGACGAACTGAAAATTTTGCGCGTCGGTCGCGCAAAGCTCAAGGGAGCGATCTCTCGGCTCAACCCATTTCTGGATGCGGATGGACTGTTACGCGTTGGAGGTCGCCTCAAAAATGCCGACCTGCCCTTCGGTAGCCGTCATCCTCTGCTACTCCCCAAAGGAGGACCTTTGGTAGAACTGGTGGTCTCGGATAGACACCTGAAAAACGCTCACGCGGGGTGTAATGCGTTACTGGCGATATTACAGAGGGAGTTCTGGATTTTGTCCTCTCGGAGAGTGGTTCGCAGCGTGTTATTTAAGTGTGTGGCTTGTTATCGGGTGAAGGCCTCCACTATGCAGCCACAGATGGGGGATCTCCCTTCTGACCGGGTTTGTCAGACTACTAGGCCGTTCGACGGGGTCGGTACGGATTTTGCTGGACCGTTTCTGGTGAAAACCACAGCCTATCGTAACACTAGGGTCACGAAAGCATACCTGTGCGTTTTTGTCTGCCTGGCCACTAAGGCCGTCCACCTGGAAGTGGTTTCGGCTCTGTCTACGGAAGCCTTTGTCGCCACGCTGGATCGTTTTGTTTCGCGACGGGGTTTACCTTCTCTCATTCGGTCCGACAACGGTACCAACTACAGAGGCACTGCCAACTACTTAAAAGATGTAAACGATTTTCTGGATAAAAATTGTAATAGCATAAGTCAAGCTCTCGCACAGCGGGGAATCACATGGCAATTTAGTGTGCCAGCCTGTCCCCACTGGGGCGGGATATTTGAAGCCGCGGTAAAATCGGCAAAAACCCACTTGCGCCGGGTAGTCGGAGAAACTACCCTCACGTATGAGGAACTTACAACTGTGTTTTGTAAGGTTGAGGCGGTTCTCAACTCGCGTCCGCTTTGTCCACTCTCCTCTGACGCAAATGACATGGAAGTCCTGACCCCTGGTCATTTTTTGGTCGGTCAGCCACTCACTGCCCTGCCTGAGTATCCCTGGAAGGATGAACGCAGACACCGGATGTCTCGTTTTCAAATGATACAACAAATGAGCCAGAACTTGTGGCGTCGTTGGTCACTGGAGTATCTGCATTTATTGCAGCAGCGTGTAAAGTGGACAGACCGGACGTCGCCCCCTTCGGAGGGGGATCTGGTTTTATTAAAAGAGGCTAATTTGCCATCGTTATTTTGGAGACGAGGTCGCATTTTAAAGTTAATCTGGGGCGCGGACGGGACTCCGCGTGTGGCGCAAGTGTTGGTTGATGGATCGGTGCTAAATAACGCAGTCGCGACCTTAGCTCGATTACCGGTTGACTAGTTTAAGATTTCAGGCTAGAAAGCGGTACGTCCGCTTTGGGTGGCGGGATGTTGCAAATAAACAGGCATTTATTTTTGTTGGAAATAAAACTTTGATTTGTATTATGGACGGATCGATTTGGGAATCGATTATCGAGATTCAATTTATTTAGTGGCATAATGACCCCATCACTAATTGTTCTTCTTTTTTTTTGTTGGTACACTTGTCTCGGGAAGGCAACAATGGCTGGTTTATAGGTTATCGTGTGTTGATAATTAAATAGATTTTAAGTAGTAATAAGGGCATTTGGAGCCGTATTACTCTAATTAAGTGTATTGTGCAACCTGTGTTTTGTGTGTGTGTACGTCATAAGCGAATCGCATCGGGAGTACAATTCGCCGCTGTCGACGTCTCCGCTGCTGGAGAAAGCAGGTATTTCCTCGGGGGAAAAGTGCACTTGGGGTAGTTTGGGTGTGATTAGGGAGCCCGAGAAGACCCGGACTCGGATTCCGGCCCCATCAGATCATATGGATCCCTTTCTGGACGGCGGGAGCGGCATGGAACTGTGAGTGGATTTTGTAGATTTTAAGGTGTAACCTAATTTTAAACAGTAGCATAGTGTGTGGGTGTTGTGGGTTTCCGCAACACCATGTTACATTTTGACCAAATAATATTTACAAAATCTCAAATAAATTATACCCTACTAAAAACACACAGCGGGGCAGTACAAAAAGCTTGTAACTTCGTGAGTTTTCTAGATATTATTTTAATTTTTTTTGTACTGATTCTTTAAATGAAATTATTTGACCCGTGTTTCGGTTTTCGTATAAACTAAAAATAAGGTTGTATATTTGATGCCTGGGAGAAGTCTCAAACCGCTCTTGGAGTTTTTTGCGACTTGTCTTAAGGCTTTCGATTGCGTTGAGCACCGGACTCTGGTGACGAAGCTACATTATTACGGTCTCAAAGATTTTGCATTAAATTGTCGATATAAATGGTAGTAAATCATATGGTTCTCATGTAAAAATGGGAGTTCCACAAGGGTCGATTCTTGGTCTTTTTCTATTCTTGATTTATATAAACGACTTGCCATTCTTTGTAGAGAACTTCTGTGAAATCGTATTATTTGCAGATGATACTTTACTCATTTTTAATGTAACTAGGTGTAGGACTAATTATGAAAATGTAAATAAAGCTCTTTCAGAGGTACTCCGTTGGTTTACTATTAATAATTTACAGCTTAACGCTAAGAAAACAAAATGTATTATATTTATATAACCTAATGTCACAAATGAACCAACCAATATTAAAGTAGGTGATCAATTAGATTTGCTAGATTCTACAGTCTTTTTTTAAATCTGTTAACTTAGATTTTTTATTTTGTTTTTTTCACATGTTGTGGTTGTCTTCTATATTTTTTTTGTTTATTTGTAATGGAAAGTGTCCTGCTATGATAGGGCATTTTCCAATATTTTTGACGCTGTAAGGGAGAAAAGAGCTGGACACTTGCTGAGTTTCTTGCCGGTCCATCTTAACTCTTTCAGGGTCAGAGAGATGTATATTCCCACCACATTTTGAACTTTATGTGATTAAGATAAGATTAAAAACCAAATGAAATATGTGGTCAAAAAATCAACCACCATGCCCCAAAGAGTTAATACAAGATTTTGTAAAAAAAATTGTATTTTGTTCTCCAAACTTCAGTATGAAGGTGGCTCTAATTGATGGTGATATTTTGGAGAAATTGGCTACTAAAAACATGAATTTTAAAATACGATCATTATCATCATCATCATCAGCTCATTTTTATGTCCCCACTGCTGGGGCACGAGCCTTCCCTACGGATGGATATGGCGAACAGGCCATAAACCACCACGCGAGCCCAGTGCGGATTGGTGGTTATTAACGAATGCTAAGGCAGTCGGGACCAACGGCTGTACGTGCCTTCCGAAGCATGAAGGAGCTCGAGATGATACATTTTTGGTCACCCATCCGATGACTAAAAAACGATAAACGATATGATTAAAATACGATATCACTTTTATTTTCTTAATAATATAATTTGAAATATTTTTGGTAGTTTAATTGGGTATACCTATGCACCCCTTTCCGATCGGGTAGGGCCTTTTTACATTTTGTATTAATAGAACCTTATGAAGTTATCTATACTAATATTATAAAGAAGAAAGCTTTGTATTTTTGTTTGTAACGAATAAACTCAAAAACTACTGGACCGATTTTAAAAAATCTGTTTGTTTTTTGATTTAATGTATTTTTTATGCATAATTTAAAAAAAAATATTAACATTCTGTACTCCTTCTCTATATAAACTATAAGTGTGCGAAATTTAATACTCCTCCGTCTGCGCAATTTTCGTAAAAAGAGGTACAAAATTTTTGCTTCACGTATTAACAGTTTCGCTGTCCAAAAATTAAAACAATAGATAATCAATTGTTATGTATCACATGTGATATATGGGACAGGGAACCTGTTAATAATATACAACGTAAAATGAAAAGATCAAAAGTGGGTCTTATCTAGATATTTTCTGTATTGTTACTAAGACATAATTATTAAATTTAATTTGTCATGCAATGGTAAATGAAATATTTATATTAGTGAAGTTATGCGCGTCAGGCGCGCATAGGCAAACAGCAGTGATCGAAAATGGAAGTACACAAAGGTTACTAAACCACTAGGGCTGAGACTTGTTTATTTTGATATCACTTCACATTAGAAATATTTAATTGAAAATTGCATAACAAATTAAAATTAATAATCACGTCTTAGTAACTCTTCATACAAAATCTAGATAGGATAAGTGTATAGTCTACAGTGGTAGATATTTTCATTTTGACCACACCTTTTTGTTACACGTTATATAGATAATATACTTGCTATTTCCAAAGGAAGTTGTCCGCTTATTAGATATATTCATAGCAGCGTTCGTGAAAATCTATGATTGTAAACGCAAGCAGATTATTGGCTTAAGCGTATTGATCCGTCTTAATCCAGCTATGTCATCCATTTCAAACAAGTATAATAAGACGTTACGTATGTGTATTATAAGGGTAATCTTACATTGTTTTGGAAATAGATGATTTGGTAGGATAAGATGGATGTAATGGTTAAGTTGACTTAAGTACGATTTAGTAACATAGCATATTATCTCAGAATTTGTATCATATATGCAACGTTAAGCTAGCTTAAAATAACTGTTATAATATAAAAAAATGGTAGGATAAAATTTATGTAATGGTTAAGTCGACTTAATTACGGATAACAAACATAGCATATTACCCGTGAATTTGTTTGGAATTTGTATCGTATATGCAACGTTTAGATTATTTGAAAAACTGCTAAGTATAAAAAAAAATTATTCTTCTCACTAGTGAAAGCAAAGGGATTATAGAGCGCCTTTACAGTTTAGTCCTTCGTTATGTTTTCATATAATTGTGGAAAACGATGATTTGAAGATAAAAGATATTGATTGATGTTTTTATTATTCCACTGGGGTATCAGGAGGTACTAGAAAACTGGTTTAAAAACTTTTTACATTTTATTTCACATAATTATTATACATTGACTTATAGAAATTAAGACTTGGGTTTTGGTATAGATGTTAGTCATACACTGGCTTCACGAAAAAAATTAAAAAGTGACGTTACTACCACTCTTTTGTTTCATTAGCCTACACTTTTAATACTAACACTTATCGGCGTAAACTATATCATCATTATCGTTCATCACTTGTTATATTCAAAAAAACAACAGAACTACTTTCAGTATTTCACACTACGTATATTATAAAAAAACAAATTGCAAATACATCTCAACTTTCTTGTCAAGAAGTCTTTATAAATCTATGTAGGTTTTTAAATAAAAATCAATTGCTGTTCGTTTGTATCGCTAAAACTCGAGAATGGTTGGACCGATTTGGCTAATTATGATTTTTAAATATTTGTGGAAGTTCAGGGTAGGTTTAAACGGTGAGAAACATAAATAATAAGTAACGGAACATACTAAAAACAAAATGATTTGTTTGTTATGTTGTCATGGAAACTGTCAAAGCGGTACGAAGTCCGCAGGATCAGATAATATAAAATAAATAATGATATGTCAATAAGGGTATTCTGTCTCTCAACTCAACACTGCTCTAAGCTCAACATAAGAGAAAATAACATGCATTTCTTCCACTTTAGTATTCGCGTTAAGTATCGACTTAACAAATTACCTTGTCTCACTAAATTCAGAACCGAACGCAATATAACGTACGGGTATAATTTTCGAAATGAAAAATTCCTAACGCTCGGAACGTTAGAAGTCGTTCAAAACGTCACATCACCCAGCGAAATTGCATCTCCGCCTAATTCGTATTCGGTACCACTTCTGGCCATATTTGTTCAGGAGCGGCGCGATCGGCAAATGGCGGGGCGCGTAGGGCTGCGCTTACACTGGAGCTGTGCGAGGAAAATCTACGAGTAAAATTAACTTTTACTTATATTGTTTTCTAAAGTTTACTCGAACACTACACATTTAAATGAAACTTCTTTGAAATGTCAGGATAAACATTAAATAAAACTTAACTTTATGTTCCTCAAGCGGCGTAAATTAAAGTTATTTTATTGGTAGACTAGCGGCCCGTCCCGGCTTCGCACGGGTGGACATTTCTTTTTTAATAAAGCCTAGATGTTACTCAGCGCTAATGTAGCATTCTAATGGTGAAAGAATTTTTTAAATCGGTCTTATTGTTTTTGAGTTTATTCGTTGCAAACATACAAAAATACAAAAGTACAAAGCTTTCCTCTTTATAATATTAGTATAATATGTGCTTATCACAGATTCTTCACATACAGATTTGGAGAAACTATATAGTCTAAGGCTGCGCAAGAGCTGTTCAATGTAGCTAAGCGGTGAGAGTGAACAAATCTATTATACAAATATTGCTTAATTTTCCTAACCTCGTTCAGACAATGTAAAATGACAACAAAATTGAGCGACATGAATAACTGGAGAAAGAATATATTGATTTCAACTGCATAAAATTTAAGTCATAGAAGAATGCACAAATTTACATCTACACACAAAGCAGAAAGCTGCTTTGGTAGCTCCGATTCACAGTTCCGCGACGCCTACTCGCACCGCGTAGTTTCCTCGCACAGGTCTAGTAGAAACGCTCTCTTAGACCTCGACAGCGAATACGAGCGACTAGAGACGTGGCAAGCAAATTTTTAGTATTACGCATTATACTACTGCATTCTTAGTTAACGGTGAAAGAAAAAAGGCAATGAAATGAGTCAATGAACTGTACTTCGCGTCGCATCGTTAACCAAGCAGTCAGGTAATACTTCACCTTCATGCGAGCTTACTCTCTTTTATGGAGAGTATTGCTATTGACTGTCAATAGCCTTTAGTGATAACTCTCAAACAAAAGACGACTTGCGTCACGTGGGACTCAAACCTAGTAAACTTAAAAACAATAAAAAATAATAAAATAATATTTTATTATTAAAATTTTAGCAATTATCAGATAATTATTTTTCTAGAAAAATCAATCCGTCTTAAGAAGCTCGAGTGGAAAGCGAACCCACGACCCTTTGATTACCAGTCTGAGTCGCTGAAGGTCAGAGCATTGGACCGGTTGGGGTCTCGGAGTTTTCTAGTAAATTTAAAAAAGTAATATCAGTCAGTGAACTAATTCTGCTACTGGTCTCTGACTTTCTATAATAGGTATGTTAATATTAGGTTATTTATTGCCCACAAAGTAGTCCACAAAATCCCGAATGACCTACAAACTGATAGCCGTATTCTAATGATGAATCATTCATAGATTAATCTAAAGCAAAGTGGTGTTTGCTTAGGGAAACATTTGGGAGGCCCTTACTGGGACAGAAGTAACCTTTTAAATGGACCCCTTAATCCCGAGGGAAATCACGACACTATAGTTTACTGAAATGAGCTTTGAATTCAATGACAAAATTAATTAGGACACATCGATTTAGTTACACTTTATCCATAGTTAGCCTATTAGGGGGTGACTCGTCTACATCAGCTCATATTATGTCTCCACTGCTGGGGCACGAGCCTTCCCTATGGATGGATAGGGAGAACGGGCCCAGTGTAGTTTGGTGGTTATTAACGACTGCTAATGCAGCAGGGACCAACGGCTTTACGTGCCTTCCGAAGCGCATCAGCATCATCATCATCAGCCTGTACAGGTGCTCCACTCTACTACACTGTTAAATGCAGGCCTTCCCACATAAACAATAGATCACGGTGCTTAGGAGTCAACTCACAACGAGTTCATGAAACTTGGTGGTCAATTTCCACGTCGGATAAAGTGTGTTTCAAGTTTTTTAATACACAGCCCTGGTTAATTTGGCTACTTAAGAGCGTTTACGCCGCACACTAGCGCCACCAATGAAAAAAAAAACATATCTAGTAATTAGAGATAGAAAATCAAATTATGCTCAACAAACTATCTGAATGAAGTAATTTAGCATTTTTACGTCACCTAATGAACACCTGACATGTTATGGTTTAGTTAAATATGGCGTTATAGTTAAAAGTGGCCGTAACGTCTTATTTAACTAAACCATAACATGTGAGGTGTTCATTAGGTGACGTAAAATTGCTAAATTACTTCATTCAAATTGTTTGTTGAGCATAATTTGATTTTCTATCTCTAATTACTAGATATGTTATTTTTTCATTAGTGGCGCTAGTGTGCAGCGTAAACGCTCTTAATTAATACTATAAGATTTTAAAAGACATCATTTAAAACGTTTTCTGTGCGCAACGAACAACACATTTCATATTATCTGTTTGTTTCAGGAGCACGTGCCACAATGACGAATTATTTTCGTATAAGCCGCCCGCCGCAGCCGCTCCGTTGCCGCTCAACTCCGCCGCCATTTTGCATTTTAGCATTCCGACACCGTAGAAAGTGTGAAGTTTCTTATTTCTATTGTTCCGTGTGAATATTCTGTCACAAAATAATAAGGACACTGCAGAAGGTATTCTTCATGCAAGACGCGCACGCGCACGAGCTTCGCACACATACACCCGTATTTAAAAACGAGTAAAAGCTCATACTGAAGCAAAGTTAGGTATGTATCTTAATTAATGGCTTCGCGTTTAGCATTTAGCCAATTTCAAGTAAATATTTTTTATTATTAGTAGTAGGGTACAATTATACGGTAGATGGATATTAAAATGGAGTCCCACAACACTTGTTATTACGGGAAGAACTCGGGTGAAACTTCGAAGCAAAGTTATTGCTTGAGGCCTCCGGTGACAAGAAGGCTGGCAGCTACCTCTGCCAACGTATTAGCTTGGCAATCCAATGAGGTAATGTGTGCATGAGCCCACAGCTGGAGGACATTTTTTATTTATAGGTTTTATTTTGTCTTTAGTTATCTTATTTCTTCTTAATGTAGTTAGTTATGTTATGTTTATTACTGTGTATTAATACTATTCAAATACATTAAATAATCATTGTTTCTTAAGTAAAATTTTATATTCTTCGAGCAGAAAAAGTGCGTGTGTAATTAATGGTAGGATATTATAGTTTATGGTTGCAATGAATCTGAGTGTTTGCTGTACGGCATGTTAAGTGAACCGATGAAGTTAGAAACGCTTAGCCAAGCAATAGTCACCAATATCTTTACTCAAGCAATCTAGTTAGGTTTCTCAAAGAATTCATAGTGACAAGCTTGTGACAAGCTAGAATTGAGTTTATTTTCCGTGTGACAGTTTATATTATGTCTAAAACAATATAAAATTGATGAATTTGGTAATAACAATAATACTTCTATTTAATAATTAGAAAATTAAAAACTAAAGACCTATAAATAAAAGATGTCCTCCAACTGTGGGCTTATGGGAACGGTCTCAAGAATGCTGGCAACATTGCCCATTTAGATTGCCAAACTAATACGCTGCCAGAGGTAGCTGCCAGCCTTCTTGTCACCGGAGGCCTCAATAAGGCGAGCTCTTAGCTCTTTAACAAGCTGCTTTGCCTCCGGCCCCCATGGACCCATTGTTTCCACCGCAAACGGAACAAATAAATAATTGCGATCTATAGGTTTGCGTTTTCGTGCCGTGTGCGATTTTCATTTTCATTTTTTCTATATAATTGAAAAAGCAAACTTCTATTCTAATTTAAACGTTACTTGTACTTATATAAAATGAAATTAGATCTTAGTGACATTTCTAAGAACAAAGTAATTTCTGAGTAATGGCTTGTTTATAAATACAGGTGTTGACTAAGACGCCTACGAAGAATCTCGCAAGAGTCCGAGCACAGCTGCTGAGCGATTCCGTGGCCGTGACAGGTCCGTGGAGACACATATAAACATACTAGCGACCGCTCGCGGTCTTACCCGCATGGTTCCCGTTCCCGTGGGAATATCGGGATAAAAAGAATCCTATGTTTTAATCCAGGTTATAAACTATGTGTATGCCGAATTTCATCCAAATCCATCCATCCGATGCAGCGTGAAGAAGCAACAAATATACACACATACATTCACACAAGCTTTCGCATTTATAATATTATAGTGTGATGTCCATTGCAAGCGTGTCATGAAAGAAGCTTACCTTCTTTGTTTCAGTGTTGAGTCTGTGTTTTCAGCAAGCTCGGCGGGTAGACTTGAAGGGTTTCGTCCACCGGTCCGCCTCAATCTGGTCCGTCGGGACTCGTAACGGAGAAATACGAGTATTATTTCCCAACTTTATTGCCGATATATTTCATTTTTCCCCGCGACGAACCTGTTTGTTTTTATTTTTATTGTTCGCTTTGATATATTACTGTGACGTTCGTTGCGCTTGCGAATAATTTGTTTTAATTCATTTTCATTTGAGTATGTTAATGAATTAATTTCATAAATTTTTAATTTGTACAATTTTATCTCATCTTTTTAATGGTCGTCAAATTTATATTTTGCATTATAACGCTATATTTGAAGAGATACTGAAATTGTAACTGTTTAGGCCTCTTTAATACAATACTAGTTTTGTCGACTTTCATAGTGAAAGTAAATTTTTATTATTGGTTCCTGTAGTTCCAGATATCATCCTATCAGTATCAGTATCCTATCAGTATCAGTATCACCTCTTTATTTTTTGTGACGACCTCCGTAGCCGAGTGGTTTGCACGCCGGACTTCGGGCGGCACTAACTCTGAGGTCCCGGGTCGGGTCTACGTCGAAAACAAACTTTTCGATACTGTGTCGGGTCTGGTGGTTGTGGTACCGTCGTTGATTTTGATTTCCATAATACGAGTACTTTAGCTACTTACTTTGGATTAGAACATTGTTTGTGATGTTGTCTGAATTTTTTGTAATAATAGAGTTAATTATTAACGGGATTCTTACCATGTTTATTATTTTGTGAGTATCCGATATTTCGGCACAGTTGCATGCGCCATGATCACGGAATTACAGAAGTTAATGCGGGTAATTTTTTTATGAGCAGACAAAACGATCTACCCTCTTCCTTAGTCGTTTTTTGCGCTCGATGCCCGTACCACCGGTTTCTAGGTCACTATTCACTCGAAATTGCTTACGACACACTACACTCACAGTATCGGAACGCGAAACGGCTTTATTGATGTTTTTGCAGTTTTCAAGAAGACTAATCACTGGATTCCAGACACGCGACAGTTTGAATCCATCTTCACGATTGAAATTTTTGTATTTCGTAATTTCAATCGCTTCTCTCACCAATCTAGGTACGTAGTGGCGTTCTGTCGAAATTATCTGAGGGTTATAAAACTCAATCCAGTGATTAGAAGCCGACTGGATCAGATGTTCAGCAATGGCCGATTTTTGCGTATCGTTGTTCTTGACAGCTTTGATGTGCTCCTTAATTCGGCAAGCAACTGTACGTTTCGTTTGGCCAATATAGGGGCTACCGCAGCTACAATCGATCTTATATACAGCCGGCTTTGCCAAGGGAAAACTATCTTTTGGCGACCGTAAACATTGTGCTACTTTTCTAAAAGGAGTGAAGATAGTATTGATTGAGTACTTATTAAGTATGTTTGAGACCTTATCTGTCACTCCCTTCATATACGGCAAATATACTGGTTGCCTGTCTACCTTGCACTTAAGGTGTTTGAGTTTGTGTCTAGATGGTACTACCTTCCCTTTGTATCCATTTTTCTGTAGAACATGCCAGACATGGACTAATTCATCGTGCAAAGTTTCATTATCGCACAAGTCGTATGCACGGTTAGTCAAGGATGATACTACAGAGTCAAGATGTTTTGGGTGGTAATGTGAGGTTGCGTTAAGATAGCGATCTGTGTGTGTAGCTTTCCTGTATACCAAGTGGCCAAGAGAACCGTCATCCCGCCCTCGCACCATGACGTCGAGAAATGCCAAGCTCCTGTTTTCTTCCATCTCAAAAGTGAAATTCATTTTCGGATGTATACCATTCAGACTTGCCAAATAAACCTCAACATCGCGCCGACCACCAACAAGTATACAGAAAACGTTGTAGCTACCTACACAGCTGCACTGCAAGTCATGAATACGACGCGCGCTCACACGGCCCGTGTCCCGTCCGACGGCCGCCGCGCAAATGGCGAGCCTTTTTTTTTTTTTTGGAGAGAGACTGCTGATTGCCGAGGGGCATTTTCAGCTTCACCGGGCTTGTTTTAGGGGCGGCGAGGTACGTAAAGGGTACCTCAAGCCGTGTTGAAACGAATCACCTTCGAAGGATTTCTAGAGGGGTACGGCATCGCACACTTAAAAGTGCGCGTCCCCGTGCCCTCCCAGAGTCTCCGAAGGGTTCGGATCGGATCGGGGAGCGAAACCACCCGAGGGCGCCTCTAAAGGCACGGACCTCGGCTCGGGTAGACCGGGCCGTGGAGGAGGAGAGGAGCGCCCAGGCACATGAGTGTGCCTGGCGTAGAGCATGTGTGAACCGGTTCTTCGTACCCTTGTTCTACGAGTACGGTGTCTTGGGCCTAAATTAGTGTGCATGTTTAGTGTATACTGTAAATGTGTGCTGTCATTTGGAGGATCGGGCGGGGGGGCGTTCGCAACTGTTATTGGGTCATCGGGGTCGTTTAGGACGTGCTTAGGACGCCTAGACGAGTACCGTCTTGTTGCGGGAAGGCCTTCAACTTTATAGTTGGCGGCCGCCACAACAAGCGGGTTAGGGTGGGGGGGGGGCATTATCAAAGTAACGTCGGGAGACGTCCTTGATAAAGTCTTTGATTGTGGGGAGATCGAGGTCGCGATGGAGGTCTACATTACGAACGTAATGCGGACAACCCGTCGCGCCTCGCATGAAACGGTTTTGTAGGGTTTGTAGGGGGTACAAGTGGGAGGGCGCGGAATGCGCGAAAACTACGCTAGCGTAGGTCATGACTGGGCGGATGCAGGCTTTGTAAATTGTCGTCTTATTTCTAAGGGACATTTTACTCTGCCTGCCTACAAGGTGGTATAACCGACCTAAATAGAACGCAGCCCTGTTACGGACGATCTTGAGATGAGGTGTAAACGTAAGTTTCCTATCGAGGGTGACACCGAGATATTTCACCTGTCTGACCCATGGGATGGGACGGTCAAATAAACGAATCGGACGGCAGGAATCGTCGCGACCCCGATAAAAGTACACAGCGGCACTTTTCTCGGGGTTCACTTCGATCCGCCACTTGCGAAACCAAGCGCCGAGGGTGTTAGCGGCCTTTTGGAGTCGGTTGGAAACCGCGGTCTTGTCTCTACCAGACGAATATAGCGCGGTGTCATCCGCGAATAGAGCTAGCTCTACGCCGAGGGACTTGGGGACATCATTTGCGTAAAGCGCAAAGAGGATTGGAGAGAGCACGGACCCCTGCGGAACGCCGGCTCGAATAGGGCGGGGAGCTGGCGAGCCTACAGCCGCCGCGAATATTTATATGCGGCGCGCCTCCGCAAGCCGCTGCGTCACGCCGATCGCAGAGCGCCCTAGCGTTAATATTGTGTAAACTTATTAAACTACTTGTTAGATACGCCGCTAGTTGTAAGCTGTAAAAACTGTATAATACTAGGCTAAGGTTTTTCAATAAATCATTCATTCCATTCTACTCTCAACATTAGCTGGTATTATTTCTCTCCAAACACTCATCAGCTAAAACGTCATTTACGTACCCTTTCCACAGCTTAATTGACGTGGGTGCAACAGCGATAGCGCGCTCTTCAAAATGCTCCATCCAGATGTTCGCCACCACTGGAGCCACAGGACTGCCCATAGCCATCCCGTCAATTTGAAGGTAGTACTGACCTTGGTATACAAAATAGTTCGCCGACAAACAGTGATGCAATAATTTGGCGTACTCCATCGGGATGTTGCTATTCAGTAACTTTGCTTCAACGACCTCTAAACAATCCGCTACCGGCACGTTAGTGAAGAGTGATTCTACGTCAAAACTGACCATCAACTTGTTGTGCTCAACCCTGTCTTGGCCCAGAATGTCCACGAAATGACGGGAGTCCTTTACGTACGACGACGTTTGTCCTACCAATGGTTGCAATACGCTTGCTACGTGCTTCGCTAGTTCATATGTCGGTGAGCCTATCTGGCTCACAATCGGTCTCAGGGGGACGTTTTGTTTGTGAACTTTTGGCAGACCATAAAGTTTAGGCGGTTGAACGTTTCTAGAACGTAGTAAGTATTTAACCCCCGAATTTATAAACGAGTAAAAGGTCATACTGAAGCAAAGTAATTGCTTAAATAAAATTTTATATTCTTTAGTAAACCGATGAAGTTATAAACGTCAAAAGACTAGAATTCTTAGTCAAGCACTAGTCACCAATATCTTTACTCAAGCAATCTAGTTAGATTTCTCAAAGAATTCATAGTGACAAGCTAGTTTTGAGGTTATATTCCGTATGAAAGTTTGTGTTTTGTCTAAAATAATATAAAATTTATGATTTTGATCATAATTATAATTTTTTTATTTAATTCATTAAGAAAACTTCTATTCTAATATAAACGTTACTTATTTATAAAATGTAATTAGATCTTAGTGACATTTTTAAGAACAAAGTAATTGCTAAGTAATGGCTTGTCTATAAATACGGGTGTTAGTGTTTCGTCGCCTAAAGAATCGCCGCATTCCTTTATTAGTTCCTAAATGCTTCGATTCGTTCTAGCCGTGGAATTGTAATTCACTTTCATGTATGTCTTTTCATCACTAAGTAGATTTAGAATTTTATTATTGTACTCAGCAATGTTCATTATAACAGTCGCATAGCCCTAATATATTTTTGTTCTTCCGAAGGTCGTTTAATGCAGCCGATTCGGAAGAGGTGATGTTCGGCCTAGGTACCTTTGCATGGCGTAACGCGACGGCAATGTCTTGCCTCAAAATGTCCGCAACGTCCGATGGTATATTGTTACGTCGTATACCCTCCTCAATCGACCCAATCACCTCCCCAAAGGGAATACGTCTAGGTGTAATAGCGAAATTCATTCCTCTCTCTAGGACTGTAAACACAGAATCGGTCAACCCAATACCAGACAGATTAATCACCGTTCGAGTTTGTCGTGAGTTATCATGGTACGTGACGTGTGATTTCTGTTTTTGCCAAAGTGATTCGAACTTACGATTTTGTTTTACGGCACTCAATTCCCTTATACGTTGAGCTTGCAAACATGTAAAGCGATCACAAATATCGAAGTCCCCGGCTGTAAACACGACACTGCACTCTATTGCTAGTGACCATGATAGTTTAAATAGTTATTTTGTAATAATATTATAATAACCACCAACTAATATAAATAATATTAATATTATACAACTTCATAGTAAAACCACATTTACTTTATTTACAAGAAATATGGGGCAGTGCCAACAAGAAAAAACTAGCTGAACTACAGGTCGTACAAAACAAAAAAATAAAAATGCTTTTTCAATATCATTATTTAACGCCTACCATAAATTTATACAAAGAAACTAAAATAATGAATATAAAACAACTTAATAATTACAATACATGCGTCCTTGTCAGAAAGATAACAAGTAACACCAACACAAGTAAGATAACATCTTCAATACGAAATTGTATGTATTCATTGATTTTTGTGTTAGTTTTTTAAGTTGTTAATCTGTACCTATGTATAATATATATATTTATGTTTTTAAATTGTAATGACCTGTTACACGTCTTGGCGTTGCTGTAAGTGTAGCAGGTATGATGTTTAAATAAAATAAAATAAAGTAGCTCTCTCCATACTAATCTAACACTACGCAAAGTCAAACAAGTAGCGAAGCGAAACACTGGTCGATCTAGTTTTCTTGTACTACCCAAAATAAGAACCAACTACGGTAAAAAAAAAACACTTTTGAAGGAACGCAGCTTTTTAATAAAATACCCTCAAACATAAAAAGTGTTAACTCATTTAGTGCATTCAAAACGAAACTTGCACAGTTTGTTCAAGAAACATATTAACAACAATGCACTAAATAGGTATGAGGATTCTATATTTTTGATTTTTTTTATTTTATTTAGAACGACAAGTTTTTAAGTTTAATGTATACTATGATTTAATTTCTCATGTAAGTGGCTGTTTTGTCTTTAAGAGAATAAATTTCTTTAAACCTAACTACAAATCATAAAAATATATATACGAGTATATCGTAAGCAAATATCTAGATAGCTCGAATAAAACACTTGTCAACTTAGTACATTCATAGCAGAAGACGAATACTATCTACACCCTATAAAAGAATACATTGTTATGCTTTGTATATAAAATAATGATAATAATAACTATTGTATTATCGAGCACGTCCGCTGTGATTTGTTTCTTATCCTATAATAACCATATCGGACCCCAGATATTATCGATATCGATATGAATATTGGACAATAAGTATGATATAGAGGTCGCTTATAGTCCTAATTATTCACGTATGCGATCTGGAGGCTTATAAGATTATGAGGGTACAGCCACTATTGCTTTATATGTAAATAAACCTATTCGAATATTATTTTCTTTTGTATGAATATACCTAGTGGCCGAGTGGCAAACGATCGACATTGAAGTGATAATATCTCTTAATTAAATGAATATGATATTAGCTTTTTAATGCATCATACTTATAATTCAATTTCACATCAATACAATTATTTTCTAACTGTAATTTTATTTTATGAAGCGTCTTTACAGTTAAGAGATATTGTCACTTCTAAGATATTATTATCTATATTATAATATTATAAAGCTGAAGAGTTTGTTTGTTTGAACGCGCTAATCTCAGGAAATACTGGTTCGAATTGAAAAAATCTTTTTGTGTTGGATAGACCATTTATCAAGAAAGGCTTTAGGCTATGAAATATCACGCTGCGACCAATAGGAGCGAAGCATCAGTGAAAAATGTTGCAAAAACGGGAACAAGAGCCTAAAAAATTAAAAAGTAACATTAAGAAAACGATAGCGAAGTTCGAAAAAAATAAAATGTATGGGATTGACATAAGCCACGCTAAATCACGTGGTTAATCTTATGTCAATCTCATACATTTTGTTCTTTTCGAACTTCGCTATCGTTTTCTTAATGTTACTTTGGCTAAGCCTACTGGTTAGACAGAGTAGTGATAGTATGACCCGGTATGGCAGAAGGTTGAAAGGCTTGTTCAAAAACCGTTTCTGGAATGTTTTTCAACACTTTCCAATCGTAATTAAGGATTTAAATAAAATTGATGTTGTTTTTTTTAATGGGCAGTAAGTTTTATTGTAGTATATACACAGTTGTAGTATACATTGTATTAAATAGGTATTTATATATAACTAGCTGACAGGCGGACCTCGTACCGCTTTGACAGTTTCCATGACAACCAAACAAACAAATCATTCGTCCGCTTAAGAACACCCGTATCCCATGATGGACCCCTATGGCAGCGCCACCTACCGGGTCCAATTGTAAATCTAAACCATTCTCGAATCCACTTGAACACACAGAGAAGAGTTCAATGACATACACACGCACAAATATTTATATATTTAAAGAACTTAGATGAATGATTGGTCTCGCTGCGCTCGAGCGAGACCAATCATTCATCTAAGATAAAGAAGATACGACTATATGTTATTATTGTGTATGATATATTTTTATTATGGTATTATTATAATAATCCCTGTGTGGTGCCGGAGATAAAGAATTGCACCACCCCAATTCTTCCCGTGGGTGTCGTAAAAGCCGACTAAGGGACCATTCCAGAGGATGGCCAGCAGCATCTCTCTGAGGTTAACTCTCAACTACTGCGATCGCCAACCCGCCTGCCAGGCGTGGCGATTATGGCAAATCCCCTCATGATGCACACCACGAAACACCGGCCCCTAGTCCCCGGCGGCCCCGCTCGCCCTAGCTACAGTAGCGGCCAAGGAAGCGACGGGGCAGGGGGTGCTAAGAATCTCCGGCAGAGATCTGACTACCGCCAACGACGAACTCTGGCCCTGGCAACATATAACACGCGCACATTGCAGACTGACGAAAAGATTTTGGAACTAGAGAAAGAATTGAGCAAGATACGGTGGGACATAATTGGATTATCTGAAGTCCGAAGAGAGGAGGAGGACTTGATAATCCTCAAGTCTGGTAACTTGCACTATTTCCGGGAGGGCGAACAACTGTCCCAAGGAGGTGTCGGGTTCATCGTCCACAAGTCCCTCGTGAACAACGTTGTCGAGACCGGGAGTGTGTCGCCTAGGGTAGCGTACCTTATACTCAGAATAACCAAATGGTATTCGTTGAAGGTCATACAGGTTTATGCTCCTACTACGACACACCCTGACGATGAGGTGGAGGCTACGTATGAGGACATCTCTAGAGCCATACAAGTCTCCAAAACTCATTACACCGTTGTCATGGGAGATTTTAACGCAAAACTGGGCAAACGAAGCGGCGATGAGATGAGAGTGGGACGATTTGGGGTTGGTAATCGGAACTCACGGGGCCAACTGCTGGCGGACTTTCTGGAAAGGGAGGGACTCTTTATGATGAATTCCTTTTTCAGGAAGGCTGAACACCGCAAGTGAACCTAGGTGAGTCCCGATGGTGCAACAAAAAACGAGATTGACTTTATTATGTCGACGAGGAAGCAAATATTCAATGATGTCACTGTGATCAATGCGTTTAAAACTGGCAGCGATCACCGGTTGGTAAGAGGCACGTTGAATATCAACGTTAAGCTGGAAAGACGTCGATTGATAAGGTCTACGCTCCGTCCTGCACCCATCCAAATCCGAAACCCCGAAAGCTTTCAGCTCGAATTGCAGAATCGCTTTGAGTGCTTAAATGATTGCGAAAATGTGGACGAATACAGCAACAGGTTTGTGGAAACTGTCCAAACGGTTGGGTCCAATGTCTTTAAAACCCACCGTGCAAAAGGAACTTAAAAGTTCTCAGACCATACCCTAAAACTGATGGAAGAGCGGCGTGCAATGGTTCTGCTTTCCTTAGGTGATGCGTCTCAGTTTCGGCGGCTAAATAGGCAGATCTCAAAGTCTATGACTCGCGACACGCGCCGATTTAATACTAACCGTATTAAAGAGGCCATTGAGCGGAACAAAGGCTCAAAAGTGTTCGCAAGAGATCTGGGTATTGGGCAGTGCCAACTGACGACGCTGAAAACCGATGACGGCAGAACTGTCACGACCAGGTCCGATGTTATGGGAGAGGTCGAGAAGTTCTATGGACAGCTTTACACATCCACACGGCCAACTGTACAAAGCTTAGTTAAAGACCCTAGAGCTAAGTTAACCCGCCACTATACTGAAGACATCCCGGACATCAGCCTATACGAGATTAGTATGGCTCTCAAACAGCTCAAAAACGGCAGGGCACCAGGTGCTGACGGAATTACGGCCGAGCTTCTGAAAGCAGGCGGAAGACCGGTACTCGTAGCTCTTCAGAAGCTATTTAATTCCGTCGTACTAGAGGGCAGAACGCCAGAGACGTGGCACGAAGGTATGGTGGTACTGTTCTTCAAAAAGGGCGACAAAATCCTGCTGAAGAACTACAGGCCCATCTCACTTCTAAGCCACGTCTACAAGCTGTTTTCGAGAGTTATAACGAATCGTCTCGCACGCAGGTTTGATGACTTCCAGCCTATCGAACAAGCCGGTTTCCGAAAAGGCTTCAGCACCATAGACTACATACATACGCTGCGGCAGGTTATACAGAAGACCGAGGAGTATAACCAGCCTCTATGCTTAGCGTTTGTGGACTATGAAAAAGCCTTCGATTCGATTGAGACATGGGCCGTGCTACAGTCTCTCCAGCGGTGCCAAATTGACTACCGGTACATCGAAGTGTTGAAGTGTTTGTATGAAAGCGCCACTATGTCAGTCCGTCTTCAGGACCAGAATTCGAAACCTATTCAGTTGCAGCGAGGAGTGAGACAGGGAGATGTGATATCTCCGAAACTGTTCACTGCTGCACTGGAAGATGTTTTCAAGCTTCTGGACTGGAAAGGACTCGGCATCAACGTTAACGGCGTATACATCACCCACCTTCGATTTGCTGACGATATAGTGGTCATGGCTGAGACCCTGGAAGACCTCGGCACAATGCTCGGTGACCTCAACAGAGTCTCTCAACAAGTGGGTCTTAAAATGAACATGGAGAAGACGAAAGTTATGTCGAACTCACGTGTCGTACCCACTCCTCTGAAGGTTGGGGACTCTGCCCTTGAAGTTGTGGACGATTATATTTACCTGGGACAAACGGTCCAGCTAGGTAGGTCCAACTTCAGCAAAGAGGTCAATCGTCGAATCCAATTAGGCTGGGCAGCGTTCGGTAAGCTACGAAATATCTTCTCGTCCGATATACCGCAGTGTCTCAAGACAAAAGTCTTTGACCAGTGTGTGTTGCCAGTGATGACATACGGGACTGAGACGTGGTCGCTCACTATGGGCCTCATAAAAAGGCTCAAGGTCACTCAAAGAGCAATGGAGAGGGCTATGCTCGGGGTTTTCTGCGTGATCGAATCAGAAATGAGGAGATCCGCAGAAGAATAAAGGTAACCGACATAGCCCGAAGAGTTGCTAAGCTCAAGTGGCAGTGGGCAGGGCACATTGCTCGCAGGACTGATGGCCGCTGGGGCGGGATAGTCCTGGAGTGGCGACCGCGTACCGGAAAGCGCAGTGTGGGCAGGCCTCCAACAAGGTGGACCGACGATCTGGTGAAGGTCGCGGGAAGCCGCTGGATGCGAGCAGCACAAAACCGGTCGTTGTGGAGATCCTTGGGGGAGGCCTTTGTCCAGCAGTGGACGTCTTTTGGCTGAGATAACTGTGATTTGGCTTACTGTGATAAGTTTTTCTCTCTTAATACCTTTACTGGTCGTCTGGTAGAGAATGCCTTAAAACGTTAAGTTCTCCTTTAGTTGTATTTTTGCAACAAAGAATCACACTCATATTATAAATGCGAAAGTTTGTGTGTATGTATGTGTGTACATTTGTTGCTTCTTCACGCTGTAACGGATGGATGGATTTAAATGAAATTCGGCATAGAACTTTTTATCCCGATGTTCCCGGGAACGGGAACCACGCGGGTGAAACCGCGAGCAGCCGCTAGTAAATAATAAAAATAATAAAGTTCAGTCCAATAATAAAAACACTATAAAATACAACTTCTAAGGAAGCTTTATTAATTACCAATATTTTTAATTAGAAAGGCCCAAGTCAAAAGAACTCAGAAGAAAACCACGTATGAAAAGACTTTTAGATGAGCGGCGTTAATGTGTATGGAACGTAGCGAGTGGAAATCTGTGGGTTCTGCCTACTGACTATCCCCCTGGGACACAGGCATGAATGATACTAATATGTATGCACATATTAATTGACACCATAAAATTGCTCCTACCCCCTCTCCCCTCTTCCTTCCTCCTTTGCAATTAGTTTCACGAGTTGTCTTTACATATTTATGTTTTCTGTTAGGAAATAGAGCAGTACGTAAATTATAATATAACACACAAACGTAAAATATTTCAATATACCTACAAATTTACAAAGTTGGATCGTGTTGTTCGATGCTCAAATTGTATTGCTGTATTAAATATGTTAAGCTATGTTTCTAAAAATATTTGTGATTCTTTTATGTTTCTTTTATTCGTAAGAATAAATGTCTAATTAAACACTTTAGGTACCTACGGGAAGTCCAAAGGCAGGTTCAATAGTCTGTATAATGCAGTTGTCAGTGGCGTGCCCAAGGCTTCAGATTAGGACAAGCCCTGTAGCTCCAAATCTTGCTCACAATACTAAACGTTGCTAAAGTTAAATCGTTTTCTATTGTGACGTGACCAAATTTTGCTGTATCAGATATATACGCTTTTATGTATATTACTTATGTTAAATTAAAGATGAAAATATATATACTCATAATAATCTACTTTTAATTAAACCTGATAACTAAAACAATCGCTCAAACAAAGTGAAATTATTTAAATCGTCATAATTAGATGTTATTCTAAGCATCTTGGTGTTCGAAATAAGTATGCAACACCAACAGCATATTAGGTTGGGGAATTAGTAGGTTTTATTAGGTATTAGTATCTAGCCGGTTTTGGTATCATTAAAAGTTTAAATTTTAAAGAAGATAATTCCAAATTCAAGATGATTGAATCTAATGAAGAAATTCGATACATTTTAAAATTTTACTTCAACGCAAGCCGCGAAAAAAATTTGCGATGTTTATGAACCTAGTGCAGTGTCTGTGAGAGTAGCACAAATTTGGTTTAAGCATTTTTAACCGACTTCAAAAAAGGAGGAGATTATCAATTCGACTGTATTTTTTTTTTTTTATGTTTGTTACCTCAGAACTTTCGACTAGCCACTCTAATGTCGGGCGACCAATATTGGTTACTTTAAGACCACAGATTGCCATCGGAACTCCTCAATGAAAAGTATTTCACGGGTGGCGATAAAATATCTCGATTAAGATAGTTAAGCGACTATGACGAAGCAAAAGAAGGCAGGCACCGGAACTCAGTTTTTGATTTCCTACTTTGAGATAGGCGTTTTTCGTTTTCTTCGCTTGTCTCATTTAAACGGCGCTGTCTCTTACGAGCAGTGCGTTTAGTATGTCTACCCATATTCGCTTTTGATAAATAGATCGAAACAAATCACTAAAAAGAGAGAAATAAACAAAAATTTTAACAAAAAAAAACCGACTCCGAAAAAGTAGACTGATAAAATTGCACTAAAAAGTAAAAAATAAGCGTTAGACTTATATAGACAATAATATTATTAGAAAAATATATAGGTACAATTATTGTTATTTTGGAGTCGGTGCCAGCCAAGGTAACTTTAACAGAAACATATAACGACATACTATACCTATATTAAAATCATAATAGTACCTACATTCAATCTTATGCATGAAATTTTAACTACAAACGCGGACTGGCACCGGCTCCAAAAACTTCGTTGGCTGGCACCGGCACCAAAAATAACAATAATTGTACCTATACCTATATTTTCCTAAATATAGGTATAGGTACAACTTCTCCTTCCTTGTCTATATAAGTCTAACGCTTATTTTTTACTTTCTAGTGCAATTTTACCAGTCTAATTATTTAGAGTCGGTTTTTTTTTTGTTAAAATTTTTGCTTCCATGCGTTTCTTCTTAATGAACAACTACGTTCATACGCAGAACGCGACGGCTGCCAGTAGGCTCGCCCAACCAAGTAGTCTCGATCGCTACAGGGGCGTAGCTCACGCCCCTTCGGCAGACGTCGTGTTCTGTAACAAAAAGTAAAAACAGCTACGAGTATGCCTGCCTTTCAGGGGAGGACGAATAAGGATGCAGCTCATGTCTGCTAGCTAACATCACATCCTTGCCACAGGAGTTCCTGGAGGAGGTACTTGAAGTTGACTCGTGGTGTGAGCTGGAGTCGGCAAAACCTTCCCACCAAAGGCCGACTCATCCATCTAAACATAACATGTTACAAACACAAGGATTAAGACACATTGACAATCTTTAACCCATTACACCCCTTTTACCTGCCTAACATCTAGTTATCAAACGAGATTATAAATATAGATTTTTACACCATATAATAATCAAATGATGCCTAAACCTAATCCCAACTGCCACTTAAATCGTAAACATAGCCGCAAATAACTATAAACATTTAGCTACCTCCTGAGTGTGTCAGACTCGAACACCTCACCGGATTATATAAGTCCGTTGGTGAGTTTCAGTAAACGAACCAAAGTTTATATTCTTGGCGGCTATTTTAGCGACAACTAACTATTCTACGGACTTCGTTTTCTGGAACTCAAATCGTTAGAGCACACATTTATGTTACGTTATAAACCGCAAGACCGAACAATGGTAGGTAGTGGTACTTGTGTCACGGAAAAATACAAATATTCGCAATATTGTAAGGTCTATCAGTTGTTGATTCCCAAATAACATTTGTAACTAATTGACTAGAGAGAGAATGAAAACACGAACATTAATGCTGTATGTGTGAATAATGTACGTATTCATTCGGTAATAAACTTTTGTGATTTTTTGGTAAAACAGCTTTTTAGAAATATCCATCGTGTATACCACTACGTAGTACGTACGTGGCTGGCTACATGCTACATTGTGTAAGCTTTTCAAAGCGTTATATTTTAGTATTTTTAACGACTGACGTCGTTTTCAAAAATTACAAGTGACTTTAGTGCTAGGGGGCGAAACTCGTACCTAAACGCAAAGCGCATTCACCCTAAATATGTTTCCCTTAACAATCTCGATAGCGCGATTCAGAAAGCTACCCAAGCCACCCAACGCCATCTATGAAGCGCACGCACGCATTACTAACCAGACCGGTTTGCCCCACATGTAATAAAACAGGTTTATGCAACGCTAGCACTTTACCCGCGTCTTTGTCATAGACATTTAGGGCTTTACAAATAAATAAAGTATAAGTAAACTTCGAATAGTTATTCCATGCTTTGTATCTTTAACTCTAATCGGAAATGAAGTTTACATGACGGGAGCAAACATTGAATAACTATTCTAAACTTATTCTTTGTTTAGTTGTAGGACTTAATTTATCGGGTGAGCTTGAGTAGAATATGACTTGAGTTGAAAATAGTTAATTGGGATAAGGATTATGAAGAAATACTAAACCCTATATAGAGTTCTGTCATATTAACACTGTGTTCCGATTTGGACAATAGATATGTTTTTTAACATTTGAAAAAAAAAACCGACTTCAAAAAACAGGAAACTTAAAAAAGTAAAAACAGCTCTAAAAAGCAAGAAATAAAATTGAAATCATATTATTAATTACCTAGATACGCATGTCAGTTTTAAAAAATGTATATTGAAGTCGGGTGGTTGGTAGTCGGCTGGGGGACAATTTTGTTTCATTTAAACTTTTATATTTGTTCCATTATCTCCACTTTTTTATTGTAAAAGCCCCACCCGACTTCAGTAGACATTTTTAAAAACTGACATGCGTATCTAGGTAATTAATAATATGATTTTTGAAGAAGCTGATAATTGGTGATAAAAAGTGGATCACGTACGACAAGAACGTGCGAAAAAGGTCGTGGTCAAAGGCCGGTCAGGCTTCACAGACTGTGGCGACACCCGGGTTAACTCGCAACAAGGTGATGCTGTGTGTGTGGTGGGATTGGAAGGGCATTATTCATTATGAGCTGTTACCTGGTGGTAGGACAGTAGTAGGCAGGACCATCGATTCTGAACTCTACTGCGAACAACTGATGAGATTAAAGTAAGAAGTTACGAGAAAGCGGCCGGAATTAATCAACAGAAGGGGTGTGTTTTTCATCATGATAACGCTAGACCTCACACATCTTTAGCCACTCAGCAAAAATTAAGAGAGTTTGGCTGGGAGGTGTTAATGCATCCGCCGTATAGTCCTGATCTTGCACCTTCAGATTTCCACCTGTTTCGGTCTCTTCAGAATTCTTGAGGCAGTGTCAGGTCAACATCACGAGAGGACTACCAAAACCACTTGTCGCAGTATTTTGATCACAAACCCCAAAATTTCTATAGCAATGGGATCATGTCCCTACCTACAAGATGGCAAAAAGTTATCAAACAAAAGGGCGCCTACATACTTTAGTAAAATGTAAATAAACTTTCTTAAAAAATGCGAAGAAAGTTTTTCTCCAACCTATTATCACAGAGTAGATATTATGTATTCACTACTCATGTGCTATTATTATAATCTCTTTGAATGGGAACCAACAATTCAGCGAGTTTTAAACACATCTATTAAAATGCCTTTAATAACTTTTACTAGTTTGCGAAATAGACAAATCTGGAGTAGGTTAATGTGAAAAAAAACCAAAGTATTTACCTTTCCCTCGCCGATCTACACTTGTACAAATGAAAGTCGTTTACAAGGAAACAATAACAAGCGTAGAATTGCACTTTAACTCATTTTTTATCACCACAACTTCACGAATTTATCAAAAACACCTGACAACTAAAACTATCAAACTCAAACGTACCTATTTTAAACAAAAGTGAAGTTAACAATAATACAAACAAAATGGCTACGTGACAGTGATACCAGATGGAAAAATTAAAATACTATCGCATACTTAAAAAAAAGCGGAAAATCAATAATATAATAGAAAATTACTAGTTTCTCACTTTATACCACATAAATACTACTGGGAATGGCAGGTTTTACGATTTAAAGAAAGGAAATTAACGAAAAAGTTCTTGTAAATTTTATGTCTGGTATCTCTGTTGTTGCCAACTGTTGCTTACTTCATTGGCAAGCTGTATTTCGCTCAGGTTGTAAATGTGTCATAGAATCTATAGATACGTACTCAGTGTCATGTTTATTGGTAGTACTTTTGTTGACGTTAGGTGAGGAGACGCATGTATAGAGCTCGCGAAGCCCGCTAGCAAGCCGAGAGGTGCGAGTGAGATGTAAAGACTCGTACTGTTTCTACCTCTAACTAAGTTATTGTTTTAGAATTGTATGCAGTTTAGCGACTTATTAATCGATAATTTTTATCTAAAATGGAAAATTTGAATGTTGACAAACAAAATTTACAGTCATAAAAAAAATTACGTGCTAGTGTTGAGTTTTTGCTAGGGCAGGCCGGGCTTTTCGGCATAAATAAGTGTCATGATAGCAGTTTTGTTTTATTTCAAAAACTTTGTGTTTCGTCGAATAATGTGGAGTAATCGTGAGCCTGCATGAAACAAAACACTGTAATGTCGCTTGTCAATATCTCCCCAGCAGCAGTTCGCAAAAATCTTAACCTACTAAAACTCAAGTGGTAGGGGGGGGAGGGGGGGAATATCGTTATCATTTACCATTCTATCTTTTTATTATATTTGTAAGCAAGAAAAATATTAAACAATGTTCCCAGACGTTGACATTATCTAAACGTGTTCACGCTTTTCACGTAGCACTTCGTCATTAAAATGAAAAAAAACAACATAACACTCTCCCAAATTGATAGACGGATGTCGCTTGTCAATATCTCCCCAGCAGCAGTTCGCAAAAGTTTTAACCTACTGAAACTCAAGTGGTAGGGGGCGGGGGGGAGGAGAATATCGTTATCATTTAACATTCTATCTTTTTATTATATTTGTAAGCAAGAAAAATATTTTACAATGTTCCCAGACGTTGACATTATCTAAACGTGTTCACGCTTTTCACGTAGCACTTCGTCATTAAAATGAAAAAAAACAACATAACACTCTCCCAAATTGATAGACGGATGTCGCTTGTCAATATCTCCCCAGCAGCAGTTCGCAAAAGTTTTAACCTACTGAAACTCAAGTGGTAGGGGGCGGGGGGGAGGAGAATATCGTTATCATTTAACATTCTATCTTTTTATTATATTTGTAAGCAAGAAAAATATTTTACAATGTTCCCAGACGTTGACATTATCTAAACGTGTTCACGCTTTTCACGTAGCACTTCGTCATTAAAATGAAAAAAAACAACATAACACTCTCCCAAATTGATAGACGGATGTCGCTTGTCAATATCTCCCCAGCAGCAGTTCGCAAAAGTTTTAACCTACTGAAACTCAAGTGGTAGGGGGCGGGGGGGAGGAGAATATCGTTATCATTTAACATTCTATCTTTTTATTATATTTGTAAGCAAGAAAAATATTTTACAATGTTCCCAGACGTTGACATTATCTAAACGTACGTAGCACTTCATCATTAAAATGAAAAAAAACAACATAACACTCTCCCAAATTGATAGACATCCTCAGTTACTACTATATATGAAGTAACAATGCCCGATACAATCTTTTCTCGAAGCCAGCATGATACACATACAAGATTTATGATCTCAATATTGTGTGGTGCCAACACTATAACTCTTATTGATATTCTGGTCCACGCTTCCTTATCTATTTACATAACTGATGTTATATGATTATTGATTATATAGAAATATTGATAAGAACGCCACTAGCAATAGAGAAAAAACAAGATACAACGCTGGAAAAAGCCTTATTAACAAATTTTTGAAAAGTCGACACCAATATCTTGGTAGCGCAGTTGGAAGAGCTTGTCGCGAGGATTGGAAGACCGGTTGTCCTTTTCGAGAAGAATGGGGATATAGAGAATGGGAGGGTTAGAGGAGAGATCCTCTCTCCTTCAATTCCTTCTTTTTCTGGCCTCGCCCATCTACGGAAATCACGACGGTGGAGACCAGGCCTCCCACTCCAATCAGTCGTTCCCTCAATGCTAAGGTTCGTAACTATTCTTGACCATCACGTCGATGTTGGAGACAAGCGCTCCAACTGGCACTACCCACTGGATGGATCGGGACCACATACAGCAAGCACTAACTTAATGATTAAAGCCCATAGAGAACCTGCACTGTTTGTGTACACCATAATATGTAATTGATAAACATTTAGTAATAAGCATTTGTTATTGTGTTACAACATATTTACTAGAATTATTATATACAGAATGATAGTGTATATATGTTTTGTAGTGTTTGTTAGCCTATAAGGTTTCCATTATATAGGCCGCTATGTCATTTCCCATCCTGTACATTTACACCCGATCAATAGTGCTGAGCAAAGGCCGGTAACCGGATGGGTGACCAAATATTTATCATCTCGAGCTCCTCCGTGTTTTGGGAGGCACGTAAAGCCGTTGGTCTCGGCTGCATTAGCAGTTTTTAAGAACCACTAATCTGCAGTGGGCCAGCGTGGTGGTTTATGGCCCGTTCTCCCTAACCATCCATAGGAAAGGCTTGTGCCCCAGCAGTGGGGACATAAAAATGAGCTGATGATGATGATCCGACAAATAATTAAATCTTTTCTAATCTATTTTATTTGTCGGTCACTACGGCTTGAGTAACTACCAAGTCTCGCCACTTATATACCCGGTTACGAAGCAAAGGCCAACAGTAAGTTCTTTAAAAAAAAGTCAAGTCGTGCCAATCAGCGAGTGCCCGGATGCCGTCCATCAAACAACCCGCGCATCGGGCCTCGGTGTCTGTGTAAAGCAGGGCTGTCAGTAGAGACAACTTACTTTGTTCCACCTTTCCGTACCAATTTTTTTTTATTTTAGGTATAACAAGTGATTGTAACAATTAGGTATAAAAACGTGAATCCACATTAAGTAGCATTTTATATAACTTATATTATATAAATTATGTTAGATAACATGTTACAAAACTGTAACATGTTATCTAACATATAGTATAAGGTTGATTTATTTATATATTTTTACAGTCCATTCTATTAGAATATATTGTTTGTATTCGATATATTGTTTATATAGTATATATAGTTATATAGCATGTTACATGTTTTGTCATATAGTTTGGACTCACCTTTACGCTACAAGCCACCTAAAAGTTTGGGAAATAGTCTGTAACAAATGCAATAGGTAAGTAATTTTTTGTCACTTTATCTTACCGACAGACAAGTTAAATAATAAAATAATTTAGATATCTTATTTTAGCTTTGACTAGACTTGTAAATAACAGAAAATGTAGGCGTTAAAGCTTTAAATCTTAAAGAGAAAGTGTATTATTAAATTTATGTAAAAGATATGCAGCACTTCCCAAAGTTTACTTTACATTCGAATTCCTTTTTAAATCCAATAATACAAGGCAATCTGCTTCAAAAACCTGATAAAAAAGATAACCATATCACACACATTTTGTATCCAATCATACGATCTGACAACCCTGGTGCAAGGTGGCAAAAGAACAAATAGACATTCAATTTTCCAAGCAATTATAAACATAGATTGGTACGTCGCAGTTTCGTGTTTCAAACGGTTTCGGTGGCGCGTAGACATTTGTTCCCGTTTGCTTATTCGTTGTTCGGATGCAATCTGTTGATTGCTATTACCTACTGGCGTAATAACAGATAACAGGCCAAGTGTTTGAGGTAACAGATTTGAAACAGAATACTGAAAAAATTAAGAAGAGTGAGATTTGTCCAAAACTTATAAAAAGCAAAAGCAAATCAACCACTATTCCGCACTGGGCCTGCTTGGTGGTTTATGGCCCGTTCTCCCTATCCATCCATAGAGAAGGCTCGTGCCCCACCAGTGGGGACAAAACGATGGGCAGGCGATGATGATGATGATGATGATGACGAAAAAAACGTGAACATAAAACGTATAGTCGACAATGAAATTACTTTACCACCTTAGAAGTGAATTTTGTTTGCATATAATAAATCAACAAGTTCTATTTTTGATTAAAAGACCAAGTGACAGATACGTTGTCATTATTGACAATAAGCCTTAGCGAAATTTTATTGTAATGGAAGTTTTTGTCAAAAGTGATAAAGCAATTTCATGGTCGACTATGCAAATCCAATCATCCTGTAGTTAGTACGCAACAAGCCAAACACCTGCGAATGCAGTCGGTAACAATAATGCTCGGCAGTGCCGTGTACTGATGTGGGTATTCGGCGTATTTTTGCTTGCATGCGGCCGGCGCGATGAGTAACTCGCTGTTTTTATTATTGTGTTATATAGAAATAAGAAAATTTTAACAAAAAAATAACCGACTCCAAAAAATTTGACTAAAAAAATTGCACTAAAAAGTAAAAAATAAGCGTTAGACTTATATAAACAATAACTTTATTAAGAAAATATATAGGTACAATTATTGTTATTTTTGGGGCCGGTGCCAGCCAACGAAGTTTTTGAAGCCGGTGCCAGTCCGCGTTTGTAGTCAAAATTTCATGCATAAGATTGAATGTACTATTGTGATTATAATATAGTACCTATGTCGTTAAATGTTTAGGTATATTAAAGTTACCTTGGCTGGCACCGACTCCAAAAATAACAATAATTGTACCTTTATATTTTCTTAATAAAGTTATTGTTTATATAAGTCTAACGCTTATTTTTTACTTTTTAGTGCAATTTTTTTAGTCAAATTTTTTGGAATCGGTTTTTTTTTTGTTAAAATTTTTGTTTATTTCTCGCTCTTTAGTGATTCGTTTCGATCTATTTATCAAAAGCGAATATGGGTAGACCTACTAAATACGCTGCTCGTATGAGACAGCGCCGTTTAATTGAGACAAGCGAAGAAAACGAGAAACGCCTATCTCAAAGTAGGAAATCAAAAACTGAGCCCCGGTGCCTGTCTTCTTTTGCTTCGTCATAGTCGCTTAACTATCTTAATCGAGATATTTTATCGCCACCCGTAAAATCCGTAAAATACTTGTCATTGAGGAGTTCCGATGGCAATCTGTGGTCTTTTTATCAGTTACACATCATCAAATGATACATTCTGAATGCAAATGCTTGACCTATTTTTGAAAATACTAAAATCACGATAGGTGTGCCTACAATATTCGAGGAGTTCCCTCAATTCCTTGAGGATCCCATCATCAGAACTGGACCAAATTAAAATGGGACCACACGGAAAGCACCAGCTTTCAAATAAAGAAAGAATCATCAAAATCGGTTCACTCAGTCGAAAGTTCTGAGGTAACAAACATAAAAAAACATAAAAAATGTCGAATTGATAACCTCCTCCTTTTTTTGAAGTCGGTTAAAAATGTTTGCGTCCGAACCGAATGTGCAACGCCTAGACAAACCATTTAGGTTTAAAGGCGTAAAGTTGTCTAAATATATTTCTAAAGTTGTATTTCGATAAATAAATTTAAAATTAAAATAAAGTAAAACTCTCTAAAATGTAGGTAGGTAATGCTAGTTTGGAAGAACAAGCGAACCAATTGGGAACAAGTCTACAGCTAATCTAATTGCGTTCGTTGCTTACAATGAAATGGGACAAACTTGCGCGAACAGACAACCATTCCAGTTGCTGCCTGACTTTGACAAAAGCGAGCAGCAAAATTAGTTTAATCAGTACTTTATTAGTCTGACAGTCAATACGGTTAATGAACTAATAGCTAAGAGCAACACATTAAAAGATACGTTTTTTTATATATTTAGTTAGGCAAAGGAATCCACTCCACCTGATGTTATTTGGAAAATGAGTTCAGACGCGAAGGCAACTGCTGCAGCGTGAAAACGACGTAGTCAATCACCCTTACCCTGCCAGCCCACAAAGCGCCTCGTCACGCCTCGTTTGGAGGACCCCATATCATGGGAATGGGAATACAGTGCGCTGGTAGACTATTCCATCTTTGGAGGTGCGACAAAGAATCGAGTCAACAAATTTCTTTGTGCGCAATAGAATATTCGAGTCAGTAAAGCGGTGACTCCGAAGAGATCATGTACTCCTATGGAAATAAGGTAAGGAACTTACTATCAAACTTTCACCCTAAGGGCACTTATATATACCTTATAAATTGTGAAAAAACTGTAAAGTCTCTAAAATTTTTTGAGAGGTCTGTTTTTCGTAATAATAACTACCTTGAGGAAAAGGTTGATAAATTTAAATAACAATTTGTGTCCGCTTGCCGTAGTAATGCAACTGGGTCCAGAGACAACGGAGGCAACGGACATGGCAAGCGTGATATGTCGACCGCTGTCCACTATAGTAACGAGCGGACAGGAAATTAGATTTCGTAGACACAACTCCGGTCCGTGTGGTCACTAGGAACTGTATTTTATTGTTTTTGCTTTTGTTTATGTAGCTTTTGTAGCATAGCAGTAGCTAGTAGTAACCAAACACTTGTAGCTAGCCAGTTTCGTAGCTCAATCACTTCAAACCTCACTATCCATCTCATTGTAACTTTGTATTTGTTCTAAGTTATTTATATTATCATGACAATAATATAAATAGCAGATGTGTAAACTAACCAACTGTAGACCAGCTGATTATGCGATTTCCCTATGTGCTACTCATGTTGTGTAGAAAAGCCAGAAAGCTAGAAGCAGGACGATTATTAATCTATAAATAGTAACAAATTCGGTATAAATAAGATAAGTACTTCATCATCATCATCTCAGCCAAAAGACGTCCACTGCTGGACAAAGGCCTCCCCCAAGGATATGAAGGGTATTTGCCGTAATCGCCACGCTTGGCAGGCGGGTTGGCGATCGCAGTAAGTTGAGACTTAACCTCAGAGAGATGCTGCTGCCCATCCTCTGGAATGGTCCCTTAGTCGGCTTTTACGACACCCACGGGAAAAAATGGGGTGGTGCAATTCTTTATCCCCGGCACCACACAGGTAAGATAAGTACTTACTACGAAATAAATAACGATTTACAAACATAAATAAATAAAATAATGAAAACTTTTAAATAAAATTTCTTTCGCGGAGAATGAACAATAGGTACTCGAAGCATTTCTAAGTCCAGACGTCAGTCAGACCTAGGTGCCCGTAGACACACAAAGGAATTCCTTTATTAAAGTGTTATCTTTGAAAAATGTAGATCGATTGCTCTGCAATGAGAGCATTGGAGACTGAGACAAGTAAAGACTCGTATTCTATTTCTATTGAGTTTAATCTTCACGTGAATAAAACGTCAGTTGAAATAAACTATTTCTCAGGGAAAGTGTGTAGTCGTAGTTGTAGTGTTGTAGTGTGAACTGTGTGTTGTGCTGATAATAAATAAGTTTTTTCAACGGCCGGCCATAATAGACTGCATTGTAGATATTACGGCATGACGTCTAGAAGAAGATAGATGAAACTAATAAAAAACGCAGTTTTCACGTCTTTAGTAACACCATTCGGCTGGAGGCAATAAGTCGCATGGCGTTTCAAAGTAGAGTAACTGATTCAAGCTTTGTGTCGAATAATAAGATGTTTGGTGTAATATGTACTACACGTAGGCGCATTTGCTTGCAGCCCAATCTAATTTCAAGAATATATAGCTACTAATGTAGTTTTGAAGTAATTTTTCGAAGATATAATCACCAATTAGATAACTTATTAGATCCAAGTAAAATATGCCAAATAAGAAGTTTATTTACTACTCATACGTAAACGTTCACCATACTACACTATGTTGCAACGAGGTTTATTTCTTTGTTGGTTTTGCGGCTCACTAATTCTGTAATGACTTTTAGTTTACATGCACTTTTAAAATTGTTTATACAATCTTGCCCGGTCCCCGAATATCCTTAGAGATAAGTCCTGGCAGGCAGGAGAAGAAGTTGTTCTCTAGTTTGTAAATACACTTATTCTTTCTGCCTTGAAACTATCAAGGGGCAAGGAATAAATGAAAACATACCATGATCGACTATTCCCCACATAACCATCTAATGGCCTATTAATTTTCTGCCATCTTAACCGACAATGTTTCTGGAAGGCCCACCGCACATTACCCCTACTTTACTCTTATTTATTGTAGCTACTTTTGGGAGGTTTGGTCTAGTAATAGTCATGGACTAATAATGTCTAGTCATCATCATCATCATCATCATCATCAGCTCATTTATGTCCCCACTGTTGGGGCACGAGCCTTCCCTATGGATGGGTTGGGAGAACGGGCCATAAACCACCACGCGGGCCCAGTGCGTATTGGTGGTTGTCAGCGACTGCTAATGCAGCCGGGACCAACGGCTTAAAGTGCCTTCCGAGGCCGGAGGAGCTCGAGATGATAAAGTTTTGGTCGCCCCTCCGATGACCGGCCTTTGCGAAAGTTGCTTAACCTCAGCAGTCGCAGACCGGGCGCGTTAACCACTGCGCCATCGAGCTCCTCGATGTCAATGTCAATGTCTAGTACATTGTCAAATTGACTTATAAAAAAAATGTATAGGATGACATGTTGTAAAAAGGAACTTATCTACTTACTATTTCTTCCGTTAGGTTAATGTTCTAGTTTGAAAGTCAGTGATCCGGTAGATTTCTGGTGGGATGAATACATGACCCGTGGTAGAATTAAACTCAGATTTACAGAACACCTAACCTAAAGCAGGGTCCGATAGGATGGCGACCACCTCAATACTTATTGTTGCCGCCAAGCACCAGTTCCAGTATCCATCAGTACCTTTTAGATACAGTGAAATAACATAAGTGCAGGAGTTTTTAGTGGGAATACCAAGCTTGCTATGCTTGTGGTTTCTCTGCGTGATCGAATCAGAAATGAGGAGATCCGCAGATGAACAAAGGTTACCGACACAGGCCGAAGAGTTGCCAAGCTTAAGTGGCAGTGGGCAGGGCATATAAGTAGATCATCAGAAGAACAGAGGTTACCGACATAGGACCAAGAGTTGCTAAGTTCAAGTGGCAGTGGACCCGGCGGACCGCATACTCGTACCAACGCAGTAATATAAAAAATACCAAGCCTTCACCCCGTGTCATAAAATAAATCCACTGAGTATCATAAAATAGACCAAACCCTTTTGCCGACAGAGTAACATAAAAAAGACCAAGCCCTTTTACCGACAGAGTAACATAAAAAAGACCACGCTCTTTTACCGATAGAGTAATATAAAAAAGACCAAGCCCTTTTACCGACAGAGTAACATAAAAAAGACCACGCTCTTTTACCGATAGAGTAATATAAAAAAGACCAAGCCCTTTTACCGACAGAGTAACATAAAAAAAACCACGCTCTTTTACCGATAGAGTAATATAAAAAAGACCAAGCCCTTTTACCGACAGAGTAACATAAAAAAGACCACGCTCTTTTACTCCTTTCGCTGACATAAAAAATAGCAAGCCTGTTGCTTCTTTTGCCGAATAAGTAACATATAAAACGAACAAGCTCTTTTGTGAAAATAATCACCGCAATGTACGCAAGGCCTGCAACTCGTCCCTGGCTCAGTGGCGGAATAACACTTAATAAGCGAGTAGGTTGCGCGCCCATTTTGCCGGATGTGTCAAACGCAGGCATCGCGCACTTGACGCACTTGGGGTGCGTCGAACAATGCCGACTGGCTAAGTGATTGCGCGGAAATAACGTGTGATGTTATTTTTTCTATAGAAATCGTAAGCCACCAATGTACGGGAAATTGAGCAGCTCGATAGAGCGCGACTTGCGTTGCGATTTTGAAAAGTTCTCTGTCCCGTGAGTTATATGTGGTACATAACAATTGATTTTAATTGTTATAATATGTGGACAGTGAATTGGTTACCCTCCGTGTTTCGTAAGGTACCAACGTAAAGCTTTTGGTTCGCGCTGCATTAGCCATCTTTAACAACCACCAATCCGCACTGGTCCCGCGTGTGGTTTACTGCCCGTTCTTCTTGTATCAATAGAGAAGGCTCATGCCACAGCAGTAGGAAGATAAAATGAGCTGGTTAAGTGGTACAGCAACTGTCATGCCGTAACAATGGATAGGTATCCAAATTGAAACTCCCCGTGCTTCGGAATGATTCCGGTTAGTCTTGTTAGATGGCAGTCGTTAAAATTCACTGCATTGAACCCGCCAGTAGCTGTTATCTCTTCTGTGCCAGCAAGTTATAGGTTTATAAGCGATTCCGTCCGGTGTGCTGACGGTTTACGTGGAAAAGCCCTTTCTTACTGCTTGAAAAATGCATTGCACTGCATATTGGCGGGTGTGGGAAAACTTGGGGTAATTATGATTATTATAGTAGAATACCAGTGCTTTGCTTATACACTTGTGTATTCTGCGTGTAGGCAAAATCATCCACTGAGCTATCGCCCCTTTGTGCTTCTGCAGCACATCATAATGACTATGTGTCAAAAAAAAATTTGTTATATTGTGTGTGATGTGGTACAAAAAAAAGTGTTTCTATTCTTAAGAATAATAATAATATTATATTATTATTATTATTAAATTTTGACTTTTATAGACTTTTCAAGTGCTATTTGCTGCACTGGAGCTAAATTAAATATTTATAAAATACAGTGAAAAAATTAAACGCCTACCCGACCCAGCCAGGAATCGAACCTGGGTCTTCCGCAATCCGGGCGGCTGCACTGACCTCTATGCTACCGGGAAGGCGGACGTAAGCACTGAATTTTGTCCATCGTGCAACGAGTGAGCCATCTATCCAACGGTTATTACAACCGATGGCTATGCAGATTCATCTTTGCAGATGAAATACCACAAATTTGATAACACAACGCTATAGTAAATTTTTACTTTTTATTTTCAAGTGCTAATTGCTGCACTGAAGCTAAATTAAATATTTATAAAAAACAGTAAAAAAATTAAAAGCCCGGTAGCATAGAGGTCAGCCGCCCGGATTGTGGAAGACCCAGGTTCGATTCCTGGCTGGGTCAGGTAGGCGTTTAATTTTTTCACTGCATTTTAGAAATATTATTATTATTGTTATAATTCTTCTTTTTTAGGTCGTAAAACGAAAGCATTTGAGTTACAAAATTAAAGAAAATGTACAGAACACAATTCATTATCACAACAAATTAGGTACTGAACGCTGATTTAGAGACGGCCGTTACTGGCACCAGTCGCAGCTAGCCAGCGCCGGCTCGTTATTTATCAACAATAACTAATTATACAACAACATGTATCAAATAATAAAAGCACACCTTGAAAGCACAAGCTTGTTAAGAATTGGCTACTGAATCTATCCCAGACCATTGTTATATAGATTATTGAAATATCCTATCCTATCCTATCCTATCTATCCTATTTTATTCATAAAGTTAATAAGTACAATGATTTCTATCGAAACTTTCAAAATTCTTACTGGTCACTATGACATACAGAGCTTTGAAAGTGTGATGACATACACAAAAAATCCGCATTTGAGAGGACACAGTCGTAAACTCACTAAAATAATTTCATACAACAACCCTAAGCACTATTTGAGCAACATCATGGTTAATGCCTGGAATTAACTGCCCGAAGAAATTATAACAGCACAAAGTACTAAACCTAATAACTACAACAAAATGAAATAAGAAACAAATAATTTGAGTTTATATTGGAAACAGGCAACTATCAGTTGTTTCAACTGCCTGCCTGACATACCTGTAAAGATAATAATAATCTTAACCATTTTTTAATTCTATTCAAACTAAAACTGAAGCTTGTAATGCACTCTCTTCAAAATTGTCACAGAAAAAAAAGTTGCTTCGTATATTATGTTTATGAAGTGTTATACAAATATCTATTTATATATAAACGTAACTAGTAATAATTATGATAAGTTACATTTAAATGTCGTACCATAAACTTAGTGCTGCACCTGACGTCATTATCCTTAGTGACGTCATATCACAGGTGAGGCATATATCACGAGCGTAATATTCTTTCTTTGCGAATGCCCCCTATAAATCTTCGGACGGCGCTATTAAACTACTAAAACTTTTGCTACATTCTTTGTAAGTACCTATATATTGGTGGCTATTTGTCTTTGGAATTTGTAGGTTTTATGGCCGTTTTTGTGGATATTCTATGCTATTTCTTTTTGAGTTCAAAACTTTTGTTCGGTTTGGTTTTGTTAACGTAAGCTTTAAAAAGAGCTGTTTGAGAGAGATTTTGTTTGAAATAAATATTTTTCTCCGGACTAAAACATACCCTGTTCTTTGAATAAACTATTGTACTGACAGTGAAATTCTGTGAAATCGAATCCCAAAACACGAATAATAAAATCACTGAAGGCTACATGAATGAAATCCCAAATCACGTTTCACCAAAAACATCCTAAATCGAATCACATTAACCCAAAAGAACGAAATCTCAAATCACGCTTTACCAAAAACATCTTTTAGTATCGAATATTTTATTGGAAGTTGCATTGCAGTTTTTTAATGTTTAGGCCTTCGTATCTCGGTACAGACTGAGTTTAGAACAATGTGTGCATTACAATTTTTACAAGATATAAAATAAATCCTTATCGAAATTCAGCAACTTATTACTGGCCGCGAGAAAAAAAAGCAAAAGCAAGCTACCCCCATACATAATGGTCATTGTCTTTTGGTCAGTAAACAGTTCTATAAGAACCAGTGTGTCATTTACCCAGAACGAAATTGAATTTTGGCACGACAGATGAAATTCTTTACTCGGGTGTAGAGAAGGGACATTTTTTCCACAATTGAAGAGATTCGAAAAGAGTAAACAAGTACGGAACAGATCATCGAGCGATTAAACATACAAGCTGAGCAGACTTTACGACAATCAAGAAAAACAGACCAGAGTACAAAAAATTAAAAATCATTTTGATATAAAAGCCACCATGGACTTAGAGACCTTTATATGTGGACTGACTTATATGCCATTTTTTAATTACAGTATTGTTTTTTATGAACAGTATGTTAATTGTTTTTTTTTTACTAATTGCAACTGTGAGCCTGCAGGAGTATCTAGCACCTTGTAATCATTTTTATTTCATGTCTTTTTATTTAGTAACTGTTTAGAAATTTGATCAGATATTATAATAAATAATAGTTAAGAATATTAATAATATGTTATCAAAATAATACATCTCTGTAAGAAATCTTTTATTTAAATGTTAAAATGTTGTGTTTTTTAATTGTAGTTGTAGTTTGTTTCCTACCCTCAAAAATAATTAAAGTAAAGCAAATCTCCTTCTTAGGTACATAGGCAAAGGTCTAATAAGTACGATCACGGACTTTAATTTGGTACCCTTTTTTAATAAAAAAAATCATCAAAGACATACTGATTTGTAGTAAGGAAGGACGATAGTTGCATAACTTGTAAAAGTTCGATATTCAAATTTTCAGTTGTCAAAACACGTAAGACTTTCCTTCTAATAAAATATTCGATCTTAGATGGATCCAAAAAGATGTTTTTGGTGAAGCGTGATTTGAGATTTCGTTCTTTTGGGTTGACGTGATTCGATTTAAGATGTTTTTAGAGAAACGTGATTTGGAATTTCGTTCATTTAGCCTTCAGTGATTTTATTATTCGTGTTTTGGGATTCGATATACACTTGAACTTTTTGATAAAATATAGCACAGTTCTATTATGGCCGCCTTTTATTATAAGTAGAGCCTTAAAGCTCTACATTTGGTGGGAGCGCCGGGTACGTAAAAGAAATACGTATACCTTCGCAATATAAACCGGCGTGAAGTGCCGTATAAAGAGTACGAGTGTAAAGAACCGTACGGTACGGAAGATCCGTAGCATAGCTAGGGCTAGTAACGGAAAGTTCCGTATAGAGTAGTTTGGACGGGATTGAAGCAAGAAAAAAGGCGTTCAGAATTCGACGAGTTTGGCGGTTTCCTGCAGATGTTTGTGTGTTGAGATATTCGCATACACAGAAGACGAATCGAAGCTGTTCTCTGTTTCTTATTTAATTGATTTTATTGTCTATCTACGATGTCGAACGTAGAGTATTTCTCCGGAGTCGATGGTGCTTCCGTTGAAGATTTTGCACACGATTTAAAATGCATCGCAGCCATAAATAAACGGCATAAGAAGGATTTGTTATTATGCGCATGCTCCTCTGAAGGAGTAAATGGTCGGTCGTTCCCTAATCCGTATCTTAAATTATTGCTTAAGCACCTGTATCCGTAATAGGATCACAGATGGTCAAAAGGTGCGGTTTGTTGCCTCAAACTTAACGCACAACTGATTTTTAAAAACCGTGACCGGTTCTATCGTCCTAATTGGGCATGAAGTGATGACAAACTTCGTCATCGAATCGATGATGTTTCATGTCACATTATTGGTTATGGACGAGCTGGGATCCGACTTAGTTTTGGGTGTTGAATTTCTTCGTGACTACAAAGCTGTGATAGACTTCTGCGGTGAAGCAATTGTGCTTGCGAATAACAATCTTAGAATTCCATTCGTCACTCCGAATAGTGAAGAGACTGGGCTCATATCACTGGCTGATGAAACCATTCCAATAAGCCGAGAAGATATGTTGTATTGTTTAAGTTTAGTTAAAAAACAAGAAACAGTAAATTCTGTAAAATGTAATATTAATGTCGATTGTAAGAAAGAAATTCAATCCTTATTAGCTCCGAACCTAAATCAGACACATAGCCCGATTCAAACGTGCAATTTAAATATAGTGTATTGTTCGGGTAAAGAAAATGTTGTAGCAGATTGTATGAGTCTTACCTAACTCTCTAAATAAGTTTGGAATCGAGAACTCTCCTCCTACGACGACGGGCTGCAGATTTATCGTTTAGGAGGTGTGAAGGAGATCATATCTGATAGGGGTTCAGTTTTAACTTCTAATCGTGTAAGGTCTGAGGTGGAATTCTTTGGGGCTAGATTTTGCCATACTTCAGCGTTTCATCCGGCGACCAACGGGTTAACAAAATAGTTTAATCGTACGTTGGTGAATATGTTGTCGATGTACGTGGCTGAGGATCAGCGTGATTGGTGTCACTTCGTGCCGATGGTCAAATTCGCTCATAATTCGTGACAACAGGCGACCACAAGGGTTTCTCCGTTCATGCTGTTGTACGCGCGAGAGCCGGTATTGGCAAATAATCGAAGGTGTTGGCAATCAATCTGTCTGTAAATAATAGTGAGCTTTGATTATTTACTCACAATCAATACACAAACTTTCGCATGTATAATATTAGTAGGATTTTTTATTGTAATGTTGTGTTCAACCCATGTGTGTTTATACACATATGTGTATAAACACACATGGGTTGTTACAATGTACAATTATAAATGTACAATTATAAAAGTGTTTTCCACCCATATGGGTGGAAAACACTTTTATAATTGTATGTGTTTAAATTTTATTATGAGTTTCAGCAAAAGAAAACCTTATTCGTAGAATAGTTACTTGTCGCTGATATAGCCGACAGAAATATAAGCTTTGGTTCGTTTACTAAAACTCACAAGTGGTCATGGTCCGGTGAGGTGATCGATTCGATCACGCTCAGTAAACGTTTGTAATTGTTTGCGGCGGCTATTTTTACGATTTAACATAGTTTATGGGTTTAAGTATAGGCGTCTCATGATTGTTACGTTGCGTTATACTAATAAATAATCTTGATTGACATATCTAGGTGATATGATAAGTAGGTAAAAGGGTATAATAGTAGATTGTACACCAAGGGGATAAAGCACTGTATTATGTCACGGGCGCGATATTTGAATCCTGAGCGTAACGAAGGACTCCAGATTTAACTCCCGAGCGTAGCGAGGGGGTTCTGAGTTGATTCCCGAGCGAAGCGAGGGAATTAAAATGGAGTCCTGAGAGCAGTGAAGGATTTAAGCGCGCCCAAGGCAAAATCAGTTTTATCCCTGAGGAGTATACTCTACTTTTCTCACCTTTTGCGAGACAATAAAAACCAAGGCTACTAGAAAAAGTATTTTATTTATTAAAATACTATTTTCATTACTAATTATATATAATTGGCACAGTAAATAACAATAAAAAGAAAATTAAAAATTAAAATTGATGTTTGATACATTAGTCCAGTTATGTAAAGATATGGTTATATTTTTTGGTACGCTTATGTTAGTTGAGGTGGAATTTATTTGAGTAGCAGCACCCAATACATCAGAACCTTGCGTGTGAGGGTCGTTTGGCACAGTAAATGTTGGGGAAGGTGGTGCTTGAGGCAGTGGGCTTGACGGGATATATTTTGAGCTAGATGGCTGTGGTGGCAAAGGTTTCCAAGGATCATCAATAATGGACGTAGTTTTCAGATGAATATTGTCACCAATACGACAGCTTATCTTGTTTTTGTTTTGTATGGAATTCTCTATGTAGCCCTCCGCTACTGCATCGGATTTCCAGCCACCATGACGTTTTATCTGGGCCATATCTGCTCCTGAATCTGCCAACAGACTTGCCGATGTTCTCCTCAAACAATGACCCGTATAGAGCTCGGGAATTTGCAATTTGAGGTATTTTGCAATTTCTTTTGGCATGACGCTGATTTTATTCTTGCCAATGACTTGCCTGGTGCATTTGCCATTACTGTAACCGATAAAAAATCTGTTGGTGTTTATATTAGAGGGGCGCAGAGCTTGGTACTTTTCAACAATTCTTGCATAATCTTCACGAACTATGAACGAACGTTCTCTATTTGTTTTTGTATCTGGTAAGTTAATCAGCAATAAATCTGCATGTTTTTTGATATCATTGACTTTTATGTTTACGAGTTCATTTCCACGACATGCGCCATTCACTCCAAAAATCAAGGCTACCTGTAACAAAAAATAGGATTGTGAGTAAATAGATAGATACACTATTACATTTTTTGACCTTTATATTATAAAAAAAGCTTGCGACAAAACCTTAGAATGTGTATTTTTTAAATGTGTGCCATTTAAATACCCTTTTATTCATTAACTATTTTATAGAGCTATTATAGGTAGGTACTAGAAACGTAACTAAAAAGTAGGCAGTACTCATACTTACTTTCATGGCCAAAAAGCTGTGATCAGGAGCCTCATTCAGAAAAGTTTCCACATCTTGCGCTGTCAATACTTTTGACTTCTTTGCTCGATGACCATCTGATTTCCTCTTTAAAAATGCCAATAACTTGCTATATGTATTTATCTTAATGTCGTGTTTGATGCTTATTGTTAACCTGAGCATCGAATAGATACACCACAGGCTGCTGGACTTCTTTGTACACGATAAATACTCGAAATAAACAAGAAGCACTGACTCCGACACAGACTTTGCGCCTTTTGCAGTTTTCCATTTGTGGAAATCGTCGTAAGCTTTCAAGTATTTTTCCTTCGACTTCTCTGGTAGTAGGTTATTAACAATACCTAAGGCGTCTAATTTAATGGACTCCGGAGTTAAATCACTTTCGTCACTCGACATTTTCTTAATGTTTTATTCTATCTTCTTTTGCAGTTTTGTCTGATACTGATTGCACCGTATTGAAATACTCGCGGCTTTTGTTTTAAGTATTGATTTTTTTTCGTTCGGCTTGCCGTGGCGTGGCTAGCTCGATTTTCGAATAAGTTCGATTTTCAAATAAATGAGGCGCGGCGCGCGCCGCCGTCCACCTCCTCGCCGTCGGCCACCAGCAGCTGCAGCAGCCGCACGCCGCGCGATTTTGACGAAATTAGACTTTAAATGCATAACAATAAGAACTAAGAGAAGTGAGAATCACATTACTGCCCGGCGGGTTATAATGAAATTCAGTACAACATTATACCCCGGCAAAAGACAAGGGCTATAATGATTTACTTTGAGTAAGGTTTGACACTATGTTCTACATAAATATAAATAACTAGCTGTGCCCCGCGTTTTTACCCGCGTTCTATTAGTCATAGCGTAATGTAATATAGCCTATAGCCTTCCTCATTAAATGGACTATTCAACACAAAAATATTTTTTCAATACGAAATAGTAGTTCCTGAGATTAGCGCGTTCAACCATACAAACAAATAAACAAACTCTTCAGCTTTATAACATTAGTATAGATTTTGTTACATCTCTTTGTATTGCAGGATTACAAAACAAGAAGTTCTTTTAAGATAAGCTTAATACCGCGCAACCGCTTTACTGTCTCGAACATTCCATCGCGCACAAAGAAATTTGGTCTTGGACTCGTTTCTTTGTCGCACTTCCAAAATATGGAATAGTCTACCAGCACACGTTTTCTCTCCTTCATAGGACATGGGTCCTTCAAAAGAGGCGTAAAGAAGCACCTTGTGGGCCGGCGGCAGGGTGAAGGTGACATAAAGTGCGTTGTTTTCACGCTGCACCAGTTGTCTGTCTGGACTCCGTTTCCGCTTAACATCAGGTGGAATGGAGTCATTTGCCGAGCCGGGTATTTAAAAAATTAAACAGCTGTGCTCGGGGTGGTTTGAGATGGTTCGAGATTCCGTGTCCCGTATACATAGGACTATGTGTGCGTAGCTCGAGCGCGTTTGAACGAAGACCTGCAGTCTCCTTAGTTTGTGGCAGGATGCCCTGAGCATGGGTAGTAGGGTTATCGATAAAATAAGGTCACATTTTATCAAGTGCAAATATTTTGAGGATAAATTCAACAACATACTCGTATATTATTATAATAGGTTGGGGAAAAAGTTTCTTCGCATTTTTTAAGAAAATTCGAAACATTTTTTAATATAGTTTATTTACATTTAACTAAAGTATGTAGGTGCCATTTTGTTCGATAACTTTTTGCCATCTTGTAGGTAGGGACATGATCCCATTGCTATAGAAATTTTGGGGCTTCTGATCAAAATACCGCGACAAGTGGTTTTGGCAGTCCTCTCGTGATGTTAGCCTGACATCTGCCTAAAGAATTCTGAAGAGACTGAAACAGGTGGAAATCTGAAGGTGCAAGGTCAGGACTATACGGCGGATGCATTAACACTTCCCAGCCAAACTCAAAAGCTAAAGATGTGTAAGATCTAGCGTTATCATGATGAAAAACCACACCCATTCTGTTGATTAATTCCGGCCGTTTTCTCTCATTTTCTTGCTTTAATCTCATCAGTAGAGTTCAGAATCGATGGTCCTGCGTGGTGGTAACAGCTCATAATGAATAATGCCCTTCCTATCCCACCACACACACAGCATCACCTTGTTGCGAGCCCCGATCCGATCCGAACCCTTCAGAGAATCTAGTAGGGCACGGGGACGCGCACTTTTAAGTGTGCGATGCCGTTCCCTCTAGAAAACATCTGAAGGTAATTCGTTTCAACACGGCTTGAGGTAGGTACCCTTTACGTACCTCGCTGCCCCCAAAAAAGCCCGGTGACGTTCAGCGTCAATGCCGTTTATGGCCATCAGCAATCTCTCAAAAAAGAAAGTTGCGAGTTAACCCGGGTTTCGCCACAGTCTGTAAAGCCTGACCGGCCTTTGACCACGACCTTTTTCGCACGTTCTTGTCGTACGTAATCCAAAATCTTCTTCCAAGCTTCTTCAAAAATGGTTCGGTTTCATTATGTCTTAATAAAGAATCACAAATGAGTACACGGTTCATTAAGTTTCTTTCAGTTAGCTCGTGAGGTACCCAAATATCGAGCTTTTTTGTGTACCCAGTTTTTCAAATGCGCCAAAACTGTTTTGTGATCAATCCCCAGTTCTTCAGCTACGTCTTAATTACTGATATGCCGATCTTGCTCCATTTCCGGATTGAAAACGCTCAAACCAAATTTGTGCTACTCTCACAGTCACTGCACTAGTTCCATAAACATCGCAATTTTTTTTCGCGGCTTGCGTTGCATTCTGTTTTGTAGTAAAATTTTAAAATGTATAGAAATTCCATTAAATTCAATCATCTTGACAGTAAGAAAAACAAATTTTCCTAATTTGAATTTGGAATTATCTTCTTTAAACTTTAAACTTTTAATGATACCAAAACTAGCCAGATACAACATACTATGTGCGAAAAGACTTTTTCCCAAACCATATGAAAAAACCTTAAATTTTTATACGCTAGTTTTGAAAAACGCCAAAAGACATTTCGATTAAAAAGTAAAATAAAGCACTTCGGTAGTTTCAATTCAAAAAAGCCGAAACAGAGAGGCTGCAATACCTTCACCGCTTACACGTGCCCGTAGTTTCATTCAAAAGAGCCGACAGAGAGGCCGCTCTTAAAAATATTACAATTTATGTGTCAGGAAAAGTAAAAAAAAACAGGCCTGAATTTTTTTTAAATGCTAGGGCCTTATTTCTTTGATATCATTAGATGTTTTGTCAAAACATTTGCAGTTGATAAAAAGTGACCTTATATAAATAAATATAAACAATATAAAGGGTTATGTTTTTCGAGTGTAGGTATGTATGTTTGTATGTATGTATGTATGTATGCATGTATGCATGTATGTATGTATCTTTGTGTTGTCTGTTTCTTTGGCACGCCCTACAGCCCGAACGGCATGGTGGATTTTAACATATGAGGTGTCGTTAGATTTGTTTTGACTGTGGGAGTGACATAGGCTATATAAAAATAAAAAAAATAAAAAGTATAAACATTAACTGGATTAGCTAAATAGCTAACCCGGCTAATTATATTAGTAATTTATTAATTATATTACTCTATTAATAGTCTTGTCCTCAAAAAACTGTTAGATCGACCACACGTTCAAAATTCATTAAACGAACTACAACGTCTACGGAATTTAAAGGATATGGCCAATTTTTCTATGGACGTAGATGTAGTTAATAATTTTCATTTACAGCAATCTTTTATGGTGTTTTGTTTTCTGGAATATTAGCAGATTTTATTTCCATGTTTAAATAAAAACTCAAAGAACTTGTTAGTCGAAAGTACTAGACGTCAAGAGTTTCGTTTTTATGCCTTAATCAGTTTATTGACGTCCCTGCTTTGCACGGGTGGACATTTTTTTTTAACCTTTTCACCGCCCAACTATCCTGCACGCGATGTCCCGCTGTACGCCAACGTATAAATGTATTTTAATAAAGTAGGTACAACGAAGAACTTCTATAGAAGTGCTGGCGTGGACGGCACGAAAATCTCGAACTTCTATAGAAGTTGTTGGCGGTAAAAAGGTTAATATAGCCTATGTTACTCATCGCTAATGTAGCATTCTATTGGTGAAAGATTTTTTAAAATCGATCCAGTTGTTTTTGAGTTTACTCGTTACAAACTTAGGTACATACATACATGTACTTATACTAGGATACAAAGGTCTAGCTTGTGTTTGGATGATTGAAGTCTAGCTAGCTCAATTAAATCCGCACTCTCTTTGGTTGGTGATTGTCCCCGCCTGCGACAACTATCAATATTCAATGTATTTATAAAACAATACTCATTTATTATAGATTTTATTATTTAAGTATAGGTATCGGACAAGGAAATATTTCACGTTGCATTCAACACTGCTCAAATTGATTTCTGGGATCGTAGAGCTAATTTTATCTTTTCAGGTTTTTCTCTTTGCAGTAATGTTTTATGTTAGTTCGGTTTTTACGAGTATATAATTGTTTTTTATATAGTTGTTTTAGCAGTCGGGTTTTTTTACATAAAACGTATTTCTTTTTTCTATTAATAACTAATTAGAGTACCTAGTGGCTCCAGTGTTCGCCAGGAACCAGTGATCGACACTTTCCTAAGTCAAAGTCAAAGTCAAAGTGATTTATTGCAATTAAGTGTACAAGAAGGTCTTATAAATGTTAGTATTTATTACTAACAACTTAATTACCTTTTACAGGTACTGCAATATTGTTTACAAGCATATGTAAGTGGTGGTATAATAACGATAACTTAAGGCAATTTCACAATTTACTTAATTTAATCAATAAGTCCTCTTTTCTGGTGTCGATAACTGATGGTGCAACTACGATAGTTACATCTTTTTATAGTGCAGGAAGCCCCAAGTATAGGTTTTCGGTAGTGTTATCGATAATCTATACATTTTCGTATGTAATTTTTTTTCCTCTTCTACCAATTTAATGTTAGTAAATAGTTCGGCTATATACCCTTTCAATGAATGCATCATTAAAAAACGTAATCATTAAAATCGACAACTTCCATTCCCATCAAAGTTGAAATCGGAAAATGGCGGCGGCATTTGCTTTATGTAGACGCTTTTCCATTGCAGCTAATTGGCAAAACTGTTCCGAGCTCGAAAATAAAAAAGGTGTAAAAAGTGCATTGAAATCGCAATGCGAACAGGGAAATCGTCGAGACAAAGTTTGAACGGTTTTGTATTGGCTAGATATCCCTCAGTGTGTGTTGTGTTCGAACCGACCCCTATTTTTAAATTCTTTACTAAGTAAAGATAATTTAAATCAACTGGACTACTACTACTTCAAAGTTGCATTAGTTCGGTCGACCGAACTAACAACCAAACTACTGAAACTAAAGGAAGATAAGATACTCAGAAAGGTTATGATTTATTTTTATACTTACTTATTAAATAAATAGGTTGGTAGTGACAGAGACACTTTCTTATAAAGTCTTAAATGAAAGTTTAAAGGAAACCAACAAACTACTTATCAAGTGACTATTGCAAGCTAACTTAACTTAACTTATTTATTGAAGTGAAAACTTCTTTGGCGGCGTTGTACACTTTTTTTGTAATGTCAGGACACGTGACCGTCAGGGACACGTGGCCTGATCGAAAATTCGTAAGACGGATGATAGCCGGCGCGGCGTAGGAGAGGAAGTATCCCCCTCTCTTTCTACGGCGCGGCGAAAATGTATGCTTGCTGTTTCGTTTAGGCGGCGCAGGGCGCTTGCGCGAATGTTCGAGTGCTTTTTAAGCGCAATAACGCAATAGCGCAATAAATAAATATTGTATTCTACCACATAAATGATAGTACTTTTATACTGATAATTGAAGCAATTCGTGCAAAATTATTCCCTAACCATTCCAAAATATCAACAATGCACAACGATAATATTCAAGTTTTCTGCCGGCACTCCCGGAGTGCAACCCGTCGTTTTTTTATTTAGGTACTAGCAGTCCCGACAGACCTTGTTCTGCCCTATTTCTCTTAAACAAAGTTACATTGATTTTTTTATGTTAATAGCTGCCCCGACAGATTTCGTTCTGTCAAAAGTTATTGGCCTGTCGCAGTCTTATATAAATAAAATAACACTGAAAGACTTTAGTAATATCTAATGTGTTGATATTTTTATTGTAATGACTTATGGTACACGATATCTTTTGTTTGATTACTTGGCGCGTAAATAAATAAATTTGACCTCTAATTAACTTGAATGCATACCAAAGATAATCCTAACGCGCCTTTGTTTTGTTTTGATTGAAGTCAAATCGATCTGACGCATCTGCGATTCCTTTGGTTTTGCAGTCCATGGGCGGCGGTGATTGCTTCCCATCAAGTGCCCCGCCTGCTCGTTTACCTCCTTCTAATATTAAAAAAAAATGTTTGATAGCTGGGGACAAAGTGGTTTGTATGGGAAAAGAAAATTGTTGTTTTTACTATTTTCCTGTATTTTTTACATTTTTTCTCTCCATAAGAACCTTCCTCAGACTTTATCAAACACAAAAATAAAGAAATCGGCCAAATCGGTGCAGCCGTTCTCGAGTTTTGCGATTAGCAACACCTTTGGCGATTCATCGTATTAATATTATAAACGCGAAAGTTTGTTTGGATGTTTGTTACTGTTTCACGTGGAAAATGGATTTGGATGAAATTTGGCATACAGATAGTTTATAACCGGGAATAACACATAGGATACTTTTTATCCCGATATTCCCACGGGAACGGGAACTACGCGGGTGAAACCGCAAGCGGCCACTAGTTTTTATATATATACATTAATTTAAATCACCAACATAAGATAAAGTAAGTAAGTAAACAGCCTATAACTGTCCCACTGCTGGGCAAAGGCCTCCATCATTGAAATCAAGTCATCACTACAATTGATGGGTATTCGCTTAATCACAACGCTTGCCAAATGCGGGTTGGTGATCACAAAACCGGGCTATGTATGCACACTTCGCCCGACCTGGGAATTGAACTCAGGACCTTCCGGTATCGGGCCGGGCGCTTTTCCACTACGCCAACGAGGCGTTACATTATTTAAAACAAGGCGACACATCGCTAAACAATTATTCTAATACGGAGCGCTTGCGCCCCGTACCATAAGAAAAACTGTTTATTTTCTTTCCGATTAAAAATACAAATAAGTTTAAAAAATGAACTAGCATATTAAAGCGTGTGTTAAGACTAATCTACTAAGAAAATTTAGATGTTTAAATCGGTCTGGTTTGCCTGTAAAATGCAAATCTATGTTTTAAAAGAGGTTACTTTGATATTTTTCTCTTTTATAAAAGTTGACAAATCGTGTTTCTGCAACTAGCAAAATGAAGTCAATTAAATGAAAAATCATGTCATGAAATATCACTTTCATATGTTTTGTAATTGTTGGGAAAAATCAAGATCCCCGCCACGTAAATTTCCAATGCGTCGCCTTGAGTTGCTTAAAACTAACCGTACATGGTAGATACAACGCCTCTTGGTTACAAATGAGGAGAGTAAAGCCATACTCGTTTTTAGCAAGCATAATCATTCGATCCGATCAAAACCCCTCGGAGAATCTAGTAGGGAACTGGGACACGCACTAGTGTGTGATGCCATTCCCTCTAGTAAACCTCTGGGTCCGGGTGTAGAAAAGGGGGCCCCAAAAAACAACACAATATTTTTTTCACGAAATGCCCATAAACATAAAAAGACAAAAAAGAGATTTAGATTTTTCGGTTTTTAATTATTATTTTTTTGTAAAGAGCTACGCTGCGCTTCGCGATTGTCTTAAATTTCTAACCTATCACGTGACCTGCAAAAAGTGGAAAATTAGCTCCATACAAAACATGATCGAAAAATCGGCTGTCTCGGACCCCCTTTGCAACACCCTAACCAAGCTCTGACGGTATTTCGTTTCGGAACCCTTTCGCCCTTCTCGCCGCCCCCATTAAACTTCGGTGATGCTGAAAATGCCACCTAAGGAAATCAGTAAACTTTCTTTTTTAAAGGGACATCTTGTCTGCCAGCCCTTGCACTCGACATGTGTTTATCCGCAACGGTGCTGTCGTCTGCGTACCCAAAGGTACCGGGCACAAGCAGGTCGTTTATATGAAGCAGGAATAGGGTTGCGGATAGAACCGATCCCTGAGGCACACCGGCATCGATAGCCTTTTGGTCCGATGAGTAGCCGTCGAGGACAACGCGTATCGATCTTCCCTTCAGGAAATCAGATATCCAAGCGCAAAAGCTAACAGGAAGACCAAATGATGGGAGCTTGCTTATAAGGCTCGCGCGCCAAACCCTGTCAAAGGCCTTTGAGATATCGAGGGACACCGCAAGGGCCTCTCCTTATTTCTCAATGGCCTCACTCCATAGATGTGTGGCATATATTAGAAGGTCCCCAGTTGAGCGGCCTCGGCGGAATCCATATTGGCGGTCGCTGAGGAGAACGTTACCTTCCAAATGAGCCAAGAGTATCCTGACAATAACAAACTCAAAAAAAAAGAATTATCCAATTTTGTGCAATCAATCTGAAGTTATGCGCGTACATACATTTCAGTGATTCATTTTTATTTACTAGCTGACCCGGCAAACGTTGTTTTGCCAATTATTTCTAGGGTATTTGTAGGGTAGAAAAATAAATAACTAACTTATTGTAAGTGTGTAAGGATGTGGTATTATATGAGTGAAAGAGGCATGGAGCGCTGTGAACGATGACGGAATATAAAAATAACAAAACACTAAACATTTATTTTTTTACTTTATTATAATTTAATTATTATATTTGATGAGCTCGGTGGCGCAGTAGTTAACGCGCTCGGTCTGCGATGGTCATCGGATGGGTGACCAAAAGTGTTTCATCTCGAGCTCCTCCGTGCTTCGGAAGGCACGTAAAGCCGTTGGTCCATCGGTTGCATTAGCAGTCGTTAACAACCACTAATCTGCACTGGGCCCGCGTGGTGGTTTAAAAGCCCGTTCTCCCTATCCATCCGTAGGGAAGGCTCGTGCCCCAGCAGTGGGGACATAAAATGAGCTGATTATGATTATAATTAATTCCTATATATATTATTAATTATGACAATAACACTAAGAAACAATATCAATCCATTAATGCTACAGTGTGTACAATATTTTTTGTTAGCCCATCTTTAGCTAACACCGCTCACACAATATAATTTCCAGTGTGTAAAATATGGTGTGCTCAAATCTAAGCCACAAACAGACATCGTGTGGCCTTGGGACTTATTGATAGTCATTCCTACTCCGTGCTGTTTAATGGGTAAGAAGTGACACCGGTAGACGCCTGGTGGAGACAACTGATCAAGTGATTAATATGCCTATAAAACATAGGGGTTGGTGATAAAAGGGTGAATATTTAGGGTTGAATGTATTTTTTGATGCCACATATTTTATGCAAAAAAAAATCCAAAAAATTAAAAAAAAAATTTGGTGTGGACCACCCTTAGCACTTAGGGGTATAAAAAATAGACTATTTAAAAAAATCCTATTTTAGTAAAAATATCTTTTTTCTTTTAATTTTCTTCTGTACAAACCTTGTCCTGACAATAACAAACTCAAAAAAAAGAATTATCCAATTTTGTGCAGTCGATCGGAAGTTATGCGCGTACTTACATACATTTCAGTGATTCATTTTTATAGATATAGATATAGATCACGGACCTTTTCAGCCCCTCGACCGCCTAACCGATCGCTTTGACTACGCGTATAGTTTATGAAGTCACCCGCCGTGACTGCCACCGCCTATGAAAGCAATATCAAAAGCTAAAGGCTATAGCTTTCGATATTGCTTTCATAGGCGGCACGAAACGACAAGATGACGTTATGATGATGATGATCATAAACCACACATGAAGTCAAAGCGATCGGTTTGGCGGTCGGGCCCCAGGTCCGTGATCTATATAAATCACATCCACCTATCCAAAACTGTCAAATATCTTCAATAAATGTCCAACCATATATGCCTTATATTTAAAGTTCAAAGTCTATTGAGGCATTATAAGCTAGTGATTGTACCTACATACAGTACCTATATGTAGGTATACGACCTAGTAAAGTAATATAGAGCCTTACTTACTTTCCAGATGAGAATGATCTCGTATTCAGATGGTAATCAATATCCAATAATCTATTGGTGGAAACAAAAATCTTTCTCCACGGCCGGCCGGTTAATAAAGTTGCGCCCTCCTCGCAAACGCCGACATCTGTAATTGCGTCCTAAGCTTCCATTCTTTGTGCTCACTACTTTGTTCCGGCATTGACACTTAAAATAGGGTTGTATATTATTCATTTAAGACGCACGTCCGATAAGAAAATTATAAAAAACTAGTAGCCACCTCGCGACTTCGTCCGTTTTAAACACCCTGTATACATCATGGTTTAAAAAAAACCCCGAACCCCAATTTGTAGTGCCGTCACCTACCGGATCCAATAATGATTCGAAATTGTCCAGCAACCCAATAAAAAAACATCAAGTCGGTCTAGGCGATTAGGAGGAAATCTTACATCTACAAACAACAGAACTAAACTCACTATCAATAATGCATTGTTTGATTTACGAAGTTGGTTTGGTCTATTTGGGACTCCTAACGGCGTGAATCTTAAGCTTATAACTTATTCATGTCTTTAATATTATACTCTTATGTACCTGCAATTTGACAGCCCTATACCAAAGTAGACTATGCGTGTTCCCTGTTATTATTATTGACGTCGAAAACATTCCAATAGCCGCCCCCAACGCCCCGATAACACAATACATATTTTTGGAGCGCTCCCATTTGTATTTCAATATTCTTATTGTTCTCGCTAGTTCTTTAATAAATATTTTATTATTCCTACAACTTCAGCTAAATTCAGTTCAGGTTGTATTTGTTGTTCGATCCGTCTGCCTGAACGATACCTTCGAAGGTACAATGAAACCGGCCAAGTGCTATAGGGTGGACTGCTAAGCAAAACAGCGTCGAACTCGACGTTAAACTCGCTCATAACTGGCAAAAGAATTTCGACCTACTTTGAAATAGTAATAAAGTCTACTTCGTTTGCAAGTTATGAGCGAGTTCAATGTCGAGGTCGACGCTGTTTTGCTTAGAGAATAGCACTGCTTTTCTTTAGTAGGTGCCTACCTATAGATTACAGACACGACATAAGCCCAGCAGCCGTAGGACGCTTATTAGTAGTAGGTAGGTATGAAGCTGTCTTTTTTTTTTTGATTCAGGGAGAAATATGGTCGCATATTCCCGGAGATACCGACCTTGAGATCAGAAGGATCTAAAGATCTGGGTATGGCCCGAGATCTGGGATTTGCCTTTACCTTCTCTAAAGAAGGCTAAGACCGACCTCAGTAAAAAACCCTGGGGTTCGCCTTTTGCCCTAAAAAGGGCTACGAAGGCAACCGGAGCGCGCGCCCCTCGGAAGGCCGAGAGGCGCGGCTGGTATGATGCTGTCTATCATCATCAGTTTATAAACGTCTCACTTCACTAAAAGTTTTATTAAACTTAAAAATACGTGATTTTAATCTAGATATTAGGGGAGGCGTACGTCGAGTCTTATTAAAAGAAGTAAATGAATTCGCTTAGGATAGACATCTATGAATGGTAAAGGCTACACCAACAAGAGCGTAGCTCTAGAAGTTTCTAGAGAGACCAGAAAGGATAAACAGAAACCAGTTTCTGGGTTCTCGTCTGCCCAGACGTTTTTGGCGGTGATTTGCTTCGAAGTTGATATCAATAAGTCCTCCTCCTGTTCCAGATATAATAAATGTGTAAAAGTGTCAGTTGGTTGTCGTAAAAAGAAAATAAATAAATAAATTTCAAGGCGATTATTAAAATCTATCATCAGTTTGCCAGTGCGCGAAAACTTTATTTACTGTATTACTGTTATTGTTTTAAAATGCCAAGGAGAAGAGGGCCTGACTTAGGTCGTCGAATTCAATCAAATATGCGACGAGCTAACTCACGTGCAAACCGCAATACCGCACTGACGACCAGCGAGAGACAGATAATGATAACATTCGTTTCGTATGGCAAAATTGCGTTAAACAGTGAATAATAATGAAGTAGATAGGCTTAGAATGGAACGAGTTCGGGCACACCAAACACAACAACAGCGAGCACGACACAGTGAAATAGAGCGATTCTACAGACGCAGTGTTCCTGTAAACCTGGAACGATTAGCATTCCACTACGACCCGGAAATAGATTATTGTGCCGTAACAATTGGGGAAATCAATCTCAAAAAGTCAATATTGTATTGCGTTAAAATATAGCGGTGAATCTACTGGATTATGTTGTGCTGGTGGTAAAGTAAAATTGCTACAATTGGTCCCACCACCACATCCATTACGCTCATTAGTTTCTGGGGTGGGAAATTAATAGGTAATTTATCAAAAACAATAATTATGGTATACTACCTTGAAAGTGGGCATGAAATTTTCATGTACAATATGCGTTGCGCCAAACGACGTCATTTGTTGGCCAAGAAATGTTTAAAGTAATTTCCCACCCCAGCCGATAATGTTTAAGTTTTGACCATATTTTTCACCAATACATGTAAGTGATACGAAGTTCACCGGGTCATCTAATACTGTAATAATAATAATAATATAATATTATAAAGAGAAAACCTGTGTTTTTTTGTATGTATGTATGTATGTATGTTTGTAACGAATAAACTCAAAAACTACTGGACTGATTTAAAGAATTCTTTCACCACTAAAATGCTACATTAGCGCTGAGTAACACAGGCTATATTAAATAAAAATTAAACAAAAAAATACACCCGTGCGAAGCTGGGGCGGGCCACTATCTATACTAATATTATAAAAAGGAAACCTTTGTTTGTATGTATGCATGTATGTATGTATGTACGTTTACAACGAAGAAACTCAAAACTACTGGACCGATTTAATCAATTCTTTCGCCATTAGAATGCTACATTAGCGCTGAATAACATAGGCTATATAAAAAAAAACATACACCCGTGTGAAGCCGAGGCGTGCCGCTAGCTATATATATAAAAACCAATTGCTGTTCGTTTGTTTCGCTAAAACTCGAGAATAGCTGGACCGATTTGGCTAATTTTTATTTTGAAATATTTGTGGAAGTTCAGGGACGGCTTAAAACGGTGAGAAACATATATTGTTATAAGTAACGGAAAATACTAAAAACGACAATTTCATTTTCTAATACAAAATGATCTGTTTGTTTTGTTGTCATGGAAACTGTCAAAGCAGTACGAAGTCCGCCGGGTCAGCTGATTATGACTTGTCGGGTTGTGATGTTTCGAACCCTTTTAAAACTCGAAACTGTATGACTATTTAACTAGAAATGGTTAAACCTAGTTCGATGATTTTTTTTACATAGTTAAATAATACCTATCTAAGCGTATTGTATACTGTAGAGCTTTAGAGCTCTACTTATAATAAAAGGCGGCAATAATAGAACTGTGCTATATTTTATCAAGGAATTAATACATATTTAATCCTCTTCTTTCTTTTGTTTCCTTCTATCGATTTCTTCTCCCTCCGCGTGTGCCATAGAGCTGCCCGAGCAAGGAGACCCGATCACCACAATACCCCATACCATTTTTTTGTTTTAAATTAAGTTATTTTGATTTTGGAGATATTTTTTATTTTTTGAAATTGTTTATTAAAACGTTTTGATTTTTTTGGTTTTGTAGAAGTTTGTTTTAATGTATTTTTTAAAATAATAATAAAAAAATATCTTTTTAAACTTTTTGTTTTTAATTTTTTGCCCCTACTTATATGGTGAATATGTTGATAAGTCATCAAAATACAAATTGATAAGTTTATTTTTGCGGAAACTATAAGAGATTTCTTAAAATACTTGCCACCATTCGAAAGATCGCCCAAAATTACCCTAAGGCCATGTGGTCAACAAGAACTAAAGTTAAACCCTAATTTACCAGCACATTGGCAATTTAGACATATCAACTTATTCACGCGCACCACGGAATTATTTAGGAAGGTTAACCAAAATCGGTATAAAAAATATTGGGTCTTTACCTATGAAATTGACTTGATTGATTTTTTCTCACACATTAATAAGTGCATTACTTCCAAAACTCAATACCATTTGTAAATATTTATAATACATTTAATTAGGACTATGTTATTTAGGCTTTAAGTAAACAATTATTTTTTATTTTGTATCTTTATGGCCCGTTTTTTTTTATTGACTCCGTTTTAGTTTGCGGAATTGACCTTTTGTTTCATTGTACCTTTGAAGGTTCTTGGTTTTTTTCTACTTATGGTCTGCCATATTTAGCTAGTGAAACAAACATGCTGGCCTTTAAATTTTAGAATGATAATAGATGCTAAGAAAATTTAAAAAACTGATAACTGAAAAATGAGCTGATGATGATATAACATTTGAATAAGCAAGTGGCATTCAAGGTAGAAAATAAAAATCCCGGTGGTTATAATGATTATTATTATTTATTTAGTAATAAATTGTTAACTGATTCAATTCAGCATACATAACTAATTAAAAACAATGTGAAATAACATAAGTACCTACTTATTACCTACTGACAATATACTGACTACTACTTATTGACAACATCCTTTTTTGAACTAAACCATTCCGGCGATCACTAATTATAAGTAAAGCTTATTATACTCTCCTATTATATCAACACTCTTATTATATCTACACTCCCGTATACCGGAATCGAGCCACCCCTGCTTTTCACGCAATCGTGTCTACTTCAAAGCAACATCTAACATGGTTGTGTGATTGGATTTACGAATCAATTCATGGGAATGATAAGGTAAAATGGTCGATTTTGACAGCCGGTAGTCGACATTTCAAAAAACATCGACTAAAAAGCCAAAAGCGTTTTTTTTTAAATTGCTTTTTTTATATGAAGAAGTTTATCGAAACATTAGTTATTGGGAGTTAAAGTCGTTCATTTTACCTTATCATCACCATGAATTGATTTGTGACTCCAATTTAACATACATTCTATTACCTATTACTTCGAAGTGGACTCGTTTGAAGATCTAGGGTTGCTTTTAAGTGTATCCAGTTTTTTTCAAATGCGTCAAAACTGTTTTGTGGTAACTACTGATATGCCGATCTTCTGATATCCAATTTTCTTCTGTTCGTTCCAATTGCACAAATCGCACCCATTTTTCGCGTGCTGTATTATTCATCTATATCTGGCGGAAACCTTCAATTACATAATTATTGAACAATAAACATTTATTAGATTGAAAAAAACCCCGACCAAAATCTAATAATAAAATTTCAAATCCGTATTTAAGTTTAATATAAGTAGTAATATTCTGATCAGAATATTACTACTTATATTAAACTTAAACTTACGATATAAAAATATTATATATTACATTAATCGATAAATAAAACGATATCACTTGAACATCACTAGATCATCTACAAAGTCCACATCTATCCTAAAACTAGTGCTTTTGCTTTTTACCAATATAGGTCGGTATAGAGCATAGGCAAATGTTCTAGAAAAAATTATTGGAAATTATTATATAGGCTGATTATTGGGTAAATATACAAAATACTTACAAAAATAAACTGTACCTAATCACGTTCAGCCTTTTTACCATATCGAGATTTGCAATATCGCAATACGCAATTAGGCATAATAGGTTGGGGAAAAAGATAACTTTTTGCCATATTGTAGGAAGGGACATGATCCCATTGCTATAGAAATTTTGGCGCTTCTGATCAAAATACCGCGACAAGTGGTTTTGACAGTCCTTTCGTGATGTTAGTCTGACACTGCTTATAGAATTCTGAAGAGACCGAAACAGGTGGAAATCTGAAAGTGCAAGGTCAGGACTATGCGGCGGATGCATTAAAATATCTCCCAGCCAAACTCTCTCAATTTTTGCTGAGTGGCTAAAGATGTGTGAGGTCTAGCGTTATCATGATGAAAAACCACACCCCTTCTGTTGATTAATTCCGGCCGCTTTCTCTCAACTTCTTGTGTGACCACTGAGGGCGGTCACACGCGACGTTAGGAATGCGATGGGAACTATGGGACTTAATTGGTAGGTACTTTGGGGAAACTTTGGGGAAACTCGCGCAGACGTTGATGGCGTTGCCACGATACGATTGTCGTGGGGATGGAGCTGAGCCGGTAGAAGTCTCCTCTTCTTCTCTGGATAATGTCTATTTACAACTATAGCACGTATAAATTCGCGCACACACACACATACGCGCACACGCACTTTATGAAGGGGTTTTCAGCCACGCAATTGAATCTTGGAGCTGAATGCACTATCAAAGCGAACGGCCGGTAGGCTATCGAACGAGATAATTCAGAAGGTTTGAGCTGAGAGCTTAGAAAATCGGAACTCACGTCCTTACACGTCACAGGTCAAAAAACCAACCCCCCGCCGTCGGTTTGTCGGCGTATGAGTGATTGAGTGAACGAGCGAATGAGACCGTCGCGTTTCTAGCGCGAACATCTTGCTTTAATCTCATCAGTTGTTCGCAGTAGAGTTCAGAATCGATGGTCCTGCCTGGTGGTAACAGGTCAAATTGAATAATGCCCTTCCAATCCCACCACACACACAGCATCACCTTGTTGCGAGTTAACCCGGGTTTCGCCATAGTCTGTGAAGCCTGACCGGCGTTTGACCACAACCTTTTTCGCACGTTCTTGTCGTACGTCGTGATCCACTTTTCATCACCAGTTATCAGCTTCTTCAAAAATGGTTCGGTTTCATTACGTCGTAAAGAATCACAAATGAGTACATTGTTCATTAGATTTCTTTCAGTGAGGTACCCAAATATCGAGCTTTTTTGTGTACCCAGATTTTTCAAATGCGCCAAAACTACATTAAGCAAAAAACAAACATAACATCTATAACATTAAAGAAAATATTAATGAAGAAACAAAAGAATTATAATGCTTATAAAATATTTATACCACAAAACAAATTGTCAATATTTTTAAACGACGATATATGGTCCGAAGTGATTCGCTTTCGCCATTTTGTATATTTTAACAGGCTAAGTCAGGATATAAATGAGAAGTCTGATTTGAATGACGAGAAATAATAGTTTTAATATGAGTACGTCCACTAGATTAGTGTCTTTCAACTGTAGATCTATCACACGATCTGTTGACTGTGTCCGAAGTTTATGTCGAACAGCTGATATCATAGCTCTGCAGGAGACGTGGTTGCTGCCGCAAGACATTCCTTTCTTAGTCAGCATTGATGCGGAGTTCCAGTATACGGGGAAGTCTGCGGTAGATACGGGCGCCGGTATACTTCGCAGAAGCTATGGCGGTGTCGCGCTGTTATGGCGTATGTTATGGCTTCCTTGACCTCGATTCCCGCCACGTCGAGTCGCCGCCGCCACGTCTACTTCGAAAACTCCCTCTTTTATTCCAGCCACGTCGAATCGTTGAAAAAGTCTCTTGTATTACCGCCACTTAATTATAGTCTACTTAAGTCTACTTAATTATTTTATTTGTACAGTCGTAAAAAATACTCAGTTGTTATTTGCAATAAATAGATAGGATACATATTAAAAAGAATTAATGTTATATGTCCAGGTCAGGTGCACTACAAACTATGCTATCGTCATGACAGTGGTAGTGGAGAGAATTAACACTCTCAATAGTGAGTGAATTTATGAATTAAAATTTTCTGAACACATTAAGAACTCGAAGAAAAAATGTGAAGTGATCAAGACTAGCAATGATTATGAATACAAATCGGTAGTAGAAAAATAAATTGGATAATGAATTTTTGATGAGCCAATATGGAATGGATGAGTCACCAGATGGGTGACCAAATTATAATTTATCAAGCTCCTCATGATTTGAAAAACATACAATGTTGTTGGTCAGTTGTTGTCATACTATGAGTATAAGCAGTCATCAAAACCCAGCAACCCGCAATCGGTTGGTGGATTAAGATCCATGCCATATTATGTCATCATGAGGGGAATATTAATGTTTGCTTTATACATCAAATTATGGCAAATATTATTGCCATAATATTAAGACAAATTTTTAATGATCCTACTGCTAGTCAGCCTGTATGCTGATCATGATAAAAATAAATGCAATAGGAAATGTAGGTTATTGTTGAGATATGTAGGTATTTATTACAATGAAACACTAAAGTTAAGACAATAATCTATTATAATTAATAACAATCTACACAATAAATTACACACTATACCTATTTAGGTTTTGCTTGAACATTTGATAATTTTGTAGGGTCAAATTTGTAAGTTTTCTGTAATGGCCCTTTACCCGCTTTTGTAAACAGCATTTCATCAAGTCGCTGTCTCTCCGCCAATTCTTTGGAAATTTTAATATTCGTCCATGATTCCTTTGCACCATCGATGAACCCTTTCTTCTTCATGGGAAGACTGTCAGAATTATGAACCATCAATTTGGGAATCTTAAAGTATTCTCTTACAGTTGGTACTTTCAAGAATCCCACTTGCAACAAGGAGATGAAGTTACTTGAACACCAGTACACCAAAATAGCTCCAGGGAAGTTAATAGTAAATGGTATCATCACAAGCGGTAATGCTCTAAGGAAGTACTTCATCATTTGCATATTTTGTGCATCAAGACGACCTCCATCGACACCAAGCTCAATTGTTGCCCACATCGTGGCACTGGTGATAAGAGGTAGCAAAAAGTATTGATCAGGTACAGTCAAATCCATAAACCACCACATTCCACCATGCGACATACTGTCAACAGGACAATTTGCCATACCTCTTAAGCCCATAAAAAAAGATACAAAAAGAGGAGCTTGCGCCAAAGGAACCATAACATTCTTCAAAGGGTTCAAACCTTTCTCTTTCATGAATATCATCATCTCCTGTGCATAACGTGCTGCTTCCAATTGGTTGCCAGTTTGTCTCGCTTGTGTCATTTTCATTTGCAGCAACTGAATTTCTGGTAAATGGTTGTTCATTACAGCTGAGTTTCTTTGAGACATAATAACTAGAGGAAACATAACAACTCTGACAAACAAAGTACCAATAACAATAGCACCCCACCATGGCACATCTAAGGAGACGTGTAAGTATTCCAAAGCGTGCTGGACAAGGCCGACGGGGCTCCAGCCACCGAGGCCCAGACTAGCGAAAGTGGGCTCTCCATTTGCAGCTAATGACTGAACAGTCTCACTCAACTGACCGAATGTCGCCGCATCAGGCACAGGAGGCGGTTCTGGTATGCTCTCTATTAAGGTACTTGTTTTTCCTGCATCGCTACCACCAGTGGAAGCGAATCTAACACTATTAGATGCTGAATAAACGTAATAAATCTTCGCATTTCTAACCTCAAACTTTTCACAAAATAATTTATTGATAGCACTACGACATCCTTGGCGGCCCAGTAGTTTAAACATTATATACGATTAATGCAAAATGTTTTAGTAATAATTATTTATAAATGTTTTGTAATATTTCTCGTAAAGCGCATCGCGATCTCCTTAACTTTTTTTTTTGTATTTTTTTACGGCTCCGGATGAAATCCATCAAGCCTATTCGTCCGTTTTTTATTGTACCTACTTATATAAAGTAGTGTATAGCGGGTTGTTCCTACTTATTGTTATGCTTAGTTGTTATGATATGAATTTATAGTGAATAGATGAATATGAATATGAATATCTCAGTAAAGATGTGGGGCTTTTCTTTTCTTCTCGGGCGGACTTCATGAGAGAATTAGAAAAGTGAAGTTGCACTGTTTTGTTCATTTGCCAACACTCATGCGCACACTTACGAACACTTAACGGCTCCTGATGAAATCCATCAAGCCTATTCGTTCGTTCTCATTAAATACAAATATCATGTATGCTGATGACTTGTGCTTCCTAGCAGAATCCCCAGGTGCCCTGCAAAAACTTATGTCTGTTTTTCACCAAGCTTGCTGTAAGTTCGGCCGGAAGGTCAGTGTCAAAAAGACGGAAGTGATGTCCTTAGACACCCATGGTCATGAGACACTGGCCATAAAACTTGATGAAGACGTTTTGAAGCAAGTATATAAAGTTCCGATACTTGGGGAGCACTGTAACATCTAAGTGTGACCTTGATGCCGAGATCAACAGCAGAGTCGGCACTGCAGCTGCAGCATTCCGATGATTGATGATGATGATGTGATGATGTGTGATGTAGCAGACTTTACCCACGTAGATTCGATTTGATAGTGGTGAAGTAAGCTGTTTGTTTGTTTGTATGACACCGTTATATCAGTTTTTGAAAATTGATCAGATCAACAATAACTTTCATTAGTTTTATTCATAGTAAGTAATTCGAATTAATGCTCTCGGTCCAATCGGTTGTTCTAGTAACAATCACGAAGTTACTAATAATCGATCAAAAGGTTACTACTAGTAATTATTCATTCGGATGAATCTTTCGTTAGTCGATTGCACTAGTAACATTCACGCAGTTAAATACCTACTAATAATATTGAGTATTAACAATTTTAAAAGACTGTGTATCGTTTTTTTAACAATTGCGAAATTACTAATAATCGACTAGTAATGATTTTCATTCGAATGCTTTTGATTGTCAATTGTTTTAGTAACAATCGCGTAGATACCAATAATCGTTCAGCGATTGAACAGTAATGATTTTCATTTGAACACAATCATCTGTCGATTGTTTTTATAATCGACTAGTTACGATTATTATTTGAATAAGTTTGATGTGTTCAATTGAATACTTCGATTTTTTCTAATAGGTAACAATTGCCCATCGCTAGCTGAGCTAGTAGCTGTCAATGCTGTCATTGTCTTCTGTCTTGTCATTCACAAACACGTGTTGTTGGTACCTACTGTTTGTTTCTAATTTGTATTGAAACTATTACAAAAGTTTTCATATACCGTAAATGAAAATATGAGAAAAGATAACTGATGAATTGTGTACATTCCTAAATCAAATAGAAAAATGGCTCATATCTCGTATCCCTATAAAAGGACAAACAAGTCTGTTTATCAGAAGCCAACGACTGTTACAACTTCAGATACTATTTATTGGAAGAAATTAGGGGTAACTATGATTTCACGTCAAATCGTATGCTCGTATTAAAGTAAGAAACACTAACTTAATGTTTTAAAAGTATTATTATTACAGCTTCCAGTGTTGGTAAAAGAGTTTGGTGCTATTGACTACATAGACTTCAGTCCTGTCGAACCTTATTATTTTGCGGCAACATGTTCTGTCAGGGTTCAGGTAATATGCATTTCTTTTAATTAAGTCTATTTATTATTATTTCTTTTTAGTCCGGCAACGCATCTATGATTCCTCTGGTTTTGCGGGTGTTCATGGGCGTCGGTGATTGCTTTCCATCAGGTGACCCGCCTGCTCGTTTGCCTCCTTCTAATATATATATTGGCCATATACAATATGTCCAGTATGTAGTAATAAAACTTTAGGAGATTATATCGACGAAAATACCCCTTACGCCCGTTCCCAATAACCTATCTATCTGTTGTTTTGCTACTATAGATACAAATTTGACATAAGCTCCATACAAATTATGTCAAATTTCTAACTCCAGAAAGCAAAACAACAGACAGATAGAATATAAGGAACGGGCGTTAGAGGGGGCCAATTCCAAGACCCTAAAACCCTACTTTAACCCTAAAAACTGTAAAAAAAATACTTTCTCCTTTCAGCAATAAAAAAAAAGGAGTTGTTTGATAGAGTGTTTTTATTGTATTAGCTACCTTGTAGGGTGTTTGTTGGTGTTGGTGGTTTGTTCGAAACTCGAACCCCTACAAGACATAGAACTCAAACTGCCATTAATTTTATGAGAAAGGGGTTGATTTTTGGATTGACACCCCAAAAGGGGTATTTTCGTCGATGAAATATATTGTAGATTCTGCTCCTAAAGTTTTATTACTACATCCCTTATCATCACTTAACATCAGGTGAGATCAAGGCACTGTGCTTATCCGTAAAATATTTAAAAAAATATTTTATAAGTAATTAATATTTTGATTGTTACATATATTTTTATGCAAATTTTGTTGCAAACCAATTACAAATTGAAAAAAAGACAAAAAAATCCACAAGCAGGATTCAAACCCGAACCCCATGACATGCCAACTAACATAATTGGCAGTGCACCTGACCCCGAATCCCACTCATAGAATTTTTAACACTGTCGTTTGACTTTTTTCAATTTATTTTAAATTAATTTAATAGTCTACCTGCAAAATCTGCTAATTAAAGTAGAGCATTATTTAAGAAAAATCACATAATATAAGGTAGCCTTCAAACTAAGTTTTGTGTATTTATTGTTTCTAATTAAATAATTATATAATAACATACATACATAATATGTAATTATATAATAACTACATATTATGTAAACTTAATAAATCAAATTATAATTTTAGTATTGTATTTTTCGTAATTTTATACATGGAGTGGTGTGGTCTGCAAGTGAACTAATCCATCGGTCATTGACAAGATATATTATTATGTGAAACTATTTAATGTACAAAAATATAAAATTCTTACGTGTTCCTTTGTCTTCCTTTATATGTTTGCAGGTTTACGATCCAATAACAAAAGTAGTCGCAAAGAATATTTCAAAGTTTGTGGAAGCAGCATATGGTGCTAGCTTCAGATCTGATGGACGGCTTTTAGTAGCTGGAAGTGAAGAATCAGCTGTCAAACTGTTTGATGTTAATTCAAAAAATGTCCTCAGAGTATTCACAGGTCACACTGCACCAGTAAGTTCAATAACCTGTACTATTAGCTGCTGATTGTCCAATGTATTTGCCATTTTATAACTTATTGTTTTCTATCAGTCCTGCGAGCTATGTGCCCTGCGCCCACTGCCACTTGAGCTTTGTAACTTTTCGGGCTACTTCATTGCTCGCAGAACTGATGGCTGCTGGGGTGGAACAGTTTTCGAGTGGTCACCGCATACCGGAAGACGCAGATATAGTTGTGGGAAGCCACTGGATCCAAGCAGCACAAAACCGGTTGTTAAGGAGATTCTTAGGGAATGCCTTTGTCCAGCAGTGGACCTCTTTTGGCTAAGATGGTGATGATTATTTCAAAAACGACTATTTACTATAGTTTGTAATTCGTTTGTACTAACTAATACTATCTATGATACATAATAGTTTGTAAATAACAAATGCATTAAAATTTGTTTATGCAATTTCCATTTTATTTAATTGCAGGTTCACAGAACATTCTTCACCAAAGATCAAGTCAAGATAATCAGTTTCTCTGATGACAAATCAGTTAGTCTGTGGGATATAGCCACAGAGGAGAAAATTGTGAGTTTCTCAGAACACAGTGACTATGTTAGAGCTGGTGCTGCAAGTCCTATTTCTCCTGAGATCATCTTGTCGGGAGGATATGACAATGCTGTGAAACTCTATGACTGTAGATCAAATGAAACTATTTTGACAGTAAACCATGGTAGTCCTGTAGAGTCAACAGTATTTTTACCATCAGGAGGCATATTTATAAGTGCTGGTGGAACAGAAATTAAAGTCTGGGACATATTCAATGGTGGTAAACTGCTTGCTAATATATCACAACACCATAAAACAGTGACGACACTAAAGCTGGCAAGTAACAATAGCAGATTGATGTCTGCTTCCATAGATAGACATGTCAAAATCTATGATATATCTACATTCAAAGTTGTTCATAACATAGACTTTCCAAATGCTATACTTAGTATGGGCATATCTCAACATGATGATACATTGGCTGTAGGGATGATAGATGGTGTTATATCCATAAGGAAAAGGGATAAACCAGCACCAGAATCAGAAGAGAAGCGAAGTATCTTTAAATTTGCACCAGACCATGTTAAAACTGACACTATAGATTTAGTAGTAAGCAATGATAAGTCAATTAAAGAAACGGACTTTGATAAATTTATTAGAAAAATGGAGTTCAGTAAAGCGCTGTCTGCAGTTCTTAAAACGTATGTTGCTACTAAGTATCCAGAGAAAACTGTTGCAGCAATACAAGAAATGTTAAGAAGAAAAGTACTCAATGTTGCTATGGGTGGATTAAATGAAAAAGATATTGGGGCATTATTAAAATATTTTAAGAAAAACCTAGGTGAAGTTAGATTCACTAGAACTATAATTGATGCCACCAATGTTTTTGTAGATGTGTTTGAACCCCAAATTAAAACCTTTTCAGAAACTAACTTGCTGTTGTATATGTCCTTGCAACAAGAAATTAAAGAAGAAATAGAAGTTTGTAAAAAAGTTTGCGAATTAGAGGGTGCTATCGGTATGCTTCTGTCTGCAGGCCAAATACCTTCAACAAAAGATATGTTAGAACTTACAGATGCACTAGGACCATCCACTAAAGCTCTGAAAGAAATTGTTATAGATGTGTAAATACATTTTATGAAAAACCTTTGTATTTTTTCCTCATCAAATGTAATAAGAATTCCCAATCATATCCTACACCTTGTCAGTAAACAAGAGCCTCAAATTACCAAATTTTGAACTTTGTCATTGAGATAAGATTGAAAACCAATGAAACATTCAAACATGTTATGCCCGTTAAAGGGTTAAGTTACTGTACGAGAGCACTAGTGCCACCAGTGAGATTCAGAAATCGCCCCCCTGGGTTCTTAATCTGACGTAAATGGTCCCCGGTGCGAGTTACTATACTTGAGCAGGGTTCGTCTTAGTGGGACTTTTCATTCCTCAGTAGTTGATAGCGGGTGCCAGTAAAAATAGTAGGTAGTAGTAACAGTAGTAGTAGTAATTTTAAGTACCTACAAACAAACATATGTATCATCATCACGTCACACTAGCTCATTTTATTCCCTACTGCTCTGGGGCATGAGCCTTAAGGATAGAAACATCACAGGTAGAACGAAACGATATAAAAACCACCACCCAGACCCAGTGCGGATGGGTCATGGGTTAATAGTCGTTTTTTTTAAGCAGGGTCAGCAAATACTTCTTATAGAATGTTAACATTTACAAGTAGGTATCAGAAATGTAAATTATATTATTAAAATGTTATTATTTAAAAAAAATTGAGATAGATTTGTCAATCAGTGCGGGTTCGAGTCCGTTTGAGGTAAAAAAAAGTTACTTAGAGTGATTTATTTTACTAGCAGTCATGAAGTCAACCAAGCGGCCGTGGCCGCTTGGTTGATGATTGTCCCCATAGACTATGTATAATATTGGGTGTAGATGTGCCTCTCATAGAAAAAAAGAGGAAACTACGTTTTCTGTACAATAGATGGCGGTAGTAGACGTTTGCGTGCGCGTTTACGCTTCTTCCCGATAGATGACGCTAAAAATATATATATAATATTTACAAAAAACTAGTTAATATTTTTTTTGTGTATAATATTAATTGTAAGATTGATAAAAACATATTAAAAACTTATAAATGAAAGTTATTAACTCATTTACGAAGGACCAAACCTAGGATTTCTCTTGCACGTCGGTGCTGCCGCTCGGCCAATGAGCTCTTTGAGGAGTTGACGAAAGTTGTAGCCATAAGAAAGTTACTAGAAAATAACCAAACGTAACTTATTTTATTAATTTAAAGTGCTATACTACCGCCATCTAATGACATTATATGAATAACCAGTTAGTAACTTGAGGTTCCTCGTACGGAAGATGGCGCTGCCGTATATGATTATTAAATGTATGGAAGGTTCACCCCTCTGCTACTGATCTGCGGTCGGCTGACAGTGTCGTCCATAATAGACTATGTATAATATTGGGTGTCGTCTGCCGCTCGACGACGACGCGTCGCTAGCTTCGTGTCGCTAGCTACGAAGAAATTTTCATAGAAATACATAGAATCCAGTAGTGTTTCGAAGACACGTCGTCTGCTGCAGCTGCGTGAAGTCAGCTACCAACTGGTACCTTTAATTTAAGGCGTCCGAGTCCGTACCCTGCAAGAATATTATTTGATGGCAAAGTAAAGCAAGCCTCCGATGCTTCATAGATCCCTAAAAAATGATTAGAAGGATTTATAATAACAATAATAATAATAAAAGCATTTATTCATTGCCACACAAAGAAACAACAAGTTGATGCAAAATACAGAAAAACATTACATCATGTAAGCATAGTATTTTATCAGACCAAATAATAGCGAATATTTACGAAAGAAGCATTTTTGTGAGAGAGGAAGTACAAAATCTTTTATTAAATTAGATATATACACATACATTGTTACATCAATAGGCCGGAGCCGGACATGTTATCGTAGTACCCAATGATATTTTAAAAAACAAGAAGCAGATATGTTATAAGCGTACGCGTTATGAAGACTCAAAAACGTCCTAATTAGGACGTCTTATTAGTCCTACGACTATAAATGTACAAGAAACAAGAAACATGTGAAGTACAATCATTAAAATTATAGCTATCTCTTTCATTTGCGTGCTTTTTTGTATCTTTTACTTTACTTATCAGCGAAACTTGTTAATATGTGCAGTTTTTGACTGCTCGGAACAGATTTTAAACGCAAATTACTATGAACGTAACGCATCTATAGTTTTAATATCATTGGTAGTACCTTCAATTACTAATTACTTTAGATATTATTCTGATGTAGTACCTATTAGCTATGTGTTTCCTTGTAATGTTTGCGGTTTAATTTATTTTCTAAAATTTCTGTTATGTCGAATATTAATGTGAAATAATGGTGGATTATTAATCGTTAAGTGTTCGTGAGTGAGTGCACGTCACTTTTCAAATTCTCTTGAAGGAAATATTGTTTCTATTTATATATTATTGCTTGTAAGAAAAATTACTTTGACACTGGCTAAATGTGCTAATCGCACAAAGCCATCAACTAAAGGAAAAAAAAAGTCTATGGTCAATTGTTGTTTCATTTCAGTTCAGGACAGAATGACGTTTCCGTAAAAACTAAATTGTATTGTAAATTCTACGACAGTAATCTGTAGTGTAATGTCGTAAAAATATAGTGAGAGTAACAAACACGTAATAAATATAAATGCCAACGAACGTAAACGATGTGTGATAAGGTCACCCTCAATTCGTTACTTGTTAATTTATATCGTAAGTAGGAGTTTCGTGTTTCTCTTTTTTCTTGATTTTGTCCAATATCTTTACTCAGTTTTATGTAACATGTTGGACCTGATGATATGATTTTAAATTGATTATTTTTATATCTTAAAATAAGCAGTCTGTTGTGACGTTTATTTGTAAAGGTGATGTTACTGCGACCGTGAATATATCAGATTGTATTGTATCCAGGTATGTACGTGACTTGTACACAAACCTAAAAATAATTATCAGCATGGATGAACGAAGAGTAGCTGAATATTTTGTGGTAGCTGGTTTGCCGGAGAAACCTGATGTCCTTGATGATTCGGATTCTGGGCATCTCAAAGGCTACAGCACTAAACCACCTATCACTGATATAGGTAAGTTTGTAAATTAGTATTTTATATATTATTTTCTATTCTCACCTAGTTAAAGTCAAGTTGTAGTAAAGTTGTATAATAAATATATAAAATGATTCATGAAGCAGGTTATTTGTTAGCTTAGCTATTTATAAATAATGCATTGTTTACTTTGTTGGTCACATGGCACCTAATAATAGTACTTATCATTATCTCAAGATTCTTGATCCAAACAAATATAAACTTGTAACACTTCACATTCTTGTAGGGAGTTAAAATTGTAATTATAGATAATTTTTGGTTATTAAAAGTATCAAAACTATTGTAAATTATGTGTACTTATATTTCATTGCCCTTTAATCTGTTGTCTGCCATGAATATAGACACAACAAAATTTTAATTGTTTTGCGATGCTGATCAGCGCTAACTCTAACATTTACTTCTTCTTTTTAATATTTACATTATTATTTCATTATAAGTTACTTTTAGAGTTTCAATGAAAATAAAAACCTCTGAGACTTAAGACTCCTTTCTGACATTGACCTTTTTCTTAAAAACCTCTTAGTAGCATGCAATATAGTACAGAAAAATAGTGAGTGAGTAGTGATCCAAAAACTTAGACACCTACCTACATGTGTAGTGGAAACTCTTGAACTTAAAGTTTAGGGGTTAATTGGCATTTTTATTTAGGTGAGTCAAGTAAGGTATGTTTTCTGTTAACTGAATGATGTAAGATGAACTGGGCTGTAATAAGCCTGAAAATAAATTAACCAGATATCAGAAAGTCTTTATCAAAATCAGAAACTTATAGGTGGCTTTGAAAGTAAAGTAGTTTAGTTGCTATGTGATTTTATATGTTGTATTTTTTATTTTGTACCTATGTACATCTAATTGTTTAAGAGAAATAATTAGTGAATTAAAAATTTACTAACTAATTTAATTATAAATTATGAAGGTTTAATTAAATTGGATTAAAATAGAATGCAAATGCTTCACACACTGGTTAATAATATGTTAATGACAAAGAGGAAGTCATCTATAATTGATGACTCTAGCTAGAGTTAACTGTCTAGGTCACAATTAATATTTTTGTCATGAACAACAGGGCACATTTTTGCATTACAATGTTTCAATTCTGTTTAGATTTTGAACTTTATATTTATGGCAACAAATGTTCAATGTTATTTATTCATAAAAAACAATCGAAAATAAAAATAAAGTAATAATTTGACCAATTCATAAATAAAACACTTCAACTAACTCGCCTGTCCGAGGCAAGGTGCCCAAAATGCTGGCGACATTGCCCCTTTAAATGGCCAAGCTAATGCGCTCTGCGAAAAAATGACCTGATCCGGACACCCGCTGCCTCGTACAGGCGAGCAGTTACGTCTTTTAAAAATATTTTTGTATTAGGTCCGCATGGGCCCATCGTCGCCGAAGTTCGGCCGAACTTCGGTTCAATTTCGCCGCGCTTTTTCGTGTTGTAACTTGTTTACGCACTGCACTTGCTGCAAATATTGCTCGATGTGCCCCGCCCGCACTCGCACTACGTTAGATAGAAGTATTCTTTTTTTTCTAATTCAATTTACGAATGAACCTTATTAAGATGTGTGTCAGAAGAATGCAAAGTTTATTTAATTTTTGTTACAGATCTTGTAAAGATTTTTTTAGACCAACTATTAAGGAGACCAATATAATTTAGTATTTTTATTAAGTTAAGTACCTACCTATGCAAAGATTTCTAAAACTCATTATTAAGATCTTCCAGTTTCATTGTGTTTTGACTAGGTAAGAGAGCTTTCTAATGGTTGGTTATTATTGTTAAGAAAAGTAGTTTAATTTTTGTTTTTTGATTAAGTAAGAAATATTTCTAAGACTTGTTGAGAAGAGCAGTAAAATTTTGTTTTTTGATTAAGTAAGAAAGATTTCTAAGGCTGGTTTGGTTAGTAAGAAGAGCGGTTTAATTTTGTGTTTTGTTTGATTAAGTAACCAAAGATTTTTGAGACTGGTAGTTAAAAAGACCAATTTAAGTTTTTTGTTTATCACGTATGATTACTTTTTCTAATTCAAATAAATGACTATGAGTATATCAGACTTATTTTATTTCATTGTTACTACAGATATGTTTTTTTCATTAATTTCTATTATGATAGTGCAAGTATATTTAGTGCAGAATGTTCGGCATTTTAACCGAAATTCGGCCGAACGACGAAGTTCGGTTCAAGCTGCCGAAGTTCGGTTAAACCGAATGTATAACGAATTTCGGCCCATCCCTAGTAATAAACTATATTAGCTAATATATTTATTATCTAAAACTAAGAAAACTAGTATAAAATTTTTGTACATTAAAGTTGCGTATTGTGTGGGTAATACAATCATTTCCCTGTAGGTACTGTGATTTTCATAATATGTTACCATTCACTATGAGGATTGTGGTTCAGTATCATGTTACACTATGCGAGATATGAGATGTGTATAGCATTTCAGTAAGTCATTGACTACTTTATAATACCTACATGAATAAATATTATCACAGTATTACTGTTTTTTTTAATTAACTCATTAGTGCATTATTCCAGCTCATTTGTTTTTAATGGGATTAAAGCTGGTGTTATTGTTAAATGTTGTATTACTCGTAGTAGGTAGATGTATTTAATAAAAAGTTATTCGCTTTTCAAAGTCATTTGGCTTTTCATGTTTTACCACCATCCAATTGGTGTCTTAAAACCTCCTCCAGTTAATATCCAACTTAAATGCCTTGAAGAATCTAGTAAAGCATAGGATTGGGATCACGCTCTCGCCATGGCGATCCCTATAACAACTTCAGGGTTTGATCGGTCACTTCGGCTTAAGGAACCACCAAGTTATTGGCAGCTAATAAACCCAGTTGCGCTGTAAGCTATTATTAGTAGCTGTCAGCTATTATTTTATTTTTATAAGAAAAAAAGTGTCTCATAAAATGCGGCTAAATGCTTATGCGCGTAAGATAAGATAACTTGTCTGGGCTGAGCACTGTTTGGGAAGATTTAAAACTAATTTTTAAACAAAAATATCGCAGTAACGAAGTAGATGTGACGTCAAGACGAAAGTCATTGGCTGTGCAGCCAGTAATGTCACGGAAAGGGCTAAACTTAAGCTATCTTTCCGCGAACGAATTAAAAGTCAGAACCGCAGAAGAACCTAATACAAAGCTCTTAACTAAACTTGCCTCCAACACTCTAGTACGAAAGTTGCTTGAAGTCTTAAATATTGAATTGTTTGTGAAAGGTCAGTGAGTCGCACCGTCACGTCAGCCCGCTTCATGGATAATAACGATCCAGATTGTCTGTCTACAAGTCGAAGGGTGCATTGGCACGGCAAGGGATGTTGCAGATATTTTGATACTTTTACGTCTGCACGGTAGATTTAGCTGAAATCCGCATAAAAGATGCACGTGGGGCTGTAGGACGATATTCTACACTGCTTCTCTTTGATATCACGGATTACCTAGTTCGGAGCACGATCTGCTGCTTACTGAACACGCGTGATCGAACACCGAGTGCCTAGTGCGAGTTTCGTACGTCATTCGTCTGCGGTAACGAAAAACTTGCACTAGACATCCTGTGATTTCTTCATCGACATGGATGGTAGTAGGTACTTACGTATTGCTCTGAAACCTGCCTAAGTTGTGTAAACATCTCCCCTCCCCCTCCCTGACTTACGCTTTTCACGCTAATAGGTTTTTTCACTTATATTTGTTTACAAAAAAGCCCTTAATAATCAAGCCCTAACTAATTTCACTTGTGGCATAATCGAGAGCTTTCTTTGTAACTTAAAACGGTTCTTTGATAAACATTTCACATAAGTGATATGCAGTCAAAGCTTTACCGGCTGTAGACAATATTGATGCATTTTAAACTCGTAGCTTCTGTTTCTTTAATTCAGATAATTTTATTGTAAGTTCTTAATAGTTTAAAGAAATTTAATTTATGAGTTTATTCTAGTTTTTGTTGTTTTAAGGTCTTATCAGAATATGAGTTCATCCATGATCATGGCGCAACTGTGCTGAAGTAGAGGAATCATCGTATACCAAACAAAAGAAAAAACATAGTAATGAATTACCATAGTAAAAACGGGTTCACTACGCCAGTTCAAATCACGTTATATCTTGTTACACTTTAACTATGACTACTGGTCGACCACTTATTTGAGCGAGTCTTCTATTAAACAATTTACATTGCACCGGTCGGTGGTTCATTTCAACTAAAGTCATTTCATCCAAGAATTATTTTGTGTAAAACTATTTGGTCAAAAAAACCCTTTAATTTAAGTTACATTTGATCAATTCTTTATACTCGTACCTAATATATTTCTATTTCATTAATATTACATATATTTCCTAACCTGCTTGCTAAGCATGTATCATGCAGACTTATAAAACAGCAAGAGAATAACTGTTAACTTAAAACGGGTGAAAGCAAAAAAAGTGTTGACGTCAACATACTTTTATATATACTAGCTTATGCCCGTGACATCATCCGCGTATCTTTATTATTACTCTTTCTGCATTATGTCGATAAGAAAGCTTTGTATTATGCTTAAATTGAACTCGGTTTTAAAGTAGGTAATTGATATTGTTTTAACTGCTTTTGTTATTATTACAAACTAAAGATTAAATAGTATTTAACTATAAAAAAAACAATATTTTATTCTCTACTTTAAGGCCCCTTGCCCACGGCGACTTTTTGTAGCGATGCTGTCGCGCGTTCGCATCGATACAGGCGCGATGCGGTCGCTAGCTATTTGCCATCGCCCACATAACCACGAATTAGTCGCGATGCAAACGCGATTCAGTAATGGCACAAAAATGCCTGCGATCGCTACAGTTGCAAGATGGAGTCCGTTGAGGCAACATTAGTCACGTTGTCTTTGGTGCTGCTTTTACGTAAGCAGCCGAAGCGTGGACACTCACGCGCCACCCTCCCTCCTTTCTCTCCCCGATATGTCGTCCGTCACGGTCGCGCGTTTGCATCGATACAGTCGCGATGCTGTAGCGCGTTGGCATCGCTTCTGTAGTGCGTTGCAAATGCGACTAACGCGTGTTATTAGCGACGCTGTCGCGCGTTTCGTAAACACGCGACAGCATCGCTACAAAAAGTCGCTGTGGGCGAGGGTCCTAACATTTTATTTTACAAATACGCACCTTTACCGTTTGTTAACCCACCACAAAGTGCCTGATATATTGAATATTGATTACATTCATTAGATAAAAATATTCCTCGGGCTAACTCGTTTAGATGAATTGCAGCAAGAGAAAATGTACTTAAAATTTTAAGTGTTTATGTAAAACGATGAATGGGATTAATATTTTTCGTCATATCAAACATTTTGAGAATTGAACTACCGATGAAAGAAATAGTTTATGAGTCGTCATAGTTAAAGTGTAACAAGATGTAACGTGATTTGATTTGGCGTAGTGAACCCAGTAAAAACCGTTAATTGCTTCTAAATACTAATTTTACTTTTTTTTTTAAATCTATTAATAATAAATATATTGGTAATATGCATTAAACCTACTTGTGAAAGTAGGGGCATGCGCATGACAAGACTGTCTTGTCTACACTACACGGTCTTTATAGGATTAATGAGCGAAACTGGTTTGTTCTGTGCCGTATCTAGGGCAGGACTTGTTAGAGCAGCCGCGTTTTGAGCCGCTAATTACTTATTTCCGCGAGAAATTATTACTTTGCATTTCTATTTTTATGAATGGAATTTTACTAGTCAGAAGTCCTGACGATGATGATAATTATGCCACTATGAAATTATTGTTTTTAGTTTAGTAGTAGCTAACAAGCCCACCAACAGTTTGCTCAAACCTCGTTTAATGGACCTCATGCTTCGCCCCAATTCTTTACGTTTAAATATATAAATATATGTTATAGGTTAATGGCCCGTTCTCTCTCCATCCATAGGGAAGGCTCGTGCCCCAGTAGTGGGGACATAAAAATGAGCTGATGATGATGTTATAGGTAGAAACCGTCACTAACGGCGGCATATATCTCGATCTCCAAGATATATTAATTTGGGTCACCCATCCAAAGGCATTGCAAAATTACTTTAACTTGCACGATCATAACCCAAACGCGCTAGCCCGTGCGCATCCAATCAACCAATGCTCTTTATTATTTTAGTTTGATTTATTTATTTAATACAAAATAGGCAGAATAATATAAATTTAAATATATTAGAGTTAAATCTAAAAATAAGTGACCGCATCATGTTTAAATTAGCATAGGCAATAAACATGCTATTGGTTACTTTTCTACCTTATCTCACCACAATACCTAACTAACTTTGACACGGTATTTATATTTATTAATAGTAAATATTAAAATGCGACTTATAATTATGCTGCATAATTTATGCGTCAAGTAGTCAAGCCTAACCGATTGTTATTGATCGAAATTAAATAAGATCATGTAATTAACTATTATTGCACCGAATTCGTGATATTATCAGGGTGCCTAGTGCGTGATGCCGTTCCCTCTAGAAAACCTCTACGCTTCACACAGCTTGGGGAACCCTTTAAGTTTCCCCCCGCCCTCAAAAAAGTCCGGTAATGCTGAAAATGCTTAATTAATTACTTGCCTACTAAATCGCATCACATCGCAATGAAACGAAGATTTCGACGACCTCCGTGGTCGACTGGTTAGCGCGCCGGGTCTGGCGTCGCGCCATCTCTGAGATCCTGGGTTCAATTTAGAGAAAAATGCATATATACACACGTAATTACTGCTATTTTAATGATGGTCATGGTTCTCATATGGCGATATTTACCTCCAAATATCTCGGGAACGTGACACTTTAGGGTACCATATTACTTGACATTTTTTGTTTGTTTAAGTATCCTCTATCCATAATAGCACTTTCATCGTGCGCGGCAACTTTGAGAAAAAAACAAAATGGCGGCGGGTGGATATGCCAGCTTCCATAGAAAAATGTTCGAACCCCTTTGATAACACAACGCTATAGTAATTTTTTTTTCTTTTTATTTTCAAGTGCTAATTGCTGCATTGAAGCTAAATTAAATATATATATAAAATTTATAAAATACAGTGAAAACAAAAAAATTAAACGCCTACCCGGCCCTGATGTTAATTGTTAATTAATGGTAAGCACATTTTACCCGGGGTCACAACTACTGAGCCACTGGCCACTGACTATCTTACCCTGACTTATCGTGACCTGTCGGAACACATCAATTTTACCAACATTGATGTTATGGTGACATAGGTTTTTAATTTAGATAAGATGCTGGTAGCTAGCCAATCGTCAAACAAGCCTTAATAACCAAACCGAGTACACAAACATGTATCATTGCTGGGATTCGAACCCGGGACCTCTGGGTCTGAGTCTTAACCGCTAGACCACAAAGGCGGTTAATATGTGTGTCGACTCCTATAATCATTTACAATTTAAGAACATTCGAGAAAAGTCGAGCTAGATATTGCTAACTGCTATTTAAAACTGTAACGTGTCATTAACATAAGGACGCGTGACATGCATTGGCGCTTATAAACACTAGCAGGTGTTCAGTTTACATTATATATACTGGTACATAAAGTACATATTACGACGTCTTATCCATACGATTTCTTCATCAACAATGCTCTGATTGTATGGGTGTAGCGTTATAACTATAACAGGCCTGCAATTAGAATGGTCACCTTGTTTTGTAAAGCAAATAGAGTATAATTATTTACTTTATATGGTAAAAAAGTAGTATCTATTTAACCTGCTAATTTTAATACATATTTTTTGTTACCAACATCTTACTCTTGATAAATATTTATCATCAAAGAATGTCTTACCTTTTTGCGCATAAAAGTCAAAGTCAACAACAAGAAACGTTCAAAAGCATAGACCTAGGATACATAATATTCTAAATCTATGTTCAAAAGTCGAAATAGGTAAAACAAAAGTATTTTACGTACTTTTTTTGCCGTCATAGTGCCTTATACAAATAACCAAAGAAAAAGCTCCGAATAGTTATTCCGTGTTTTGTTTCTGTTAGGTAAACGGCATTTCAAACCGATCCGATCCCTTCGGATAATCTAGTGGGGCACGGGGACACGCACTAGTGCATGATGCCGTTCCCTCTAGAAAACCTCCGAAGGTGATTCGTTTCACACAGCTTGAGGAACCCTTTATGTTTCTCGCCGCCCCCAAACAAGCCCGGTGAAGCTGAAAATGCCGTTTGAGGCAACCAGCAAATCCTCTCAAACAAAAAAGTAATTTCAAATTAGAGCGGAATAACTATTCGACGCTTATTCTTTGTTTATTTGTAAGACCCATACCGAAATTAAGTACCTACCTTGTTTTATAAATAAGTATGTGAAAAGTAAATTAGTATAGAAAAATAAAGTACTTTATTGTAAAGTACGAGTGGTAACCATACTTACAATTGACCTCTCAGCATGATTCAAATTTTATTGGTATCGTTGATGTATTGAATGGAGCAAAGATAAGCAAGCTATTTTAAAAGTCCTATTATGAACCATTGTACACACGCCTGCACATCGACCTACCACAAACTATCTTAATAGACTTTAAACTTTATGCCTATACTAGCGGCACAGTTTTAAAAACACAGTTGGGCATCGAAGGTACTTTCGCAGAGTAAGGGAGGGGAATCCGCGGGGAAGCGGGCGCTGCGGCCAGTGTCCCACAAACAAGCGCAGTTTGTGGGAACTACCGTGAAAAGGGCAGCCACGTGCGCGTACTGCGTGTTTTAAACGTTTTTTTTTTAAATTAGCGTTCAGTGATTCCTATTGAATGATGGTACGCGAGCGTGCGGCATCGCCCCACATCAAAGGCGATGCCCTACTGTATGAAATAGTAATACTGTGCTAGCGGCCTTTGCACGGGTGACATTTCTTTGTTAATATAGCTTATTACTGTTACTCAGCGCTAATGTAGCATTCTAAGGCGCTTTGCAAACGGCGCCTGGAGGGCGGGCCGGGCCGGTCAATTTCACCGCGAACGATAGCGCAAAGGGAAACCTATACTACCCACGCACACAGAGGGCAAAAAAGACCGCGGCGCCCGCCGCCCGCCGCGCCGTGCCGTTTGTAAAGCGCCTAATAGTGAAAGATTTTTTTATATAATTATATATAGTTTATTCGTTACAAACAAAAATACAAAGCTTTCCTCTTTATAATATTAGAAAATGTATTGGAGAAAGACAGTTTTGGATAGGCTGATGTGCAGTTATTTGTACCATGTTGCGTTACGTTACTTAGACACTGCACGCATTCTTTCGTAGGTAAATGTTAATTATTTGTTAATTCATGTGTACACTTTAACAGTGTTAACATGATGTTGTACATAATAATTTGTAGTAACGGGGATACGGAAATATATGTAAGGTAGATATATTTATTTATAAGATTTGATTTTGTATCTAGTTCGCTCTAGAGTTCTCGACTGTGCCACATAAGAAAGACACTACTGTGCTGCTGCTATCAATGGAAATTAATGCTAATTTTCGTTAATTTCATTAGCATGATATATTTCATATGGTAGCATGCTACGCGCTATTTATATGCTATTTGAATATGATTGTAAAATACTATCCACAATGTGAATTATTGTGTATAGCTGTGATTAAAGAAATGCTTGGGTTTTTTTTAAATTTCGGCAATTTTAGCATTATAGCTGCTATTAGCCGTCGCCCGCACTTCAGTAATTATCAGGCCGATATAAAAATAGCAGATTTTTAGCTGCTATTAGCGCGCGAATGCATTGCGAGCACGTTATGTTTTCACGATAGCAGCGGGACGCGAAAGCATTTAATTAATTTTAGCAACTACGATTAATTTAATTGCTACTAATGGTTAATTCCGCTAATTGCGAAAATGCGAATGAAATGCGAATGCGAAATGCGAATTTAATGAAAATTAAAGCGAAAATGCACACCAACACCGATACCCGACGGGTATCGGCACCCATTGTTTCTCCTGCATGTTGTATCATCTCTCAATTTAGTTTTGACATTGTCCATCGTAAGGGTATTCATCATGTAGTTCCTGACGCTTTATCGAGGCTGTATGTTTCTCCTGTTTCGTTCAGTGCTGGTCCTAATGCTACACAAGATCGCTGGTTTCGTAAAATTTATATTGGCGTTCGTGATACTCGTATGTTTTCTTCGTATACAATCAGAGATGATATCTTCGTCGTATGGCTATCGACAACCCTTTGGATGGTTCTCCATGGCATGAAGTTCTTCCAAAAGAGAAAGTTCGCGCTGTTATGGAGGCTTATTCCTCTTTCCCAGCCGAATCATCCTGGAGCGATGAAATATTATCTCCATTTAAGGAAAACATTTCTATTGGCCTGGTATGTATCGCGACGTAACAGATATCATTAGTGAGTGCGATGTTTGCAAATCCTTCAAGATCGCTAATCTCAGCCTCGTGGTCGGATGTGTATCCTAAGAATGTTTCCTTACCTATGCAAATGCTATCTATCGACATTATCGGTCCGTTACCGTTGGCTTTTCATGGCTATCGTTATATTCTTTCTATGGTCGATGTTTTTTCTAAATATTTGTGGATAGTTCCACTTAAACGTGTTAATGCATACCCAAGCAACAAAATTTGGTACTATAAAAGTCCTGAGAACGTTTTAGAACGTGCTAATTAGTGTATATGATTAGCACTATAATGATGTTGTAAACGTTTAAAGAACCCCGAATAGGCCCTAGTTTTATCACTGATTTATTCTATAAACATTAGATAAAGGCTCTCACGGTGATAAATCAGCTGTGTAGTTGAAACCTAAAAATAACCGAGAAACGCTTTTTGGTACTGAAATAGTGCTATCTGCAGTATTTATGTCACAAATTTGCACTATAAAAGTAACTAAAATATGTATACAGTGCTTTTTTGCACCGTAAATAATTCCAGTGTTGTTTTTTATCACAATCTTAATCAATATTTTTTTTCGTGTTTGGTCGTTCATCGTCGTGAGTGTTACAAAAATCAACAAATAACAACAACAAATATTATTATGCTTTATAGTTCATTCGCCGATGTAATAAAAAGGAAAAGGAAACTACACAGCTCTGCCGTAACTAGCACTTGCGAAATTAATTGTATTGATAAAATCATTAGTGCCGATTTCAAATTTGACAATGCGCCCTCGTAATTTTCTTGTTTTAATTAAATTTAAATTAATAAAATAAGTACTTTGCCCGACTATGGTTGCTATAGTACACATTGGCTCCAGCCGTGCAGCTAATGTGCTATCATGGCAGAAAACAGCAGCCATATTTCCTCGTCTGTCCATAACGTATAACAATGGTTAAATCAATTGTTATACCTTAATATGGTGTTTCGACAGACTAGGGGCTAATTTCGTTTCGATTAAGGTTTTTAATTAATTATTAATTTTAGTACTTTTTTGCCATGATTTAGTATCGTAGCAGTAACACAAACTCACCTATAGAGCTATTTAGAATTGAAGTTATTTAGCAGCTGCACCAGAAGTCGCTATGGTACTGTTAAATACTATAGAAGAGTTATCATGATTGTTACAGAACAGGCTCCATAGCGATGTTGAGGGAGCTTGTAAGAAGATATAACGTTACGTAATGGTTGTGCAACGTACTTTTATAGTGCAAATTGATCCTGTAATAGTGTTTTTGGCACTCCTACAATACTAGTACTGTAAAAGTAATTTTCACGCATTATTATTGCAAAATAGATACACAAAACTGTCAATAAGGTCGTCTATAGTACTAAATAGTACCATAATCGCTTTAATCATATCTATTACAGTGCAACACTTTAATGATTCTCTTGTATAGTCCTGTAAGCGTTCTTATAGCAAAATTATAGAACTTAAATGCTCTTTAATTTTATAGAAGCAAAACGCTCTGTTAAAAACCTTTATGGTACAAGCAGTCACAATGATTACTATTATAGGTCTACTATATCACTGTTTGGTGATAAAATGCCTTGGTTATAGAAACTTTTGTTACTTGGGTAGTCTTTTTCAGAGGCTCTTGAGAGGGAAGTCTTTTTAAATTTTGGTATTCCTCGGCACGTTCATTTGTGATAACGCGACTGTATTTCAAAGTTCTTTTTTCGCAAATTTTCTGAATTCTTATCATATTGTTTCTATTTTTACTCCTTACTATTCCCCTCAGGCCAATACTGTTGAGCGGTATAATTAATCTATTATTAGCTGTCTCAGTATTTTAGTTTTTGAAAATCGTAGAACTTGGGCTAGATTGTTACCTAAGGTGAAACTTTACCTTAATTCTTGTATTAATCTTGCGACTTCCTTTTCTCCGAATTTCTTAATGTTTGGTCGTGACGTCATTGTTGATCCGAGGTGTATTGATAATCAGACTCGAGGCACTAATTTAGCCGAAAGTCTGGTTAGTTACGCTTCTGGTTTATCTAGTCTCGCCGAAGTTTATGCTAAAGTCGCAGATAATTTGTCCTTTTCTTTTCTGAAGAGTTCAAGATTATATAATAAGAACAGACATTCTGTTTCTTTGAATGCTGGAGATGTCGTTTGGCGTCGCAATTTTGCGCGTTCTTCTGGCGCTGATGCTTTTTTTGGTAAGCTAGCGCCTCGTTTTGTTAAGGCTCGTGTCCTTAATGTTGTCTCCTCAAGTCTATGAGTTGAGAGATGTGGATTCTCCCCATTGTGGTAATTATCACATTAAAGATATTTATAATAGCGCTATTATTCTTCTTTCTTTTATTTTTTCGTTGTTTTTTTAGTGATTTTTTTTTTGCTTTGGTGGGGTGGGGCTAAATTTGTAGGCACTTATGCCGCCAGCTTGCTATGATTGAAAAAGTAAACAATTCTCTTATTGTCTTGCGTCTTCTTCCTGGGTTCCGTTGGTCAGGGTTCAGATTTTTTTTTTAATTTTTTATTGTGTTGTTTCGGGATTGTTCGCCACATTCAACATTTTTATTTCCGCTTAAAGAGTTCTTTTTCATTTTTTCACTGATGTTTAGCCTATGGATTAGTCTTTTCAATTTGTCAGATTATGATTTGGACGTTTGGCTTTTTGCTTGGAGTTTTTTGGTGGGGAGTGTGCTATTTTCTCATTTACCAAACATATATTTTACGGAGATTCTACGCTTGGAATACATTTGGTGTGCAGTGAAGTGATGCTCATATTCCACGGGCTAGAGTTAGCGTTTGCTATTCTCTTCATCTTGACAGTGTGTAAAAACCATAAAAACCAAAAGTTTGAATTGATTTAGTTCAAAAGTACTTCATTGCCAAAGAGATACTGATGCCAATGAACTGAAATATTATACATTCAAGCATTTTAGACTATTTGATTATAAAGTTGTTCAATGTTGTTATTGCTATTGCTATATATAATATATATATTGCTATTTTCTATTGTGAATATTAATAGTTGGTTAATAATAAGTTTTATATTACTACTAGTTTGTTTGTATGTCTCGCAAGTTTTAATGAGGCCTGTGTACATAGCAGTTTATGTTAGTTTTGCTGCTTCTAATTAAAGACTTTTTTTGAGAGAGATTGCTGATTGCCTCAAACGGCATTTTCAGCGTCACCGAGCTTTTTTGGGGGCGGCTACTAGATTCTCCGAAGGGTTCGGATCGGATCGAGTGAATTAAAGACTGCTAAAATATTTTAAAGAATGTAAAAGTATTTAGTTTATGACGCTCTTTATGAATATGTAAAGTAGGTATATATGTGAAATATGTAAGTAAGTAATAAAAAAAAAATTACACAAAAGAATTAAAAAGTTGCACGTTATAATGTGCATACTTTTAGCGGGCAGGAGGGCGGTGCATGCGTGCTTACCTACTGCATCCAAACTGGATAAACGAGTGAGTTAGCGGAATTAACACTACATATTATTTAAATTACATTTTTTTGTACCATGGATTTTCGCAAAATAACGCCTGATTCAATTAATTACTACGAAATAATTTTTATAAGTACCAACATGAGTAAATAACCCGCATAAATGTATAGTTAAAGAACGCTTAGATGATATGTTGTTCGTCAGTCGAGGTTATATAAAATTCTAGGGTGCCCCTATATTATTGAGTTCAATGGCCCTGTCCTATTATTACCAAATACCAATACGTAATGGCGACGTAGTAGGTAGGTAGGTACCTATTTTACTTAATGGCATTGACGGCCTACCGACCGTAAGGAATGGTAACATATTGATTTTATGAAACCAACAGGTAGGTACTAGGTAAAGACGGTGCATGCATGATTATTATACTTTTAGAACTAGTTCTGTTTGTAACTGCAGCTTTTAAATAGGTTAGGGTGTCGCAAAGGGTGCAGCAGCAAAACTGCAGTACTTAGAAAAATTACGAGCAAAAACTTTATTTTGCAATAATTACGAAAATCATAGCTAACAAAAACAATCAAAAGAGAAACTATTTTTTTTAAAGTTGTAAAAAAAGATTTTGTATGAAGCCGATACTTAGAAAAATTTGCGATGTTTTAGTATGGGAGTTTGGACTTGTAAAATAAACAGAAATACTAGCTGCCCTACTCCCGTAGGTCACGTCGCGATTGTCTTGGATTTCGAGGTTATTTTTATTAGACAACAACAGAAATCTGACTCAATAAGAAGAGTGTATTTTTGGTGCACCGCCATTGCGACACCCGGACCTTTAAATAATTTTGAAGTAGGTAGGTACTAAAACCAGCAACAAAAGTATACAACATCGTAACACTATCGCCTTGCTTTTTTACGTTACTGTGCGTTTGGTTGCATGTCCTGGGGGGTAACCACGAGCTCTTATAGCAGTATTTTTGCAGTTGTGAAAACGAGACGCGTGTAGCGGCGAATATACATGCGTGTCTTTTCCACAACTGCAATAATACTGTTAACCACGAGCTCTTATAGCAGTATTTTTGCAGTTGTGAAAACGAGACGCGTGTAGCGGCGAATATACATGCGTCTCTTTTCCATAACTGCAATAATACTGTTATAAGAGCTCATAGTCAGGGGGCTGCTCCTGCTCATAAGTATTCTGCGCCCAGTTTGTTTGACCTTTGGATCTTATCTACCACATCAGCACTAGATTTTATGTCCTCATGCAGCACGGAGAAGCTCGAGAAAATATTTTTTTGCGAAAGGTGCTTAACTTCAGCAAGTCCAGACCGGACGCGTTAACCACTGCACCATCGAGCTCCTCAACTGAGATATACTATAACTGGTCCCTTTTGTTTCAGGCGTTATATTCCCTGGCCTAGGCGAGACAGTGCCCAATGGCTACGAACTCCTCAAGCTGACTCCAACCGGCCTGCCAGCAGACCTGAACCATGGCTCCATGCGGTCACCGGAGTGCTTCCTCTGCATACGCAGGGGGAGAGATCGCCCTCCGCTGGTTGATATCGGTAAGGGATTTGTTTGTTTTTTTATGTGTTGTTGTAGGTAGCAGTAAATTTGTTTGGTACAGTTGGGGTATTTTAGTTCAACTAGGTATTTAAGCAATTCAGCCACACTCGACGACTCTATTTACCCCTACCTCTATAGGTATATTAAAAAATATGGAAATAAAAATGTTACGACAGTCAGCTATATTTCTTCCGTCGTATGAGACGCATCTATGTAAGGCATTTTTATGTTTTGTTTCGTTTAGAACATTTGTTTGAACTATTTTAGCAAGCGGCGACACTGTATGGGTCTTTTATCCCTACTACCGCTACATATTAAAGAATATGGAAATTAAAAATGATACGACAGTCAACCACATCTACGTCCTAAAGGTAGTGTCTTTATCTAAAATTGCGATTGTAGGTATTCTTGATCCATCACGATAATGAAAAGCCGCACTTGTGTTTTAAAAATTGCGATTGTAGGTATTCTTGATCCATCTCGATAATGAAAAGCCGCACTTGTGTTTTAAAAATTGCGATTGTAGGTATTCTTGATCCATCTCGATAATGAAAAGCCGCACTTGTGTTTTACCGGAACGGTTTTAAAGTCCGGTGAGGCGGTGATGCTGAAAATTGGCTGAGGCAGTTAGCATCTCTCTCCAAAAAAATAACGTATCAGTCTGTAAGGTAACTAGATCCAGTTAATATACGGACATAGAGGCATAAGAACTGAAGCTATAACGCGTATGATATCTTTGGTGTTGAAAGCGTTTCATAGTCTGCGATCGATGACCGCTTTCCGGGCCGTATGCTCAAAAGAGGGCTCAAATAAATTTTTATTTGAATTTTTAACATCAAGCCGGAGTACTCATAAACCTTTGCGGTCGGCGTCTCCACTGCTACGAAGACAAGGCTTTCTCTGCACTATGGCTTCTTGTAGAAGCCTGTGTAGAGATAACACCAAGTAAACTGCAGGCTTATACACCGCCCTTGTTTAATGCGGGTTGGTATTCACAAAGCTAGGTTATGCATCGAAAAAATGCAAAACACTCTGGATATATGAACCTTCTGGATATCATGCCAAGCACTTTGCCGCTCGGCCACGGTCAAGATAATAATAAAATGTAGATGCATATTATTTTAAGTTGCCTGCACATCAGAATATCACAAACTGACAAGTTTCCTTAATAGACTTTCATCATCATCATCATCATCATCCCACCAGCCCATTGGACTTCGAACTTTATTTCTATGTAATTAACGGTTGAACATTGTATTAAAGAAATTTGACAGTTTGGGTAGTCTGTCTGATGTGCGGTCTGTACTTTGGTGAATTTCTAAAGCCCAGTAAAGATAACCTATCTCTGACTAAAGCAGTTACGATAACGCTTGTAAATTCCAGTTTATATCATACATTGATGGTATAAATACATTGATTCATAAATGGTGTAGATAGTGAGGTTTACTGCATTGCAGATATTGAAGGGTGTCTTTGCCGTTCGTTCACGGTTACTACTGATGTTTACGCTCCATCAATATTAGACGCGTTAAATACTAACATATTAGACATATAATTTATATCACTATAGGTAAGACCGATATTATTTCATCAGATAATATTCCGATCGGTCCGTATCTCGGAAGAAAACGTTTCCTAAATCAATACATGTAACAGCTGTTACCGAAGGTTTTATTGTACACATTAGGTGTGAAATTAGGAGTGAAAAGCTTTTTGAATAGCACGCCTGTTCTTTCATACGCAGCCACTAAAGTAATCTTTAAAAAAAAGTACTGCCCAATGCTCCAAATCTTCCCATATGCTCCCAACTCCGATGTGGGAACACCTAACTTCAGCAGCAGTGGAACATTTATGGGATGATTGTATCTATACATTAATACTTACATGAAGAGAAAACTTCGTGCCTCTTTTTAAACACATTGCGCGCACGTGGTGCGCTTCCGTGAGGAGTAAGATTTGGTATAGTTAAAGTTTAAGTTTTTAATTGGTCGAAATTCGACCGTAATTTTATTTAGGCTGCACGGATTGTATACTAAGCAATGAAAAATTAAAAAAGATAGAATGTGAGTTTGGATTGGCGTTGACAGATTCCGGCCGCTCCTCTTCCATTTTTGAAATTTTTGAAAAGAGTATATATGTATAAACTACTATAAGTGTGCGAAATTTCATACTCCTCCGTCCGCGCATTTTTCGTAAGAAAGGGGTACAAAGTTTTTGCTTCACGTATTAATATATAGAAGATATGGAGAAAGGAGTCCCGAAATATAACATTTCTATATTTTGTGAACATCGGTGCAGTTTCGGACCACTGGGCGACCACTAGTTTTGATACCAATAGTTTTAGAACTAACTACCTCAACGAGCTATCCGTTCCATCACATAAACATAGGTTCAGTTAGCGGTTGCTCACGGTAAATCTGTTAATACGATGGCCCTATCGTAATATGAACAAACTCTGGCTAGTTGATAAGATAGTACACAGTTGCCTAGTCGGGGGCATGCACTTTTTGTTATCTTTTTATCAACCGCTCTACGCTCGGGTGGAGTTAACAAGCTTACCTTTAAATAAGGTTTTTTTTGGGCGAAGTCAGACAAAGGCTTACGACTCTAGTGGGCAACAGGAAGGCATCTTTGGAGTTTTAGTGATTCAACTTATTTGTTACCGTTGTCCCTAATCGTATGCCAAAGTTTCCAAGTTATTAAGTAGGTACTTGATTTAAAAGCAGTGCAGATTTAAAAGATTACAGTTTTAGGTTATTGAATATATCTACATAGCTTGGAAATTCAATTATTTACTGCGACTTTGTTCGCGTAAAAACCATAAAGTTAATATACCAACGGAATATTAACTTTATGGTAAAAACACGGATTCTGTGATGGTTTTGATCTTGGAAACCTTTGCAGGCGTGCCCCATACATAACACTAACCAAAATGTCGTCGCAATCGGATGAATGGTATATGAATAGGAACACATTACTAGAATAACAAAGAACATTTATTATTGTATTTAGAAAATATATATAATAAAATATATTTATGTATTTATTTACTAGTACTTATATGGTACAGAAGCAGCTTACGAACTAAAAACATAATATATTAATATAATATTTACAGAAATGTCAATGTAAGTTTAAAAGCCTTATATCGTACACAAGTATCGCATTTTAATTTTATCTAAAGGAAAAATATTACTTAGGTAGATGGCACAGTAAATTCATTGTAGCGGATTTTTTGGGTAAATATAGCTTGCTTTGATATGACCTTTACTGCGTGGCGATAAGGCCACTATCTGTGTGGGTGTGTCTACCGACGATTTAGAGTTCCCGTTATGTGGAATCGACTTTTTTACTCTGCTAAAGTACAGAGGAGATGTTACGTTCGATGTCTGGTAAGGTCATTGTAGTACCTTGGGCCTACGTTTGATAGTAATTATAGTGGTGAGGATGGCGCGTCTTTGTTTTTGTATTATGATTTTGAGGGTTTGGTTTGGCTACATTAATACCGAATGCTTTGTGCCTTTGTAACAGTATTTGTTAGGTATACTGCTAAACACAAAATATCTTAGCATTTTATGAAAATAAATTATGCTGTTATTCATAGTCATAAGACTAACATTGTCAACATTTCTAATTCAAGCAAAATCAATTGAAAATAACAGGTAGATTAGGGTTTCTTCTTTATTTGTTGGATATTATTGCATAGGTATAAAACAATTTATTATTATGATAACGTTATATAAAATTTACAGGGTATTTTAGATTATTTACTATGCACTATTTAAAAAATATTTCCCTCTCTTTATTAGTCGTACAGCGTTTCGTCTCACGGCTCTTTCGTCCTAATGGGACGAAACAATCTTGATATCTTGTCAATTGTAAGATCAGTTACCATTATAGCGAAAGAACTTGGGTTCGAGTCCCACTTGGAGTTGTCGATGTTTTCAAGTGAAATATTAGGATCGATATAAATATAGAATCGTAAATGTAAAATTGTATTTTTTAACCAGAGCCTTTTATAGAAAAGCTTACGCTCTTCTTCTACATTAATTACTTAATCTAGTAGCAATTATGATTACGTACATAAAACGTTTTTTTATAATGTCTCGCTACTAGGCAAATACCTCCCCCATTTCTCAGTAATAACGTAATTAATTAAAATTAAATTCTCCTCAACAGGTGTCATGTACGAAGGCAAAGAGCGGCTCATGGCTGACGCGGAGATGGTCCTCATGTCAGTCGGGGAACGTCTGGCCAATGTCAACAACTCCACAGCGAAAACGTTCATAACGTATAGGAGGGCGCATCCCACTGCGCCCTGCAACGCTCTGGTCGTGGTGGATGTGTGCGTCATAGTCGCTAGCAAGGGAGAGTCCCCGCCGCATGCGTTCTGTATGATAGCCAAGAACTTGAATAAAGGTTAGTATGCAGTTGACTTGGAGACAGATCATCATCATCAGCTCATTTTTATGTCCCCATTGCTGGGGCACGAGCCTTCCCTATGTATGGATAGGGAGAACGGGCCATAAACCACCACGCGGGCCCAGTGCGGATTGGTGGTTGTTAACGACTGCTAATGCAGCCGGGACCAACGGCTTTACGTGCCTTCCGTGCACCGGGGAACTCGAGATGATACATTTTTGGTCACCCATCCGATAACCAGCCTTTGCGAAAGTTCCTTAACCGCAGCACTCGCAGACCGGGCGCGTTATCCACTGCGCCATCGAGCTCCTCCTTCTTGGGAGACAGATGACCGCTCATTAATGTATAGGAGGGTCTGCCTGTCACACGGCGCCCAGCAGAGCTCTTACCGGTGGGCCACGTTTTTTCTTATTATCTTACGGGTAAGCACAGTGCCTTCGTCTTATCTGATGTTAAGTGATGATAAGGCAGGTGGAAGCGCACTTCACCCGGGATCCTCAATTACTGAGGCACTGGCTATCTTATCACAGCTGCCGGAACGCAACAATGCTACAAACATTGATGTTATGGCGACATATTACAGCCACGAGCACTAACATGTGTACATTTTTGATTAGTTTTAACGATTATTCCATTGTTTTAAGAGTTACAATCTTTATATGTTAATACTAGTGACTGTACGACTACTGCTGGTCTGCGGCGCGGCACGTGATTTCTCTGTTCATTGCGTTCATTATTTAAAACTCCCGCAAACAAACGCGCAAAGATCTAGACATACGCTTTTCGCGTTGCAAGTCGTTCGTGCTTATGGCCGATAATTAATCCAGCTTATAGCGTACGTAGCCGTAGTGTAGGACGCCCTCAGACTAGGTGGAACGACGATCTTCGCAAGGTGGCTGGCAAGAGCTGAATGAGAGTAGCCGCGAATCGTGCTCAGTGGCGTGCACTTGGAGAGGTCTATGTCCAGCAGTGGGCGTGTGAAGGCTGATGATGATGATGATAGCCTTACAGTGTAAACTGTCGCAATACGCCTACTAGTAGTAAAATTGCACACACTGCGCTATGCTAAAGCAATGTTTGGATCTACGACAATCCACGTGAATGCGGTGCGTTGATGTAAGTTCCAAACTGTCTATTATGTAACATAAGGTGGTCATACAATGATTAGTGGCAAATTCAACTTTATAAACAACTACATAAGACGTCCAAAGTCCGGCCACGCCACGCAAAGCGCTCAAAAGTATATAATTATTGCAGAAAAGTAGATTTTTTGCGAATCTTCAAAGTAAAATGAGTCATTGAACTGCATGTTTTAAACTTTGAACGCTAAAATATGAAGGTTGTCTTGTCTTATCTTGTTGTTATGTTCATGAAAATTACGCAACGCTTGCGCATTTTGTTTTGATAGATATTACCTACAAGATGAGCTTAATTTTAGACATAGGTATATTTTAGGGCGCAATAACTAATCTCAAAAATGTTATCTAAGTAAATAGTTTCAAGGTAATAACAGATGCCTTATCAGACCAGTAATACGGTAATTTCTTTTAAATTGCAGGTTTAATGGGCAGCGATGTTTTTCTATGTTATAAGAAGTCAATGAACCGTCCGCCTCAGATATCATATAAACCAGAAGTTCTATTTAGGTAAGTGGTACATAATTGAAAGTTTTTTTTTTAAATTAGTCTATTTGCCTGTCCTGCCCTGTCAGAATAACAGCGCTCCTATGGTACTCGGCCCATCTTCGAGTGTCGTGGGGGAATACCCCCATAATAATGCTGAGACAGGGTCCTTGTTTGCCTCACACACTGCTTTTTGTTTATTTTTTCTTTTAATTGTTTTTTGTTTTCCTTCTATTCTTATTTTTTTTTTAGTGATGGCTTCGTGCGTTTAGCACATTTAGCCAGTGTCAAAGTAATTTTTCTTACAAGTAATACATAAATAAACAATATTTCCTTATATGATACCCCCAACCCCTCGAGTATCTCAGTAAAGATAACTAAGGCTTTACTAAGTCCTCACGCGAGCTTCTTGAAAGAATTTGAAAAGTAACGTTGCATTGTTTTGTTTCATTTGCCAACACTTATGCACACTCACTCAACACTTAATGGTTAATAATCCACCATTATTTCACATTAATATTCGACATAACACAAATTTTAGAAAATAAAACAAAATCGCAGACATGACGCTTCACTTTCCCGCCAAGCTTCTATTCCTATTAGTTCTTGCTTTGTTTTGACTGTATTGTATTTTGTGTGCGTGTGTCATTAAATGTTTTTCTTTCTTTCTTTCTTCTTTCTATTTAAATACTATTACTCATTATTGCAAGTTCATAGATTCTTATTTTTACGCTAATTAAAACGCCTTTCTTCTTGGAAGTTAGTCCTAGCACGAACTTTCCATCGAAAGCGTAAGTCGTGTATCGTCATAATTACAAGGACGCGGACGTTGTGACGCTATATTATTAATCTTTGACACTATCAACTTTGACGACACAAACTCAATCATAGTTCGTTCTAGGCCCACAGAATGTCATACGAGGGATAAATTCCGGTGATTGTTTGTAGCATATCCGGATGGTCCTGTCGGCACGTGGTTAAGTGCAGACGGTTTTTGTGGATATACCTTCCCTTTCTTTTAAGGAGGTCGGGAGGAGACATCATAACCATCCGTGTTTCCACGGGCGCAGTTGTATGAGTTTTCTCACGTACATCTAAAATAAGGCCCGCAGATATTAAGGTGTACTAGTGGTCGCTCAGTGGTCGAAATTCTACCCTAGTTCACATAATATACATTGTTTATAGAATGTAATGTAAAACAATGTTACACAAAGTGTTACATTACATCCCGAAATAGAAAATGCGTAATATGTTATGCGTAAATTTTATATTTCGGGATTCTTTCTCCATATAAACTTTAAAATGGCAATATTCACAATCCTCAGCGCGCGCAAAGTGCTTAAAAAGAAGCACGAAGTTTTCTCTTCTCGTTTCAATATGTAGATAACTTTCTGCAGGTACCCCCCTTCGGATCGCCGGTGTATGGCGTTTCCAACCTCAGTGCCCTTGTTCTGTTTACCAATGGGCGCGACTATGGAACTGTGGCCCAAAATCGCAGCTACACCTAAGCCTGTATTCTCTACCTTTGTGTTGACAGTCGCTGATGCCACAGATAAGGTAATTACTTGTACTTTTATTTATTACTAGCTGACCCGGCTAACGTTGTTCTGCCATATATATTAACGACTGCTAATGCAGGCGAGACCAACGGCTTAACGTGCCTTCCGAACCACGGAGGAGTTCTGTAATCTCGAATTACAAGTTTTTGGTCACCCATTCAATGACCGACCTTCGCTAAAGTTACTTCACTTTAACAATCGCAAGCCGAGTGCGTTAACCGATATATCTGCTCTATCGAGCTACTCATGATTGATGATCATCATCATGATGATTATATAACTACAGCTATAATAATCTATACTAATTTTATAAAGCTGAAGAGTTTATTTGTTTGTTTGTTTGTTTGGTTGAACGCGCTAATCTCAGGAACTACTGGTTCGAATTGAAAAAATATTTTTGTGTTGAATAGTCCGGTGTATAGACCGGTATTAAACGGTGAAAGATACGCAAAAATCATGTATTACGAATTTTGTTCCCCTTTAAAAGTTCTAAAAAAAAGTCTGCGACAACATATGTCTAGCTTTTAAGGTTGACTCACTATACGATTTTTTATGGTAATCAATTAACGCGGGTGAAACCGCGGGGCACAGCTAGTATAATATAAATTAGCTCTCTTGAGCCAATTGTGTACGACGGAACGGTCATACCATTTAGCCCGAATGTGAAAAATTTTGGCCTGCAGCTCGATTGTATGCTCAGTTGACACTCTCAGGTCGCTAGTGTTAGCCAGAAAGAATAAATAAATAAGCTATTGGGTATCGTCTTCATTTCTACTCATTCTAGGTGTACGGATCTGCGGTGACTTTCTACGAGAATTACCCATACGCGGAGCTCTCGGAGTACCAAATGGAGCAGCTCGGTTGGAGGGCGGGCGTGTCTCAGAACACTCACTCTGTGCATATAAGCAAGTGCGTGTGCCTTCTGTCGCGGTGGCCCTTCAGCGACACGTTTGAGCGGTGGTTGCTGTATATACTGGTGAGTTCTGAGCATGTTGGTGAGTTCTGTATATGCTGGTGAGTTCTGTACGTGCTGGTGAGTTCTGTACATGCTAGTGAGTTCTGTACACTGATATATCCAGATAATAATGAGCCCTGCATGTGCAGATGAGATTTGTAAAGCCGCTCACGTAGCCGTAAGTTGTTAAATTTGTATGCTTTATAAGGTTTTAAATATTTCTTCACCTGAATATAACGTGCTAACAAAGCAAGCTTTATTTTTCTTGCAATATTATGGTTATAAAATTATTTATATCCATTTTAATGCATTGATTTTCTGGTAGACTGAATTGTGCAAAATGAAGAATGTCAAATTATAATTAGATTAGAAGGAGCAACTTTAAAAAAGCCCTAGGTGTGTAATGTTAATGTATTAAAATTGTCAATTACAGGAAATGTCATGGAGTAAACAGCCATTGACAATACCAGTGGAGCGGTACATAACACATTTATTAGAAGAAGTGCCGTTTCCAGAACCCAGGATACTATTACAGGTAATACTTCTTACATTGTCTGTCCTACAATGGTTTTGTGATCAATGTTATTATTTTAAATATCGTTATTGTGTAAGTGCCTGAAAAGGTGGTGATGCATCGGTTTCTGCATTCGGGAAACGCTTTGCAAGTTAAGTAATTTACTCTACTCCTCAGATAGATTGGTGACCTAACGAATAATAATAATAAAAATATCATTAGCCTATAAACGCTTTTAACATTTGACTTTCTTAAAGGGTTTGACACACAGACCAAATATCTAGATAGACGACGCATTGTGTCACAATTTGTATGAAAACCAAGCGTGCCACATTTTTTGACATACTATGATTTGACAAGCGCTATTTAGTGATGAAAACCACCTTACGTGCCAAATGCGAAGGATTTTAATACATAAACTCGGTCATCGATTTATGAAAGCAAAGCAAATATAAATTACATTATTAAGAAGTTTTATTTTATTCATCATCATCATCAGCCCATTTTATGTCCCCACTGCTGGGGCACAAGCCTTCCCTAAGGATTGATAGGGAGAACGGGCCATAAACCACCACGCGGGCCCAGTGCGGGTTGGTGGTTGTTAACGACCTCTAATGCAGCCAAGACTAATGGCTTTACTTGCCTTCCGAAACACGGAGGAGCTCGAGATGATACATTTTTGGTCACCCATCCGATGGCTGGCCTTTGCGAAAGTTGTTTAACCTCAGCACTCGCAGACCGGGTGCGTTAACCACTGCGCCATCGAGGTCCCGCTTTATTTTATTATTTAAGTTTTTATTAAGAAATAATTAATAGCACAATTATGTGTGGTGATTCAACGAATTGTTAAATGGAAACGCTACCTAGATTCATGCAGCACATATGCCGTCAGGTCGTTAAATGAAAAGAAAGACCAGCGGTTGATTTTTGAACCGGTGACCAACTCTCACGTTATGATATCAATTACGAACGGGTGCTCCGTTTTCTCTTCTATCCAAGATCACTGGTAACTTATTTTTGACACTGAAAATTCTTGAAAGGTATGTATCTTAATAATCAAATTGTATTCAAAATTCAAAAAATTCAAAATTCAAAATCATTTATTCAGTTTAGGCTACAAATAGCTCTTATGAACGTCATATGCCATCGGTTCGTAAGTCTATCTACTCTGGGCGGGAGATCCTGTACTGAGAAGAACCGGCAAGAAACTCAGCGAGTATCCAGCTCTTTTCTCCCTTACAGCGTCATAAATATTGGTAAATGCCCTATCATAAAAGGACACTTTCCATCACAAATAAAAACACAAAATGTTAAGAACAATCACAACATGTAAAAAAACACAAAAAAAGAAAAAATAAATAATAAAATATTTAAGTTTGCAAAAACATAATTTACCAGTTTAATTTTTACAATGTCATACAGTACTAGTAAAAGTCAAAACCTGTCTAAGAAAAAACAAAGTTAAACTATAGTTAGTTAGCTAGTTTACGACCGACAAATAAAGTCGATGCCAAAATAACTTCCCGATTTTAAATGTTTATTTCTTGCGGAAATAAAACAGTTTTGATCGTAACTTGCTTTTAATTTATCTTATTTTAATTTCGATTATTTTACCTAAATATTTGAACTGCATTGGTGTGTAAAAAAAGTAGCTAGAAATTTTGGATATCATTTTGTGGAGGTAGGTTTAGTAAAGCCCTCTCTGAGATTTTGAATTACTTTCAAAATATAATTTTTCTTTCCAATCATCATAATTTCCTAAGCGATTAGAATCGAATAGACATTTTATAGAGTAATCGGCTAATTAGATAATTTTACCAAAAAATTACAAAAGCGACTGTGCCTCGAAACTGACGCGAAGTACGTATGAAACGATAGTTTGATGTTCATTGCCCATTTACACAGTACACTACCCACATTGTATAGAGCTAAGTAAAGCCGCAATGTATGACGAACTATGCGACATACTCTAGATTTTCACAAAACTGTCATAAAATCAAAATAAATCATTTAGAAATTAATTACGAATATCTGTGTCATAAAATTAGTTTCCGGCGGAAGGCCTCGCGTTCTACTTATTGTCTACTTATAGATGAATTGTTTTTACAATTTATAAAGGCGCATCGAAGCATTTTTCTTATTTTTGACAGATAATTCACAAGGATAATGTCAACCGCGGACTAAATGTAGGAAACTGGCAATGAGCACAGATGGGCTCATTCGAAGCGTCTGAAGTAGGTGTCCTTGCGTGATTATGTTAATGTAGGTCTGTGGCTTGACGCAAATTTTGTACTTCCCAAAATGTGCACTCGACAATACAAAAAAATGCTCTTTTCGCAATTGGTGTACTTACTTATAACAGGCACTTATCATTATGAGCACTTCGTAGAGTGGGCACTTCGCAGAATTAGTACCCTTGCCCTTTGCAGAATGTGCACTTTTTAAGATATTTTCCAAATTACGCAAAAAGTTAAATATTCTTTTGCGTAAGTTACTTATGAGGTGCCTATTTATCCGTAGCTTTCACCGACCAACGCCCAAGACCGGGTGATAGTGACGACACGCGATGACCAGCCTTTAGTGCGCAGTGGCGCCGGCTTTAGGCAGCTACTACTCAACCTCGGGCCTGACAACTGTTTGTTGATACTGGCATTAGCGATCACCGAGCAGAAGATACTCATACACTCGCTCAGGTAAATAAAAAATTGTGTTCTAGCTCTCAATCATATAATTTTTACTGCTACAATACTTCATTGTTCGTCGATGGATCACTTCTTGCACGGATCACAACGATTTATTACTCTCAAGAGCCAATCAAAAATTAAAAGTACATGTACGTGTGTTTCAAACGAAAAAAAAAACGGGATTTAATGGAAACTTTTAGTATACGTATCATTTAAGAGTCCTTTATTTATGAAAAATGCACACATCATTTTCGGTTAATATTATATTTTTTATACAAAATATCGTATAATAATGCTAATTTTAATAAATTTTCTTACAGGCCCGACACTCTGACAGCTGTCTCAGAAGCAGTTTCAAGTTTACTATTCCCGTTCAAATGGCAGTGTCCTTATATACCTTTATGTCCATTAGGTAAGATATATGTACCAGGAGTCTTAAATAAAGTATTTCGTTTATCAAGAAAAACATTGTTTCATATCAACCAAATGGTTTACAGGCTTAGCGGAAGTATTGCACGCACCGTTACCCTATTTGATAGGTGTTGACTCGAGATTTTTTGATCTCTACGAGCCACCGCCAGACGTGACTTGTGTCGATTTAGACACTAATAATATTACAGTAAGTACCATTTTTGATTGACATTTTTTCATCATAGTTATTGCGAGTTTATTTATATTTTTTTTTATTAATTGTATTCTTTAGCTCTACTCTGCTTAGTTTTGGGTTAGCGATAGATAGTTTTTATTACCATGCATAGCGCACTATCAAAATTACCGTCTTCCGTGTAATCTGGCTCGAAGGACGAAGTTTAGAATGCCAGAGTTTATACTTCCGATCCGATCCGAACCCTTCGGAGACTCTGGAAGGGCACGGGGACGCGCACTTTTAAGTGTGCGATGCCGTACCCCTCTAGAAATCCTCTGAAGGTGTTTCGTTTCAACACGGCTTGAGGTACCCTTTACGTACCTCGCCGCCCCTAAAACAAGCCCGGTGAAGCTGGAAATGCCCCTCGGCAACCAGCAGTCTCTCTCCAAAAAAAAAAAAAAAAAAAGTTTATACTTAGAGTAATAAAACCATGAATTGCAAATTAAACCTGTTTTCAAAGTTTTTCAAGCTGCCCATTCAGGTTTTAATAAAACTAGTTAAAACTGTCAAGAAAAACTGTTTCCGAAGAGCTGATTGGTTCATGAATTAATCATACATTATTTTAGATATGCGAAACACAACGACATATATCAATAAAACTACTGCCCAAGAAACAGGCAAGGATGCTCAGACAAACACTTGAAGTACTCTACGGCAAGTATTTTTAATTTTATAGTTAAAATAATTGAAAATTAATATGAATCAACCTTTTTTTATACAGCATCGCCTATTCATCACTCAGTACTTCAGTATTTTTAATTTTATAGTTAAAATAATTGAAAATTAATATGTATCAACCTTTTTTATACAGCATCGCCTATTCATCACTCACATGAAAACAAATTTAATGGGGAACCTACAACGAGTTTAGACAGGGATTTCCAAAGAAGAAAAAAGGAGGTACGTATTTTGATAATAGCTAAAATTCTCGAAGGTCATGTTTTCAAATTAGTGTTGATATCGATGAACACTAAAGCTACCTTTAGAATTAAATAAAATCTTTATTCCTGGCTATGGCTAGTTTTAATACAAAATGGTGCAATAATACAGAGTTTTCTTTTGGGAATTAACTGATTCGATACCCGACAAGGAAAAATATGTTTTTAGTTTTATCAATATCGACCCAGACTTTTTTTGAGTATTTTTCGATTTTTGCTTTTTTAGTTCATATTTGGCATTCTCGCACACTACGTAAATTCATCCTGAATAAGCACCCATTTCATATATTTTATTCTCACAAAAATAGGTCTCAGTAAATATATTAAATTCGATGTCTGTTTAAGATATATTTAGAACGAAAGAACAAAGTATTCATAAACTTTGTATGCAGAGTCTCTAAGATATAATTATAAACTTTAATTTGCTATTATTGCTATTTTTAATTAAATATTGCTATTGTGACATCACATTAATGTAAACAAGTCACAGCCCTAGTGGTTTAGTACACTCTGTGCACTTACATTTATGATGGCTGCTGCTTGCTTACACGCCTGACGCAAATGACTTCACCAATATGAAATATTTCATTTACAATTGCATGATGAAATAAAGTTAAACATTATTTCGCAGCAACATAACATACAAGATCGGATATACTTTAGATCTTTTAATTTTTAACCACACCGTTCTGTTACACGTTATATAAAGCGCAAAATGAATACGTCGCTTTATCCGTTACAGCAAGCGTTAGAACTGAAGATCCAAGAAGCTTTCCTCCGCTACATGGCGGTGACGCTGCAGGGATACCGCAGCTATCTCATCCCCATCACCAAGGCACCTACCGTCGGCACCACGGATCCACACGCGCTGTTCCATATGGACGCGTTTATGCGATCGAGGGATAAGGTACGGATACAATAGAATAGTATGAGCATTTATTTGGCACACACAACACACAATTGAAATTTGTCAATTATTATTCTCTGTTTAACTTTAGCAATACTTTTTTCATTTACAGAAATAACTCTTTTACTGGCAAAATAGTTTTAACATGACATCACATTAAAGTTTTTGTTGACTTAATAACAGAATCAGATGTTTGATAAATAGGAAGTTATGACATACAATTTTTGTTTAATAAATAACAAATGAAAAAGCTGGCCGGCCATCCGGCATAATTTCTTATTCGCAAGTATAATGTAGATTTTAATCTTTCTTGTAAGTTCTCTATGTACACCTTTTCCATACTCTAGCTAATTAGTAAGATTTTACTATAAATAGTCTAGATAACTACAAAATGCAGGGAATAATGTAGTCCTTACAGTAATAGTTCAGAATTAAACCAAACACTAAGTACCTACCCAGTATATTTATATTTACCAACACATTTGTCGTTTACATTTTACAGACGCAACAAAGGTTCTTCGCACTCATGATGAAGACGCAAATGTTCACCCGTTTCATTGAAGAGCGTTCCTTCGTCTGCGACGTTGACCAAGGGTTGACGTTCTTCGACGAGTGCATAGAGCGAGTGGCGGCGGGCGATGAGCCACTGTTAGGAATGGACAACACTAACACCTCGGAGAGGACAGTGTTTGTTCTACCACCTGATCCCCCCGATCCTGGTAAGTGGGCTTTGTTAATCTTTTCGCAGTCGGATAAATCCGACAAATTATATATAAGTACATTCTGCCTGTCGTGTTTACACGCCAAATAATTTTTTATATTTTGATTTTGTTATGTGTAACGTTGCTGTTTATCTTAAAGTAGTTAACATGAAGAGATAAATAATATCAAACGATAATTAACAATTCAATTCGTATACTTATATGTCATCCATCATTGGTAGCCATAAAATTAATGTTTATTGATTAAAATGAAACACAACAATACTAACAAAAGTACTAGCAATAACTAGGTAGAACATATTATAGACTTAAAGCTAAGTGTCATCTCATTGAGACGGCACTTTGCATGCAATACAAGTTGCATAGATGATTGGTTTGTTTGGCTTGTCTTTGCTGTTGTAATTGAGCTATCGTGTTTTTAGACACTTTTAAACGTTCGGGTATAAAGAAGATATGATACCTTTTACTAATTAGTTTGTGTTAATCCTCATTTAAATACTTTGACAACTACAGTGTTTTTGTTTTATACTGTAAATTAGTGTAGCTCTGTAAAATACTGTAGCTCAATTTATAGTATTTCGATTTGACACAATAGTAAGGTCGACATTGAAATGACCTAAACCGTTTGCAGAGCAAACATACACGTACGAGAAGTTCGAGTTAGATGCCGTGCTGGTGGTACGGTGCCGCAGTAAGGCGAGAAGCGGCGGAGTACAAGCTCTGCCCGCGGCGGCGCTCGCCTCCGCCGAGTCGCTAGCCGACGCCTCGCCTATGGCGCGACGCACCAAGCACGAAATAGCGGCAGCTCAGAGGTAACCATACACACTCATTATGATCATCGTCTCAGCCAAAAGACGTCCACTGCTGTACAAAAGCCTCCCCCAAGGTGGTCCACAACGACCGGTTTTGTGCTGCTCGCGTCCAGCGGCTTCCCGCGACCTTTACCAGTTATTCTAAGTCGACGGTGACTATTTTGAAACTGTAAATTCTGGAATTCTCTTAGTAAACAAATTGTAAGTAATGCAAAAACAATAATAAACAACATGTAATCTAATTTATTGTACATCTCTTTGTTATATTTGTGTGATCGTTAAGAGCGTTTACGCCGCACACTAGCGCCGCCAATAAAAAAAAAACATATCTAGTAATTAGAGATAGAAAATCAAATTATGCTGAACAAACTATCTGAATGAAGTAATTTAGCATTTTTACGTCCCGTAATGAACACCTGACATGTTATGGTCTAGTTAAATATGGCGTTATAGTTAAAAGTGGCCGTAACGTCTTATTTAACTAAACCATAACATGTGAGGTGTTCATTAGGTGTCGTAAAAATGCTAAATTACTTCATTCAAATAGTTTGTTGAGCATAATTTGATTTTCTATCTCTAATTACTAGATATGTTTTTTTTTCATTAGTGGCGCTAGTGTGCGGCGTAAACGCTCTTAATAAACGTTTTGTTATTCTTATTCTTATTTCATACATTTTTATATTTTAAACACATCACAACTCTCTGTGATCATTGTATTGGTAATACTGACTAACATTAATCTTCATTCATGTTGTTTTTAACCAAATCCAAAATACACTACGCATTTCCTTTAAAAAAAGAACTAGGAGTATTTTTTTTTTTTTTTTAGGTTGGCGCGCAAAGCGAGCTTGTCTCCCGAAGCGTGGGCCAAATGCCTGCTCGGTGCTTGCTACTCGCTATACTTCCTATCGCTGCCGTGTCGGATGATGCTGAGTCGCGGGAAGGAGCACAACACACTGAGGGCCGCCTACGAGCTGTTAGAGAGGGCTACTAAACTGAGGGTGCCTTGTGACGAAGTAATTATTAAATATTTATTTATTTAGATTTCCAAATAACCAACGGCATATTTTAGATATAATAAACTTTAAACTCACAGCAAAAACTTTATAGTTGCGAAAATATTATGTTATTTTTGAGAGTTTACTGATTGCATCTGACAGCATTTTCAGCTTCACCGGGCTTTTTTGGGGGGCGGCGACAAACGTAAAGGGTTCCTCAAGCCGTGTGTACGCACTAGTTCGTGTCCCCGTGCCCTACTAGGTTCTCCGAGGAGTCTGTAGTAGCTGGTACACAATCTGATCTAGATTATTATGCTGCATTTGTTTGCTGATATTTCTTGGTAAATCCTGATATACCCAAGTTCATTGTATGGGGACTTTAGGGACAACTTGCTCCTAGAAACTTAAATGTGACAGATAATATTATCTAACTCGTGTTAGAGTTACGGAAGTTCGAATTAAAGCGTCTTAAACGCACGGTTTTGCATGAAATGCTGAAGATTTGTTTTTGTAAAAAAGTGCAATAATGCTTCGAAGAACAAAATTTAATTGTGATAAATATTTTTGATTTAAATAACAAAAATATTTTTGTATTTCAAAATTAAAGTAATTTTTTTTAATTCAAATAAACTTAAGAAAAGTGTTTTAAATCATCATCACCTTCACAGTTTGTGGTAGTCTGATGTGCAGGCATGCGTATCATAGTTTAAATAAAAGCATAAAAGCGAAATTACAAAACAATAACCCCTAACTAACCTGGTTCACAGGTGTGCTACCGCGTGATGATGCAGCTTTGCGGCATCCACTCGCTGCCGGTACTGGCGGTGCAGCTTCTGTTCCTCATGAAGCGAGCCGGCTTGCAGCCCAACGCGCTCACCTATGGATACTACAACCGCTGCGTGCTCGAGTGTACTTGGCCCAAGGATATGCCCAGGTTTGGATCTGTGCTTCTCTCTGTTATAAAACTGGCAATATATACGTAAATGCAAACTTCTTGGTGACAGGTTCACCTTGTGAATTGGTTGACACCTACATTTAGTTTTTGTGACATTATCGTCTTACTTCACTATACCTGCTTATGAAGACCGAAGGATTGTGACTTGACGCGGATCACAGACGGTAAAACGATTCGAAACGTCAGAATAAAACATCCTCTCCCAACCATCCCTTAATATTCCCAAAGAAATTGATAATAAGTTTTATTAAATAACCCTTCATGATCAGAATGTCTAAGTTTTAATTCTTCTACGAAGCAAAATTATTAAAAGAAAAGTCTATGTGGCAAAATACCTAAGCAGTAATTCGTCTAAAGATGAAAATGTCTAACAAGCAAAATGCCTAAATTGCAATAATACCTAAGCAGTAAATCGTCTAAAGTTGGTGATGCTCAGTCAAGCGCTTGATGATATTGCTGGCCTAGCATCTGAAAGCTTTTACTCTATTTCTAAGTTTTACAGTGAAAGTTTGTTAACCTTTATTTTGAAGAGTTTGTTAACCTTTATTTTGAAGAGTTTGTTAACTTTTATTTTGAAGAGTTTGTTAACCTTTATTTTGAAAAGTTTGTTAACCTTTATTTTGAAGAGTTTGTTAACCTTTATTTTGAAAAGTTTGTTAACCTTTATTTGGAATAGTTTGTTAACCTTTATTTTGAAAAGTTTGTCAATCTTTATTTTGATGTTAGTTTTTTGTTTGAATGCAACATTTTGTTTTTGTTGAATTAACGTTGTTGTTTGTGTGCTTTGCGATACCTTGTTGCGTGGAACATGTTTATTGAAACACTTTATATGCATCATATACTTTTAATGGTTTCTTCGTATAAAAATAACTTAATTGTTTGTTTATGGCGCTGTTATGTTGACATGAGGTTCATAACAATGGAATATTAGTTTATTACCTAAATCATTGCATACTATTGTCCAGTTTTCTTTTTAAGTATAATTTAGTGTGGCATTATTGTATGCTAGAAAATTAGTTGGTGCCTTGTTGTGAAACGTTTGTAAGCACTGCTACGTCGCCAGCGTTTTATAGTTACATGCAAAGTGCATGCAATTGCAATTTTTTAAAGTTTTGTAGATTTGTTGATGATTTTGTTGCTGATCGTGTTGGGGTTTTTGGCGATAACGCTGTTGGTGATGCTCAGTAAAGCACTTAATGATATTGCTGACCTTAGCACACGAAAGTTTTTACTCTGAAAGCTTTTATTCAATTTAAAAGCTTGGCAGTGAAAAAATTGTTAAGCCTTATTATCATCATCATCATCATTAGCTCATTTTATGTCCCCACCTGCTGGGGCACGAGCCTTCCCTATGGATGGATAGGGAGAACAACGGGCCATAAACCACCACGCGGGTCCAGCGCGGATTGGTGGTTGTTAACGACCTCTAATGCAGCCAAGACCAATGGCTTTACGTGCCTTCCGAAGCACGGAGGAGCTCGAGATGATACATTTTTGGTCACCCATCCGATGACTGGCCTTTGCGAAAGTTCCTTAACCTCAGCACTCGGAGACTGGGCGCGTTAACCACTGCGCCATCGAGCTCCTCAGCCTTATTATAATTGTTGTTTTTTGTTTGAATGATACTTTTTGTTTTTGTTGATTTTATATGATTGTTTATTGTGGTTTGCAATGCCCTGTTACGTGGAACATGTTTATTGTCACACTTAATATGCATAATTCACTTTTAATAGCTTTTTCATATAAAAATAATTTAACTGTTGGTTGATGGCGCTGTCATGTTTATATGGGGTTCAAAATGTTAATGCAGTACAATGGAATATTAGTATATTACCTAAACCATTACGTACTATTGACCAGTTTTCTTTTTAAGTATAAGTTAACGTGGAATTATTGTATGCTAGAATATGAGTTTGTGACTTATTGTGAAACGTTTGTAAGCACTGCTACGTCGCCACCTTTTTATAGTTACATGCACTTTACTTGCAATTTTTTATTGTTTATATTTTATATTGTAGATTTGTTGATGTTTTTGTTGCACACAGCTTGCTTTGACCGTAATACTATTGATATTATATGCCTTTTATGCCGGTACAGTTAAATATTACCCTACATTATATTTGCAATATCTTGTAACTTTGAGTCTGTTTCTAAATATGCGTCATGTGACAATAATAAGAATACATTTAAATAACTCTAAATAAATTCTCATTTCATATACTTTCCTTTTTCAATTTATCAAAAATAAAAACTTAACACTTGGATTCCTAAATCCTGGTTCCTTAGGCACGCGTCACGAGGAATTTGTGGTTGCATTAGAAAGTCGGTCAGTGGATATCATGGCTATCATTGAGACGTGACTCAGAGCGGGTGAAGAAAAACGTGCACCAGCTTCGCCTGGCTACAGACTACGGCACATACCGCGATCCCCAAGCGTGCGCGAGCGTGGTGGAGGCGTTGGCTTTTATATAAGAGATAGTATCAATGTGTGGTAAATAAAACCCCCCATAGAGCAAATGTGGCTAAGCATTACATTAAGTGGCCTTAAACTTGCCATAGGAACAGCTTATCGCCCGCCGTGGCTAAGCGTGGACACTTTTATTGATGCACGGACTCGGTCAATTGGCACTTTCCCTACGTTCGATCATATTGTTCTAGTTGGGAATTTCAATATAAATCTGCTTGCTACTAATGACCCCAACACCCGAAAACTTACAGAATTAATTAAGTGTTTAAATTTTGAGCAATATGTCACGCTACCAACTCATTTCACAGATCATTTTGAAACATTAATAGACCTTGTCTGTAACATACCTAATATCGCTGTTGATTATATCCCTGATTTAAGTCATCATGCCTTTATCTCATTCAAATTACGTCTTATCAAACCTAAATCATCTCCTAAGTGGATTTATTATAGGCCACTTAAAGATATCAAATTATATGAATTTAATACCTTCGTAAATAGTTTTCCCTGGGAAGGGTTGAGTGGTGAGGATATGAATGAGTTAGTACTGTCTTTTAACGCTTTTGTTTTACTAGTTTTTGATGTCCACGCCCCCATGTCGCAATCCTACATTAAGCGGCGGAGTTACCCTTGGATAACGCCAACCATCAAGCAAATTAATGATGAGTTTAAGAGATGAAGCCCATGTTAAATGCCGTGTTACAGGACAGGATTCTGATGGCAAATATGTTAAGAGCTGAAGTCTATCGTAAATAAAGCTATATACCGTGAAAATGTTGCATTTTTTTAGTCAAGATATCAATCAACACTTTAAGAATTTCAAATTGTTGTGGAAAAATATCAAAAGAAATGTAGTAGATTTTAAAAGTAAGCAATCTTCAATACCCTCTCATATTAATGACCCAGATATGATCAACGGACATATCTCCACGTTCCTGGTAATGATAGCGTATTTTGAGCACCACCGGTTTAATTCTTCGTCTTTTAGCATTTACACTGTTGATGAATCGTACATTTAAAAAATAGTTTTAAATATTTCGACTAACGCAATGGGTGTCGATGGGATCACCCGCGATATGATCCTCTTAACTTTGCCACTGACTTAAAGTTATTACTGCAATAATCAATACTTCTATACAAACTGGAAATTTTCCTGACATCTGGAAAAGGCTCTTGTCAAACCCATACCGAAAAATACCACACCACCAAACGAACTTAAGGATCTCAGACCTATAAATGACCTATAAATGACCTGTAAATAACCAATACTAGAAAACAAGCGTTCCTTTCCCTTTCGGAAAGCAAAATATTGATGGAACTGTTAGTAGGGTAATGAGTTGACTCAGTTTTTTTCATTAGAGGCAGCTTTATATTCTAATACAAATTATGATTGTTGTAGCGGTTCTCAACTACTCTGGAACAAGCTACGTATAGCAGTGATGGGTGCCGCACTGTTCCGGAAAGCGGGAGCTCAGCGAGCGAGCCGTGCCACCAGTGCGGGCTTGGGTGTCACATCTACTGGCGGTGAGTCGTTGCATATTGAACATTATCTCATTATTCATAAGTTAGAACTTATAAAAGAAATGTAAATAAACTTTTAACCTTATTTCTTTAGATACAGGGTTTATAAAGGCTTCTTCAGAAGTTTGGCTTCTTAAGCCTAAGCCTTGATAATAACCATTAGGTCCAGAGTCTGGAGCAACTGATTTATATGTGCGATTGGGTTTTTTAGATTAAAATACCAAACCAAGATATCATACCTAACTCTGCAAACCAGGGTTTAAAATTTGTTTTTGCTATTATTATTATAATACAAGAATACATCTCGAAAATGGTTCTGTTTGCCTATTTAAATTTCGAATTACAAAATCTGAAAAAAAAAAACATTGGATAGCATCAACAACTTCAGCTTACTGTGAACGTTAAGACTTAAAAATAAAGATTAAATTCAGGTTGCTAAATATTTGTACTTATTATTTACTGTCATCGCCATAACGTCATTGTGGCTCCGTGGCCCCAAAGTCGCCTACCGTTTTTTAAGCGCTTATCGGCAGTACATAATTGATCGAAGATTAACTATCTAATGTAATGATTTTTCACAGGTAGCGGCACTTTGCCCCGAGTAAGGTCTGCAGCAGCAGTAGGAGAAGGTGGAGAACTATCGTCTCTCGCCGGGCTGGCTGCATGCGAGCCGGCTCAGAGCAGGACAAGCCTTGACTCAGGTATTTGTTACAATAGTTTAATAATCTATATAAGTATGTATAAATAAATTCTCCTTTAACAGTTTCGCTGTCCAAAAATTAAAACAATAGATAATCAATTGTTATGTATCACATGTGATATATGGGACAGGGAACCTGTTAAAGTTGTAATCCGGACATCTCTTTTTAAATTTAGATGTTTTTTTTTAAATATAAGTGTTTCCTCAATTACTTAAGAAAACAATGTATCGATTTGTGATTTATGTTGATTGTATGTTTGTAATATGAATAGTGGTGGATGAACCTTGCTTTAAATAAAATTTTACACGAATTTATTTTGCTTGTAAAGAGGTTATTATACTTTTAATTACTCAAACTAGTTTACTATTTTTCCATGTATTTTTTTGGTAATAGGATCTTGTTTTGACATGTTCTGAAAGTTTCTTCAACAATCATAATGAACAGATTGACTTTATCTAACCATGATAAAGTCAAAAAGATTTATTATGCATGTCTATACTTATTGTATTGTTTTAAAGGCCGGCAACGCATCTGCGATTCCTTTGGTTTTGCGGGGGGTGTCCATGGGCGGCGGTGATTGCTTCCCATCAGGTGACCCGCCTGCTCGTTTGCCTCCTTCTAATATAAAAAAAAATGTATCGTATACTATGCACCATTTCTACGCTGTCGTTTCAATTTCAATCGTTATAAATGAAGCTCTACAACGGTAGAGAAGTCAATGCACCACCCTGTGTACGACTTCTAAACCACCCTATAGCTGACTGATAGAAATGTCTGAGACATTAAGTCCACCATGTAATGTAATGTTGCAAAAGTTTAGAATAACTAAAATACTATCTTGGTGTGTGCAATAACAATATTTAATTCTAATATGAGTGTCCTTTTATGATGGGGCATTTACCAATATTTATGACGCTGTAAGGGAGAAAAGAGCTGGACACTTGCTGAGTTTCTTGCCGGTTCTTCTCAGTACAAGATCTCTCGCCCAGAGTAGACTTACGAACCGATGGCATAATGACGTTCATAAGAGCTATTTGTAGCCTCAACTGAATAAATGATTATTAATCTAACCATTGAACTTGCGTATTGTAAGCAGGTCGTTCGCAAGAGGCCCGTTCGAACGCGTTCGAGGCGCTTTTGTGCCGTCGCGGACACATCGTTCGCGCGGCACCCGCTCGTCCGCACGCGCCCGCTTTATCTACCGCCGCCGGTATACTCATCACGGGTGAGTGAACAGTCTATTGGAAATACAGTTCATAATAGTTTCAGTTAATAAAATAAGTCTTTATTGTTAAAAAATGGTGTATTTTTTAGCATATTTTGAATTCATTATACATTAGTAAGAATCCCCAGCTCTTCCCAAGCTAATTTTTATTCAAGGGCTAGCTGCTCGTTTTTTGTCCCAATAATAGTATTAGTTGAGAGTTTTATGATTTTGAATTATTATTTTTCGTAGAATAAGCGCGCGTGAACGAGAACTCATGAAGAAGTTTTCGTAGATCACGTCGAAACCTGTTCGTAGTTCGTACAAGCTTTTTCCTTATGCAAACCTCCAAAGTAAAGAGTCACCTGACTTGAATTTTAAACATTTCTCTTAACGGCCCTATAAGAAATGAAACCTATAAATACTTTTTTATCATTAAACAAATCTTCAGTGTTTTTGGGAACAGATCTCTGTTTAGCGGCTTTTTACGAAAGGAAACTTTACTTTAACTTTACTTTTTAAATGGAAGTCAACCTAATAATGTGGGACATCATACCAATATTATTATTAAAGAAAACTTCCGTAAACAAAATAGTGATATTTTTATGGTCTAGGAGTAAAAGAGACCATAATATAATTGATATTTACGTACGGTTTTAAGTAAGAATGATAAAATATTATGTACAATTTTCAGGGATGCCCTCAACTCCTGACTTGACAGAAACAACGAGGCCCAGAAGTAATTCATTAGGGAACGAAGATACAAATAGTGCTCCTCTAACAATTGCTGAAAAACGGCAGGTATGTAATTTGTATAAATGTATGCAATCAGTAAAAAGTCGGTCTCCCCGTATTTTCGTCTTCTTGTTTTAGGAAAACAGTGCTGATTCTATTCCAGTATCTAAGTTTGAACGCACATTTATATCAAATCAAGTAATGAGTAGCACCCTCATTGTTCCTAATGTTTGTAATGTGATGACTATGGTAATAAATATTTACTAAATGTTTATCAAACAGACTATACACGTGAGTCCGGACAGCCCGTCAGACTTACGCATCTTAACACGATCGGAGAGTTTCGCGGGTGACGCGCAGATCGTGCAGAACTTACAGAGACTATCATTTTCTGGAGGTAAGTCTTGTAGTCTGACAAGTTTGACTTTGCTAATTAAGAATTTTATTCCACATTGAAAAGGAAGCACTCTGGGGTAATGACAGAATGCATTGTTATACTCATTTACTCTATATCAGTTTAAAAACATAATATTTCGGATATATACAAAACAATATTTTGTTAAAAATAATTCCAGTAAGGTTGCAGGGCTATCCTGATTCCTGGTTATATCCGACTTGCAAATTCTGGCGACCCCAAAAAAAGAAAAGAAAGAAAGAGAAATATTTATGTCTTGCTTTGAAAGTCACAGGATTTTTCCTTATATTCTGCAGTGTAAATGATTGTTTGCTTTTTTACGATAGTGGCGAATCCCAAATCGCGGTGTACGCGGGCGCTCAGCTTTCCAGAAGAGCCCGATAAAGAAGCGGCCGCTACGGAGCCTTTGACAACTAAATCGTCGCCGCTGAAGTAAGTACATACATACTCAATATCAACTCAATTAAACTTACGGCTTAAGAGCTAGACTTGTAATAAACTAGAGAGGTAATGCGATTTTTTATTAATGAAAATGCAAGGTATATTTATTTATTTTCAAATATGAAAAGTAGAGTTTAATTTTGGTTGTATGCCTTAAACACAAAAATCAGAGTCTACATCTTTCAATGTTAAAATTAGTAACTTATGTAATATAAAATTTTGTAAATAATATGTTGAGGATATATATTAATCTAACACATTTAATTGTGAATATTAAATAAAACCGTTTTTTTTAAACCATGTTCTGTACGATTGTAACCTCACCCCTTACCGTTAAGTTACTATCTACTTTTAGTTTGTAAACCAAAGGAGCCCTACTCAATGCCAACAACTACGTCAACATCAACATAGGACCTAAACATTTTTACAAAAAAAATAGCTTTTTATTTCATTCTTCTATCGCAGACTATCGCCCCGTACGCCGGTACTATCAGACGACCCGCTCGGGGCCCTCAGCTCGCCTCCCCCGTCGCCGCCCCCGCCGCCCCTCGAGGAGCCCCCCGCCCCCCGCCACGAGTACAGCGTCAGCCCCAAGCTGTTCCATAGGAGGAGCAACTCCTTCCAGGACGACCCAGTGGAGGAACACCAAGGGTACACAGCTTCTAGTGATATAAGAATAGAGAAATATAGAGGGAGTCGTTTGTACACTTTTCAGTTGTGACTATTCGATCAGAGTGAACGAGAGTGCGGCAACTTCATACAAGCGGTCCGAAGCGCACGCACAAAAGCTCGTAGTTCACCTACATTAGCACACAGAAAATTGCACGCCAAAGGAGTACGCGACGACGCGCTCACGCTCAATTATTATTCGAAACGCGTGCCGATCAGTATACACGTATTTTTCTTGGTTTGGGTGTCGCGATTGCGAGTTTTGTTAAACACTATTTTGATAATACCTCCCGATGATTTACTACACTTAGGGCTGATTTTTCAATCGTCAGTTAAAGTTTATTCATTGAATAATTTGGCATAATGACAAGATTCTCTTTAGAAAATATGTCACAATAACAATCTTATTCTTTGGATAAGACTTATCTGAGGATTAAAAATCGGGCCTTAGTTAAAAAAATGGAAGAAATATTCAGAAATTAAATTTACCATAGACAACTGAAACTGTAATACCGGCAAAATTAACAAAACTATTTTGATAACCTCCATGTACATGTTATCCAATAATATATTTAAAAAAATTACACATTCGCGCGGGTATATTGCGTTATTAAATTTAATAACGCAGCTTTCAAAACTGGCCGAGCGAGGCGTAAATATTTTGCTTTGTCCAATTTGTAAATTATTATTTGATTACGATTGTACATTATAATGATATAAGTATTATTAGTGTACGCCTAAATTGTGTTTCATTTATAATATAAAAGACACCCAAATTCACACAATAATAAATTAACTATGTGTGGCTCAACCCTAGCCGGTAGGTACAGCTCGGTACGTCAATTCAAGGTCACGGCACTGTTGCCGCACTCTCGTTCACTCTGACTCAATCGTCAACGTATACTAAGGCCTTTTATACACGACACTACTCAAAGTAAACTAGTTACAAACCGTAATTAACAAAGAGTATCTAGAATGTCATAGCACAAATATTGTAATAGCGATTCGTACACGACACGCAAAGTATTACAAACTGGTTCGTAGCGTACCAGTAATTAAACTTTGTAGCTAGTATGTTATGTTTATTTATTTAAAGGACAACCAACACGACAAACGCAAATACAAGCAATAACTAACTAGAACATTATTGTTTTGAGTAGCGTCATGTAAGAATTTACTTAGTAACAAAGTCCATGTAATTGCTAATAAGTACATAAAGTTGTCTGCGTTAGCAGTCGTTAACAACCACCAATCCGCACTGGGCCCGCGCCGCGTAGTGGTTTATGGCCCGTTCTCCCTACCCATAGGGAAGACTCGTTCCTCACACATAAAAAATGAGCTGATGATGATGATATAAGTTGCGAGCCGATTGATTTGATGCGCATCGGCTAAAATCGGGTCGTACATCAAAATAAAAAAAGTGTATGAAATGAACCTTCTGTATTTTTCTAGTCTTTGCATTTAGCTTCTCCCGCATGCTTTCTTTTGTTGCATTTGCTTCGCGAATCGGGTGACGGTTTTTTTTAAATTTATTATTATATTTAGTTTAGTTGATAAATAGGTAGTATTATTTTTATAGTTTTACGATTTGTTTTAGTATTCTTATTAGTGTGTCCTATTTCGATCACCATGTCTTAAAAAATATAAGAAGTAATTACGTTATCAAAAGTTTCAAAAAAATTTATTCGTTAAATTGCGTGTCTCAAAATGATCGCTACTGAAATAAATGACCCCTTTTCCTATCCTCCAAGCCCCAACATTCAGTATAGCTAGTGCTGCCACCTAGTGAAACACGATAACCTCGATAGTTTCCTCTCTGTTAGGAAACTGCATAGGAGTGAGACGGCGCCCGGTGGCACCGTGTCTTCCAGTCTCGCAAGCCTCGGCAACACGCTGAAGATCAGTTTTGGGTGAGTGATAAAAAAAAGCTTTTTTCATTTATTTAGTAAGACCGTAGCTGGAGCCTCCTTTTAGGCTGCCTTTCAACCAGAGTTATGCGAGGCAGGGCTTGATACCGTTACCAAATTCCTACTATAAGTATCGTTAAGTAACGTTATTTCTTTAAAGGCAATCGTTAGCGGTAATGTTATCTAAAAAAGTTTCATAACTTTTTTTGTTACCTAATGCGTTTTAGCCAATCCCCGTACAGTAATTAAGTAAGTAAGTAAGTAAACAGCCTATAATTGTCCCACTGCTGGGCAAAGGCCTCCATCATTGAAATCAAGTCATTGCTACAATTGATGGGTAATGGCTTAATCACCACGCTTGCCAAGTGCGGGTTGGTGATCACAAACCTCTATGGGCTATGCATCGAAAAATCCGAAATACATTGTGCCCGACCTGGGAATTGAACCCGGGACCTTCGGGCCGAGCGCTCTGCCACTCGGCCACCGATCCCCGTACAGCGGTAAGTTAATTTACCAGTAAAAATGCCACTTAGGTCGTTACCTATCGTTATACCATAACGAAAACTTTTGCTTTTAACGGTATATTCGTTTGACAGAAGTTTTGTTACCTAATTATTAACGGTATTCAAAGTCCTGGTGCGAGGAAGCTAAGCGGTGCGCGAGAAAAAACACATCAATAGAATTACACCATTTTACACCCGCACACATAGCTAGTAGGACTGATGGCCGCTGGGGCGGAACAGTCCTTGGGTGAGGCCTTTGTCCAGCAGTGGACGTCTTTTGGCTGTGATGATGATGAGTTTGCACCGCAAGAAATATAAAGTAATCCTATTAGTGAGTTTTTTTTCTCCCGCACCGCTTAGCTATGGTGGAATAGCAGCCATAGACTTAAGTCACAGAATACATAATAGCTTAGGTCTGTATTTGAAGGATCCAGTGGTTATGATCGTTATCGTATTTAGATATTTAGACACTGCTGCTTGTATATTATTTGTTTTTTTTTACGATTAAGCATGTTCTGTTCATAATACTGATAGCTGTATTCTGTTTTATTCATTTTTATTTAGGCCTGAGTAAAAAAAATATTCATTTTGGTTCTGCCACTATGAACTTGTAACAACAAGTTCATAGTGGCAGAACCAAAATGACTATTTTTTTTTCATTCTTAAATGCAATTCAAACTTATAATTTTCGATTCAATTAACCCTTTTATTGATCGAGTCGGATTAATCAGACAAGTTTTGATAGTCATTGCACTTGCGTCTTGTAAACATGCTATTATGTAGTAGTGATGTAACGAATATCAATTTTTAAGCATTGCGGATGCGAATGCGGATGCGAATATCTGCCGCCGATATTCACGAATGCGAATGCGAATACAAATATTCATTTATAAATTTGACGCCATTTATTTATGGCTCTATTTTGACAGCTAACTTGCCGCGCGAGTCGCACTTGTCATCTCGTTTGCTTATTGCAGAGCTGCCCCCCGACCGCCTAACTGATCGCTTTGACTACGCGTATTGTTTATGACGTCATCTTGCCACCTCGCACCGCCTATGAAAGCAATATCAAAAGCTAAAGGCTATAGCTTTCGATATTGCTTTCATAGGCGGCACGAAACGACCAGTTGACGTCATAAACTACACACGAAGTCAAAGCGATCGCTTAGGCGGTCGGGCCCCTGATCCGAAAAAGATCAATCGTTGATGAAAAAGAGCTCTTGCGTGTACTCTACACTATACGACCTACAGATGTTTTTGCCAACTGCTATCACACCACGCTTTTGCTAGCAATTACCATGATATCGGAGATAAGTGTGTTCTTTTTATTCGTGGATAACTAATTGGCTTGCGAACTTGTAACATTATCTTTACACAATTATTACTGTAAAATGCTGTTGTTATCTACTAATCCTATCTAATAAAATATGCTCCTAGTAAAAAAAAATCAATTACCCGTAATAAAATAGAAAGATTAATATTTAAATAAAGAGTTTTATGAATAGTAAACATCCACATTAATCTCCAAAAAATAAATATAATACGTCTATAAATTGATACAACTTCGGAATTTAAACGAATGGAATTAATATATTAATTACTGTATGCCTGGTGCTTCTTATCAAGATATTTTAACAAAAGCAATTGATTATAAATATAAACCTAATAGTACTGTATTAATTTTTGTTGGAAATAGGGGTAAATTGAACAAATCAAGTTTGATTAAGAGTTTAAATAAGTTAAATAATTCAAATGTAGGGAAAATTATACTGTTTACTTTACCCTATTGTAATAGCTTGACACAGGAGGAAAATACTACTAGATATAAGCTTAATTTGACATTACATACATTTTGCAACAATGAAAATTTGCATTTAATTGACACTAACAATTATGTTAGTAATTTTTATTTGACAAAAAATAGTTATTATCTGCCAATTTATTTCAAGCGACAAATAGCTTCATCGCTATCATATTTTTTACACATCTCAGCCAAAAACTTGGCTAAACAAGTTGCTCCTATTGAGCAATGTTTAATAGACATAAATGTCAGTAGTGTTTCTACTGACATTCCAATCAATAATTTAAATTAAATCATAAGACAAAAGAGGAATTCTCTTGCAACATGTTTGGTAATATTTTAAATAAATGTAAAATTAATTCTAAGAAAAGCCCGTCCCAACCTACAATTATTAAAAATGTTCACTCGATTAATATAGTTCACCAGAACATTCAAGGGATGACAGGCAAAGATCTGGAGATTGAATTGTTCATGAACGATAATAAAGTTGATATTTTATGTATTACTGAACACTGGCTTAAAGATCATCAGTTCATGTTCAATTTTAATAATCATTTGGTAGGTAGTTCGTTCAGTCGAGTAAATTCAATTCATGGTGGCTCCTTAATTATAGTTAATAAGAAATTAAAATTAAAGGAACGAAAAGACATAGTGAGCCTCTCGGTTGAGCGAACAATAGAAATAGCTTGTGTGGAGCTGGAGCGACTTGTTGTATTAAGTGTATACAGGCCTCTGTCAGCATTGTATGATTATTTTGAAAAAGTAATGGATGAAGCATTATATAAAATCCGCAATGTAGGTAAAAAGATAGTTATTTGCGGTGATTTTAATATTAATTTGTTAGAAAAGTCTACAGGTTCTATCAAAATTAAAAATTTATTTCAATCGTATAATTTAAATAATTTATTTATGGAGCCAACTAGAATAACTGCCACTTCGGCCACTTGTATTGATAACATATATACCGATCTAGTACCACTGTCTAAACTCATTATTAATAAACTGGACTCTGATCATTGTGGCCAAATGGTCAGCCTTCCACATCAGTGTAAGCAAGTGAAGAAACAGAATATCACTGTTGTACCAAAAACTGCAGGCCGTCTGGAACGGTTTAAAAACAATTTTATGATAATATATGTTTTTTAAAGTATAATGATAACCCAAATGAATTTTATAATAATTTCTTTTATAAATATTGTACAGAATTTAATAAAACTTTTATTCCAAAAAGGATCTCGGTTAGTGGTACTGTTACTTTTAGTGAATGGGCTACAATTGGTATCCACAAAGTAGAAAGCGACTTTATGAGCTATATGATGAACGCAACTATAACACCAGTGAAGATTTTAAATTGTATGTCAAAAATTATTCTAAGTTATTTAAAATAGTATGTCGATTAGCAAAGGCAAAGTTCCTGAGTTCAAAGATTAAGCTAAGTGATAACAAAATAAAAATGACATGGAATATTATAAATAGTGAAACTGGAAATGTCAAAAGTCGTAACAATGAGTACAAATTGAGCTACGAAAATCAAACCTTAACTTCCGATGCTGATGTTGCTGCGGCATGTGAGAAGTTTTTTACTGATATTCCAGTTTCAACTACAAAGGCTTTAGACTCCTCCCCCACTGTAGCTGAAGCGGTTCTAAAGGAAAATGTCAAACCTAGTAAAAACTATTATAGTTTTCAAAAAATTGATTTTAGAGATATAATTAAAACTTTTAATACTCTTAATAAAAAGAAGACTGCTGATCTTAGGGTAATTCCGTCGACGTCACTAAATCCGTTATTGAGACAATAGCTCCAGTTTTAGCTTGCATATTTAATGAATGCATTGACTGTGGTGTTTTTCCTGACCTAATGAAGCACAGTAAAGTAATCCCATTATTCAAATCAGGTAGCACATGTGACCCCTCTAACTTTAGACCAATTTCTGTGTTACCCACATTTAGTAAAATATTTGAAAAGATAATTCTAGACCAAATTCAAGTTCATTTTTATAGAAATAAACTTTTACATTCTAGACAATATGGTTTCACTAGGGGTCGCTCGACTACTGACGCTGGTGTTGAGCTTATTCTTCAAATATTTAATGCCTAGGAGGATTCTCACGATGCCGTAGGGGTTTTTTGTGATTTATCCAAGGCCTTTGATTGTGTTTTACATGAAACCCTGGTCAGGAAGCTCTACCACTATGGAATTAGAGATGCATCACTGAATCTTCTTATCTCATATTTGAGTGATAGGGTTCAGAGGGTTGATGTTAACGGTAAAAGATCTCCGGGATCGGTGGTTACAATGGGTGTTCCACAGGGTTCAATTCTTGGTCCTTTCTTATTTTTAATTTATATTAACGACTTGCCTTACTTTGTAAAAGACAAACATGAGATAGTATTGTTTGCAGATGATACCTCACTTTTATTCAAAGTGAAACGACGACAGCCGATTGATGACGATGTGAACAATGCTGTCACAAAAATAGTTCATTGGTTTAGTGTTAACAATTTGCTATTAAATGAACAAAAAACCAAATGTATAAGATTTGTATTACCCAACGTTAAGGAGGTAAAAACCAGTGTAAAAATTAAAGATAAGAATGTGGACCTTGTGGACACCACAGTGTTTCTAGGCATTACGTTGGATGCAAAGCTACAGTGGGGCCCACATATAGATAAATTGTCTAGTAGACAGCTCTGCGGCTTATGCAGTAATGAAAATTCGTCAGATCACTGACATTGAAACAGCTAGACTTGTTTACTTTAGTTATTTCCATAGCGTAATGTCGTACGGCATTTTACTGTGGGGCAATGCTGCCGATATTCAAACTATCTTTGTGCTGCAGAAGCGGGCTATTCGAGCAATTTATAATCTAAAAGCTGGTAATTCTCTTAGAGAGAGATTTAAAGATATTAATATAATGACAATTGCATCACAATATATTTACGAGAAAAGAGAGAATGTATATAAAAATATTGAAACTTTTTCTAAAAACAGTGATATTCACAATGTAAACACTAGAAATAAAAACAAACTAGCAGTACCTAATACTAGGCTCCACAAAGTAAATAATTCATTTAGAGGCCTGTGTGTACGTTTTTACAATAAAGTTCCAAGTAATATCCAAAAACTAGATATTAATAAATTTAAAATCGCTATTAAAGAAAAGCTTTATAAAAAAGCTTATTATAAAGTGTCTGATTACATTGAAGACAAAACAGCATGGGTTTAAAATGCTCCAATCTATTTCTAATCCAATATATTGTTAAGGTTTTTTAAACTTGTATAACTTGGTAACGTAACGGCATATAATTTTGTAAATGTCGTTACATAATGAATTAAAGCTGTGGAGTTTCTTGCGCCCATTCTTCTCCACAGCTAAAAAATAGACGTCCTGAATGGGTAGTAGGTAAAAAAATTATGGACGATTCAAAAGCACTTTTCTAAAGTTTATTTGAATAAAGAATATTTGACTTTGACTTATATTTAATTAATTAATATAACACTTTTAATTCATTGAAATTAATTTTTATATTCACTCACAGAAGTTCAACATTCCCCTACTGAACTTTTTGATTATTAATTTGTTCTTGAAAATTATTATGTATATTATTAAAAATATTATATGTAGATGTTATAATTAAGAGAAAAGAACTTTTAAATGTTTATTGTCTTCTAAAAGAAGTTTCATAGTGGAATATCTTGTTTGTTATTAGTATTTTCAGTTTAATAAAAGTTGATTATTTTATGTTCAAAATAAAGAAAGATATATGTAAAGACTGATAAAATTTAAGAGAAAAATACGTTTTTGTTTGATAATGCATGTTAAGCAATTTTTTTGTTAATTTCTAATGAAAAGTTGATTAATTACATAATATACATTACTGAACCAATACCAAATATTAAGGTGAAGGGTAAGGCAAATGAAATTAGAGGTTTTTTTAGCCAGCGCCATCTGTCATGCGAACGTTAATTGTATTTATCACAGAGTAATACTTATGTGATCAGAGTCTCGTTTCTGACCGAAAATTTTGAATGCGTTTTATTGCTATATTTATTTTAAAAAGTTTTTAATATTTTATGTGAAAAAAGATTACATACATATAACTATCTTATTATCTATCTATCTATATCTAATTATATCTATATATATACTACTATATAAATCTGTAGGCTCTGTCTGTACATGCAATTTTTCTGACAAATTTTGGGATAAATATTCGTTTTATGACTTACTGACACCAATTCTACGTTTTTTGAAATTTTGGTCTGTCTGTATGTCCTCTTATAACTCAAGAACGGCTTGAGCGATCTTGATGAAAACTTGTATGTAGTAAGAACATGAGATTGTGCAAATAATAGGCTATGTATATGATGTTGGTAAACCTAATAATTATTTTGATTAGCATTCATTGATCCATTATTAGCGCACAGCGAAGCGGGCGGGTGACGGCTGGTACTTACATATTATAAATGCGAAAGTTTGTATGTTTGGATGTTTGTTACTCAATCACGCCTCAACCGCTGAACGATTTGGATGAAACTTGACACATAAGTAAACCATGTCCTGACTAACATAAAGAATACTTTTATCTCGGAATTAGGTTCCCGAAGGATGCACGCGAACGAAGCCGCGGGCATAAGCTAGTAGTATAATAATAATATCATCATCATCATCAGCCGAAAGAAAGAAAAAATCAAATCAAAAAGTTTTTAATGTTTTATTGAAAATAATTACTATCGACAGTAATTTCAATCTACTTTACAATGACAAAAATAAAATATTAAAATCTAGTTTAATTAATTAATTAATTTCGAGACGACGCGACGCTACCAGCGACGATATGCCGGGCACCGCACAGTACGGCAAAGTAGCATTTATACAACTAAACGCCTGTAAACTTTTTGCGAGCAAATACGTAGTTACGTTTATAGTAGGTAAAAATAGATTTACGCTAAAAATCCTAATTTTTGATTACTGTTCGTAACAAATGGACCTACAGGAAAAAGGTACAAACTATAGAAATACCTGTACCGAGAGCTTAGCATTTTACCCAGGAAACATGTCTAAAGTCACCTCGTATACATGTTTTCTCCATTCCCTTCGCCTTAAAGCGAAGGCTGATTATAATTAATATTATTACGATTGATATATTTGAAAAACTATGTTTGTAATACAAATTATATTATTTTATTGTTTCATTTAACTACCTAATATTATTTACATCTAATATTTTTTTCAGACGCGAATGCGAATACGAATGTCAAAAAACATGCGAATATTCGTTACATCACTATAATGTAGTATTGTAGTATTTTTTTATTGATAACGTTTGTAATATCAGAAGGGATATTATATCAAACAGGTACAGTTAAAATGCTTAGGTATGTAAAAATTTGTGTTTAAAATAATATTAATTTATGTGTCATATTATTAGCCTGATGAGAAACCAAGCAATGAAAGGGTTAATTTTTCAATGTTTACGTGATACATGCTCGTTTTAATAATACTCATGCCATGCATGGTACGGAAACTTAATTTAGTATAGCCGTTTGATTCGTGTACTTCGCATGTGTCATTAGCATAGATCGGATTAGGTAGAGTTTTTTGACATACTTTTGCGATGTTAGCATATCATGGAAAATACTAAGCAAACTTAGTTTTTTCCAAAATTTGGATAAAACAAAGTATAACATTTATGAAAATAATCTTCAGTAACGATCACCTAAATCACACCTTGATAGTCTGAGAGTTAAAAGTGTATTTTCTCTTTTTCTTTTATCGGGTTATCCCTACTATTGATAACGTTATGAAGCAATTCACAGAAAAAACTCTACATATTCCGATCTATGGTCATTAGTGCATATTATATCGTTTCGTTCATGTGTTTTATTTTACGCACCTCATTATTCGCTAGCTTGTTTGTTTCCTTAGACGCTATTCGCCCGCCAGACTATCGTTGCGCAAGGAAAATATGAAATTCAGCAAAGCCGTCATCGAGAGTTATTTTAGGTATGTATTGACGTCACAACTTCATGCGGTTGTATGCTCAGCATGTAATAAAATAAAGAGATAAATATTCCTACAAGATAATATTGTATACTTACTTTAATCATATTAGCAAAATTATGTACATCGAAAATTATTGTTTCATAGTGCATTTTTACTTTTTTTAAGGTCACGGGTTTTAGTTGGTATGACTATTGTAAAACACTGAAGTACCGATTGTACTTACTTTATAATTTTATTGTGCGAGACTGATTAATGTTACCATTATAACAATATAGGAATATCTATATCTTTAAAAATTAAGAATGATTAATTATCATTTGCTTTTATGATTTTGCATGAAAAACAGTACACATTATCATTCGTAAAATGTAATGAAACTTGTAAAAGACACAGTAAGATTAAATTTTCTCATAAAGTCTTATACCTAATTTTAAGACAATATATTTCAGTCCCACCAGTATAGCGGGTAAGAAGTCGAACGAGCTTATCCAAAGTGGGCTGAGCAGTCTGAAGTCGGCTGCGAATAGTATGGCGAAGAAGTTTGACGAGATGAAGGAGGTGATATCGGCCAACTCGACGCCGGTGAAGGGCGCTATAGGCAATGCGACAAGTGCGCTCAGCAGTTTCATCACTGAGGAAGATTCCACGGATGGCTCTTCGGAGATCAACCCGGATGGTGAGCTCAAAGTTTTTTACTTTCCCTTTTTATTTTTTTATTTACTATAGCGTTGTGTTATCAAACTTGTGGTATTTCATCTGTAAAGATGAATCTGTGTAGCCATCGGTTGCAATAACCGTTAGATAGATGGCACTCTGCCGCCAAAAAGCAAAAAAAAATAATCAAAAAGCAGTGGAAAAATTCAGTGCTTACGTCAGCCTTCCTGGTAGCACAATGGTCAGTGCAGCCGCCCGGATTGCGGAAGACCCAGGTTCGATTCCTGGCTGTGTCGAGTAGGCATTTAATTTTTTTACTGTATTTTATAAATATTTAAAGATTATAACTTAGTTTATATACATTTTGTTTACTGTCCTAATAAATAACATTAGTAAATAACATAGGGTATAATTGTACAAAAATTAGTTTTTGTTCTAATAAAATCCTTCGTCCTCCCACAGAATGGGTAGGAGGGATGGGATTCAGACGCGCGTCCAGCGACGCTGAGCTAGCGTGCTCTATGGAGCGCGGCTCGCTCGCCACGCTGCTCTCGCATCTGCCCGAAAACCTCTACCCAACGCTCAACGTGAGTTTACTGTTCTACTTAACGTAGGTTTCAGTTTTTTGAATTAATTGAAAATGTTCCTATTTATAAATTATAAAATATCTCTATGATATACTTAAAAAAACACTTCATTTATTTACAGTGTGGAATTACCCGTGAGTTTTGAAACCAAGTGTTCCAAAACTCACGGGTGATTCATTATTTTGATATCTTAGTGTGAAAATTATTGTCACCCCGGTCAAACCTCTGCTAGAACATAATTTATACAAACTGTACGTTGTAAACAATAGGGATGTTGACATACAACAATAATTAAATCTAGAACAATAAACATATAAATGAAATCAATTCTTTAAAACGTTGACCTATTTGTTATTTGACCTAAGTATAAATTTCTGTAACCTGAAAAGTTAGAAACACTAAATAAACACTGAATTGACGGAACAAAACAGAGTGACGTCATAGCTTCCTTTCCCATACAATTTCTTTTGAAAATAAATTGTTTTGGCAGTTGCCAAAAGGTTTCTCTATTGATCAACTACCCAATTGTACAGGAAAACCACAAGTCCGGCACTCCTCCCGTACGAGTGCACATGTCCTCCTGCTCCCAATGCCACCAGTGCCTGGCCCTCCTCTACGACGAGGACATAATGGCGGGCTGGGCGGCCGACGACTCCAACCTCAACACGAGGTGCACGGCTTGCGGGCGGCACACCGTGCCGTTGCTCTCTGTGCAGGTTACAACAGTTTCTATTTACATATTGGGTCCTTACCTATGATATTGACGTTTTTTTTCTCACTTATTAATAGGTGTATTACTTCTAAAAGTCAATACCGGTTGTCAATATTATTATACACATTAAATTATGACTATGCTACTTGGGCTTCAGTAATAGCAATGATTATTCATTTTGTATCTTTATCGCCCAATTCTTTTTTTGTTCGCGGAATTGACCTTTTGTTTCATTGTAACTTCTAGGGGTCTTGATTTTTTTTCTTTTTAACGTCTGCTATATTTAGCTAGTGAAACAAATACTACTCTACAATTTTTATAGTGTTAACATTAATAGATGCTAAGAAAATTAAAAAAAACGTTAGAATGAAAAGTATAATTTTATAAAAAAAAATTACATACTAAACGTCAATTTCACAGGAAAGGACCTAATACTAACTACAGACGCCTGCACATTAACCTATCCAAAACTGTCAAATCCTACTAATATTATAAACGCAAAAGTTTGTAAGTATGGATGGATGTTTGTTACTCTTTCACGTAAAAACTACTGAATAGATTTGGATGAAATTCGGCATACAGATAGCTTATAACCTGGATTAACACATAGGATAGTTTTTATCCCGATATTCCCACGGGAACGGGAACCACGCGGGTGAAACCGCGAGCGGCCGGTAGTTTCTTCAATAAATGTTCAACCATATGCCATAGTCATAAAGTTCAAAGTCTATCAACCTATCCAAATCTGTCGAATTTCTTCAATACATTTTCAACCATATGTTTTGGGCATAAAGTTTAAAGTCTATTGTGGAAATTTGACAGTTTGTGGTAGTCTGATGTGCAGGCGTGTGTACCTACCCGTTTTATCATTCTACCACATGTTGTTCGATACAACATATCGATGGTCTTAAAAGACAAATGAATGTGCTAATTACAAAATTTTTATAATGTAACATTTTAATGCCAAATCTATTTATTTATTTATTTACTTAGGTACATTAACAGGTCACATCCAAAATTACATAACAAAAATTTATATCGAAAATATTGAGCTGGGTTGCAACCTCAAACAATGTACACAATTTGACTAAATTCGACAATTAATAAAGAAAAAAAACATTACATTAATTAAATTTAAAATAAATACATTACATTACATCACACGACAAAAAAGGAGACACTACATGGAAATAAAATATAATTAAAATAAATTTTGACTTGATTTGATTTATCAAATTTAATACTCTGAGCGAGTAGTCAACATCTCAAAATATTAAATCTGATAAATCTTTTATATGATAGGAATTGTTGCCCAAAAATGTCAATCTCCGGGTATTTAGCAACCGTCTCATTGTAGACTCTGTTTCTGACTGTTCACACTTATCGAAATGCTATAATTCCGTCTCTTTCTGTCTAATGCTCTACTGTTCACACTTATCGAAATGCCAAAATTCCGTCTCTTTCTGTCTAAACTGTATTTGTACATTCATAGCAAGTGTAGTGTCATCCTGAAAAATTGGTAAGTCTGTAATTGGCATGTTTGTCTTCTAGACCATCGATATGTGGTAAAATTATAACCACATTTAGTTAAAGTCAGTCTTATTAACGTAAACTTTAACCCCCTTACAAATAAACAAAGAATAAACTCCGAATAGTTATTCCGTGTTTTGTCTCTTTTACTCTAATTTAAAATGAAGTTTATATTACGGGAACAAAACGTGGAATAACTATTCCGACCTTATTCGCTGTTTATTTGTAAGGCCCTTAATGTCTAGGAATTAAATATTTATAAAATTTTGTAAAAAAATTGAATGCCTACCCGACCCAGCCAGGAATCGAACCTGGTTCTTCCGCAATTCCGCTGCACTGACCTTCCCGGTAGAATTTATAGTCAGTGCAGCCGCCCGGATTGCGGAAGACCCAGGTTCGATTGCTGGCTGGGTAAAAAAATAAAAATTAGAATTAATCACTACTAATGCTGCATAATTATATCAATTTGATGCCAACTGTGCCAGTGATTGTTATCTTTCAGTAATGCATGCTGTGATTGATCTCTTGTAATTGTGACAATACTTAGCTATTATCTACTAATAACTATGATTGTGTATGTCATGCTCGTAATTCTATAAATTAATAAATTGGTACTACTTTTAGGAATACATCACAAAATATTCATAAATTACTTTTCTCCTTTGATTTACAAAGTTTTTTTTTATTTTATTTTTATTTTGGTACGTCATAATGGCCTCACCCTGCCTGATGAAAAGCAGCCAGTGAAGCCCAAGAAGTGAAAGCGTTCATCACAGCGCTACCACGCTATGCCGAACGCTCACACTATGGCGGCCTGCATAAATGCTTTTTCACGCCCCGCTTAAATAACCCGGGAGGGAAAGAGGAGGGAAACACGTGTGCGAGAAGCGCATTCCACATACGGGCAGTTCGGCAAAGGAACGATTGTCCAAACTTTTTGGTACGTGTCTTGATGGTCAGCATGGTATGAGGGTGGCTTCTCAGACCTGCACGCGTCGATCTGGAAAGGAATGGAGAGGGAGGAATGAGGTCAAAGAGCTCCTCAGAGCATTCACCGTGGTTAAGGCGGTAGAAAGCACTAAGGGAAGTAATATCCCTACGTAGCTGTAACGGCTCCAGACTGGTCGTAACTTCATCGTTACCGATAATACGGACAGCACGTCTCTGCAACCTGTCAAGAGCTTCGAGCAAGTACTTGGTGGATCCGTCCCAAAGATGAGAGCAATACTCCACGCAGGAGCGCACCTGAGTCTTATACAAACGACAACGTTGCTCAGGCGTGAAGAACCACTTCACTTTGTTCAGGATTCCGAGTTTACGTGAGGCTGTGGTTATGATGCTCTCAATATAGCTCTTCGGGTTGAGGTCGCTGTGTATGTCCATACCTAACAGACTGAGACCAGTCTGGATGGGTAATAGGTTGCTCTGGAAGGAGGGTTGGGTTTTTTTTGACATTAAACTGGACCAGGTTATCAGAGCCCCATTTATAAATGCGGTTTAATTTCTCGTCCAGCTCAATGACAATCTTCCGCCTCGACTCCACTACATCGGTTTGCTTTGCCGCAGGTTGACCCAAATAACGCCGATGTACTGTACTGTCGTATGCATAGCAATGAATGTTACCCAAGAATAACATGTCATTGATATGCAGAAGGAACAGCGTGGGCGATATTATCCCTGCGGCACTCCGGCGTTCACCTGCAGAAACTGTGAGGCACTGCTTTCGCAGAGTACGCGAATGCTGCGCTCATGCAGGAACCCGGCGACCCAGTCGCATAGGCGAGGTGGCAAGCCGTATGCCGAAAGCCTGCAGAGAATAGCGAACGATGCCAAACTTGATCGAAAGCCTTGGAGATGTCCAGGCTAACAGCCAGTGCTTCTCCGTGCTTGTACATTGCTTCACCCCACAGGTGTGTTATGAACGCTAGGAGGTCGCCCGTTAATCGTTTCGGTCTGAACCCGTATTGTCGATCATGAATCACGGAATGATCTTCTAGGTAGCGGATGAGTTGTCTGTTTATGATTCGCTCAAAAACCTTACAAAGGACAGGTGACAGCAATAGGTCGATAGATGACTGGGTCGGACCTATCCCCTTTTTTGGAAACCGGCTGGATGTTCGCCTTTCTCCAAGCCTCCGGCACAATCCCAGTAGAATACGAGAGGTGGTATAGGCGTGTCAATACTGGAGACAACTCGGGAGCACATTTTTTTTAAACGACTGCCGGTATACCGTCAGGACCGCTAGCCTTCCGCACATCAAGTGACTGCAGCACGGCACGGACGTCACGTTGCCTGATTTGGACGTCAGGCATTGAGGAACCATAGTGAGGGATGGTAGGTGGTTCTGCGTCGCAGTCATCGACGCGCGAATTCGCCGCAAAGAGCTTCGCTAAGAGGCTAGCCTTGTCTAGCGGCTGATGGGCCAACGAGCCATCAGGGTACCGCAGTGGGGGCAGAGAAGGCGCGCAAAAGTTGGCTTGCACCGCTTTGGCCAGTCGCCAATAACCTCGGCTACCCGTTGGGTGCGACAACAGATCTTGGCCAACGCGAGCAACACGCTGGGCATTCGCTCTCAAGAGAGCACTCTTGCAGACTTTGGTGGCCTTGTTGAAGACTACCTTGAGTGAAGAGATGTTACGATCGTTGAGCGTGCGAGCCTTGGTCCAAGCGCGATACGCCGCCTGTTTAAGTTCAACAGCTTTGGCGCATTCGCGATTGAACCAAGGGTGCGCCTTACTTCCGCTGACGACATCAGTCTAAGAAATGTAATAGTCCATCCCCAACATGATCTCGTCAGCGACAACAGAGGCACTCTCCGACGGTTCCCTTCCCACAAAGCAGCGCTGGCCCCACGGGATGGACGCAAAATAGTGGCGCATACCATCCCAATCTGCCGACGAGTAGTGCCACAAACGCCGTTTAGACTCCACTGAGGGAGAGATTTTACGGCGCAGTATGGTGGCACCAACCAGGCAATGGTCAGAAGTGCCCAACGGAGCACTTATCGACACTTTGTACCCGACTGGTTGATTCGTCAGCAGTAAGTCTAGCAAGGAGCCCTCCTTGACTTGATTGACCTAATATATCCGAAATCCTGATGGGCTGGAGAACCAGTTGAATCAGATCATGCGTGAAAGTGAATGCGTGGGCAGTTCAAAATAGTGTTGACATAAGTTAACTAAAATACAAAATAAACAAATTTAAAAAAGCATAGCCCCCTTACAAATAAACAGAGAATAAGCTCCGAATAGTTATTCCGCGTTTTGTTTCTATCATGTTAACTTCATTTCAGATTAGAGTAAAAGAGACAAAACATGGAATAACTGTTCCAAGCTTATTCTTTGTTTATTTGTAAGGCCCTAGACGTCTAGGCTAATGTAGACCATTGATAACAATACGAATATTTTTGTACTATTCAACGAGTACCAAATCCTACAAGCAGAACATAGGTAATTGTAATAACACACACTAGTTTGTACCAATAATTAAAATATGAATGACACGTACTTTTGTTTTACAGATACTTCGTCAGAATCAAACGCAAGCGGAAATACTCAGCGTGCCTTATTTAAATCCTCTAGTATTACGGAAAGAGTTCGAGTCTATATTAGGTATGTACTTTGCTACCCCTTATACATCTTATACTAGCGGCCCGTCCCGGATTCGCACGGATGGACATTTCGTTTTTAATATAGCCTATGTTACTCAGCGCTAATGTAGCATTCTAATGGTGAAAGAATTTTTTAAATCGGTCCGGTAGTTTTGAGTTTATTCGTTGCAAACATACAAAGCTTTCATCTTTATAATATTAGTATGATAACTTTTCCATGTCTTAAAAACGTACGTTCAAGAGTTAATGCGTGTTCATACTCACAATACTGAACATACTATACATACATACAATACTGAGTACTGCCATACTAACAGTATATAATAACAAAAAAATATTCATTAAGATAGATAGTTACTGACTAGATAATGATAGAAATCGAAATTAAATAGCTGTTAATGTTTGTAATAGTTTTTCCTTAAGTAACTGTTGAGTTTACTGTCGGATTCTGGACAAGTGCGGTATGTATGTATTAGGTCCTTACCTATGAAATTTACGTTTTGTATGAATTTTTTTATAATATTTTATTTTTTACTAACGTTTTTTAAATTTTTTTAGCATCTATTAATGTTAACACTATACAAATTGTAGAGTAGTTTGTTCGTTTCACTAGTTAAATATAGCATACATTAAAAAGAAAAAAAATCAAATCCCTTCAAAGCTACAATGAAACAAAAAGACAATTCCGAGAACATAAAAAGTAGTCAATTAAAAAAAAATGGGTGATAAAGACATAAAATTAATAATCATTGTTATTACTGAAGCTTAAGTAACATAGTCCTAATTATAGGTGTATAATAATATTAACAACTGGTATCGACTTTTAGAATTTTTAGACCTTTTAATAAGTGAGAAAAAAAACGTCAATTTCATAGGTAAGGACCCAATAGAAGCGAAACGTCTAAATTGAATGCGCTCTTAGAGTGAGCACTTATAAATTTTATTTATTTATTTAGGGGAAGATTTACAGCATTATAATTAGAATTAGACTATAATATAATGACTAAAAGCCATTTACAAACCTTCACTAGTAAATTACAAAAATATTTATATTGCCTAGGAAGGGAAGGCGACTCATGCCTCGCCGAGCCGGACTTCGTAGAATCCCACCCGATAGTGTACTGGAACCTCGTGTGGTTCCTGGAGCGAGCCAACATCGAGAACCATTTGCCCGACCTGCTGTGTCCCGACTTCCAGGCTCGGTACTTGAGTGCGGACGCGCTACTCGAGTCGGACAGAGTCAGTAAGTAAAAGAAGAGATGATTACACTGTTTGCTATTGCAAATTAATAATGTTTGTTTTCAGTAAAAAATAGAAATAGAAATAGAAATAGATTTTTTTTATTCAAAACCACTTAAATTAATGTAAATACATATACAAAATACTTAGGACTAGTGGTGTTGAAACGGTCTCCACTCAGCATAGTGTCGAGATACCTGATTGGCACCCCGACTCTGATCTTCCGTGGAAACAGTTTCCTTTTGAAAATAATCAATGTTTGGTCTAGTATAATAGTAGGTATCCGGTTATTCGGATTTTTTTAAATTTATATTTTACGGGTAAGCATAGTGCCTTGATCTCACCTGATGTTATGTGATGATACGGCCAATGATGGAAGCGCACTTTACCCGGAATCCTCAACTAGTGAGGCACTGGCTATCTTATCTCTAGCTGCCGAAACACAACAATGCTACAAACATTGATATTATGGCGACATATTTAGATAAGATGGTGGTAGCTAGCCAGGCGGACAAACAAGTCCTACCACCAACCAAACCGAGTACACAAACATGTACCCCCCGCTGGGAATCGAACCCGGGACCTCTGGCTCTAAACTGGTGGCCTTAACCACTAGACCACAGAGGCGGTTAATTATATAGTTATGTAAGGGTTTGAGAATATAAGACATTGTCATGAATAAAAGTAACATGTTAAGGCCGTAATACTTACTATTGTGGCCAACCTATCGATAAGTTTCATTTAAAAGAGAGTTATCATGTATACTAGCAGTCATTCAGAATGCCCCAATTATATATCGACGTCTTTGTTTTTCTGAACATCGGTAGTTTATAATTTAAGAACAGCAGTATTGCACTCTGTTAATAGTATTGATATATTCCTAGCTATCGATAGTAACGATAGCGTACAACTATCGATATTGTATCTTTTAGTCATATATCGATAGATTATTGACAGTCGACTATCGATCGGTAATCCTTACTGGCGATGTTTTAAATAGAAACTGACTATAACAAAATGTTTCCCATACAGGTTGTAAGGTAGTGTGCACCTGGGACCTCGTCCGCTTGCACACAGAGGCGGGCGTGGCGCTGCACCGAGCGTGGCGCGAGCGGCGAGCCGAACATCAGCGCTCGCGAGCGTTGCGCGCGCTGTTGCTCACCGAGTACGATTACTCCGCGGCACACTCGTAAGTCTAGCTAGCTTTTGGTACTGTTGGACGTCTCGAACGGGTCAGCAATATTCGAAAAGATATTTGTGTAAGGTATCTAAGAAAATTCTTTTAAATGTAGATTGATAGATAGATAACACACTTTATTGCACAAACACAGAAAGCAAATAACAAACAATTACAAAGGTGGTCTTGTCGCTTAAAGCGAACTCTTCCAGACAACCTTTGAGTCATGGAATCACTGAGCGGAGAATGAGAGGTAGTAAAGCAACAAGCAATTTAAATTATATAGAAATTTTTATTATATATGTAGCTAGAAACTCAAACTTTAATAAACTCGATTAAAATTCTACTACTGGTTTGTGAATTTCCTAATACTTTAAAAATAGCCAAAGTTACTCCACTACATAAGTCAGGTTTAAAGACTGATCCTGGCAATTATAGGCCCATTTCAGTCTTGCCTACCTTATTAAAAATTCTTGAAAAGCATAAATAAAGGTCTGGAAAATTATTTAAATTAAATTAACTTCGTTTTTGAGCGTCAATTTAGATTTCGTCCCAAAAGTAGCTCTCTTACGGCTACTCTTGACTTAACAACTAAAATCAAATCAGAAATAGATAGTAAAAATATTGTGCTCGGGATCTTTATTGACCTAAAAAAAGCTTTCGATACAGTTAGTCATAAGTTGATACTAGAAAAATTAGACAAAATAGGTATTAAGGGCTCAGCATTTTTTATATTACGGTCGTACTTGACAAATAGGTTCCAAGTAGTTAAAATCGATAACATTAAAAGTGGAAAGTTACCAATAACATGTGGTATTCCGCAAGGATCTATTCTAGGGCCATTGCTCTTCTCGATATACAGGGTTTTTGACGCATCGTGTGCCAAAATGAATTGGCCGACAGAAAGCAAGATTTGTAACAACAATAAGTTTTGTTTAAGATTAATAATCAATTGCGAATAAAACATTTAAATAACAATTTTGGTCTTAAATTTCAAATTAAACCCATGTAAAAGGAGATGGAGGACAGATTTCATGTCGCTTGTCGGACTACGTTATACCTAAATGGTATATACTACATTATATATGCGTGTATTTAGGAGCGATAAATAATCACAACCAATGCCAGTTAGATACTATTTATTATAATCATTATTGCCTTACATTACAACTACCTATTACGTGTTAACAATATGTAAAATGCTTATGCCTATAACATTGACATTGAAGTCAGTTCAATAAACTATTAGTCGCCACACGCTGAACTAAGATAAAAGTTTTTACCTGCTTTGAAAGTGTTATTCACGAAAAAAAAAGGATTTAGCCCAAATTTTTAATATCAGCCTAACTTGAGTCGAAGGACTAATTTAGCGAATTAGTAAAGTTTTTGTTATTTTTTTAATGATATATTTTGAAAGAGGATAAACTAAGAATTCTTGAGAGAGTTGGAAGATCCCGATCTTTTTAGTTTTTTTTTATAGCAATGTAAATTGGAATTTTTATTTCATGTTTAACATTACCGAAACTTTAGGTAACATTACAGACCAACAGAGACCTGTCACTTCAATTTAAATGTCGCTGCAATGACTGTAAATTAATGTACCCAAATGTTATTTACTGTATAGTTACTGTTACAGTTACAGTTTACTGTAAAAAAATGTACGTGACATACTTTTACGAAATAGCAAATCGAGAACCAACCAAAACCTCTTTCCTTCTTGCTACTTTGTTCTCATGTTCACTCACGAGTGTGATAACTCCATTGTCTTCTCCCTGCAGTGTGATACTGGCGGTACTGGACGGGTTGCTGAGTAACAATCTAAAAGACGCCCTGCAAAAGCTTGCCTCATGGCGGGAATCTACCTCGACGAGCAAGCGATACCATTCATATTACAGGTAACCTAGTTACATTTTTTTTAGTTTGCGGGGTTCACCCTTCGTGGCTGTTAATACTTTTTTTCTACCTCAGACTTCTACGATTCTCCGATACTGTTTTGTTTATTAATAAATACTAGTGGGTCGCCCGCAAAACTTGGCGTTTATTCAAAAGATTTTTTAGGAATTTTGAAACCCATGACAGGTTTCTTTATTTTTCTGCACATCTACGGCTCCAGCCAGCTCCAGCTCTTCAAAATGAGAGCATAACCGATTTTTTATGTGCAACTATCGTTCCATAATCACTGGGACAAAATCGGCTTACGCTATTAATATATATATGTTCTCACGATAAGCGAAGTTTTTTGATTATAAATGAGAATAAAGATCTTGAACCATTGGGCAGTCTTTGTAGTCAGGTCTGGTATATTACGCTATCAAGTTTTATTTTATACTTTGTGTACTCTCTCTCTCTTGTTAGTCTTTTTTATATTTCGTTTGTAACCTTGTTTTTATTACGCAGAGACGTTCTTTTCCTCGCGATGGCGGCCCTCGGCGAACACAACATTGACTTCATAGCCTTCCAACGGGAGTACACACGGGCTTTGGAGCAAGCGGGCGGCGAGACACGCCCACAAGACCTGCCCCCTTCACCCACCGCAATCTGTTGCAGGCACTACTTCAAACGGCTGCGGCTTGAATTCGAAGATACAGTCTGAGTGAGACTTTTGAGCTTAATGTTGGGTGTAAGTAACACTTTTGTACGACAAGTTCGAGTAAGGTTGACTTGGCGATTAAATTAGGTATAGGAACAGCAGCCCTGTAAGGGATTGAAGATCATGTAATAATATTAAAGCTTATGTGGTTGGTATAAGATTCAAGTTCCAAAATGTATACATTATGCAAAGTTTGGTTTCTTTAAGGTTAACTTGGCGATGGAATTAAGTATAGGAGAAAAGCAATGTAACCCGTAAGCGTTTAAAGATTCTGCAAAATATTAAACCTTCTGTCGTTTGTGTAGAATTCAAGTTCCAAAATGTGTACATGCTTAGTAAGATTACTTCGCAATTAAATTAGGTAAAAAAGGCAGACCCGTAATACAATGTAACCTTTAAGCGTTTAAAGATACTACACAAATATTAAATCTTATTTCATTGGCATAAGATTTAAGTTCCAAAAGTTCATTAAATAATGAAATTAAGAAAAGGATAACGGCAGACGTAAAGCAATTTAACACGCAAGCGTTAAAAGATCCTACAAAATATTAAATTTCTCTTCTCTCATTGGTTTATTCAATTTGTGTAAAATGTAAACTTGTAGGCGGTAAGCTATGTCTCACGAAATATTTACTCTCACCTACCGCATTACACTGATTTGCGTTCAAATATTCAGTTTTAGTCTTTAGAATATAATCATGATTTAGTTTGAGAAAGCTTATACCTACTCAATTGAATTGAGACTGTCTATCAGTGTTCGGTTCTTTAGTAACAGATATACCGTCACTTAGTATTGAATCCAACAATATCGTTTGCTGTTGAGACAATCTCAACTGTGTATTTAAATTAAATCACTTATTGTTACTAAGTGATTCACGAGCATAAATATGTTAACATATGGACAAGTTTTCATATCTTTGACGCTAGAATTACAAATCGTTTGTGAATTATTTATATTTAGCTGCAATCGCGTAGACAGATATTATTGAATACTTTTCTGGTGCAAATATTGTTGCCGGTTTGTCCATAGTAATATATTCATACTCGTGACGTATACAAATGGTTTATAACGATATTACTGATATTAGCCTAAATAAACAAAGACATTTTGTAATAAATATGAAACTTCGCCTGTATTGTTTAAGCACGTTTTGTCTGTTAAAATCACACCTCTTTAGAATATATCACCAATGCACATTGCTTAAATGTATAAACTCTCGAAAGTATTATTAATAAATAATTAAGAAATTGACAACAAATTATGTTTACAGCTGCTGTTGCAATGCCGCTCGTATTGCAAAGGCATTCAGTTCATAATTCGGCAACAAAGGTAGCTTCTTTAATAAGAACTGGTGCTATTGTTTTGAAAAGACGTCGCCGCATACTGTTTCACTTCGGCAAAATACGGGACATTTGCATCAAAGTCAATATTTTAAGTTCATATTTTATTAACGTACTTCTCTTTTGATTGCAAATCACTTTTACTGATTACAATTTTTCAAATAAACCTATAATTTTCGAGAGAAAAAATATCGAATATTTTTTTGTATGGAGGAAAAGTGATTGACGCATATAACTCCGAAATGAGCTAGGAATTTGCGTTGAAACTGGGTGGGTTTAAAGATGTTATCATAAATGATTACAACTTTTTTTGTATACTTGCAGTCTTCGAAGCTACAAGCGCTTAAACATTTGAAATATAACAATATTTATTTATACATAAAAAAAAGCTGTTGCTATCGCCCGGAATGAATTAAATTAAAATAATAAGTACGTTGCAGTACCTAACGAAATTATCACTACCTGTATTTTAAGACTTGCCCCCCGACCGCCTAACCGATCGCTTTGACTACGCGTATAGTTTATGACGTCATCTTGCCACCTCGCACCGCCTAAAGCCTATACCTTTCGATATTGCTTTCATAGGCAGCTCGAAACGACAAGATGACGTCATAAACCACACACAAAGTCAAAGCGATCGGTTAGGCAGTCGGGCCCCACACCAGTTATCTAGCCCAAGAGAAGCTTCGTTATGAAACTCGTTAAATGGTTACTAGACAATGGATAAACATACTTATTATACATAGAAAACACCCAGACCCGAGACAATTTAGAAAAAACAATAATAACTAAATTGACCCGACCGGGGATCGAACCCGGGACCTCAGAGATGGCGACTCCATGAAAACCGGTGTACAAACCACTCGACCAAGGAGGTCGTCGTTAAATCTAAACTATATAAAATATGCAAAATGCATTCCAAGCACCTAATCCACATATGAAGCGAAGTTAAACCGTACTTGTAAAGACACGAGCAAACATTTGTAAACAATTGTAACTCTTAATAATAACATGGAATGGAATAAGAGTTAAAGTGTATTTATATCAGTGCTCGTGACAGTAAATATCTTCTGATGCTTGTTTTTTAGATACAATATCCCAATTATTAATTTCTTTTGGAGTTGCAAGACGTAATAATATGTTGCAAGTGGCACTAGAACGGGTTTCCGATAATTCCGGTCATCAGGATTTGTTGGATAACACGATTACTTTGCTTTTTAAATTTGGTGATGGCAATTGAGAAATGTCTTTTTCAATTAAGGTTCTTCTTAATATATGGTACTGCCATTTTGAAATATTTGTGGCATTAACAAGGTTTCAGTTTCTGGCAAGGATTTTGTTGGTTGATTCTTAAACAAAAAATCGTGAGTTTTCTGCGTTATAACCGCATCGGTATAAAAACTAAAAAGGTACTAAAACTAGCGCTGTCTAGAAAGCACGTCAATGAAACTGGAGCACAAATTGTCTGCGACTGTACTATACTGTGAATGAGAAAAAAAGAAACGTCAAAAGCAGCGGGTTGGGCGCGCATATAAAGCCACAAACGGTTTTTTTTTATCATCTATGTTTACCCTAGGAATTTAGAAATTAATACTACCTGTATTAGTAATTAGTAATTTCAATAAATGACCGCGATGAATGCTGCAACGTACTTATTACTTAAATTTAATTTATTCCGGGCGATATTAAAAGCTTTTTTGTATGTATAAAAGATATTGTTTTATTCCATATGTTAAAGCTCCTGTAGCTTTGAAGACTGCAAGGATACAAAAAAAAATTGTTAGCATTTATCATAGAGAATGATAAGATCTTTAAACCCACCAAGTTTCAACGCAAATCCCCAGCTCATACGTCAGTCACTGTTCCTCCATACAAAAAAATATTTAATTATTTTTCTTGAAAGTTATTGGTTTATTTGAAAAGTTTTAATCAGTAAATTAAAAGAGTCAGATACGCATGTGGTCATATATGCATTTCGTCAGGCTACAAAACAGAAACTCAGCTAGTTAATTACGCAGTTCGACAGACACGCACTTCGACAGACAAGCAATTTGATAGAAGTCAGACACGCAACACAACTGATACGCATCTCGTCAGATATTTGTGAATAATATCTCGACTGATGTGAACAAGAGCTCATTAAAATAAAACATTTTTAATGACCAACATTTTTATTAATCTTACAAAATTTGTCTTTTTTAACATAGGTAAGTAGTAATAATCTTTTTTAATAGTCATGAAAGATCAATATTATATCCTATACTAGCTGACCCGGCGGACTTCGTACCGCTTTGACAGTTTCCATGACAACATAACAAACAAATCATTTTGTACTGGAAAATGAAATTGTCGTTTTTAGTATGTTCCGTTACTTATTATTTATGTTTCTCACCGTTTAAACCTTCCCTGAACTTCCACAAATATTTCAAAATCAAAATTAGCCAAATCAGTCCAGCCATTCTCTAGTTTTAACGAGACAAACGAACAGCAATTGATTTTTATATATATATAGATAACATTATATAGAATATTTCAACGTGTGTGCCGTCATATTACTACAGCCGAGACCAACGGCTTAACGTGCCTTCCGAAGCACGGAGAGCAACCTAATTAAATTTGTATTTTAACACTCGTGTTAGAATTACAAATTTGATTATATAGTGGATCCACCCATCGGCATCCGTGAATACCCAACCGCTGAGAGCGTTGCTTTACTTCGTTATTGCTAACGAAGCGCTGCCGCTGCCGCCTCTGGGCCACGATTACTATAATAATAATAGTAAAGGCAAAATCAAGAAAAGTACAAAAACATACTTTCTTATTTTTCTTGATTTACTTATGTAAAGAAAAGCAAGTCAAATCATAGGATTTGATACATACATATTTACACATTTATACAATAGTGTATGTATCTGTCCAGTTGCGCATCTGTCGAGATGTGCATCTGTCCAATTGCTTGTCTGCCGAGCTGTGTATTGGACAAGTTGCTAATCTGACTAGTTGCAAATCTGGCAAATTGCGAATCTGACGAGTCGCGATTTTGTCGATTGGCGTATTTTGACTAAATACGTATTTGACCACCTGCGTATCTGACGAGCCTGACGACATGCGTGTGATCCTAAAAGAGAAGTACGTAAAAAAAATGTGAACTCAAAACATTGACTTTGATGCGAATGTCCCGTATTTTGCCCAAGTAGACCAGTGTGCGCCGTGGTAATGTGACAATATCGTCGGTTAATAAATCTTTTTCTAGTGAACTCTACATGAAAGTAGCGCCGTCCAAATCAGTTGACTTTGTGTCAATACCAGCCATCCTATGACCTCACTCCCGTCCATTTTGACCGGGATTAATGTAGCCGCGTCGATAGTTACGCGGATTGCGTAATAAAAAGTAATTATAAGACGACAAACAAGTATAAATATGATGAGCAATTATTGTTAAAGGCGTATCTTTTGTTATTTTGTTCTACTATCTACTTATTTGACAAATACATAACTTAATTATTAAACCCCGACGCAAAAATAGTGTTATCTCTCAAACAAACGGATAAACCGTTAGCTTAGTTTTTTCACTGTATTTTATAAATATTTATGACTCAAGTTTAAAAATACAATATAATTTAAAGTATAAAAAACCTTTTTAAAAAACAAGCTTTCATTTAATTAAATGCGCTAACAAGAAAAAAAATAACTTTTACTTTTAAACTGTTCTATCAACTTATAACGAACGTCATTACACAATTTATCTATATTAAAATCAATTGGTGTTTGTTAGTCTCGCTAAAACTCGAGAATGGCTGGACCGATTTGACTAATTTTGATTTTGAAATATTCGTAGAAGTTCAGGGAAGGTTTAAACGGTGAGAAACATAAATAATAAGTAAAGGAAAATACTAAAAACGACAATTTAATTTTCCAATAGAAAATGTTCCTAGCTATGAAACATTAGATGTCTTTTGTCTTTTTAAAAATAATAAATTGTCACTTAGTTGTCAAATATTTATAGGTGCGTTCAGAAATTTGTCTGTTGTATAGGTTGTGTAGGTCCGATCTCTTTGGTCTGTTTTGTTGGAATAAAAAATAGTTCTGTTTTAATAATAAAAATAAAGTGTAAAAGTGTCAGTTGGTTGTCGAAACAAGAAAATAAATAAATAAATTTCAAGACGATTATTAAAATATTTCATCAGTTTGTCAGTGCGCGAGAACTTTGACTTTGACCAAATTTTCACCAATATATTAGGTGATACGAATTTCACCGGGTCATCTAGTATGATATAAAAGGTTGTCGCGAGATATACATAGTATAGATAGATATACTCGTATTTACTTAGATTGAAAATTTTAATAGTTAAAATCAATCACTTCAAGTTATTTAATTTACTCGTTTATCTACACAAGTAAATCTCGCAACAGGCTTTTATATCATATAAATTGTGTAATGACGTTATAAGTTCATAGTAAAAGTTTTAAAGTAAAAGTTTATTTTTTTCTTTTTAGCGCATTTAAATAAATGCTTGTTTTTTAAAAAGATTTTTTACTTTTAATTTATTTTATAGTTATCGCAGGACACGTTTCAAAAACTTAGTCCGCCATATTGGATTTAGAATGACCTCACTTTATTTTTCAAGTTATTCTCAGCAAGCCCTTTCATTTGATAGGATTCCCATTGTAGGAATGCATTAAAAATAATTAGTCCGCCATCTTGGGTGTGCCGCCATGTTGGATTTAGAATGACGTCACACAGCTAATCATGCATTGTCATCCAAACCGAACGTGTATACAAATTTTCAACTCAATCGGTTGATGTTATCTGCTTTAAAATTGAGTTGCAAGTTCCACCTGAACAAATATACATTGCAAGTTAAATAAAAGCTTGTAAAAAGAACACTATAAGTCAATGGAAAGAAAATAGTATAACACTACCTACTTAAAGATTACTTTTCTTTGATTAAACGCGTCGGGGACCAATTTATCTAAAGATAATAAAAAAGGTTTACTTTTTATAATAGTGTTTACTTTTATGTCGGGACGTTTAATCAAGTGCGTAATCATGTGAAAGCATCATCGCATTATTTAATTAAATTTAACGTTTACTTTTACTGGAAGTGTGAAGGTATGGTAACTCTTTAAGATGGGCTATTTTATATATCCTTTCAACGTCACTGCACGTATATAGATTCTTGGCCTAACTTTAACATTGTGCCCCAATAAGTAAACATTGATTAAGCTTATACCTTGTATCCGACATTCAGATTTTGGCATATCCATTAGTTTAGGAATGTTGGTGCTAAAGTATAAAGAGCTCGCTCAAGTTTTTGACCATTATTTTTGAGCGAGTAAGAGTGCGCAGTGTTCATTTTTTAACAGAGTTAGTGTAAACTAGAATTTGTATGGCAATGAAGAAGTTACATGTTCGCCACAATAGATGGCGCTGTTGATCTCATACAAATTGTAGCTCACTTGTTCGAATGGTGAATTAAACTCGCTATCAGCATACAGATAATGGTGATGAAATCGCTGGAGTATCCCTAAATCACGAGTGTACATATAATGTTGTATAGAGTAGGTTAAGCTACGCGTTGGGCGTTGTTCGGAGTAATGTTGTAGATTTTGTGTTCGATTGTGGGGGTGTAATGTAAGTCACACGGTTGAATTCGTAAACGAATATTGTTAGGTAACTGTTTATTGTGTTCACTGAGTCACATTATTTGAAATTGATAATTAGTTTCGTCCTAATTTGATTGAAAATTTATATTCATTCCTGTAATTATTTATACACTCAGCGGCACATCTAACCGCCCACCCCGTTATTTTCTTACAAACATGCTCATTTTGCGACTCTATTCATAAAAATGTAAATACATTTCTGCCAAGATCTGTATGCTAATGTTTAGGTTAAGCGTTCGACTGCCCAATTAGCATTTTGAAAGAGTGCCGAAACCATTGTATTTGTCCATAGAGGCAGAACAATGAATGCTTCATCACATTCCATACAATGTGATATGGAAATATAGTAATGCTTTGCATAAACGAATGTTTGGAAACGGAAAGTTTTTTTTTTTAATTTATTTTTAACTAAATAAACAGTTTTTACTAAAAATTAAAATGTCGCCAATCTGATCAATAGTTTATGGGCGAAATAAATGCACTTTTTTTAACAAACTAACTTAAACTGTTCAAAGTGCTATTGGACAGTCAAATGCTTAACCTAAACATTAGCATACAGATCTTTGCAGAAATGTATTTAGATTTGTATGAAAATAACGGGGTGGGCGGTTAGATGTGCCGCTGAGTGTATTATAAAATGTAATAATTTGTAACTGTATTTTTTTATTTCAACCGTAAAATAATGTGACTGCCAAAATATGAAAGTATTTATAGATGTATCGATTGATGAGGTAACTTTAGATATGATATAATCATATTAACCATTATTATTAAATATGTATATTGTTATCTTCATACAGTCATAATGACAATATTTTACAATTTCTGTTAGATATTCAACAAGGGCTAAAAAGTGTATCCTATTTACTTCATAAGTACATTACGACCTAAAACAACAGTGGATTCCAAAATACCGCTATTATTTTCTTTTAAGTGTAATATAGCATACATTTGTAAAGTTTGGCCTATATTTGAACCAGTAAATTTAATAATGGAATAACCGTGTTACAAATATTCTTGCACTAAGAATGAAATTCGTTGTAATGTTTAATGAAATATTCGTGACGGACTCGTGGTCACACCAGATTGTCACACTGGTGTGACTGATAGTAATTTATTTTACTCGTGGTCACACTGCTATTAAAACGTAAGACTCGTGATCACACTATTAGTGTAGGGAATTGAATATATACATTATCTGCCCTACAAGAGCGTGCTTAAGACACTGAACTACTGAGACCAGAGGGTGCGTAGTTATCTTGCTATCTGGATTGTATTGAACAGTCAGCAACGAAAGTCGATGAACATTTAATAAAGTCTGTAACATAAGTAGCTGAACACTAGCACTTTCGTTGCTGATCGTCGTACCTAACTGCAGACTGCAAATTACAAACACAATACAATATAACAAAGGAACAAAATTTGTTATTTTTCAACACATATCGTATTTATTTTTCATAAAACAAAATAAACAGAAATTACACCCTTCGCGAGACAATTAAAAGTACTGGATATGATATGTTTTACTTAAATGAAATTATCTCAAAATCTCTAAAAAGTGACCTACATTTATCTCGTTATGAAGTAGTTGCATCTGTACATTTAAAATAGTTTGGTCTTTTTCCTTTACTTTACTATTTTTCTTCGCTCGTCAAGTTCATGTTCGAAACTTGCTATGCTGATGTCATCATGTATAACTTTTAGTAATTTATTGATCGTGACATGATTCCTGTTGATGTTTTTATTTATTACAGAATTGTAACTTTCTGCGGCATTGTGCCTTACGATCAAAAGGTCTAAGCAGCAAAGCGTCGGTCAAAAAGCGGTGGTATATCTTCAGAATTTTGGTTCGTGGCATCTAGAACTTGCAGAGGTGGTGGGCAGTTCAGAAGATTCCGGAAGTATTCTCGCCACATATCTTTAATTTTCACCTGGTCTGTGACGAGGTTTCCATAGTCATCTTCCAGTAACTGTGCCGTTGGCTGGTACCCTTTTTTTGCATTTCTTACTTCCTTATAGAATCTTCTACTCTCGTTCGCTCTAATCAGGTCTTCCATGTTACGTACTATGTCTTCCATATACTTTCTCTTAGCAGATTTTATTGCAACCCTGGTTCTTTTACGTGTCTCTTCATATTTATCCTTCCATTTGTCATCCTGTTCTGACTGTTGTTTAAGTTGTTTTCTGCTATTTAACAAACTTTCACATTCTGATGTTATCCATTTTTTTCTCTTTCTGCGCGCTTTTTTTCCCAAAGTCTTCAGTCCTATCTCTTTTACTGTTTCTTGGATAGTCTTCCACGCGTCTTCTATATTTTCTGATATTTCTAAACCTTCAAAACTGTTCTTTAATTCTAACAGAAATCTTTTTCTGGTGTTTAGATTTAGATTATTTATGATACTTTAGATTATCTATGGTAATACTGTTATTCTGTGTAACCGCTTTGGTCTTAGTGACCTTTATTTTAACTTTAATTTTGATAACCAAAAGGTATTGATCACTGTCACAATCAGCCTTTCTAAATGTTCTAACATCTTCTATCATATTTTTGTGCCTGGTGTCGACGAGGACGTGATCGATTTCATTTACTGTTCGACCATTGGGCGACTTCCACGTTCCTTTGTATATGTCCTTGTGTGGGAACATTGTGCTTCGGATAACCATGGCTTTTGACGACGCAAAGCTACTTAATCGAATTCCGTTGTCTTCGAACGTTCATGCTTGCTGTGTCTACCGATGATGGGCATAAATGCCTCTTCTCTTCCTACCTTTGCGTTAAATGAAACTAAATGATATAATAATTATGTGCCTGGGTATCCAGACATATTGAGATTGTGACGATTTGCGAAATAGACGTTCTGCTATACAGACGATCTGAGAGTTGATGTTTTGCTACATGGACTTTTTCCTAATTAGGCTTACTGCTCATTAGACGTTTCGCGCTGTTGGACGTTTTGCTGGTTAGACATTCTGATCGTAAGGCGTTTAAAATAGCTCTCAGGTAAAAGTGGAAAAGCAGTACATAAACCTACGATACAGCGATAAAGCTTTTCGTTAATGACTTTGCTTTTCTCCACAGACTGTTTATAAAATGGTAGTAACATCTTTATGATGTTTGGAAAAAATATTCTAAGTTCATTTGAAGTTGCTATTTTATCTAAGTAGAACTTCTCCGGCTTCCATTCCGGAAACCGGGTTTGCAAAATATCAAATAAAGCTTCCCTTAAACGTGCTTCCCTTTTTATCACTCTCTCATCAGGGCGAAAACAAGCGATACGATACTGGTGGATCCCGTGGAACTTCCCAGATCACCATAAATAATATATATGTAATTGATGAAATGGTTTGGGTGCACTTTTAAAGGTGCCGAGGTCACCGAAATATTCCTTTACTATACCAAGTAACTGTTTTGCTTTTTCTGAACAAAATATTAACATTCTCGAGCCTTCGTAAGAGTAGTCGGCTTCTAAAATTACAAATTGTGCAGGGACCTCAATCTCGCTCAGGGTTTTAAAAACAGTTTTGCTCATTTGCAATTTACGTTTTCTTGCCGAGTACAAGCTACACTTAACACTGCGAAACGAAGGCACTTTAGCCACGAAGTGTATGCCTTGGTCGTACAAATGTTTTACATGCTTTTTGTAAATAACAGGCATCAAGCCTACCTCATCCTTCAAGTGATCTATGGATATCACTAAATCGTTTTTGGTCTGATTTGGCATACACTCCCCAGTATGGTTTACCTTTTTTATAATTTGGTTATCTTAAAAAAAAGATCTTTGGCAAAAAGAAAAGAAAAAAACGAGCGAGCCTTACAGTAGTCGCATATGGTGTGTAACATTTGACATCTCACCTTAGTAATAAGCAATTTTAAAATTATATTCTGAAAAAAATGGGTGCAGAAAATACTCATTAGAAGACATTTGACATATCAAAATGACCTTTGATAGTCAAATGACACAATATGTCATGTTCATAATATCGATTTAAAATTTACAAAACGGGAAGCGCGCCCCGACTTCCTGTTTTACATACTTCCGTCTCATTTTACGAAATCACTCCCACAAATTGTTTATATAGAAAGCGAGCGGAAAGATGTTACACATCAAAAATAGAATAAGCACCCTTCACAGAATCTGTATAATAATAATTATATGTAGTATCTACTAACCTTGGTAGTGACCGACCCCGTGCATTTCAGTTTTTGGCGTTTGCTACAATACCATATAATATTTTTATTTGAATAAACCTTAAGTTGGTGGTATTGATGCTCATGGCTTAAAAGAACTTTACCACCTTTTCTTTTTATTATTGTACAATCGTCAGTACTCATTATTATGAATTTTAAAATTTAATACGTAAAAAATACCCCTTCATTTATTATAAACCGTATGACAAGTGACAATATCAATTATTAAGTTGACATTGTCGCTTGTCATACGGTTTATAATTAATTTAATTTAAAGTTAATCATGTTTGTTTCTAATTAGAAACAAACATGATTAAGTTTGAGTATCACAGTCCATGAAGTGTCTATTTCGCATCTTTTGTCAAGTACATACTTCGAGCCATTCTACGTCCATGCTTCGAGTAGAGTTCAGGTACTTAGACATCACTATAATTAATTCAGTCAAGTGCGATCTTTTGCCATTGCAACATTGGTCACCCTACATTTAGTGTGACCACAAGTAAAATAAATTCCTGTTAGTCATACCAGTGTGACAATCTGGTGTGACCACGAGTCCGTCACGGAATTTGTATTTGAAACTAAGAGATGAATATGAATATTCTTTTTAAGTAAATTACAATTTGGTAATTGCGCGTAAAACAATACTCATACATAATTATATCTACTAATAAATGTTTGAAGGCAAGAAGTTTATTTATACAACAAAACTAACCATAGTTATAGAAAGAGGCAGTTATGTGAGTTATGAAATAACTTAACTAACATTTTATTTCAGGGTTTGTACTGGTATCCTAATTGTATTCTTGTAATTCCTAGCATACAGTTTTCGAATAATTTATTTTGTTATCTGTATCCCTATGATTTAAGTGATATTCGTAAAGTTGATGATTTAACTGCCTCTAGTGATGTGTTTAAAGCCATATTTTTTGTTCCATTCAAGATGTACAATGGTGATAGAGACTCAATTTATTTTTTTAATCATTCTATACCTACTGATATAATTGTTAAGGTTTCAGATCAAAATTTAATTATGATAAAACTGTAAAAGACATGCAACTTGCATAACGATGGGTATATTAAAGTGTTATATATTAACATATATACATTTAGTTATCTTATTTCAATGGACAAGTATAATAAAATGCATATAATTTTTATAAAAAAATAAATAAGGCTTCAGTAATTAAATTGGTTTTATTTACATGTATGCATATTACCTAACCATAATTTTAACACAATCATTTTATTTTTTCAGGTTGACATTCCCAATACTCTGTATAAAAATTTACCATCATGATCATAGTAACAATCATTTACTTTGTATGTTGCTCCCTTTTTGTATGCTTTTTTGGGTATTCTAATCCGTTCTGGGTAATCCATTATACTTTTTTCAGGTTTAGACTCTTCAAATTTAAATTCAGTTAGTTGATTATCTTTAGAATTTTGGTCAACCAACTCTATTTCACTGTTCAGCTCAACAGTATCTAGTGCTGAACCTTTTTTGTGGACCGTGTGAACAATAATCTCATCATTTACTTGAACAATGTTTCCACTGTCTAAACGTTTCTGAATTTTTTTGGAAAGTTCACTTAGTGTTATCCTGTTTGAATCTTTATGTTGATGAACTTCTTTCTCTGAGCTCACTTCTTCATCTGGAGTTTCTTCATTACTGTTTTCTTTATTTTCCTTTGCTGCACATCTTAGTACAATTCTTTCAAATTCTCCTATTTTCTCTTCTTGCATTACATCTATTTTGACTGACGTTTTTTTAAGGGGTGGAATAGTTCTTTCAGAGAATTTAAGAAAGTGCTTTCGTAATTCTTTAGATATAGTCAATGAGCCTTCCTTAAGTTCCCGCCAATTTCTCATAACTGAAGCATCATGACGGGCAATACGTTGTTCTGTTGCAGGTTTCCAGGGATATTTTAATAATTTCTGCAGACAACCAATATAATAATAGATTTGAACAATTTTCATTTAAAGAGTTAATTGATCTAGATCTGGTTTGATATAGTAATGAGCATAATTAAATGTGAAAACAATCTAGGCTACAGTATTTTCCTTTGCACGACTTAAGTCTAAAAAGAAAAACGTCCAAAAATACGAATGTCCAAAGGCATGACCATGTGATAAAATTATTCAACCATACAAATGTCTAATGACAATATTGCCCAAATATAAAAATTACCATAATGAATATAGTCCAAATTTTTTTTTTGTATACTTAGCACGGCAAATGACGCCATACCACCTGATGTTAAGTGGAAATGGAGTCCAGACGCGAAGACAACTGGTGCAGCGTGAAAACAACGCAGCATCAGTCAACCTCACTCTGCCGGCCCACAAGGTGCTTCTTCACGCCTCGTTTGAAGGACCCAATATCATAGGAAGGAGGAAAAACGTGTGCTGGTAGACTATTCCATCTTTTGGAGGTGCGACAAAGAAACGAGTCACCAAATTTCTTTGTGCGCGATGGGATATGTGTGACAGTAAAGCGATGACTCCGGAGAGCAGCACGTGTACTTCTATGGAGGAAGGGAGAAGGTGGGATAAGGTCAAAGAGTTCTTCAGAGCACTCGCCGTGGTACAAGCGATAGAAAACGCTGAGTGACGCTATATCTCTACGCAATTGTAGGGGTTCGAGAGTATTAGTGACCTCTGCATTGCCGATAATGCGTACAGCGCGACGCTGCAATCTGTCTAAGGCATCGAGAAGGTACTTTGCGGAACCGTCCCAGATGTGCGAGCAATACTCAACGCAAGACCGTACCTGAGTCTTGTACAAAAGACACAACTAGTCAGGCGTAAAGAATCGCCGCACTCTGTTCAGGACACAGAGTTTTCGTGAGGCAGTTTTGATCACGGCTTCGATGTAGTTCTTTTGATTCAGATCACAGCGAATCGTCATAGCGAGCATGTTGATATTGCTCTGCAGGCTTAGAGATGTGCCCTGCAGAGTTGGAAGGGGAAGGAATGGTGACTTCTTGGCCGTAAACGCACATACCTGTGTTTTCTTGGCATTGAACTCAACAAGATTATTGGAGCCCCAATTAGATATAAGGTCCAATACCCGATTGAGCTCAATGACAAGATTCACTCGTTTCTCTTCAGTTTCGACTCGCCCAGCCGCAGGGTGACCGTTATACCCACCGTGCACTGTACTATCATCTGCATAGCAATGAATATTTCCAAGTGGAAGCATATCATTGATATGCAGAAGAAATAACGTGGGTGACAGAACGGAACCCTGAGGGACACCAGCGTTCACTGACATGAGCCGCGAAGCGCATCCATCAGACAGGACACGAATTCTACGCTCGTGCAGGAAGCCAGCGACCCAGTTGCAGAACTGTGCAGGCAGACCGTATGCCGGGAGCTTGGAGAGAAGAGCTTTGTGCCAGACCCGATCAAATGACTTGGCTATGTCGAAATTGTCCAAACTTAAAAATGACCAGTAATAATACTGCCCAACCCTAGAAATGTCGAATGATAAATATAGTCAATGATAAAATAGTCCAATTATACAAATGTACAAACGCATGTCAAAATGATAAAATTTACCAATCATGAAAATGTCCAATGATAACATTATCCTAACTAAAAAATTACCTAATAAATATGGTCAAAAATACCGGAACCTAACAATGGTGTTCAAAAGTTTCGATATTACGTATGTAACCCGGGTAAATGTGTTAACATGCACTCTGATCGCTAGAATAGCTTTTCTCGTTTGAATTTAATCTTCCTATACCCGCGCCAAATTTTGTAACACCTATACTCGCGCACGGTCTCACGGACCGAACATTCAGGACCTTACTTCTTGTTTTTTACTTAAATAGAGGAGTTTTGTTCTATCTTGTACGTCCATCCTTTCCTTGGTAAAAATCTTGAGACTTTTCTTTCAACTGACGGTCTTCCAACTCATCCACCTCTTCATCATCACCTTCTTGCTCGGTATTGCAATCTTCTCGTGTCTCAAGAAAATTTTTCATTCACTATTGATACGATATTTATATTATTTTAGTTTTTTAACGCTTTTATCTAGAACGCCTCGGTGGCCGAGTGGCAAAGCGCTCGGCCCGATACCCGAAGGTCCCGGGTTCAATTTTCAGGTCGGGCAAAGCGTGTTTCGGATTTTTTCGATGCATAGCCCGGGTTGGTGATCACCAACCACCAGCATTTGGCAAGCGTGGTGATTAAGCCATTACCCATAAATTGTAGCGATAACTTGATTTCAATGATGGAGGCCTTTGCCCAGCAGTGGGACAGTTATAGGCTGTTTACTTTACTTTACTTTAGTTTTTTAAACTACTACTAACTGCAGAGCCGTCTCATGTGAAATATTGCAATTCATAAAACACTAACTGATCCGGCGGTGTTGCTTTAATAAAACATATATTCGATGCCTGGGAGAAGTCTCAGAACGCTCTTGGAGTTTTTTGCGACTTATCCAAGGCTTTCGATTGCGTTGAGCACAGGACTCTGGTGATGAAGTTACACTACTATGGTCTTAATGTTTTTGCACTTAAATTGATAGAGTCGTATCTCAGTTCTAGGACACAAACTGTCGATATCAATGGAACTAAATCATCTGGATCTCTTGTAAAAATGGGAGTTCCGCAAGGGTCAATCCTCGGGCCCTTCCTATTTTTAATTTATATTAACGACTTGCCATTCTTTGTGGAGAACTTCTGTGAAATTGTTTTATTTGCAGATGATACTTCACTCATTTTTAATGTTACTAGGTGTAAGAATAATTATGATGATGTAAACAATGCTCTAGCAAAAGTACTCAGTTGGTTTACTGTTAATAATCTACAGCTTAATGCAAAAAAAAACAAAATGTATTAAATTTACACTACCTAATGTTAAAACTGAACCAACTGATATTAGAATAAACGGTGATACATTAGATTTGGTAGACTCAACAGTCTTCTTAGGTATAACACTTGACTCAAAACTTCAATAGAATCCTCATATATCGAAATTGTCCGGTAAACTCAGTTCTGCTGCTTATGCTATCAGAAAAATTAGACAATTAACAGACGTTGAAACTGCTAGAACAGTTTACTTTAGCTATTTTCATAGTGTCATGTCGTATGGTGTCTTACTGTGGGCTACAGCAGCTGATGTTGAATCTATATTTATTTTGCAGAAACGAGCAATAAGAACCATTTATAGACTAGGTTCCCGAACTACTTTAAGAAATATTTTTAAAGAAATTGGTGTTCTTACAGTTGCATCTCAGTTTATTTATAATTGCATAGTTTTTGTGCGTTGCAACATCAACTCTTTTACTAAACACGGTGATGTACACAATTTCAATACTAGAAATAAGAAAAAACTTGTAATGCCACTGTTCAGGTTGCAAAAGGTTCTTGGCTCTTTCTTGGGGCAAGGTATACACTACTATAATAAAATACCTAGTACTACCTAGTACAAGATTTACCTTTAGATAAGTTTAAAAAACTTGTAAAATCTTCTTTTACAGTCAAAGAATATTTAGATGACAAAACAGCTTGGTTATAATAAAAAAATAAAACTACTCTTTATTTTATTTTATTTTATTGGGATCAATAATTACTTTAAAAATATCTTAGCGCTGATATGATAGCCTTTATCAGCAATGTCCTACAGTTTACAAATAATATTTGTTACGTTAAACTTTTCATTAGGTTTTTATTTAGAGTATCTTGAGTGTGTCATGCTCTCTTTAGTGTCTCTGCGGTGGTGGCGTGTGCGTCGGGTCGTTACATTCCCTAAGATATGGTTGAGTGAAGCGATGGCTGATTCATATGTCATACTCGTGAACGGGTGCCGCCTGTGGAGGCTGGTCTGCTCTTGCATACTATTATTTTTATTAATATTAACTATAGTTTAATTTTTTTTTCTTAGACAATTTTTAACCTTTATTAGTGCTGTATGACATTGTGAAAATTTTAACTGGTAACTGATGTTTTGCAAATGTAGATATTATTATATTTTCTCTTTTGTTTTTTTTTAATATGTGTGATTGTCCTTTATATTTTGTGTTTTTATTTGTGATAGAAAATGTCCTTTTATGATAGGGCATTTTCCAATATTTTTGACGCTGTGAGGGAGAAAAGAGCTGGACACTTGCTGAGTTTCTTGCCGGTTCTTCTCAGTACAAGATCTCCCGCCCAGAGTAGACTTACGAACCGATGGCATAATGACGTTCATAAGAGCTATTTGTAGCCTAAACTGAATAAATGGTTTTGAGTTTTGAATATTTTTTTTTGAACTATGTATCTCACTGTTTAAACCATACTTGAACTTCCACAAATATTTCAAAATCAAAATTAGCCAAATAGGTTCAGCCATTCTAGAGTTTTAGTGAGACAAACAAACAGCAATTGATTTTTATATATACATTTCTTACAACATTCAATAAAACCAAGCAATACTTCATACAAGTGGCCAGTATCTAGCTGTCACTACAGTGTCACTAAGGAGTTTTGTTAAATAACCAAAGTTGATTTGAGTCTATAGAAATAGTAAGAGTACAATTGGACATTTTTATGGGTGTACGTTATTATAGTTGGTCATGTATCTGGTCGGTTGTTTCTAGAGTTGGACATTTTTATGGCTGGTCAAATTACTGGTTGGACTATTTTGAAATGATGGACGTTTTTCTTGTTAGACATAAGTCATGCAAAGGTAATTTTATAGCAAAATCAATGTACAAGTTTGGTAGGTAAGCACAAAAAAATGAAATAGATTTCAAAATATGATACATTACACTATTTACCTTCGATCAATAATGTTCTAAATTCCCGATGAGCGCTTGAAAAACGGTACGAGACTTTGGGGCTATGACGTTTGTGGCATGTGACCTCTTTTTATTTATTTTTATCATTGCATGTGACATTATATTTAGCAAGTGTTGATGCTATCCAATGTTTTTTCAGATTTTGTTACCTATTCGAAATTTAAATGTATAGGTATGAGCGAACAGGATAACTTTCGAGATGTGTTTTTGTTCCAGATTCTTTATCTAGTACATTATTGATCGTAGCCATTTACTAATACAGAAATAAGACTACAGACGAATGTCATTTTACTAGTAATACATACCTTTACAACCTGTTCCGTAACAGGAAAACTCTCAGCAATTTTCTCTGGGGTCCATTCGTCAGGAGCTGTGGCTGCCAATAAGCGAATTTGTTCCTTCTCGCTCCACGTAAGTAAATTTGGCATGTTTTCTTTAAAGTATTTGTCTTTAACAATGTGAAAACCCAAATCATACTTTCCCATGAGTGTTTCATTCATATGTTCGTTGTATGCTTCTCCAACCTGTAGAGTGAGAGATAAGGCTAGTTTTGCTACAACTGTATAGATCATAAAGTAGGGTATCCATAGTACAATTATTATGTGTACATACAAGCCCCAATGCAAAAGAGATCGACTAGTACCAAGTATTATATGTGTCTAATATTCAGAGTAAAATTTTTATGAATAAATTTAATTTTATTTGTTAAATAAAAACAGAGTGGTTTTGAACATTAAATTAAGTTTATTTTCAATTAACAAAAGTAACAAAATATTTCCCTATTAAAAAAAAAATGTTTGGGAACCATTCACGCAATAATAAATTTCGTTTATCGCATTCAACGGCGCAGAATAGCTCATCTACCACTTAGTATCGATCATGGCCTTTATTCTTCGTGGCATCGGCATCAATTCTTCACATTTTTGTAGAGTTATTGAATCCCAGACAGATTTAATTTTCTCTTTTAGATCGCTTTTAGACCTTGCTGCATATTTGCACAGCATTTTCTTCATTTTCCACCATAGGGTTTGAATCGGTGACAAATGTGGACGACTGGACGGCCACTCCATTGTAGGGATTTGATTTTGGTTAAACCAAGCCTTGGTTGTCCTTGCAGTGTGACATGAAGCACCGTCTTGTTGAAAGGTATAGGCATTACGATGCGTTGGAATTGAGGGCACGAGACTTGTTTCCAGAATGTTTTAGTACTCTACTGCATTAACAGGTCCTTCAACAAAATGTAGACAACCCAATTTTTTTTAATGATTCTTTTCAAAACTCGATTTTCAGCTATGCTTGTGATTTGTGGCCAACCAGGTTTCTTCAAACATTCAACCGTGTTATTTTTCCTGTGATGTTCGATGATGGTCTGAACTGTTGATCTTGGTAGGGCAAAATCCTTCACAATTTTGATAAGCAGATTTGCCAGTACTGTTGCTGAGAATTATTATTTTCCGTACTTCGTCGGCGATGGGTTTCCCGCGAGCCATTTTGTTTGAAAATAATGATAAAATTATATGAAACATGGTTTTTATGTTTGGAAATGACAGCGACGCATTACGTCGCAGATCATTTCTTTCAAATCAAATTTTACTTTTTTGTATTAAAAACAGACAGAATTGAGACATAGACAAATCTTTTGCATCGATTAAGAACTAGATGAACTATTTTGAGTTAGCCGTAACAAATTAAAGAGGCTATATTTTAGTAAAATAAGTTTTTCTTTATAAGTGCCTGATTAACAACAATAAGATGGTAAATTTTACCCTATACTGTTTTTTTTTTCAAAGGCCTGTTTTATGTAAATGTACCTAGTTATGTTGAAAACAGGATACCTTTGCAATATATGACTGGACAAACTCTTTTGCATTTGGGCTTGTATTATAGAAAGTGTCTAATCAGCCACCAGTGGCTATTTGGAAAATAGAAATAGCAAGCCACTAGTGGTAAAATAAGAAAAAAAAAATCGGCAGCTAGTTATTAGGTATTACAATTTGTTCCATATTGCAAACTAATAAAGTTAAATTTTTAATACACATCAAAGTACTTAGCGTAGTGAAATACTTACTATAGCGTTCAGTCGTATAGTCTGTTGGCTAGCGGCAGTTTCTTTTTTCTTATTTTACCACTAGCGGCTTGATATTTTTATTGACCAAATAGCCACTGGTGGCAACCTAGACACTTCATTTAATTATATAGGTACTAAACCTACTTACATTACTAAAATCACTTTCAGATGCCTCAATAAATTCTTCGGCGTCGTCGTCCTCTATTTTTAGCCCATCGTTTTTAAATGCTTGGATCCTTTTATTCAAACCTGGGTTGTTGAAATGGGGACCAGGATTCGATAACCTACTGTTTCTAATGTTACGAATGATGGTTTTGTCGCAGACGTGAAAAATTGATCTCAGTTTTACACAAAACATGACTGATACTGATTAAATAGCAGCACTTTATTAAAGAATTTATTTGTAAGCTTTTACAAACCAAACAATTTTCAATTCAATTTCTTGAAAAATGGCTTTACTGAAAACCCACAGTGCAAAACAATGTGTTATTGACAGTGACACTTGACAGCCGTGAGCGACACGCACGGCGGCGGCGCACGCACGACAGTCATGTTTTTCTTAATCTCGTTTTTTTTTCTAAGAAAGGCAACGGGATTGAACTACACAGCCTAATTGATGATGCAGCGAATAAATAGCTGGCAAATACGCGGGGATCGGCATTTTGAATTCTGCAATATCGGTCCACAGCAGTTCCGTGCTTCGTCTCGGCCGCATTAGCAGTTGTTAACAACCACCAATCCGCACTAGGTCGGGGTGTTGTTTAAAGACCAATTTTGCATGTGATATTTCCATCCTATATAGGGAAGGCAGCACTGGGCCCGCATGGTTTAAGGCCCGTTCTTTTATCCTTATAGAAGGCTCATGCTGATGATGATGTAATAACGTATATTGTAATTTTATGTAATTATTACATCACCAAAAACTTTAGAGCAAACCATCACCCATCACATTGGTGGTAATTAATTCTGCACGATGACGAGACGGACCGATTATTCATCATCATCAGCATGAGCCTTCCCTATGGATGAAAGAACGGGCCCTAAACCATGCGGGCCCAGTGCGGATTGGTGGTTTTTATCAACGACTGCTAATGCAGGTATCCGGGACTAACGGCTCTACGTACCTTCCGATCACGAAGGAGCTCGATATGGTAAATATTTGGTCCCCCATCCGATGACGGGCCTTTGCGAAAGTAGCTTAACTTTAGCAATCGCATACCGGGCGCGTTAACCACTGCGCTATCGAGCCCCTCCTTGTTGTTAATGCTAATAATTAAACAGTGCATGAAAAGACCGTTTTTGACTATGGCCTCCGCTCCGTAAAAACTCTAATAACTGTGAATATCACGGTACACACTCGGTAACGTCATAAAAATAAATAGGTACCACAGTCGAATTGAGAAACTATTATTTTTGTAAGGCGGTTAAGTAAAGTAAAAATAAATAGCCTAATACTGTCCCATCAAGCCCCATCAATTAAGTCGGTTTACATGGTCGTAATAATATTGCAGAACAGTACCTAAATTTATAAAGTCAGCTATTGAAAAAAATAAAATGTAAGTATGTCTATTTACTTTTATCCGTACTCCGTAGTACATAATATATAAGTATTACCTTTGACATATAAGTTTAACATTGAGCGCACGCAACGTTGTGCGAGAATTTGTGATATATTGATTTAGAAACACGTGAATGTTGTTTGATACTTTCATCAACTGCTTGTGCTTACTTGAACTTACCACTTTTAAGGTAAGCGCACAGTATTCCGCGGACTCTGCGCCTGCCAGTGTGTCTTGGTCGGCGAGAAAGCGCGCGCGCATATTGAATAAAATAGTTTGAACACAAATTAAGTTTTGTTGTAGTTTTTTATTGATTCGGGACGTTTCGAGTTGACTTATAAGTTTATATTTGTGATACTTGCATCGGAAGGAGAAACAGATTTGTAAGTATTTACTTGGAATTGTTTATGTTAAATTAATGATTGTTAACAATATAGATATTAAAAGGAAACCATATAAGTAAGTACTTTAACTGTATGTTAAATGTTCGAATTATTTATTTTATTTCGTGCCTAAATTGTAAATAAATAGTTTGATGACAATGTATTTTCAAAGCATTTTTAAAAAAAAATCGATAAAGAAAAAATGTTATAGGTACTTCTAAGTCGCATTAAAAGTAATACTTAAGTGTCCCAGACCCCGTCTCGCATTTTTTTTACAATGATAGCTAAAGGTACACACAAACATTTAAAGGAACAAATAAAAAACACGTTAACAAAGGCGTTCCATAATCAGAATGATTTTTTTCTAGCAGGTCCACAAAAAGAGGGGTCATAAAGAATTTGAACCATTTCCCTTAAAGTATAAGTACCTATATGTTTTTAATTATATCCGATATATCAGCAGAATCTCCGTCTGCAACAACTTCAATACATAGGAAGGCGTAAACCATAATAACGACCAAGAATTTTAATTGCTAGTTCACTTTCACTACCGCTAACTAAGAAGTCTAGGATATGTCATGTTAGTCATGTGTTAGGTACACACGCTATACGAACTGAGTCGCTTTTATCGCGTAAGATCAAAGTTAAAAATTAATTAATTAGAACTCACCATTTTTTTTCTTCAACTAAACTAAACTACCTCTTTAATATGACTCAAATGGGAACAGTGGGAACATAAACTAAACAGATACGTTGGTACGTAACGTACACGAACAAATATATGGAACGTAAATGAAAAAAATAAACAGATATCTACTTATTATATAGTAGCCGTGTATCGTGCTCAGTGGCCTGCACTTGGGGAAGCCTATGTCAGAGGAGAAGCAGTGGACTATTATAGGCTGATGATGATGATGATGATGATGATACACGATGGGAGTCGAAGTAGGGACCTCTGCGTGTGAGACGGGTTAGGACAAAACATAACTCATCACGTAATCGTAAACTTTCAAAAACGAAATATAACGAGCTCATTAACATACAAATTTAGATATTTTTATGTTCCTGCTTGATATTTTTTAGTTCCTGATTTTGCCGTAATATCTACTGTGGAAGGTTTGAATACATAGGTACTTCAAGAGACATTTAAATAGTGTCTACAATTATTTAAACTAATATTAGAAAGCTGAAGAGTTTGTTTGTTTGTTTGTTTGTTTGGTTGAACGCGCTAATCTCAGGATATACTGGTTTGAATTGAAAAATTATTTTTGTGTTGAATAGTCCATTTCTTGAGGAAGGCTATATTACATCACGCTATGACTAATAGGAGTGGAGCAGCAATGAAAAATGTTGCAAAAGCGGGAAAATGTTTTTTGAGAGCTTTCTTTGCGTGCGCTGCGTAAACGGTGAAAGTTTCGCAAAAGTCATGTATAACGAAATTGTTCCCCTTTAAAAGTTCTAAAAAAAAGTCCGCGAAAGCATACTTATGTCTAGCTTTTAAGGTTGACTCACTATAACCTTTTTATGGTAATCAATTAACGCGGGTGAAACCGGGGGGCACAGCTTGTCACTAATATGTTGACGAAATGCCATTTTATAGTAGGTACTACATACTCGTACTTATCAAAAACATCTATGAGCAAACAAAGGTATTTTTACCATTGAAAATGGTTATCAGATGCAAATTGCCTTAGACGTATTTTTGGCCATAGCTCCGAGGATTTTGGGAGAATCTAGATGGGAATAGTACCAAGAGTTGAGGAATTTATCGAGACACGTGTGAGCGTTTGAATTTTAAAAATCGGCTGGTAACTTTTTTTGGAATTTAAAAAATGTTAAAAAAGTCGGGTTTTTTTGGGGGTGTTTGTTTACTAAATTGTAAATATTTCGGTAAAAAACAGGCTTAAGAAAAAATTAAAAAAGGGTCCTAGGGTATCAGTTTAGCAGCAAATGGCGAAAAAAATTAGAAAATCGTGACCTGTAGGTTGTCCCTTTAGATTTGGTTCCTATTGTAGAAAAACGAGTATTTCCGTTATTATTGACCGATTGTCATGGTAATGGTGTCAAAAGATGCGAATGCAGGCGAGAAGTGCATTCAAGTTAGAAATCTATTTATTTAAAAAATAAAAGACTTTTTAATATTGATATATGGTCACCATAAGATGTTGTTAGGTTCGCTAATTACGTAATAACTTAATACAGAAGGTCCCTTAGGAAGGGACTGAATAAATTAACCGAATTGGTATTACATGGACCTAACAACTTTTTACGGTAGAAGAACTGAGTTGCAAGACTTGGTTTTTTTTACAAGTTTGTTTTGATGGCATCTGATTTCTTTTTGTAGATAGTCCTACTTTTTCCTTTTCGGTAAGGTACCTATCTACACCTATTATTTAATGGAATCAGTGTACCTATATTAGGTACACTGATTCATTATTACATCTTATATAATTATACGGGATTACAAAGTTATTTATGCAGTTTGTGTATCTAGAAAACCGGACCGAAATTGCAAAATATTTTAGTTTTTCCTTGATTTATACACTAAACACTAATTGTATTCTAAATTTGAAGCCTCTATGTCTGCTAAAAGTGCCTTAGAGTTTTGATGATCGGTCAGTCAGTGAGTGAGTGAGTGACCAAATTAAGAAACTTTGAATAATTATAATTCTTAAACTACTGGTTCAAATTGAATGAAATTTAAAATATACCGTGTTTATAAAATGCCTGCTTCATCATCATCATCATCATCATCTCAGCCAAAAGATGTCCACTACTGGACAAAGGCCTCCCCAAAGGATCTCCACAACGGCCGGTTTTGTGCTGCTCGCATTCAGCGGCTTCCTTCCTTCACCAGATCGTCGGTCCACCTTGTTGGAGGCCTGCCCACACTGCGTTCTCCGGTACGCGGTCGCCACTCTACTATTCACCACTATTCAACTGAAAATTCAGGCTTCTAGTTTTATCCACAACAAAGTTATAGGGGGTCGAAAATGGCCTGAACTATTTCGAGAAAAGGATGGTACGGCCGTGCCGCTTTTTTGCTCGACTTGGCGGGGCCGAGGGCACTGCCGTGCCCCCAGATTCTGTGAATTCGCTCTTGCCGCCGAGGATAGTAACGATAACGATGATGATGCCAATCGAGAAAGTGAGAATGAATCCGCCAAAAGAAGGCGCCCGATGAATTTCACTTTGACAAAAGAAAAGAAAATGTTATTCTCTGTGTTGTGCAGTGTTATACCTACATTGTATGTTATAATTAGACTTGTGAGTAATGTAGTTGTGTAATTTTTGTTTCGTAAATTTTTGTGTTCATTTTCAATGCTCCGATTCTTGCGGGGACTGCGAAATCTGTGAATTTTTATAATAGAAAGAAGATTATGTAAAAAGGAAAATATGTATGGGTATGTGGGCTTTGAATGTACACGATCATTTTGCTATGAATATTCATATTTTTATGAATACAAGATAAAAAAAAACAAGGAAAAATCAACCAGCCTCTAGGCCTCGGTAGCTCAGCGGTCAGAAGCATTGGACCGGTTACACAAAGGTCGTGGGTTCGATTCCCACCCGAGCCTCCTAAAGCTGGTTGACTTTTTCTAGTATTTTTTTATTATTATTTAAAAACAACCTAGATATTAATACGAAATTGAAGTAGCCCTCGCAGAGTTACTTGCGGCTTCTTCTCGGCACAAGGTTTCCACAAAGCACCGGTAGTACGTACTTAGTTGATTTTATGTTTGTAATTTTCTATAGTTTTTTTAAAAATTCAACTACCTAGGTGAATAAGTTACGTAGGTAGGCATTAATTATCTTCGTTAGTAACGAGTAATGGCTGTTAATAGTAGATACGTGCCTGTTTTGCTGGCAATTAGTCTAGGTGTTAACAAATTAAAACAAACTCCTTAGCACTTCGTCCTAATTTGAACCAAAGACTCTCTGGAAGAAACGTTAAGTGATGATAAGGCCAATGGTCGAAGCGAACTTTATCCGGGATCCTCAACTACTGAGGCTCTGGGTATCTTATATCTAGCTGCCAGAACACAACAATGCTACAACCACTATTGTTATAATATGGCGATATATTTAGATTTTGGTAGCTAGCCAGGCAGAAAAACAAGCCCTACCACCAACCAAACCGAGTACACATACATGTCTCCCCCACTGGGAATCGAACCCGGAACCTGTAGGTCTGAGACCGGTCTTAACCATTAGACCACAGAGGCGGCGGATACCAGTGAGTGTACGTCAAAATTTTAAAGCGATTTATAAATATTTGCCGTTCTATCACATTAACTAAAATCCCAGAATAACAACACATAGGTATTCTCAAGTCTCCGAGTCATTCGGAAAAAATACACTTATAAATTGGCAAAAGCTTTGGCTAAGCACCTATAGATACGTTCGCGCGGCCAATTCCCAGTGGATCAGCCCCCCGACCGCCTAACCGATCGCTTTGACTACGCGTATAGTTTATGACGTCATCTTGACACCTCGCACCGCATATGAAAGCAATATCAAAAGCTAAAGGCTATAGCTTTCGATATTGCTTTCATAGGCAGCACGAAACGACAAGATGACCTCATAAACCACACACGAAGTCAAAGCGATCGGTTAGGCGGTCGGGCCCCAGGTCCCGTGACTGCCACCTAGCTATCGCTTCTGCTTATCGGAGTTTGGTCCCCCAGGGGTTAGTAGGTATCCCCCTCCGTCTCGCCCTCCCAGCTGGGACTTCTTCCTGGCAGCCTTCTTGAGGCTTCACTCCTGGTCAGTGGGTGTGAAAAGGCGGACGGGTGACTCCCACATAACCGACAGGCCTCCTCAAGGTCGAGTAGTCATAATGGCTTCCCCTGGGGTCAAAACAAAAGTCTAGAGATACACAGATAAATGCACATCAACACCAGCTCATTGTATGCCTTCCCTATGGATGGATAGGGAGAACGGGCCATAAATCACCACGCGAGCGCAGTGCGGATGACTGCTGATACAGCCAGGACCAACGGCTTTACGTGCCTTTCTAAACTCGAGATGATAAATTATTGGTCACCAAACCGATGACCGGCCTTTGCGAAGTTGCTTAACCTTAGCAATCGCAGACCGACCTCGTTAACCACTGTGATATTGAGCTCCTCTGGATTTATCCCAAGAAACTATATTTGTGTAGAAGTCGGGCAAAGTCGCAGCCGTTTTGCAGTGAACACTTTACGCGCTGTTTAATGTTGCTTCACTGCTAACTAGCTTACTCAATTACGTGTAATCGTTTAATACGAGCATTAAGCATAGTTTAATGCGTGCGCGCAACACTAAAAGAAACCGCAGGACAGATTACAAAGTGTATTCATGTAGATGCTACTTAGTCGTGACTTTTGCATAAGATTAGGTCCTACAAATGAAAATAGGTTAGTTGTTGATGCAGTACAAAGTATCTCTATTTATGTTTCCGTGTAACAGGGTGCCTAGTGCGAGCACAGAATGTGCGAGTTGCCTAGAAAACGACGAGAGTTAAAATTTTGCCATAGATACAAATTCTCGTTTTCGTCAACGTGATCAATGGCGAACGAAACTCGCAATAGGCACCATGGTCAAACGAAGAGAGTTTATTTTTTAAAAAAAACCTCGTTTCGTTAAGGAGATCGATTGTGAATTAAAATTTGCACTAGCTACTTAGTTTGCATTAATGATTGTATTAGGTACCATTAAGTCACAACGGGGACTGGTTCCTTAGGAAAATTTGGTCCTTTGAATCATTTATCTTTTTAACTTTTTTGCGGTGGGCTGTGGACTGCATATCTTCACACACGTCTGCGTCATCGTGTGTTTATGGGTGAAACTTGTTCTGAGGGGTCCTCCTTCAAGCCTTTGTTGATCGGTCATCGATCCGTAGTTATACCTCCAGAAGGTGCCCTTGCACAATCTTCTTATAATGTTGGATGTAAACTTTGAAAATGTTCATCTCCAAAATATAAATACCTACAAATAAAAAAGTTATTTCAAAAGATCATCATCGTTCCTTATGCATTAGTCTTAAAATTTAAGTTTTATCTATTGAAATTGAAATTATATAAATAAAAAATGCGTTTACGGAAACTTTCCGTATTATGTGACCACGAAAACTCAATTTTCTTTTATTAATGCATACATACATACATACTTTCATGCCCGTCTCTCATAAAGGTACATCCCCGCTACAAACGACTTTAAAGTTTATACTGACACCCCCCACCAACCGTCAGGTTATAAAGTAGGTGTGAGACAACCTTGCGCAAGCACAAGGGACCATCTGCGTCAGGTCACAACGCCAGATCAGGACGCACCGAAGCGCATTCTTCATCGGGAACTCATAGGACGCAGAGACCAGTGCTTGCCACTTGCTACAATTCTTACATACCTAAGTACCTAACCTACCTCTTTCGCTTCATCTACTTTAATTAATTTCTTCATTCCTGCTCGCCGGTTTAAGGTACCCTTGACCTGGCCATTCGTTAAAATGGTCAAGAAACATCCGCCTAGGTCGACCCCGTCACATATTCCCATTGACATCCGTTTCATAAACTTTTTGGTCAATCTCTCCTCACTCATTCTTTCTACATGACCAAACCATCTGCGCATCCCTTTCTCAATTTTTGTCAATATGTCAATCAATGCATGTTTTAATGCAAAACTAGATGAATGATTGATCTCTCTGCGTTGCAACGCGACTGACAGCAGGCGACTGACTCGGGTACGCCGACTTCGGCGTAGTATTTTTTGCCGCATTTAACAAGTACGCCGGCGGTATCTAGTCGAGCGCAGCGAGACCAATCATTCATCTAAGGCAAAACTGTTATAACAAGTGATATCATATTATTTGACGTGATTTGGTATTGCTTGGTTCCTATTTATACCCACAACGCTAATTGTAACGAACTGATGCATGTGTTGAAGTGTAAAAAATTGCAAGTGCGTCAACAATCGCAAAAAACAGGTGTTACTTCCCGCCAAGACCATCAAAGTTTTTTGTTATATCATCTGGCCTTTGATTACGAGTACTTATATACATAGTCAAAGCATCTGGCGAACTTATTTTGATTTTATAACGTAGTTAAAGCATCTGGCGAACTTATTTCGATTATATACTATTGTAACTGCGAAGCACTCGGTATGTCACATATAATAATAATATCTCATGTTCATAATATCAATTTTTAATTTACATGGCGCGCGCTTGCGCGCTTCCCTCGACTTCCTGTCACACTGTTAACCTACTTTCGTCACATTTCACGAAATCACTCCCTCAAATTGTAGGTATATATAGGTAGAAGGCGAGCGGAAAGATGGCCGAAAGTCCCAATTACCAGTCGAGCTCAAAGTTCAATTCCCAGGTCGAGCAAAGTGTTTCCGATTTTTTCGATGCATAGCCCGGGTTTGTGATTACCTAACCAACCCGCACTCGGTAAGCGTGGTGACGCAATGATGGGGGCCTTTGCCCAGCAGTGAGACACTCATAGGCTTTTTACTTACTTTACTTTACTTAGACTTTTTGTTCCTTTATTTTCACATGTATTTATTTTAATTTGTATTTTTTTACAAAAACACAAATGTTGAAAAAATTTTCACGAGCAGGATTTGAACTTGCACCATTCTGACATACCGGGTCAGGTGCTCTCCCAATTGAGCTATCGTGGTTCTAACCAGCCCACCGAAATTATTCAACACCATTTACTTTTTTACTTTGAAAGTTACAGGCGCCCATTCAATGTCAACAACTATACCGTCATTAACATCCGATCCGACCGTAATTTTTTTTGGGTAAGGTATGGGTATGATTAGGTTATGTTTATTTTTTATACAAAATTGAATTTCTGCATATAACTTGAAACTGATTTTGCGTTGTCCAATGAGTAAAACATGTCTATACTTACTTACCCATAACACAATAACTTACCGTGCATTACTGAAAATGCCACACTAAACTTAAAGTTAATGACTTATTAGTCTTAACCACTGAACTTTTACAAGCATGGTCATTATTGGTAATGCCTTTTGCAAGACCTTTTGGAGACATGTTATTCAAATTCAAATTTGAAGTTATGCAATTATTGGGGTCAGTCAACTCAATAGAAAAAGCTAGCACTTATAGAGGTATAGTCGCACCCACATTAAGCATAATAGCCCCACGTTAAAATAATATATTTAGATTTTATGCCGTACGTAACAAAGACGAAGTTTGCAATCAGTCAGTTACAAAATATAATGTGTGGTTGACTGTACAGTCAAATATAGAATGTTAAACCTTACTACTTATTTATTTATTATTACTATTTACATAATACACGAAATGAAATTGTGACCAATTAGTGTAGCTATTAGTACTATTGCAAACGACTATTAGGGGGCGCCGACAAAAAAATGCCCAAAATGCAGTTACGGTTAAGTAAATATAATTGAAAATACTATCGTATTAAATGAACAAAATATATATTTAGTATCATAGGGAACGTGTTTACATTTTGTCAGAACCATAAATTCATAACACGCTATAGTTTTTTCTACAATATCATTTAAAGTTGGGCAAAAATCATGAAAACGAGTGGCGGCGTTTAGTAGATTTCTTATAGTTTATCTAAATTATTGTACCTCTGATTTTGTCTAAACAATCATCAATGGATAAACTACAAATTGCTAGACTACATTTTCGATTCATCAAGTGGTTATTTAAATAATTATTTTTTATTAAGCACCTTAAATTCCCCATACAAAATTAGTATGGCCGCGCAGCATCAAATAAATATGGACGACGACATGTCAAATAAAACATATGACACTTGTCAATTACGGACGGCGCACCCTTAACTGCTTTTTCTTTTTCCACACTGACTCTAATAATAATTCCTTAGTCACAAGAGTGCCTAATTACGCTGGTTAAGTTCTTTAATTCAGATCGCATACTCCATTGTACAGAGCTAAGCTAGCTTAAAGTTTCTCAAAATGCTAAAAGTTGTACAGTAGAGTATTGATTTTCTGTTTTAACACCTTAAGCTTACGCGGATTCCTTAGTACTAATTTTATACAGCTCGATCTGTATAATAACTCAAATATCTCTCTCATAAATATAAAAGCATCTTTTGACACTCTCGTACGTTATATTGTTGTAAATGAGCTGGTAAATTGATGTTGTAAACGCTTGTGTGCTGCTTGGGATGCGGCAGGCCCACATAAATGTTTAAAAGACAGCTAGAAGATAAGAATAACATTTAGATAATATTGATTTTATTTAAATAATATTGTATATCCTTCTTGTGACAAAAAGCTTATCCAGAAGATTTATCAATTCGTCATTTTTTCATACTATCAAACATCGATAAAGCATGCCGTAACCTTTAACGCTCTAAGGCCGTAACTGGCCCTTATATATACATAATTATATATACTGTAAGATCTTAATGACATGTATATGGATATATGAATCCTTGCCAATACCTTACTCCGAGTAATGTATATCAATCTAAATCTAATCACTAATTGCTGTTGATTGTATCCACCATCAAAAAGTGCTTTGAAAGCGAAACTGTGTCAAAGGTAACATACTACACCTTCCAAAGGGCTTGATTGCGCAAACTGGTTGTCCTTATAACCGCTTATAACGCAGCTACTTTGCCGCACCGATTTGATTCAATTATGAAAGAAAAACAATTTTATCACTGAGGCTTCGATCATGTACGGCAAAAGCAAGCAGAGTTTGATTGAGAATCCCATGCTGGTGTGTGATGTGAAAAGAATGTAGTATATCAGCTGCTTAACTTCTCCCTTTAGGACCATAATGTCCACTTCGTGTACATGTCGTAAGAGCCGACTAAGTCCTTGTCCAGGTTTAAATGAAACAACTTTTACGGATCTACTCGCGTTTATTTTACACATTACTTATTACGTTTGGAATCCTTTGCAGGGTCTCATTTTAGGCCGCTGTCTCCCTGTGACCACAGACCCTGCAAAGGGTTTGAAACGTCAGGATAAACAAGTAATAAGAATAAAGATAAATAAGTAATGTGTAAAATAAACGCAAGTAGATCCGTTAAAGTTGTTTCATTTCAATGTGTAGTGTTCGCGTAAACTTTAGAAAACAATATCTTTGTCCAGGTTTGAAGATACTTGCACTTCAGGCGATCGGCTAGCAACCTACCACTGATCTATTCCACCACCAGCTCGGAGCCCTAACTTATGCTTATATTTTAATTTAACAAGATCGAATGTCAAATGAAACAGGGTCTGGGCACCCTGTACCAGTATTATAATATTATACAACATTTAAATATACATCTTAAAACAGATTCATAATTACTTTAAAATTAATTAATAGTAGATCACTCGCGATATTCGTATCACGTTAAAAAGATTTAAGCGCGCGAGGATATAAATAATCTACCTTTCTAAATACGACATAAGACGAGAAAGTCTTGTTAGATAAAGCTTGGGCTCTGTTTGTAAGCCAAATGAGCAGGCATGAATTAACTTGTTATTTGCTTTTTATGTGTAGGGCCGCCGATAGTTTATTAAATAGGTATTCTGACATAACCTGAGGTAACCACGATCTCAGCAGTATTATTGCAGTTGTGAAAACGAGACGCGTTTAGCGGCGAATATACTCACGTCTCTTTTCCACAACTGCAATAATACTGCTATAAGAGCTCATAGTCAGGGGCCTGAAGTAGGTAAGTGACACATAAGTAAATTGTGTTATTAACAAATGTGCTTTTTATTTTTTCTGTCTTAAATTTTAGTTGTTTATCTCATTAAGGTGGAAATGTTGGAAAGGTGAATACCAACCAAATGTTCAATTTTCATCAAAGTTATACTTACCTACACCTTGCAAATAAATAATTCTAATTCTGATTATGATTCTTTAATAGCCGGCAAATAGCATAATTTAAATCAATTTCATTACATCAGTCTGCAACACTTGAGCGTTTTATGCTAAACAAAAAATAATTGCTTGCAAGATGTAGACTACACCTACATACTAACAAGTGAAGTAAAGCACAAAACAAAAGCTTTTAAAATAAAATACATACATGATACCTACATAGCTTCGTTTTTAGGGTTACGTAGTCAACAAGAAACCCTTGTAGTTTTTCAATGTCCGTCTGTCTGTCTGTCCGACCCATAGCTCATAGACTCTTAGTACTAGAAAGCTGTAATTGGGCATGTATATACATATTGATCACGCCGACAAAGTGGTGATGTAAAATTTTGAAAATATTTTTTGTTAGGTGACCTCCCCTACACGTGAAGTGGGGATGTAATTTTTTTTCTTGTCTACCTCAAAGTGTGGGGTGTTGTTGGATAGCAATTTCAAAAATATTGCGAGTTTATGGACACAGTTTTTTGATTGAGACATCCGTTTGTGAACTATTAAGCTTGAAAGTGCAAAATTTTGTTAGAGTCAAGTGTCTCCCCCCTACCAGCAAAATGGTTGTTTTTGGATACGTGAAAAAATTCATGGTAGTTGTATAATTATGACGAAGTTAAAAGGAAAACTATCACAGCTAAGTAGGCTTTACAAGTTTACGAGTAACAGTCGACCAACTTATAAAATGTACTTAGCGCAGTACCAATTCCTCATTGGGAACTACTTAAATAACGTTGTCAGGTGTGTGAAACCGGTAATATCCGCATTATTGAGATGAACTACGGAACCCTACACTGCGCGTGACCCGACACGCACTTGGCCGGCATTTTTTATTTAACGACTCTCAAGCGCTTGGCATTTCACCTGATAATTGATAAGAAGCCTAAAAACACCACCTCACTGTCGGAAGTTTGCAGTTTTGTCACACATTTTTTTGGCTGTTTTTGCTTACGTGACCGAATGGGGAATCAAACTCGCACTCCCACTCTAATTTTACGTCATGAAGCCGTAGGTATAGAGATTTTTTATAACTACATACACCACATACATAAGTCTTTCAAAGACGGTCTTGTCTACCCCAAAAAGGGGTAGACAAGACAGAGCATCGAAATTATTAATTTTGAGTAAAGTCGCCGTCAGTGACCTCGACGTCACATTTAAGCCCGGGCTATCTATAAGACGATAATTTTCATAGATGAGGCTCTCCGCTAGCCTCTTTCGCGGTCGAGCCTATGAAAATTATCGCCTCCGGCGTGTATTGGCCCAAGTGTCAAAATGTCCAAGAGGTCTAGATGTCCAGATGCCATAAACACCACTGGTCAATTTAGCCCGAGTGTTAAATTGTCGGACGTCATAATATCCAGACGCCACAACGTCCACTGGTCAATTTGGCCCGATTATAGAATTGTCCAGGAGCCACAAAGACCACTGGTCAGTTGCGAGTTAAGAGGGCTCATTAATGACCTCGCTCATTTCGCGGTCGAGCCCGGGCTTTAGCATGAGTAAGGTGCCATTTTAAATCTCCACCAGGAGGTACTGCATCAAAGGCATACTTTACATTTACGTTAACGTGATCGAATGGCGAATGAAACACAAAGTACCTTCCTACCCAGACCGATAAAATACTTTCTTTTTTTTTAGAGAGATTGATGGTTGCCTCAAACGGCATTTTCAGCGTCACCGGGCTTTTTTGGGGGCGGCGAGGTACGTAAAGGGTACCTCAAGCCGTGTGAAACGAATCACCTTCAGAGCTTTTCTAGAGGGAACGGCATAACACACTTAAAAGTCCGTGTCCCCGTTGCCCTACAGATTCTCCGAAGGGTTCGGATCGGATCGGAATAAAATACTAGTATAACGCTGTTTTTTACCAAAATGCCGATCATTAGTGGCTATATACGGTTTCTAAATCCACTAAATATTATCTACGGCATGGGTGTGGATCCGTCAAAGAGCTATTACCTCATACTTGGTAGGTAACACAATACTACTTAACAAGTTGTAACCCGACACAAAAACTTGTTGAAGTTGCTCAACCACTTGTCAAAACGTCATCATCAATATTAATTTTACGTCCTAATAATACAATTCATTCAATACTTCGTTGAGGTTAGAAATGTAGTTTCGGAAGATAACCTTTAACACCTTAGGTGTCTATGACAAATTAAACAGTTCAGGGTGCCAAGTGCGAGTTTGTTTTGTCATTCGAGAATTTGTATGGCAATAAAGCAATCTTTATATATTATTTGATTGTATCCCGACTTTTCGAACCTTATGTGGGGTCCGTGGCCGTGGTGATAAAGAGAACGTAGTGATGCTCGACTTCAATAATCCCATAGTTCTGTTAGACTACTGGGAAACAATTTTTGAATCTCACCGTAAGTTTTATAGCAGTTGCAAAAATCGATATAAAAAAGCATTTTAAATGCATATAAGTAATAAGTTATTTTAGTTTTTATGACCCTTAGCATCATAGATATTATTAGTCAAGGCCTCACGTTCTATGCTACAATTAGTTTCCTCAAGTTTGTACGTGAGCGCCATCGAAGAGGATGGGTTATACTTTGCATCATTTGAGTTACTGTTACGTAAATAGGACAGATTAGTGCTCAGTACCCAATATTGCACATAGTCTATGGTTCTTACTGCGAGTTTTATTCTCCGTTCGAAACATTTCGAAATTCGAAATATTTCTATTCGATTTTCAAGATGCTATACAATCTTCAAATATTTTTTTAAAAAAATGAATGAATTTAAAAAAAATGATTAAAATGAAAGGAATTATCGAAAAAGTTTTATAATTGCTTTATTATACATAGTCTATGGTGCTTAGTGCGAGTTTAATTCTCTGTTCGATACATTTCGAAATTCGAGATGATTCTATTCGATTTTCAAGATGCTATACAAACTTCAAATATTTTTTGAAAAAAATGAATGAATGATTAAAAAATTATTAAAATAAAAGGGACTATTGAAAAAGTTTTATGATTGCTTTGAAAAGCAATCATCCAATTTTAATCTATGCTATGGGAACATACCAGAGATCTACTTTTATTTAGGCACAATATAATTAAAAATAAAAAAAAATACTGCGTATATGGGATTTATATTTCACTAGATGGAAAGTTCTAAATGTTTTCTACCTATCTATGTATGTAAGAACTGAATTGTACGAAGGCTCTTTAAGAAAACGAGATTTTTTTAGGCATTGAAGATGCCCCTCCCTGTGACAAACGAAAAGAGTTAAAATACAAATGTACAAATTCACGTATTTAGTTGTTAATGTGACCGAATTGTTCATGTACTAGACTATGCACCCTGTACCTACATAGATGTTTATCGTTTGCTTATATTACAAATAGTTTTTTTTTGATAATATTCTTTTCGAACTTCGCTATCGTTTTCTTAATGTTACTTTGGCTACCGCCACAGGCCCTCAGACCGCCTAGCATATGTTTTGATAACTATCCGTATTAATTTGAGGAGTTCGATGGCGCAGCGGTTAACAAGCCCGGTCTGCGATTGCTGAGGTTATCGGTCATCGGATGAGTGACCAAAATTTATCATCTCGAGCTCCTCCGTGCTTCAAAAGGCACGTAAAGCCGTTGGTCCCGGCTGCATTAGCAGTCGTTAACAACTACCAATCCGCACTGGGCCCGCGTGGTGGTTTATGGCCCGTTCTCCCTATCCATCCATAGGGAAGGCTCATGCCCCAGCAGTGGGGACTTTATGAGCTGATGATTCGATTTGTATGGCAAAATTTTAACTCTTCTCGTATGTCACCAGGAGGCGCTGCTTCAACGCCATACTTATTTTCGTTTTCGTAAACGTAATCGAATGCCAAATGAAACTCACATTAGGCAACCAGATGTACCACGCCTGCACATCAACCTACCGCAAACTGTCAAATTTTCTCAATAGACTTTGATCTTTATACCTTAAGCATATGGTTGAAAATGTATTGAAGAAATTTGACAGTTTTGGATAGGTCGTTGTGCATGCGTCTACGTCTGTACGAGTATTCGTTGGTAGATAAAACAACAGGATGTCTCGAGTATGTGAGACATGTTCAACGTACTTCCAATACGTACGCCATATATAAAGCATGCCAACAATGGGTATTGTGCCAGAGCTGTCTCTGTTGTTTGCTAAGTCAAATTTGTATGTTATTTAGTCTGTGACTTCCTGCGATTGTAATAACATTTGTCCCGGTTATTGACAGATGATTATGTACTTAACTATAAAAATAAATGTGAGTAGATCAAAATTTGTATACATGAAGGCACAAAATATTAAGACGTTACGGCAACTTTTTACTATAACGCCATATTTAACTAAACCATAACATGTCAGGTGTTCATTAGGTGACGTAAAAATGCTAAATTACTTCATTCAGATAGTTTGTTGAGCATAATTACTAGATATGTTTTTTTTTTCATTGGCGGCGCTAGTGTGCGGCTTAAACGCTCTTAAGGTAACATATACCTATAATGATAACAATTAACTATCAGTAGGTATGTTTTCCATCAGAATCAAAGTTTATTGCTTCTGTGGTCTAGTGTCCTGGTTGATTGAAACCGGGACAAGGTTTTAAGACGTTAAAAAGTGATCGAATAGAAGTCGAAACAAATTGTGGGTCGGCAAAGTAAGGACTTCTAGTGAGGCACAATCTTGCTTCAACAGCTGTGGAGGATCTAGACTCCGCTTTTGCTTAAAACCAGATGGAGCGGAGTCATTAAATAAAAAAAAGTTAAATTTGCTTACATTGTATAACATTTTATATTGAGTAAATTAATATGATTCCTTGACATCGACAAGCTCAGTTTGTGATTTTGCAAGTAAAACAACTTTCGCTTTGGGTAACATAATTATATTATCACGAGCTTCTCCATGTTTCAGCGGCATGGTAAGCCGTTGGTCCCCAGTTGATGTCGTAACATGGCAGTCGTTAAAACCCACCAAGCCGAATTGGGCACACGGCGTGGTAGCTATGGCGCGCTCAATTCCACAAATGCCATTGTTACGCAGTAAATTGCTTTTGTGTAAATTTATACTTTTTATATATTTTTTTTTTATTTTTTTTTTATTTATATTTTCTTTATTTTTCTTCATTTTTTTATCATCCAGTCCACTATTGATACCTGGCTCCATTAGGGCAATGTTAATAGCCTAACTTCAAGCCTAGCCTAACTTAACCTCCTTTTGTTCCAGAAACATGCCAGACCAAGAAGTCGAGAACAACAGAGACCTGGTAAACATCAAAAACTGGCTGTGCAAGCAGCCGCACTTACCTCACGATGTCGGTATGTGTCTATTTATGTCTAATCTAATCAGTGGCGAAGTTCGAAAAGAATAAAATGTATGGGATTGACATAAGATTGACCACGTGATTTAGCGCGGCTTATATAAATCCCATACATTTTATTCTTTTCGAACTTCGCTATCGTTTTCTTAATGTTACTTTGGCTAAGGCTGATATAAAATAAAATGTATGGGATAGACATAAGATTGACCACGTGATTTAGCGCGGCTTATGTAAATCCCATACATTTTACTCTTTTCGAACTGCGCTATCGTTTCCTTAATGTTACTTTGGCTAAGCCTACTGATATAATAAATAAATAAGCCTATACTTTTCTACGGGTGGGCAAAGGCCTCCACCTTAGGTGCCTCCACCATTGAAATCAAAAGTTATTGCTACAATTGATAGGTAGTGGCTGGATGGATATTGGCATGTAACATTGAACTACCGTGTGTGGAGATCAATAGTTTTGTAATAGTGTGTATATACCGACCCCCATCGGGCAATTTCGGTATTTTTGAATCAGTAATGGAAGACGTACTTAGAAAATTAAAATTAAAAAAGAAATTTGTTTTAGTAAGTGGAGGTTTTAATATAAATATTTTAGAAAACACTTCAACGAGTGTTCGCCTTATTGCCTTATTTTAATGTTTTAATTTTCTAAATCTATTTCTCGAACCCACTAGAATAACTTCACATTCGGCCACTTGTCTCGATAATATTTTTACAGACTATGACCCTGTTTCTAAGTCACTCATTAGTAATCTTACTTCTGACCATTGCGGTTTAAAGGTGACCTAAGATTTTGATATTAGGGATTTACAAAAAACAGTGAACTGTAAACCTTTTACAAAAGAGCAATCTGATGCATTGCCCTTTGTACAAGATGATCCAGATGTACGTTATAGTAATCTTTTTAACTTAATCAAGACCGAATATAACCAGGTTTTTACACCAAAAACAATAAAAATTATTCATAAACTTAAGTTCTGTGACTGGGCCACGACTGGTATATATAAAAGTAGAAATAAATTGTATGTTTTATATAGTTTAAGACAATATAACCAAAAAGTTAATTTTTCGGAATATGTAAAGAATTATTCGAAAATGTTTAAGAAAGTGTGCACAGTAGCAAAATCTTATTACATCAAAGAAAAAAGAAAAAAGTCTAACAATAAAATTAAAGTCACATTACAACAGGTAAATTTAAACCACGGGACAATACTTTCACTTTAAAAGTAAACGACAACTTAGTCAATTCAGATTCACAAATTGCTAATATTTTTTATGATTTTTTTGTAAATATACCTGTGATAACAACGTCAAATTTAGATTCATCACTAGAAGCTGCACAATCTTTACTCAAAAAATATGTTTTGGTACATATTTTTAGATTTGTAATCTTTCCTTTCAATTTAAATATATTGATTCAATGAATATTATCAAAACATTCAAATCACTTAAAATGAAAAACACGAGTAATTTTTGTGGGGTATTATATTAAATTATTTATTAGCTATTAAAGTAATTAAGAATATTATTCATTCTTTTGCACCGTATCTTGCTGAAATTTTTAATAACTGTGTCAGTAAAGGAATTTTTCCTGATCTAATGATTTAGTAAATTTATACCTTTATTCAAATCAGGAAACAAAGAAGACCCCAGTAACTATCGGCCCATTTGAATATTACCAATAACGGGTAACGGCGGCTGATATTGAAACTATATTCATTTTACAGAAACGAGCAATAAGAACAATATATAAACTAGAATCACGAATTTCCTTAAGAAATCTTTTTAAGGAGAGGAGGAGGACACCAATCGGTGTCCTGACAGTTGCATCTCAATATATTTATAATAGTATGGTATTTGTACCTTGCAATATCGGCTCCTGTACTAAACATGGGGACGTCCACAATTTCAATACTAGAAATAATACAAAACTTGTAATGCAGTGGCAATGCAAGAACCAAGAACCTTCTGTAACCTGAACAGTGGTTCAGGTTACAGAAGGTTCTTGGTTATTTCTTGGGGCAAGGTATAAACTATTACAATAAAATACCAAGTACTGTACTAGATTTACCTTTAGATAAGTTTAAAAAACATGTAAAGTCTTCATTACTTATATAAGGTTATTATACAGTCAAAGAATATTTAGATAATAAAACAGCCTGGTTATAATAAAAAACACATTATACTCTATTTGGATCAATATAATAAAATTAATTAATTTAATTTTTATACTGTTAGGATAGCTTTTATCAGCGGTGTCCTACAGATAACATGTGTTAAATAGATCATTATGTTTTTATTTAGAGTATCTTGAGTGTGTCATGCTCTTTTTATTGTCTCTGCGGTGGTGGCGTGTGCGTCGGGTGGTCGTTACGTTCCCTAAAATATGGTTGAGCGAAGCGATATGGCTGATTCATATGTCATACTCGTGAATGGGTGCTGCCTGGTCTGCTCTTGCATACTTATCTTATTTTTAGTATTATTCACTTTAGTTTGACTTTGTTTTTCTGAAACAATTCTTGACTTTTACGATAGTACTGTACTGGTACTATATGACATTGTGGAAATTGAAACTTTTACCTGATGTTAACTTAGATTTTTATTTTGATTTTTTTACATGTTGTGGTTGTCTTTTATATTTTGTGTGTTTATTTGTAATGGCAAGTGTCCTGCTATGATAGGGCATTTTCCAATTATTTTGACGCTGTAAGGGAGAAAAGAGCTTGACACTTGCTGAGTTTCTTGCCGGTTCTTTCAGTACAGTCTCCCGCCCCGTCCAGAGTAGATTTACGAACCGATGGCATGGTGACATTCACAGGAGCTACTTGTAGCCTAAACTGAATAAATGATTTTGAATTTTTATAGATAGAACCAAGGTTAATATCCCGCTCAGTTTTTTAACAGTTGTTACATCTTATCATCGGCTCTTCTTGATGAGAATAGGCTTAAACTCCTATTTTCATATGTGGGAAGGCCTATGCTCAGCTGTGGAAAGTTTATAGATTGTTAATAATGACCACATTTTTATTTTAAATTTCTTTGTTACACTAATGCCATTATTTCTGAACTAAAGAACTGACCAAAAAAGTAAATGACATAACCAGCAAAATCTTGGCTAAATACCTTCGCTCCAATTTATCATGTCCTTATAAATTAAAGTTAAAGTAAACCAGTTCAGGTATTTGCATTGCACAAGAAGAGAACCTTGCAGCAGAATAAATTAGATTAACAACACTAATGCGTCTCTAGATGAGGCGGGAAATAGGACATGACCCGAAACCAAAATGCTACGACAAATTTTCAATGTCATATTAGTATTTTTTTTTAATTATGGCCACTGTTATAATATCTGTGAATAAAGCGTTCGCTTACCTAAGAAACACACGTTGTTCTTGAATGGTATTTCATAATAATAGCACAATATACCGTTGAGTTTGGGAAAGAGAAAGTCTTAATAGATGCTGACTGTACTGCGTCCATTGACATAGTTTAAGCTATCTTCGAGTTGGTCAACAATTCTTGATTTGAAAATAATAGTTACCAAGTTCCTTGTTCGGATCTTCTACGTATAAGGATCGCTGGTGAATTATCAAAACCCAACACATTTTTTTAATAGATTGTATTTAGGTAAAGTAATAGTTTGTCAATCAACATTTTTTCTTTTTTCAATTTGTAATTTTTTGCAACAAAATTTGCGTAAAATTATACTTGTGTATAATTTGCGTAATACTTATACCTAATCTGAAGTGACAGTTATTTAAATTAATACAAGACAAGGCATTTTGTAAAACTTCACTCTATAGTGTACGTCATACACTAAGTAGAAACTCAATTCTTCTCAGCGATAGTAGGTATTTACCTACTAAGTTTCATGCTGTTTTTTTTTGAGAGAGTTTTTATCGTCATCGGACTTATTCGGGGCGCGGGCGGCGAGAAACTTAAAGGGTTCCTCATGATCGCATGACAATGGCTTGACGAACTATTGTGTGTCCCGTTCACTAATAGATTCTTCGAGAAGTTCGCGATCGGATCGGATGACACATGCTGAGTGGCGACCATTTTGGCTGCATTACTTGTTAGTTTTTAAATATTTAATTATTATACCTATTCCAGATGTAAGGAATTTGATATTATTGTTCTCAATGTGTTGTTTGTGCACCAAATAAACATTTTCTTATTCTAATTCTTAATATTTGCACAATTGTTTTAAAGGTTTCTTCAACAATTATTATTATGTTGAGTAAAAAATTATGTAAATAGCTCCATAACTTTCCACTTTTTAGCAATTGTTAGTTTCAATTCATTTCCTTGTGTATTGATGGCTCGATTCTCTTACCTTGCTTTGTTAGCGATAATTATCATTCGTGATTAAGGTTACACAATCAAAGGTTTTTCTGCGGACTTCCTGTATTTCTTTTAAAATTACGAAGTTAAAGTGCACTATTTATTAATTTGTCATTTTGTCGTATTTCATTTGTTTGACAAAAATCTGGACATAACAGAATTCTCTTCGTAAACTGGACAAAGAATCAAATATCATACATATCTAGAATTTTCAGGACGTATGGCAACCCTATCGCCATGGTTTTTCCGTCGTTTAATGAAACGCTTCTACAATCTGATTAACAAACAAAGCCTTTGACTGAGAGCATTGCTAGTCCACACCTTCCTACTTTACTATTGATATAAGTACAGTCAACAACAAAATTGATCGAGGAAATATGTGTTTTCTATTTTTTTTTATTTAATGTGCTATAAACACTGCTCATAGTTCTGTTAACATATCCAGAAAGCTAATACGCCTTTGCTAAGTATGGGATTACGTCAGAAGTTTAACGGAGCCACGAACGGAGCCATGGTAATTGAACCACCGATTTCTTGCATTCAACCCAAGCATGCCGATTACACGATGGTTTATTATAAGCTTTGATCAATATATACTAGATTCCCGATGAGCGCTTGAAAAACGGTACGCGACTTTGGGGCCACGATACGGAGCCACAATGACGTTCGTGGCAATGACAGTAAATAATAGGTCTTTACCTATGAAATTGGACATTAGTATGAAGATTTTCTATAAAATTTTATTTTTCATACTGACTTTTTTTTAATTTTCTAAGCATCTATTTATTTTAACACTATATAAATTGTAGAGTACCTAGTGTTTTTGTTTCACTAGCTAAATATTGCAGACATTAAAAAGAAAAAATCTAGAGCCTTCAAAGCTACAATGAAACAAAAGGTCAATTCCGCGAACAAAAAAAGAAGTCAATTTAAAAAATAAGTTTGGGCTATAAAGACACGAAATTAATAATCATTGTTATTACTAAAGCCTAAGTAACATAGTCCTTATTAAAGTTGTATAATAATATTAACAACCGGTATTGACGTTTAGAAGTAATACGCCTGATAATAAGTAAGAAAAAATCTCCAATTTCATAGGTAAAGACCTATTATTAACTACAAATATTTTGCAACCTTAATTTGATCTCTATTTTTATGAGTAAACAGGACCATTATCGAGATGTTCCGGATCTTTTATTTATTACATTATTGATCGAAGTTATAAGGGTGTCCTAAGTAGTCATCTTGTTATTTGACATGGCAAGAAAATGTTACATAGGTAGGAACGACATTACACAAATTAATTTGACCGGGTTGTTGTACATTCGCCACAAAGTTAGTTTGCCACAGAAAAAAGTATGTGTAAATTCGCCACACTCTTATTTTCGACACAGACAGCAGAAAAATCGAATTATTCCCCAGAGATACACTTTCCCCGTAGAGACACTTTTAATAAAACTGCGCTTTTATTCCTGTAAGATACACTTTTTTTAAACCCTACCAATTTGTCCTCTTAGATACACTTTTAGGTACTGTTGTGTATAAAATAATTGCTGGAGATAAATAATTTGTATGTATGAACCACAGGCACAAACAATCTTTTATATACCTACATGTTGCACTAGATTTAATATTTCTAACATTAAGTACCAGGCTACCATATCTATGCAGGAGATTGCTATATGTATTTACAAGACTATATTATTCTTTTATATTAATAAGCAATCTCCTGCATAGTTATGGTAGCCTGGTACTTTATGTTGGAAATATTAAATCTAGTGCACTAATAATATTTTATTTTTTTTCATTTAAAAAACATTTCTATGTAGTATGTATGTACATGTAGCATTATTTATAAATTTAAAAAAAAAGAGATTTATGATTACTTTGTTTTAAATTTTTTTCGTAGATTATCTATATACATCAATAATTTTAGAATAAAATAACTACCTTTCATTTCGAGCGCTCAAAACGAACTTTCCTTGCTACCGGTACTTTATGCAAAAATGATGTACTATGAAGACTTGTGGCGAATTTACTTTCAATGTATGGAGTTACAAAAACGTGGCAAACTAACTTTGTGGCGAATGTACAACAACCCACCTGACCGTCAAGTGATTAAAGTTTGTGTGTGATCGTGTTTTTCCAGATCTTAGATTCAAGCAAATAGCGACTTAAAGCGTTACGCCTCAAAATTTGATTTTACTTAAACGTAATAGGTAATCTTTTTGAACGTATGATTAGTACGTGTGGCTCTAACTGTACCTAATGAGTATCTCCGTATCTGCCAGTAAACACTTTTTGTTCCATTGTACTTGTATAATAAATTCTAAATGTGCTTCATGATAAAAAAAATGGCGCGGTCATACTTTACGCTTTTTACCATGTCACTCATCTTTTTGTGGTCAGTAAAACCTTCTGCTAAATATAACTTGTATGTTTATTTTCATATCTCACTTATAACAACAGCTTGAGAGAAGGAGGGGTGAAGATGGGCACAGCGGCTAACGCGTTTGGGTAACAATCTAACAAGTTAATCAACATTTACAATACCGGGTCACCAGATGGAAGACCTAATTAAAATATACCTATCCAGCACGTGTTCTGTTGGTCCTTCTTAAGATAAATTAAAATAGTCTCTTTCATATATTATGCTATTGGTAATGTGGGAAGGCTAGAGCCCAGCTGTGGGACGTCTATAGAACGGCATAAATTAGATGTAAAAAGACTCCGACAATGACCTACGTCGGGGGACGAGTTTAAAAAAAAACATAAGCCAATGTGAGGCGCCGGCATTAAGGTTCAATATTTAATTGATAAATTTGACAGTTTTGAATAGGTTGATGTGTGCAGGCGTCGGTACATCAATCAGCTGTAGGTACCTACGTACCGGTGATAAATGCTTCTTTAACACATTATTGACACAGAACAAATAAGTACACCAATTTGTTTTTATAACTAAAGTGCTATACATATTTACGGACGTGCGTATGTTTATCCTACTAATATTATAAACGCGAAAGTTTGTAAGTATGGATGGATGTTTGTTACTCTTTCACGTAAAAACTACTGAATGGATTTGGATGAAATTCGGCATACAGATAGTTTATAACCTGGATTAACACATAGAATACTTTTTATCCCAATACTCCCACGGGAACGGGAACCACGCGGGTGAAACCGCGAGCGGCCGCTAGTTACTCATCATTTTGTTTTATATAGAGCCAATACATTGTCTGATACGTGATTGAAAAACCTTTTAACCTACCTACCATACGATTTAGCCTTATTTGCACATTGAATAGGGCTCCTTTGGCTAACAAATTAAGAGTAGATAGTGTTGATTAATTTCGGCGGACTGGTTAGAGCCACGATAGCATAGTTGGTAATGCACCTGACCCGGCATGTCATGAGGTGCGAGTTCAAATACAGCACGTGGAATTCTTTTCCAACACTTAAAATGTATTCTAACGTAATCCACTTAGTTGGTTAACTGAACACTATTGTTTACACAATTGTGAAGATTTGTTAGGTAATAGCATTATGTTTATTATTTGACCTTAGCCATAACATAATACCTATGTTATTTATCTGTATCTCTTCCTAGAAGTAAATAGTTAAATAAATAAATAATCATTAGTTCGACATTACAAATTTGTGTTTTGAAAAGCAAATATACATAGGGTTGCCAACCATACTTTAAAATAACGTATCCTAAGTACGTTATTTTCCATCCCCATACTTTATTCTTTTTAATAAAAATAAAGTATGGAAAATACTTTATTTCCGACTAATGCGTGCGTTTGAACGGAATATTCCTGTTGACTTAAATTCTGAACTACTGAATGATACTCAGACTCAGGTAAAGTGGAACGAAACGGAACGCTTAAATAAATAAATTTGGAAAATACTTTATTTTTTCTTTAAATCCTTTTTTTATACTAGTTAGTAATAGATTTACTTTAATTTCCTGAAAAGTTGGCAACCCTAAATGTACAAGACGCCTGCAGCTAACGTTCAACCATATGCCATAGACATAAAGTTCAAAGTCTATTGAGGGAATTTGACAGTTTGTGGTAGTAGGATGTGCACGCGTGTGTACGTAAAAGCTGCGCGGTCACGAAAGGTGACGGATGATCGGGTCAATGAGCCTTCTTTGTGTCAGTAAGGCGCTTTGCAAACGGCGGCGGCGGCGCGGCGGGCGGGGCGGGCCGGGCCGGTCAATTTGACCGCAAACGATAGCGCAAAGGGAATACTACTACCAACGGCAACGCACACAGAGGGCAAAAAAGACCGCGCCGTTTTGGTGCTCGGCGGTTATTGCTTCTGACTGCCCCGCCCCGCCGTTTGCAAAGCGCCTAGGGCTCTGAAAACTTTCATACATTTTATGCAATGCAGCCCATTCAAGATTTCTAAATTTGTTCAGTAAGAATCAGCTTCAGCAACTTTTTTCGTAATAAAATAATAAAATTCAGTTCATTACACAGTCAAATGACGTTGAACAGTCTTAAATTAAATCCCACTGAAGACTTTATTACTACATTTTATGAGGTTCAATACAGTAAATGAAACTTATTTTTCTACTAACTATTTAGATCTTTGAATGTTCACTTAAAGTGAACTTGTAACATCCTCTCTTTCTTTCTTAAAGTGAATCTTCTTTCTTAAAGAGAAACATTTTTATTATTCCGAGGACCACACACACCAATAAAAATAACTATAAGCATAGAGTTTAACTATACATTAATTTAAAAATGAATAAAACTCGTGACGTTCCAGACGAGGTACTCCTACGCCGGTTCCTGTCGAGCTGCGGCTACAGCCTTGAGCGCGCCAAGCGCACCATCGACCTGTTCTTCACCATCAGGTCGACCGCGCCGGAGATCTTCACCAAGCGGGACCCCTGGGCTACCGACATCAAGCGCGTCTTTCAAATCACGTGAGTATTTAAAAGACGATTTATTTGATTTTTTATTTTTTATTATTATTGTTTTTATTTTAGTTTTTTATTCGTATTTTATTTGTTGTATTCTGGCAAATAAACTAAGGTTTTCTAGAGGGAACGGCATCACGCACTAGTGCGTGTTCCCGAGCCCTACTAGATTCTCCGAGGGGTTCGGATCGGAGCGGAGAGCGGAACAACCCGAGGGGGCCTCTAAAAGTTCAGACCTCGGCTCGGGTTGACCGGGTTGTGGGGGTGGGGAGAAGCGCAAAGATATGTATGTACCTGGTATAGAACGCGCGTGAACCGGCTCGTCGTACCCTTGTTCTACGAGTATGGTGTCTTGAGCCTAATCTAGTGTGCTTGTTTAGAGTATTCTGTAAATAATCATCATCATCATCATCAGCCTATACTAGTCCACTGCTGGACATAGGCCTCTCCAAGTGCACGCCACCGAGCACGATCCGCGGCTACTCTCATCCAGCTCTTACCAGCCTTACCCTGGGAAGGTCGTCGCTCCACCTAGTCTGAGGGCATCCTACATTACGTTTGCCGATACGCGGTCTCCACTCGAGAACCTGTTTACCCCAACGGTTGTCAGTTCTGCGGCTAATATGACCGGCCCACTGCCACTTCAGCTTGCTGAACCGATGGGCTATATGTCAATTACTTTCGTTCTCTGTCAGATCACCTCATTCCGAAGTCGATCCTTCAGAGAAACTCCGAGCATAGCCCTTTCCATAGCTCGCTGAGCGACTTTAAATTTGTGAACCAACCCAACCGTGAGTGTCCACGTTTCAGCTCCGTATGTCATGACCGGTAGGACGCACTGATTGAAGACGTATGTCTTTAGACTTTGTGGAATAGGCGACGTAAAGACCCGACGTAATTTTCCCATAAATGCTGCCCAGCCTAGATTATTCTTCTGTTAGCCTCTTTCGTTGGTCTATTTTTGAAGATTTTTGTTTTTTCAGTATTTGTTACTGTTTTTTGTAAAGAATTAACGGTGTAATTTGATTGATCGTAATACTTAAATAAATGTGGAGTTAGTTGATTAATTCATTGTTTTATTTGCCTTATAAAATATGAATATTTTCAATATTCAAAATTCAAAATTCATAGTCCCACAAATACCGAGATTGAATTCAAGCTGCGGGATTGGAAGCCCTACCTACTACCGCTTCGTGGCGATTCTGTACTCCCACTTTAGCATTGAAGTCCTCCATGACAACGTTGTAGTGGGCCTTGGTGGTGAAATGTAAGGCCTATATGTCTCCACACATATCTTCCACTTCATCGTCCGAGTGTGTTGAGGTCGGTGCGTAAACCTGCACTACATTATGGCTATACCTCTCGCTTAGTTTAATTACGAGGTACGCAACCCTGTTCGACACACTCGACACTTCTACTACGTTGTCACAAAGGGTTTTGTTTACCAGGAACCCTAAGCCACCCTGGGATAGCTGGTCTCGATCTCGGTAGTACATAAGGTGACCTGATTCAAGGGTTAAGGTTTGCCCCCCCTTCTTTTCGGACTTCACTTAACCCAAGAATATACCACCTTATCTTCCCCAGTTCCTCTTCGAACTGCGCCAGGTGCTCGTCAAGCCGTAACGTGCGTCCGTTGTACGTTGCCAGGGTCAGTTGTTTTTGGCGGCCTTCCGTAACCTAGGGATTCTTTGCACCCCTTGCCCTGCCGTTACCGTGACTGCCGCGCCGCGCCGCCTTGATCAGGAATAGCAGGGCGGCCGGGAACTGGGGACCGTGGTCTGTTTCGTGTCGACATGTGGAGAGTTTGCCCATAATTGCCACGCTGTAGCTAATCGCACCAGTGTCGCTGCTGCCCGACAGCGGTCTGTGCACTTTGTTATCTACGTTCGGTCGGGCTGTGATGGGTATCCCACCATCGGTCGGTCGCCAGAGCCTCGTCTGTTGGTCAGCAGGGTGCACCACGCGCAGGAGAGGTTCGCTTGGGCCCCAAATGGTGTAGGTGGGACCTCTTACACCCAAAAAAAAATCTGTAAATGTGTAGTGCATTTAGAGGATCGGGCGGGGTTTAGAGGATCGGGTGGAGGCCGCTGAGGTATGTGGGGTTGGCCGCGGGTGGCATGGTCGAACTACTAAAACGCAAGGAACCCATCTACCGCTTCGACGGGATCCCAAGAACTAAAAGTTTAGAGGTGTAGTCGTTAGACCACCAATTTCAGACCAGATGTTCTGTATAATTCCTTGCAGAAGATTTGATATACCTAGTTATGTTCGCTTGGCTAGCTAACCTTTCCAGTATGTTGAGTGTGTCGTTATGACAAAAATGTAAGTAGCTTATGTTTTCGATAATCAACAATGCCTTTATAAAACCAAAAACAATTTTTTTTTGTTTGCATCTTCCGATTTACAGCTAAAAATTAACACGGAACCTGTTCTCGCAAATGGCGTAACATACAGAAGTCGATACACTTTTGAAGGACTTTCGTTTTCACAACCAATAAAGATACAAATCAGACGGCTAAACGATGAGGTAATAAAGATTGAGAACCATTTGCTTCCGGTCGGGTTGGTCTGAACATCGTTATGTACTCGTCTACACAATGCACAAATCTCAAAACAAACTTTTCCCATAATGACTGATTTTCAAAATGTCTTTGTATTGCAATGTCGGAAATAAAACTGTCAAATTCGTGTACAGTCGTACGCACTTTATTTTAAAATTCTTTAAATAACAAAAACAAATAACAAAAATTACATTCTTTAGCAACAAAAAACCATAAACAACGTCATAGGTTTTAAATGGAAAATTAAATAAAGGCCCGTTTTTAATTTCACGGACTAATTATTATTTTTTATTTTGATTCTAAGATTTGTTCAATAAGAAATTTGTACAACTTAAAAATCAGTCCTAACAGACCGGAAGGAACCATTTCACATTCCGTAATAACTTCAAAATTCTATTTCTTTTAAGTCTATATGTAAATTTTTATGAAGCTGCCAGATATCGACTTTTGATTTTATGCGTTTTTTTTTAAGTTTACGCGAACACTAGTTACACATTTGAATAACAACATTTACGGACTACCTATACGGTGCTTTTATTTTACACATTGATTTAATTTTATTCTATTATGACGTTTCGAACCATTTGCAGAGTCTTATTCACATGACTTTATACGATTTGAAACTTTTCATAGTAGACTTCAAATAGCATAAATTCAGTTAGACCAGGGTTTATTAAAGTGGGGTCCACTGACCCCTTAGGGGTCCATAGCATGTGTATCGGGTCCGTCGCAAAAGTCGCAGATGACATGCACCTTGCCTTGTCGAAGACAATTTTACAATTTAACGTTCTCATTAGCTTGGAAGTAAGTGTAATGAAACTACCAACGGAAGTGTTTTTTTTTAATAAATAAGGCTTGATTTCTATTCCTAAAATATTCTTTGACAGACAGGGGTCCGCCGAGTTGTTTAATTTGTGAAAGTACTTAGTCCGTGACTGCATAAAGTTTATAAGAAACCCTGAGTTAGACAAATGTTCTATTTAAATGTTGGCTACTGTTAAACTTTTGATCGCCACAGCATAAATGCGACGCTTGCGCAGTGTCCTGTACGCCAATTTCAATTCAATTCCGAGTAAAAACTTGCAACAGGAATAGGGATTAAAAAATTGCCATAAGTATATATTTATTTTGTGTTTTTGTAAATTATAAGTAGGTTTTGTCGAACATTGAGGTCGTTGGCGTACAAGACAAGGCTTGCTATAATTTTCATAATTCAAAATTCAATTCAAATTTCAAAATCATTTATTCAGTTTTGGCTACAAATAGCTCTTATGAATGTCATTATGCCATCGGTTCCTAAGTCTATCTACTCTGGGCGCCGGCAAGAAACTCAGCAAGTGTCCAGCTCTTTTCTCCCTTACAGCTTCATAAATATTGGAAAATGCCCTATCATAAAAGGACACTTTCCATCACAAATAAAAACACAAAATATAAAGGACAGTCACAACATGTAAAAAAACACAAAAAAAGAAAAAATAAATAAATAAAATATTTAAGTTTGCAAAAACATCATTTACCAATTTAATTTTTTACAATGTCATACAGCACTAGTAAAAGTCAAAACCTGTATAAGAAAAAACAAAGTTAAACTCTATAGTTCTCTCTAGCGTACTTGTTGTGTATTTTTATTATTATTAACTATTTAATAATAATAAAAATAAGACAAGTAAAAGTAAGTCAAAAGGTTAAAAAGATCTTTGTATTTCCCATAAGCATAGAAAGTTTCATTAAGTTTGGCCTATAGCTTTGATACTTCTATAGAAGACAGAAATGTGAAATGGCTCTTTCATAATTATTAATTTCATAATTTCTCGTCTACGTCGTCTCGTCTAGCCCGCAGCAAGGTGCAACGTACTCTTGCAAGCAGCTATCGCCACTATTATTACTGAAACATATTCTTGCAATACATAATCGGGACATTGGTTAATTTTACGGTCTAGAAAAAGTAATTTACAGTTTGATCTGAATGTTTTAACAGCTTAAGTGGTATAACTGTGTAAGCCGTTATTTTATAAACTTGTTGACGGATGTCGAAACTTTGAGGTTATTGTAACTAAACATTGACGGAAGTATAAAATTAGTGCGTAGTGTCAATTCAGTATAATGATCTGTTAATCATCACTGCATATTTTCCAAATAATGAAAAAAAAAAGCCAAAATGATAAACTCGCTCCCTGGAGTGTAGAAGTAAAGCGTTAATGAAACTACCTTCAATCAGCTGTAGTGTTCTCTACTTGTTAAAAATCATTTTGCATTCCGTCTATAAGAACTTCAGCGTGCTTTCATTGGAAAATTAGAAATCGGATAATTCGATCAGTTGAACCATCGTTTTTTTATATTTTTCATTACTTTCTTATAAATATAGGATTGTTACTCAATAATAAAAAACACAGTAAGCTTCCTGTTAATAATAATGACATCTCCGTTTTCGCCGTAAACATAGAAAAGTTTCATATCCATCAAAATCGGCTTATTGTTGGTTTAAAAGAATTAAAGCTTTTAGGAGCTCGATGGCGCAGTGTTTAATGCGCCCGGTCTGCGAGTGCTGAGGTTAAGCAACTTTCGCAAAGGCCAGTCATCGGATAGGTGACAAAAAGGTATAATTTCGAGCTCCTCCGTATTTCGAAAGGCTCGTTAAGCCGTTGGTCCCGGCTTCACTGGCTGTTATTAACAACCACCGATCCGCCATTATGGCCCGTTCTCCTTTTCCATCCATAAGGGAAGCTCGTGCCCCAGCAGGGGGACGTAAAATGACCTGGTGGGGTGATGGTGATGAAAACTTTAAAGTTTGTTTGGGATGCCGCAATGTAAAATGGCTCTTAAGGCGACGCTTTACAGTTAATACTAAACAATTAATCTAATACGGAGCGTTTGCGCCCGGTACCATAAGAAAAATTGTTTTTTTTTCTTTCCAATTAAAACTACAAATAAGTGTAAAAAAAAGAACTAGCATATTGAAGTGTGTGTTAAGACTTATTTACTAAGAAAATTTAGATGCTTAAATCGGTCTGGTTCGCCTGTAAAATGCAAATCTATGTATTAAAAGTGGTTACTTTGATATTTTTTTCTCCGTTATAAAAGTTGACAAATCGTGTTTCTGTAACTAGCAAAATGAAGTCAATTAAATGAAAAATCATGTCATCAAATATCAGTTTCATATGTTTTGTAATTGTTGGGAAAAATCAAGATCCCCGCCACGTAAATTTCCAATGCGTCGCCTTAAGCTTCAATCTTTTTCACATGTTTCCTCTCTTACAGCGACCTCATCCCCCTTCCGAGGAAGACTAAAGAGAACTACAAAGTGTTCATCTACCGGCTGAACAACCCTGACCTGGACCTGTTCAACTTCGTGGACGCTGTGAAGACCTTCTTCATGCTGGCTGATACCAGACTGACTGAAGAGGAGGACATACCCGCTGGAGAGATACCCATCTTTGACTCAGCCAACGTGTCCCTCAAGTTCATATCCAAGATCAACCTGTCAGTATTGAGGAAGTACATGATTTACACACAGGTGAGTTTTGCACACCTTCTAGACTTTACAGACTATAAGTAGCAGCAGTGTTGTGCAGGAACTAAGTAATCGTCATCCTTTTCCTTTTTGATGTGTAACATCTTTCCGCTCGCCTGCTATATATACAATTTGTGGGAGTGATTTCGTAGAAAAGGGACGGAAGTAGGGTCGTAACAGTGTGATCCTGTAACTGTTACGTGTTAGTCGGGGAAGCCACCAGTGATCGACACTTTAAGCCCAATGTCCGTTGTAGGTCGTAATATTTGTGGGAGTGATTTCGTAGAAATGTGATCACAGTGTAACAGGAATAAGTTAAGTCACAGTATAATAATGTAGTTACTATTACTATGTAGTACTATGTAGTTAAGTAATGAAGAAAGTTTTTGTTAAGGGTGTGCCGTCCGCATGTGACAAGTGTCATATAATTTATTTGAAATGTCTTCGTCATATTTATTTGATGCCGCGCGGCCAATTTAACGTGTTAATTTAAAAAATAATAATTTTAATAACCGCTTGATAATTCGAAAATATGAGACGGTCGATTTGTAGTTTAGGCATTGGTGATTGTTTAGACAAAATCACAGGTAAAATAATTTAAACTGTAAGAAATCAACTGAACGCCGCCACTCGTTTTTATTGTATTTTGTTTATGTAATACGTTAGAATTTTCAATTATATCAAATTAACCGTGACTGCACTTTTGGCATTTTTTGGTCGGCGCACCCTTAAGCACTTTCACAGCCCTTTCACACTCAGACGCATTTTTAAATAGTCATGATTCCATTCCAGTATTGGTTTTCGGAATGCACTCTTCTATCGAGACGAGTCTAGCAAGAAACTAGATAATTATGTTCCTTTTAAAGTACAAATTGTACTTACACAGTACTTACTAACTTATGAAATCTATATACTTAAATACGAGAAGAGAAATCCTAATGACCCAAGTATATTGCGCGCACGAATGAGTGTGTGATTGATTAAAGATATTGTTAAAGATTATACATATAGAGTTGGAGTTGCGAAAGATAACATTTTGTATATTTTGTGTACCATTACATTGTATGTCTAAACATTGTGAGCCTTACAAATAAACAAAGCATTTAAGCTTGGAATAATTATACCGTGTCTGTCTCTTTTCTGTCGTGTGTTTGTCTCTTTTACAAAACACGGAATAATAATTATTTTTGTATATGTACGTTTATTTGATTTTATTCTTATAATATAATTTAGTTTGTTTTTTACTTGCATCCATTTTTATCTTCTTTCTTTTAATATTATTATTATTATAAAATTGCAAAACTTGACATTCGAACTGCAATACCACAATCAATTTTAATAGTGATAATAATAATCACGAACGGTAAATGTTTATAGAGGAAACTGGTTGCAATAGTGTTAGAGGCAGGATTGGCTGCAGTGAGCCAATGTCCGAGGACGAGTTTCATGTTTATTGGGGCGAGACAGCCGCGAGTGCTGGTGACGACAAATGCAATTGCTCAATTGTAGTAATTATCGTGAAGTATTGACTGTGCCGAGTTAAAAAGGATCTATTTGACGCTTTACGCTGACTCAAATGTTACCAAACTCGTATTTTTTTAAATACATGAAGTGCCATTACATTCTATAGTATTGTAATTAGAATTATATATCGCACTACCAATACAATACTGGTGCAAGTCAAAATATACTGATATTTGAAATTGAACTGTACCCTTCTTCAATACGATAAAATTTCCAATGTCAGTATGTTTTGACTTGCACCAGTATTGTATTGGTAGTGCGATATATATTACTAGCACTTTACTCGCGACTTCGTTCGCGTGGATTTAAGATATAAAAAACTCTTTTTTATATACAACGTGTAAGAGAAAGGTGTGATGAAAATGAAAAGATCCAAAGTGTATCCGATCTAGATCTTGTATGCAGAGTTACTAAGACATAATTATTAACTTTAATTTGTTATACAATTTTCAATTAAATATTTCTATTGTGACGTCACATCAAAATAAACAAGTCTTAGCCCTAGTGGCTTAGTAACCTCTGTGCACTAACATTTATGATCATTGCTGCTTGTTTATGCGCGCCTGACGCGCATAACTTTACTAATATAAATATTTCATTTACTATTGCATGACAAATTAAAGTTATTAACCTTTTCACCGCCCAACTATCCTGCACGCGATGTCCCGCTGTACGCCAACGTATAAATGTATTTTAATAAAGTAGGTACAAAGAAGAACTTCTATAGAAGTGCTGGCGTGGACGGCACGAAAATCTCGAACTTCTATAGAAGTTGTTGGCGGTAAAAAGGTTAATTATGTCTTAGTCAAGTTCTAGATGGGATACACTTTGGATCTTTTCATTTTGACCACACGTTTTTGTTACACGTTGTATAATAATAATAGCCTATGTCACCCGCAAGGGATGCAGCATTCTACCAGTGAAAGAATTTTAGGAATGGACCAGTTGTTCCAGAGATTAGCCCCGACACACAAACAGTCACAAAGGTCACCTCTATATTAATAGTATATATTTAGGTTTAGGTTTGCATACAGCGCATGTCGTGGCAACCTGTAACTACTACCACAAAGTAAAGAAACGGAACAGAGACCAAAGCTTCTAAGGAGCACACGAATTTCTTACCTATTTTAGTAGGGTTGGCAAAAGACAATAAAATAAAATAAACAAACTTTTATGAGCTTTTTATTAGGTATGTAGACAAAATAAGGTATTTAGTATTTTACAAATTGCTAACTTTAAATATTTTTTTTATAAATTTTTGGTTTTTATTAATCATTTTTTATGCCTTTTTTGTGAACATCTTCTAGCTCCATAATCAGACCCTGGTTACCATCTAGCACCTAAGTACTCGTCAAGACGGATAAAACGAGTTCAAACTCGATGGGGTTGTGTCGTTTAACAACCAAGTTCCTATGGCCACCTTCCGGTTTCGTCATCAGATCAGCTCCATGTCATAATAATTTTGCATTGTCATCCGATTTACACATGCATGCAAAATTTCAGCTCAATCGGTAACCGGGAAGTGGAATAACTTGCAAGATTTGATCACAAGCAAACATCGGGACAGGTGAAACTAAATAAAAGCTTGAAAAAATAACAATTAACTACGTAACATACCTACATAACATAAAGGTTTGTGTGACCTACTTAAACATATCTAAAATTTGAAATAGGTATAATCTGGTTTTAATTTACTTACCTAGTAGACTCCTTGGGATAATTTAAATATGAAATATCTTTTTTTTTCTAGTATTATTCATACAAACGGTACAGTAAACGACCATTTTATAAGTCCAGAACTAATTATTTACACTTACACTTTATAACTATTTACAGTATATTCCACTTAAAACAATTCGTACCAAATATACAGAAGCACAAAACAAATAAGACGTGCTGCAGGCCCTTCCGTTTGTCCACTGGCCGAGCGAGCGTAACCGGTTTTATCCAGTGGCGGCGCGTACGCGACGCAGCGGCTAGTTGACACGCACACATGCGCCGTATGCTTGTAGTAGTTTACCTACGACGGCGCGGTTGTATGAAGCTTTGTCTCTGTTCCGTTTCTCTACTTTGTGCTACTACTATGTTTTTATGAATGTTTAGACACATTGGGCAAATTGAATAAAGGAAAGCGTTGCCTTTTGCTTCTTTTATTTGAAGTAAATGCTTCGGATTTGATGAATAATGACTTAAGTAAATGCTCATACTTAACCCCCGTCATCATTATCATCATCTCAGCCAAAATACGTCCACTGCTGGACAAAGGCCTCCCCCAAGGGGGGGTATTTGCCGTAATCGCCACGCTTGGCAGGCGGGTTGGCGATCGCAGTAGGTTGAGGGTACCTAACCTCAGAGAGATGCTGCTGCCCATCCTCTGGAATAGTCCCTTAGTCGCCTTTTACGACACCCACGGGTCAAGATGGGGTGGTGCAATTCTTTATCCCCGGCACCACACAGGGAACCCTCTTCGTCTTTTAACCCCCGTATTAATAAACAAAGTGTAAGCTTGGAGTAGTAACTCCGTGTTTTGACTCATTTACTCCAAGCTTACACTTTGTTTATTAATACGGGGGTAAAAGTTAAGCAAAAGCATTTACTCCCTACCTTTTGCTTATTTCAATGGTTTCTTAGTTTATCATGTGATAATAATTATTCCACCATAAACTTTAAATCATTATTACCATTACTCCCATTTCAGAAGTTTAACACAACCTACAGAGCGCATTTAATTCAAACTTTTTTAACTTTTTTTTTAACTTTTTTTAAAGTGCGACCAAATGCTTTTACTTCTACCTTATGAATGCAAGGTATTACTCTAGTTTTATTCAAACGGCTCATTGTTACATGTGACTGGTCTGTTGGTTGTCCTTAACAAAATAAAATTAAGTGTAAAAAGAGAAAATATAATGTAGTGATGTCTTAGCGCAAACTTTTTTGTGATAAACTGTAATGCATGCTGATTATTTAAGGCTTGATTTTACTAAGAATCGTTTATCACAAGGTTTGTCTTAGGTCATCAGCCTTTTCATAACGCGATGTAGGTATGTGCATCCAACGGATGCTTAAAAAAATCACCAAAATTTCCCTGATGGCTGGTGTTCCCTCAATCTTTTTCTTAAATCTTGTCCTTTTTTTTAATACGAGTGTGTTGCACTTATATCACAACTGTTGATATACTAAAATATTTATTAGTAATAAGTAATTTTATATGATTTTAAGTAACATGCTTACAAGGTTTGAAGCCTTAGAGCATTAGTTGGTTTAATGTTTTAACTTTGAAGCCATTCATTATTTATATTTATTTTACAATGAGATATATGGAAACAAGTTTTTCTTACAGATTAACACATTTTATTTTCCAATTTAAATAGTCAGTTTAATTAACGAGATTCAAGGTTACAAGTTTCACAATTCCGTCGGTTACATAGTTTGAGAACCAAAAAGCAAGCAAGGCCTATTTCAAAATATCTTGTTTGTGACATTCACCTCTAGTATTACTTTTACCGGCCATAAAATATTTTAGTGGGGCTCGGTGGTGTAGTGGCTGACGCAGTCCGGCTGTGGTCTTGCAAGTTAAGCGATGTTTGCAATGGTATGCCACCGGATGGGTGGCCGAATTCAATTATATCTAGTTTTCCCGTGATCCAGAAGGCATGTAAAGCCGTTGGTCCCGGCTTCATTAGTAGTCGTTAACAAAGCACCGCACCCGCGTGGTGGTTCATGGCCCGTTCACCCATAGGGGGGTGGTGTTTCCATCCACAGGGAAGGCTCATGCCCCAGCTGTGGGGACATAAAAGGTGCTGGTGATGAAGATGAGGGTTAACGCGCCCTGTCTGCAATTGCTTAAGTTAAGCAATTTTCGCAAAGCTCGGTCATCGGATGGGTGACTAAAAAATTTCGAGCTCCTCCGTGCTTCGGAGTGCTTCGGACCCGGCTGCATTAGCAGTCGTTAACAACCGCCAACTCGCACTGGACCAGCGTGGTGGTTTATGGCCCGTTCTCCCTATCCACCCATTGGGCACGAGCTTTGTCCCACCAGTGGGGCCGTAAAACGAGCTGGTGATAATGATGATTGTAACCTTATTCCAGGAAGCCATCCCCATCCGCCTGAAGCAGGTGCACGTGATCAACGCGCCGGCCTACATCAGCAAGATACACGCCATCTGCAAGCCGTTCCTCAAAGCGGAGGTCGCCAAACTGGTCAGTGCACTGTTTGTTAAAGTCAAAGTCAAATTGAAAGTCAAATCGTTTATTCAATATAAGCCTTTACAGGCCCTTATTGACGTCTAAACTAAGTACCTATAAAAATTAAACTAAAATTAAGTTTAACTAAGTTTAGTTCAGTTAGATTCAGCAGTTGCTGACTCTACCATCAGTTCGGATTTTGGGAGATCCATCGACCGAGAAGAACTGGTAAGAAAATCAGCGAGGCTCTTTCATTTTCTCCGGTGTTAAGTCATAGTTATGAAACTTCCTAATATATCAACATCTGATCGTACAAGACCTTAATGCAAGGTATAATGTCCTGAAACAAGCCCTGAAAGTGCATTTCGATATTAACACAAAATCTATACACCGTTCCCTGAAAGACTAATGCTACCAGCTTCTAAAATGACACACTATTCTTCCAGCTCGCTAGTCATGTCCATAAAAATTTTCAATAAGATACCCGATTCAATAAAAAACATTAGCAATGAAAAACATCTTACAAACAAGTTAAAAGAATTACTTATAAGAAGGTGCTACAGAATATTTAGAAGACAAACATTTACTCAAATATTAAATATTAATAGATAAACAACTAATATACCTAATAAATAAAAATATAAGACTATAAGATCTTCAAATTTAATTGCAAAAGGTCTTTCCTCTTTAAATGATGAATGGATGGGCCCATAATGAACCTGGACCTATATTATAACAACTTTGTAACATTATGGTGTGCAATAAAAATATTGAGTATTGAGTATTGAGCTCCTTAAAACATATTAGATTTGAAATCTTTAAAAATATCAGCTGTTCCGTACATTACAATGTAGTAAAAGCACCGATGTCCGACACCAGTTTTCATCGCCCAAAAATAACATAGAATTTCATTAAAATACTGGATAGCAGCTGTTACTAACCCCTATTTTTAATAAGCAAAGGAAAAAAGGGTCAATCATTGGTGTGAACCACTACTTACTCAGCCAAAATGTACGTTCCCGACGCAGCAAAAGTTGCCTAACTTGCAAGATCGCCAAGGAAACACGCAAGTTTTTGCGTTATTTACCGACTCAACTTCTAAAATTGTTAGTCAAGAATGCAGTCACTATCCTGAACCGTCAAACTTCTATAATAAATGTTCACCTATATTGCCTATGCCATAAAGCTCAAAGTCTATTAAGACAATTTGACTGCTTGTGGTAATCTGATTCTGATGCGCAGCCATGTGTACCTCATTACACAGCACCAAGGCATATGCCCACGTGTTATGCGTACTGAGTGACAAGGTATTGTCATCCATACATGTTCAGTGAGTTACGTACTAGCCACCTCATTAATATTTAAAGCTAAAGCTAAAGTTGGTGCAATAGTTCGTTGACTTGTCCTATAGCGGCTAATAAAAAATAATTAAAACACATTACTGACCAACTCACCGTTACCGTTACCTAGTCCAAGGTAAACATGGCTTATTATTTTTTAATTGTTATTTATGTAATGTGAAATTTTATCAAAAATTCAAACAATACAGGAAAATAGGGAGTCGTTAGGCCGTTCGCACCACAAGCTGTTCGTACCAAAATAGGTAGAGCAACCGATGTTTCGATAGTTCAATTGGTAGAGCAGTCATTGTAGGCAACTCGCCTTCTTTGTCAAGCCGCCTTTTTTTTGATTTTTATGCTACTAGATAACGGAGAAATACACACAAGGAAAAAACATCCAAGACTTAGGTACAACCTAACCAGCACCAACCTACACCAGCCTTTAGGCTAGTGATTTAATGATCATATTAGCTACACCGTAGGGGAAATACAGGATTGTTGAGAGGGTATCTTCGATAGACTTTTGAGAAGGTATATCCTCCTTCATTCAAGGATTTAAATGAAGGAGCTTAATAGAAACGCGCCGGGTCTGTCCGCCTGATCCTCTTAATGCCACTACACATTTACAGAATACACAAAACATGCTCACAAGTTTAGGCCCAAGACGCCGTACTCGTAGAACAAGGGTACGAAGAACCGGTTCACACGCGCTCTATACCAGGTACAGACATGTAGGTACCACTCTCCAATAAAAACCCGGTCTGCGAATTGCTAAAGTTAATGAAACTTTCGCAAAGGCTAGTCTTCAATCCGCACTGGGCCCGCGTGGCGGTTTATGGCTCATACTCCCTATCCATTTATAGGGAAGCTCTTGCTCCAGCAGTGGGGATATAAAAATGAGCTGATGATGATGATGATGATGGTATCCTTCCCCATGTAGGGGGTCAGGGGTAGTGTCCCACAAATCATCTGCGTCTCCCTAGGCGTAGTTACTTGTGCGTGAAATTTATTTTCCCCTGTTAAAAAAAGACTCCTGATTTGACCACGGTCTCAGACCCCTACGGTCCCGATTACAAATCTCAGTAAGTTTTAACACTTTTTCGGTATTAAATCTACAAAGATGTTTGAAAGTCGTCGTATCTTTTCAGATAAAGTTCCACGAGCCCAACTCCGAGACGCTGTACAAGGACATACCCCAGGAGATTCTGCCTGAAGAGTACGGTGGCAAGGCAGGCAGCATCGCTGAGATCAAGCGCTTCTGGATCAAGCGCATTGAAGCGAAGAGGTTCGTAGTCACTATTCATGATGAGTCTTATTGTTTTCTAAAGTTTACGCGAACACTAAACATTTAAATAAAACAAAATTACTTTCACATATTCACTCGCGTTTATTTTACACATTGATTAATATGATTTTATCCTGACCCTTTGCAGGGTCCATGGTCACAGGAGACAACAAAGGGTTTGAAACGTCAGGAAGTTGTTTTGTGTGTGTGTGTGTGTGTGTGTGTGTGTGTGTGTGTGCGTGTGTGTGTGCGTGTGTGTGTGCGTGTGTGTGTGGTGTGCGTGTGGTGTGTGTGCGTGTGTGTGTGTGTGTGTGTGGGGTGTGTGTGTGGTGTGTGTGTGTGTGTGTGTGTGTGTGTGTCTGTGTGTGTGTGTGTGTGTGAGAAGGTGTGTGTGTGAGTGTGTAACGGTTCGCCTGCTCGTTTGCAGACTTTTAGTATTTAAAAAAATCATTTTAAGTGAGTGTGTCTAGTACGACTTTTATTTACCATTCGATTACGTTAAAAACGAGAATTTGTATGGCATTTGATGCAGCACCTTCTAGTGACAAACGAGAGTAGTTAGCATTTTTGTCACTAGGCATCTATACGTTTAAATGCAAGTTAAATATTACTGTGTATAACCAATAACACCTTTTTCAGAAATTGATACGATGTTAATTCTGTGACTGCCAAAAAGACATTCATCTATTTATTTTTTTACTTATTTATTTTATTTTTATTAGAAGACATTCATCTATTATTTATTTTTTTACTTATTTATTTTATTTTTATTAGTTGCCTTTTATTTTATAATGTAAAAAAGCTTTACATAAGCACACACGTCAGCTAATACCAAAAAGTATAACAGTTAACATTCGTGGTGTCCTAGGGACTGGTTCCTGACATCTGATCAACGCTGGGCGGTAGACGAGAGCTTGCGACCGACCAACTGCCAGGACGACCGCGTCGACAAAGTGCGGGACCTGCCTGGATCCTTCCGGACACTCGCCTTGGACTAGCTCATGCAACCAATGGTGACGATTTAGGCGTGGTATCCACCAATGAAGAGGATAAAATCGAATCAAATCAATCTTTATTGCTAACTAAGAGTTTATAGGGTGTTACATTTCTAAAGGAACTTATAAGTAATAATATTATAGATAGTTTTTTACCATTTCATTATCTGCTTTTTGGTTGATTACGTCACATCTCTATACTCCTCTCTTTCGCTTTATGACTGTTAAAGCTGAGGGGGGCGATTTATGAACCAGTGACTAATTGACTATTGATAAATAGCGCGTGCTTCTCTTTTTCTTATTTAAGGTCACGGGTAACTTGTTTTTGACACCTGAAATTCTCGAACGGCATATATTCTTAATAATCAAATTGTTAATAATGCAAAAAATATTATATATCCTAGTATTTCATGTCACTTTTAATTTCGAGACCACCCGGTGAGGTTGAAAAATCACCCTCCTGAGGTATTTAAGGTGCGTTCACTTGAACACTACTTTCTGAAATTTTTGTACGTTTGATGAAACCATACATTAATTAAAGTCAATAATTTTTATTACCAGTGTTAGTAAGTAGGTATGTAATGTTGAAGCAATTTTTTTTATATCATATATTTTTTACCTCCTGTATACACCATTATTTCATTTTATAGGTTGTTAAAGATTTGTTAAGTTACCAGTATGTTTTGCCATTTTTATTTTAACACAGGCGTTTGTGGTTTTTTAAAACTTATTGCGCAATTGATCATAAAGTAGAATTATATCAGTTAAATCTTGACTTTGCCTGTTTTAGATATAGAAAATGATTAATGTAAATTAGTTCGTAGTTTTATGTAATGTTGATCTGTTTTAATACAAAAGTTGTAATAATCATATTTTAGGAATAAAAATTATACATTTTCAAGATCAATAGGTATTTTAGTGCCTGTATATGTGATACCTATGTTATCGGTAATTTTTGAATAAATGAATTCTAAAATAAAATTAATTTGAGGCTTTTTATATTCCGCTATTTTAGACGATCAAATTAGGGGGTAGCTAGACTGATAGATATCATTACAAGTCCTTTTTTATCCTGCCCTACAATTATATTAATCCTGCTCAACAATTACACTATTGGGAATAGAACCTGTGACCTCTACTCCTTACCAGTAGACCGAGAAAAGGCTACTTAAAAATGTTTAAAAAAACACAAAACAATACATTTACGATTTCTGATACACGTGTTTCAATACTTAGACTGGTTTTTTAAAGTAGGCCAAACACGTTTGCTGAATTCATTAGCGGCATGAAGCCTGTTGGAGCACTTTCTTGCGAGCCCATAGTTGGCCAATGCCTCGGAACCGGTATCCTGATTGCATGCTTACTTACTTAATAGCTACCCGACTACATGTATTTATCACATAAATTGTAATGATACTGTTCCTAAAGACGGATGCGAAAAGTCTACTCTCCGATAAGAATTTTCAGTGTTTAACTGTTTTAAACTGCCTCTGTGGTATAGTCATCTAGTTGTTAGGACTATTGGTGTACGTCAGACCCAGATTCCATTTCCATGTACCCCCACATGTTTGTCCTTGATTTAATTGGTGGTAGGGCTGCTGGGTTGTTGCCATTTTACTCCAAGAAAAATTCTCAAAGTACTCGACGGAAAAAATCATTTGAAAACTAAGTTTTAACCAACAACATTTTTTTAAAGTACTCCTGTGAAGTAGGATGCAACATTGAATACAAATATTTAAAACAATAATTTCTAATTTAATTATTCGGAGTAGCCTTGTTATGTAGCAACTTTTTTAATTGAAAGAGAGAAAATAAATGAAGTTTAATAATAACAAAATATTTACAAAATCTATACAAAACAATTTATATACAAAAATCTAACAGTTAAAATGGGGAGGCCTATGTCCAGCAGTGGACTAATATAGGCCGATGATAGTTATGATGAGGAATCTATCAGCGCCAGATGGCGCTTCCTCAGCAGTATATAGCGAAGGACTGGCTCAGCAGCACCGCACAGGATCTTGCAGCACTTCACAGGATCTCGGGGTCAGACTGGCTCAACAGCACCGCACAGGATCTTGCAGCATTTCACAGGATCTCGGGGTCAGACTGTTTCAGCAGCAGAGGTCAGACTGGCAGAGGTCAGACTGGCAGAGGTCAGACTGGTAGAAGTCAGACCGGTAGAGGTCAGACCGGTAGAGGTTAAACCGGTAGAGGTCAAACCGGTAGAGGTCAAACCGGTAGAGGTCAGGCCAGGTAGAGGTTAGGCCAGGTAGAGGTTCCGCAGACAGCCAGAAGGTTCTATAGACAGCCAGAGGTTCTATAGTTAGGTTCTTCTTGGTCAGAACTCAGGACGCACGCTTATATACCCTTACCGTAGAACACAATTTAATTTAAATTTATACAAATTTAGAATTACATAAAAAGTTTACATTGCACTTTTAAAAGAAAATATTGTCTTTGCCATCAAAACTTTTGACATGATTGTCAAGGCTTTGTTTATAAATTTTCATTGAATGGAAGTAATTTTATAATATCTAAAGAAGTATTGTAAGAAAATGAAGACAACATGTAATAATTTTGATAGAAAGATAAAAGGAAACAACTGGACCTAAAAATGTGACTACAAGAGATAAAAATATATAAAAAACATGCTTAGCAACAATAAAAATCGTAAGTATTTTCGTATTTACACAAACCTTTCCCTATCCTCTATCTTATTAACATGTTATTAATAAGTGAATACTACAGCCTGAGAATCAATGTATGGGTTTAATTAAAAGGTTCTAAATTCCAAGGGGAGCCACCGAATTTGGGGGGAGGGGTGAGGATGGGAGGGGGGGGGGTATACTCCTACCCCTCCCCCGAAGCTCAAAACTCGGAGACACATACTTTTTTTTAAACCGAATTTTAAATTTTGTCAAAAAGAGATGTTTTTAACGTCTCCGGCGCTGCGGGAAGTGCAGCCCCTCCCTCCACCTTGCGTAAAAAAACGCAGGCATTCCATACTCGCCTCCGCAGTTTCGGCTTTTTGGTCGCCTACCAGACTCAGCCGCGGCGGCGAGCTTAATGCCAGCGTATCATTACAGCCGCGGGTGGTGGCTACTCTCCCTCCGCGTCTCCGGGTTCATAAAACACTATAGCGTAAGACTACACCACGTACCACGTAGAGTCGGGTGTAGACTAATTTCGACTAACTTTTACTTATTCTCTTATCTCACAGTGAATGAAACATTATGAGAAATGTCAAACAAAACACACAAAATGGCAGCTGATTAGATTTTTGTACTTCTTATCACTGAATTTTGGCTTTTTTAAGCATTTTTGTCAATTAAGTAGTGCAGCCAACTTAGCACTGTAGCTTTCAAAGCGTTTTTATGTTGAAAAGTTGGCAACAGACCTGTCATTTACTATAAGAATAAATTTTTGATCTAAAAATTAATAATTTTCAATAATTTATTGTGAGTGTCCTAATATTGATACCTAGCGATAGAAATTCGTATTCTTGTTCCTAATTATGAGTTCTTTACTCAAATAAAAAATTACCTCAAAATTCGGCGGCTCCACGGCACTTTGAGAATAACCCGTAGAGCTGAGTTATTCCCTGAGAATCCCTTTCCCCGAGGATCCTGTCCCGAAGGATCCCAATTTGTTTTAATCCTTATGAACTTAATCAATACTATGTTTAGCTTAAAAGAACCGTCAGATAAGTAAATTATGTTTTTAAAACTATGATCTAACATTTATTTTATTATATTTTACTTAGATGAATGATTGGTCTCGCGTTAACGTTACAAGTTAAACACAATAAGAGAAATAACAAAAGTAAATGTAATCACATTTATCGCATTCGGGGTCCTCCGGGACAGGATCCTCGGGGAATGGGATTCTCAGGGAATAACCCGTAAAGCTTGTCGCCTGACTAGCTACCACCATCAACGTTGTACGAAGACTACGGAGAGCACAACAGTGCAGCAGTTTTCATTGCTTGGGTCGCTGAGCCTACAGTCAACTTCAAATGTTCTATATGCTAAAGCTACCCCAAAGGGTAGCACCAAAGGTTAAATAACCGTCTACCTGATCAAGCTTAAAGGTTTCGCTGGGACAGCAATATTTATCCTAAGAAATCCAAAAAGGAATATAAGAAAAAGAAGTTTCATAGGAAAGTAAAGTCCATATTTTGCCAAATTGTTAATTCCAATCCCTTGTTTTTTGTTAAAATTTTGTACACAATATGCTCACTGAATAAAATTTATTAGAACTTTTATTAAACATACTTAACTAGAATGAAGGGCCTCCAACAGGTATTTCATCATTTTTATTTTTAAATGTTACAAAAAACTTACAAGTAAACATTTCGAAATTTCACTTTAACCTTAACAATTATATAACTGTAAGCATGCACCTGCGCAAGTAACTTACCCCCTTATTCATAAAAACTATTTAAGCATTATTTAGTTATTCATTGTTTTGTCTCTTTTTCCCAATTTCAAAATGACGTTTGTGTGACGTTGACAAAACAATATATAAATAGTTTTTATTAATAAGGGGGTAAGTATTTGGATTGAATCAACAAATTGTTATTTCGCATGTATAATACTTATATTTGTTTTAAGAGTTCTACAAATTCCGTCTTTATTTGCAATTCATGTGTAATAATAAATTGCACTTAATTAAGACTAATTATTAAGACGAACACTTCGTCTCTGAATTGTCTCTATTCAATTCACTAGCTTACCGATGATCGCTTATTACTGGTACTCCAGTTTTTACCACATTGGCCTGTCTTTCCATGGCCTTGGCCTTAAAAACGTTTGACCTTGGCCTTTAAAAGTTTGTCTGTTTAATATCAGACATTAGGTGATTTAGCATAGTTAGTGCAGAAAATCTAATAATCCAAAAAAATATTAAAGATTTTATTATTAGAGATTTTTTTATACCTAATAAACCGGTGCTAAGTTATCATAAATGTTAATGTTCTGTATTATTACACTAAATACAAAAAATACTTTTGAAGTAACGTTTCTGCTTTAAGACTGAACTATTTTGTTATAATAAAGCCGATTTCATGGAGATAATTTTTTGCGTTAATTTAAAAAAATAAATCATCCTCATTCTTTCATCGTAGCAGTACACAAAACTCCCTGCGGTCTCATGTAGCATATTTTAACGAGTACAGTCCACTCCACTGTTTGGTGTCGTTAAAGTAAAGTAACATTAAACTCGCAACATTTAATTACTAGAAGCGACACAATCTATTGGGAATCGTCCATTAATAATTTTTCCATGAAAGTTGCTAAAAACATTACGTGAATAATGGACGGCCCCTTCGCGAGTTAAAATATTTTAAAAATATGTACCTATGTAGGTATTCTTAATGACCCAGTTTTAAGTATTTATCCAATTAAAAATGAGCTGATGATGATGATGATCCAATTCCAGGCTTACTTGAAAAAAAATCCCTGAACAGCTAAAATTTTTTTGCTTATATTTTCCAAATACATGTTTAGTCTATGGATAGAGTTCTGAATGATCCGCTCATAGCGCTCTCCACGACGCTGCTCTTTGGTTTCTTCTTGAGGTCTGATTTCCATAGATTGTCGTTCAGGAACATTTTCCTTTAAATCAAATGAAATAATAATGTTAAACTTCGTTAATAAAATAAATAAACACAACGAGTGCAGTTTATCAGTATCAAGTAAGTGAGTCAATCAAAATTTATTAAACCTGAAATCTGTGCCACTATTAAAATAGGGGAAGCAAAAAGGCAATACGTCTGCTAAAAATTTGTTAAGTATTACACAAAATTTTAGAGAAATAAAAGTTCTGTCGGTAATTGTCACCAAGTGACGACTGTACATGACTACCTCAGATTTTAACTGTTGTGCGAGTTGACGACACAAATAATAGGTAAAATCAAGAGGTGCCATCTCACACACCTGTGCGAGTTTAAAGTGTGCGAGTTGACGAATAACTGGTGGCGATTGTCGGATGTCGATTGTTATGTTAAATCTGCTTTCACCGACCGATAGAACTTTTATTTCTGGGTGCCTAGTGTGAGTTTTGTTTACTATCCCTACTCATTCTTACCTACGTTTACGAAAACGAAAATTAGTATGGCATTGAAGCAGCGCCTCCTGGCGACATACAAGTAGAGTTAAAACTTTTCCATACATATTCTCGTTTTCGTTAACGTGATCGAAGGGTGACTGAAACTCGCAATATGCACCCAGATCACCATCATCACCAGCTCATAATGTCCCCACTGCTGGGGTACGAGCCTTCCCTATGGATGGATAGGGAGAACGGGCCATAAACCACCACGCGGGCCTAGCGCGGATTGGTGGTTGTTAACGACTGCTAATGCAGCTGGGACCAACGGCTTTACGTGCCTTCCGAAGCAAGGAGGAGTTCGTGATGATAAATTTTCGGTCACCATCCGATGACCGGCCATTGCGAAAGTTGCTTGACATCAGCTATCGTAAACCGGGCGCGTTAACCACTGCGCCATTGAGCTTCTCCTTTTTCGATAATTATGTATAATTAACCAATTTTACGGCTTGACACGTTCAGTGTCGAGCTGAAGTTCATGTTATTGGGGCTTAGGTCACACAATTTTATTCTATCACTAACGCATTTACAGTCTTTAGGATTTGTAAAGGCAATCACCTGTCCTCATCGATCTTGTGTACCCATTCCAGGTGCTGCTTCTTCATGCTAGGAGCCTCCCCTCCGAACTCTTCAGGGAGGTGTTCCTTGCCTATCGCTTTAACAAGGCCCTCTGCGTTCGGATGGAATTTGATCTGAAACATTATGATAAATTTATTAATTCAATGAGGACAATCACGTATCACCCGTAAGAAATTACTATTTGAATGAATAAAAGAATTAATTCATGTAATCTATTCAGTGTCACACAATAATATTAAACAAAACAATAAAAAAGCACTTTTAAGAATGAAAATACGAAGTGACACAGAACAGATTTCCACTCGGAACTACAAATTTATAAGAAGTTGCTTGATTTAAGTACTCCTTCCTATTTATTCTTACTTTTTACAAAGACCTTTTGCTGAGTCCGTCGTCTATATGATTAAATCATCAGGTTATGATATAGCTTTTATAAGTCCATGCTTTTAGTGAGTTAACATAATGATTCTGCTATTAAACACAAATACATAATGTGTTTCATCCATTTTACGAATAATAGCAATTTGTCAAAACAAATGAATTGCCTTTAAATTATTGTAAGTACGTAAAAAGCATCATTATTAAGAATTGTCTACTAGTGACTATTTAAAGTCTGTATTAATCACTAGCTGTGCCCCGCGGTTATGCCCGCGTTCTATTAGTCATAGCGTAATGTAATATAGCCTATCATCATCATCATTAGCCTACACACGTCCACTGCTGGAAAAATAATAATTTTAATGTTTGACACAGTTTTCGTCGCCAGAAAATAACATGATTAACATTGATGACAGGTAGGAAGCAAGTACTCTGTTTTTAATTGTCGCTAAAGACTGAAATCAGCTGCTGACCCATTTTTGATGTGTAACATCTTTCGCTCGCTTTTTATATAAGCAATTTGTGGGAATGATTTCGTGAAATGGGACGGAAGTATGTGTAACAGTGTAACAGGAAGTCGGGGAAGCGGTGTAACACCTGACCCATTTTTTTCAGAATACTTATGTATAATGTTAAAATTGCGTATTACGAAGGTGAGATGGCAAATGTTACACATCATATGCGACTACTGAGGCTCGCTCGTTTTTTTATGATTAAAGAAAAAACATGTCTATCATGACGTTTGATGGTAGATTAACATAGAGTTCCATACGTTTCATTTTTACCGACTAAAAAGTCGGTCACCGATTTATCGAACGTGGGCGACAGCTCTAATCTTTATTTAAATTTAACGATTATTCAGCTTCAAGCATCTTTGTACTTTTTCTATATGTTTAAGTCGTATATGTACATAAGTTCAAAGTAATTTTAAAGGTAAAACGTACATAAACAAATTTCAAAAAGTTTAGAAGTTTGGTCGCCAACAGATGGGTTGTTACTTACAATGTCGCAGATCTCCGCCGGCAGCGCAGGCTTCACCAGCGCGAAGAGCTTGTCCACGAAGGAAGGGCAGTTGATCGCATGCACCTGCTTTACGCGAACTGGCATGCCTTCCTGGAATTACAATGTATGTGATCGTTAAAAGTCTATAAACGTCTCGCTGTTAGACTTAAGCTTTCCCACATGGGCAATAGAACATAGGGAGATCAGTCCTGAAGCCACCAAGCTAGCCTACCGCTAAGCACGGATGAGGTACAATTATTACAATATCCAAAAATTATAGCGATGGGTTAATTTCAATGATGGAAGGATACTTGTATTATTTTTTGCACTAGCTCACTTTTATGTCCCCACTGCTGGGGCACGAGCCTTCCATATGGATGGATAGGGAGAACGGTGGCCATAAACCACCACGCGGGCCCAGTGCGGGTTGGTGGTTGTTAACGACTGCTAATGCAGCTGGGACCAACGGCTTTTCGTGCCTTCCGAAGAACGTAGGAGTTCGAGATAGTACAATTTTGGTCACCCATCAGATGCGAAAAGCCTTTGCGAAAGTTGCTTAACCTTAGCAATCGCAGACTAGGCGCGTTAACCACTGCGTCATCATCATGTAATTTGTTCGCAACAATATTTGCGTAAAATTATATGTAAATAATCATAAATATATATAGCTTGCCTAATTTTTTACTGATCTTTCAATATTTGTAAAAATATTAAGGTCGGATGTTGATGGCGTAGTTGTCGACATTGAATAGGGCTCCTTTGGCTTAAAAAGTAAAAGTAGACACTTAGTGCTAATTAATTTCGGCGAGTTGGATTGAGCCAGGATAGCATAGTTGGCAGTGCAGGTTCGAATCCTGCACGTGGAATTTTTCAACACCTTGTTTTTTTTCAGATGAAACCTTTGTCGGACACTGGGCTTAAAGTGTCGAACTCTAGTGCCATTAGCCTATGTATATCTAACTAGCTGTGCCCCGCGGTTTCACCCGCGTTCTATTACTCATAGCGTGATGTAATAAAGCCTATAGCCTTCCTCAATAAATGGGCTATTCAACACAAAAATAATTTTTCAATTCGGAACTGAACCTTAAAAGCTAGACATATGCTGTCGCAGACTCTTTTTTAGAACTTAAGGGGAACAAAATTCGTAATACGTGACTTTTGCGTATCTTTCACCGTTTACGCCGCGCATGCAAAGAAAGCTCTCAAAAAAATATATTTTCCCGTTTTTGCAACATTTTTCATTGCTGCCCCACTCCTATTAGTCATAGCGTGATTTTATATAGCCTTCCTCAATAAATGGACTATTCAACACAAAAATATTTTTTCAATTCGAACCAGTAGTTCCTGAGATTAGCGCGTTCAACCAAACAAACAAACAGATAAACTCTTCAACTTTATAATATTAGTATTAAATAATTAGAAGTCGCCATCGAGGTGCGTCACTTACAAGGAGGAACATCAAGAAATCCCTGAAGAACATGATGTTGCATTTGGGAATGATCCGGAGCGAGTAATCCTTGATGTCGAGTACGATGATGTGGCCGTCGGGGAAGCAGTCGTGGCTCTTCAGCCAGAAGTCGGCTTGGATGCAGAACGCTTTGAGGACGTCGTAGAACGAGAAACTCTCCAGTGTGGGGTCGTTCAACTGGTGAATCAGCACTTCGTTGCGGCCTGCGTTGAATGTTGACACAGATCTGAAAAAAATAAAATATACTTTTTAAAGATGTGGAGTCCTATTATTAAACAAAGTATAGGACTATATCTAGGAATAGATTTTCTTTATTTTGTTCCCGTCCTGCAAACATGTTTGAATATAATATTAGAGTAAAAGAGACATGACACGCAATAACTTGGCATGTGAAGCTTATTAGTATAGGCACAGAAAGAGGAAGGTATGAGAGCAATAAATAAGAGTCAGTGATCGGAACGAGTAGTGCTAATTTACTTAAAATTGACGACATGGTACGACAATATAAGAGTGGTTAAAACCACAAAAATTTGCATTTTTTTACAGACATTACATGAATCTCACAACTTTTTTACGGTAGAAGAACTGAGCTGCGAGACTTAAAACATGTTTTTGATGACATCACCTATTATATAATAGGTTATTTGCCGGTGATCGTGTCAATATCGAAGTACGTTTGACGAACTTATTGAATTTGTAGACACGTCCCTATCAATGGATTATGTAAACATAATTATGTATAATTTTTATATATTGTCAAATTGTATAGCTTACGTAACTCGCCTTATATGGCGATCATAATATATTCAATAGGTGCAATAAAAATTACTTTCCTTTTAGGAACGTTAACGGCTCATTGTATTTTGTTTATTATTTGAGACATGCTACCTATTTGATAGCCATAGATGTGTGATTCTTTACTCTATGCCCAAAGTTATACTCGTATGGACAATGAATAGTTTAATGATGTGAAATCGTTAGGTAAGTCGTCCGCACAAATAACAATGATACCTTAAGGAGATTGGTAGAGTTTTTTTATGTAAGAGGCAATCGAGTCTGTGGATCACCTGGTGAAAAGTAATCACCGCCACCCATGGACATCTGCAACACTAGAGGAATCGCAAATGTGTCGCCTGCCAAGGCCAAGGCCAGTAAGGTAAGCGTACTGCAACGTGTATGTAATTTATTTGACCATAGAATATAATACAATATCTTTTGAAGCTAGAACTGAGTATAGGAATCTCAGAACTTGACAAAACACAATTATCATCATCATCATCATCATAATCATCATATTTTTATTAAGTATTTTGAGTTTTGCTTTCACAATATTTTATATACCTATAGTTACAAGATAAAATTTAAATAGAAAAAACCGGCCAAGTGCGTGTCGGGCCACGCGCAGTGTAGGGTTCCGTAGCCCATCTCAATAATGCGGACTCTGAGAAGAGAATGAACATTTATTTAACGATGGCTCATATACTTAAATGTAGATACTACCGGTTTCACACACCTGACAACGTTATTTAAGTAGTTCTCAATGAGTAATGTGTACTGCGCCAAGTACATTTTATAAGTTGGTCGACTGTTACTCGTAAACTTGCAAAGCCTACTTATCTGTGATAGTTTTCCTTTTAACTTCGTCATATATAAAACTACCGTGAATTTTTACACGTATCCAAAAACAACCATTTGGCTGGCAGGGGGAAGGGGGGGGGGGGGGGGTACACACATGACTCTAACAAAATTTTGCACTTTAAAGCTTATCCCACAAACCTGCAATATTTTTGAAATTGCTATCCAACGGCACGCCACACTATGGGGTAGACAAGAAAAAAAAATATTAAAAAAAAAATAACTTTGTCGGCGTGATTAATATGTATACGCATGCCAAATTACATCTTTCTAGTAAGTACTAAGAGTCTATGAGTTAGGCTGGGGACGGGCAGACAGACAGACAGACAGACATGGCGAAACTATAAGGGTTCCTCGTTGACTACGGAATTCCAAAAATCAACTGACCTTACCAAACCCTGTGAGGGTAGTAATTCCACAGAGAAATACCGCTGTTATTATAACAAACTGCCGCTGTTGTTTTATGTGTGTTATTTATAACAAACTACTAGAAAAATTCAAAGAGTCGTCTGGGGCCTCGGTAGCTCAGCGGTCAGAGCATTGGACTGGTTATCCAAAGGTCTTGGGTTCGATTCCCACTAACAAGCTGCCTGAGGCTGGTTGATTTTTTCTAGTAACATTTTATCTTATAACCTATATTTATCCACTGCTGGACATAGCCCATCTGCAGTGCACGCCACTGAGCACTATCCGCGGCTATTCTCATCCAGCTCTTGTCAGCCACCTTGCGAAGATTGTCTAACCACAAGGTCATGCCTATAATCATCATCATCATCATCATTTTATGTCCCCACTGCGGGGCACGAGCCTTCCCTATGGATGGATAGGGAGAGCAGGCCATAAACCACAACGCAGGCCCAGTGCGGATTGGTGGTTGTTAACGACTGCTAATGCAGCAGGGACCAACGGCTTTACGTGCCTTCTGAAGCACGGAGGAGCTCGAGGTGGTAAATTTTTGGTCACCCATCCGACGACCGGCCTTTGCGAAATTTGCTTAACCTCAGCACTCGCAGACCAGGTGCGTTAACCACTGCGCCATCGAGCTCCACCTACCTGCCTATAATATCTCGTTTAAAAATCAGTAGGTACTACCTAAATGGTCTGTTTACTTTTTTCCATATAATATCCTGATTCATCGTGACATTGCCATATCTTTCCCAAGGTGCTAGTAAAACTAAAGGGCAACGTTAATTACGAACTGACTACGCCATTTCATGATGTTACTACAAGAAGAAGCCGACAGAATACCAACCAATTAACTATGTGCTTGTATGAATACAACTGATTTATTTCCCGTGTACGCTTTGGCTTACTTTTTTACTATAGAGGAAATGTGAAATTTATGATTTACACAATGGTTATGGTCAGGTCAAATCGACTGACATTTCGCTTTTGACCCTGACCTTCGCACACTCACGGAATGTGGGTCAGCTCTGAACTTATCTTTACCGTGTCTGAACTGTTAATAAGCGCCTCTGCCTCCATCTTAGTTATTATATCGTTAATTTGACATGTAACTGTTAAAGCTGACAAAGATTTAATTATAGTTTTGTTGTGGAGGTCGATGACGTAGTAAGCACATTTGGGTTGCGATTTTGAAAGTTAAGCAATTTTCGCAAGCTGGGTTGCAAGATGGGAAGATTAGAAAGCGTATTAATAATCTCAGGATCATCGCGTCATGTCAAGACATTGATACCGGTTGTTAATATAACACACATGACCTCTGTTGTTTTTTTAAAGTTTACGCGAACACTACACATTGAAATGAAACACATTACTAATTTAATGTTTATCCTGATGTGTCGAACCCTTTGCAGAGTCCTTGGTCACAGGGAGTCTCCCTGCAAAGACAATGTAAAGGGTAATGTGTAAAATAAACGCGAGTAGATCCGTAAAAGTTGTTTCATATCAATACATTACCTGGAAGACACGTTGTCTGGCAGAGATCGCTTTAGAGGAATAGGACCTCTCAATATCAACTTATATCCCATCTCAACCCGTGGGTGTCGTAAAAGGCGACTAAGGGACCATTCCAGAGGATGGGCAGCAGCATCTCTCTGAGGTTACTGTCAACCTACTGCGATCGCCAACCCACCTGCCAAGCGTGGCGATTATGGCAAATACCCCCCATCTTGGGGGAGGCCTTTGTCCAGCAGTGGACGTCTTTTGGCTGAGATGATGATGATGAATATCAACTTGTTTTTATTTTTGAAAGTTTTTTGCAAGTATTGCAAACACTATTCTTGGTCGTTACACGTTGCAGAGAGGTCGTGGTCGTTCCTAGGATCGCAGTAATCCGCCTGACCAGCCGTCGCCATTCCCCCCTGACCGATTGCGATCATTATCAAACATATTTTTTTCAAACGGCTCCATCTTCTTGATCAGATCAAGTACGACATAAGGTTTTTATATGCTCAACTACTACCAGACAACAAATAGTTACAGTCCATTTCAACATGTCTTCAGTAGGTAGGTAAGTAGGTATTGTTTGCAGTCAATCAATAACAGTGTAATTTGTTTGTAACACAATCATTTTCATGAGCTCAGTACCTAAGTGTAATAGAAGTAATTACAAGTAATACGATCGGGAGAATGTTACAATGTTGACGTAATTGCTGAACAATCGTATTTTTTTTATCAGCATTGAGCAACGTGTGTTTATCAGAAAATTATTAAGTTCAATAAAGTATTATCTGCCGTTCATTTGTTTTTATGCTACCTTCCCATGTCATTTTTATTTTTTATTATTGTTTCTTTAAACACTTTGAGTGTTAAAAAAACACGGACTGTGACATACCGGTGCGCTTCCAATTAGGTTTAGTTATATATATTAATACGTGAAGCAAAAACTTTGTACCCCTTTGTTACGAAAATTGCGCGGACGGAGGAGTATGAAATTTCGCACACTTATAGTTTATATAGAGGAATTAAACTCCATTTAATAAAATTTCATTATTCATTTAATTATTCTGTTTAACATTCAGATCAATAAACTATAATGAACTACCTATAAAAATCTAAAAAAAGTGGTCTCTGCCTACCCCTACGGGAAAGAGGCGTGATTATATGTATGTATGTATGTATGTATAAAAATCTGCCTGTCGTTTCAAATTGTCATACCCAACAGGGTTCATATGTACTAGACCCACCTGTAACACCTTATTCACTATGTTTGGAGTATTGGAGTGCAGAATGCTAATATTTTTTTTAATTATGCATAAAAAATACATTAAATTAAATAAACATTGTTTCATACACTTTTTAAAAGTTTTTTGGGTATACTCGTATATACCTAATATTCCACAGCTGGGCAAAGGCCTCATTTAAAAAAATGCGGGTAGATGATAGCAAGCCCGGGTAATGCATTTAAAAAAAATCGAAACACGTTGCCCGACTTGGGAATTGAACCCATTGGGAGATCTTCGGATGTAAGGTCAAGCGCTTTGCCACACGACTACCGAGGAGGCGTGCACCGTATATACTATGTTTTCGTATTTGTTCTGTTATAAGACTAGCCTGACTGTAAGCATTTTATTAAGGACACTCATATTCGCATTAAATATATGCATTGTTTAACAGATGATATATTATTACTTACTATTTTATTTTGTACATACACATCAAAAAGAAACATAAAAAACAGAGAAAAATAAATAGCAAATATAAAACTAGATACCTATTAAAAAAAGATGTCCTCCAACTGTGGGCTCATGGGAACGGTCCCAAGAATGCTGTCAACTCAACATTGCCCCTCTAGATTGCAAAGCTAATACGCTGGCAGAGCGTACACGTACCTATTTTTGTATTTTTTTTTCTCCAGAGACGTTTGAGTAAGAAAAATAAATAATTGAATTATGTGCCTAAATTGAATAAACATTTTTCATAATATAATGAACGACATTAGTATTTGCCTCTAGTGGTTTTTACATCGTAACAGACCAGGCTTGAAAGCAAGTTATGGTAGAAAAACAGGGTTACTATGCTGTACCTATCCAGTGATAGGTAAATCAGTATTTATTTAAAGTCAGTTAAATAACCGGAAAATCTATTTGAATATAGATTTTCCGGTTATTTAACTGAATAAGTGACATGATTATCTTCATACGTATTGTATATACAAACATTATAGACATCGGCACTAGATAATTATGCTCGCAGTACTTGCACATTTAAATACACTGATACATAGATTATAAGTTTAAAATACATTAGTATTATAGGTATTATAATAGGTGCTCACGTTGTTTAGAAAATGGAATAACCCATTTGTAATAAAATCTTTTGTTTAAAATATTCATGCCGCACTTTAATGAACTCTGATATGAGGTCGTTAAATACCTAGACTTGATGACCAATCTGTCTTTAATGTCTGTATCCACTAATATTATAAATGCGAAAGTTTGTGTGTATGTTCGTATATTTGTTGCTTCTTCACACTGCAACGGATGGATGGATTTGGATGAAATTCGGCATTCAGATAGTTTATAACCTGGAATAACACATAGGATACTTTTTATCCCGATATTCCTACGGGAATCACACTATAAATATACTAAAAACGACAATTTAATTATCCAATACAAAATGATTTGTTTGTTTTGTTGTCATGGAAACCAAAGAGAATTTAATCACTTGATGAAAACTGTCACAGCGGTGCGAAGTCCGCCGGGTCCACTAGTAGGTATGGTCATAAAGATGGAGTTTTTTTATGCGATTTATAACTTTTTATTAGTGGAGTTTAAATCACATACGTTTTTTTTAATGATAATAATAACTGTGAACATCTCTGTATTTCCTTTAAGCAAAGAAAGTTTCAATTTGAAAGCTTATCTATTTGAAAGAATTAGAGCTATTAAACTTTTGTATTGGATACCGAAATGTGTAAAGAACGGACCTTAAAACTTTTAATTCCAGAATTAGCCTTTTAAGAATTAGTGATTTTAAGAATAGTCTTTGTTTATAGGTACGAATAAATCTTTAGAATAATAGTGTATGTCCCGAATAGTGCATTTTCAGAATAAGGTATATCGCGAACATGTTTTTATACGACTGCACCCATATACTACCCAATATAATTACATATAGTCTATTCATAAATATCCATCTATTATATCTCTCCCCGGACGCAATGGCACGTTTTCTCCAGCTAAAAAAATAAAGAAAAAAGGTTTTACAAATACTTAGGTCCTATTCCTATGTCTACTAAACCCTTATCAGTACGTAGGTAGGTAGGTAAGTTACTACTAACTACTGATTTAAAAAAAAAATCAGTAGTTAGTAGTAACTACTGATTTTTTTTTTAATGACAGCGTACCCGCACTTTAAGTGTTGTGTGATCGAAACGTCCTCAAGGGTTTCTAAAGGGAATGGTATCACGTAAGCACGTCCCCGTCCGCTACTAGATTCTCGAATACTACTACTACTCTCGAATCTCTGCAATTGCGTAGAGATATTCACATATCAGTTTATCACTCAGAGTATTTTACCGCTTCTCCAATGGCAAGTGCTCTTTGACCTCATCCCACCTTCTCTCTTACTCCATAGGAGTACGCGTGTTGTTCTTCGGAGTCACCGCTTCATTGTTTTAAATATTCCATCGCGCACAAAGAAATTTAATTACTCATTTCTTTGTCGCACCTCGTAAAGATGGAATAGTCTTCCAGCACACGTTTTCCCTCCTTCCTATGATATGGGGTCCTTCAAAAGAAGCGTGAAGTGGCACCTTGTGGGCTGGCAGAGTGAGAGTAATTGATGCTGCGTTGTTTCACGCTGCACCAGTTGTTTTCGCTTCTGGACTCCATTTTCACTTAACATCGGGTGAAATAGGTCATTTGCCGTGATAACTATAAAAAAATAATCTCCAAGGTGCTTGGATCGGAACGACAGCGGAACAGCCCAGAGAGCGCCTCTATGAACTATAGGACCTTGGCTGGGGTTGACCGGGTCGTGGGGAAAAGCGTCAAGGTCTGCACCTGTGGCTGTAGCCAAGGTAACATTAAGAAAGCGATAGCGATGTTCGAAAAGAATAAATGTATGGGATTGACATAAGATTGACCACGTGATTTAGCGCGGCTTACGTCAACCCCATACATTTTATTCTTTTCGAACTTCGCCATCGTTTTCTTAATGTTACTTTGGCTAAACCTACTGGGTAATAACTGGGTCTTCGTTACTCTTGTTCTACAAGTACAGTGTCTTGGGCCTATATTAGTGTCCATGTGTAATGTATTTGAGTGTGTAGTGGCATTTTGAGGATCGGGCTATGTCGACTTAATACAATTTTCTCAGGAGTACTCACGTGATAGAGAATGTGGTCTTCATCTTGGCAGACGTGGGGTCTCTCGCGGTGTAAACCTCTGGCATGTTGGCCCGTGTGGTGCAGAATCTCTCAATGCATTTCTTGGTCTTCTCGAGGCTACCGTAACAGCTGTGCAGGAATTTCTTTATCATGAAATCATCTGGAATAATTCATAATAAATAAAAATAAATTAGTTATTGATTATGTTGCTACATTCCATAATCATTACCAGCTCATAATGTCCTCACTGCTGGGCACGAGCCTTCCCTATGGATGGATAGGGAGAACGGGCCATAAACCACCACGCGGGCCCAGTGCGGATTGGTGGTTGTTAACGACTGCTAATACAGCCGGGACCAACGGTTTTACGTGCCTTCCGAAGCACGGAGAAGCTCGTGGTAATATATTTTTGGTCATCCATCCGATGGCCGGCCTTTGCGAAAGTTGCTTAGCGTCAGCAATCGCAGACCGGGCGCGTTAGCCACTGCGCCATCGAGCTCCTCCTACATTCCATATTAAAGTGTAAGCGAAGACAAAGAACCTAAAGTAATATAAAAAACCGGACAAGTGCGAGTCGGACTCAGCCCATAGAGGCTTCCGTACAAATTGATTGTATCGAAAACTATACATCATAAAAATAATTAAAAATCTGTTTAAGCTTGTGCAAATGAAGCCCTATCATACGATACCCCACACATGACACGGTTAACTTACTTCAAAATTTGGACCCCCGTTCCTTGCATAAAGACTCTGTTGTTTTTGTGATTTAATTAAATACCTATAGTATAGTTTTCTGACTTTTCCCTGTACTTGTAGTATAAGACGATATTACTTGCCAAACTTCATAGTTCTAGGTCAACGGCAAGTAGGTACCCTATGAATTTTGATTCCCTCGAGAGTGTCGAAATATATGTTTTTTGCGACATAAACGGCCGTATCTTTTTTTTTGTTAACTTAGAAGTTTGATTTTTTCACAGCTTCAAGGAACCGAAGACCTGAGTATATGGTTTTAATTTCAACTCCACGCGTTTCTAAGATAAAGGGTTTTGACAGACAGACAGACGGACAACAAAGTGATCCTATAAGGGTTCCGTTTTTCCTTTTGAGGTACGGAACCCTTGAAAGTCCCAAAACTGTAGGCTTAGGCAAAGTAACATTAAGAAAACGATAGCGAAGTTCGAAAAGAATACATTGTATGGGATTGACATAAGCCGCGCTAAATCACGTGGTCAATCTTATGTCAATCCCATACATTTTATTCTTTTCGAACTTCGATATCGCTTTCTTAATGTTTGTTACTTTGGCTACCGCCACTGGTCAGTGCCTAGATCTTGGGGAAACAGATTAAGAGCATGAAACAAACACTGCCACTACACTAGTCAAACACTACGAAAGAGATATAAAACTCTTTCATAATCTTCACGTATTTTTGTTTAAATCTTAGTTTTTTATAGTTTTACGACCCGTCGACGGTTTCTGTGTTTCTGTAGATTTACATTAGTTGTTCAATAAGTTTTCTTGTTTCTTCCTTATGTAGTTTCCTGTTTTAATATGAAGCTACCTTATACCCACTAATGTTACTAGCGCTATTCTTTACTAGTTATATTAAGTACCTACATTACATTATAGTAGATGTCCAAGCCACAATTATAGAAAAACGGTTTCAAAGCAGTATGAGTGCATGTGATTTTTCCAACTTATTGGTGGCTTAACTTATTGTTCCTTTCTTAATAATGACATCTAGGTTCTAATGAAACGACTTACAAAAATATTTTTAATGTGTTTTCCTTGATTACACTGAGTCTTCCTAACCAAAACTGGTTACTGAGTATTTACATCGATCTAAAACAACATAAATCCGGAAATTATTTATTTGATATAGAATACCGACTCAAGGTTTATATTACCACACAAATACTGCCTTATAATATTTGATTTATTAAGTTTATAAATTAGATAATCAAAGTAAAAACCTTTAAAGTTTGTCAACATGTTTTGCTCGAATGATTTTTATTATTATGTAAAACGGTGTATTTGTCTCGTTTCTCATAATATCCTAGTTTTTAAGGTATAGGTTTTAATTTTAAAATAATGTTTAACTATAACGCTTAGTAAAAACCAAAAACATTAAATCAATACGGAAATATAGGTTCGCAATGTAAGAAAAAAGAAACTCAAAAGTAAGACCTGCTTAAAAATTTGAGGTTAATAATTTTGAAGTATGACAAGACTAAAATGATTCGACGACTTTCAAAACTAGGACAGACATTTATTAACAACTAGCGGCCGCTCGCGGTTTTACCCGCCCGGTTCCCGTTCCCGTGGGAATATCGGGATAAAAAGTATTCTATTTTTTAATCCAGGTTATAAAATATCTGTATGCCGAATTTCATCCAAATTCATTCAGTAGTTTTTACGTGAAAGAGTAACAAACATCCATCCATACTTACAAACTTTCGCGTTTATAATAATTAGGAATAATAATAATGAGGAAGAAAGAAATTGGAAAATCAATATTTATTAAAATAAAATATAGCCTATGTTACCTGCAAGGAATGTAGCAATTTATCAGTGAAAGAATTTTTGGAATTGGACCTGTAGTTCCAGAGATTACCCTCCGCAAACAAACAAAAAAACAAACTTTACCTCTTTATTAGTAAAGATATAGATATATATAGCTTTAGATATCGATAAGATTGATATAGTTAAAAGATTGCGGAAATACGTAGCTCATATAAACTATGCTATTGACAATATTGCAAAAGTTTTAAAAAAATCTTTACCTTTCAATATCTATACCTACTACTATATAAATATGTAGGCTCTGTGTGTATTTGCAATTTTTCTGACAAATTTTGGGATAAATATTCATTTTATGAGTCACTGACACCAATTCTACGATTTTTGAAATTTTTGTCTACCTTTCTGTCTGTGTGTATGTCCACTTTTAACTCAAGAACGGCTTGTCGATCTTGATGAAAATTTGTATGTAGTAAGAACATGCGATTGTGCAAATTAGAGGCTATAAAATAATGAAATTTTTTTTTACAAGCTTACGCTCAGCGAAGCGGGCGAGTTGGAACTGGTTTAAGATGGCTACCAACAGAGAGAGATAGCGTGCAAAGGGAGAGGCCTACACTCAGCATTGGGTGGCGACGGGCTGAAGAAGAAGAAGAAGAAGCGGGCGAGTGACGGCTCTTGATGAAAATTTGTATGTAGTGAGAACATGAGATTGTGCAAATGATATAGGCTTTATATGATGTTGGTAAACCTTATAATTATTTTGATTAGCATTCATTGACCCATTATTTTCGCACAGCGAAGCGGGCGGGTGACCACTAGTATATCTATATAACTACTGTTTATTATGCATGTTTTATTTGTATGAATGAATGTGTTATTTTGTAATACTGAATAATAATTGGTACCTATACAATTTGCGTGACCTTGAACAGCGCAATTAACTCATACACTTACTTAGCTGTTTTTTTTAAATAATAACTTTAAATGCGCAAACCTGCTCGTTTGTTCTAATCGTAGCTTGAAGTAATTAAATATCATCATTTTAATAATAATCGATGTTTTTGCAATAAGATATGAATATTATTGAGTGAGATAATTATTATTTAAATTCTTTTTAACAATTAATAAAACCAATTTCAGTAGTATCAGCCAAAAGGTCTTGCATAGCACCTGTCTGGAGTTCTACCACCCTTTTATACCTATTTCAACCGCCAAAGTAACTGTATCCTTGCATTACTTAGTAGCAGGGCTAGGTAAGCACTTGCTTAACATGCGACTGCCACTCCCGCTTAAACTTATACTTAATATAAACTTAACACCTAATTTAATTGGGACCGAACCCGTATAATTTATGCTTTGCCACCAAAAGTAAGTATTTTTGGGTCAGGTTTTTCTGGTTGCTAAACCATAGTCATAATAGTGATTGGTGTTATTATTTGTTTAGTTTTCCTGTTGTTTTTAAAAATTTTTTTTCGCTTCGCTTTCTGCTAATTTATCCATTTTAGCATTTGGTACTAATGTAATGCGTGTGAGGCATGCATGTATGGTGCAATTGTAATTATGTCTACATTTGTTACTACATGCTAGGTGTAGGTGTCATTAATAGGTTGGTGCTAATTAAGACTTGTTACAACTAGAAAGATATAGGTAAGACGAGTTAAATATAATTTAAGTAAAATATTTTTAGAGATTTAAAGATTTTAATTTCTTTACCATAAACCATCACACTCCTTTAAAGAACATAATTAATATTGTAATCAATAATAAATATTGTAGTAAATAACAAATACTGTATATTAAATATATGTGTATAATGTATTAAATTAACATAGATGCTGTTACTGATTTTATTTTGCAAGTAAGTTTTTTGTTTTTATATTAGCTTAAAATTATAACTAGATGCTTGTGTCCCTGATGTATGCTATAATTTTTTTCTTTTTAAAAAGACACATATTATCTGTTTTTACCAAAATTATGTGGATAACTGTTATTGGCTTCGTTACGTTTGGACATATTTGTAAAATATTTAGTATTTAAGCTGTTGTTATCCCGAATAAAATAAATAAAATAAAAAAATTACTGTTTCGGGTGTGATAATGATGCAAAAAAAATTCCGGGGAAATAATATGTCGTAACTTTGTGAATTCACGTCATGCTACCTGATCCGATCCGATCTCTCTAGGAGGATTAAATAGGGAACCCCCGTTCCCTATTTATTCCTCCTAGCTTTATAATCAGCTCATAATGTCCCTACTGCTGGGCCACGAGCCTTCCCTTTGGATGAATAGGGATAACGGGCCATAAACCACCACGCGGGCCCAATGCGGATTGGTGGTTGTTAACGACTGCTAATGCAGCCGAGACCAACGGCTTTACGTGCCTTCCGAAGCACGGAGAAGCTCGAGATGATATATATTTGTGGTCACCCATCCGGTGACTGGCAATCGCGGATCGGGCGCGTTGACCACTGCGCCATCAAGCTGCTCCTCGGGCCACGCTTGCGTGACGCAATTCCTTCTAGAACCCCTTGACGGTGTTTCGTTCACACGGCCTTAGGAATCCTTTAAGTTTCTTTTCGCCCACAAAAAATTTGTAAAATCCGTTTGAGGCCAATAACAAACTCTCTCCATCAAAGGCGAATATACACTTGTAATAGGTATAGTAAGACTTGAATACTTTTTTGGAGTTCGCCGACTACCTCGGGCGACTTTGACTGACTTTGACTGCGCGGGCGGTAGACGAATGTCATATAACAGAATTGACAGTTGTTTATGACTGTTTTATCCTCAGAATAATAATAGAATTAATTATTAATTATAGAATAATAGAATTTAGTTATTATTCTGAGGTTTATACCTCAGAATACTATTTAGTTCTGAGTAATAAACTAACGTCCTTTATGTAATCAAGTCGTATATTCTGTTTTATGGTTATGTCCTATGGTATTACAATTTTAAGACTATTAAAAGTACCATGTCTATCTATGTAATTACGTACAATGTAACGAGTCCCTACAAAATAGGTATATTAAATTAGTATGACGTAAGATAATAGTATGAAAATATAAAGGTGTTAAGTAGAGTCTGCAAATATTCAAGTTGAAGCAAAAATTAAAATCTTAAAAGAATACTTGCCTCAGTTACTAGGACACGAACACAGGGCCCTTCAAGGTTCGGGCAACAGCTAAGTATTCTTTACAGTTTCGATATAAATATAAACATTGCGAATGCCAAACAACAATTTTAAAATAATATTTTTATAAAAGTAAAGACTAGTGGGTCTAGTAGTACCAGCTGATGGTCAGAGCATCCGTCTGAATAGCTACCATCCCCATATTCGTTATGTCTCTATCTGCCGCTAAAGTAACTGTGCACTACATGGCTGTGTTCCGGATATAATAGATACGCCTAGCTCTAAATTCCGGTAACACTGAAAATCGAAAACTCTACAAAAATAACGCCGTGCTAGTTACCACCAATGTATCTAAATATGTCGCCATAACATCAATGTTTGTAGCATTGTTGTGCTCCGGCAACTAGAGATAAGATATCCAGTGCTTTAGTAGTTGAGACTAACGGGTGAAGTGCGCCTTCACCTTCGGCGTTATCATCACATAACATCGGAGAGGGAACGGCATCACGCACTTAAAAGTGCGTGTCCCCGTGCCCTACTAGATTCTCCGAAGGGTTTCGTTCGGATCGGGGAGCGGAACAACCCGAGGGTGCCTCGGCTGGATTGACCGGGACGTGGTGGAGGAGAGAAGCGCCCAGGTACATGTCTGTACCTGGTATAGAGCGCGTTCTTCGTACCCTTGTTCTATGAGTACGGTGTCTTGGGCCTAAGCTAATAGTGTGCATGTTTACCCTTACAAATAAACAAAGAATAAGGTCCGAATAGTTATTACGTGTTTTGTCTCTTTTACTCTAATTTGAAATGACGTTTACATGACAGGAACAACTATTAAGACCTTATTCTTTGTTTATTTGTAAGGCGGGTATACTTTAACTTAGTTTTTCTTAAACAATTTCGGACTTAGATCAGTACTGGACATTGTGAAAATTTAAATTGGTACCTGATGTAATTTTTGCAAACTTAGATATTTTTTAATTATGTTTTTTTTTTGTATTGTTGTGATTGTCCTTTATTTTATTTTTTGTGTGTTTATTTGTAATAGAAAGTGTCTTTTTATGATGGGGCTTTTTCCAATATTTTTGACGCTGTAAGGGGGAAAAGAGCTGGACACTTGCTGAGTTTCTTGCCGGTTCTTCTCAGTACAAGATCTCCCGCCCAGAGTAGACTTACGAACCGATGGCATACTGCGGTTCATAAGAGCTATTTGTAGCCTAAACTGAATAAATGATTTTGAATTTTGAATTTTTTAGTTCTCGACAAAAAATTATCAGGTGAAGAGCTCACTCTCATGTCTTATTAGCAGTGATCGGAATGAAGAGGGCTAATTTAACTCAAGTTGCCGACAAGACATGACTTGACTGAAGAGTGCATGTGGAAGCCACCAATATTTTTTTATCGCGTCTCGTAAATATGTAGTTGAATTGAAAACGTAATTATCTTATGCTGATAATAAAAAAAGCCTCAGTTATTTCAAAAACATATTGTCTATATGCGGACGTTAAAAATGCAGCGATACGAATAATTTCATGTTAGTACAGACTGCTAAGAAGTAAACAATTTTCCGGCTCCGGAACTTCACTGGTTATAAGTCAGTTGAATAGAAATATATTTGCATTACTGTTACGTTTGAGAATTATTATTTTTTAATAGAAGAGATTTTTTTCTTTTTTTTTCACGCTGCACCAGTTGTCTTCGCGTCTGGGCTCCATTTCCACTTAACATCAGGAGGTATGGAGTCATTTGCCTTGCTAGGTAAAAAAAAAAACTTTGTAACGATGTTTTGCAAACGATACGCCATCCGCCATCCATGTCTCTTGTATGTTAATTCAGCTATGATCATTTGAGAGGTTTATGGCCACTAACGTAAGAATAATTACAAATGGGATTATTTTGTTGTCTTTGAGCATCCGATATTTTATTACAGTTGCATGTGCCATGATCACGGACGTATTGAGTGCTGAGTGCTAATGATTCACCATTAGATTACGTTAACAACAACAAGAATTGAAGAAGCGTCTCCCAGTGACAAACAAGGAAAGTGCCATTTTTGTCACACAAATTCTAGTGGCGAATAGTAAAATCGAATGTTGAATTAAACTTGCACTAAGCCGAAATATCGAATACTCAGAGACGACAATAGGACATGGTAACAATACCGTTGCTTAACTTACAATATACCTACTCTAATGTTTTCAAGGTCGTTGCATTTCTCAATACATATTCTGGTAACGTTCTTAAAGCACCTTCACACAAGCGTTTCTCCAACGTAGGCCGCATTGGGCCCGCGTTTTTTTCTTCTTTTATTTTAAGAGAAATTGTTGATTGCCCCAAGATTGCCCCTGGGCATTTTAGCTTTACGGGGCCGAGCCTTCATCAAGCCGTGTGAAACTCATCACCGTCAGGGGTTTTCTAGAAGGATGGCATCACGCTCTAATGCGTGTCCCCGTGCCTTACTAAATTCTCCAAGGGGTTCAGATCGAATTGGAACTGGGCCCTCAAGGCGGTTTATAGCCCGTGCGCTCTCTGTGGTGTGTCCATCCATAGAAAAGGCTCGTGCTTCAACAATTTTATATAATAGAATTCTCGTGTCACAGTGTTAGTTGCCATACTCCTCCGAAACGGCTAGATTGATTTTTATGAAATTTTAAATGTATATTCGGTAGGTCTGAGAATCGGTCGTAATCTATTTTTATACCCCTAAGTGATAAGGGTGGTCCACCCCAAACATTTTTTTAGTTTTTAGATTTTTTCAATACAAAATGATTTGATTGTTTTGTTGTCATAGAAACTGTCAAAGCGGTTCAAAGTCCGCCGGGTCAGCTAGTAGGGATATAAAATTTGTTAGGTATGATAACTGTGATGGTTATGGTGCGTTGCGTTGTCGCGGCGCGGCGCGGCGTCGCGCTGTGCATATGTTTATCAAACGTCTGCGCTAGAGAAACGCTAGTGTGTAGGGGCTCTTATACGATGGTGTAATAATTGAAATTCTAGAGTGCACTCGATGGAGTTGCGATACAAACCAAGGTCTTGCGGCAAGTGTGGCTCCTTCGCCAGCCACTCCCTGATGGAGGCCAAGTCGTGGCTCACGTCTTGAGGCATCTGTCAATTATAAAAGAAAACGTTCAAAACGGCTCTCGCTCTTTTTTTTACTGGACACAAATGTTTACGCGCTGGTTAGTGCTGCTAGAACTACCACGAAATAAGTAGGCCCACAGAAAGTAAGCTCCTCCGCACACTAGGCGACACGCGACTGCGACAGCTCGGCGTCTAGACGCGACGACGGGCTGCGGCTGACCATTTTCATATATTTTGTTCACGACGACTTGTCGCTGCGTCTAGTCGCCGCCGCGCCGCTAGGAGAACTGACGCTCACAACTTTCTTATGACCATAACTTTTGTCATCTCCACTAAGAGCTCGTTGGCCGAGCGTCTGCGACGACGCATCGTGCTATTTTAGTGATAAAGAAATCCTCCGATCGATCCATCGAAATTAGTAAACAACTTTTTGATTTTTATGTTTATTTATAAGTTTTTATAAGTTTATATCAATCTTACAATTAATATTATACACAAAAAAAATTTTAACTAGTTTTTTGTAAATATTATATTTTTTTTTCAGCGCCATCTATCGGGAAGAAGCGTAAACGCACACTCAAACTTCTACTACCGCCATCTATTGTATAGGGAACCTAGTATCCCACCTTTTTTCTATGAGAGGCACATCTATACCCAATATTATACATAGTCTATGCTCACAACTGTCACACGAATACAACGAACGCGAGAAGACGCGGCGACTAGACGAAGCGACAAGTCGTCCAGTGTGCGGAGCCGTTAATACATACCGTATACATAGACCCTCTGACTGACACGAATCTCGGAACAGCTCGGAACAGTCCGAGCGCAGCTGTTGCCAGATTCCGTGTCCGTGAGAGGTTGTCTATGTGTGCGTGGCTCGAACGCGTTTGTACGATGCTTACCTTCTGTAGGTCTCCTTTTGTTATGTAACTACAATGGTAGTATATAACTATAACACGTTCTTGGCGGGAAAGTGAAGAGTCATGTCTGCGGTTTTGTTTTATTTTCTAAAATTTGTGTTAAGTCGAATAATAATGTGAAATAATGGTGGATTATTAACCGTTAAGTGTTTGTGAGTGAGCATGAGTGTTGTCAAATGAAACAAAACACTGCAACGGCACTTTTTAAATTCTCTCAGGAAGTCCGCCGCATGAGGACTTAGTAAAGCCCACATCTTTACTGAGCTACTCGAGGGGTTGGGGGATATATCAATTCTCACTTTTTTTTCTATTATCATTCATCATCATCATATAGGAAATATTGTCTATTAATAATAATGTATTACTTGTAAGAAAAATTACTTTGGCACTGGCTAAATGTGCTAATCGCACGAAGCCATCAATTAAAAAAAAACTATACCACTTCCCTAAGCACTTCCCTGTCCCATGTGTCACAACTGTCACATACTAATCAAATTGTTTGACGACCTCCGTACCGTAGTAGCCGAGTGGTTTGCACGCCGCCGGACTTTGAGTGGCGCTAACTTAAGATCCTGGCTTCGATTCCCGGTCGGGTCAATGTCGAAAACGAACTTTTCGATATTGTGTTGGCTCTGGGTGGTCTTGGAATATTATTAAATAAATTAAAAAAAAAAAACTTGATGTAAGTCTTTAAAAAAAATAAAAAAAAATTGTTTTAATTTAAAAAGTAAAGTAAATAGTATGTGACTGTCTCACTGCTGGGGAAAGCCTCCAGCATTGAAATCAAGTCATCACTAGAATTGATGGCTGACTTTATCACCACGCTTGTCAAAAGCGGGTTCGTGATTGATTACGAACGCGGGCTATGCCTTTAAAAATATCCGGAACACAATTTGCCCGACCGGATAATTGAACCCGGGACCTTTGTCACTCGACCACCGTGCTTTAATTTAAAACTAATAAAAATATTATTTTATAACACCCGTTTCTTATAGAACCTTATGGCAGCGCACCGCCGCCTACCGGGTCCAATTATATGCATGTTTTATACATAAATAAAACTTCCTCTTGAATCACTCTATCTATTAAAAAAAAACCGCATCAAAATTCGTTGCGTAGTTTTAAAGATCAAAGCATACATACATAGGGACAGACAGCGGGAAGCAACTTTGTTTATACTATGTAGTGATTGGGTAGTTCTGGTTAGACAACAATAACATTTTTTCCAACCGTCAAAAATAAATTTATATGGTTTTTTTTAATTAAGAAAAATATTATTTTTTTATGTTATTGGATTGACTGGTTAGTCAATAAAGACTAAAAAAATGTTTTTCATTAATTCAGTGTTTATTAATAACTTTTTAGGTTACAGACATTCATGCTTATGTCATTCCAGAGGATGGGCAGCAGCATCTCTCTGAGGTTACCCTCAATCTACTGCAATCGCCATTCCGCCTGCCAAGCGTGGTAATTACGGCAAATACCCCTCACATCCTTGGGGGAGGCCTTTGTCCAGCAGTGGACGTCTTTTGGCTGAGATGATGATGCTTAAGTCAAATAAAAAATAAGTCAATGTTTTAAAGAACTGTTACGTGGTTTTCTTTATTTGTTTAATGTTCTGGAACTATTTGTTGTGGCTGTCGACATCCCTAATCCCCGAATAGCTTAGTAATTTTATGGTTTTAATACATTGGTCATATGATGACCATAGGGTAACCACGAGCTCTTATAGCAGTATTATTGCAGTTGTGAAAACGAGACGCGTGTAGCGGCGAATATATTCGCGTCTCTTTTCCACAACTGCAATAATAATGCTATAAGAGCTCATAGTCAGGGGGCAGGTCAGTAACACACAGTAACAGGATTACTACCTACCGTGCTTTTTAACTGTGCCGAAGTATCGGTCACTAAATATGCCTACCATAACCAAAAAACATAAACTCGTGATGAATCACTCTAACGGTAAAATCACTATTGTTAATAATTCAAATACCGACCTTCTCTCGCCCGTATTATAAGTCATTATGTTTAGCTTGCGTATCGATTTGAACAAAATTCAATGAACGATCATACAACTCTAAGAATATAAATAACTTTACTAAATAAAGTATTCAGAGATCAGGTTACTGCTTATGTACTCAATAATTGACCAAAAATGTATAAGTTTCAGTAATTAGCAAAAATAACTTAGCTTTAAGTGAATCTGAGGCCTGGATTGTCAGTAACCAAGCAGGCATTGTATGAACACGGTATATTTAAAATTTTATTCAATTTGAACCAGTAGTTTATGAATTATAACTAGTCAAAGTTTCTAATTTGTCACTCACTCACTGACTGACTGATCATCAACACTCTAAGGCACTTCTAGCAGACATAGAAGCTTCAAATTTAGAATACAATTAGTGTTTAGTGTATAAATCAAGGAAACACTACAATATTTTGCAATTTCGGTTCAGTTTTCTAGACACACTAACTGCATAAATAACTTTGTAATTCTTCATAAATGTATAAGATTACAAAGTTACATTTGCAGTTAATGAATCAGTGTATCAGTGTGACACTGCCGCACAATTTATGAACGCAGTAAGTACAACTTACTGTGTTTGTGATTGTGATATTTGAGGTGCTGACATTACGATCTATTTTCTCAAAACTGTTCACATGTTCTTTACTGCGTTCATAAATTGCGCGGCAGGACATTTCTTCTAATGAGTATTTACTTCATTCTGCATTCATTTGTATTAATACGGAGTCGGAAGAGCACAAGCGCGCGTCATTTTGTAAATTTAAAATCGATAATAAGAACAACACAGAACAAAACCTATTATTTTAAGTGTTCGGATGTCCCTAGAAATCTTACCTATAAGTTTACGATTTTCGTTAATTTTGAAATTATTAATAGAGCTTTATGTTCATCGCGAACAGTTTCCCAAAGCTGTGCTATAACTCTTTGACATGTAAATGATGACATGACATGTCAAAGGTTATAACTATACACAAAAGTCAGGGCCTAAGGGCTCTTTCAATTTCGACGTTTGTTGTCGGACTACTAACGCACGTTTGCACTTGCAGTGCGTTCCATATCAAAAGAGTCGCGCGCGACGGCGGCGGGCGGGCGCGGCGACGCACATTGGATCGAAAATCTGGTTTCATAGACATAGACCTGTAATTAAAAAAACTTTCTCGTTTTTGTTGGAACTCGCTTCAGGACTTTTAGATAACCCTTTATAAAGTCATAATTACTAATCTAATAAGATTCTGGCACAGAAATAATTTTATGAAAAAAATAATGTATGGGAAAAAACACATAATATTTTTTTTCTCTTTTTTCGAGAGAGTGCCTGTTATATCCTCTGGCATGATTAATGTCCTATTTTTTTGCCATCTTTCCATATATTTCACACATGGCGCACGCGATGGACTTCTGGTGAAAAAAAATCAAACATAGTTTTTTCATATTATTATTGTTTAACTATCATTCAAAGTGCACTTGGTTATTAAAAATACTACGAATACATTAAAACCCATCCAAAAAGGGTGTATAAATTCCTCATAAATATTTCGCACTCTCTTCAGATAGGTATGAATAAATAATTACAACCAGTCAGGTTCATAAGAAAATCCTATAATCATTGACTGAAGAAGTTCTGCAGAATTCACATCCGGTCAAGCTTACGTGGCACTTTCGAGAGAATTACAAGTCTGGGCAGCTTACAACTAATTAATGTCGACTTTGGAAGTATTAAAGCGCAGGAATCCTTGATTTGTGAATATAATAGACTAAGAAGCATTTACCGTCCAGACTTGATAAAAATTGTAACATCAAAGCCTCAGAGAAAAACCCATAGAGACAGGGAGTGGGCTTTGAGAAAAACTGTAGCTGAAGCTCAAGAAGTAGTACCGGAAAATAAAAAAGATGACTACCTACAAAAATAAGAAAGCTCATAAGACAGAGAGTGGGCTTTAAGAAAATCCGTTGTTGGTATTCAAGATGTACCGGAAAAGAAAAAAGTAGGACTATCGACAAAAAGAAATGAGATGCCATCAAAAACATACATACTTGTAAAAAAGTACCAAGTCTCGCAACTCAGTTCTTCTACCGTAAAATGTTGTGAGATACATGTATTACCAAGTCGGTTAATTTATTCAGTCCTTACTTAAGGGACCTTCTGTCTTAAGTTATTACGTAATTAGCTGACCTAACAACATCTTATATGACCAATATCATTAAAAATCTTTTACATAGAATGACTTGGCAATCGCACTAAACAATCTAATTTAATAAAAGTAATATAGTATGTATTACTTGTGAGATACATTGTGTTTTCATGCGATGGCCAAGTCAATCTGTTTATTTAAAAATTAAAATATTTTTAATATTGATATGGTCACTATAAGATGTTGTTAGGTTAGCTAATTACGTAATAACTTAAGACAGAAGGTCCCTTAAGTAGGTACTGAATAAATAATAATTAACCGATTTGAAATATCAAATGTAATAATAACATGTAAGTATTTCACAACTTTTTACGGTAGAAGAACTGAGTTGCGAGACTTGGTTTTTTTTACAAGTATGTTTCTGATGGCATAGCACTGACTGATAATAAGGTACAAATTTAAAAATGTTATTGTTGAGGTTTTTTTAATAATCTTTTAATCGGTACACTACAATCCCATTTATCTTGTTTTTTTCTATGTATATGTTTTCTCACGTTATTATTTACTTTAGTTAATTAGATACTGGATAAATTATTTTTAATGCACAACAACAATACAGTCACCACTTACAGGAAATAACAGTATTACATATAATAGTTAGAAGAGACCATATAACTGAGAGATATTACTTCTTATAATTATTGTTATAAAATATATCAAAGCCGAACAATAAGAAGACGTGGAAGAAGTATATAGAGACATTTGCCAAGGCAAAGGTATAGTAAGGTTAGTATCTATATTAATAAAAATTATTGCCACATGTATGTCATCATAGCATCATTGAGAACGACTCAACCGATTTCGCTGATTTATATTTTGTTGTGTTCGTACTGTTAGGACAATGCGTGTACCAAAAAATCGCTTTCGACGAGATACGGGTGTTTACTGAAGCGAACGAAGTCGCGAGCGGGGTACTAGTGGAGTACTAACTGGGTACTAACGGGGTACTAACTGGAGGCATCGTTCATTAACAATTTGCGCCGAAAATTTTCCTGACATTAATATACGCACTTATAAGATTTAATTCGAATAACACAAATAACGCAAATAACATTAGTCTATACTCTTGACACTACACTGACTGTATAATCAAGATATTTTCCTTATGAATATTTGCAAAGTACGTAAACGTTTGGGCTAATATTTATTGTCATTTACTTTTGGTTAGCATCACCATTTTGATATGTGTATTTGTGGTTTTAGCTAGTAAAAAAATATAATTCGTTTGTTTTCTGTCTACCTAGAATACAAATTTTCATTAACGTTTTCTACTAGATTGGTGCGTATATTGTATAATTATTATGATCAAATTAAATATCTAAGAAAGTTACATAACCATCATTATAAAATAAAGTTAAAAATATGGTTCCATAACATTTTATTGTGACTGTCCTAATGAACATTGAAAAAAAACAAATATTTTAATCGATCGATAAATAAATGCACAGGTAATTACTTAAACAAAAACAAAATTATTATTTTTTTAATAATGAATAGTACAATTCACAGAAATTATAAAATCTTGTCAAAATAGACCTGTCCCCTGACTATGAGCTCATATAGCAATATTATTGCAGCTGTTGTGGAAAAGAGACGCGATTAAATTCGCCGCTACACGCGTCTCGTTTTCACAACTGCAATAAAACTGCTATAAGAGCTCGTGGTTACCCCGCAGGGTTGCCTTTGAAATTGGTAAAAAGTGAAACAACATTATAGTAGGATGAAACCCATTGGAAATGGAAGAGAATATAACAAAAATGAAAGGAAATATAATTTTAATCTGTGATGGAGAAGTGGAAGAGGGGGGAGGGTTTAAGGGTAAAAACGGTTTATCTCAATTTCCGGCAAAACTACAAGTCCTATGAAAACAAGTTAAATAGCAAAGTTGTAGGTAATAAAAAGATCTACAACTTTGTTTTTACACTTTTTTCACATAACCTCAAAATGTATGTGAAAAATTCAAATAACCAAGTTTTTGGTTTGTTATTTTTATGATTTTCTAAAAAATATTTTTTTTCCAAACACAAATTTTTTTTGATGTAAAATATTTAGTTTTTTTTTACTTATTTTGACATAATATCGAAAAAGCACCCTAATTTTTAACCGAAAATTCTCACGTCAAAATATCTGCAATACATTACTATGGTAAATGTTCTCAGAAAATGCAAAGAAACGAAAGTTAATATTTAATAAGACTATGCGTAGTAAGTAAGTAGATGCCTATTTATTGGTGTTTTTAGGGGCTAGGAGGGTCTGGGCCTTACTACCTGTTATTTCGTCGTTTGTTTTCGCATTTTATGAGAACATTTACCATAGTAATGTATATATATATATATTTTTACACCATCAGAAAGTAGAGATTTCAACGAAAAAAAAGCCCACCGACTTTTTAAAAAAAGCGGATAGTTTGACGCGAGAATTTTCGATTGAAAATGAGGGTGCCTTTTCGATATTATGTCAAAATAAGGTAAAAAAATAAATATTTTATATAAAAAAATTACAGTGTGTTTGGGACATAAAAAGGAAAGTTGTCATCACATTTCGTGAAAAAAAATATTTTTTGTAAAAGATAAAAATAAAAAACCAAAAACTTGGTTATTTGAATTTTTCACATAGATTTTGAGGTTATGTGAATAAAGTTTACATACAAAAGTTGTAGATATTTTTATTACCTACAACTTTGCCATTTAACTTTTTTTCATACGACTTGTAGTTTTGCCGGAAATCGAGATAAGCCGTTTTTACCCTTAACCCCTTCCACTTCTCCACCTCAGATCGCCCGTAAATTATTTTTCTTTTAATTTTTGTTATATTCTCTTCCATTTTCAATGGGTTTCATCCTACTATAATTTTGTTTGGTTTCAAAAATTATCTACCCTGGTCTAAAAATTATTGATGAAAATAATAATCTCCATATATTAACGATAAATCATGTTTGGGTAATGGAACAGACCAGTGTTCGACACTTTGAACCCAGTTTTCGACCAAGTTCTCTTCGCCAAAAAACAACATTGATTTTTATTTTACGGGATACAAAGGAAGCGAAGATCGTCGCTCCACCTAGTCTGAGGGTGTCCTACACTACGTTTGCCGATTCGCGGTCTCCACTCGACAACTCGTTTCCCCCAACGGTTGTCGGTTCTGCGGCTAATATGCAAGGCTCAAGGTGGCTGGCAAGAGCTGGATGAGAGTAGCCGCGGATCGTGCTCGGTGGCGTGCTCTTGGAGAGGCCTATGTCCAGCAGTGGACTAGTATAGGCTGATGATGAAGGAAACAAGTTGTCTGTATGCAATTATTGCTAAATACTAAAAAGTTGTTGACCCCTATTTTTCATCATCATCATCATCATCATCATCAGCTGATTTTATGTCCTCAATGCTGGGGCACGAGCCTTCCCTATGGATGGATAGAGAGAACGGGCCATAAACCACCACGCGGGCCCAGTGCGGATTGGTGGTTGTTAACGACTGCTAACGCAGCCGGGACCAACGGCTTTACGTGCCTTCCGAAGCACGGAAGAGCTCGAGATGATATATTTTTAGTCACCCATCCGATGACCGGCCTTTGCGAAAGTTGCTTAACCTCAGCACTCGCAGACTGGGCGCGTTATCCACTATTATTCTATTACTAGGGGTCTATTTTTCATGATTAAAGGAATACAATGTGGATAACTGGCTCCTGTCGAGTGTCGACATCAAAGATTAATAAAATATTGCATTGAATTTTAAAAAAATGGTAATTTTTTTAAAGACAAACTATAAAGTTTTTTTTAAACCTATTATTTTTTATGTTTAACCTTTCGTCTATTTAGTGCCAGATCCGTTCAATAAACAATAAAATTTCTATTGTGTTTGTATTCGCAGCATTAAATAATAATTAAACACAAACAAAAGATGTTATGTATTTAACTAACCAAATATCTCGTATTGTATGTAGGTACCACAAAACCGCAGAAAAAAAAAGCCTGCGTCGTCCACTCGCCTCGACATCGCGACTTCTTCTCTGACCATGGTCTCCATTTATTATAAAACGAAACCATTGCTTAGATTAACAGAGAAAATATTTTCACATTCTTAATTCTGTTATTAATTTTCACTACACAATAAATTGTGAATGAGCATGTCACTTTTAATTTCTACAAAAACATTATTAACTACCTACAAAAGTTCATAAGCACCAAATAGTTTTCATGCAAAAAAAACGTAACTAGGTATAACTAACTTTACTGATTACTGTGTAACGTGTGTGTAACATTTTTATATTTACTATTTTGTATTGTTTGTTTCCCAAATAAAAATAAAATAAAATATGTTATAATAAAATTCTATAGCACCAAATCAATACTCACCACGACCACGATTTCAAAACAACCGGATACCACTCAAATTACGTGCTCTAGACACTTTACGCGCGGCTTATCAAATTACGCAAATTAGCTACAAGTTAGCTACAGTTACAAGCGCGTCGTCAACCTGCGGTGCTGTCGATGCGTCGACTGTCAGCAAGCCCGTGGTTCTGCCACTGCTATGTCATCAATTAAGTTTAAGGTTGTATCAAGGCCATATTTGTTGATATACCGATCTTTTTTTATTCGACGGCACGTAAAGCCGTTGGTACTGGCTGTATTAACAGTCGATAACAACCTCCAATCAGCACTGGGCCCGCGTGGTGGTGCATGACCCGTTCTCCCTACGACGTCCATAGGGAAGGTTCGTGCCCCAGCAGTGGGGACGTAAAATGAGCTAGTAATCGTGTCTGTTCCTTCCTCTTCCGTAAACAAGATGTAGATGAACACTGTTGCTTACATACGTAATGAACCAACTGAAGAATATCTCAACAGTAATGTGGAAATGCGATCTTATCATTATAAATAAAATTTATTTTAGACAATTTATGATTTAAGAAGCTAAGAAAGTTATAGAGGCAGTGCGCAAATTGCGCAATTATATAGTTTTGTAAAATAATGTAAGTATTTATTATGTCGTGTGACTACCTAGCCTAGGTAGTTCGTAGTTAAATAATATTATTTTTTAAAGTATAAAATAATAAAAGTATAAAGATAGAAGTATAAAAAACATCGTTAGATAGAATTATTTTGAGTTTCTGTACCCGTTAGCAAATAAATCAAAGCAACAGAATTTTCTTCAAATTTCAATTGAGTAAGTTAATAAATAGTAGAGTAAGCTAATAAATGTTTTCAATAAGAATACCATATTTTCACCACCTGTGTTATTTCAATCAATTTGATGTTATATGTGAGTGACGTCATAATAAGTATGAGCACAGTGTTAAAACTTATAGACTGTGGTATGAGTGTCGCCCATTGGATATGACACTATGCCATCGGGCCGTAAGTCTACGACGACGGGTGGCCTATATTTTTTTATTTTTTTTATAGTTAGCTCGGCAAATGACTCCATCCCACCTGATGTGAAGTGAAAATGGAATCCAGACGCGAAGATAACTGGTGCAGCGTGGAAACAAACGTAGCATCAGTTAACTTCACTCTGCCGGCCCACAAGGTGCTTCTTCACGCCTCTCTTGGAGGACCCCATATCATAGGAAGGAGGGAAAACGTATGCTGGTAGACTATTCCATCTTTTGGAGGTGCGACAAAGAAACGAGTCACCAAATTTCTTTGTACGCGATGGGATATATCGCACTACCAATACAATACTGGCGCAAGTCAAAATTACTGATATTTGAAATTAAACTACTGTTATTCAATACGACAAAATTTTTTGGGGGCGGCGAGGTACGTAAAAGGTATCTCAAGCCGTGTGAAACGGATCACCTTCGGAGGTTTTTTAGAGGGAACGGTATCGCACACTTAAAAGCGCGCGTCCCCGTGCCCTACTAGATTCTCCGAAGGGTTCGGATCGGATCAGATATTCGATTACATTAATGAAAACGAAAATTAAAGCATTTGAAGCAGCACCTCCTGTTAACGTCGAGTTCGACGCTGTTTTGGTTAGAGAATAGCGCTGCCTATCCGAACCCCTCGAAGAATCTTGTAGGGCACTGGGCGCTGTCCATAAAAACCTCTGACGGTAATTCGTTTCACAAGGCTTGAAGAGATGAAAGCTAAAGGGTTCCCCTTTAGATTTCTCGCCGCCTCGAAAAAAGCTCGGTGAAACTGCAAATGCCGTATGAGGCAATCAGAAAATTCCCTTAAAAAAAGCCCCATGTTAAAATTCTGCTATTTCGATTCTCGTTTACATTATCGTCATTGAATGGTGATTTTAACTGTTGTGCGAGTTGACGACACAAATAATAGGTAAAATCAAGAGGTGCCATCTCGCACACCTGTGCGAGTTGACGTAACTCGTTCGCACAACAAGGCACCCACTAGTTTACCTAGTTGAAACTAAATCTGAGTCGAATCGTAAATAAAAGTGAGTGCGTTTGAAGGCTATTGAAGGCGGTTGAATAGACCATTTGGCTTTGACTAAGAAAACACTTTCCATTACAAAATCAACATACCAATAGGTAATACTATTCTAATTTGGTAATTTTTGCAAGGTCCAGTACAAGGTCTCCCGCGTTGAGATTTCCAAATCATTTTTTTATCGCAGCGTAAGCGTTTGGCTTTCTACTCGCCTCATGTTAAGTGACAATAACCGAAGGTGGAAGCGTACTTCACCAAATCTCACCTACAACTACTTATCATCACCACATCATCTCACCTCGCTCACTTTGTCCCCAATGGATGGAAGAACGGGCCACAAACCACCACGCGGGCTCAGTTGGCGGATTGGTGGTTGTCGACGACTAATGCAACCGGAACCAACGAGTTAACGTGCTTTGCGAAGCACGGGCAGCTCGAAATGATACATTTTTGGTCACCTATTCGATTACCAGCCTTTGCGAAAATTGGTCAACTTCAGTAATCGTAGACTGTGCTCAGTCTACGATTACTGAAGTTGACCAATTTTCGCACGTTGAGCTCCTCAATTACACCTGTATAACATCAATGTAATGAACAATCTATAAGTGTATAAAGTTCTCTACAGCGCTATAATTTGCACAATGCCAGCATGTTAATTGCTCTGACACTGTAGGTACTCAACTAAGGAATTGTGTTGTTGTTAGCAAACGTGAATCTTTATAATCTTCGTCTGACACAAGCATTACACCTTACTATTATCTGTAATATGTAATTCAAGTCAATTTACTGAGTAAACTTAGTTACTATGAGTAGGTATATAAAGTTAAACAATACGTCAATGAGGTTCAAGGACGGTATATAGGTACTATAGACTATGTTTTGTTGTTTTTGCATTTTTTTTGTTTTTCATTACCAGCTCATTTTATGTCCCCACTGGGCATGAACCTTCCCTATGGATGGATCCTATCCATCCAGAACGGGCCATAAACCACTACGCGGGCCAGTGCGGATTGATGGATGTTAGTTAGCGACTGCTAATGCAGCCGGAGCCAACGGCTCAACGTGCCTTCCAAAGCACGGAGAAGCTCGAGATAATAAACTTTTGGTCACCCATCCGATGACTGGCCTTTTTTAAAGTTGCTTAACCTGAGCCATCTCAGACCGGGCGCGTTAACCACTGCGCCATCGAGCTCCTCCTGCTTTTGCAACCAAATAGTACTAATTGGTATCCTACTAATATTATAAATGCGAAAGTTTGTGTGTATGTACATTCGTATATTTGTTGTTTCTTCACGCTGCGACGGATGGATGGATTTATTCGGCATACAGATAGTTTATAACCTGGAATAACATATAGGATACTTTTTATCCAGATATTCCCACGGGAACGGGAACCACGCGGGTGAATCCACGAGCGGCCGCTAGTATTCTATATTTTCAAAATTTATATTATAATTGTTAAAATCTATACTAATATTATAAAGCTGAAGAGTTTGTTTGTTTGTTTGTTTGTTTGTTTGTTTGTTTGAACGCGCTAATCTCAGGAACTACTGGTTCGAATTGAATAATTCTTTTTGTGTTGGATAGTCCATTTATCGAGGAAGGCTTTAGGCTATATAACATCACGCTGCGACCAATAGGAGCGAAGCATCAGTGAAAAATGTTGCAAAAACGGGAAAAGAGCCTAAAAAATTAAAAATGCTGCCGAAAGTCACTATTCCACGCGGACGAAGTCGCGAGCACAGCTAGTAATAAATATAATACTTAATCTAATTTGGTTACCGAAGCAATGATATTGTCAAATAGGTGTATACTGCTATGTATGTATGTCTTACATTACACCGCCAATAATGTTAATTAGGATCATCATAATCAGCCCACCTCAGTCCACTGCTGGACATATGCCTCTCCCAATGCATGCAACTGAGCCCGATCTTCGGCTATTTTCATCCAACCACTTGCCAGCCACTTTGCGTATATCGCCGCTCCACCGCGCCGGAGGACGTTATACACTACATCTGCCGAGTCGCTGTCTCCACTCTAGGGCACGGCTACCCCAACGGTTATCGGTCCTGCGTTGCGGCTGAACCTTTTCACCGCCAACAACTTCTATAGAAGTTCGAGATTTGCGTGCCGTCCACGCCAGCACTTCTATAGAAGTTCTTCAATGTACCTACTTTATTAAAATACATTTACGATACATAAAACATTTGTTTCTTTTGTAATTTTGTAAGATGGACACAACTGAAGCCCAATATTTTATTTTCTTAGGCAAAACAGACTTTTTTGTGTTTTAAAATGGATAAAAACAAAAACGTCTCAATTATTTTTATGTCCCGCACGCCAACGACTTCATATCAAGTAGGCCAGTGATCTAACGCAAAAGTTGCATTTTACAATCCTCTATATTTACTTTGTTTTATTCCACCCAAATGTTCATAAATTCTATGATTTAAAATAAATTCCGGTCATTTAAAATGAATGTATGTATCAAATCACTTCATTAAAATTTAATTAAGTTTACTGCGGACTTTCGATATTGCAACACCCATCTCTACGTAATGGCAAGATGTCAGTGCTAACAGCGCCACCGACTTCATTTCAAGTTAACCCGTGACGTCGTAAGCGCACAGGGGTCAAGGTCATCGTCTAATGCCGGGCGTTAGAAACGAAACAAACGTGCGCACGTGTGTTTTTTCTCGGTTCGAGTAATACCTAAACAGTGCAAAATGAGTGAATGTATTACTTTATATACTGATGAGTTGTTGCGGATTTTAGAAAGTGTGGAACCTGATTCAGAATGGCTCCCGATGACTGATTGAATGTAAATACTAGACTATGACTATACTTTGTACCTGTGCGCATTTCCAAGCGTCCATCTATTTGTTTCTTTCTTCTTATTTTAGTAGATAAATATATTTATTTATGACGTACAGAGGGAAGGTACTTACTCCATTCTCGTTCGTGCGTGTATAAACAAGAAAGCGGCTATTAAAACACTATTCAAATGTTTAATGTAAAACAAAACGTACCCAAACCAATGACCTTTAAAATATCATTGACTCAAACGTACACAGAGAACGTACACTCGGTAACTCAGCGGTAGTTAAAAGTTTGTAAGCCAGCCACTTAACCAAAATACGCTGTATACCTATCAACATTAAAACTGATCGTGAACACATTAGTTACATGAAACGTCAATAGGTTATTTTAAGTTTAGACCAACAAACTCTGTAATGAAAAAAAAGCATAGACAACCCTTTTCCTTAAGAAATTTATCGTGCTACGAGCTCCAAAGACTTGATATAAAGTCAACGGACGATGTTATGAAATGAATAGTGAAATGCCTGTTATAAGATATCTCTAGCATGTATATGCATGTCTTTTTGTCTCTGATAATGGATACTCATTTTTCTTACTAAAAATGTTCATAAAATAAAACAAACTGATGATGATGATGATGATGATGATGAATAAGAAAAACAAACTACCATTATATTATACCAGTGTTTTTTTATATTTGTAAATTTAAATACAAACTTAACACATCTATTTTTTATTATCGATATGACACGTTACCGCAATCCTTGCTTTCGTACTATAGAATCTGGGTGCCAAGTGCAAGTTTCATTCGCAATTCGATCACGTTAAAGAAAACGAGAATTTGTTTGGCAAAATGTTAACTCTTCTCGTGTGCCGCCAGGAGGCGCTGCTTCATTGCCATACCAATTTTCGTTTTCGTTAACGTAATCGAATGGCGAATGACCCTCACTCTTGGCACCCTGTTATACATTTATACGTTGGCGCACAGCAGGACATCGCGTGCAGGATAGTTGGGCGGCGAAAAGGTTAACCTTTTTACCGCCAACAACTTCTATAGAAGTTCGAGATTTTCGTGCCGTCCACGCCAGCACTTCTATAGAAGTTCTTCTTTGTACCTATTTTATTAAAATACATTTATACGTTGGCGTACAGCGGGACATCGCGTGCAGGATAGTTGGGCGGTGAAAAGGTTAAATGTACAATTATAATAATCCAACTTTGTTACGAGAAGTTAGGTATTTTTACCAAAACATGAAAATTGCTTTTAACTCTCTGTATACGTACGTATGTACTAGTTAGAATAAGTATGTCAAAGAATCCAACATTTTTTCCATTTCAGAGAACCCCCAATTTAACTTTTAACATTTTCCACTATAACTTCTACTGAAAAATTGCTCCGTCAATTTTTATTTTTTAATATGTTTTTATATCATTAAATACATAGCTTTGGTTAGTAATCCAATAAATTTTCCATTTTAAACATATTTTTTGATTTTTGCTTAATTACGTAATGTGAAAAATTACTCCGTCCATTTTTATACCTTTATTAATCATATTATTTTATACTATTTAAACAGATTTATCAATAATCCAACAAACTTTGGAACATTTAGTATTATTTCTTTTTTTTAGTTATTAAACTTATTTTTGTTTAATTCAGAAATACCTTCCATTGTCTTTAAACTCTTAATACTCTAATAACGGTGGCCGGCCGCCAAACAAAAGTGCGTGGCAAAGCAGCTCCAAGCGGTCAAGTGAAGGTCAATCCTTAACAAATCAGCTAATATCCTAAGAAATATATGAACGTTAGCAAATTTGTTGGATAATTAATAAATCTGTTTAAATATAGTATTACTATTAAAGGTATAAAAATGGACGGAGTAATTTTTCACATTAAATAGTTAAACAAAAATTTAAAAAATATGTTTAAAAAGGAAAATCAATTGGATAATTTAAACAAAGCTGCTTTGCTTACTTCAGTACATTTCGAAACACAGTAATTTCAAAATTTAAATTTGAAGTTACTACCTATTTTAGTAGGGTTGGCAAAAGAGAATAAAATAAAATAAACAAACTTTTATGAGCTTTTTATTAGGTTACCATTGGCTTAAAGGTGTTATTTTAACAAAAGTGTAAATATTCATAAATTCACCCAATTAATTTTTTTTAAATAACAATTACCTACGTAACATACATACCTACATAATATAAAGGTTTGTGCGACCTACTTAAACATATCTATGTGTATAGTCTAGTTTTCATTTACTTACCTAGTAGACTCCTTAGGATAATTTAAATATGAAATATCTTTTTTTTCTAGTATTATTCATACAAACGATACGGTAAACAACCATTTTTCAAGTCCAGAACTAATTATTTACACTTTTATAACTTTTTACTGTTTATTTCACTTAAAACAATTTCGTAAGAAATATACAAGAGCACACAACAAATAAGATGTGCTTTGTGCAGGCCCTCCATTTGTCCACTAGCCGAGCGAGCGTAAGCCGGTTTTATCCAGTGGCGGCGCGTACGCAACGCAGCGGCTAGTTGACACGCACACATGCGCCGTATGCTTGTAGTAGTTTACCTACGACAGCGCGGTTGTATGAAGCTTTGTCTCTGTTCCGTTTCTTTACTTTGTGCTGTCGCGCCGCGAATTGACGGAGGTCGACGAACTGGCGTACCTACCCTACATTGTTAGGACAAGACAAGACACCTTTTTAACGAAACTTTTTCAGTTAGTAATCTCTTTAGTAGGTGTCTTTCTAAACATTATTATAGGTACCTACTTGTTGACCTTTTTTGCATATTGTACAAGTATCAAAAGTTTATTTGAAAGTTTTGAAATGCATTAATAAATATCCGTTCCGATCCGAACCCTTCGCAGAATCTAGTACGGCACGGGGACACGCACTTTTAAGTGTGTGATGCCGTTCCCTCTAGAAAACCTCCGAAGGTGATTAGTTTCACACGGCTTGAGGTACCCTTTACGTACCTCGCCGCCCCCAAAAAAGCCCGGTGACGCTGAAAATGCCGTTTGAGGCAATAAGCAATCTCCCTCAAAAAAAAATCCTTTTAAAAGCTTCTTAGCGCCCCATTGTACAACGTTGTGTATTCTCTGTGCTGCGCGTATAAGATAAAAAATTGCGTGGCAAGCGGCCAAGCCGCTCCGAGTGGTCAAGATAAATCAGCGAACATAATAATTTCGTAAAACCACTAAACGTTCGAAAGTTTGTTGGATTATTGATAAATCTGTTTAAATATAAAATAATATGACTATTAAAGGTATAAAAATGGACAGGGTAATTTTTCATATTACGTAAATAAGCAAAATTCAAAAAATATGTTTAAAATGGAAAATGTATTGGATTACTAAAAAAAGGTATGTATTTATTGATATAAGAACATATTAACAGCGTTTACGCCACACACTAGCGCCACTAATGAAAAAAAAAACATATCTAGTAATTAGAGATAGAAAATCAAATTATGCTCAACAAACTATTTGAATGAAGTAATTAAGCATTTTTACGTCACCTAATGAACGTTACGGCCACTTTTAACTATAACACCATATTTAACTAAACCATAACATGTCAGGTGTTCATTAGGTTGTTGAGCATAATTTGATTTTCTATCTCTAATTACTAGATATGTTTTTTTTTTCATTGGCGGCGCTAGTGTGCGGCATAAACGCTCTTAAAAAATAAAAATTGACGGAGCAATTTTTCAGTAGAAGTATAGTGGAAAATGTTAAAAGTTAAATTTGGGGTTCTCTGAATTGGAAAAAATGTTGATCCTTGACATACTTATTCTAACTAGTACATACGCATGTATACAGAAAGAATTTCGGCCTGAGGAAATATTTACAGTTATAAGCGGTTTCATGTTTTGGTAAAAATTCCTAACTTCCCGTAACAAAGTTGGATTTTTGTACATCTGTAATCTGTATTACCTAACTTCATCACATGCCAAATTTCAGAGACAGAGGAATTTTTCGGGTTACAAAATTGAAAAATTAAATTAAATTTTTGATTGGGCTAGTTTACGAAAACGAAAGTTAGTATGACATTGAAGCAGCGCCTCCTGGCGACATACGTGAAGAGTTAAAAATTTGCCATACAATTGTCGTTTTCGTTCACGTGATCGAATGCCGAATTAAACTTTCTTTGAGCTATGTCAGTTATTCTGGCAGTTTTTCGGCGAATTACTTCGTTCCGGATTCGATACCTTACCCCCGTATTAACCTTTTCACCGCCCAGCTATCCTGCACGCGATATCCCGCTGAACGCCAACGTATGAATGTATTTTAATAAAGTAGGTACAAAGAAGAACTTCTATAGAGGTGCTGGCGTGGACGGCACGAAAATCTCGAACTTCTATAGAAGTTGTTGGCGGTAAAAAGTTAATAAACAAAGTGTAAGCTTGGAGTAGTTACTCCGTGTTTTGTTCTCGTCATGTAAACTTCATTAATAAAAGAGACAAAACACGGAGTAACTACTCCAAGCTAACACTTTGTTTATTAATAAGCCCCTTAGTTACACCTAGCATAGCTCTCTCCATATATAGGGTCTAACAATATCAATAAGCGAACGTCTAAGGGGAGCATCTATACATCACTGAGCATGCTTACCAAATTTGGTCCAAAACTACAGGCTCGTTACCGAGATAATCAACAAAACATTATCATAATTCACCAAAAAATACACCCTTTCCAAACCTGTACAGCTGTACAACAAGCACACAAAGATAGCCGTGTGTGTATGAATGTCATACTATGGTTTTTCAATTGTGTGCGTGTATCTGTACACTATATTTTATTGACGCTTGCGTGCGTGTTAGTAAAGATACAGCATGTTTCATGATGTGCATTATTTCAATTGATTTAGTTTGTTAGAAAACATAACTTTGAAAAATCACTATAAAACTGGAGCCCATTTTTTGTCATTGTACCTATTCAGAATGATACATAGATACCGCCCTTAAACGTTCGCTTATTGATTTTGTTAGACACTGTATAGTTCGCTGAGTGACTTTAAATTTGTGGACTCGTCGTACCATGAGCGTCCACATCTTGGCTCCGTATGTCATAAGAGGTAGGACCTCAGAACAATATAGCTTTAGTTATTGTTCTGAGGGTAGGACGCACTGGTTTCGTCTTATGGCTCTGTGGTATTTGCGACGAAAAGATCCGATAGTTAATATGGAAATCCTACATTTTTTAGATCGATACAATATCTTTATGGTAATAATATTATAACAACTAATTAAGAAATAGATGCTATAATATTGTAATGGTTGTTACTTATATGTCATATATCTTTTCTATTAAAATATACTGTGTATTTTTTGTAGGTTTTTTTTTACCATTTTTTCCACTGAGGTGTTAATAAAATTAAATGAAGTGTAAGTTCTTTCTGGTTTTGATCACCCATCCGGTAACATGCGGCCTTAGATTAAAACAAAAAGAGGAAGATACGCTACTCGCTAGCTGTGCGCGGTCCTGCTAAACCGAGTCCAATGGACCTGCTTTTTTTTTTATTAGTGGCGTTTACATCTCTTGATGTTGAGATGTATTTTGCCAACGTTCCAGTCTACGTTAAAACAGCGACTTGTTTGCATGTGCTGCGTTGTCAGTGTCAAAACGATTTTATTTGAAAATAACGCAAAAAAAATGCCTTCCTGTGCATTTCTCCAGTGCACGAATCACTCAAGGCGTAAAAACAAGACACATGTAATCACTTTTCATGCGTTTTACACCAAAAGTATATTTTTAAAGAAAATTCTTGTGAATTTGTTGTACATTCCGGACATTTTTGAGTTTTTGTTTTTGATTGCGAAGCGACCGAGACGTCACTGGCTGACTCCCTCGCGCTGACGTTGAAACTTACCGCTCTGTCTCGCTCGCTCGATTTACACTTTATAGGTGTGCGTGTGTGTCTTTGCATATGTAGTTAAGTAGGACTATATTTTGATTGACTACAAGTATGAGCATGCCGTATCTTCCTCTTTTTGTTTTAATCTAAGCATGCGGCATTGCAAAAATTGCAAACTGCACACGCAATCCGATAAGCTTTATTAGAGCCCCTTTCAACATAACTGTAATTTGAGTTATTATGTGCTGTATGTTTCTCATAATGCAAAATAAAATAAAATAAAATAACTTTTCAAAAAGTTTTATGCAAATAATTGTATTAATAAAGTGATGCATTGATTTCAATGATAGATGCCTTTGCCGGTTGGACAGTTAAAGGTCATAAAGGCCATTTGCTTTTTAAGTAAATAAAAAATTGTTGAAACATCTTTCTGCGAAAAAATACATTTAATTAAAGTGCTATTTTACTAGTTTAATCTATTTCTAGAGCCCCAAAGGGCGCGCTTTTTGGTTCATCCACTTTATTTTTGGTATTATCTTCCTTTCCCGCCTTCCATAGGTCATTGTCGATAAAGTATTCCCTGAAACAAACAGAATAATCTATATATTAATACGTGAAGCAAAAACTTTGTACCCCTTTTTATGAAAATTGCGCGGACGGAGGAGTATGAAATTTCGCACACTTATAGTTGATATAGAGGTTTATATTATTAGAAGTACAGAATGTTGATATTTAAAAAAAATATGCATAAGAAATACATTAAATCAACAAAACAAACGTTACACACACAACACACACTACCATGTATTTGACAACACGCTTAAAAACTCTTTTCAAAAATTTCAAAAATGGAAGAGGAGCGGCCGAAACCTGTCAATGCCAATCCAAACTTCCATTCTATCTTTTTAATTTTTCATTGCTTAGGATACAATTCGTGCAGCCTTAATAAAATTATCGGTCTAATTTCGACCACTGGGCGACCACTAGTTATAATAAAACCCTAAAATTACACAATAATTAAATATAAAATCTATGTTAAAACGAAAATGATATGCGGAATAAAATTTCCGGTTATTTTTTCTTCAACTAATTAATTAACTATTATATACTACTACGAGTATATTATGTAAATATATTATGTAATGACGGTAGTTGTTGACATTAAATGGCTTTCAAAGTAAAAGTAAAGTCAAGTAAATAGTGTTGAATAATTTCGGCGGGCTGGTAAGAACCACGATAGCTCAATTGGGAGAGCACCTGACTCGGTATGTCAGAAAGGCACAGGTTCAAATCCTAGTCGTGGAAATTTTTTCAACATTTGTTTTTTTTTGTAATTTGTTCGCAACAAAATTATATAAACAAAACAAAAACATTTTATAATTAACTATTGATAAAAAAAAACGAGCAAGCCTTACAGTAGTCGCATATGATGTGTCTCATCTCACCTTAGTAATAAGTAATTTTAACATTATATTCTGAAAAATTGGGTCAGGTATTATTTGAAATGATTTTTCATAAGTTCATAACAAAGAATAATTCATTTTAATGAAAATTGCATATTATTTAATTGACACTAAGAGTAATGCAATACCGCGCGCTCATTCGTCAAATCAAATGGCGCGCGCTTCCCCGATTGCTTGGTACTATCCGACGGCCACCTCATTCGTCAAATCAAATGTCGCTCGCTTGCGCGCTTCCCCGACTTCCTGTTACACACTTCCGTCCCATTTCACGAAATCACTCCCACAAAATGCAAGAAAGCGAGAGGAAAGATGTTACACATCAAAAATACACAAGTACTAAAAGCTAGTACAGACACAGAATAACATACGTACAGATGCCTACACACCAACCTATCCAAAACTGTCAAATCTCTCCAATAAATGTTAAACCTTATTTACACATAAATAAAGTTTATTGTGGAAATTTGACAGATTGTAGTAGTCTGGTGTGCACGTCTGTGTACCTAGCTCTGATAAGTTAAGCAATTAGTCCGCTCTTAGTTCTCAGGTGAGGTGAGAAGGCTCTTTCCCATTGAGCATTAAGTAATTAAGCCAGCTGTTATCTCTTACAATTAAACACAATCATTTGTTCTATAAGGGTTGTAGTTTATAGTTCATCGGTAATTATATAGATAGGGCGCAAGAACAATAAAACTGTGACAAACAATAAGTTCAATCAAGCTGTGATTTAAGTCATCACCATTTTTTATGTCAATCGTATCACCTTACTTTGTTATTCGACTAAGTAGGAAAGACTTTTATGTGCATAGGTATCTACTAGGGAATGCAATACCGGGATACCGGGATCCCGCATACATTTTGCGGGACTAATCTCGGTCTAAAATTCAGCTGGATCCCGCTGGACTGGCGGGATTACAAAGAAGCGTGATTCATACGTGTTACTCAGAGCGCGGCAGCGCGCGGCGGCGCCGGCGCGTGTTAGGACTGGCTTAGCAATGCGAGGGCGCTGGGGAGAGAATTCTCCTCCCGCACAAGGGGTGCGGGAGGAGAATTCTCTCCCCAGCTTGTTTCGCAACTTGTTTCGTTTACTCAATTTCTCTAGTTACAACTTGTAATATGTGGTGTTACTTGTTCTGGTGGATCAACATTCCAACAACCTAGGTCTAGCAATGTGAGCAACCTTGAGACTTTGATAAAGAAGGAAATGAACTAATTCGAGTCAGGTGGATTAAAAGGCACATACCTTTAATTCACCTATAATTCAATAATGTACCAACCAGCGTGGAAGCAGGGCAAGCTTTTTCAGCCGCTGGCTACCTTGTGTCGAATATCAGGAGCCATTTGGCAGACGACACAATTAAATCTTTAACTTTTTTACGTAGCTATTTCCAAAATAATGTTTTTTTTTATCTTAAGTCTAAAAATATTAATAAACCATTTAAAAGTTTACCAAAAAGCTTGTTTAATTTGGGTTTAGAATAAAACAGGATCTATCAGTCTTCATCACGATTTATTTCAAAAGTTTAGTCCACCCTGCTGGATCCCGCAAATACCTGGATTGAAATTATCTTGCGGGATTGCATTCCCTAGTACCTACTGATAATTTCCATCATAAAATCCCAAGTGGCTAGTGCCTTCCGCTATTTTAAATCGTTCACAATCGAATATCGTAGTTGGTCTGATTTTGTTATTTTTTCCATAGTTGGCTCCCTAACCATCCATAGGAATGGCTCAAGCAGCGGGGACAGTGTCAAAATTAGGATACCGACACACTCTTGAGACGTCGTCGTATTAGACAATCAAGCAGTTCTGGATCTGAAGTCTGAAATCCAGATCATCCAGAAGTGCTTACAATCCCTTTTCAGTGATTAGCTAACAACTATTGTTCTTTCATTACACATATATTCATTTGAGCACATCGATTCAATCCGGTTCCCCGAGGTACAATCCTGCTCCACTGTTGTCCTCGCATCTAGATTCTGCTTATGCTTAACATCATCGTCAGGCAGAGCAGAATCATTTGTCAACCCTTCTTTAGGAATATTCAAGTCAACGAAAACGATCACTATCCATTTGCATAAAAATTTAAACCAAAAAAATATCTTGGCATATGGTAATTTATACAAATGACAATTACGCATTATATTATTAGCCATAACATGTTTAAATAAACATAAAATTCACAACCATAATTTTGAAAAGGCATAATGGTATCAAACCATAATTAATATAAGTATACCCTATAATCATCTTATGCAGAATAATTACTTATTCTGCGATAAGTTATTATTCTGATATTCTCCTACGATATTAGATAGCAATAAATTATTACATAAACTTTGCTGTAATAAAATTTGTAGGCGTATTACATTGTAGGTAGGGTAAAATGTATTAAATTTTTCATTTTTTAAAGAAGTTGAATCACTGAGTTTTCTATCAGTTAGTACGTATATCATTACTAAGTTGCTTTCGTATTGTAAATAAAGTGTATTGTAGTTAAAAATGGAAAAATTACAATACAATAATAATCTTTCAAAGTTTGTTTCTGGCGCTTCGCCGGCCGCTGCCACGGAACGCTCGCTTCGCTCGCTCGGCTCGCGCTTTGTTTTGGTCTTACGTCTTACATGCATCTGGAGTGGGGCGCTATAAAATTTGCATGAAAATCCTTAACAATTTTATTCATTTACACCTATTAACCTTTATGACGAAATACTATTAAGCGACTATACACTATGCCTAAAAGCATTATGCATGAATTATATTAGTCTTAATTATAATTATGCCACAATACATATGCTGCAAAAAATCAATTATGCCAAAGCAATATTATGCAAAAAAAAATATGCCAAATTCGCTATGCCAAACTATTTTAGATAAACACATTTGTTCTGTCATAAGGGTTGTTGAGGAGCTCGATGGCGCAGTGGTTAACGCGCCCGGTCTGCGAGTGCTGAGGTTAAGCAACTTTCGCAAAGGCCGGTCATCGGATGGGTGACCATAACTTTATCATCTCGAGCTCCTCCGTGCTTCGGAAGGCACGTAAAGCCGTTGGTCCCGGCTGCATTAGCAGTCGTTAACAACCACCAATCCGCACTGGGCCCGCGTGGTGGTTTATGGCCCGTTCTTCCTATCCATCCATAGGGAAGGCTCGTGACCCAGCAGTGGGGACATAAAATGAGCTGATGATGAAGGGTTGTAGTTTATAGTTCATCGTAATTACATAGATAGGGCGCAAGAACAATAAAACTGAACTGATTAAATGTGTGAACAATGAGTTCAATCAAGCTGTGATTAAAGCCGTTACCATTTTTTATGTCAATCGTATCACCTTACTTTGTTAATCGATTAAGTAGGTGAGACTATTATGTGCACAGGTACCTACTGATAATTTCCATCATAAAATCCCAAAGTGGCTCGTGACTTCCGCTATTTTAAATCGTCCACAATCGAATATCGTCGTTGGTCTGATTTTGTAATTTTTTCCATAGTTGACTCCCTATCCATCCATAGGTAAAGGCTCATGCTCAAGCAACGGGGACAGAGTCAAAATCAGGATACCAACACACTCTAGAGACGTTATCGTATTAGACAATCTAGCACTTCTGGATCTGAAGTCTGAGATCCAGAAGTGCTTGATTGTCCCTTTTCAGTGATTAGCTAACAGCGATTGTTCTTTCATTACACAGATATTCATTTGAGCATTTGCATAAAAATTTTAACCATAAAATATCTTTGCATATGGTAATTTATACTAATGATAATTACGCATTATATTATTAGCCATTACAAATTTAGCATTATTGTTTTAATCATAAATACAATCACCATAATCATGTTTAAATAAACATAAAATTCACAACCATAATTTTAAAAAGGCATAGGTATAAATATCCGTATAAATAAATATAAAAAAAAAAAATTGTTAATGAATATTGTATAAGTTAAGTTAAGTTATACAAAATTGTTCTGTAAGTTTAAATGATTGCATGCTGTGTACACTCAATTTAGATTATTGTCTTGTCTTATTATGTGGAAAATGTTTTTATGTTTGTGTAATGACATTAATCTGTCAGTGTACCGTTCATAAATAAATAAATAAATAAATAAAAACCATTACTATAATCATCTTACGCAGAGTAATTACTTATTCTGCGATAAGTAATTATTCTGATATTCTTCTAAGATATTAGACAGCAATAAGTTATTACATAAACTTTGCTGTAATAAAATTTGTAGGTATTATATTGTAAGTAGGGTAAAACGTATAAAATTTTTAATTTTTTAAAGAAGTTGAATCACTGAGTTTTCTGTCAGTTAGTACGTATATTATTACTAAGTTGCATTTCATATTGTGAATAAAGTGAATTGTAGTTAAAAATGGAAAAAATACAATACAACAATAATCTTTAAGGTGACGCATCGCTAAACAATAAATCTCATACGTTTTGATACCAGCTTTTGTGCCCCGTACCATAAGAAAACCTGGTTTTTTTCCTTCTAATTAAAACTACAAATTATTTAAAAAAAATTAACTACAATATTGAAGTGTGTTAAGACTAATCTACTAAGAAAATATAGATGCTTAAATCGGTCTGGTTAGCCTGTAAAATGAAAATCTATGTTTTAAAATAGGTTACTTTGATATTTTTTTTCTCTGTTATAAAAGTTGACAAATCGTGTTTTTGCAACTAGCAAAATGAAGTCAATTAAATGAAAAATCATGTCATCAAATATCACTTTCATATGTTTTGTAATTGTTGGGAAAAATCAAGATCCCCGCCACGTAAATTTCCAATGCATCGCCTTAAAAGTTTGTTTCTGGCGCTTCGCCGGCCGCTGCCGCAGCACGTTCGCTTCGCTCACTCGACTTGCGCTTTGTTTTGGTCTTACATACTTGTTACACATACATAGACTTGTTATTTGTTTTGGTCTTACGTCTTACATGTACCTATATAAAATTTGCATAAAAATCATTAACAATTTTATTCATTTATACCTATTAACCTTTGACGACGACATACTATTAAGCGACTATACGCTATGCCTAAAAGCATTATGCATAAACATATTAGTCTTAATTATAATTATGCCACAATACATATGCCGCACAAAATCAATTATGCCAAAGCAAAATTATGCCAAATTCGCTATGCCAAACTATTTTAGATAAACACAATCATTTGTTCTGTCATAAGGGTTGAAGTTTATAGTTCATCGTAATTACATAGATAGGGCGCAAGAACAATAAAACTGTATAATGTTACATGATGAAATGTGTGAACAATAAGTTCAATCAAGCTGTGATTAAAGTCGTCACAATTTTTTATGTCAATCGTATCACCTTACTTTGTTAATCGACTAAGTAGGTGAGACTATTATGTGCACAGGTACCTACTGATAATTTCCATCATAAAATCCCAAGTGGCTCGTGCCTTCCGCTATTTTAAATATTTTAAAATCGAATATCGTAGTTGGTCTGATTTTGTAATTTTTTCCATAGTTGACTCCCTATCCATCCATAGGAAAGGCTCGTGCTCAACCAGCGGGGACAGTGTCAAAATCAGGATACCGACACACTCTTGAGACGTTATCGTATTAGACAATCAAGCACTTCTGGATCTCAGACTTCAGATCCAGGAGTGCTTACAATCCCTTTTCAGTGATTAGCTAATAACGATTGTTCTTACATTACACAGATATTCATTTGAGCACATCCATTCAATCCGGTTCACCGAGATACAATCCTGCTCCACTGTTGTCCTCGCATCTAGATTCTGCTTATGCTTAACATCATCGTCAGGCAGAGCAGAATCATTTGTCAACCCTTCTTTAGGAATATTCAAGTCAACGAAAACGATCACTATCCATTTGCATAAAAATTTAAACCAAAAAAATATCTTGGCATATGGTAATTTATACTAATGATAATTACGCATTATATTATTAGCCATAACAAATTTTGCATAATTGTTTTAATCATAAATACAATCACCGTAATCATGTTTAAAGTACATAAAGTGTATTGTAGTTAAAAATGGAAAAATTACAATACAATAATAATCTTTAAAAGTTTGTTTCTGGCACTTCGCCGGCCGCTGCCGCGGCACGCTTGCTACGCTCGCTCGGTTCGCGCTTTGTTTTGGTCACTGATCTAACCTTACCTAACCACTCCAAACCTTACCAACGTTCACCTTTCTGTTCTTAGTGATCCCCTAGTGGGGGGCTGTGCCCCCCACTCCAGATGCATGTAAGTACCCACATAAATTTTGCATGACAATCATTAACAATTTTATTAGTTTATACTTATTAACCTTTATGACGAAATACTATTAAGCGACTATACACTATGTCTAAAAAAATTATGCATAAATATATTAGTTTTAATTATAATTATGCCACAATACATATGCTGCACAGAAAACAAATATGCCAAAGCAATATTATGCTAAAAAAAATTTGCCAAATTCGCTATGCCAAACTATTTTAGGAGTAAATACATTATGTCAACGAAAGGTATCCCTAATTTGTATGGCATTGAAGCAGTTGCACAAGGTAATTAGCAGCAGCGCCATCGCATTATCTATTTAATCGACATCATCATCATCATTTCAGCCAAAAGATGTCCACTGCTGGATAAAGGCATCCCACAAGGATGTCCACAACAACCAGTTTTGCGCTGCTCGCATCCAGCGGCTACCCGCGACCTTCCCCAGATCGTCGTCGTCGGTCCACCTTGTTGCGTCGCACACTGCGTCTCCCGGTAAGCGGTATTATTCGAAAACTGTTCCGACCCAGTGGCCATCAGTCCTGCGAGCGATGTTCCTTACCACTTGAGCTTTGCAACTATCTCGGTAAAAGGTTCTTCTACAGTTCTCCTCATTTCTAAGCATAGCCCTCTCAATCTCATCGACATACCTTTTACTAACGAGTCGTTCTATGATTTCTTTCATGTAGTCATCGATTTTGCCTCGTGTGCCGCCATAGTTTTCGGGAAGATCTTCTTTGCTTATGTAATTGTAAAGTGTGTCGGAGTCTGGTGCGTGGAAATGCATCTGAAACAAAAATACTTCTTTTATTTCCCTGTCGTTATGTACAATTTAACGTTAACATGATCGGATGGCAAAGAAATCCCACTCTAGGCACCCAGGTCGAGCTTAAAAACCTCTACTAATTAATAGCAGAAGTGTTTAGTTCCATGTTTTGTTTATTTATTTATTGCACTTAGGTAAACAGTATCAATTTCATACAATGCAGTAATAAAATAATATTATATTACTTTATAGTCAAACAATATTAGTGTATTGTTACATTGGTAAGTTGAATTGTTTGTTATTCCTACCATTTCTGCTACTTCTTTCTTTAGGAATGGCTTCAGCCAGCCAAAGAATTTGTCGATAAACGGTGGTGCATTCACTATATGTATTTCCTTTAACCGTACGGGCAACGCCTCCTGTAAGATAAAAAGATAATTAAATTTATAATATTATTTTTAATAAAAACAATTAGAGCAAAGATTATTGTATCCTACTGTCCAAACAAAACCGCCAAGATCCGTCCGATTTATGAACCAGAGTGACAGGATAATTTCACTGACTACTGCTAGGCTCTACTACATTATCAGCCAGCATTTTATCCAGCTGCCTGTTAATTTCAGCCACATAACCGGATTTTAGGGTTGGTAAGAAAGTTAAGGTTCCTTTTTCTTCAAGCCGTAGTGATTGAACATCCTCAAAGGATTTCTAGAGGGGATGGCATCACACAAGCATGTACTTGTCAATGAATAGGGAGAACAGGCCATAACCAATCAACCAACGGCTTTACGTGCCTTCCAAAGCACGGGTGTGCACAATAGATTGCTTCAGTTTTGATATAAAATAAGAATACGAAATAATTGTTTAAATTTATAACCGGAAACGTGTAGGTATGTAATATTAAAATTTAATGTTTGTGTTCATGTCAAAATCAAAATGATAGACCAACAAAAAGGCATTGTTATTGCATTGTCACCGTCGGTGGTGACAATAATAATTAGACTGTAACCATGCCGAAATACATACAATACACAATTTGTGATGAAGTGAAACTTTTTAAAAAAGACGTTCTAGACAAGGCTATAAAATATAGAGACTTGGAACTGAAAAAAAAGGAAACATGAGAATTAAGAAAAGTTGGGACTTTTCTGATAACATGTTTTGATTACACTATAAAAATATATATTATAAGTATATAAGTTTGCTATAGCTGGAAATTCCTAATGGAATATTTCTAACAGTTCCGAAATGTAGCTAGTTCTTCAGTAGCTGAGGTTATCGGGTGAAGAATGCCACGTTTAGCCTTATGGTCACGTTACCTAACATTACCTACGCAACCCCATCATGGACATATAAAAAAATAAGCTCATAAAAATTTGCTAGTCTAGAATCTTTGTTGTGACTGAAAGGCTTTTTTAAAACCTTATCTTTAAATATTCCGTCATACAAAAATGTTATGGTAATAACAAATATGACAGATACCTGTTGGTATTTTAACATCTTCCTAGCTAAGAAGAAGCTAAATTTGCTGTAAAAAAACTTCAGCGATATTATATCTCTTGTATCACTGATGATTATATCAGCTTCCTCCATGAAGTCGTCAGTTAGCAGCCACAAGTCCGTCGTGATGAAGAACATCTTCGCGTCCTGGAACGAGTCGAAGTTCTGCAGGCCAGGGTCTTCCAGCTTCCATATCCAGAGTTTCCTGTTGCCCGATATCTTCAGTTGGGCTTGTTTTCTGTTAATCAATGAAAATGAAAATTGTCAGTGTTTGAAGTTTCTTAAAAATACAGTTATTACAGATGCGTTGTTTAATACTCGTAGATACTAGCGATCCGGCCCGGCTGTGCTCGAAAGCGACTTAAAACAATAATGATTTAGTATCGTTTTTTAAAAAATACATTGTTAAATCGTAAAAGCACTTAGTGTTAGCTAATAATTTAGATATTTTCTGCTTTACTAGAAAACGATGGCTAAAGTTATATAATGCTTAATGTTATATAAACAGATACTGTCACTTTTATAGTTAATACTGTTATCCAGAGCCGGGCTATAATCTCTCTTCTGTGTGTCTTTCTACTGTGGCCAGAGACACAATCCGCCTGCTTCTTAGTTAATTAATTCACAGATAGGTTGGCACAAGTTAGATATAAAAAACCTGTAAACATTAGTTTTCCTAGATCAATGGATCTTTGTAGTTGAATAAAATTAGTTATATCTCCATAATTTAGACTTTTAGCTTCAACTGACACATCACTCCACAATTTGTTTAGCACTTACAATTAATAAAACGACTTTTAGTACACTCTTGAGCTAAATTAACAATTAAATAAAAAAGGAAATTAGCTGAGATACAAGGTACTTTGTGGCTGAGATGTTCAATCATAGAACACACACAATTTGTTCAATTCAATTTCTTGAAAGTTGGAAGATGGCGCTACGGGCAGACGCTACGATTAAGTTTTGTTTACATGTAAACTTTGACAGTTGCCAAAGACAATTTCATACAGCCTACCGTAGCGATGCCTAGTGATAGCAAAATGAAGTACCTATGCAACGAACTATAAAGTTATTTGATGATAAAACTTTGATTTTTTAGTAGCAAAAGCAATTTGGACTACAAACTACATAAATGAGTTAGTATTTGATATTTTTGCTCTCAGTAATTTGATTGACTCCAGTCAAAACAGGAAACGGAAGTTCTTTTCTATAATTATTTCTTCGAGAAACTTCGATTTTAATAATCTGTGGATCGATTTTGTATACATTCTCTATGGAGAGGGGTGTGGCAATCGGAAAAAAGAATTCAGCCTAAATATTGATTGAGGTAATTGCCCACTAGAATTGAGTAATAGTAATATTGTGATTCTCTAGCGTTCATAAAAATAACTTATAATTACCTTATTATAGTGTTGAAGAAACGAACAATTGTCGAGTGCTTTACAGAGAAAATGCCGCATGTCACCGCGCGTCATTGAAATGACTATATCTTAAGAATTATGCATTGTATAGATGTAAAACTTATGTCATAGGAATCATAATATTAACTAAGCTAAAAACTTATCTATAAATATTTACAGTTTTGCTTTCACTAGATTAAAAATTTGAAGGTGAAAGTAGGAAGGATGAGCGATTTTTCCAATTTATTTTCCAGAAAATGTGATATTTTTAAATAAAAGCCTTTATTTCAAAAATGTTTACTTTATTTACTACCTCATACACTACTTTCATGATTATATCACAGCACAACACAAATCAAAACACTTAAATAAAACAAAACACAACGCATGTGTGAAGCGCGCGCCTTTGCTTGCTTAACAACTGAAAAACAAAAATCAATATGTCATGGAATGGTGTTTTTTTAAACTCAATTCACCAAGTTTTAATTCATATCTTCTACCGGCCAATAAATTTTTTACTTCTACCGGCCAATATTCAAAATTATAACGTGTCTCGTTAATCACTCGACATTGGCGGAATTATGTGTGTTGGAAAGACACTCCAGAAGCCATAACACAAGAAAAAAAGACTCTTCTTGGCGGGAAAGTGAAGCGTCATGTTTGCGGTTTTGCTTTATTTTCCAAAATTTGTGTTATGTCGAATATTAAAGTGAAATAATGGTGGATTATTAACCGTTAAGTGTTCGTGAGTGTGCATAAGTGTTGGTAAATGAAACAAAACAGTGCAACGTCACTTTTCAAATTCTCTCAAGAAGCTCGCGTGAGGACTTAGTAAAGCCCCACATCTCTACTGAGATACTCGAGGGGTTGGGGGGTTTATCATTTCTCACTTCCCAATTCTAATATCATTCATCATCATCATCATATATGAAAATATTGTTTATTTATGTATTACTTAAACTAATGACATGGCAGCATGGTCTATGACCTTAGCCGGTTCCTCAAGGAACAAACTATACTAAAAAAAAAAAGGTGTTTTTTTAACGCAAGTGATGTGATGTGTGTTGGAAATTTTTTACTTCTACCGGCCAGTTGTAGTTGGCAAAATACATCTCAACATCAAGAGATGTGAACGCCACTAATATAAAAAAAAAATATTCAAAATTATAACGTGTCTCGTTAATCACTCGACATTGGCGGAATTATGTGTGTTGGAAAGACACTCCAGAAGCCATAACACAAGAAAAAAAGACACTCCAGAAGCCATAACACAAGAAAATAATAATAATAACGCAAGTGATATTATTTCCCGTCCTTGTTTGTTCTAATAATTATATAATGATGGTGTATGGTTTTATACCATGAAAATGAACCATCTCGAAATAAATCCCGACTCTCTTACCTAGTTTCACATGCGGATTGGGACAAATTTAAGACCAATACAGATGACAAAATTCAAAACCTTCCCACATTAACCTCTGTTATTGTACATGCACAATATAATTTCTTCAAAAACGCGATCTTGGCATCTGCTGATGAATCTATACCTAAAAAAAAGCAACCCCCTAAAAATATCTCTTCCCCACCCTGGTGGGATAAAGAGTGCACTGCGGCATGTAAAAAGCGTAAGGAAGCAGAGCGAACATATACTTTTTCGATGAATACCCAAAATTACCTAAACTATCAGAGGATCGCAGCCGAAACAGTATTACTTATAAGAAGTAAAAAGAAAGCAGGATGGGGCACGTTTTGTATGTCATTAACACCAAAATCTTCTCCATCTCATATATGGAAAAACATTAAAAGATTTCGTGGGTCACTTGTAAACAATAATAACAGCTCTCTAGACGCATCCTCATGGGTTGAATCTTTTAGTCAAAAAATTGCCCCACCATCCGCTCCCTCGTTGGAAGAGATTTCAGTATTTCCGTCTATCCCAACAGCATTACATGAAAAATTGGTATCCCCTTTTTCCCTTCAAGAATTATCGTCAGTTCTATCAGGTCTTAAATTCTCCGCTCCGGGAATTGATGGAATAACATATTCCTTCATTGGTACTTCCTAAATATGATTAATTTGATCTTTGAGTCTGGATGTCCTCCTGATGAATGGAAGACCCAAATTATAATCCCTATTTTAAAAACAGGCAAACCCAGTGACGATCCTTCAAGTTACCATCCTATCGCTTTATCAAATACTAGGGCAAAAATTTTGGAACATCTTATCAAGAACCGTTTAAGAGTGGTTTTTAGAGAACAATAATAGACTATCAAAATCTCAATTTGGTTTTCGTAAGGGATTGAGCATCGTAGACAGTCTCGGTACATTTATGACTGATGTCCGTATTGCTTTCTTAAAACGAAAATCGGTAGTTGGCGTATTTCTGTTGGACGTGGCGTCCGCATACGACAATGTTCTTCTCCCGATGCTCAGGCAGAAAATGCTACAGCTGAACATTCCTGAGAAGATTGTTAACTTTGTTTTCAACTCTCTATCAGACGTCGATTCTTGTTTGTTCTCAAAACTCTATGCTCCCACCGTGCACCGAGAAGAGTCTGGAAGGGCCTTCCCCAGGGATCAGTCCTTAGCCCTTTACTGTTCAATGTTTATACCTATGACCTAGATCAAACAGTCAATTGTTTTTGTGATGTTCTGCAGTACGCTGACAATCTCGCTCTGTATGTGGCTGCAGATATTATTTCTGTTGCTGTGAATAGACTTAACTCGGCTATTTACTATCTTAATAATTGGTTATTGGATCATGGTTTATCCCTCTCAATCTCAAAAAGTAGTGTGGTAGTTCTTTCAAGAGCTAGGGTCTATTTCCTGACATCGAAATAACCAGTAATGGTAAAAAAATCCAGTCCATGATAGAGTCAAATTTTTAGGAATGGTTATTGACTCAAGATTGTCTGGAGCACATCACTTGAATTATATTGTTAAAAAATGCGAAAAAAATATTAACATACTGAGAGCACTCTCTGAGGTTTGGTGGGGAGCTCATCCAAAAATTACTCTATAATGCGCTCATAAGTAGTCTACTGGACTATGGGTCTTTTCTTTTAGAGCCCTGTAATAGAACGTCTTTGGTCTATTTGGATAGAATCCAATCTAAATGTCTTCGGATTATTCTTGGTGCTATGCAGGTTGAGTGTGTCGAATCCCCTCTCGAATTTCGTAGGCAATATTTGTCAGATAGATTTACATCTAAAAGTTACCAAATGTCATCACACCCATTAATTACTAAGCTAGACATTTTAAATAAATTAATTCCTCATAATGACTATTGGTTCCACAAAAAATTACCTTGCCCTCTAGTAAGTTATAGAAAAGTCATCAATATGCTGTCTCCTATTTATCAGTTTAAGCTTTACCCCCTTTTTGAAACTTCATTATGAAGCCATAATATTTCAACCGGAAGTAATTCTTGATATAGGCGTAGACAAATGTTCCATAAACGCACATAATCAACTCAATGTCATAGTATCAACCAAATGGCCTGACTGGCTGACCATTTACACCGATGCATCCAAATTGTCTGAAGATGGTTTTGTCGGATCGGCGGTCTGGATACCTAAATATAAAATAATACTCAATTTTAAATGCTCCCCTTTCGCTTCAGTTTTTACGGGTGAAGCCATTGCCATTTTGGAAGCTCTTAAGTTTGTCCAGTCTCATAGTATTAGTAACGTTATTATTTTCTCAGACTCTAAAAGCTGCCTCCAAGCAATCATTGCTAATCAATTCCGGTGCAAAATTCAAATCCAGTTTATTTAAAAAAATTAAAAATATCCTTTTTGAATGTCATCATCTGGGTTTACGTATAGCCCTTGTATGGATTCCATGCCATGCAGGCATCAAAGGCAACGAAACTGCTGACAGCTGTGCTAAGCAAGCCACTATTAACGGATCTGCTACCCATTCTGGCGTATACGCAAGCGATGTCTCGTTGTTGCCTAGGAAAGACCTCTTCTCGAATTGGACTGACTATTGGGAAAAAAGTTGCATTGTTAAGGGTTTACATTATGCCGCCATCCAACCGGACATCCCCCATATACCATGGTTTTATAAATTCGACGGTGCCGATAAGAGAGTTACCTCCGTTGTATGCAGACTTAGACTGGGACATGTGTGTACTCCTGTATTTCTAGCAAAGATTAGGGTGAAAGACAGTTCCCTCTGCGAATGTGGACTCGACGAGGTTTCGACATAACATATATTCTTTAATTGCCCCTAAAATAAGCCCTCCTTATACTCCCTCCTTCCTCCGTATATACCGCGGCCTACTAATTTTAAATCCATATAGTCGTATATAAATTCTGATTTTGTGAATGTCTTGTGTTCGTACATTATGTCTAATAATATTAAATTATAAATCTTATTTGCTTTACTAACACGTTTAGTTAGTTGGTTATTTGTCATTGTTTCAGGTATCCCAACAGAATCAATTAGTAGCCACCTGTAGGTATCCTCAAAATTGGGTCTCAGTGTTAGACATTTTATCTCTTGTACAAACACAACGCCTATTAAAGTTTTAAGCAGAGTTACGGACAATGTCAAAACACTAATAACCTGCCCCAAAACTAGACACTGGCTAAATCGTAGCGAGAGCCATCTTTCAAGAAATTGTATTGAATTTCTACTAACTATATTCTGTATAGAGCGGGATAGGCATAGTATTCACGTAACTGTCGTAGTCGCATTTTATTTCAGTTACGGAACGAGTTGTGATAACATCATTTATCTACACTAATGTTGTAACATTCTACTTATGTTTCCAATACTTGACTTATAATTACTACTGTTATAGCGCAGACAACAAAACACTCAATTTAAGCAATTTCACATGATGGTATAATATCCACATCGATATCGTAAAATCTCATTATAACATCAATAAAACGCGACCAATTAACTTGGCGAGCCTTATGTCAAAATCCTCATACAAGTTGTATAAAATTTTGATATTAGGCTGGCTTTTGAAAACAGTTGGGTTATACGTGAAAACTTCGTCGAAACTACTAAACTTACATACACAAAACTCTTTGGTAAGATCTTGTGCCAATTAAATAAAAAAAGAACAGCGCGCGCTCGCTCCTGATTGGCCCTGCGCGCGCAGCTGCGCTCTCATTGGTTAGATTTTAATGGCGGCAAGTTCACTGTGACAATACACGTACGCGTGAATTTAATGTTTCGCAATGTGTTTTGTTTTTAAAATACAAATTAAAAGTTAAAAATGGACAGCGACGATGATATTTGTACGCCTCCGGATATTCTAGAATTGGCAACAAAAGTAACTCACAATCTTTTGCCAGAAAAATCTAGAAAATTATATGAAAAAGAATAAAATAACTTTTTGGCATGGAAGATCGAAAAGAAAACTACATCATTTTCTGAAAATGTCATTCTTGTGTATCTCAAAGACCTCTCCGTTAAATTCAAGCCATCTTCTATGTGGGCTAAATATTCTATGCTCAAGTCCACACTGAGTATCTACAACAATATTGATATCACGAAGTATTCAAAAGTCATAGCGTTCCTGAAACGCAGTTCAGAAGGACACAAGGAAAAAAAGTCCTTGACGTTTACATCAGGTCAAATAAAGATGTTCCTGAAAGATTCACCAGATATTTTGTATCTTTTTGAAAAGGTAAGTGTATTTTAGTTCTGTTATTTCATCTACCTAGTACTTACGTACTACACACGCAAGTTATCTAGGCACTCCGTTTAAGCGCTTTGTGTATAAATTAGGTAGTAGGTACCTACACTTTACTACTTCATAAATCATAGTTTTTGCCTTGGCTATGTAGCTTATTATATCGTTTATTGTTACAGGTTGCACTAATCTTCGGCATAATGGGGGCATGCCGAAGGCAAGAGCTATACAACATCCAGTTCGATGAAGTCCCTAACATAGACGACAGTACAATCATGGTGAAAGTTTCTAAAACAAAAACGAAAATAGATCGTTCTTTCGTTGTGACGGGCAACTGCTATGCCGTATGTAAAAAATACATGGAACTTCGACCCACCCCCTGTCGAAACCCTGCCTTTTTCTTGAGCTATAGATCGGGGAAGTGCGTCGATCAAAGAACTGGTATTAATAAATTTGGTGCTCTGGGAAAAACTATCGCAAGTTTTTTGAATCTGCCTAACCCAGCGTTGTACACGGGGCATTGCTTCCGGCGCACCTCGGCGACCCTTCTCATAGATAGCGGTGGTGATTTGACCGCACTGAAACGACACGGGGGGTGGAAGTCTTCTACTGTGGCTGAAAGCTACATTGATGAGTCTTTAATGAATAAAATTCAAGTCTCAAATACGATCTTGAACAGTATAGAAAACAAGACGAATGAAGTAATTATAAATATTCCAACTCCGTCTACGAGCTCTACTGCTTGCCCTGCGACCGCTACAGCTGCTGGATCAATAATTAACATTAACTTTCAAAATTGTACCATCCAAAATTTGAACAATTATTATAAATAAACTATTGTCTGCTTTTACTCTTGTTGTTTGACTAATTGCATTAGTGAAGATAAAGTAGTGTATGCAACTGCATATAACACGGGTATTAAAACACTCGTTACTATTATGAAACTCGCTGCGCTCGTTTCATAAACTCACACTCGTGTTTTAATACCCTTCATTATATGACAGTTGCATAAACTACTATTATGACATGTTGTCGTTGTAGTGTCATCGCCTCGCTGTAAGGTAAATACGGTGGAGAGTTATATGCAGAGTTACAGACAATGTCAAAACACTAATAACCTGATCAAAACACTAATAACCTGCCCTAGAACTAGACACTAGCTAAATCGAAGCAAGAGCCATCTTTCAAGAAATTGAATTGAATTGAGTTACCTCCGTTGTATGCAGACTTAGAATGGGGCATGTGAGCACTTCTGTATTTCTAGCAAAGGTTAGGGTGAAAGACAGTTCCCTGTGCGAATGTGGACTCGACGAGGGTTCGACATAACATAGGATATTCTATAATTGCCCCAAAAATAACCCCTCCATAAACTCCCTCCTTCCTCCGTACATACATTATATCTAATAATATTAAATTATAAATCTTATTTGCTTTACTAACACGTTTAGTTAGTTGGTTATTTGTCATTGTTTCAGGTATCCCAACAGAATCAATCAGTAGCCACCTGTATCCCCAAAATTAGGTCTCAGTGTTAGACATTTTATTTCTTGTACAAGCACAACACCTATTAAAGTTTTAAGCAGAGTTACGGACAATGTCAAAATACTAATAACCTGCCCCAAGACTAGACACTGGCTAAATCGTAGCGAGAGCCATCCTTCAAGAAATTGAATTGAATTGTAAGGCGCGACGCCCACATGGTAAGTCGAAGCGCGTCGCGGCGTGCAGAGTCGAGGCGCAGGCGGCTATGCTTCCTTTAACAGTCAACTTCATTGAAGATGTCGTCGTCCGAGGATGAAGACGTGCTTGCACGCATACAAGTAATACATTTAAAGAAAAGAAGAATTTGGGTTCACCCATATTTAAGAAATTGCGCCAAAAGGGGTTTATACAAATCTGTAAAGGACTTAAGTAACTATCCTGATAAGTTTAGCGAGTTTTATGAAATGTCTCAAGAAACGTTCTATTTGCTACTAAAAAAAACAAAGAATGGTTTATAGAAGAAAGACACTCATTGGCGAAAAAAATATTTAAATTTAGATCGTCAGACATATTCACTTTTAACTTCTTGCGTCTAAACACAGCTACGACCGAAATGCGATGACAAAAAGGCGACAGAATCGCGACGCGGCACCCGGCGCCCCCGCCGCGACTCCGTATATGAGTGCATTGTCATTTATTTCTTAAGGAAACCTAAAGGCGGCGCGCCGCTTGTGCGCCCGCGCCTCGACTCGACTCTCATGTGGGCGTCGCGCCTTAGGTAAATTGTCGTGAAGTTTTTGTGATTCATAATTCTCCCGATTGGAAGGGCAAAATTCTAGCCTGATATACCAAACAGCACTAGGCCAGCGGTCAATTTGTGTGATCATTATCTTCCGGGATCACGCTTCAGGCTGTTGGAATCTTTTTGCTTCGGTCAGCCGCTGCTTGTCGACACGTGCTGGCCTCCCCTTACAGCAACGCGAGAGGTACTTCGAGTTGATTCGTCTCGCCGCCAGGATCCAGAGCCGGTTTCGAGCCTGTAGCCTGGACGCGAGACCCGTCTCGGCTGGTCCCGGGAAACACCTCCTATGTGGGTCTACGGCAGTGACACGGCTGACTCCGCCTAGCGGACAAGCAGGCGAGGACGGGTTTTTTTTATCCCCTTTATTTCTTTTATCTTTGACCATACAACACAGCCACATTCACGTTGGTTTTGGAATTGTACTTCTTTGAGGATCTTCGAGTTCGACCAATAACAGCTTCAATCGTCATCGTCGTCTCCAGATCCGGGTCGATTCTACAACCCTGGCGCCCATTAATTTTTAATATAAATTTTAATTCCATATAATCCCACGTTTTCTCGAATTCAATATTTACTTTTCTGTTACCGGGATATCATTTAGAGTAGTATTTACATCATAGGTAGTTATTATTACTGATGTGAATTCTCCGGACGGTACTGGCTTTATCCCAACCACCCACTATGATGTAGACCTATGATGGCTGGTTAGGTAGTTTAAAGAACACTTTAATAATATTTTACCCACACATTAACCTGCTGGGTCCCTTTTTGACCCATAGTGTTTCTTGAGGTTTAGGGTGTGTTATTGTTAATTAATAAGGTTAGGATTAATATAGCTGAATTATTTAAGGTAATAAAATGTAAAACAAAATTTATTTATACTTATTTGTTGTCATTAACCTGTCGGGTCACATTTAACCCAAAGGTTCTTTTATTGTGATATCGAATTTGTATTGTTGATTTTTATATAGTGTTTAGTTTAAAATATATTGCCTAGCCGTGAAACATTTAATAGTTTTATTTTACCACACACCAACTGAAGTTTGCATTTGGGATTTTCTTATTTTTTTCCAAGAGAGACAAAATCTTAAATGTACATAATGCTACACAGGACCTTTGTGTACCTACTGATCTCCAAAGTTCAGTTTGAAGATGGCACTAAAAGAGCATCTAACCTCTTTGGCATACCTACATGTCCGGCATTTTGAAAAATACGTGTTTCGGCGACCTGTGATGAAACGCATGTCAATCGAAAGAGTAAATGATTGATTACAAACAAAAAGTGTTCTGTGATGAAATCTCGAAGTGATACGGTTTCTAAGATATTTGACTCCAAAAACAAATATTTTATTTTAATTTATTTGTTTTCCTTGAATGACAAAATAGATATATAGTACATACCTATGTATATAATACATATCATACATAAACAGCTCATAGCTTCTTAGCTGCGGCCTAGGACGGCGCCGGCGTCCTCCCATACAGGTGGCTGTACTGATTCCACAAAACAAACACCGCACCGTGATCCCGGTGGACCGGTGGACATGATAACGCAAATAACAATAACAATAAACACAACGTAACAAAAACTTAACAGTACCTAATGTAGGTAACAAAAAAACTGCTCGTGAGGAAAATAACCATTCGTGCACTCGCACCAGAAGCCGAATGAAATGAATGACAAACGTCAAGAGTCAAATATCTCAGAAAGCGTATCACTTAGAGATTTCATCGTGGAACACTTTTTGTTTGGGATTACATTACATACCTATGTGATTAGATTACATAGTAGGTACATTACATTATGTGATTACATACTCTGTCGATTGACATGTATTTCATCACTGGCCGCGAAATCACGTTTTTTTCAAAATTGCGGGCAAGTAGGTATTCCAGGTTCCATACAAAAATGTTTGAACCTCAAAGTGACTAAATGATGACACAAAATAAGGAGACTTCAGAAGAATCGAACTGTTCCGAGCTGGGTGCCAAGTGCGAGTTTAACTCTCCATTCGATCACGTTAACGAAAACGAGAATTGATATGGCAAAACGTTAACTCCTCTCGTATGCCGCCAGGAGGCGCTGCTTCAATGCCATACTAATTTTCGTTTTCGTAAACGTAATCGAATGAATACGAATAGTAAACTAAACTCACATTAGGCCCCCTGCCCCCCGACCATGAGCTCTTAAAGCAGTATTATTGCAGTTGTGGAAAAGAGACGCATGTATATTCGCCGCTACACGCGTCTCGTTTTCACAACTGCGTTATTACTGCTATAAGAGGTCGTGGTTACCCCCCTGTTCCGAGATCCGTGTCCGTGCTAGAGGTCTAAGTATGTGTGCTCGAGCGCTTTTTTTTTTGAGAGAGATTGCTGATTGCCTCAAACGGCATTTTCAGCTTCACCGGGCTTTTTTGGGGGCGGCGGCGGCGAGGTACGTAAAGGGTACCTCAAGCCGTGTGAAACGAATCACCTTCGGAGGTTTTCTAGAGGGAACGGCATCACACACTTAAAAGTGCGTGTCCCGTGCCTTACTAGATTCTCCGAAGGGTTCGGATCGGATCGGAAGCTCGAGCGCTGTATGTATTAAGCTTAGGTACCTCAGAAGTAGGGTTGCCAACTATTTTTCAAGTAAATCTATCATTATCTAGTATAAAAAAAGGATTTGAAGAAAAAATAAAGTACTTTCCAAATTTATTTATTTAAGCGTTGTGTTTCGTTTCACTTCACCTGATTCTGAGTATCAATCAGTAGTTCAGAAATTAAGTCAACAGGAATATTCCGTTCAAACGCACGCATAAGCGGAAATAAAGTATTTTCTATACTTTATTTTTATTAAAAGAAATAAAGTATGGGGACGGAAAATAACGTAGGATTCGTTATTTTAAAGTATGGTTGGCAACCCTACTCAGAAGGTACCTAAGCCTCCTTTTTGTGGTAATGTTGACCTAAAACTTCGATGTTATGATAAACTCACAAAAATGTAAACATCTTCTGAACCTGCGGTGACAGAGGATCCCTGTCTTTGAGAAGCTCTGGAGACGCCGCTCTTATGCTGATGAACAGTTTGAAGCAAGCTTTAGCCTTCTCCAGGTCGTAGTAGCAGCCGTGCAGGAAGCGCCTCAATATTCTATCCTCTGAAAAAAACACAGGGTTTATTATATTAGCTATGTATTTTAAGCATTTTGGTTATCCCTACTCTCTCTCAACACTGCTCAAAACAGTTATGAGTACTGTGGCGGCCTGCGGTCGCCACATAATTTCTTATCTTCACGTATGGTTAAAGAGTTTGTAAACGCATTCCTAATCGCGTGTAGATCTGATTAAGATAACACACGGCATCCTCCCTCCAACATCTACACAGTTTATATTGTATAAATAGTCTTGTAAGGTTTAGATAATAAGTCAGTCACAATGTAGTCACTGTAAATATACAACATCACATATAGAGACGCAGTCGTTATTTACCATCGCCATGGACCACTCCATCATCATCACCAACGTCCCATCATCAACCTACGGAACACTGGTGACCCCGCTCAAGCAACAAGCAACCTTCCAACGGAGAACCCCGAAAAAAACACGTGAGTCATTTGGAGTATTTAAATCAACCATGGCAGCAACATTCTATTCAGCGACGGACACAACAAAATTTTCAAAATAAAATCACTACGTCGAGCCACACCGAGCTGCGACTGCGTCAATTAACATCATTCTGGCTCTCACAACTTTGGCTTCCCTTCCGGCACATCGTATCAAGAACGTTTCATCGACCAAAACAAAGAAATAAGGTACCAAGAAAAACAATGCGAGATAGAATATACTAACGATTTCATAACTGCACACATATTATTATGTTAACAATTGTGCGGCGCAGTGAACGCGCAAGAATTTCCGACGCAGCACTTTTCGCCGTCTGCGCTACGCCTGCGCAAGGTCAAGATCACGGCAGAAAGAACACAATATGTTACTTATTCATTACGATATTTTTACTTAAAATGTAATTTGTTCACTATAATGAAAAATTAAACAAAAGAAGAATTTTGTAAAAAGCTGTGGATTGTGCTACTTATATATAAATAGAATCCAATGGAATAAGTTTAAATGTATACTACGAGTATTCACCCGTTTAACCGCCTCACCTTTACCGACTGACAAAGTGGTTTGAGGTATGTTATCCTTACGGGAAGAGATATTATTATATTCTATAAAGAGTAATTTACTTAAATGCTACTAGCTACCTCCAGTGCACATTGATTTCTCCGGTTATCTGATAAAGAGCCAAGGAATACGCCAGTCTGAGGATAAATATGGAGCTATAATGAAGTACTCAAAATGAAGATATTCAACAAGTTCAAAATATTTTGATGTTACAGTAGAACAAATAAGCACAAAAATGTAGCAGTTTAGGGTAACTAATTTAATAATAAGATTTTAGTACGTTCATCCTCATATATTAAATACAACATGTAGTAATGTTTAATCTTACCTTGATTATGTTAATTTTAGTCAATTTTAATTTTATTTTTTAGTATTATGTCTGTTTATTAAATAGTTCAATTTATTATTAATAGACGACGGGTCTATAGTCTATTGTAAGAATATGCGTAATTTAAAGTTGTACTTATGTCATTTAAAATTTAATCTGTGTACAGTCGCCATCAGATATATCGGAGCAGCCGAGGTACTCAAATATTTCTGAGCAGCAATAAATTTCAATAAATTCTTTACGGTAAATGAGGTCAATAATATCTGAACATCCAATTCGCCATAAATATATGAGCACTAGTTTTTCAATAACATCTGAACACACAACGAGACAATAATATCTGAAAGCACAACTCGTCAAAGTTATCTGCACAGACAGGGTGATCATAAATATCTGAACATTTAGGGAAAATATAACTTAAATCACTTAGCATACAGTTTAAAATTCTTTAACGTACTACGCTGGAATACATTTTCAACACAACCACCATTCGGTTTTGTCAATGTCAAAAATAAAAAGAGTTTTCTGTTGGATGTAGGGTGTATACGCTGCCTGAGGTAGAGCGTGACGTCATCGTGATACTAATCCTTTCCGTCCTTATCTTACTCGTATTGTGCGAAACATGCGGTATGCATGTGTCGCCCGGACTCTGTGACTCTTTCAGATACAACAATTGGCAGAATTTAGAAATATGGCCTTTTTGAACATTTATGTTCTTGTTGGGATCTAGTTTAGACAACAATGATAATTTTAATTTATTTTAATACCGCTGGACACATGCGTCTTGCGTGCGGATTTGTGCAGGGCCGCAAGCTTGGTCGTGGAGCGAGTGTACGCCCACCGCATCGAACACCCTCTTATAGGGCACCGAAAATACTATCGGAACTACACATTCGCTTCACGCTGCTCGCTTCACGCTAACCGTCTGTGGCGGGACAAGTGCCTTCTCATTTACAGTTCGTAAATTACAAAATATGTTTAAGGGCTAAATGCACGGCAAATAAGTCCATGATCCTATTTCTTTTCATAGAATGATATCATTTCATTAGGAATATTAATAGTAGGGCAAATAAAAGTAAGCAATAAAACGAAAATATACCTTAGTTTGAAATAATAAAAACAAACACTACTACATGGGTAACAAAAGTTAGTATTTGGTGTAACCTCCTTCTGCATTAAGTACCGCTTGCAGCCTTCTTCTCATCGAATCGACTAGATTCTCGCAGGTGGTACGGCCTCTAAACGACTCCCACACGTTGAAAGCATGAAGTCTTAAGTTTTCCTTTGTGCGACACCGGCTTTCGTCCCATTCTTGGACCATTTTCCCCCACAAGTTCTCAATGGGATTGAGGTCGGGGCTCTTAGCCGGCATTTTGATTCTAGTCAACACATCACTGTTTTCGTGAATCCATGCTTGTACTAACCTAGCATTATGCACGGAGCTATTATCTTGCATGAATGTAATGTGTTCATTCGGATAAACAACGTTGGCAGTTGGTAGAAATGAGTTTTCCAGTATCTCTTTGTAATCGTTTGCATTCATTCGTCCTGTTATCTCTACCAACTCCCCCGGACCATTCTTACTCATCCAGCCCCAGAAACCAATCGTGATACGCCCACTGTGACGATTAGGCACCACATTTGGCTCGAGATACCGTGTATTATCTGGTCTCCATAGACTCATTCTGCCGTTATCAGATGAGCAGAAAACCTTTTCGTCCATAAATATGACATTTTCAAAATTGTAGTTTAAATAAGCCGCTGCGAATTGTAACCGCTCAGCTTTGTGTCGGTTAGTGAGAGCCGGCTTCCTTGCCGGCACTCTATTTTGTAAGCCAGCTTCTTTTAAACGTCTTCGTATTGTGCTGCTGGACACTTGGTGTATATTTGCAAATTGTGTTGTGTTAATAAATCTGTCATCGCGAGCTTTATTCACAATTGCGACGTCTTGGCCTCTTGTAGTACAACGCGGACGTCCATACGAAACATGGTTATTTATGTTTCCTTCTTGCTGCCATCTTTCCAGCCATAAATATACAGTGTTTCTCTGAAATAAAAACTTATTTTTACTTTTCATTGCGTTAAATTCAAAAATACTAACTTCAACAACATTGTCATTTTCCCGCTTTGAATGTCATAAAATATACTCACCGCAACTCCAACTTCATTGGCGATCTCTGTTACGGGCACACCATCGTTCTTTAGTTGTATGATTTTTCTTTTTATCTCACTATCAATGCGATAGGTAATCATCTTAAAAGATTTTTTAACACTTAATAGGTATAGCAATTTACATCCAATGCGATCCAATTGATACATGAACACGATAACAATTACTAGATAGTTGTCAACGTTGACGGAATCAAAAAAGTACGAGTATTATCTAGTATTAGTTGAAGTGTGAAACTCTTCAAAAGAGTTTGCACGTGTGTTATGAAGTGTTTATTGCTTGGTATAATCATTACATTTTTACCCCTATCACCTCTTTTTGTATTTTTTTTCTATTCAGAATCATCAAGAAAATTGAGCAGTACGGAGGCTTGAACTCACTATGTTTTGTTTTTTTTTGTAGTTTTGAAAACTAACGAGTTTCTATAAATGTTGATGTTAAGTTTGTTTACAGTTTTAGTTTCCCTCTATAACTTTTCGTTTCCTGACCTAAATAAGCACATTTGAGGATTTGAACCCTGACGCAACGGTATAAAAATTTGCTTTCTAATTACTAAACCGCTAGGCCATGGTGACTGACATAATACTGAGTGAAATATTGCAAAGCATTCGTACCTATTTTAATTTGGCAGCTTCAATATTACATTTGATACATGCACGCAGTGAATTACGTAGTGACAGATCAAAACGTGAGACACACATATGCAATGACAGTATGTTACCGTTTTCGTGAATTGCCAAAATATTTTATTCAAATTTGGCTCTTGTAACAAGACAGTGAAGTTGCTTTTCGCAGATTTATATTTTGTAAACCTACTTATTTTGTAAAAGGAAAATTCGCTACATCTGTACGATTACATTTAAACTGTATGTGTAGTGATTTAAGGTATATTTTCCTTAAATGTTCAGATATTTATGATCACCCTGTCTGTGCAGATAACTTTGACGAGTTGTGCTTTCAGATATTATTGTCTCGTTGTGTGTTCAGATGTTATTGAAAAACTAGTGCTCATATATTTATGGCGAATTGGATGTTCAGATATTATTGACCTCATTTACCGTATAGAATTTATTGAAATTTATTGCTGCTCAGAAATATTTGAGTACCTCGGCCGCTCCGATATATCTGATGGCGACTGTACATAATAATCTTGGTATAACGTGATAAAAAATGTTAGTAAAAATAGGTAATATGATGTTGAGAGGAATTTTATACATTTTAAAGTAAAAATCATTTGTGAAATCGGTCTTTTTTAAAAGATATATTATAACAAGTACTTTGTTCATATATGGAAGAATACAAGGAAACAGCTCTCATTAGCAGCATTCAGCAAGCCAGCCAGCCTCAAGGTTCCATCGCAGCAACGTATCGCTTCCTGGTTCCTGGGCATCACTCGACGGCCAAAAAGTACCGTCACACTTCTCCACACGTCTCGACTCACCGTAGACTGGAGAACGCTCGTCTTCTCAACGAAGACTTGAGCACGCTCATCACGACTCACCGTAGATTAGAGCACTACTGGCATTTGCAAACGGAAAACGCAAAAGAAGCTGAAGACCTGAACGATTATTTTTTTCCTTTTCTAGAGGGGGAGTACTGTGGCGGCCTGCGGTCGCCACATAATTTCTTATCTTCACGTATGGTTAAAGAGTTTGTAAACGCATTCCTAATCGCGTGTAGATCTGATTAAGATAACACACGGCATCGTCCCTCCAACATCTACACAGTTTATATTGTATAAATAGTCTTGTAAGGTTTAGATAATAAGTCAGTCACAATGTAGTCACTGTAAATATACAACATCACATATAGAGACGCAGTCGTTATTTACCATCGCCATGGACCACTCCATCACCATCTCAACCGTCACCACATCAACCTACGGAACAAGTACCATTAACTTCTGTACCATCTGTGGTTACATATTCTACTAGTGGGTGGTAGATTCAGTAATTTAGTTCAAATTATTATTATTTGTATATTTTATAGTTAAGTAACTTATATCTAGGTATACAAGTTTAAATTTTACTAGAAAAAAAACATAGTTTTTGAGGTCAATAAAAGCCTGCGAAGGTTTTAGACGACGACTTTTATAACTCCTAATTCATTTCTTTCCTATTGATTTTATTATAATTTAGAGGTATATACAATGTTATTTTTAGTTTATACGAAACTTGAAAAACTGTTTGTTCAGAATCAGTAATAGAATCGACTTTAATATTTTTTATACCATGTCACATTTTGACCAAATAATATTTACAAAATCTCAAATAAGTTATACCCTACTAAAAACACACAACGGGGCAGCACTAAAAGCTTTTCACTTCGTGAGTTTTCAAGATATTATTTTAATTTTTTTGTACTGATTCGTTAAATGAAAATATTTGACCGACCCGTGTTTCGGTTTTCGTATAAACTAAAAATAAGGTTGTATAATACATATATATAAAGCTTACCTATGTCATTGGGTAGCTGCGGCTGTGTATATAACCATTCTTTGAACTGTTTTACTAATTCTTGTTTTTCTTCTGGACTTTTCTCTTCGACCTCCGCCATATTTTTAACTGCTGCAGTAAAAAAATCGATTTATTTTACAATGTTAAGCGAAGTCCTTCCAATCTGTAAAGTTCCACATTCAAACACTTTAAATAAGCCATCTTTACACTTTTGTTTTAGTTTTATAACCACTTACTGACTGTATACTGTCACCTAAGAGGTCGGTGGAGCCAACCGCTTACAAGCAACCGCTTATATCAAATGTGCCAGACAGCCCTGCGCAAGTTAAAATCGCACAGGGGGGGCGATTTTTAAACCGGTGATTAGTTAACAGGTTATGATATCAATTACAAATACTCCTTTTTCTCTTATTCAATGGTAACTTCTGAAAATTCTTGAACGATATAGGTGTATCTAAATAATCAAATTGTTAATTAAGCAAAATATATTAGGTATATTTCTTTTCGTTGTTGCTTTTATTTCAACATCACCGTTGATATTAAAAAATCGCCCTCCTGGGAACCTTCTGCATCATGTCACAACGTCCGATTAGAACCCGCCAAGCGCATTCTTCATCCGTTACTCATAAGACTAGTGTCTCAATAGAGTCGCCCCATGGACTTGTATACTCCACTCCCTATTTTCTAGATAGGTGACCCGCACGGACACAAATCACTCAATGTATACAAACTATAACATACAGTTTAATCGCAAATGCACTAAGCGAGCGATCTTTGAGCTTTTTGTGTCCGTAATACGAATTATCAACCGCATCTCTGAGCAGTCGCTTAGCTATTATACAATTAACAACCGGTTGCTTTGTACGGTAATAAGCATAAAGTTAATATACCAAATTAACTTTTAATAAGGCGGCGGAGCTGTCTCGTTGTACGAAGAGCACTAATCGCAGTTTCTACTTAGTAACTATAAGAAATACTTTAAGCAGTTTCACACGCGTTTATCTATACCTTTTTTGAAAACACTAAACAAAATAACTCTGCGCTCCACCGAGTATTTACTTCGCAACGAGACGTTGGTCATGAATCTACAGTACTGATAAAGTATCGCGAACCACGGAGGTTAGTTCCTTTATCAGTTACTGTTGATAAAACTAATTGTTGTTTGGACTAGTTCGTACGTTCCATAACTTACAGGCAACAAGAGATCGATGAAATATATCGAATAAGTCAATTAATATTTAGATAGAATGAAATAAAAATTTGCTTGAGTTTGCTTATTCCAAAAATAAACAATTAACTATGTTCAAACATTCTTACAGTGTTTGTCGCAAAAACTTTTCTATTTGTAGGTATATAAAATTCTCGTAAACGCCAAAGAATTCTTGATGACTTGGATCTTGATTGCTTACTGTAGAATTATAAAATTTTGTTCTAATTTAATTAGCATCGTCTAAGCCGCTAAAACAGCTAAGTATCGGCTATGAAGAGCAGAAGTTTTATTTTGTTTATTTTCTAAAAGTATCCTACTAATATTATAAACGCGAAAGTTTGTAAGTATGGATGGATGTTTGTTACTCTTTCACGTAAAAACTACTGAATGGATTTGGATGAAATTCGACATACAGATAGTTTATAACCTGGATTAAAACGATGAAAACGAAAGGATACTTTTATCCCGATATTCCCACGCGAGTGAAATCGCGAGCGGCCGCTAGTTGATTTATAAACATCGATACCAATACTTTCCCACACTATGCAATTAATGTATAATCATTGCAGTTCAATTATTATATTTAATCGAATTACTGTATACATGAGATAAGGCATAAGTAATTGATTACGATTTGATAATTTTACTCGATACGAAATAGTTGATTAAAACGATTTCCTTATATATTTATGTTTTGTTTACCATGTTCGACAGGTCACAGGAGCCAGTGATTTTATTCCCTTTAATCATTATAAATAGAGGTCGTAACTGATTTTAGGCTTTAACAACAATATAATACAGACTACATGCCTAGCTGTCATCCCTTAAAATTTTAATGAATTTTTTGGCGATGAAAACTGTGTCGAATTCTGGCCTTAAAAATCTAGTAATAATATCCTAACTTGTAATACTGTCAATGCGATAGCGTGTCTGTTTGTTCTTACTTCACATTTATCTAGATGCCTAGTGCGAGTTCCGTTCGAAAACGAGCATTTGTATGGCAAAATTTTAACTCTTCTCGTATGTCGCCGCGCTGCTTCAATGCCTAACAAATTTTCGTTTTCGTTAACGTAATCGAATGAATACGGATAGTATACACTCACACTAAGCGCCCTGAAGGCAATTCAAGTTAAGAAACACTAATACTTTAAAAAAATTCCCAAGCAAAATCACTATAATACAAACTTTTGAGACTTCTTGGCGGGAAAGTAAAGCGTCATGTCTGCGGCTTTGTTTTATTTTCTAAAATTTATGTTAAGTCGAATATTAATGTGAAATAATGGTGGATTATTAACCATTAAGTGTTCGTGAGTGTGCATAAGTGTTGGCAAATGAAACAAAACAGTGCAACGTTACTTTTCAAATTCTCTCAAGAAGCTCGCGTGAGGACTTAGTAAAGCCCCACATCTTTACTGAGTTACTCGAGGGGTATATCATTTCTCACTTCCCATTTCTAATATCATTCATCATCATCATAGGAAATATTGTTTATTTATGTATTACTTGTAAGTAAAATTACTTTGACACTGGCTAAATGTGCTAATCGCACGAAGCCATCAATTAAAAAAAATAAAAAATAACAAACTTTACTCTAACTCCCGTAAGCTAGGATACATCTTATTTATAGTTTATACGAAAACCGAAACACGGGTCAAATATTTTCATTTAAAGAATCAGTACTACAAAAAAAATTAAAATAATATCTTGAAAACTCACGAAGTTACAAGCTTTTTGTGCTGCCCCGTTGTGTGTTTTTAGTAGGGTATAATTTTTTTGAGATTTTGTAAATATTATTTGGTCAAAATGTAACATGGTATAAAAAATATTGAAATCGATTCTATTACTGATTCTGAACAAACAGCTTTCAGGTTTCGTATAAACTAAAAATAATATTGTATATTCCGTGTTTCGTCTCGTTTACTCTAATTTCAAATTAAGTTTAGGTATATACCTACATGAGAGGAACAAAATAAGGAATTTCTATTCCAAGCTTATACTCTGTTTATTGACTGTATGTATTTTTTATATCTATAGACTAAAGGCATAAATAACGTTGGTACCCAGATTAACCCTGGGAGGTTTGTGAGGTGCGGCTTCATTTATATTCGTTTAAGTTTTATAATATACTAGCGACCGCTCGCGGTTTTACCCGCGTGGTTCTCGTTCCCGTGGGAATATCTGGATAAAAGGTATCCTATGTGTTATTCCAGGTTGTAAACTATCTGTATGCCGAATTTCATCCAAATCCATCCATCCGTTGCAGCGTGAAGAAGCAACAAATATACGAACATACATACACACAAACTTTCGTATTTATAATATTAGTAGGATTAGGTACCTATTAGAATAAAGTAAAAAATAACACTGATTAACTATAAAAACACTTGACGCTCACATGTAACGGTCACTTCCTCAATTTAATAATCACCGCTATTTATAACTACTGCATAGTTATTAGGTTTTACTTTATGCCAAAATATATTAACCAGATTTCGTACACACAAAACTGGTTTACCGTTGGGCACATGGTAAATTACCGTTAGGTGCGCAAGCGCAGGCACACGCCTTCGCGGCGAACTCGAGCGATATGTGTGTAACAATTTAAAAGTAATTTGGGATACATTTAACATCACAATCATGGTAGACTGGCTAACGTTTTATTGTTTGAGCGCTTGGAGACCTTGAAACCAATTGCGTTATGACAGGTTAAACCACGAAGCAAATACATGTATTTGCTTCGTGGGTTATACAATGCTAATAACACTTTAGGAAGTCAACTAATAATCATAGCTAGCGCATACTTTTAAATTCTTTTAAGTCCGCCTATTTTTAGGTACTTTGTCTTTGCTTTAATTTATTTGTAGGTAGGTACCTGTTTTCTTGGACTACAAGTATATTTTCATGTGCTTGTTTTTGTATTTATGTTACCTAATGCTTAATAATGTATCAGTTAATATAGTTATTTTAATTCAATAGCATAGTTATAGTTTTTTATAGTAATCTAATGCCTAATTAATAATGTAAGGTAAACAAAGATATATATCCTATTTTATTTTAATTTAGCTTAGCTCCAGATTGAATACCTACCCAAATATTTGATTTTTAAGTTTTTCTTTTAAATTATCTTTATACTTATTACATTTATATTTCAGTTAAAAATTATTGGAATTTAATTTTAAAAACATTCAAGCTTGCATTCGCAAACTGAATTTAATGTGTGTAAAACCCATCATATATATTTTAACCAAAAAGTACTTAGTGCATTGGTTGTATTTTGTTAAAGACATGACATTCAGCTGTGTGATTCAATTACTAAGTATAATATTTGCCACTTATAATGTTTCACATGTACCATGAATTCGTCTGTATGTCTGTGTGATACATGTTTGAAAGATAACAATGTATGTTTCTTACACTGATACGATATTTAAATAAACATTACAAATTCTTTATTTATTTATTCCTAACTCGTTTCTATACCACTGATTTACTATAATCCTACAAAAAATTTAAATAAACACGTACACTGACTGAATCTACAATTTGAAATTAAAATAATTATAAAAAAGCAACGCTTCGAATGGTCACAGCTCACAACTAATAAATAAACGCAACTAGATCTATTATTTAATATTTATATATCAAACTTTTCACTATAGTATCACTCACATAGCGGTTTTAATGAGTTTGGTGACACCATACATTACAGTCATCACGTTTGAAGCGCAAGAGTAGCAGTTGTTGACTGGCCTTGCGGCCGTCACTTAAAGTGTAGTAGAGTGAGTTTTGATTACTATCCGTATTTATTCGATTACGTTTACGAAAACGAAAATTAGTATGACATTGAAGCAGCGCCTCCTAGCGACATACAAGTAGAGTTAAAATTTTACCAAACAAATTATTGTTTTCGTTAACGTGAACGAATGGCGAATGAAACTCACACTAGTTAGGCCCTCAGCCTCAGGCTAAGGCTACAAACAGGACGACAGCGGGCAGCAACAAAGGCGGCGCGAGAGCAGTGGGAATGGCTTACCTTTTTTCTTACACAATAAATTACTTACTACGGGAAAGACATACTTAGACGTAGACATATCCACAACATATGTGTGTGTACGTTATCAGTCCATTTCGCTCATGTGGCTGGTAAAAGAGCTGGCTAGGTATAGTGAGCTGTGTCAATATCTGTGAAGCTGATGGCTTCAAACGGCCTTTTCAGCGTTACCGCACTTTTTTGGGGCGAAAGGGTTTCTCAAATCGTGGTCGATATGTTTCAGGCAAATTGTATGATTTCACCGTATACATACAGCGTTGTCAATTTGAAAACGCTCGCGGTTTTGTGATAATATGCCGTAAAAAAACAGCCGTGGTAACAAGGTTTTTGTTGAGGTATCCGACACTTAAAGAATGCTAAGGTATCCATAGAATCTGGATCTCGGAGATTTTTTTGTACCTTTCTTTTAGTCTTTATTTGAAAGTGCCATATGCCTTAAACCTGTAGTGCCTTACAAATAAACAAAGATTAAGGTCCGAATAACGACCTGGAGGTTGCCGCACAAGATCGACAGCAGTGGAAATCTCTTCTTTGAGCCCTATGTCCCTGATGAGGGATAACAGGATTGCATCATCATCATCATCATCATCAAGGTCCGAATAGTATTTCCGTGTTTTGTTCCTTTCATGTAAACGTCATTTTAAATTAGAGTAAAAGAGACAAAACACGGAATAACTATTCGGACGTTATTCTTTGCTTATTTGTAAGGCACAAAGCTTTTTTTTTTGAAAACTTAAGTTTCGTAACAATTGGAGTTTTTGAGCACCACACACCACAGTCTTATGCCGCTCCCCCCTTCCGTGACTGGCCCTCGCTACGCTGCGCTTCGCTCGGGAAAAAAAGAAAATTTACTTAACCTAACCAACAGTAAAGATTTCTGTATTAAGTTTGGAATAATAATAAATAAATATAAAATAATAAAAATAAGGGTTAAAACAAGCTAAACTTAATTACTGTAGCGCAAAATAACGTTCGTTAACGTCTTATTGAAATCTTCATTAGTACCTGATTGCTGAAATAAAGTCGGTTTTGTCCACATTGTGTTTTATCATGGTCACCCTAAAACTACAACCAAACAGCGAAATCAAAAGAACTGGACGAGTTCTCATCTCAATTTGCCTTCGGCATATTAAGTACATGACAGCTGGCGTTTTCAAACCGACGACGCCATATGTAAACGGCGAAGTCATACAATTTGCCTGCGACAGATACACCGTAAAAAGGTTTCTAGAGGGTATGGCATCACGGGTCCCCTTTACCTACTAAATTCTCCGAGGGGTTAGAATCGAATCGGAGAGCGCGCTCTGCAATGGCTGCCACTTTTATAAGTACTGTTGCGTGCGGTGTGCGTGACGTCACAAATAATAAAAAATGACCTAATTAATTTAAATACGGCCAATCCTGAAGGTGTACCGTGCTCGGACGCATTTCTAGCAGGGTCCTCAGCAGTAACACATAAACACTCCACCGGGGTCGATGAAGAACCAGCTTTTCCGGAGTCACTATGGCCCGCAGCAGACTGGCGCCTGAGGCCATCAGGAGCAAATGATGGCCCAGCTTCAGGATGATGATCGTCATTATCATCATCATTATCATCATCTAAGAAAGAAAAATAATAAAAATAAAACATATAATTTGGAGTCATGCGTGTTTGCCTATTTATTTATTCATCTCACATACGAGGCCCTCCTTCAATTAACAAACTAACTTGACGAAAAACACATTTCAGTTATTCATCACGATGGCATACTTCATCTGTCATGTACACCATTCTCCACACCCTCACGATTCGGTAAACTTAGGGCGAGGTCCTAGCCTTAAGAGGCGACCATGGGTTGTGCTGCTTCCGATCCGTGAACCCCTCGGAGAATCTAGTAAGGAAAGGGCACACGCACTAATGCGTAATGCCATTCACTCAAAAAAATATCAGTGTCTCGTTTTACGCGGCTTGAGGAACCCTTTAAGTTTATCGTCGCCTCTAAAAAAGTCCGGTGACGCTGAAAATGCGGCTTGAGGCAATCAGCAAACTCTCCAAAAAAAAGGTTATCTATGTACACAAAACGTATCCTGATTCGATAAATCTTCGAAGTGTGTTATTAATGATCTTAGTAGGTGAATTACATACTCCGAACGGCATTTTAAGATATTCGTTGTGCCCACACGGCGGTACAAACCCAGTCTTACGTACAGAACTTTCATCAATAAGGATCTGATGGAAACCTAACGCCATATCAAGGCTTGTGAAATATTTGAAACCCCCAATTTCTATCTACCTACCCCTCTATCAAAAGAGATCTCCTATTTAAATTTTAAACAGTGATACTATTGAGCGCTCGTAATCCACGCACATCCTGTTGTAACCATCCTCTTTTTACTTGAATGTTTTTTTTACTGATTCTCTTATTATTTTTTATGCAACATATCCGCAACAGCCGCCTTTCTTGAAAAGATAACGGGTAATATGCAACTGGAACATCGCTTGTTAAATTAATTACATTTTACCCGTCTTGATGGTAATAGAAGCCGTGCCTCATATTAAATATGGAGAGTTATATAGTCAATAACTAAAATAAGCGATTCAAAATCTGTCGCCTTGGGGAGACGTGCTTACTTTATTGATTTACCGGGCTGCCTTCTTGGAACACCACTGGAAGAAGGTACGGTTATCCAATTTGTTAAGCCAAGTTTTGATGTAAATAGCCAAAAAAGATACAAAATTTTTAATAGCCCTCCAACAAATAAGCGCGCTCTCCGACGACGGCCGCCGGCGGCCACTTTTATAGGTGCAATCACGTGACGTCACAAATAATTAACCATGTAGCCGTTGGGGTAAGCGAATAATCGAGTGGAGACCACGTATCCGCAAACCTAGTGTAGGACCTCACAGTGGAGCGACGATCGTCGCAAGGTGACTGGCATATGTCCAACTATATTACTAGTCCAGTAAAGGCTAATTATGTTGAAAGTCGTATGCTTTTTGTATGGTAACGAATCAGTGCCAAAATTGCGAAACCAACCGTGGATTCAGTCGCGAGGACATCATCCTCGTAACGAGGATTTGTATCAATTGTTTCCAAACAATCATTAATTTGCCTTCGTTTTAGATTTTATCGTGTTCTGACAGTCATTTAGTTCCTTTCATACCTTTTTAACTAGTTAAACTTTATCTATATATATATAAAAATAAAAAGCTGTTCGTTTGAGTCGCTGAAACTCAAGAATGGTTGGACCGGTTTGGCTAATTTTGATTTTGAAATAATTGTGGAAGTTCAGGGAAGGTTTAAACGGTGAGATAACGTAAATAATAAGTAACGGCATTAATAAAAACGACAATTTAATTGTCTAATACAAATAGATTGGTTGTTTTGTTGTCATGGAAACTGTCAAAGCACTACGAAGTCCGCCGGGTCAGCTAGTAATATATATTTTTATGCATCAAGGTTGATAATTACAAAAATAGTTGTACTACTTCGGCGTTTTTTAAAAAGAAACAATAATCATTTTTAATACTACATTTTTAATAATTAAATATATAAAATCATTGGCTGTCTACAAATACATTGGTATACAATTATAAAACTTTTTAATATACATCTAACATGCATATAATAAAATAATATCACATAATACCTTTTAACAACCAGGTTACACTACCAACTTACAAGTTATAGTCATTAGTTACAATACTATTGTAAGTATGTCAATTGGTGGCAACAAATGTCAATTACAAATACAATTTAACAGAGAAATACTAAGACCAACTTGTACCAGAATATTAAATCTAGACTTAGCACCGACACTGCTCGTTATATTAGACCTATGAAATTGACGTTTCGTATGAAGATTTTTTATAAAATTTTATTTTTCATACTAACGTTTTTTTAATTTTCTTAGCATCTATTTATATTACACTATAAAAATTGTAGAGTAGTGTGTTTGTTTCACTAGCTAAATATAGCGGACATTAAAAATAAGTCCCTTCAAAGCTACAATAAAATAAAAAGACAATTCCGCGAAAATAAAAAGTAGTCAAATTTTTAAAAAAATTGGGCGTTAAAGACACAAAGTTAATAATCATTAAAGTTATAACTGAAGCCTAAGTAACATAGTCCTAATTAAAGGTGTGTAATAATATTAACAACCGGTATTGACTTTTAGAACTTTTAGACCTTATAATAAGAAAGAAAAAACCTCAATTTCATAGGTAAGGACCTAATACCAATATATCAACCGCAACTAGAGCAGTCGCTTTGCAATTGTACAGACACCTACACATCAACCTATCCAAAACTGTCAAATTTCTTCAATACATTTTCAACCTTAAGAGTCAGCCATAAAGATCAAAGTCTATTGAGAAAATTTGACAGTCTGTGGTAGGTTGATGTGCAGGCGTGTGTACAACCAACAATTGGTTGCTTTTTTCAGTAATAAGCCTGCGGAGTTTTCTCCATTGCAGAGAAGGGATGATACTAGGTGTTTAATAAGTATACCTCCACTTTTCTCTTTTTCTAATAGGTCCTTATCTATGAAATTTGAGATTTTTTCTCACTTATTAATAGATGTATTACTTCTAAAAGTCAATACCGGTTGTTAATATTATTATACACTTTTATTTAGGACTATGTTACTAAGACTTCAATAATAACAATGATTATTAATTTTGTGTCTTTATCGCCCAATTTTTTGTTAAATTGACAAATTTTAAGTTCGCGGAATTGTCCTTTTGTTTCATTGTTGCTTTGAGAGGACTTGATTTTTTTTCTTTTTAATGTCTGCTATATTTAGCTAGTGAAACAAACACACTACTCTACAATTTTTATAGTGTTAAAATAAATAGATGCTAAGAAAATTAAAAAACGTTAGTGTGAAAACTAAATTTTATAAAAAGCCAATTTTTGCCTTAGTCGATAAATGCCTAATTCTTAAAATACCTAGCAGTCTACAAATGCCTTATTCTTAAAATGGCCAATTCGAAAAACTCCAAAATCATAGGTAAGGACCTATTATTTTAGTAGCTGGAAGAGGGAAGAGGTGGTGTGTTCCACATAACCCGGAGTCGCCCCTAGCCTCAGTATATGTAAAGAACATTTTAACTAGTTTAAAAATGTTGATATTGGTATTTTGTCCAGCAGTGGACAGAAGTCTTTTGGCTGGGATGATGATTATTGGTTCTTTTACACCACGACGGAATGCGTCTTCATCTATCCAAGTGAAAATTATTCACCACTAAGTACATACAAATTCTCTAGTGATTGACTGGTAAATAGAACTTGAAAATAATATTGTACCTCTCGCTGGGAATCAAACTGGGGACCTCTGGGTCTGGTTAAACCACAACACTGCAGAGGCATTTTGATAGAATCAGAGTGATGTTTCATCCGTTGTCTGCTGTGAATACAGACACAATACAATTTAAATTGTTTGGCGGCGCTGATCATTGTTTTGCTAAATTCAGATTTAAAATAATGTAGCAAGTGGCCTTGTGATAGTTCTACGCAATACTTTTTCTATCGTCTAACTCTAATCTATGGCAAGACTCCTGAACGAGCCGATATCTTTCGAGCCCTCCGACTTATTTTTACTTGATTTTTTATCTGCCCTCCAGAAGTCGTTCTTGATCAGAATGTCCCTGAAACAATAAACATTTAAGTAAGCATTTATTGCCTTAAAGGTTGTAAATTTTTCTATGATCAAATTCTTAGTTAAAGTGTGGTTTGCCACATACAAATAAAAAGGAATAATTTATTAGAATAAATTTACAGTACAAACATACAAACATACATAAATACATACATAATTATTCTTGACAAATATTGACTAACTAAAGCTTCTGAACCAATTCTTTATTTTCCTAATTTTTAACAATATTAACCGCGCAATGCAATAAATTAGAGCTGCTTTTATTTTTAGTTTCTAACCTTTTCTTTAATAACCAATTTTAAAGTTATAACACTACTACTGTACTCAGCATTAACATAAATTCAAAACAATGAAAACTAGTTAGGTACTCAATCAATTAAAATTATATACAAATAAAAATATCTCTACTTTGTTTTTGAAATTGTTCAAAAACGAACTAATTTATTTAGTTAAAACTAGCACCCCGCTCTGGCTTCGCATGGGTAGCAAAACTGAGGAAATTCGCTTTCCGAATCATCTCGCGGGGCTCTAACTCCGCGAGGTACGTGATTTAAGCCAATGTTCTAGCAGATTTACTAAAAGATCAGACCCCGATTAAAATCAGACAAACTGTCTTTCTTCATTAAATATTCAACTTTAAGCCTTAAACATAAAGTTCAAAGTCTATTGAGGAAATTTGACAGTTCGCAGTAGTCTGATGTTCAGGCGTGTGTGTGTACTGTGGTGATCTGGTCTCCTTGCTCGGGCAGCTCTATGGCACTCGACGTGGCCTGAGTCAAAAAAGGAACGCGTCGCAAGAAATCAATAGAAGGAAAAATAAGATGAAGATTCGGTGTCAGCCAGCCAAGGCGCGTAGGGCTAAATATTGTATTAATTCCTTGATAAAATATAACACAGTTCTATTATTGCCGGCTCTTATTATAAGTAGAGCGATGAAGCTCTACATTTGGTGGACGCGACGGGTACGTTGCAAAATACGCCGTGTACGTTGCAAAATACGCCGGGTACGTCGAGATAATACGTTCGAAAGAAATACGTAAAGAAGAAATACGTATGCGAAAAGGCCCGGTGTAATAAAAATTACGTGCGTGAAGTGCCGTAAAGAGTACGAGTGTGAAGAACCGTACGATACGGAAGAACCGTATAGCTAGGGCCAGTTACGGAAAGTTCCGTATAGAAAAGGTTTGGATGGGATTGAAGAAAGAAAAATAGCGTTCAAAATTCGACGAGTTTGGCGGTTTCCTGCAGATATTTGTGTGTTGAGATATTCGCACACACAGAAGACGAAGGGCGTGGTGCACCCTGCCGACCAACAGACGAGGCTCTGGCGACTGACCGATGGCCCGGGATACCCATCACAGCCCGAACGTAGCTAACAAAGTGCACAGACCACTGTCGGGCAGCAGCGACACTGGTGCGATTAGCTACGCACTGCGATTGCCAACCCGCATGTCCAGCGTGGCAATTATGGTCAAACCCTCCAAATGGCGACTCGAAACCGACCACGGCCCCCAGTTCCCGGCTGCCCTGCTATTCCTGATCACGGCGGCGATCACGGTTACGGCAGGGCAAAGGGTGCAAAGAATCCTCGCGTTACAGAAGGCCGCTAAAAACAACTGAACCTGGCAACGTACAACGGACGCACGTTACGGCTTGATGAGCACTTGGCGCAGCTCGAAGAGGAACTTGGGAAGATAAGGTGGCATATTCTTGGGTTAAGTAAAGTCCGAAGAGAGGGCGAGGACACCATAACCCTTGAATCTGGTCACCTTATGTACTACCGCGAGGGAGACCAGCTATCCCTGAGTAGCGTAGGGTTCCTGGTAAACAAAGCCCTTTGTGACAACGTACGTAGTAGAATTGTCGAGTGTGTCGAACAGGGTTGCGTACCTCGTAATTAAGCTAACCGAGAGGTATAGCCTCAAGGTAGTGCAGGTTTACGTACCAACCTCAACACACTCGGACGATGAAGTGGAAGATATGTATGGAAACATATCTAAGGCCTTACACTACACCACCAAGGCCCACTACAACGTTGTCATGGGGGACTTCAACGCTAAAGTGGGAGTACAGAATCGCCACCAATCGGTAGTAGGATCACATGGTTTTGGCAGCAGAAATCATAAGGGGCATATGCTTGTCAACTTCCTCGAAAGAGAGGGGCTTTTCTTGATGAATTCTTTCTTTAAGAAACAGCCCCAAAGAAAGTGAACATGGCAGAGCCCCGACACTATGACTAAAAATGAGATCGACTTTATCATGACGGACAAAAAGCACATATTCGGAGACATCTCAGTGATCAACAGGTTTAATACCGTCAGTGATCACCGACTTGTCCGAGGCTCTCTGAACGTGTCCGCTTGATGAAGTCCAGGCTTCGTCCTAACCTGCTCCAAACTATCGTAGGATCTGAAACGTTCCAGTCAAACCTGGAGAATCGATTCGTTGCCGTGGAAACCACAAATGCAGTTGATGTCAACCAGGCCCTCGAAAATAAGGTCGGAATCAGTCAGGGAGGAAGGTATGACATTTTGCGAGATACAGCGTAAAGGCAAGACTTCGAAGTTTTCGGAAGAAACCCTTAGGCTTATGAGGAAACGACTCGAGGACCCACCTGTCACTTCAACCGAACAGCGGGCACTTAACAAGAAGATTGATAAACTGGTGCACTACGACCTCCGATGCTCCAATAAACGCTCGATTGAACGAGCAATTGATCAAAATCGGGGGTCAAAAGTGTTTGTCCAGTCTCTTGGGAGAAGCCACTTGACGAAGTTGATTTCGGCCAGTGGAGTAGTCGTTGCCTCGAGGCCAGAGGTTCTTTCAGAAATCAAAAACTTCTACAGCCAGTTATACGCATCGCATGCATCTCAACCTGAACCCGAAAATGAGGATACCAACGAAGACTTGCCAGAAATCAGCCTAGGTGAAATTGAGTTGGCTCTTAGGCAGCTTAAAAACGGAAAGCCCCTGGCGAAGACGGTGTTACATCTGAGCCCCTCAAATCAGGCGGTAAACCTGTATTAAAGGAGCTCCAAAACATCTTTAACGCCGTTATTTTCGATGGGCGAACTCCGGAGGCGTGGAGTAGGAGTGTCGTCGTACTGTTCTTCAAAAAAGGAGACCCCTTGAAGAACTACCGACCCATTTCGTCCTAAGCCACGTCTATAAGCTGTTTTCAAGAGTCATCACAAACCGCCTTGCGCGCCGACGAATTTCAACCGCCAGAGCAAGCCGGGTTCCGAAGAGGATACGGAACCATAGACCACATCTTCACAGTGCGGCAGGTTATACAGAAGACCGAAGAGTATAATCAGCCCCTGTGCTTAGCATTTGTGGACTATGAAAAGGCATTCGACTCTATCGAAACCTGGGCTGTTCTAGAACCCCTGCATTGGCGATATATCCAAGTGTTGAGGTGTCTGTACAATGCTGCCACTATGGCTGTCCAATTACAGAACCAGCAGACTAAGCATATCCCCTTGCATCGAGGTGTGAGACAAGGGGATGTGATATCTCCCAAATTGTTCACAAATTAATTGGAGGATTTGTTGAAAACGCTGGACTGGAAAGGACGTGGCATTAACATCAACGGCGAACACATCTCACACTTGCGATTCGCGGACGACATCGTCATCGTGGCCGGAACGTTGCAGGATTTACGGTTCATACTGAACGGCTTAGCTGATTCTTCTCAACGCATCGGTCTCCAGATGAACTTGGACAAAACCAAGGTTATGTTCAACGAACATGCCATTCCGGGACCGATTGCAGTACAAGGCGGTGCTCTCGAAGTTGTTAAGGAATATGTCTACCTCGGGCAGAGTTTGCAATTGGCTAGAAACAACTTCGAGAAAGAGGCTAACAGAAGGATACAGCTAGGCTGGGCAGCATATGGGAAATTACGTCGGATTTTTACGTCGTCTATTCCACAAAATTTAAAGACGAAAGTCTTCCATCAGTGCGTCCTACCGGTCATGACATACATGAGACTCCGTATGTCATGACATGGCTGCGCCATCGAGCTCCGGTGTAAAATATACGGCATTGTAAATGGCTGAATAGCGAATGCAAAATGAGCGATAAAGCTTTACAGTACCGACCTTTTGCTGGTGATCAAATCCAAACATTCTGTCATGTGGTCTTCCATTCTGCCCTTGGTGCCTCCATAGTCCTCGGGCAGGTCTTCCTTGTCCAAGAACTTGTGGAGCGTGTCTGATTTCGGCGAGTGGAAATGTAGCTGAAACGAAACGACAATTTAATTATAGGATGTACTTCGTATAAAACCATATCAATGTAATTTGAGCTATATTGTTTTTGACCTTCAGGACCATTAAGTTGAACTCACATTATGTTGACTTTTATAAATGTTGGATTCCCATTAAGTTGAATTCCCAATAAGTTGAATTCTCTGAAAGTTGGATACCATAATGTTGGATTCCCATTATGTTGAATTCTCCTTCAGGACCATTATGTTGAACTCTCATTATGTTGAATTTTCTGAATGTTGTATTCGAAGTCGCATTAACTTTGAATACTCTGAATTTACCACTGAGCCCTTTTGATACATAGTACCAGATTCGCACTTGAATCGGTCGAAAATAGCCTGATCACATTTTTTCAACTAGGAGTTGAGAGATTGACAGATCATTTCCAGACTTTCTTTTGTTTTTCCAGATCGTCTTTTGTTTTATACATTACACAATGGTTCCGGAGGGGGACTTCCCACGGGAACGGAAACGATTCTCTTTAGGTATCATGGTCATTCGCGTGGCTGGTCAATAGCGAATCTGGTACACCTACTGAAAAGGCACTGAGCTATTCCTTTAGGACATTTTCTATAGTCTATAGAAAAACGAAAGAACCTTACAGTAGTCGCATAAGATGTGTAACATCTGACATCTCACCTTTTGAAATCAATATTACAATAGAAAATAGAATATAGAATTATTAATGACGTTTATTTTTAGAAAGATTCAGTAATTTTTAGGAGTTCTTAAGATCCCGTACCTCAAAAAAAAAAAGAACCCTAATAAAACTACTTTTCGTGAGGGCGTTGGTTGTCCACCCATAAGTAACCTACTTATGGGTATTAGTGAACCTTTCTTGCGATTTTGAAAATCAACAACTTGGGCTTTCCGCGACTTAGACATTTTGCAACTGCTGGACATCTTGGTTTTTGCACCAACGGTTATTTTGATTTATTTTAGTTCCAAGTGATGTTTGTTTTGTTTGATATTTATATCAATACAATTTGTGATTACCATATTGACAATTTTTCTTTCATAAAGGCTACATTAAAAATTAGCCTGATTCATAATGATTAGACAGCATTCTGGAGTGACCCCAACTTTCTTAAAAATCAACGTAACGGGAGTTCAACTTAATGGCCAATTCAACATATTGGGATTCAACATAATGGGAATTCAACTTAATGGGAATCCCACTTTCATAAAATCAACTTAACGGGAGTTCAACTTAGTGGCCAATATTAGGATTCAACATATTGAGATTCAACTTAATGAGAATCCAACTTTATAAAAGCCAACATAATGGGAGTTCAACTTAATGGTCCTGAAGGGTTTTTGGTTTGTAACTTCTTTTGGGTTGTGTGCAAAATGATAGTTATAAAGCCAAATAAAAGATAGTTCAAATTACATTGTTTTAGCTTGACACGGATCTCGATGGCGCCGCGGCTATAGCGTTCGGGTTCGGTTCCAAATTGTGCATCTTTTTTTCATAGAAAATAGGTTTTATCTTGACTTCAATCTAGGCCGGCAGTAAAAAACGACTTTCTTTTTTGTTAAGTTTGAACACTCACCATGTCAGTCATGTCTTGTTTCAGGAATGGTTTCATGAGACCGAAGATTTTATCAATAAACGATGGCGCATTCACAATGTGTATTTGTTTCAGCCTGATGGGTATAGCATCCTGGAAAGAAGAAAGATTCAGAAATATATAAATGTTGCGAGCAAATTATAAATTGGCAAAAGTATAAAAGAAAATAAAGCACACTTAACAGAGTCGTTTTCTAAATTAAAAGATACATAATAATTACTAGCGGCCTGCCCACGATTTCGTCTGAGCACTTATCGTCTTCGTCTCGATCTCTCGAGATAATATACCTTTTTTATATGAATAGCCCTTAAAAGCGCCCTCGGGTTTTATTTTCCGCTCTGGTTAGAAATTCGAATGCCTCGGAGAATCTAGAAAGGGACACGTTAAAATTAAGAAAGAAAGAGAAAAGTTTAAGTGCTGCCATCCCCTCTAGAAAACCTCCGAGAATTGTTCGGTCACTACAACTTGAGAAATTTTAAGTTTCTTGCTGCCTATTATGGGCGGAATCAGGATACCTAAGGAGTTGATCCGGTAATGAGGTAAAATCTATAAGCGGCCAACAATTTTTTTTAAAGAATTTTATTATTTATTATATCTACCTAACCTGTGACCGAGTTCGGCCATAGTGACTGCATTAGTTGCTGGATCTGATCGGATTTGCCCGCTGGTGTGCTCTCATGTGACTGTAGTATTTTTGTTATTAGCACCCGTGTGCACGACAGACATGTCAGGACCCCGTTAACATAATTATAGATAGATATATAGATAAAACTTTTATTACAAAAACCACAGACACACACATAAAACAATAATACAATGGATGTAAGCAAAACATATTTTTTAAATAAGCCACATTATGTGGCATGTGTGTGTGCTGCAGCAATAGATGATAGCTATTTTTTTTTTAAAGTCTGTTTTGCTATCAAGGGCAATTCGCCTTTGTTCCTCAAAGAGCGCTTTTAACACATAAATAACAGTCTTGTCATTGCTGATAAGGTGGATTGCCACATCCAGAAATACTGGGTGGGATTAATCATAGGTTTACACCTATGATTGATCTCACCCAGTATTCCAAGTATTTTTATGTTATTTTTATTTTTATTTTTATCTAATTAAATGCTTTACTAATATAGCCTGTAAGAATGTATTAACTAACACATGTATGGATACTCACTGTCTGAAATAAAGTTTATATTATTATTATTATTATTATTATTAGATAAAATTTTACTAGAAAAAAACAACCAGCAGCCTCAGGAAGCTCGAGTGGGAATCGAACCCACGACCTTTGAATAACCGGTCCAATGCTCTGACCGCTGAGCTACCGAGGCCCCAGAAGACTCGTTGAATTTATCTAGTAGTTTTTAGTAGTAGTTTTTTCTAATACAATTTTGTCTCGTAACTATAAATAATAGCAATGTAGATGCAAAATTCAAAATAATAAAAATAGTCTTGTTATATTATTACCACGATTTGTCGCGTTCTAATTCAACCCGAGCATAGATCCGTTCAGCTACTGACGGTGTCCGATCCGATCCGAACCCTTCGGAGAATCTAGTAGGGCACGGGGACACGCACTTTTAAGTGCGTGATGCCGTTCCCTCTAGAAAACCTCCGAAGGTGATTCGTTTCACACGGCTTGAGGGACCCTTTAAGTTTCTCGCGCACGAAGGGTTCCGTACCATTATCTATAAAAACGAGCAAAAACGAGCAAAAAAATCACGTTTTTAGTATGGGAGTCCCCTTAATTTTTTTTTTAATCTGTTTTTATGTATTTCTTGTTATTGCGGCAACAGAAATACATCATCTGTAAAAATTTCAACTGTCACGGTTCATGAGATACAGATACAGCCTGGTGGCAGACGGACAGACGGACAGCAGAGTCTTAGTAATAGGGTCCCGTTTTACCCTTTGGGTACAGAACTCTAAAAATCTACTGTTTTTTTTTTTTATGTTATATGGAGGCAAACGAGCAGGCGGGTCACCTGATGGAAAGTAATCACCGCCGCCCATGGACACCCGCAAAACCAAAGTTATCGCAGATGCGTTGCCAACCTTGAAAAGGAGTTGGATCTTGATTTGCAACATACCTCTTGATACTTGGCCAGTTTCCTGGCAATGGACACGTTGAATTTGGTCAGGAACTTGAGCGATATATCTTTGACGTCCAGCAACGCTATATCCTCCTCCTCCCAGTAGTCGTCGTTGAGGAGCCAAGCGTCAGTTGTGAGGAAGAACAGCCTCGCGTCTTGCAGGTAATCGTAATTGTCCAGGCCCGGGTCGTTCAGCTGCCATATCCAGAGGTTGCGATTGCCCGATATCTTCAGTTGCGCTAGGTTTCTAAAAGGAAAGAGAGGGTACCCAGTATGACAAAAAATTCAAACTTCATAGCATTCTTCTCTTTGCAGAAGAAAGTCTGAAAGTCGTCCAATTACCTAGTCATTCTTCTATATACTTATTGTTATTTGAGATATCACACTATATCAGCGATATATCACTATAATACATATTGTGTGTAATTAAATATGAAATGTAGGAGAGTAGCCTACATGCTAATAATATACTATATTTACCTACAGCCTTGTTTATATCATCATTACATTACTGAGATTAGTAGATTAGTCCTTCCTATACAAACAATAGCACATGGGAGGATTGGGCCTAATTCTTCACCCAATAATTAATTATACAGGTAAGACACCTCGTTTGCCAAATGTAGTTTGGTAATCCATACTGATCAAAAATTCAGGTTGTACATGCAAAATAATCCGAATACACAGGCTGACCTGGGATTCGAACCCAGGATCTTCGGATAACGGGCCTAGCGCTTAGCCACTCCGCCACACTGAGGCGAAGCAAAGAAAAACAAAAAATCTTGAAGTCTCTGAATCGCTTTCGTGTCTGATACCTACGACATACACACCTGTTTAGCTGCCTATAGCCTATAACATTAAGGCTAGGTAACTAGCTAGTTATATAGATTCTCAGCTCCTACGTCATCTTATATAACTTCATAAACGCAGATCACAAGATCTTTATATTAAACTCAGTACTACTTAATTACTTGATAAACTAGATTTCTAATCACCGCGGTCAAGGTTTTCTCTCTTGATCAATCAAGTGAGACGTGATGCCTTTGGTTTCTTTGTTTTTATCAAGTTATTGTTGTCATTTTTAACAATCTTAAATTATATCTATATTGTAGGTACCTAAGCAAAAAGTAGAAAGTTGTGAAATCAAATGAAACAATAAAACATTTTGAGTTTGAATTGTATGAGTTTGAAATATTTTGTCTGGCGGCAAGGCTACATATCGCTAAACAATTAATCTAATACGGAGCGTTTGCGCCCCGTACCATATGGAAAAACTGTTTTTTTTTTCCAATTAAAACTACAAATAAGTTAAAAGGAATGAACTAGCATATTGAAGTATGTGTTAAGACAAATCTACTAAAAAAATTTAGATGCTTAAATTGGTCTGGTTTGCCTGTGTAAAATGCAAATCTATGTTTTAAAAGAGGTTACTTTGATATTTTTTTCTCTGTTATAAAAGTTAACAATTCGTGTTTCTGCAACTAGCAAAATGAAGTCAATTAAATGAAAAATCATGTCATCAAATATCACTTTCACATGTGTTGTAATTGTTGGGAAACATCAAGATCCCCGCCACGTAAATTTCCAATGCGTCGCCTTAAATAGAGCTCGCGCTAGGCACCCTAGTCTCACTGTCTGCAAAACACTTTATCATCACCAATTCTTACATATCCCCAATGCTGAGGCACGAGCCTTCCCTATGGACGGAAACACCACACGAGAACGGGCCCTAAACCATCATTCGTGATTGTTAACTGCTAATGTAATAACGGCTCAACGTGGATTTCGAAGCACGGAAGAGCTCGAGATGATAAATTTTTGGCCACCCATCCGATGACTTGCCTTTGCAAAATTAGCTTAAATTCAGAAATCACAAATGGTCCGTATTTATCACTGCGCTATCAAACTGTTCAAACACTTACACGATCTTCAGAGTTTTCTGGAACTGCGGTGACAGCGGGTCCCTGTCATTGAGTAGCTCCGGTGCTGAAGCCCTCAAGGTGAAGAACAGCTCAGCAGCCTTCTTGGCCTTCTCCAAGTTGTAGTAGCAGCTGTGAAGAAACCTCTTCAGAAGTCTGTCCTCTATAAAGAAAGCAAGCATAAACTAGGTAAATAATAATCTTTTATTCGATTGTCTATGTTTAACATTAATATTCAATTTCTTGGCAACTCGCTGTGATCTAACCATGCTAGTTTTGAGCGAATATGATTGATGTGTGTCATCTTTATGTTTATAATAATAATTCTTCAATACATGTGTGTCACTGTACTCCTTCGAAACGGCCGAAGCGATTTTGATGTTTTTTTGTGTGTATTTGAGTGGGCCTCTGGATGGTTATGATTCATCCATAATAATGTAGTCCTCTGAAACTTGCATTAGATTTTTCCGTAACTCTATTAAAGGGATATTGAATATTAGAAAGAAGAAGTATAAAAATATGAGTCCACTTTTGGTTTTCTAATCATTTAGTTGAACTCATTCGTTAAGGTTAATTGTCAGGAAAGGTCAGCTCATTTAGGACGATCAATTACTTGACAGTAATCCTACAGTGATCCCAGTTATGGCGGTTATGCGACATTAAGGTCTCAAGCAACAGCGGTAGCGGCAATGGGGAGCGATGGGGAGCGACGGAAAGCGATGAAGTGCGTCGAAGAGCGTCGGGGAGAGGTGATGCCGCTATAAATTTTAAATCGTAATTACTTGGAGGTTTCTCTATTAATTCCTGTATCCAATGATACGTCAGACTTATTTTACCCATATACCATACCATCAGTATCATTTTGTAGTGGAAAAAAATGTTTGGGGTGGACCACCCTTATCACTTAGGAGTACAAAAAATAGATTACGACCGATTGTCAGACCTACCGAATATACATATAAAATTTCATAAAAATCGATCGAGCCGTTTCGGAGGAGTATGGCAACTAACATCAATGGCCTTCTAACATGACTGTGACACAAGAATTTTATATATACAGACAGACAGGCGGACGGACGGACGGACGGACGGACAGACGGACAGACAGACAGACAGATAAATTATATATATTATATTATTAGTTTGCATTGCAAGCGAGCAGGCAAGCTGCTTGATGGTGAGTGGACACATGAGTGGTCACATCAGAGATGTTGCTTTTGTGTTGCCGACCTGAGAAAAACCTCTTTACACCCCTTTTGAAGAAGTAAATGTCGTAGTGCAATGAAAAAACTTCGGATCCGATCATTCCACAGTTAGATGGTGCGTAGAATAAAGTTCTTCTGGAAGCGAACCGTTCGAGAGAACATGGCTCCAGGAAATGGGCGTGTGCGATTAAGTGCAGAGAAGGAGGAAGCAGGCACCAAATTAAATAGTTCCTCACTCAGACCATTCTTCATTATACATGCGGTAGAACACAGACAACCAGGCAATGGTAGAGTAACAACAAACTTTCTTACCTCATGTTGGTAATAGAACCCAGGACCTATCGAAGTATGGGGCCGGTCATAATCAGCTCATTTTACGCCCCACTGCTGGGGCACAAACAAGCCTTTCCTATGGATGGATAGAGAGAACGGGCCATAAACCACCACGCGGACCAACGGAACAACGGCTTTACGTTAACCTCAGCACACGCAGAACGGGCGCGTTAATCACTGCGCCATTATAATAATAATAATAAAAGCAATTTATTTCTCTGTCACAATAGTCACACATAATCAGTAAGTTTACAATTTTTAGCGTGGTAGTATACATAAAGACATTGTGAGAGAGCAGAACCTGCGCTAGGGTACCCTGGGTTACATAGTTCTGGCCCCCCACTTTGGACTTGACTTATGATCTTAAAAGCTATTTCGTAAGTGTGTGTGTGTGTGTGTGTGTGTGTGTGCGTGCGTGCGTGCGTGCGTGCGTGCGTGCGTGCGTGCGTGCGTGCGTGCGTGCGTGCGTGCGTGCGTGCGTGCGTGCGTGCGTGCGTGCGTGCGTGCGTGCGTGCGTGCGTGCGTGCGTGCGTGCGTGCGTACGTGCGTGCGTGCGTGCGTGCGTGCGTGCGTGCGTGCGTGCGTGCGTGCGTGCGTGCGTGCGTGCGTGCGTGCGTGCGTGCGTGCGTGCGTGCGTGCGTGCGTGTTAAGATTAAGTTATTTATTCTTCGATAAGAAAGTTCTACGCGAGATAGTATCTAATGTTTCCGTCCTTTCCAACACATAATCTAGTATTCTAGTTTTCTTGTTAGACGGTATAAGCTAGTGCTTATATCTATCTATCTGTCGGTATAAACTAGGGCTATCGCTTGCTAAACTTATTCAATACAAGTTAGTACTTGTATTGAATAAGTTTAGCAAGCGATAGCCTGCGGTGGCGAGATTGCGGATCGATTTCCGAATCCGTGTTTGGAATGAAGTTGCTATCGATTTTAGATCGTATTAACGTGTTGGTAGACTTGAAATTGCTGTGATAATGAGAATGGCACGTTCTGAACATAATACAGAATGTTTGCTAATAGGTGTACACGTATGATGCCGAAACATAGTCAATACAAGCGACCAAGTATATAGAAAACCGTGATATATTGTAACATTATATTTACGTAGATTAACTTTTACATACAGAAATTCAAATTTATTTTAGTACATTATTCTATATTGTGACTTCTGTTTTTTTTTTGGACCATGGGATTGACCTCAGAACAATAACTAAAGCTATAGAAGGATGGCTACAATAAAAATCGTGCAACTATGTTTAGTTCCGTTCTATCTTATGGCTAGAAAAGGAGGTTGGAGTGCAACAAATGGTTGACACTTAGTTATTATTTTTTGTATTGTTATGTCAAACGGTCATCAGATAATCGGTGATCAAAAAAAATCTTTCGAGTCCTTTTTATAGTCACTCACTACATTACCTCAAATATGACGTTACAAATCTGGTGACACTTTCGAAATAACGAAAGAAAAGGGACAATCGATCTCTTTCCAATACATCACTTAGGTTCATTAGTTAAAATAGTACGAACTGATGAATGAGTGTTGCTATTTTAGTCCGGTTTCTATAGCTTTAGTTATTATTCTGAGATCTTTTGATACTACGCAGCTAGAGAAAGATGGCTAAAATAAAAATCGTGCAACTTTGTTTAGTTCCGTTCTATCTTATGGCTAGAAAAGGAGGTTGGAGTGCAACAAATGGTTGACACTTAGTTTTTATTTTTTGTATTGTTATGTCAAACGGTCATCAGATAATCGGTGATCAAAAAAGTTCTTGAGTCCTTTATAAAGACACATTACCTCAAATATGACGTCACAAATCTGGTGACACCCTTGCTATTTTAGTCCGGTTTCTATAGCTTTAGTTATTATTCTGAGGGATTGACGACCTAGAGAACAATGTATCAGCTTAACCTAGGGTTATCACTTTGCATTGCTTTTGAATAGACGTTAAAAAAATACTTGTAAAAGATTTAAAAAAAAAAAATTGATTTTTTTGAATTTTTGCAACTTTCCTGTGTAACATACAACCGCAATGTATCAACAATGTTGAACTTTGCAGGCATGTTCATAATTTTTCGGGTTTATACTCTATCTGCCATATTCCAGATTATAATACCTGTAGGTAATAGCAAATAGTCATGAAATGAAATGAAATGAAAATAAATTTATTTAGGACAGAACAGTTTAAACATAAACATAAAAGTGGAAATAAAAAAAAATATAGGAGTCCCAAAACGGTTCCGACTCAGCAAGATGCTAGCCTTGAGGTTAGCGCTGATCTTGTTATTTATAGTGTTCTTTCTCTTTTATTTTTATTTCTATTTTTTGTGATTGTGTTAATTGGTTTAAGATGTTCTTCTTTTTTATTTTATTTTTATTTTTTCTCATCTGTTTGTATTTGTTTTTGTGCAGGTCAATATATGTTTCTTATTCTTATTCTTATTCTTATCTTCCGTCGGAACCGGTTTAAGTGATGCTGCGATAGCAAAATAACCATAACACACAAAATAAAAAAAAGTAAAATTTTAAAAACAAAAATAGCAGCCGTACGTAGGTATTAAAAACAGAAGATTTAAAAAAAATATATATACATATATAGGCTGTATATCCTAAATTCCTTCCTCTAACGGTAAGTACAATAATTAAAAAAAAAAAAAAAAAACACATTCAACAAAAAATCATCATGTATTTCTACTAGTGTTCGCCCAGTGGTCGAAATTCGACCGTAATTTTATTAAGGCTGCACGGATTGTGTCTTAAGCAATGAAAAATTCAAAAAGATAGAATGTGAGTTTGGATTGCGATTGGCAACAGATTTCGGACGCTCCTCTTATTCTTGAAATTTTTGAAAAGAGTACATTATGTGTGTGTCAAATACATACATACATGCGTGTGTGTAGGTACATGGTAGTGTGTGTAATGTTTGTTTTATTGATTTAATGTATTTTATGCACAATTTAAAAAAAATATATTAATATTCGGATAATTCTCTATATAAACTACTAGTGGACCCGACGGACTTCGTACCGCTTTGACAGTTTCCATCAAGTGATTAAATTCTCCTTGGTTTCCATGACAACAAAACAAACAAATAATTTTGTATTGGAAAATTAAATTGTCGTTTTTAATATATGTATAGTGTGATTCCCGTGGGAATATCGAGATAAAACTATCCTATGTATTAATCCAGGTTATAAACTATCTGTATGCCGAATTTCATCCAAATCCATCCATCCGTTGCAGCGTGAAGAAGGAACAAATATACAGACATACATACATACACAAACTTTCGAATTTATAATATTATTAGTGTGATATATTATTATAGTGTGATGAACGTTGTTGTAATTTTCGATGACTAGAAAACTAAATCAAAACTGGTACACCACTTTCTTGGGCCATTGTACATAGAGATGGTACTCGAAGCATTAAACATTCCGAAAGCCGCGCTTCGTTGCTGCCGTTATGGCATCGAGTTTTCGACCTCAAAGGCCGTTAAGTTTAGTTTAAAAAAATAATTTAAGTAATAAGTTGAATAAGACAATTGCCATTCTAAATACGCCCTAACCGCAAACTGTGGACGTCCGTAATGGCACAGACTGTGATAATGGTATGGGAGCCACATTCATTGTCCCTGCACACAATGGGCGCTTCGGCTGATAACGCCGGGTAACTCTAAGTAAACAACTACTTATATAGGTGTGTCATTCATAAACACTTGAAAGGAGTGACGTGAAGCTCACTGTTACAATGTTTTTGTATGATTTCTTTTTTTCACAAAAGCGTGGTACAGCCAGAGTTAATATAACTTTCCCAAACAAGCAGAGATAAGGCTACCTCTACATAGCATAATTTACAAAAAATAACATAGATACTTAAGTCGCATTCCTGAATAGATTTGGGTTTTATAATTCTCAAACCTTCACATCGTTTATGGATGATTGCATGTACCCTTTAAGAAAAATTTTGAAAGCAAACGGTACTGGCCGAAAACCAGCGCTACATAGGCATTATGCCTATGTCGCATTAAGCTGAGCCGGTAGCCTTTGGCATACATATTGTTACATTACAAAGTCTAATATTTGTAGCTACATGTACAATAAATAAGTAAATAAGTAAATAAATAGCGAAATATTATGTTGTACCTATATGTAAAAGATGTAACAGTGTGCCAATAAATTATTATTTCATTTCATTCCATTTTCATTTCATGATGTGCGATGCAACATGTTAAATCTTTTGACTTAATTAACATATTTTCTTCTTCTTCTTTTGTTTATGGCATGTTTTGTGTCTAACACAATTCCGCCAATGTCACGTAGGTAGCCAATTAATTCATATTATTTGTAATTAGACATTTGTGACAAGTTGACAACCGTCTCAGTATGGTAACGCCACAACAAAACGCCAAATTATAATTATTATATTCCATACGAATCCTTCCGTGTATTGGCTACCTACTTACATTACATTGGCGGAATTGTGTTTCTCTTCAGGCATCAAGACTTCCAGTAGTGAATCAATCAAACCACACAAAAAACATATAGCAAATGGCCTATGGTCAAGCTTTATGCTTTAGGTTTTTGTTTGGTTCTGTTTTGTTTTGTTCGGTTTTATTTTGTTCGGTTTTATTCGGTTCGGTTTTGTCCTGTTCGGTTTTGTTCGGTTTTGTTTTGTTCGGTTATGTTCGGTTCGGTTAGACACAAAACATGCCATAAACAAAAGAAGAAGAAGAAGAAGAACAAGATCATCAAAATCACCAATTTTAAATAATCTCGCCGTTAATATGACCTCGACGCCACTTTTAGCACAACCAACATAGGGCTCCGAGGTGGTCTAGCCGATCGCCTGATGTGCGAGCATCTTAGAACCCTTGTCCCTTAGGCCTACGCCTAAATACGCCTAAAATAGTTGGCAACCCTTTAAAGTAAATCTATCACTAACTAGTATAAAAAAAGGATTTGAAGAAAAAATAAAGCATTTTCCAAACTATTTATTAAAGCGTGGCGTTTCGTTTCACTTCACCTGAGTCTGATTATCATTCAACAGTTCAGAAATTAATTCAACAGGAATATTCCGGTCAAACAAAGTATTTTCCATACTTTATTTTTATTAAAAAGAATAAAGTATGGGGATGGAAAATAACGTAGGATACGTTATTTTAAAGTATGGCTCTTACGTTACGACATGCACGGGAAGTTATTCAGCTGATACATTCTTATCAAGTCCCAAACCAGTATGGGATGGTAAAATAGTCCACTCACCACAGACCTATGTCTATACTAATATTATAAAGAGGAAAGCTTTGTATTTATGTATGTATATGTATGTATGTTTGCAACGAATAAACTCAAAACTACTAGACCGATTTAAAAAATTCTTTCACCATCAGAATGCTACATTAGCGCTGAGTAACTTAAGCTAAGTATATAAAAAAATGAACACCCGTGCGAAGCAGGGACGCGGGCCGCTAGTATTAAATACACAGTTTGTAGAGATTGGTAAGCAAAGTTAATACTGTTACGACTACATTGTTACTATCTAGATCTAGATTGTAACTTAGATATATTCTGCAGATGTTTTTATCTGTCTGTACGATCTTTCTACCTACGTGTGGACATAGAATAACTAGTGCGGATAAGAAACTACTATGTCGGTCAACTGTAACTGCCAGGTACTTAGCCTTTATAGAAATGCTACTTCAATACGTCCCCGACGGCTGAGACGGACAGAGCATTTCCAAACGATAAACACGCGCAAATCCTGCTCCAATACGTCTCAGACGGTGACGTACTGCAGTAGCAAAGTAAGGGTTATCCTAATTTTGTTTGTCAACGTAAAACTGACCCTAAAATAGGTTTCTGGTTAAAAAATAGAGTAAGTATATAGCATGACAAATAAAGTACGACAATGTTGGATAGGTTAAGTTAAAAAAAATCCCGAGTGAAGCGCAGCGTAGCGAGCTAGGGCCAGCCACGGAAGGGAGGAATTCTCCCCTTAAATGTATAATAATGAAACTTTTATAGATTCAAATACTAGAAATCCTACCCCAAAACGTCACGCGAGCTTGACGAATATGATGAATTGATGAGTCACCGTCTGAGACGTATTGGAGCAGGATTTGGGCGTGACGTATTGGAGCTGGAATTTAATTTCTAGTTAGGGAGTTGGTCCAATTGTAAGAGTTGTTCGTTTGTATCAGGGAAGTCATCTCAGAAGTTTAAACGGTCATAAAAGTGACCCTGTATACGGCATGATTGAACACGTCACAAAATTGGGTACCTACCTAGTTGACTGGTTAGAATAGAGAAAGTGACTTAGGACTGAGAAAGGACTTTTTTAGCAACTGTCAAAACGACTTTTTCAATATAAATAAATTGGGATTGGAAACTATGACGTCACCATTTTGTTCCGTAAATTATGTGTAAAGAGCTTCTTGGCGAGAAAGTAAAAAGTAATGTCTGCGGTTTTGATTTATATTTTTTTTAAGTTGTGCTATGGCGAATATTAATGTGAATTATTGGTGGATTATTAAGTGTTAAGTGTTCGTGAACGTGCATGACTGTTGGCAAATGAAACAAAACAGTGCAACGTCACTTTTATAAATTCTCTCAAGAAGTCCGCGTGAGGACTTATTAAAGCAATCTTTACTGAGATACTCATCATCATACAGGAAGAAAATATTGTTTATTTATGTATTATTAATTAAAATAAATAAATTAAAGCCATGTATTTCTTCCAGAAAATGCTAGTTTACTTTTAGTTTAATTTTAGTTAATTAGTTTTGTTAGTATCAAGAAAAAAAAATGTAGTTTAATATTTAATGGTTAGTATTTCAGTTTTATATAAAGAATTTTAGATGCGTTATTATCATAGATTTAGTATATAACTATTTTTAATAAAATTATTCTGTAAGAACCCCTCTGCAGGTAAAGGCCTCCTCCAAATTGAGCCATTTTCTCCGGATTGTGCTGTTTGAGTCCAGTTTGGACCCGCTATGCGTTTGATTTCGTCCCCCCATCTGGTGGAAGGTCTCCCTATCTTTCTTTTACCCACTGGCCCCCTCCATTCTGTCACTCTTTTAGTCCACCTATAATCTTGCAGGCGTGCTATGTGTCCGGCCCACTTCCATTTTAGTGCTAAACCGTCTGTTGCTTTTGTGATGTTGCGTATTTTGTGTGTCTTATTTTATTTATTCTTTTTATGTTAAGCATACCCCGCTCCATTCCTCGTTGGCACGTAATAATTTTATTTTTAATATTTTTGTTAAACTTCCATGTCTGACAAGCATAGCTCAGGCATGGTATAAGGCAGGAATTTATAACCTTTGTCTTCAGTTTGATTGGCATGTTGCTCTTAAATATTTCTTTAAAGCTCCAGTACTTATTCCATGTTAACTGGGCTCTGCGCTCAATCTCTTGGTAGTTGTTTAGTCTGTCGAAGCTTTTTGCTTGCCTAGGTAAATGTATTTATCAGAGTATTGGTATTGGAGTCGTTGTCGACGTATATTTGTACCTTGGTGTTGTTGGTCATTACCATTGTTTTAGAGAAGTTCATCTCTAGCCCGGCGAGCTTGCTAGCTTTGTTTAGTGACTCTACCATGTACTGTAGTTCTTTTCCTTTCTCTGATATCAGCACTAAGTCGTCGGCAAAACGTAAGTGGTTTAAATACTTATTTTTTACTTTTATTCCGCATTCATTCCAGTCCAGCTTGCTTATTATCGACTCTAATGTGGCTATAAATAGTATAGGTGAGAGCGGGTCCCCCTGTCTTACGCCTCTCTTTATAGGGAACCAGGGACCGGCTGTTTCTAGTTTAACTCCACTTTTGCTCTTCCTGTATATGCTTTTGATTACTTTTAAATATTCGTTTTCGTTTGGTAAGTAAATGTATTTTGTGAACCGCATTAAGATTTTCATACAAAAATAGAAAAAAAAACAATAAATTTTGGGGGTTCCCCATATTAGAACTGAAACTCATTTTTTTTTTTCATTTAACCCATACGTGTGGGGTATCTATGGATAGGTCTTCAAAAATTATATTGAGGTTCCTAACATTTTTTTTTTTAACTTAATAGTTTGTGCAAGAGACACTTCCAAAGTGGTAAAATGTGTGTGTGTGTGTAAGTGTGTGTCCCCCCCCCTGTAACTTCTAAAATAAGAGAATGATAAAACTAAAAAATATATGATGTACACACGCCTGCACATCAACCTACCACAAACTGTCAAATTTCCTCAATAGACTTTGAACTTTATACCTGAAACATAAGGTTGAAAATGTATTGAAGAAATTTGACAGTTTTGGATAGGTTGATGTGCAGGCGTCTGTACATTACCATCATGCAAACTTCCACCGAAAATTAATTTGAACGAGATCTAGTAAGTAGATTTTTTTTAACACGTCATAAATCGTAAACCGCAAGTTGAAATTTTCACAGATTATGAATTTCTGTTGCCACTATAACAACAAATATTAAAACAGAATAAATAAATATTTAAGTGGGGCTCCCATACAACCGATATGATTTTTTTGCCGTTTTTATAGATAATGATACGGAACCCTTCGTGCGCGGGTCCGACTCGCACTTGGCCGGTTTTTTTTTATTTAGAGCTATTTTTTTTGGTCAGGATTGCAGAAAATAGCTTATATGCACTCGACAGCACACTTATAGGTCTGTTAGTTCCCAATATCCTTCGGGTCGCCTTTTTTATATAACAGAATTATGTTAGAATTAGACCATTGGGTCATTTCTGATTCCATATCCGTGTGCTTTCATGATTAAATGTTCCTCATTTTTTGGTATCCCAATTTTATGAAGTCTTTGTATATGTATGAAGTCTTTGTGTGCCAGTTCTATTGCCCTATTTAATGTCGCATAAAATTTATCGATTTCATCATCGCTTGCTTGTGCAGTAGGGGCGTAGACTAGAATGATGGATAAGCTGGTATTCTCGAATTTAAGGTTCAATATGGCTACTACACTGGCCTGCAAAAATAAGTATTACACTTTTAATATTTATTTATTTTCTAAACTATAGAAGTTAGAGATTTTTAAATAAAAAACGTTTTGCAGCAATTTTTATCAGCTTTCTTTAAAACTAAAGTAAATTATACATTAGTCACATTTTCCTTTTTGTTTCGAAAGTATATCTTGTGTACTTAAAAAGTTATTGCAATCTTAAAAGTGTGGTACATAATTTTGCAGGCCAGTGTATTTCAGAAAGGCCGAGGTAGCCTTCTATATTATTTTAAAGATGGTATTTAACTATAAAACTTAGCAGAAAATGAAATTTTCATGCTCTTAAATTTTATTATCAGTGCGTCTTGTTTCCGCTAGTCCTAATATGTCATATTTAATTTCTTTGAGCGCTTCGTTTAGCTCTAACAAACGTTCGTATGATGAAAGTGTTTTAACGTTATATGTCAGAATGTATAGCGTTTTTTGTGAGGCTTGAAGGCGTGAAAGCTGAAGTTCTTCTTATTTGTCATCATCATCATCATCATCATCATCAGCTCATTTTTATTTTCCCACTGCTTGGGCACGAGCCTTCCCTATGTATGGATAGGGAGAACGGGCCATAGACCACCACGCGCGCCCAGTGCGGAGTGGTGGTTGTTAACGACTGCTAATGCAGCCGGGACCTACGGCTTTACGTGCCATCCGAAGCACGGAGGAGCTCGAGATGATACATTTTTGGTCACCCATCCGCTGACCGGCCTTTGCGAATGTTGCATAATCTCAGCACTAACACACTAGACCGGGCGCATTAACCACTGCGCCATCGGGCTCCTTTCTTATTTGTTTGTGATTTATTTTTCTTTTGAGCCTTTTGTGTGTTTGTTTTGGCTCCTTTTGTGCTTTTGTTTTCAGGCGAAATTGAAAGCATTCTTTTGTTATTTCTAGCTGTTTTGTTTCTTTCACTTATGACAAGCTTGACGTATTTTATTTTTACAAGGTTTCCCTTTGCCCTTTCGATTCTTGCTTGTTCTTGAAGCTCTTTTCTCTTCTCTATGATATTTTTTGGGAAATCTTCCTTTGTGTAGTAAACGGTATTTTTTAACGCACTTCTATTTTTAAACTTATGTAAAGGGAGATGTTCGTTTTTGGGCCCTTATTTTATTACAGTTTTGAAGTGATGCTTTTCTGATAGATCTGCCTTCTGAGATGATGTTTCCAAAAAGAAAAAATATATAAAAAGGCCCCAACAAATTTAAAACATATTTAAAAACTTGAAATCTTGTTTTCTTTATTTTCTTTAAGCTTTTCTTATTATTTTTGAGTCCTAATGAAAGTTTTAAGTGTTTGTTAAATATTGCTGAACTTATATACATTCTAAAAGGTGTTTTAAGGTTTCAATGCAATATCCTGAAAATGAAACCATGCGGTTGCTGGCTGTAATGGATTATTGCATTACAAATTTAAAAAATAAGTTATATTTTTAAAATACATACGTACATTAGAAAAGCGAAGTTGCCAAGGTAGTAATAAAGTTTAGGGTTGCTATTTTATGAATTTTTATTATCTGATCTTTTTTAGTATTTATTACAATGTTTGGGTATGTTTAAAAAATATATTAATACATGGAAAGGTTCCTTATTTTGTGTTCTTTTCATAAAACATAATTTCATCACTGTAAGAATTAGGGGGCCAGCCTCCATTCAAAAATAGAACATCTCCTTTATGTATTACTTATAAGAAAAATTACTTTGACACTGGCTAAATGTGCTAATCGCACGAAGCCATCAACTAAAGGAAAAAAAAAGTGTTTATAATAACCTTTTACGTTACAGAAATTTTTGCTTAGGTCAAATAAATATTGGTTAATGTTATATAGAACTGTTACGTGATTTCATGTATACGTTTCATCATCATCATCATCATCTCAGCCAAAAGACGTCCACTGCTGGACAAAGGCCTCCCCCAAGGAAGGAGATCCTTGTATACGTTTGATATTCTGGAATTAATTATACTGATTTTAATTGAATTGAGCGATTTTGTTGTAGCTAGACGAATAAGGATAAAAATTCCTATTCGTCTAGCTACAACAAAATGATCTCGGTAGATCTCTCTGGTAGAAACCAGAGAGATCTACCGAGATCATGGTGAGTTCAATTCCCAGGTCGGACAAAGGATGTTTCGAATTTTATGATGCATAGACCGCCGAGTTTGTGATCACCAACCCGCATTAAGCAAAAGTAGTAATTACGTCAATACCCATCGATTGTAGCTATGACTTGATTTTAATGATGCCTTTGCCCAGCTGTGGGACATTATAGACTATTATTGAGGCTATACTACTTACGCGTTAACAGTAGGTATGCTATTGAGGAAATTACACTCAAGTTTTTTTTCCATGTCATGATGTAACAACCCGGAAAAATCACTTCAAGGTTGAATCAGGCAGGTGATCTGTGAAAAGTTAATGACTGGAGGGAGTGTAGGTACTCCAATTAATATCGTATTTATAGCTTCAGCACAGTCAAATAACTGATATTGTACCTAGTTAAATTGAAAATGCAATGACAATGCCAATGTCGGTCGAAACCGTTTAATAAGGGGAATCAACTCAATTAATGAATACTTGATGTTGGAATTGGTTGCGGATGCGTGTTTATAAACACGCGCACAGATTTGCACTATGATATTACTTTTCATAATACTACGTATAAACGACTTAGTATACGTACAGATACGCCTGTACATCAGGGTGCCTAGTGAGACTTTTGTTTTCTATCCGTATTCATTCAATTACGTTTCATCATCATCATCATTAACTCATTTTATGTCCCCACTGCTGGGGCACGAGCCTTCCCTATGGATGGATAGGGAGAACAGGCCATAAACCACCACGCGGGCCCAGTGCGGATTGGTGGTTGTTAACGACTACTAATGCAGCCGGGACCAACGGCTTTACGTGCCTTCTGAAGCACGGAGAACATTTTTGGTCACCCATCCGGTGACCGGCCTTTGCGAAAATTACTTAACCTCAGCACTCGCAGACCGGGCGCGTTAACCGTTGGGCCCGGCTCCTTTGAGCTCCTTCGAGCTCCTCGATTACGATTACGTTTACGTTTATGAAAACGAAAATTAGTATGGCATTGAAGCAGCGCTTCCGATGGCGACATACGAGAAGAGTTAAAACTTCGCCATACCTACCAATTCTCGTTTTCGTTTAAGTGATCGAATGGCGAATGAAATTCGCACTACATGAGCACCCTGAATATCCAAAACTGTCAAACTTCTTTAAGGACTTCTTGGCGGGAAAGTGAAGAGTCATGTCTGCGGTTTTATTTATTTTTTTAAATTTGCCTTATGTCGAATATTAATGTGAAATAATGGTGGATTATTAACCGTTAAGTGTTCGTGAGTGTGTATGAGTGTTGGCAAATGAAACGAAACAGTGCAACGTCACTTTTTTGAGAGAGATAAGGTTGCCAGATGTCCGGGATTTCCGGGATTGTCCCGGAATTTTACGGATTTTCCCGTGTCCAGTAATTCGATCTTTTGTCCCGAATTCCGAAAAAATTAAATAATAAAAAAATATAACAACAGTTCTCAATTTATGTCTTTTATCTGGACTAATAAAAGTATACATTTGAAAATAAAACTCTGTACCGGACTCGGTAAGTTCCGATCTGGCAACCTTAATGAGAGATGTAGTAAGTAGTATTGTACAGTAGTTCGTAGCCGAAGCTAATAAATAAAATAAAAAATCAACTAGGTAGGATGCTAGGTGCTATATCAATCTCACATTAAGTAGTTAACATCAACTCAATCAAACAGTAAAAAACCTCATAATCAATCGCCTCATAGCAAGGACTTAATAATATGTCGAAAGCCTGATTTTGATACCGTTACCAAATTCCTAGTATGAATATCGTTATTTCTATAAAGTTAAATTAGGAGTGGTAATGTCATTAGAGCATTAAATCAACCGGAGACGCCAGTGACAGGCGTTCCCCTCTGCCAAAAGTATATGACCGCCGATCATATCGGTTAAAACTAGTTCCAGCGTGTTCCAGTGTCATTTCCAATGCAAATCCCGGTGCACGTGATAAACCTGAGCAAAAAATGCCAAATTGCAGCGTGTTTTCATGTAAATAATGCACTAAATTTGCAAAAAAACAAGTTTGGTCTGTGCAAAAAGCTGAAAAAATATTGTCTTTTTTTAAATTTGTTTATGACTATGGATACTAGTCCTTCAGTCGAAAACTTAATTTATACGTGTCTCAAAATTAAACTCTATATAGGATGATGATGAATGTGAATATAAGTAGGTATGCGTATAATTTATGCTAGTGTTTAATAATTTTGTCGTATGCGTGCGTAGCAACGTTATTGAAAAATGCATCAGTGTTAACTGTATTTGTGTGCGTTTCCTCGTCCCCCGCGCGCAGAAAATTACAGACTATTTTGTATAGAAATAAGACAGAAATAAAAATAAAAAAAACCATAGAAATTAGGGCGCTTGGCCTCTCCGGTTGGTACCTATATTGCTCTAAGGGTAATGTAACTTTTTCCGTTACCTAATGCGCTTTAACCAATCCGCGTAAAGCGGTTAGTTAATTTACTGGTAAAAATGCCAGCCAGGTAACGACACGTAGCATAACTTTACCTTCGATTTTAACGTTATCTTCTTTGACAGAAGTATCGTTACTTAATTTTTAACGGTACTCAAAACTCTGATTAGGACTTAGGAAAAAATTGGCAAAAAACGGGCCACTGACATATCTACGATAGTAGACGTTTTAAACCGATTTTAAAAAGGAGGAGATTATAAATCCGGTTGTATTATATTTCAATATTAAAGTCAAGGCCCAGCATTAATATAATCTTAGTCATTAGTTTAACTTTACAAATTATCTCATTGACTATTCTGCCGTCATAAGGAAAAAGGGCACAACTAACATTTTTTCAAAATTTGAGTTAGATACACATTTGGAATCAGGAGAAAAAGGCCTATCTGCTCATATATTTTTTTAATTTTAGAAGCACGATTAACAAAAAGTACCATTAGCAAGAAGGGCACAACTGAGCCATTTTGTCTGTGATAGTATGTAGAAAGAGCACATCTAGCTTACATTACGTCAAAAGGTCACAAATGAATAGATGTGATTTTTATTTTATAGTATTATTTAAAGATTTATAAATAGTGAAGGCATAATTGACCCAACTTCAAATTGTAAAGGCCTATGTGGCAAATATGCCATTCATTTAAGATTTTACTAATTCTTTAACATAACATTTAATTTAAAAGAAAAGTCACAACTGGCACCTACTTATGCCTTTGTGCTACCAAACATTTTCGAACAGAGGTGAGGTGAGGGGCTGAGTTACGAAGCAAATCGCGTCGCGCGCGTCAGTTGTGCCTGACGCGTAACGGCGAGTCCACGCTCTTGTCTGAGTCGCGCGGGTAATTTGTGATTCAGTTATTTTATAGGTATTTTGTTAACTTGTAATCTTCGAAATATTTGATGGTTTAGTTGTGATTTACTATTAATTTTGATCTACGTAGGTACTAACAAGCTAACGTATCATTAGTAAAACTTCTGTATTGTGATACAACGTCAAATATATTAAGTTGAAATACCTATATGGCTACGATTTAATGTTAGTGCTTAAAAAGCTACCTACCTCTCCACTGTTTTAGTAGGTATTTGTTGTTTGTTAGGAGCACGCGTGATCTTAACTTTGTGGCCCCATTAACGTAGTCATACGAGAGACTTCCTCTACCTACTTAATGAAATGTGTGGTTAATAGATTAATTGAAATTGTGCTTTGGCGACCTGTCTGACGCAGTGGTAGATATATCTGCCTACTACACAAGGGCTGCGGGTTCGATCCCCGCTCAAGACAAATAGGTATTATTTTATTAATATGACATATAAGAATAAATTATATAATTACATAGGTATTAGGTTAATATTTTATTAATATGACATATAAATAATAAATATTTTCGTACAAATACTTTTTGTAGCTGACTGTACATACTACGTCAGATTTTCACGAACGAGCGAGTTGACGACAAAAAAAATAGGTAAAATCGGGAGGTGCCAACTCGCTCGTACTCGCCACTTTCACTCATGCCAGTTGACGAATAAGTCCCTAATATTGTGCTATATTGAGATGATGATGATGATGATGATTGTGCTTTGACTCTCTCCGTGGCGCAGTGGATAGTGGCTAGCACTTTGATGCGGCAGCAACGCGGAGGTCATGGGTTCAAATCCCCGGGTCGGACCAGAAATTAGTCTCTGGGGTTTTAAGCATTTTTTTTGGGGTTTTGAGCTTAGAATTTCTCAGTAGTTGTATCTTATTTATTGTGTTTGTAACACATAAATTATGAGCTTCTTTCATATTCAAAATATTGGTATGGATTGTATGGCAGTCCACCATTTTATTATCAACAAGAGCGTCTAACAAACTTTATTGTTTTATTTTTTAAGGTTAAGGTTTTATTTTTGTTTTGATTACTTTTTTTTATATTTATTATTGATAGGTAACTTTAAAAGTTATGAGAAAGTGCCATTTAGTTAAGAACAGGTTCTTAGTACCTATTCATAAAAGTTATATTATATTTTTTATATTGTGATTATAACAATAAAAAGAAGTTCCTTAATAATGTAATAACCGTTTTAAATATTTTTTTATTATTTTTCAAATGTGTTTTTTTATTTAACTATTTACGATCACTATAACTTGCTAAGCTAGATTGAGAAGGCACAATTGTATAAATGTGCCTTTATATTGTAATATTTAGTTTTCTTTTCACTAAATGTTAGAATGAAAAGTCGCATTTGGTTAATTATGCCTTTTGTATGTAATATTAACGTTATTACTCAAATTTTTCTGTTACGTTGAAAAGGAAAATGTAGATTATTAAATAAGTGCCTTAAAAAAAAAACTTGTAAATAAATAATCTTGTAAAACTCATACTGATGCTACTATTTTCATTCATACATTTCCGGACAAATGCGATACTATCAAATTTATTCGACGAAAACAAAGAAATTTTTCAAACCCGTTTTTCTCCTGATTTGCAAAATGTTAGATGTGCCTTTTTTAATTATGACGGCAGTATTAAATACCTACCTAGGTTTTTAGGCAGGTGCGGCTGACTGTTGATCCATTGGCGGAACTGATCCACTTGCTTTTGTTTGTCTTCGGGGTTCTTGTCATCGGCCATTTCGGTGGATCACTGCAAATTGGAACAATATACCATATTTAGGAAAACCTGGGGTAAGGAAGGGTACGTTTTTATATTAATATTAATAAAACTTTTTGGTTTCTATAATAATTATAGTTGACGCAAACGCTGCACTTCGCAACGAAACTTAAGGATAAAATAATAATAGTATGCAAAATAAACGTGACTTATCTATAACGTATAAAGTGTTAAAGAAGAATGGCCATGGCCCATACAAAATAAACCCAGGCCCGGCGCAAAAGTTTTATACTTAACTCAGATTTTAGATTAAACTTAGTAAGTACTATATTTGTTATCTATCAGTTGTCATAATTGCCAAATCCAGAGCCTAACATGCTTCTTTTGCCTATTAAAGTTGCGTAGGCGCTCAAGGCAAACACCTAGGATCCAACAAATAAACAAAGAATAAGGTCCGAATAGTTATTCCGTGTTTTGTTCCTGTCATGTAAACGTCATTTCAAATTAGAGTAAAAGAGACAAAACACGGAATAACTATTCGGACCTTATTCCTTGTTTATTTGTAAGGCGGTTATTGTTTTTTTATCTATCAATATTGACATTATTTCCTAAGATTATTTTTATAGAAAAACTGTAGAAAGTAAAAATACTGCTTTTAGTATTAAAGTATATGTGTATAAATAAAACAAAAGTAATGTACTTAGTACCTACCTACATAAAAATCTAAAACAACATACCTAATTAAAAAACATTCTCAATTTTATTACAACGGCCATTGTTATAAATGTTATAATTAAGCATAGTAACCGATAGAACCTCTTTCTTGTGTTCTGTGGATAGAACCAATATTATATTGCACAACAACAAAGATAAAACAGCGGCAGACTTTAACAAAAAAATGTCTGTTATGATTTTTCTAAATCTACTAATAGGTAGGTAGGTACATAGTCCAAATTGTCGGCAACAAATTATCATATAACCGTCGTTGTTATGTTTTGCATAACCCAGATAGTAAACATCACATGTGCACAGCATCCTAGTGTTCTTTGTCTACATGAACAGTAGTAGGTATTATTTTTATATGCCTTCAACCACTCTGTTGTATAGCAAGTAAGTGTAGTAAGTTTTACTTCGCACATACCGTGAATTTATTCGGCAGTGAATAATTAGGTAGGTACCTACATTGTTAGAAATTATTTCGGACCGCCGGATTATATTGTTTACGATTTTTATTTGTTCTGATTGTCGGTATACCTACCTCTATTTCGTATACGCCGGTTTAACAATAACAATTATATCAATATTATCGAATAGGTACCTACCTACTGTGCTTAATGATAATGACAGTTGTAATTATGAGAATATACCTAGGTTTATACATATTGTACCTACCTACTTACTACATTACTTTTTACATTAGGTAATACCTAGTAGGTAATACTACCTTTATCTGTCTGCAGACTTCATAAATCGATGGCAGACTTACCTAACATTATAATTAATCAGAAAGTCAAAGTCAAAGTCAAAATTATTTAATCAAAAATACTTAAACTTTAAAAAAGTGCTTTTGAATCGTCCAAATTTTTTTTTCCTACTAAAAAAAAGCTAAAAAATAGACGTCCTGACGTCCGTCTATTTTTTAGCTGTTTTTTAGCATATTTACCTTGAGCGCCTACTTACGCAAGTTTAATGGACAAAAAAAGCATGTTAGCCACTAAATTCAGCAATGATGACAACTGATAATAAGTACCTATACTAATTTCTTTAAAAAATCCGATGTAGGTATGAAACTTTTGCGCCAGGCCTGGGTTTTTTTGGCCATTCTCTTTTCAATTAATAAAGCCTATTTATTTTAACATTACGAATATTATAGCTATTGCGTCGTTTGAATAACATTTTCCTCCTTCTACGAATAAAAAAATATCTAAGTAGGTATGCCACTTTCCTGTACAGTCACAAGCATTCAAACACTTACAGTTTTATGTTTGTAACTCCTATTACTATGGAATCAGAGACGCGAACAATAAAAAGTGCATACATATCCAGGCTCGCGACTGTACTCACCTACAATACAATATTAAAGATAAAAATCCATACTTGGTACACACGCCTGCACATCGACCTATCCAAAACTGTCAAATTTCTTTAATCGATATTGATCTTTATACCCAAATGCTAAGGTTCAAAATTTATTGAAGAAATTTGACATTTTGTGGTAGGTTGATCTGCTGCCGTCTGTACATTAACTGTTGAATATATTATACATACGTGACATGAGCTGATCTGCTTATGTATTATTTATTATTATAGAATAGTAACTACGATAATAAAAATATAACGTTTCTAAGCATGAATGAAACTAGTTAGGTAGGTATATAATAATAATATTAAGTTTTATTAAAAGCAAAGGCAACGTTTTAAGTCTCCTAGACCTAGTTTGCCACAGGGAGGCACTGCATGCATCAACAACACACATAAAGCACACAAAGGCAAATAAAACTTGCGCTAGGCACCGGCTGCCTGCCTGTAATGATAGTTATAAGTGCTATATTAAATAAATAAATAAATAAAACTCGCACTAGGCATCCACGAGGCCCTGCTTCAATGCCTTTGGTTATTATGCCCAATGTCATTCAAAATCTCGCTTTCGTTAGTGATCAAATGGAACTCGTTCTCGCAATGTGATGAGATGGATAATAACAAGGGTTGCCACCCGTACTCTATTATCAAGTATTGTACGTTATTTCGAGTATGTAATTGTACTCTATACCTATTTTATGAGAACAATAAAGTATACGCGAAAATATTTTTTTTCACATTTTTTTATTTCTCTGTGATACTTTTTGCATATAACACAAAAAAGTTGCTGTGCAGCTATTTAGCAGTGACAATTATATGTTAAAAGTTGCTAAAAGCAATGAGTAATATGTTTTTAGGCGAAATAAATAACCGTACTTTATTTTGACACGATGTATACTTTTTTATTACTAGTTGACCCGGCGGACTTCGTACCGCTTTGACAGTTTCTATAACAACAAAACAAACAAAGACATCAAATGTTTCGCAGCTAGGAACATTTAGTAAGTATATTGGAAAATTAAATTGTCGTTTTTTAGTAAAAATTTTTTTTTTTTTTTAATTTTCATCTTTACAAAACTTGTCCTGACAATAACAAACACAAAAAAAAAGAATTATCCAATAAATAAAATAATAACCATCCTTATAAAAAAAAGAACCACGATAGCTCAATTGGGAGAGCCATCGATTAAATCAAATTAATCGATTAAATCGAGACTAAATCGATGGGGAGAGCACCTGAACCGGTATGTCAGAAGGGTGCAGGTGCATGGAAACTTTTTCAACATTTGTGTTTTTGTAATTTGTTCGCAACAAAATTTGCGTTAAAAAACAAAACACAAACATTTTAAGCATCCTTATACCTATTTCTGCCGTGAAATAGCCTCTGTCCTTATGTTGTTGAGGTTGTAAAGACTTTTGTTTATCTATCTGTCTATAAATATATAGCTGAACAGGATGTCCTTAAAGATCACAAGGTGAAGATTTGCGGACCTTGACTTTTTGTTCAAGTACCTTCGTAGTTGGTTAAACAAGTTGGTCACAGAGAGTGAGCAATAAAATTCGTTTCACCGTGATTACTAATATCCTGCCTATAACAACCCAGGTCGAATGGCAGTTGATACTAAGTGGTTAGTGCGAGTTTTATTTACCATTCTCGATTCCGATTCGATCACCTCAGAGAATATAGAACGCACCCGCTTGCGTGATGCTATCCTGGATTAGAAACTGTCTGAGGATGTTCGATCACCATGACTTGAGAAACCTTTAGTTTCTCGTCGCCAATACAAGTTTGGTTACGCTGTAAGAGTCAGTTGCAGCCAAAGGAAATGTTTAAAAAAAAACTATTTCATCACTACTATTATAAAAACAAGAATTTGTGGTGCACAGCAAGCCAGTGCTGCTGCTTCAAATAGCTTTGAAACAGCACTTACTGGGGACAAACGAGGTGAGTTGAAAGTTTGCCATACCATGTCATAAAAATAAAGTAAGAACTATGATGACTATGATAGCTATACTAAGAAGTTTGCGTTAATCCCCGTTATAAAATTTGTTTATTAAGAGAGCCACACCAAAAATTCCCTGAGTGCATCTTGCTTTGCAGCATGATCATCACCTGCACCGCAATGCCTTAAATTCGGTGGAACGTGGGTGGAACCCTGCTGTTTGTGTTTATGTAGGTAAATTAGCAAAGGTAAAATGGCCAAGGAGTGCTTTTTTCCACCTAATATAATTTTACCAGAATTCCATTTTTTTTGCGACATGCCAGAATTTTTGTTTAAACCGGCACACTACACGTAGCCGTATGTACGCATGTGGTCAGGAACGCAAAATGCCAGCAACGCAGAAGGCCAGAAAAGCGCAAACAAGAAAAAATTGTAAATAAACACGCGTGCACATCAGACTACCACAATCTGTCAAATTTCCTCATTATTAGACTTTGAACTTTATGTAGTCGTCATATGGTTGATTATTTATTGAAGAAATTTGACAGTTTTGGATAGATTGAATGTGTAGGCGTCTTCTGTAGGCACCTACTTTTTTCCACAGTCATAAACCTGAATAATTATAAACACGAATAGGTAGGTATGTTATTAATTGTTTGTTTGTCCTTTCCGTACAACTAGGGTTGTCACCCGTACTTTGTTATAAAGTATTGTACGTTATTTCGGGTAACTGTACCTACTCTATACTTTTTGAGAACCACAAACACGCGGAAATACTTTATTTCATATATTTTATTTTTCTGTGATTCTTTTTACATAATTATATATGTATAACACACAAAAAAGTTGCTGTGCAGCTATTTAGCAGCGATAATTATTTGTTAAAAGTTGCTAAAAGCAATGAAAAGTACGTTTTTAAGCGAAATAAATAATCGTACTTTATTTTGACAAAGTGTAGTTTTATCCGACCTTTTAATAACCAATGTACTTAGCTACTTTATTTACACAAAAAAAAGGTGGCAACCCTACGTATAACCTTCAAAACAAAGGAACATCGCATCGGCTCGTCTGTTTGCATGGTTATAATTGGATGGAATAAAATATAAAATAATCCTTTACTTCAGGCTACAACGAACGAATATAGAAAAAAGAATAAAATATATAATTAAGCTCTGAGAGTGTACCTTACATAAACATAACATATTACGTACACTCTCATAAACCTACTTTTATACAGGACAAATACAAAGTTCCTGATTGCAAGTGATAGTTTTTTTTTAACTGGAGGCTTATGTCCTCAATAGAAGAGTGTACCCAAATTTTGAGAGCAGCGAGACTAGCCTCGAAATGATGTATCATCTCGAGCTCCTCCGTGCCGTTGGTCCCGGCGGCTGCATCAGCAGTCGTTAACAACGACCAATCCGCACTGGGCCCGCGTGGTGGTTTACGCAGTCATTACCCGTGGTCCCGGTGTGTCGACCCATTACCGGGTCCACGGGTAACTTTAATTAGCCGTGGTTCCATGGCACTAGGGATTGTTCCCTGGACTTCTGACTGTATCGATAGAAAATTAAAACCATCAGTTACACACAAAGTTTACTCAATCAAATAAAATAATTCCATCCTAAGGAACAAACCATACTCATACTAGAACCAATATTGAAAATGATGAATTCATAACCGATACACTCATGGATTTAATTCATCATTATCATCATCATCATCAGCTCATTTTACGTCCCCACTGCTGGGGCAGGAGCCTTCCCTATGGATGGATAGAAGATATGGATTTAATTACTATTGAAATATCAGTTGGATACTCATTAGAAATGTTAAGATAGGCACTAGATTTAATATTTCCAACATAAAGTACCAGGCTATCATAACTATGCAGGAGATTGCTTATTAATAAAAATACCTACCTACCCTATGTGTTAATCCAGGTTATAAACTATCTGTATACCGAATTTCATCCAAATCCATCCATCCGTTGCAGCGTGATGAAGCAACAAATATACACACAAAAACAAAAAGAGGCATACACACAAACTTTCGCATTTATAATATTATTAGTGTGATATTTATAGTGTCACATTTTTAATTTCAAGATCACTAATGAGATTCAAAAACCCCCCCTCCTGGGCTCAAACCTGAACTGAATAGCCTATAGGGCGATTTATAATTAATAAAATAAATTATTTTCTCCGACTTACTTACTATTTTGCAAAAAAGACAATAACAAGGTCAATAATGTCGAATAATAAACATCTGAATTATTTCGACTAGATATCACAATGAAGATTCACTACTCATAATTATTATTATCGAACACATGTTACCAAGTATCCCATTAATGTGAAGATAAACACATTTAACGAACAGATGTTGGCATATATGTTCATTATTATTTAAAAACTAGCTGTTACCCGCGACTTTGTTTACGAAGACTACTCTATCTAGGGTTGCCAACTATTTTTCAGGAAATTAAAGTAAATCTATCACTAACTAGTATAAAAAAAAATTATTTGAAGAAAAAATAAAGTAGGCATTTTCCAAATTTATTTATTGAAATGTTCAAAAACATATTTCTTTGTACTCTTGGCACTATCTAATATTTCTTTATTGTTTTGTAGCGCGTTCAGAAATTAGCGTTGCGTTTCGTTCCACTTCACCTGAGTCTGGGTATCATTCAGTAGTTCAGAAATTAAGTCAACAGGAATATTACGTTCAAACGCACGCATTACATTAGTCCGAAATAAAGTATTTTCCATACTTTATTTTTATTATAAAGAATAAAGTATATGGATGGAAAATAACGTAGGGTACGTTAATTTTAAAGTATGGTTGGCAACCCTAACTCTATCCCCCAGAAACCTGTTACCGGGATAAAAAGTAAGCTATGTCCTTGTCCAGGTCATGCATGGTCGGTCTATGTTCAAAATTTCATCCAAATCCCTTCAGCCGTTCTCTGCGCTTCGCTTACCAACGAACAGTAGCATTTCGTTTTTTTATTTAATACAACATATTGTTAACTATTATTATTACAGATGTTATTACAAATGTTATTGCAGATTACCAATAACCGCGCCGAAAAACAATTTTATTATACGTTTTATCCGGCGATAAGACCATACACTAAACAACAAAAAAATAAAAACCGGTTTATTTCGTCGCCAAATAAGAAAAACTTGTCATAAATAAAAATTGGTATAAAAAATATCAAACACTTAAACAAGATAGTGAATAAAAATGGCTTTAACAACTCACATGGAAACTAGAACTCTCTATTGATACACTTTTGTTTTCGTTGGAATTGTTTTTTTATTCATCTGTTTCTTACATATTGACACGACTGGAGCCCACAGCTGGCGAATTGCGACTGGCCAATCTGGCCATGGCTAGCATAGCAGTATGGCCTTCGCGGTCAAACCGCGTCGTTATGCAGACGAAATATGAATAGTCGGCGCAGGAGTGCTCCAAACTCCGAAGTACCACTTGAGTGCAGACATAGGAATATTGAAATAAACTCATTCATAACAGTTGGCGAGGGGTCATATACGAACACTTGGGCCGCCAGATTGCACTGGGTGCATGTTTTATTTGCCGTTCGATCACGAAAACGAGAGTTTGTATAGCGAAATTTTAATTTTTTGCGTTTGTTACCAGGGGACCGGTTTCGAGATACTGGATGGGTGACCAACAGTTGTTGTCGCACCATGGCATTCGTTAGAACCTACCAACCCGCATTGGGCCAGCTTGTGATCGATTAAGATATCTGTGCTATTATATAAATGACAAAATTTGTATTTGTATGACAAAAGAGGAGTTTTACATACGTACATTCAGGACGTCTAATTTTTTAGCTGTGGAGAAGAATAGAGAAGAATGATGAGAAGACTATGTAGTACATATGCCTGCACATCACACTACTACAAACTGTCAAAGGACAATGCCAAAATTTCTATGCAATTTTGCCCCACCCGATAAACGCCGTTTACAATAGGTAATATTTTCATCATTTTGTTGCAAGTGTAGTACGTACATTGACAAATAATTATGATTAATAGTCTATAGAACTTGCGCTTTTCTAATAAATTAAACAGAATTATGTAAGTTCACCTTCATATTTCAGTAAGCATTTACTGCTTTACATGTATTTGCAGTGTTACAATTGACAGGCGTCTTAAATGTAGCTTTTAAAAACGACAAGGATTTTCTTAGTTTGATAGATAATTAAAATAGTAAATACAAGATGCACAAGTTCGTGACCATCCAACTTGTACTATGCCACAAGTTTATAAGGACTATGGCAATGCCTTTCGCCAAGAAGCGCCATCATTGTGATATCTATGTGGGTAAGTAGGGTAAATACGCCCCCCCTCCCCAACTTCGCCCGTCTGCACATTTTCAGCTTGCGTTCATTCAAAAGGAAATTAAGTGGCAATTTTGCAACTCGAATTGCATCTTAGTTCATACTCTAGGGTTCTCACAGGTATATTATTAAAAAATATTTACAATCGTGTCAAACAAACAGAAAATATTTTTAAACTCTTTGGGGCATGGTGGTTGGTTTTTTGACCACATATTTCATTTGGTTTTTAATCTTATCTCAATCACATAAAGTTCAAAATGTGGTGGGAATATACATCCCTCTGACCCTGAAAGAGTTAAAGTTAGCAGCAGGCAGCACTGTTAGACACTCTGTGCTCAGCAGTACCTACTCGGCACTCTATGCTAGCACGAAGCATTACATTATCTAAATAATTACCTTCAAAAATAGTCCTGGGAGGAACACGGTGAGCAGTCCGTCCGCTGAGATCTCGACCAAGTAGATTATTGTAGTAATTGCAATCGAAAGAGCAGAAAGTTACTGCACTATTCTACAACCTGAAGAAAATAAAAAATAAAATACATTCAGATCTTGATCTTAAGTAAAGTGAAACTAAGTTAAATCATAAAGACAGCTAAATCAATATAGGTACCTACCTAACCCAGTTACATTCCATTATTGATAATAAATAAACATCATTGCATTTCAATTATTTTGCGCGCCATTTTTTTCGCACACCTCGAATCGAAGAGGCTCGCACAGTCCTAGTCCTCTCAATAAAAAGCAAAAGAGTTTAAGCTTAGGAATCACAGACGTATAGTCTGTGTTAGGAATACTTTTCTAATATTTTAGAACTACCTATTACTTAATCTGTGATTTTGGTACCTATGTCTATTTTATCCAAGTTTGTCAAAATTATTTCTAAAGCTGACTGTCGCACTCTAAGAGGTAAATAACTTCTAAAATTCTAAACGAATAATCGGAGAGAGAAAAATTATGCATGGCCAGAGAGCTTACATTAGTGCAAAAATGTGCGCCGAAAATAAAATATGTGCTTCTTTAGGTTTTCGAGATATTGCATTTCCTGCTGGAGTAACGTTTTGCAGAATCGTGTTTCTATAAAGCCATTGTATGTGCGCCTGTAGAATAAACATACACGAGTAGCTCTTAATTTGTGCAATACACACAGTGACAGAATTAGATTTACGAAAATATTCATAAATTAGCTAAATGTTTACAATTATTTGCGGTTATGTTTACGATTTATGTGGTTAGTGGGTTTAGGTTTAGGTTTCTTTTGATTATTGTATGGTGTAAAAACTATATTTACTCGTATAATCTAAGGTAATATCTAGATGTTAGGCAAGTAAAAAGGGGGTAATAAATAAAATGATTTATGTGCTTTGTCCCTTGTATTTGTAACTTGTTATGTTTAGATGGATGAGTCGGTTTTTTGGGGGGGAGTTTTTACCGACTCTAGCTCACACCACGAGTCAACTCCAAGTACCTCCTCCAGGTACTCCTGTGGCAGGAATGTGATGTTAGCTAGCGGACACGAGCTGCATCCATACTCGTCCTCCCCTGAAAGGCATACTCTCAGCTGTTTTATCTTGGTTACCGAACACGACCTGCCAAAGGGGCGTAGCTCCTGTAGTTATCGGGACTGCTTGGTGGGGCGAGCCTACTGGCAGCCGTCGCGTTCTGAATTTGAACGTAAATTAAAAGGAGACGCGGAAAAGATAAAAAGAAGAGCGTCGACTTTATCTGACGGCTGCGGCCTCGACAACATATGTTTTGTAATATATTCGATGTTTTATTGTATTACCAATATAATATTAATCGCTCCAAGTGTTTCTTTAATTCTGCTACGTTTCCCCCTTTTAAGTAAAGACCCCTTCGGCTTTTATAGTACAAATCAATGACGTTATTTTTAAAATAGGTATTTAGAGGTTAAATTTAAGATAAATTTTTTATTATTTAAAAAAATTTGCGTAAATTAGAAAAATCGAACTAAGGCTCGGACTACATGCATTCGGAATCACACGGACCCGAAAAAACACGGCCCCGGATTCAATCCGTAGCTCAAACAAATATATGCCTTCCGATCCCGATTTTCACCCTGAAGCAACCGGAACCTGCTCCGGACATCTCCGAGTACCCGGTCCGTTATTTTTCGGTACGGGGGGCGGGGCCTATCAATATCGTATGAAGTTGTATGGAGTTGACCACACGAGAACGCGAGAAACGTCCGTTCCAGTCCGGTCCGGAGGAATTACGCGCCAGTTGATGACAGACGCTCAAGCGGTTCGGTCGCGTCGCGTGCGCAAGCAAAACTAAAATGGTTGATTCCGAGCGCCTCGTTATGGTGATTCAGAGTTATCATGTATCTCATTATCATCATCATCATCAGCCTACACACGTCCACTGCTGGTCCATAGGCCTCTCGCCTCTCCAAGTGCACGCCACAATAAATCAATGTATCTAGAATACAATACAATACAATAAAAACTTGAAGGACACGTAGTGGAACAGCGTTTGTGATGATTTAATAGAGAACTGGGTTTTACTAAGCCCACAAGAAAAAACTGTTAAATGTAAGTTAGTAGGTGCCTCACTTAATTCATTGTACTCGTAGGTCGTACGTAGTAGTAGTTTAGTTTAGTACGTAGGTTACTAGGTTTCATTAGTGACCTGTTCAGTTCTAGGTTCTAGGTGATTGAGATTTTACCGAATTTTATAATTAATAATTTAGATTTAATCTAATTTTTGTATAAGACTTGTGGAATACACCTTCCGTTATGCGGTCTAGGTGAAAAGGATGAACCCAATATCTTTTCACTTTCCTCTGTTTCTTTTTTTTGTTAACGGCCACAGCTAAGCATACAATTTCAACTAAAGTTTTTCGTAAACAAACAACATGAAATTCATTACTTTGTTTTTATTTTATATATCACAGAAATATTACAATATTTTTTAGCGTTTTTGGTCACATTTAGTTATTTACTTATATTTTTAAAAGTGTTAAGTTAGCAATGGACGTGTGTAGGCTGATGATGATGATGAAAGTTAAAAAAGTGTAAACAGCGTATAAAAATTGTGTTTACAATAAAATAAAATAATACAACACAATATTTCATAGAAACATTACTTACTACATGTATCGTCATCATCATCATTTTATTTTGTCATTTCATTTGATTTTCATATTGTATTTCATATATATGGTAGCAGCTGTGTCGTTTTATTGCCGAGCTCTTATGGCCACCTTCTAGCTCCAGCATCAGACCCTGGTTACCATATAGGATCAAAGTACTCGTCAATACGAATCTCGATGGGGTTGTATCGTTATATTGCGGAGTTCCTATGGCCACCTTCCAGCTCCAGCATCAGATCAGCTCCATGTCATCATAATATTGCATTGTCACGCGATATACATATGCATGCAAAATTTCAGCTCAATCAGAAACCGGGAAGTGGGTCAAATTTAAGTTGCAAGATTTCATTACAGACACCGGACAGGTGAAAGTAAATAAAAGCTTATAAAAATATGATTATTTGATATGGTCACAAGGTGCATTCAATATTTTTTCTAATTAGGCCCCTAAATTAGGTCTTATAATTGCCAACAAACGTTTGAACGCGACAGTACGGACAACAACTTAGGTTTAATACGTTCAATAAAGAAGGTCATTGATATGTACGAATCCGTCGCTTTTTTGTAGTCAAACGAATTTGGTCGGATAACCAACCGTTGTATAAACATGTTTTGGTTTTTGTTTCTATCCATTCAAATGCGAAACATTCTAAGCTGAAAATGTTCACTATGTTATTTGACCAAACGCACTAATTTTTGGTTTAAACCTAATCATCTTGGGTTGAGCCGGTTTCTTGTATGTTGACGTCAAATTTATGACACCGTTCGTTTTGACTTTTAGTAATATTATTCAATAACGCATGTATGTACACTTTTAAAACTTTTTGTGGTTGATAAATGTGTCAAGAAGGATCGAATACAGTTTTCAGTGAGCTTATACGTTTCTCGTTTAGGCGCTGCGAGTTTTTTTCGGATTTAAAAAAAGCGCGTTTACTTAAATTAATATTTTTGTAAATTTTATTCTGTCACTAATACGCACAAATCAAGTGCTACTCGTGTATGTTTATTCTACAGGTGCACATACAATGGCTTTAGAGATACACGATTCTGCAAAACGTTACTCCAGCAGGAAATGCAATATCTCGAAAACCTAAAGAAGCACATATTTTGTATACGGCGCACATTTTTGCACTAATGTAAGCTCTCTGCCCATGCACAATTTTTCTCTCTCCGATCATTTGTTTAAAATTTTCCTGCTGGAACAACGTTACTACAGCAGGAATATTTTTTTCGTTTTTCCCCAAAATTACAATACGCACTAAATTTTTATGCTGCGCACATGCACAGCAAATTACGCACTGATTATACGTTCCACTAATAACACTCTAGGAGCTACTTTCCTGCTGCGGTAACGTACACAATATTTTTCGATGTGACCGTTGATAAAAATACATATTATAAATACAGTAATTTTGATCGCAAAATTTAATAGCCCATGGGCCCATTACAATCTTTTCATTATCGTCTAACTACGAGGACAACCTCGCAGTTTTGTGTCCGTTATGGTAGCGTACCCATGGTCTAATTCATGTTTGTTGTTATGCCTTCTTTTAGTGCGTAACTTAAATTTTGCTTATTTAGAGTACTCCTACTTTTGTATGAAGCAGTTTGGCTATAGACAAACTAGAGTAAATTTGCGTTATCAAACCCCCCAACATTTTATGCTCTGTGCGTCTACCTCTTTAAATTTCAGTGTCAAATTTTGACAATTGAGCGATCGAATTCGATCGACTCTATGTCGTCTAGTTAAGAGTCTACTTTTGTATGAAGAAGTTTACTAGAATAAATAGTTTGATCATGTAGAACTAATAAACTATTTCGGTAATCACATTTATTTTGATACCTGCCGGAGGAAATATATCAATTAGTAAATTGTCGTTTACAGAATGATAAAATATGATCTGGTTGCAACATATTCATTATTTTTGCGAATTACGTCATCAGCGCAGGTGCTGTCATTGGTTTTGTTAGTTCGTTAGAAATACAGACTTTTTTCGGTGTGTACGCTGGCATCACGATCAAACTGGCGTACCCAAGACCGTTCTCGAAAACTACCTAAATTATAGCAACGAATGTCGGGCACAAAGTCGTTTTGTTTGTCGGTTAAATGGCTTTTAAGGTGTTAATATCCCGTGCCCGCACTATGCAAAGTTTCATAAGGATTACTCTTAAAGGAACGGAGATATCGAACAAGTCTTCTGAATGACATTTCGAGCTGACGTCAAAAGACAACGTACTTAACGACAATGAGAACGAAAAACAGGCTACACAACTAAGCTTACTTTAAAAAAGTTACGACATCTCTCTGTGTAATAAAAGATATAAAACTAATAATATTAATTTTAAATATGATTACAATGTTTTGGTCCTAGAACGTTACATATTTTTTTTATATAGTTCCACTGCATTTTCACATAAATAATTTATACTGATAGAGTCAGAATATCACGCACTATTAATACATATAACAATAATAATTATAAAAATAAAAGTTCGCTTTCTGTAAGGACTATTAAAAGTGCATTGTCTCTTGACGCCAGCTCGAAATGTCATTCACTTTAAAAGCCAAGCCTTTAAGAGTAATCCTTATGAAATTTTGCGTAGCGCGGCCACTAAATATGTGTGTAAAATTAGTTACTATAATATAAGTAGTTTTCGTAAACGGTTATGGGTACGCCATCGCCAGCTTGGTTGTGATGCCAGCGTGACACACTAAAAAAGGTCTTTATTTCTTAAACTAAAGAGGCACTAATTATTTTGTTTGCAGTAATTAATTACGCACTAAAAGACGGCATAATAACAAACGTGAAATCAACCATGTGTACGACACCTTAACGGACACAAGTCATACAACTTTTCTAGAACCCAAGGTAAAAGGCCAAAATTAGGTTTGTTTTTTTCATTTACTATCCATCAATTATTATTTATTATTCACTCATAATCATCATTATCATTATCACCAAAGAAATATTAACAGAAAAGAAGGCTGTATGGGCAACATCCCATTGTCTTTCCTACAGAGGAGCTGTAATAAAAAATAATTACAACAAAATCGTAGATTTATTAGATAATCAAACGATATTCTAGATGACACTAGAAGTCCCGCATGTAATGAGATCAATAAAAACTAAAATTAAATTTAAGCATTTTACCATTTATGATGTGTTGTATGTCTTGCAAGCCCTAAAACTGAATTTGAATCATGACATGAACGCATTGATACTAAATAAAGTCTTGAATGAACGCATTCAAACTAAATTTTTTAAATCAAAATTGTTGCCATTAAAATAAAACAATAACTACAAAACTACTGCAAAATAAGTTAATCTCCATTTACAAACTTGCACTCAATCCCGTTTATTTATTAAAACATAAATAATGATATTGATGATATCAGCGCATAAGATTAATTTCTAAAAAAATTTATTTTCGGGTTCATTGCTAAAATGTATCGTATCCCGAGAATAGTGATATTAACAGCTGGCAGCACCAACTGCTGCAAGTTTGCGCATGCGCCGAATGGCGATTTATCAGTGACTATTCTTTGAGTTAGTTAATATAAAATTAAGATTTTTTATCGTTAGTCGGTAATATATCTACATAAACGTGTAAATTATTTAATAATTTAGGTCAGGTACTCAAAAATTACAACTGTTCCATTAAATATTTCAAGTGATTAAAGTGTAACATTGGTGGCCATTACAAAACCTAAACTTTTTTATCAGGATGTCCATTTGATGTTTCGGCGACGTTGTGACTAATCCATGGAAAGCTAATTAAAATTTGCTTATTGTACTTTTACCTGATAGGAATTGTGATTTCGTACTTGTTGAACACATCTTCACTGACGATCCTTGTTTTATTGAATTTCAAAAAGATTTGTGCCGAGTGCCGACTGATATCTGGGGTTGACTTCCCACAAGAAACTGTCAATTGTTAAATTTTCTGCTATCTCTGAAATTATTGACAATCGTGGATTGGCTCATTAAAAATCAAAATTGTCTTTTCGTGCTTGGAAGACTCGTGGCGATCCTGGTAAAAGTGATAATTTTTATAGTGACACCCACAACGCTTGTTGTTACTCTTGAATGAACATAACATTGGCACGGCGACCTCTATTCAGTCTCATTCCCTTTTCGTTGAAGAATCTCTTGTAATTTCGTTTTACGTTGCTTAAAACGTTTCCAATATTTAGTGACAGTCGCCGAAACAGCATAGCTTATTTCAAATTGTGATTACAGTGAAACAACAATGATTCTGAGATAAATTCATATAGTGTAATAGTTTAGTGTAAAAAGAACCTAAAAATAGTAAAAAATTTAGCAGTGTGACGGTTTGTGTTGGTGTTATTTGGAGTGGCATGGGGAGTGGCGATCTCCACGTGCCATCGTCGATGTGACATGGGCTGTTCCGCCGCGGCCGTTGGGCTCTCAGAGTGATAGGGTAGCAGGCTGCGAGCCTGCACAACACCTCTAGTATTATGAACAAACGCGAGAGCAACAAGGACAAAGAACGTCAGAGTGACGATAAAAGAACTTCCACGTAAGTCTACATCCTTATTTTGACAGCATAAGCATTCCAAACACTAATAAAACTAGCACTAATAGCTAATTAGTTCCAAATCAGTGGTTACTGTTTGCATCCATAGGCTATGGAGATAGGACCATAGCATTTCACAAAATGCAGGCATATTGCTATTAGATGATATGGACCATCATAAGTATTGAGTAAGGTTTGTACCACAGTTGATCAGTATGAGCTAATAATGACAACAGTTTTATTCACATTTGTAATGAGGATCAATCGCAATAATAGCAAATCTGATTTTTACTATGTAAATTGTATGCGCAATCAACTACTAAGCATTTTATTCTTTAAATTATTAAAATCTATCAAGAAATGATGAAGTTATTGATATTTTACTGAAAGGCTATTTTGAAACGCATGAGCCTGCTTGCCTTCACACTATGGCGTCACAGTACCCAAGTCGTGCGACTGTATGTACGGGTCAAATCATGCAAGGAAGATTTGGATCACTTCCCGAGGACCGATCGAGATGAAACTTGGTATATCTACGTAACTTCGATAGCAATTCAATAATATGGCATCATGAAAATGGTCTGATGATGCAGACTGAAGGTGGTCATAGGATCTGAGGTTAAAGAATTTTATGTAACTCATAAGAAATTCACATTTCATTAACTGAGCAAACTAGGAACTCAGCAATGAAACAAGATAACCCCGCCGTGTTTGTGCTTATTTTATTTGTCTTGATAAAAAACTAACCTTGTGTGGTGCCCAAGATCTGATGATGAAACTGAAAGGAGTTCAGAGGAACTCCTAGACTGTAGTAGGTACTTACATGTTAAAAAGTTTAAAGTGAAAAAGTTTTTAAAACAAGCTTTTATTTAAATTTTAACTGCTTCTGTGGTCTAGTGGCTAAGCAGAGGTCCCAGGTTCTTCCAAGCCGGATTTGGTTGATGGTAGGGCTTGTTAAGTCCCCCTGGCCTTTATTTTTGAAATAAGTCCTAAGATAGTTTTTTTGTTTTATATTTTGATATGTTTCATGTTTTGTGTTTGTGTTTTAAACGTTTTTTTTTTATTGATTTATCATATAAGCTTGTTAGCTGAATATTTTGCAAGTAAATGAAATAAATGGTCCTATCCGGGTCTATCTATGTGCAAAATTTCATCTAAATCTGTTCAGCCGGTTCTTCGTGATTGAGTAACAAACAAATAATAAACATTGAACTGCCTAGTGGCTAGGCTTCCGGACTTAGACCCAATGTCCTGGGTTCGATTCCCAGCGGCGCGTTCTTGATTTGTTTGGTGGTTAGGCTTGTTAAGTCCGCCTTGCTAGCTACCGCCATCTTATCTAATACTGACACCGTAACAACAATGTTAAAAGCATTGTTGTATTTCGACAGTTTAGAAATTCGTTTGGGTCTATTGGAATACAAAAAATTTGTCCGGCGTAGCAAGACTTGTATTTTCGCATCGTAGCACAATACAATATTTGTAAGACGACAATATTCATTAACGTGTACTACGTATGAGTCAACGCGCTGCATGCAACTGTGGTGGTAGGATGCGCAGTGGCGGGTGGCGGGCGACAACTGCCAAGCGAGTGCGAGTGTGGCTGATGACATCTTTTATTATAATTCTAGACTTTAGGACATCCTAAGTTTTTATATGTTTAAAAATTAAAATAGTTTTATTTAATTGTTTTTTGACACCTTTTTGTTTGGAAAAGTGTTGAACCTTTTTGTTCCCTAAGTAAAACTCATTGCATTGCATCTTTCTTATATTAAAATAAACCTTATTCCATCTTGAATAAAGATAATAAAATTTCCTGAAAAAAATTTAAAGTAAATAATGAAGGTATCATGTTTTTGTCCTACTACACAGCAGCAGTAACTAGAATCGTTTAATTATACCTATAGAATGGATGAGAAAGGGCAAGTCTTCTTGTTATTGATAACATTTCTTTGTAAAACGAACACTGCTACTCATTTAAAACTGTAATAACTTGTCATCTTATTTATTTACTTTAAATTGTTTACCAATTTCTGATTGTGATGACCCTTTTTTTAATTATTTGATCAAATCAAGAGTGCCTTGATTAAAACTGTCAATGAGAAATTGACAAGTAAAGTGTGCTATTTGGTGAAAATACTATTTCAGAATGTATTACATTTTACAGTACCAAATCACCTTTATTTTTACCAATGCATAGAAAATAGTGAGTATGAAAGCTTGAAGTAAACTTAATCATTTGGATAGTTTAATGATGTCCTAATGGATGGAAATAACCATGTCTAATCCATAAGTTGATTGTCTGAAAGTCAATATGTCTAACATTAGGTCCTAACCTTACCTAATGTTTTTTTAGGCTTTTCAGAGGTTATGTGTGTTCTATAATCGCAGCTCTTTGTATTATATTAACTTTAAAATGTCTTTATTTACTTGTTAGTGTTAATAGGTACTACAGATTTTCTTTGATGTCAATTTTGTTTTTGGTATCTGTGATTTATTTTGTGTTGTTAGTATGTAGTGTGTAGGGGCCTAGTTGCTTAATTTCTTTTGCTAATAGCTTTCATTTGTCAGACAAAAATGTTACATGGTGTTTTTAGAAAAAGTTATAGTAGATGACAGAGAATCAACAAATGATCTGTCAAAAGTGCTTTATGAGAATGATGATAGAAAATTAGGAGGATTGCAGTTCAATAATTTCAACTTATAGTCAAGCATTAGGTAGTAAAGTAGTATGGGCAGCATCAGATACGATAATAAAGATAAAGTACTAAAGTGGGTGTTAATGAATGTTTGCTTTAAAAAATACAATTAGTATTTGTCAAGAACATCAAAAAATATGAAATGAATTACAAAAATATCTTTGTTATTTACTACAAGTACCTAGTTGTTGTAAATAACTTGTAGGTTTATTCTTTACAATTGATACATTTTTATTATGTAATTAATTGTATAGGTACATACCTACTACATACCTAAGTACTACTTTCTATGTTTACCTATTTATATCTTTTAATACATGGCTTCACATACACTCACATACTACTATAAACTTCAAAAGTTCCACAATAGACTTTGAGCTTTATGTCCATATCATATGATTGAGCATTTATTGAAGAAAATTAATAGTTTTATATAGTCTGATTTGCAACCATCTGTACCTACATAACATACCAATATGCTTAATGTAAATCATATATTATGAAAAAAATATCGTTTTTCTTAATTGCCTAGATGTTTTTAAGTAGTAGTACAGTTGTTATTAATAATCTGCTGCCCATTGAACTCGTAATTTTAGAGTGTGAAAGCAAATAAAGGAACATCTTAAAAAAGCTGAAACTGACTCACCACTTGTTGCTATGGTTGCATTTACAGCACAAAAAACAGGAATCGTTTATAATATGGCTCTGTGATTACGTTTTTATGTATGGTAGGTATTGCAATTGTCAAAAGACAATAGTGATCACTTTTATATACTAACATCAAGTCAGCCATAATCCCAGGTAGGTACACCAAGATACACACTACATCTTGGTTTACTTACTACAAAAGCCTCAAGTGCAATATATTCAAGGCTTGGAGAGGTGATTTTGAAAAGAGGCAACTGCTCACTGTGGAGCATCCTTTACTGCTTATTATCTTTAGTAAATCTGCTTATAGTCTGTTTGCAGACTAGCACTGATAAAAAAATATGTCTTAAGTACCTCTCAGGGGATACGTTATAAAAAAAGACATTATAGAAAAAGCCTCCTGGGTTTCTTGCCAGCTCTTCTCGGCCAAAGGCTCTTCCTAAATTCGAACTGGTAGTTAATTCAGTTGTTTAGTTAAACTAAATTTTAGTTTTATTATTATTTGAATGTTATACTTAATTTTGATGTCAATAAGTGCCTGTAAAAGCTTATATTGAATATCAATTTGACTCTGACTTTTGAGTGAAAACTTCATATGACATACTGGTATATGTGATATTGACGGAGTTGTGCAAGAGCACATAGGGTCTATAAAACAAAGAAAGAAGAAGAAAACTGTTTTATTTATACATTGCGGATTGACATGTATTTCGGGTATTGTTTGGCTATGTAATCGTCTTGTTCCATGCTTTTGACTGCTGTTGTGCATAACTTTCACTTTTAAACTCAATGCCAATAACAGTATGATTCACAAGAACCAGTGTTCATTTAGATGAGGTGAAGTATGCTGTGTACATTATTTATCATTGGTATAATTTATTGTTTTGATATAAAAATTTGTATAAAAAATGTCCTGAGCATTTATTTATGTTATTTAACATTATTGTAGTTAGTTTAATTAAGGGATCCAGGTCATCATATAACATTTTTGTCTAAAAATAAATGTTAATAGAATAAAGGTTTACTGGAGACATTTCAAATTTTATTCTATTTCTTTATAATTTTAGTAATCACAAATACATTCTTAGTTTTTTTTACTATATTTTAGGACCTACACCGTTAACTGTCATGCCTTTCTTGATCATCTCATGGTATTTTAGAAGGTTTTAGTGATAAAATAATAGCTATTACAGTTCTCCCTGTTTGTTTAGTAAGAATGTTTTCTGTCTTGTACAGTTAACCACACATCAATGTAACAGTAGTGTTGCAGCCTCATAGTCACACATTATTTCTCACGATATTTCTTCCATCATACAAATGTCTAGTAAGTAGTATCTATATTTAATTGCCAATTATTGATGCATGAAGAGTTGTACTTCTTTCTAAACATTATACCTAGATGTTATCTTGTAACCAACTTATATTATGTTCTGTCTACACATTCCTATGTCATTTAAAGTTGGGCTAACAACTTTTAATAGAGCCATATGAATGTCTATAAAACTAATATTTTTTATCTTAATTGAATTGTTTATTATTGTATTGCCTATAGTTTATATATTATATCGTTTTTTTACACAATGAAGTCAACTAATAATAAAATGCAAAGATTGGGACAAAGTTTTCTTCAAATACTCCATTTTTTTATAACGAAAATATTTTAAGTAGGTACCTACTTAGTCAACATAAATAACAATGGCCTGTGAAATATGAATAATAGGTTTAATGGAAATAAAACAGTTAGTCATAAGTGTTAGTTACATTAGTTTTAAAATGCTTTAATTATTTTAAGAATGGAAGTATTTTTTTTTGTAAATGGTGAAATCACTATGTGCCATGGTGGCATACCTTATCTGTCACAGTCACAATTAAATTTCTAATTCTACCTGGTTTAAGGCAGTCAACTACTCAACATGTCTAAAAATATTTCCCTTTGCCCTATTTAAGGAATGCATTTACTGAAGAGTTTTTATTCCTGAAATGGTCAAATCCTTGGTCAACTCTATATTCTATTTATTTGTTATCAAATATGTACCCTGTCATTTTAACATGGTAAAGTAAGAAATAATTATGTTATAATTGCTTGCGCCTCAATTTTGTTATTTAAAATCATCAATAATAGTGGCACAGCAACCAGACAGATAACTAAAAGATGATATAGGGGATGATACTAGTATATCATCCCCTTCTTTGCCACGGGGATTGTCCGGGATTACGAATAGAAAGCACCGTGTTCCCCGCTACGACCCGCCACGGAGATGAGGCCTGGGAGAGATTGGGCGTCCCACAGCCTTCCGTGAGGTTGTGCAATGCAGCTAGGTGTAATCCGTGACTTACCCTACTAAATTTATTCCCATAGTCCAAATAAAAATACCATTTGTAACAACACAGCCCATTGAGTCACACAACCATGTTTTAGAATTTAGAATAACAGATCGGCCCTGTTAGGACGTCAAAAATTGCATAGTAAAATATTAAGTAGGTACTACGAGTGTTACACCATAAGCGCCAAGTGATGTGGCCGACAAACAATTGTATATCTATTGTCTGATTTATGTGGCGTTCAACGTGTTAAAAAAATCTTATTAGCCTAACACCTTGGGGTTAATGATACAATTTATAATTTTCGGTCGCTATGACAAGGTGCTAAAGTGCATACCTCATAACGTCCAAAACTGAACCTTACTCTATAGTGATTTAAACATGATTCTCCATTACAGCGCGACAGGTGCGGTGGGTGGGCGCGGCGTGGGCAGCAGCGCGATGCACACGTCGCGGCACTCGGTCACCTCGTCCTCGGGCGTGCTGATGGTCGGCCCCAACTTCAGAGTCGGCAAGAAGATAGGCTGCGGCAACTTCGGCGAACTAAGACTCGGTAAGTTGCGGCACTTTTGAGAAGGATAAAGCACAGACATGCATGACCGGAGCACAAAATATAGGGGACCCAGAACGTAAGGTTAAACAAACGCGCACGAGCAACTCATACCACAGAATACTTAATATAGTCTTATACATCGCATGTCGACGGATTTCATTCACACCCCTTACACGGATATCGGAACAGCTCGGAACATTCCGAGCTGTAGCGAGATTCCGTGTTCGTGATAGGTTGTATATGTGTGCGTTCCTCGAGCGCGCTTTTAAGAAGCCTTCCTTTATTTGTGCCCGTAGTCTCACACTGCACGTAAAGAAATCGATTCCAATCGCCTCAAAGAATCTAGTATAGGGGACAGGGAAACGCTTGGGTGATGTCAGCAGACCTTCTAGATACCAACTGAGGATGTTTCGATCACACGGTTTTAGGAACTCTTTGTTTCTGGAAGCTCACCAACAGTCAGGTTACGCTGTAAAGGATTAAGAGGGCCACGGTAATCTCTTACAAAAAAAAAAACAAAATCAACCTTACGTGGTATATTTTAAGGGTACAATTTTGATTGACTTCTGGCAACAAATAAAAAGACATCTTTATTGTTTTGCAATAAGGTTGATTGTAGTCAAATGTTTAGATTTTTTCACAAGTTTGAACGCTCATATAATTTTGACGCTGACTGTACTAGACTTTATAATTTGTTTGTTTAGGTGCCTACATAAACAAACAAATTATAAATGTTGCAGTCAATAGTGCAATAGTCACAGTGAAAAGTAAATATCGCATCCCCAGGTATCAATGATATACACCAAAGTTTATATTAATAGGTACCTATATATTTTTCTTGAACAACATTCGGCTTAATATACCATTTTGTACCAGTTGAAATAGACTAATCAATCGGACGAACGTTTTTATTGCCGTCTGTTTACGTCAAAACTAATCAGTTATGTTTATGAGAGTGACGATGACGTTGAACTCGGTTCAAGTCGCCCCGTGTCGTCGCGTCGGCCGATCCGATTCCAAGTTGAATATTCACTAATTCATTTGAACCATTTGAATGAAATGATCATATCGTATTCATTTGTTAAATAAAAGAGTGATGTTTTATCATTTCTGGTGTACCTGGGTAAAAGAAACTACGTTCAATTGTTTAGTTTATTTCTTAAATAATAAGGAGCTCGATGGCGCAGTAGTTAACGCGCCCGGTCTGCGATTGCTGTAGTTAAGTAACTTTCGCAATCAGGCTGATCATCGGCTGGGTGACCAAAAATGCAACATCATCTTGAGCTCCTCCGTGCTTCGGAAGGCGTGTAAAGCCGTTGGTTCGATCTCAGTTGCATTGCAGTCGTTCACAACCACCAATCCACTGGGCTCGCGTGGTGGTTATTGCCCGTTCTCCCTATCCATCCATTGGGAAGGCTCGTGCCACAGCAGGGACAAAATGAGCTGATGATGATGATGATGATGAAGAAGGAGATTGGTCTAGTGGTTATGACCACCGGTTTAGACCCAGAGGTCCCGGGTTCGATTCCCAGCGGGGGGTACATGTTTGTGTACTCGGTTTGGTTGGTAGTAGGACTTGTTTGTCCGCCTGGCTAGCTACCACCATCTTATCTAAATATGTCGCCATAACATCAATGTTTGTAGCATTGTTGTGTTCCGGCAGCTAGAGATATGATAGCCAGTGCCTCACTAGTTGAGGATCCCGGGCGAAGTGCGCTTCCACCAATTGGCCTTATCATCACTTAACATCAGGTGAGAACATGGCACTGCGCTTACCCGTAAATATAAAAAAAAGGTGGCTGGTAAGAGCTGGATGAGAGTAGCCGCGAATCGTGCACTTCAGTGGCGAACACTTGGAGAAGCCTATGCACAGCAGTGGAAACATACATATTAGCTGATGATGACGATGAAGATGATCATGATGATGATGATGTTGTTAAATAATAGAGTGTAGTTACATCATCGATTGTAATAGAGACGACGCCGTTCGTGTCGCAATAGTTTAGTTTATTAGTAACTATTACATTATTTATACATAGATACAGATAGGTAAATAGACCTTTGAACTTTGGCTTTTCACTAACCTTACCTTACACATCAATCTTGTTAACAGTTAGCACTTAGATTTGTAAAATTAGGTGAAACTATTGGACAGCTTTTTTAGGTTTAATTGGTCACAACTCACAATGCTAAATGACATATTAAAATATAAACTCCTAAATTAGACTAGATATTTCGGGAAATACATATTATAATAATAAATAATAAATTTTCCTACACTCACACCAATTATCTAGCCCAAGAGAAGCTTCGTTATGAAACTCGTTAAAATGGTTACTAGACAACGGATAAACATACTTAAAATACTTAAATACATACTTATTATACATAGAAAACACCCAGACCCGAGTCAATTTAGAAAAACAATAATTTCTAAATTGACCAGACCGGGGATCGAACCCGGGACCTCAGAGATGGTGACACCATGAAAACCGGTGTACAAACCACTCGACCATGGAGGTCGTCCATATTACCCCTATAGACATTGTTATGCAAACAGTTTGGGTTAATTTGAGGCGGCATCAAGAGACGTCAGGACAGACTGCATGTGTGGAAGTTTTGTAGTATGTTGACGGCACTCTCTTCACTTTTGCACTCCATTCCACTTAACACTTGTATGCTTGTCATATGCCTAACATACATAGCTAATTTTTGAAAAATATAAATATCTGTAATCGTTAGTTGCAACGGTAGCTTATTTATTCTGGTGAACATTAATTAAGTTAAATAAATAAAGACAAGTTTAGCTTGGCAATAAATAGGCAGATCACCACGGAATAAAAGATTATAATAAATAATAATAATACTAATAATAAATGTGAAGAATGTTGAATAAAAGTGCGAGAGGAATAAAAGCGAGAACTAATATGAATGAGTGCAGCAAACACTAGCTCCGATTCTGTTGGAGGAAACAGTAAAGAAAACGGAAACGGTAAAAACAATTGCAACTAAGACGTATTTAATTCCAGTTTACTTATTGTATGATCTCAATAATTGTGTGGTGGCTAGTGTCATTTAATACAGTAAAAAATTACCTTGTTTTGAAATGTGAGACGTATACTCACGTTTCGTTTTAAGTGAATGAAAAGCGTTTGTGATAACGATGATAAGTGACATAAATATTAAACACATCTTAGTGTTTATGTTTACATGTGATTATGACCGAAATATTATTTTTATTTGACCTCTATTTCGTGTTGCAGTAAAGTTATGTAATACGATTAAATAGAATGTTGGCGCATCGGCTATATATAAGTTACGATCGTTAAGACAAGCTACTTTCCGTGTACCAGATCCCGTATGTGTGACCAAAATGCAGTATATCCGTCCTAATCCGTTCTTCGGAATCGGAAGGTATGTTGAGCCGTTGGACGCGGCTGTTATAAAATATATCCATTGAAATGCCATGATAAAACACACGGAACCAATGATGAGGTGTAATTGATTACTAGACGTGGTAAATGCAGAAAATAGTTGCAAACTTACGCATATAAAATGAAGTTTAACACTATAGGATCAAAATAATACCTATGTGTTAATAAACGCGATTAGATTCGTATAAGAAAGTTTCAACGTGTTGTGCTCGCGTTACCTTTAGAAAACCACATAATTCGAATAAAACCTTTTAAAATACCATTTTAATCGGTTAATACATAACTGGAAGTATGATAATTATTTTTGTGTAAAGATAACACTGTTGCGGAAACCCACAACACACACTATACTACTGTTTAAAATTAGGTTACACCTTAAAATCTACAAAATCCACTCACAGTTCCATGCCGCTCCCGCCGTCCAGAACGGGATCCATATGATCTGATGGGGCCGGAATCCGAGTCCGGGTCTTCTCGGGCTCCCTAATCACACCCAAACTACCCCAAGTGCACTTTTCCCCCGAGGAAATACCTGCTTTCTCCAGCAGCGGAGACGTCGACAGCGGCGAATTGTACTCCCGATGCGATTCGCTTACGACGTACACACACACAAAACACAGGTTGCACAATACACTTAATTAGAGTAAGACGGCTCCAAATGCCCTTATTACTACTTAAAATCTATTTAATTATCAACACACGATAACCTATAAACCAGCCATTGTTGCCTTCCCGAGACAAGTGTACCAACAAAAAAAAAGAAGAACAATTAGTGATGGGGCCATTATGCCACTAAATAAATTGAATCTCGATAATCGATTCCCAAATCGATCCGTCCATAATACAAATCAAAGTTTTATTTCCAACAAAAATAAATGCCTGTTTATTTGCAACAAACACAAATATAGGTTTTAAAGTTAACTATACCACAGCGAATTTGACCTAACCTCATTTTCGATATGACTAAAACTTATCCATACAGAAGAGTATGCCTGAATAATTTTAGCTAGATAGGCTAAGTGCTTGCTTACTCACATGCTAACAAGGTGTGGAAAAGCATAGCTTAATACAATATGAATTTACCAACCTTACGTCGTTTGCATTTTAATAGCATTTTGTAGGCGCATTACGCGATGTAGATAGCGAAAATTATCTACTACTACTAGCCCGGCATGTAACTATTTCTTTTTGCATGGAACACTATTTTTGCGTGTTGTAGCGTGGTCGATGCTAATTTCCTTTAGCATTTCCGTAAAGGCACAATTAATTACCTCGCTCTTTTTCGATCCAGGGTTACGATTTATATTTTAAAGCGTCGACAATCGTGTGTCGATGGTCTGACAAAAATCTTTCCATAGTACTAATCCAAATCATTAACTACCATAACAACAGGGTTCGTAAGGATAATTGTCAAGATTATTATCATGATAATAACAGTTATAATTGTCAATTTAATATAGTAACAAAAGATAGCCCTTGATTTTACCGCACTCATGCATTAGCGTGTTTCTAGTATGCTTCTCGCTAAAATTTTAGAGATCCATGCAGTTACTGCAACGATTGTCAAAGTAATAAAATACTATCATGACATCACTACGTAGTATAAAACAAAGTCGCTTCCCGCTGTCCCTATGTATGTATGTATGCTTAGATCTTTAAAACTACGCAACGGATTTTGATGCGGTTTATTTTAATAGATAGAATGATTCAAGACGAAGGTTTATATGTATAAATACATAATATAGTAGACAAACACTGATAATTTTAGAGGTTTCATTTTTTTGCGTTTACATTGCGAACGCTGACTGAACCCTACGAGATAGATCAAAATAATGTACTACAGTATTGTACACCTTAAAAGGGTCTACAAAAAAGTCCGCGATGGTATGTCTATCTCTTAAGAATAACCCACAATAATCATTTTTTATCCTTTACCTTTTACGAGAAATAATGGCTTATTAACGAAGCTATTTTAAGCAATACAGCATTGATCCTTATCTAATAAAATACCTTAAATACATTGTGCATTTAATATAGATCGATATGGCCCTTTACAGCATGTAATTTAAATGAATATTTTCGAAGATATTACAGATTTAAAATGCAGGGACATGCGGTTGCGTGTATCAGTATTGCACCCGGGCGAAGCCGGGGCGGGTCGTTAGTAAAATATATAATATAGTCTTCATATTATTACAATCCCTTGAACTATATCTTAATTTGTTATAAAAATATAACAAATAATGATAATGACTAACACTGTTGTTAATTTTCGAGCTGTGTTATTATCTTGATAATTTCGAACCTTACGTAACACTATTGAAACGTTAGGCTCGCTGACATTTTGGACACAGTGTATTGGCTTGTGGCTTATGGTCCCGCGCCTCGATCGTGCTATTTTAAAGCGTCCACAATCCTGTCTCAGTAACGTGACTTAGACAATTTTTCCATAGTCCTAGCCTAATGACAAAATCAAGATACCGTAACACTATTGAGACGTTATTGGCTTAGCCGACTCGTGGCACAGGTAACAACGGACGGACGTTACAACAAAGAAGCCCGATGATAATGGGAGGAGACTTATGACTCATTTCACGCGGCCCGTCAATTTCCCAAACGTCTCTTAAAAGTAACAGTCACAAGGCTAACAATAATGCCTGCTGCGCTATGCCGTTACGAGACTCATGAAATCGTTGGATGTTTTGTTTTTTGATGAGTACTACTCCAGTGATAGTGCTGTTTTATGTGACCTTAGTAGGTAAGCCTTAGTGTTTGAGCGGTAAGGTTTCATTTTGACGAATTGTCTAGCTTAGAGATTATATGGCTGCGTGCGGATGAGAATTGGATTCAACCTCGCGTCACTGAAAATAACATTATTGCCCGCGCACGTGCGTGTGGCGATTAAGTCCGTCTGTACATATGATATTACCCGCTTTCACAAACTATTGTGATTTGTGATGCTCCCGTGAGGGTGACGTCATCACCGCATTTTCTCAGCTCACGAATTCCTAACTGGATTGACGGAATGCGTCATCGATAGGAAGTGAAGTATTAACTAACTTATCTTTTATTGTTCACGTGATAACTAATCGGATTTGATCGGTGTACTGATAAATTTGATATTATGAAAAAAAATATTTTTGGTATTATTATTATTAGATTCTTTTAAATACCACGTAAGAAAGCGATGGCTGATTTGAATTCGTCATCATTTTGTATGGCTCTGATATGTCTACATAAGTACACGGAAAAATTACGCTGTTAATTATATCCCATCACGCAGACTTATGTCACAAAATACTTATGTGTGGACTAGTATAATATGCTGATGATGAATGATGATGACGCAGGCTTAAAGCTGGTCTAAACGTGCTAAAACGTTTGTAGAAACTAAAGCCCGTTTACGTTTACCCATCCGGAGAACTGGCGTTGTGCAAATCCTTCACTTGCACGATCGCATCGCAACACAACCCGCTGCGCAAACGAGCTCTTGATTCAAATTTACATTAGAATAATAACAAACAAGTTTCTGTTGGTTATTCGGCGTTATATCATAAAAATCCAAATTGTATTAAAAATAGCGACTTGTTTTTGTTTTGTTTCCTAGCAGCAGTGGAAATTGAATCGAAAGGTACAATTTGGAGTATATCCACGTACTGGTATTGAAATACGCGAACCCACTGTCAGAAATTGCATTGCTTCATTGTATATGTAACAGATAGGCGCCTCGCTTTGAAGGGTAGCGGGTATAGTTGTAAACCAGCGGTTTGTAAGCCGGTAGTTACCGAAACCAGAGCGGCCAGAAACGAATAACCAGCCGCTTGATACCGGGTAGATACCCGACTTGAGCATCGAAAAAAAAAAACTATTTTTATTTAATTTTTTATTGTAAAACTTCTTTTTACAAAAACTGCTCTCCCAATTGAGCTATCGTGGTTCTAACCAGTCCGCCGAAATTATTACAACACTATTTACGTTTAATAATAATTTGCGTTAAAAATTATATAAACAAAACAAAACATTTTATGAACTTATTTTTGTTATACAGTAGCACTTAATATGTTCTGCTATTTTTGTTGAGTTGTTGGGTCGAGCGATTCGAAAATATGGAAAGTAAAATGTCGTACGAAAACCAGTAGAAACCAAGCGCTCGACTCGAGGCGTAGGAATCAAAAATAGAGCCCCATGTCCGTGAGAGGTTCTCTAGGTTCTCTATATCTCTATGCCTTGCTCGAGCGCGTTTGGAAGCTTGTCTTCTGCAATCTCTTTATTTTGTGGTAGCGGTTATCGTAATCGAGTAGCGTGAAACTAGTGAACATGGTGACGTCATTGCAGCCCGAAGCTTCTTATTGATATTCCACAACGGTGTGTGGCCTTCATATCACCTGATATGATGGCAAGTGTCGATAAGGCTATAGGTAGAACGCATTTCATCCGCAACCCTCTGAGGAACAAGCTATCTTATCTTTAACGGAGGAAGGTACACAATGCTACTAACAGGCTGTCCTGTTACCACCAATGTTTACCTGTCGTTATAGTTACAATTATCTAATATTTTAATTGCTTCCGCCAGACAACAGAATATTAAATAACATTTCTGCGTTTGCACAAACTCCTTTCACTGTATGAAGTGTTAACATTAGAATGCATTAAATCAAATGCTTAAACTTGGGGTTCCATAGTAAACCGGAAACGGAGGAAGTTTCGTCATGTCCGTCTGTATGTCAAAGCCATTTTATTAGACTATTCATAAAATGTTTTTGTTTTGTTTATATATTTTTTAACGCAAATGTTGCGAACAAATTACAAAAACACAAATGTTGAAAATTCTTTTTCAACATTTGTTTTTTTTAGACCATTAATGTTAGAAAAATAAAAAAAATTGATTTTATACCTATCTGTTGATATCATGGAGAAGAAGCACTTCCCTCTTGGAAAGGCTTGATCGAAGCTTTGTGAAATAAAAAAGTGTATATGATATGTATATAATAAAAAAAGGTTTTTGTCTACTTGTAAGTTTACTCTATACAATATCTTTGAAGTTCATAAAGAGAAATAAAAAACTAACTCTTACTAACCGCCTAGTCATAAAAAAAAATAAGATCGCGTGAAAAACATACAATATCCTGTGGATTCCTTAACAAAAGTATGCATTTATACTACTAAGTTAAAAAGATGTGATAGAATCTGGAACCAACGTGCGCGTGCGTCGCAAAGGAATCGGTCTTAGCGGAACTGGAATGCCAACGTCACATAATAAGGCTGACTCATTCAAACGCCACTTGTATAACTTGTCTTATTCCTATTTGAATTTTCAAGCTGTAACGTGTCTCTAGTTTTAAGTCCAATGTACAATGACGGTGCGTTTAGCCCAATACTCTTATGCTCAATATTTTTATATTATTTTTATTGCAAAACCATAGGTCATTTAGGTCCTCTCTCTTTACGTGCGTGTCCGTGTAAATGCTAACCAGCCTAATTCTATTTAAAAACCGTTTTTGTCACAATTTCCGACCGAATAGTGTGGAATTATTTAATGAAATTAGAGCTAACATCGGTCATTGTTTCCCTAGCTAGCGTACCAGGCGTTTCTAGTGTGACTAGGTACTTCTCGAATCATACCGTACGTTCACTTGTAGAAGACAACTGCAAAGATAGCACGCAATTGGTAGTGCGTAATGCCCGTTCCCTACTATATTCTCCGAGGGGGAAAAATAATGTTATGTACGTTGGTGTACCTGTTACAAAATATATAAACAACTAATTAGCTTTCCACTTAATTCAAAATAACCTCCCGTTTTACTGTATCTTAGTCTAATGTAAGCCACACTTATAACCGTCTTGTTTGCCATTGAAAAATGTTATAAATATAGATGGTCGATTGTTCTGAATCAGACTAAAGTATTTAGCAATTTCTGCGAAAACTTCATTTATCTTATGTTGAACGTGTTTACGTGTTTTATATAGGGTTGCCGGTTTCCCTGAAATATTTCTAATCTAGAGGAGTCCAGGGACCGACCGGGCGGGCTTTTGCATACAATACGGATTTTGAAGATTGTTAAATTTATTCATCTCATACGGACGGAGCTAAGTTAACGGTTGGAATAAAATGGGCCGAGTTATGCCAAAATGATCCAACCCGCGTTGGTCAATATCAACATAGCTTTATTAAACAATTAAAACTAAAATAATGCCACTTTGATTAAGGCATACTAGACTCAATTTCTTCTTGCTATTCTTCTAAGAAAACAGTAAAGACGGGAATCGAGTCTTGCATTGCGTCAAAATATAAGTCTTATTTTGGGTTTGTTTATGACTGTTATTTTAATGTCGATCAACATGTCGCTTTGATCGTTTTGGCACGACTCACTCCATTAATATTTTAGGCTACACAGTTAAATTACATATAATTTATCTGCTTTATTGATAAGGTTAAATTAAGAAGCGGACAGAAAAGTCTGGTCAGTCTATATATAGACTGATATATAAATATCCGGGGTTGTCATTTTACTGATAGCAACACTTATCGTGAGCCCATCAAACGCGACTACGAACTATGCAATAGCCTCAAATCTCCTGTCCTTGCCACCAAGAAGATTCACGATAGGTTTGTTTCAATTTTGTCCGCGCCCCGCTTGCTCGACCTGTGCCGTAACAGAGTGCGGAATGGGAAATAGCAATCTCGCTCGGAGACGGAAGAAAAACCTGTTAAACTCACTCACGAAGGACGATCACATGCAATTTATTATGGCAATAACTCCGCGAACAGTTAGCTCCATTTAGCCGTTGATTACGCTATGACCTTCTCTCTTGCTGTTTCAATTAAAGCACAAGATTGGATGTTCAGTCATAAGGAAATTGGATATTCCGTCGCGAATGTCCATGTTGATTTGGCTCTTCAATGGAAATTTGGTGTGATTGTGATTCGTGTGTCGTCGATTTTTGGTAAACAAGTAAGTTAAAAAATAGAATAGAATAGTCGCGTTTCGTGCGCCCAATAATTTTAATTACTTTGGTGGTCGCGATTCGTGCGTCGTTGGTATTTTACAGTAAACCCATAGATTTACTAAGGTATTAGACATGACCAAGTACCTGCTAGTAATTCATAGATACCTACTTGAAATTGACAGCTATCCAATTATAATACCTTACATGATATTACAAAGAAACTAGATATCCTCTAAATCTAGTTACAAAAAATATATTCTAAATTTAAGACTTCTGTTTTTAGTTATCATTATTTACAGGCTTTTGTCCGTAAATAGTAAGGTATTATATTTTAAAATTTGATCAATCAACAAAAGAACACAATAATATTATTATGTTCTGTATTTTTCTTATATTAAAATTATCTATAAAAATCGACGTTTTTAAACGGTTTTATTTAGCTTGCCCTGTTTATTTATTTGTTTATTTGTTTGGGTCAAATCTAGTAATTGAAATTTGACCCCCTTCCTGTTGAGGTATTTATCTGAAATTATATTGTCATCAGAACTAAATGTGTGTACCAAACACATTTAGTTTTGATGACAATATAATTCAATACATTCGGTATCATTGTAGAGATAAGATGGCTGCCGCTCTACATAAGTAGTAGTGATAAAGTATGTACGCGGGTTACATACTTTATCACTACTACTACCTCAATATGGGTATCAAATGAAAGGGCTTGATTAGTAGAATAGTTCTTTATGAAAATAAAATTAAAAAAGAAAACTAAAAACTTGACTTAACGATTTTATTTTTTACCTGTACCTGTACCTAGGACCTACTGAATTATTTTTTAGCTTTCAGTACAATTTTCAATAAAACCGTTAAACTTAAAAAAAATATTCTCATTTAAAAAAATTCTAATTAAAGTAATTCACATATATATTATACTTAAACCTTAAAAATCACAAAAACAGTCTCGTTTTTTTTCACAGTTCAGTTCAAACAGATTTATAAAAACAAGGCTAAAACTAAACAATATTACGATAATAATAAGTATAAAAAATAAACAATTTTTAAATTTTAATGAAAGCAATTAACAAAATTAAATTTAAAAATAATATAAAAAATCACTAAAATCTGTCTCATTTTCAATTACAATATACTTAAACCTTAAAAAAAACACAAATGGATAATAAAATATCGCGGGCACTCTGTGAAAAAGTGGAATATCCGCTCTCTACAACTACTACTCTCTTGGCAGCTATATGTAAAATAATAATACCTACCTTAATTAGTCGCTCATCTGTACATTTTATTTAAATAATAAATTCATAGACAGTTTGCCTTCACACGTGTATATTAAACAAGGTGGCCGTGTTCCAATGTATCTAACTCTATGGCTCTTACGTGCCATTGTTTTTCTAAAGCGCTCGAAACGCGACTATCAGAACGAGCAAAATTAATAGGACGCACGAACCGCGACTATTCGGTGAAGGTAGTTTTTATTATATTTTACAAAACGCATGAATCGCGACCAACTTGCTTGTTTACTAAAAATCTATAGCGCACGAACCGCTACCAATTCGGAAATTTTATTTTAATCCAGTGCGAAATATTTAGCTTATTTCTCTGCTAATCAGTGCGACTTTGTCGTTTGGGATTGTTGGTTTTGAATGTACGTACAATAATTTATTTATTTATTGGTTTATTGTGACAAAAACGACATAAATCAATAACATTTATCACACAATTATACAACTCGAAATTAAATTAATTATTATAAAATGATATCAGAATATAATGATATTGTTATGTGGATACTTAATTCAAAATCTTCGGGATCTTTTACTATCGGTAAAGTGGTTCAGCGTAGGTAGATAGGTATAGCACTTGGGGGGACTTGGTGCTTGCCATTCGTGGTCCCGAGCGGTCCCCGTGGGTGAGAATCGCAAAGTAACTACTACTAAAGGTTTTTTGGTGGTTCCCTCGTCGAGCTTTTTATGCGCAAACCATTTTACTTAGCTTAACCTTTTCACCGCCCAACTATCCTGCACGCGATGTCCCGCTGTACGCCAACGTATAAATGTATTTTAATAAAGTAGGTACAAAGAAGAACTTCTATAGAAGTGCTGGCGTGGACGGCACGAAAATCTCGAACTTCTATAGAAGTTGTTGGCGGTAAAAAGGTTAAGAAAAAGCGCATAATAAATTCTAAAGAAAAACCGGTGTCTTGTTACTCAATTGAAAGTACAGTCTGTATTGCGAAAGGTCATGGGTCCGAGCATTTCCTGACGTAGTCGCTATTTTGCAGTGTGAAATTTTATGCATTACAGTATCAAACGGTTCGCTTCAGAACGAGTTCAAGAGTATAGTACCTTTACATAATAGACCTTGAGCTTCGTTGTGCTGCATTATGACGACTCGTTGCCTCCCCAGCCGTTACTTTTGCCTACAAATAGGAACTCAATTCTGTATCATTGTCACAATTTGATATAAAGTTTAATATACTGCTTATCACTCGACCAACCGCAATGTTAGCTTGACTTTTACGGATCTACTCGCTTTTATTTAACAAATTGATTTTATATTATTTTATCCTGACTTTTTAGTATAGGTATTCTAGGAATACTTTTTGAAATACTTGACGTTTTGGCTGAGTTCAACAAGCCGTCATCTTAGACTGACTGAATAAAAAACTCGAAGACCTTCTGGGATGTCTGTCACTCTGGATTTTACTAGAATATGTTGATTAAATATGATGATTGATCGCTCACCATCAGTCAAGCATTACCTAACAGACTTTTCTTTCCATGTATCTGAAAGAACTGAAGTGGTCTGAACCACATTTCTCATAGATTCTTTTATTTATTTATTAAGTCGACACACATAGTAATAAAAATCTTTTTACGAATCTACTCTCGTTTAGGATCATAAAAAAAAATTGTTTCATTGTAGTATTTGCGTAAAATTTTGAAAACAATACATAGAGATAAATAAAAATGGTACAATATTTCAGATAACTTCACATGTAGAGCAAAAGATGCGAATAAACTTACCAAATAAATAATAAACTTATGCGGACTGAATATTACTTTCGCAAGAATGTAGAGAGGGAATATTTAAGACAGTGAAAAGAAAGGGACGTCCATTCACTAATTCCATATTCAATGGATAGTGTTATTTTTGGCCCGTATTGTCCTTATTGTTGAGGATCTTCCTCATACATTGTAACCCGGAACGAAAAAGCCTTTTATCTCTTTATTTCATTGACTACTGTAGGGCTCGTGGAGCATTTCCCTGCCTGCGTAACATATGGCCGCGGATTTGAATCCTGCAAGATGTAGGTTCTTAATGATGAATATAAACAATTGTACGCATACATGTATATGGTGATAATGTATCTTTATCTACATATTTAATTTTAAGTCTTATAGAAAAGCTTACTTATATCATATTAGATCGCAGACAGTAGGTAATAAATAGTAAAAGTGTGTTGTAAAAATAGTTTGCTATAAGACACAGTATTACGAGTATAACGTACTTGATTTAACTTCTATGATTTTATTGAAAAAACAATATTGTCTTATTACAATAGAAATGCGTGTAAACATAAGCCTTTAAGGAATTTATGATTAATATAATAAAGGACGTCGAATGCTTAAAAGTTTTTTTAATTAAGTAAAAACACCCTACTACTTCTTACAATGGGCATTACTGAAACGCAAATATTTATAGCGATCCTTTTGTTATTGACATAAAATGTGCCGTTTTTGTTATTATAAACCATCATTGACCATGAACTCGTAAATAAAATTCATGGAAGATCGTTCAATAAATCGTTGAGAGATAGGAAGAAAGCGGCGCGTGGGTGTTACCGAACACATTAAGGCTGTTTTTCCACCAGGGCGCCTACCGCGAGTTTCGTGCGCCATTCCTACTAACGATACTATAATTTGTATGGCAAAATTTTAACTCTACTCGTTTTCTTTCAATGCCATACAAATGTTCGTTTTCGTTTACGTAATCGATGGCGAATGAAACTCGCACTAGGCTACACGAGCTGTGCGTGGTGGGTATGCGGTTTGGAATGAGGTTGCTTTTGGCCAAATACCTCTTTTACAGCGTCAAAGTCAATTGTTTTTTTATCTATATTAATACGTGAAACAAAAACTTTGTACCCCTTTTTACGAAAATTGCGCGGACGGAGGAGTATGAAATTTCGCACACATATAGTTTATATAGAGAAGGAGTACAGAATGTTAATCTATATAAATAAAAATGAATCACTGAAATGTATCATCATCATCATCATCTCAGCCAAGAGACGTCCACTGCTGGACAAAGGCCTCCCCCAAGGATATGAGGGGTATTTGCCGTAATCGCCACGCTTGGCAGGCGGGTTGGCGATCGCAGTAGTTTGAGGGTAACCTCAGAGAGATGAAGCTGCCCATCCTCTGGAATGGTCCCTTAGTCGGCTTTTACGACACCCACGGGAAGAGATGGGGTGGTGCAATTCTTTATCCCCGATACCACACAGGGCACTGAAATGTATGTACGTGCATAACTTCCGATCGACTGCTCAAAATTAGATAATTCTTTTTTTTTTTGAGTTTGTTATTGTCAGTACAATGTTTGTACAGAAGAAAATTAAAAGAAAAAAATATATTTTTACTAAAATATGTTTTTTTTAAATATTATGTTAAGAAAAGTGAGTGAGTGAATGTGACAGAATGACGTACAGTTCTTCAGCCAGCTTTTGACAACTTCAAACGGACAATACGTCATATGACATGGTACGTCATATCATTCTTCCCGTAATAACACGTGTTGTGATTGTGAGACTCCATTTTAATTTCCATCTACCGTATAAATAGGGTAAATAGGGTACACCTACTATTAATAATAAAAAATACTTAAGTACTTGAAATTGGCTAAATGCTAAACGCGAAGCCATTAATTAAGATACCTAAGATACTAATCAATCAAATAGAATTACCGCTTCTTTTGCAAAAGTATATCGGTGGTTCGTGTGTTTGAAAGTTTATCGTAGTGACAATTATGTTGAAAATGCATGAGGCGTCAAAATGTCGGTAGAATATACTTATATAAAAAACAATTGCTGAAAATACTAAAAACGACAAAAACTGTTAAAGTGGTACTCGCGTTTATTTTACACATTACTTATTTAATGTTTATCCTGACGTTTCGAACCCTTTGCAGGGTCCGTGGTCACAGGGAGACTGAGGTGTTGGTCGTCTCATAATTAGTTGGTAGCTTGTATACCGTCATTTAAATTTAATCAGGTGCGTTCCGTTTTACGCAGAAAGAGCTTACAGTATCTTTTGGTCTGGCAGTATGGTCTGACACCATGGATACCACCTGGGATTTAATATTTTGCCAGGCTGGTGGTAGATTCCAACCATCTTCTCTATTAAAATTAGGATGTTTTTTTTAATTTCAATAGCCTCGCGTATCATCCTAGTGATGAATCGTTGTTCTCTAGCGAGTATTTGCGGTTTATCAAATCTGATGTAATCGGTTGGGCCCCTCTAAGGAATGTTCGCATACTGCAGACTTATTTTCGCGCCTATGCTTGACGTCGGCTATATATTCTTTAACGCGGGTTCCTACACTTCTCTTTGTTTGCCCGATGTAAGAGAGCCCACTGTTGCACTTGACAGGTCGTAAAAATTGGTTGATCTTCTTCGGCGGCTTGAAGTAAGTGTTGATTATAGCTCGCTTTAAGATATGTCCAATCTTGTCAGTGACACCTTTCAAATATGGAAGTACAGCAGGTTGGCGCTCGACTGTGGTTGGTTTATTGCGTTTTTTGTGACAAAGCCGTGGTACTTTCAGTTTATTATCCTGTAGTACGTGCTTGACATGCTAAAGCTCAGCAGCCAGGTGTTGGGTAAAACAAAGATTTCCCTGCAGTAGCCATCTGTCTAGGATGGTGGTGAGAATCACCATTGAGGTACCTATCTGTATGGATTACTTTACGATACACAGTGTGACTCAAACTTGGTCCGGATTCCTGATGATTAAAATAGATAGTAAGCTGGCATTCTTGGATATTTTAATCATCAGGAATCCTAGACAGTTGGCTCATTATCGTCGTCGGACTTGTTTGAGGGCGGCGAGAAACTTAAAGGGTTCCTTTACTTAAAGCCGTGTGATCGACACCGGCAGAGGTTTTCTAGAGGGAATGGCATCACGCACTAGTGCGTGTCCCTGCGTTCCCTACGGGATTCTCCGAGGGGTTTGGATCGAGCCAGGAGCTAAGCGGTGCGCAAGAGAAAAAAAACCGTACATTTTATAAGTTGGTCGACTGTTACTCGTAAACTTGTAAAGCCTACTTAACTGTGATAGTTTTTCTTTTAACTTCGTCTTAAATACAACTATCGTGAATTTTTTCACGTATCCAAAAACAACCATTTGGCTGGCAGGGGGGAGACACTTGACTCCTAACAAAATTTTGCACTTTAAAGCTTAATAGTTCACAAACGGATGCCTCAATCAAAAAACTGTTTCCACAAACCCGCAATATTTTTGAAATTGCTATCCAACGACACCCTACACTATGAGGTAGACAAATAAAAAAATGACATCCCCACTTCACGTGTAGGGGAGGTAACCTAACAAAATATTTTTCAAATATTTAAAAGTAAAATACTTCACCACTTTGTCGGCTTGATTAATATGTAGGTATATCCATGCCAAATTACAGCTTTCTAGTACTAAGAGTATGAGCTAGGCTGGGGACAGACAGACAGACGGACATGGCGAAACTATAAGGGTTCCTTGTTGACTACGGGACCCTAAAAAACCACCAATAAGATAACTTAATTTTATACCGCAAGGTAAAGGAAGTGAACCTATTGGTTGATTTTTCCTCGTGCACCGCTTAGCTACCTCGCACAGCTCTGTGGAAAACAGCCTTAGTGGGCGAAGCTTGCGAGTGGGGGGTGGGCGGGCGGGCCACATAATGAATAGGTACCAACTAATTTAGTAAATAAGCGTGGCGTGTTAACAGTATTTATTAAATTCACGTGAAACTATCATTAAAGAAATTAGCGTTTCATGACAATTGGAAAATGGTTGATTAGGCGATTTATATTGTCTAAATTGTTTTTAAAAACCATGTTGATGGTAAGCAAGGAATCAAACAAACTATCAAATAGGAAACACTCTGTCGCATTTATATTAATATTAGATTGGATGAGATACGCAAGTTTTTAATTTACGCCTTTCATTTTTTTACTTAACCTATTTCGTCCCACTGCTGGGCAATGATCCCCCCAAATCTCTCTACAAGTCTCGCTCTTTGTCGGTCCCCCATCAATATCTCTATGGACGTTGAGATCGTCTCCAACGCTTTTACGGCTGGTTCATATCTGATCAAATATAAAACAAAATGTCTCCAATTAAACCTACATGTTTTTCAATGTTTTAGCATTGACGATCCAGCTTCCTATAGGTACTTATGAGGATGAAACTTATCCTAGAGACCGTTACATGTGTGTGGTGTCCTTCTACTGGGCAAAGCCCTTTATCATTGAAGATGACCACTAAAACGTGAGCCATTGTTTTGGTCGCCTGTCGCCGCGAAGCCTACACAATGTTAATAATTTACATACTTCACACGAAGCGACAGGTATTTTGAATACGAACTTGCTATTAGGGCTGGCAAATCCAAGTTGAAAATATAAATAGCTATTGGAAATAAAATTACATTATTACTAGTAATTTAAACACTTTAGCGATCACCAATAACCAACAAACTATTGTGTGATGTATTGTATCAAATAAAGATTTATTCTATTTCTAAATAACTTTAAAACTTTCGCGTCTTCTTAAAATAATGGAATTAACGCAAACTGCTTTGTTTAGGTAATACGTATTCTTGTTATCTTAATAAAATGTCTGTTGTTTTTGGTGTGTGGTAGTCAACGTATTAATAAATTATAAAAGATATGTTCATCGTCGTCATCAGTAATTTATATTCTTTTGGCCATTACACCATATTGCACGTTTTCTCTCGCCATCTCCATCAAAAGTCATGTCAAGATCAAAATGAAACCTTAAATCATTGTCAGAGCATCAAGTTAACATTTATAATAAGGTATCGTTCGTTAATCTTTCATTGCAGCAAATACATAGGTACGTGAACTGGAAAGTGTAACTAAAAATAGCACTTGAAAACAGACGTCTGTTGTTGAAATCGTTTTTATGGAAGAGCATTTTTCGGATTCGTTTTAAATAAGGCGTTGTGAATGCAAAATAACTACTAATGGAAATTCTATATTTGGTACTTCTATTGATTTGGCATGCAACAATACTCTTAAATTAAAAGCGTATGACAATAATGTTATTTATTATAATATCATAAGTTTTGTAAACTTTTACTTTAGCAGTGCTTCTTCACCCATAACATTGTTAAAATACACTGTGCCGCAAAAATTCCGGGTCGCTTATAAAAAGTGTTATAGATGACTGACTTATACATAAAAGAAAATACATAACACGTTTGTAAACTGTATAATTTAATTTAAGTACTAAAAATTACAAAAAATAACACTTCTAACTTTTGACAACAAAAATATACAACACAGTTAATCTGCAAAATGAAAGCTTTTCTGTAAATTTAATATCTTGTATTTCCTCCACGAGCCCGTATCGCTTCATTAAGACGATGTGGCATGCTGTAAATCAAATTTCTAATACGGTTTTGGTCAATGTTTGACCATTTTTCTACTAGCGCACTTCTTAACTCACGTAAGTTAGCTGCAGCTGGAGAGCGTTGTTTAACGCATCTCCCGAGCTCGTCCCATAAATGCTCTATGGAATTTAAGTCTGGGATGCAAGCTGGCCACTCCATGCAGGTGATACCGACGTCTTGAATATACGCGTTGACCAAATGTGCTGTATGTTTAAAATCTCCTCTACATATCTGGGAGCTGTCAGAGAACCGTTTTCTATAATTACTAACTCTGTACGATCCTCTGAAGATATCCCAGCCCAAACCATTATTGATCCTCCACCGAATGGCACCTTTTCCTCAAAACACGCTTGACGATAACGTTCATTTGGTCGCCTATATACTCTTCGTCTCCCATCGTGTGCGAATAAACAAAATCTTGACTCGTCGGAAAACATAACCCTGGACCAATCTTCATCTGTCCATCGGACGTGTTCTCGAGCCAACCGCAACCTGGCAACTCGATAACCTCTGAGCAATTTAGGGCCATTTGCTGGCCTATAAGGCTTTATATCAGCTTCCCGAAGTCGCCGCCGGATCGTGTCAGAGCTTATATTGTTGTGGTGAATTTCTTGAAGGCTATTTTGGGCCTGAACAGCCGTGAGATGTCGATTTCTTAACATAGTGCTCACGATGAATCGGTCTTCTCGTGTAGTTGTACGCCTTGGCATGCCATTCCCTGGTCTCTTGATGTTCATGCCGGTCTCTTGAAATCGCTGGAGTACTCTTTGGACCGTGGATAAAGATACACCTACTGTTCTAGCAGTACTTCGCTGACTCCTTCCTTCTTGTACCATGGTGATAATTCGTGTACATTCTTCAGTAGATAACGACATGTTGGTGCATGGTTGATGCACAAAATACTGTGACCAGCCAAAAAAACTGTTATGATGACAGCTCGGTTTGAAAAAAAAGCGAGAAAAATTTCTATTCCAAAAATTAGAATTTTAATATTTTTCAAAAATCGGAATTTCTTTTTTTGAAGCTGTAACTTGTTCAAATGAATCCTCTATTGATATGTATAATAAGCGTCACAAATCTGCCTATAATATATTATTTATACGAGGGATCTATGTAAATAACTTTGGGAGATATCGCGGTTTTTCTAAATGACCCGTTATTTTTGCTGTCCAGTGTATTACAAATTAACCTTCACATGTAAATTATAATTAATTTCACATCACTCATATAATATTTTTTGACGACCTCCTTGGTCGAGTGGTTTGTGCACCGGTTTTCATGGTGTCGCCATCTCTGAGGTCCCGGGTTCGATCCCCGGTCGGGTCAATTTAGAAATTATTGTTTTTCTAAATTGACTCGGGTCTGGGTGTTTTCTATGTATAATAAGTATGTATTTAAAATATTTTAAGTATATTTATCCGTTGTCTAGCAACCATATAACGAGTTTCATAACGAAGCTTCTCTTGGGCTAGATGATTGGTGTGAGTGTAGGAACTTTTTTTTTTTTTTTGTTTTAGTGTACTAACAATTCTTAATTTACATTTTGTAAAAATGTTTTCTATTATTCATGTAGTTTGTGTAACCCTACTGATGTTGGTAATACTTTAGTCTGAATATTTAGTTTCTACTACGAAATGAGTGCTGATGATTTTCGGAGAACATAATTGCGTTAACTAACTGACTCATAATTACGCCTTTTGAATCTAATTTTAGCTAGGTATTCCTATTGTGTTGTGTTCACAAGAAATGTATCACTTTAGAAATAATGAAGGTAATGTATACCTCTAAGCTCAGAAATATTCATTTTGGGAGGCCTGCCGAGACTTATTGACGTTAATGGATTGTTTACATTGGAAATCGAAAAAAATTTCTCTACTCAACTCAAAAAATATATTTTAAGCTACATTTTCTTTAAAACTCAACAGGTAAGCTCTTGGTTTTCTTTTTATTTTAGTGACGAAAGAGCGTAAATCGAATCGCCTTTCATAAGGTCTTCAAACTCCTCAATTAAAAAGGAACTTCCTTATTTACCTAGAACTGTCTGAACATATCAACCAATACTGCTTATGTAGTTGTTATGGCGACGATAAGAGGATTTAGGAGCCCACTACTAACCAAATCGATCTAAACAGCTACTCAGCTCGATAACGAACGGAAATCGAAGCAGTGATACCGTGGTTTGACCACTAGTTTACACAGGCGGTTAAGTGATCCCACATTTATTATAATTTAACCCACCTATCATGTCAACTGGGAAGAAATCATGTGTAAACATTAATATTCCAACCGACCTAACATTGTTGGTGCCTTAGTAATTCCTTATTTACTAAATAACGATCTGTATATCCGCGTAGATCCTTATTTACTAAATTGTTGTTTACTATGTACTGTTTGGTCTCACCGGAACAATGGCAACTCCACATCAACGTTATGTTACAAGTTTAACTAATTGGCTTAATTATTATACATTTACCAATGTAACTGTGATACCTATTATTTTTTGTACAAATAAACAATTATGTTGGGCTGAGAAGTAGCACGATGGCGCAGTGGTTAACGGCGCCCGGTCTGCGATTGCTAAGGCTAAGCAACTTTCGCTAAGGCCGGTCATCTGATAGGTCAACAAAATGTATCATCTCGAGCTCCTCCGTGCTTCGGAAGGCACATAAAGCCGTTGGTCCCGGCTACATTAGCAGTCGTTAACAACCACCAATCCGCACTGGTCCGCGTGGTTTATGGCCCGTTCCCCCTGTCCATCCACAGGGAAGGCTGATGCCCCAACAGTGGGGACATAAAATGAGCTGCTCTCCAGCTGGGCTGAGTGCTGAGTGCGAGTTTTATTCACAATTAACTCACTTTAACGAAAACTACGATTTATATGGAAAATTTCACCTTGTCACCAGGTGTGCTTCAATGCCATAATATAAGTTGAAATGATATGTGTCAATATAACATAAGTTATATAACACTTTATATCGCTACATTGATCGAAAGCACTCTGAGCATCCAGCATGTTTGCAACTATTATGGAGGTGGCACTTGTCACGTATAATACATTGTTGGTGTAAGAAATATGCTCAAACGCTATCCCACGTGGTTTACTTCGGAAACAATTAAGAATATTAAGTTAAAATCTAAATTACACCAAATATGGAAGTCTTCGAAATGTTCCTCAGCGTACGCTCAGTTCTCAATTCGTTAGCCTAAAAGTCTTACATTGGGCAACTGGAAAATAATTTACACATAAATCCTCGTGGCTTTTGGCGACATATCAATAATTTGCGCTCCAACGGTGGTTTTGAGCCATGTGTTGCGTATGATGGGATTCAAAGATCGGGTGTTGATATGGCTAAGGCTTTGCTGACTATTTCTCCAGTGTATACGCCGGATCATTTTCTCCTCCTGATCCGCTCTTGTTTGATATGAACAAACTATCAACAAATGGTCATATACTTTTATCAAACGTCTGTAATAGGGAAGTTAAGCGTGCACTGGGTCGGTTGAAGCCTGGCCGAACCGCTGGTCCTAATGGGTCGCCGGCTGATCTTGTGAAGGCGTGTGGACCTTCTTGGTCTGTCCCACTTTGCCACATATTTAATTTAATAATTAAATCAGGAATTTACCCTCCTATTTGGAAATTATCCTGGGTGACACCAATACCTAAGGGCCCTGATAAATTAAATGCAGAAAAACACCGACCCATAAGCTAGCCATTTTTCCGGCGACGGCTAAGGTATTTGATATAGCAATACATGGTGCTCTTCTGAAAGGAATCGTGCCGTATATCTGTAACGAGCAGCATGAAATTAGGCCCGGGAGGTCCGTTAATACAAATTTGGTGGCTCTAGCTGAGTGTCTCTCTAGCGTCTTGGACCGCGGCAAGCAGAATGATGTCATTTATTTTAATTTTCGCAAGGCATTCGACAAAGTTGATTGTAACATCCTTCTGTTGAAACTTGATGCAATGGGTTTCTCTCCTCGGCTTACCAAACTGTTCGCATACTATCTCAGTGATCAGCGCCAATTGGTGCGGTACGGTTGCTATGTCTCGGACCCTTACCCAACTCCCTGTGGTGTGACTCAGGGTTCGATTCTTGGCCCATTGCTATTTTTAATAATGATCAATGATATAAGTAGTCGAGGTTCTCAGGTATGCGAAATGTTTGCTTTATGCTAATGATCTGAAGATCTTCGCGGAAGTAAGTTGTGAACAGGATTGTGCACTCATTCAGCGAGATTTCGATGCTTTGCACGGGTGGAGTGTTGCCAACGGACTGCAGTTTAACCTTGATAAGTACTTCGTTATGGCGTTCGGTCGTCTCCGTTGTCCAGTCCTTTACCAGTACTTACATATTAGGGAGTAAAGTTATCAACCGTACAGGCTCCATGAAGGGCCTGGGGGTGACTTTTAACGGTTCTCTGACCTTCAATCAGTATATATCCGCACTTTCGAAGAGCTGCTTTAGTCGATTGGGTTTCGTGTTGCGTAATCTGCGTGACTTCCGACGGTAATAAAACTCATGTTTACTAGCCTTGTTAGGAACAGATTAGAGTCTAGTGCATGTGTGTGGAACCCACATAAGGCTAAGTACAAGCTAATGTTGGAAAAAGTTCAGAAAGAATTTCTTAGATACTATTATAAACGTCTTTACGGCTACTTTGTGGGATACAGAAAGGGATAGTTCTGTATCCCACAAAGTTTCTGCACGGTAACCTAGGAATGAATTCGTTGGAGGTCAAGAGAGCATGTAATGAGATCTTGATGGCTGTTAAGATATTGCGTGGGCATGTCGATTCTCCCGAATCTGTTGAAGTGCTGTTGAGAATGTACCTATGTGCCCAATAATTATTTGCGTGTGCGAGCGAGTCGTCGGCACCGTCTATTCTCGCGGCTCACGTGTCGCACGGAGACACGCGCGCTCAGTCCCCACTCTGCCGTATGCATACCGCCCTTAATAACGCTCTGTCTTGGTTACTTTTCCTGATTTGGATGTATTTGCTGATGATATGAAATCGTTTCTGTCAACATGTTTGAAATATTGTGATATATTATACGTATATTGTGATATGTAATCTTGTAATTTTTTAGTTTACCTATATTTAATAGTTTTTATAGAATGTCTAATTATAATGATGGAATGATTTTATTATTGTAATGATTTTGAATATTTTACTGTAAAAATTTAGATTTTTGTTCAAAATTATGTAATTGGGTATAATCCTGTATAATGATTAAACTAATAAATAATGAATAAATGTGTATTTTTGGAAATTAATTCGTAATCTTTGTATCTAAAGTACCTATATCGCACTTGTTGGGGACTAGAAGTATATAAGCTCTATTGGCCTAGATAACTAACTAATAGATTTATTTATTATAAACATAGATATTACCCGCACTTTACAGCAATAAAAAATAGTTTTTCATTTTAAATAATGAGTTACGGGTAACTAAAAACAATGCGATTAACTGTTAATTAAATAAAAATAACGCGGTTGAATAACGACAAATTTTTTATTCCTTTTTTTCCCTTTAGTTGATGGTTTTGTACGATTAGCCAGTGTCAAAAGTAATTTTTCTTACAAGTAATATATATAAATGAACAATATTTCCTTCGTGTATGATTAGAAAGAGAATTAGAAAAGTAACGTTGCACTGTTTTGTTTCATTTGCCAACACTCATGCACGAACACTTAACGGTTAATGATCCACCATTATTTCATATTAATATTTGACATAACACAAATTTTAGAAAATAAAACCAAACCGCAGACGTGACTTCACTTTCCCGCCAAACAGTCATCGCCACATTACTTTCTGTTCAATTAAATAATCGTACACTTTATAAACGATGAATTATTTGTTTACAGGGAAAAATCTCTACAACAACGAGCATGTTGCCATCAAGATGGAACCGATGAAGTCGAAGGCGCCGCAGCTGCATCTCGAGTACAGATTCTACAAGTTACTGGGCACGCACGGTACGTCTAATTATACGGCTACACTAACGCGAGACTATCTTGTAACGGTATCATTCAGACTTCGCGGTTTCTAGTGGGCAGCGGACTTACAATGTGTAGCGTAAAGGTGGGTATCCACTATGTTCGCTAACCTTCCGCCACAGCATAAGAAGACTGCAGAAGGTAAACCTCATACAAACGCGCTGAGTTACGCACACATAGTCAACCTCACACAGACACGGATTCTTGCAACAGCTGCGCTCAGACTGTTCCCAGATCCGTGTCCGTGCAAGGGGTCATGTGTGTGTCGCTCGAGCACGGTATGTATTAAGCTTACCATCTGGGTTTATTTTTTTTCCTTTAGTTGATGGCTTCGTGCGATCAGCACATTTAGCCAGTGTCAAAGTAATTTTTCTTACAAGTAATACATAAATAAACAATGTTTTCTTCCTGTATGATGACGATGAATAATACTTATAGAAATGGGAAGTGAGAAATGATATCCTCACGCGGACTTCTTGAGAGAATTTGAAAAGTGACGTTACACTGTTTTGTTTCATTTGCCAATACTCATGCACACTCACGAATACTTAATGGTTAATAATCCACCATTATTTCACATTAACATTAGACATAACGCAAATTTTAGAAAACAAAACAAAACCACAGACATAACTCTTCACTTTCCCGTCAAGAAGTCCTGGGTTTCCTTATTATGTGCTTGCGCGCTCCGCAACTGCTCCAATAAAGCCGCTATGCTCGCTCCTACATAAAAACCGACATGGATGGGCGCGAATCGTATGCTGCGGAGCGTACAACGTTACAACACAAAATAAGGAGACCTACAGAATGAAAGCTTAATACATTCGAGCAACGGCAACCAGGGCTTGATATCGGTACCAAAAAATACCGGTAAATAACGGTGAATACCGGTATTTTTCATTACGATACCTCGGTATCGGTACCTTAACTAATACGGGTAATACAGACCTTGATGTATAGTACCGGTACCAATTTACCGGCACCAACTAAAGTGCCGGTGCCGAGGTATATTTGGTATTTACCGGTATTTTTGGTACCGGTATCAAGCCCTGGCGCCACCCCGGACTCGATTACTATGCTTTTTCGCTCGCATATATGTAAACGCCTATTTGCTCTCAGTATTAGAACGCCTACATTATACCGATATCAAATGGTCAATACTGTATAATCAATACCGGTACCAACTCGAGTATCGGTACTGTATCAAGAACTTAATTGGAACCGGTATCTGTAAAGTACCGGTATATTAATACCGGTACCAACTAATGTACCGGTACTATATCAAGGTCTGTATTACCGGTATTACAAGCTCTGACGGCAACGCACACATACACCCTCTCACGTATACGATTCTCGGAACAGTAAGAGCGCAGCTATTGTGAGATTCCGGTGTTTCTGTGGTAGGGTTCTGTCGGTACTCGTTGCCGGAGCAGTTGCAGAAGCGCCGATTGCAGTAGATGCGTGAACATAGTTGTTACTCACCAGACGGTGCTACTTGCGTGTTTTGTAATTGTTATCTCGAGTACAGATTCTACATGTTACTATACACGTACAGTAGGTCCGATGATATGGCTACACTAACGCGAGACTATCTTGTATCATTCAGAGTTCTCGGTTTCTAGTGGGCAACGTACAATGTGTAGCGTAAGGTTTCGCTCTTACCAGACGGTGCTACCGTCTCGTTTTGTTAATGTGTAGTTGACGGGCTGGCCGAGTGCATTTGCCACCTTTCTAAGGGTTCTTAAAAAATCGGGACACCTCGTAGTCATGCATTGTGGTGTAACTAAATAAAAAAAATGTGGGCGGTTTTTTAAGTTAGAATGTATATTATTGCACAATGTGAACGCAGTGCCTAACCTTTAAAGTTTCTTGTATATAACGTTACTCTTCTACGTAGGAATATAGAAGACAACGATAAATAATCTTATTTGGTATATCACTTACAATCATCCTCCTGTCCTGGGGCCAATTTTAAACCGATGATCAAAGTCACTATATTTAAATTGACACTGAATATTTTCGAATCATATACCTAACCTATAGGTAAGTAGTACCTAAATAAACAAATCTTTATTCATTCAAAATCATAATATTTAAAAATATATTTTTTGACACTGGTGATTCATAATTCGCACCCCTGCCCTGCTTCCAATCTATTTATGATCGGCGCAGCGTGTTCTTCTCTGACATTCCTGACGGTCAACTGCCATCACATCAAATATTCCCTTCTCAGTCATACGCTTCCTCACACAATCTTATTCCCCTTGTGGTCTTCTTCATCGATCCATCAATACACATACATACCAAGACAAACAATACCCTTTCAGATATTCCCTTACCGGCGACATTTTCAAACATCCCCCTACGGCAAACTAATAACAAAGTTAAATTCATTAATAAGTAAAGCACACATGTTGAAGATTAAAATGCCCCCTGAAAACTGTAGTCGTGTGAACGGATGCTATTTAAGTCAATTTCTTGTTAAGCAAATTTGTGAGTTTTGATCCCAAGTCGACCCTTTTTAATTGTGTGGCGGTTCGATGGATAAATGCCCTTTCACGTCTGAAACGAGGCTACATAACCTATATCGCCTGCTATTTACGACCTAACACAACTAAAGACAGCGGCAAAGTGTGACACGTCGGTTTTATACGTCAATTGTATTTGCTATCTTGATTACGACATTTACAACATGTTATTTTACCAGAGTATAACAGTTTCGTCTTTATCGTTTCCCTGTTATGTAATTAGATTATTTTAACTTTGTATTTGTCGCTACACGAGATGGAGGTCGCATAGACAAACATGCGTCTAGTCATTGTGTTTTAATTGTGGCTTCACGCTATATCAATTATGTGTATAGCCTCGTTAACATGTGCGAGAGTCTCGCCATTGTTGGAAACGTAAGAAAAGAAAACTCAAGTGAATCTTTTTTTTTTTTACTTAATTTAAGATAGAAGTTGGCAGCAGTGTTTTAGGATTACAATGGGACTAAATTTTACTTGCTTTTAAAACTTTTAGATTTTTGTAGTTACTACAAAGTAGCAATCTTTTTGGTCCTTTTTGAATCATTTCTATCTCGCAATAGGTACCTATAAGGTAAATTTTAAGTCATTTGTTTGATGATTTAACAGAACAGAAATAAAACAGCAATCCAACTATGTTATACTCGTACAATCAAAACAAATCAACTTTAGTAGGTACAGTTAGGTATATAAACAAGTACATGTTTATTAAATCAAAGTCGACGTAAAGCGTTGTGCACGAAGCCTGTGAGTTGCAGATAATAGCATTAGCGCTTTTACAAAAGTCGGTAATGAGGTGAATATACTAATAACCGAACGGTCAGCCACACGTACGTTTTATTGGCAGCCCAGACGGTTCTCGGTCAGCTTTGTACAAGCTAATTAATGATGGCTGGTGTGGCAGTATGGGGAAGCCGGAAACTAACAAAGAAAGGTGCAGACATTTGTTTTCATACATTGACGTCGATATAAAGCGTGAATTACAACTGCATTTATAGTTTTTTTTTAATATATCTTATGAGAATCGGGAATCGACATTTTTAGTAAACGATGCCGTTGATATCGATTCAACGTTAATTCACTCCCTTGAATTATCTAAAAGAGTTTGATTCGATTCCCGAGTAACGAAGTGTGAAATCTATGAGTACAAGAGGCTAGCAGGGTTAATCTTTTGAACTGACTTCTTCATCATATTAGTTTAAAACTTATCCCCATACTGACCGGTTTTGATGAATCACTCTGTATACTGGTGGCGGCAAATTAGGTACGGTTTGAAGAACCGTAAGTTTCTCGCTGCCAAAAAACCCTGTTACGCTATAAAGGCTTCCGTGTTTTGGAAGCCACGTAAAGCCGTTAGTCCCAGCTGCATTAGCAGTTGTTGACAACCACCAATCCGTACTGGGCCTGCGTGGTGGTTTTTGGCCCCTTCTCCTTATCCATCCATAGGGAAGGCTCGTGCCCCAGCAGTGGACCCACAATCAGGGAGGGACCAACTATGAGCTGGTGATGAGTGTTGCAAAGGCCTATGGTCAATTCTTTACTAATTTAGTGTAGTATGAACAAAACAGTAAAAATCACATCACGTTTTACGAAAGTACTTTCCGTTCTCTAAATAAATAAAGATAATACAAACCCAATCAAGTAGCAACGCAGTAATGATCTTGGTATGATTTATTAATAAAAGCATGTTGGGAACAAGGCTGTAGACACTTTCCTCATTTCGATTACACGAAAATCGGTCACGCACGGTCGGCAACAAAATCACCGAAATATCGTCGCGTTCAAAAATATCTTAAGAGTACAATGGATACTTAATCATTTATTTTCATCACTTGTCCATAAAATGGTCCCAAGTAGTTAATTAATTAATATTATATTTAAACATAAAATAAAATTACAATAACACAAATGTTGAAAAAATTTCCACGAGCAGGATTTGAACCCGCACCCTACCGACATACCGGGTCAGGTGATCTCCCAATTGAGCTTTCGTGATTCTAACCAGCCCGCCGAAATTATTCAACACTTTTTTTTTTCAACATTTGTGTTTTTGTAATTTGTTCGCAACAAAATTTGCGTTAAAAAAAAATATATATAAACATTTTATAAATAGCTTGCCTACTTCTTAACTGATCTATAGTATTTGTAAAAATATTATGATCGGGTGTTAATGACGGTAGTTGTTGACATTGAATGGGCGCCTTTGGCTTTCAAAGTAAAAAGTAAATAGTGTTGAATAATTTCGGCGGGCTGGTTAGAATCACGAAAGCTCAATTGGGAGATCACCTGACCCGGTATGTCGGAAGGGTGCGGGTTCGAATCCTGCTCGTGGAAATTTTTTCAACATTTGTGTTTTTGTAATTTGTTCGCAACAAAATTTGCGTTAAAAATTATATAAACATTTTATAAAATAAAATGTATGTACAATAGGTACAAACCATACAGTAGATTTAAATAAATAAAATTATAAACCTTATAAGAATCAGAAAACTTTTATTGAAGATCACACAAACATTACAAAGATATATACAATCAATTGAGAAAGTAGACATGATAACAACAAAAATTGAAAAAAAAAAGTGAAATAAATTATTACATTTTGTAAGTTGGTCTTTGTTTAAAATGTAGAGGCGTTGTTCTCACATACCAATTAATAATCCCTGTTAAAACTTTATTAATAAGATAATTCCTAATTATCCCTGTTGATCCCTAATTAGTTGTTAAGACTTAGTTTACCTACTCAAGTAGATATTTTTGAACTCGAAATTGATTCGATTATTTTTATGTTGACTGTACTTTGATACGATTCACAGAATTTTACTACTAAGGGTTTCTTTTAATCACCTTATTGCCATGTTCTGACGAACACATTGGATTGGTCCTTCCGTACACAAGTACAACGCACAGTAAATAGTCATTGCATTTACTCAAATTACCACCTCTGTGGTCTAGAGGTTAGACTACCGGTTTCAGACTCTGATGTCTAGGGTTTCCATTAAAAAAGCTGCCTAGTTTTTTTTTTTTGCATAAGCTATAAATTGGTCGTTATATCTAAATGGGTAATCTACCGGAATTGATAATCAAAAAAAAATCTAATCTGAAAAAAAAAAAAATCTATTCGGGGAAAGTAGAACTAAAATAACGATATTGTTGTAATTTTTTTATGTATTTATATCCAGAAAAGTGACTTACACGTTGTCATATAAAAACAGTTACGTTTCAAAGCACTGCGTTTTTCATTGTTGCTAATTGGCTTATACCAAATCCCAACGTATTATCCTAAAGTAGGTAGTCCACCCGTACTACTTTATAATTATCGTTAGTATTAAGTCTTCCGCTTTTGCAACGTTTCAAACGCGATAGGCGTTCTAAGTAAGATTATTTTTGATTTTCCGTAATATAAGACCATGTTAGTTCTTTGTTTTGTGTCAATAGTTATTGTTCTCAGCCCTGAAACCGACGACGCGCAATGCAGCGTCAGGGTGCCACTACGAGGTTTATTTGACATTAGATCACGACGAATCGAATCGAACGATCGTGATCCAATGGCGCTGCCTTCTCCAATGCCATACTAACTCTCGTTTTCGTTAACGTGATCGAGTGAATTTGTCACCACCTCCACGACCCGGTCGACCCGAGCCGAGGTGCTAGCCTCTAGAGGCGCCCTTGGGTTGTTCCGCTTGCAATTCGATCCGAATCCCTTTGATAATCTAGTAGGGAACGAGGTACGCTAGCGTGATGCCCTTCCCCTTAAAAACCCTCTGACGGTGTTTCGATCACACAGAGGAACCCATTAAGTGTCTCTCCGCCCCCAAACAAGACCGGTGTCACTGTAACGGCCAACTGTGGCCTCTGTATAGATTTCTTTAGGTAGTATTCTTAACGCCTCGGTGACCGAGTGGCAAAGCGCTCTGTCCTATAGCCGAATGTCTCGGGTTCAATTCCCAGGTCAGGCAAGTGTGTTTTCGATTTTTCCTGGGTTTGTGATCACCAACTCGAATTTGGCAAGCGTGGTGATTGAGCAAAGTAGCGATGGCTTGATTTTAATGATGGAGGCCTTTGCCCAGCAGTGGGTCAGAATATAGGCTGTTTTACTTAGTACTCATAAATAAAACTCGCACTTGGCACTCTGTTAACTTAAGTGCACAACGCTTGGCATAGCCGTTAAACTGATAATTTACAATAGTGATTTCCCTACGCATTGACGACGCCCGTCGACCATACGCCGTGAACTCCGATAATGAATACAATAGCTCAATAAATTAACATGTTTATTTCAAATCTTAGTTTAATTGGAATTGGAATTTGAATTTAGAATTAGAATTTAATTTGGAAAAGACAGTGTTGAAAAAATTCCACGAGTGGGATTCGAACCCGCACCCTATGACATGCCAGGTCAGGTGCACTGCCAACTATGCTATCGTGGCTCAGTCCAACTCGCCGAAATTAATCAACACTGTCTACTTTTACTTTATGAAGCCAAAGGAGCCCTATTCAATGTCGACAACTACGTCATCAACATCCGATCTTAACCCCTTTATAGGGCTCTGTCCATATATTGGACACCATAATTTTAACTTTATTACCTTAACATAAGGTCGAAAACCAATGAAAAATTTCATCATACTCTGCCCATTAAAGGGTTAATATTTTTACAAATATTGAAAGATCAGTTAAGAATTATTGTTGACTTTTTTTGTCACCGTTCAAACCTTCTGAGATGACTCCCGTGATACAAACGAACAACTCTTACTAATTGGACCAACTCCCTAACTCTAAATATCAGCTAATAAAGAACATCAATATTCGACCAAAATGTATGGAACAGCTGAATTTTATTTTCGAGTTACGGAGTTGGTCCAATAGTAAAAGTTGTTAGTTCACGGAAGTCATCTCAGAAGGTTTAGACGACGATAAAAAAGTCACAAGTGATGTCGGCAATGAAGATTTTCAATTTGCGTTACCTTTTCTTTACAATAAAGGTATTACTGAAACTTAAGAGCGTTTACGCCGCACACTAGCGCCGCCAATTTGATTTTCTATCTCTAATTACTGGATATGGTTTTTTTTTTCATTAGTGGCGCTAGTGTGCGGCGTGAACGCTCTTAATAGATATTGATACTAACATAATATAGACTGCACAAAACATCTCAAGTTTTCATTGCTGATCGACTTAAATTAGTTTGTGTTTTTATGTTAAGTAAGGTGTTAGACAGTCTATGCTAATACTTGACGAGCTAAAACTTTAGTATATTCAAAACTAATAATTTCTTCATGGTCTTGGTATCGACTGATCTAACAATTTAAATATGGTAATGAAACACTTCATACGGATATACTCGCATTTGGTGTACATATCGTGTTGGTTTGACGTTTTAATAAACCCTTTACAGGGACTGCCGGTCCTTCTGTCTCTTAAAGTCTTTCATTACAATGTAGAGTTCACGTACATTAGAAAAAAATATATAATGATTTACTGAATTTTAACCTTTTCACCGCCCAACTATCCTGCACGCGATGTCCCGCTGTACGCCAACGTATAAATGTATTTTAATAAAGTAGGTACAAAGAAGAACTTCTATAGAAGTGCTGGCGTGGACGGCACGAAAATCTCGAACTTCTATAGAAGTTGTTGGCGGTAAAAAGGTTAACTTTGTAACGATGCAGTATTTACGATTAAAAATTAAAGTTTGCCCAGAGGGTGTTCCAAAAGTGTACTACTTGGGCACATGTGGCGGCCGCTACAACGCTATGGTCATGGAGTTGTTAGGGCCCTCGCTCGAAGATCTGTTCGTCCATTGCGGCCGACGGTTCAGGCTGAAGACGGTCCTTATGATTGCAATGCAACTCGTAAGTGCGCGCAACACTGATTAGTAGATGCTATTGTGTAACACGGCACAACACCGTAACCGATATTGAACTATTCTTTGCGTGTTATCGAGGGTAACCGCACGCCGTGGTCATGGTCGTTGTGCGGGCCGGCCGTTGTGGCCTGATGCCAACTCTAGCCTCCGTATCGTTGCCCTACTTAGTACTATCAATGTCATACGATTAAACACTTAAGTCTTCGTTACTTTAATGTGTAGGTACTCACGATACGCAGGCTATGAGGTTTTTTTTCGTATGACGTAGCAATGCTCTCGCGTGTCACTTTGTTCCGAGCAGAACGTTTCTGGTCAATCTAGCAAGGTTGCGAGGACATAGACGCGATATGGTAATCGCACCTCCTAAACCAACACGGATCGTTTGCCATCAAAGGTTGAGAACCTTTGCCGATTGTAAAGGCTTATCAAAAGCAACAAAAAAATCCCTCAAAACACGTCACTGTTGACTCGTTCAAATATCGGATACAGTGTTGTGTCTGGCTGGTGCGAGCGAGAGCAATGCTTGTCTTATACAGTGAGTACTCATCTGTGTTTTTTGTATCCCTCCTTTCCTACACCCCTCGTCCTTTGGCTCCTGTAGCGCCGTCGACGGCTGAGGGCATCCCGGAGGTGTATTACTTCGGTCCGTGCGGTAAATACAATGCATTGGTGATGGAGCTGCTGGGCCCGTCCCTGGAAGATTTGTTCGATCTGTGCGGCCGCCGTTTCTCTCTAAAGACTGTGTTAATGATCGCTATGCAGTTGGTGAGTAATCATTCTCTTATTTTTTCCTGTAATTTTAGTAAACAAGTTTGGTTTTAGTTTTTTCTGAATGCCCCCAAAGTATTATTGGCAATAGTTTTTAAGTGACCCCGAATCTCATTCAGGATTTCTTTTAACTGTTGTCAATGAACTAGGGCTATTTATTTTTGTAATTGTATTTTGAACTTTTTTTACTTACTAAATCAAAATGGTTTGTTACTACCCCTATATTTTGTGTTAGATAAAAAATGAATATTAGCTTCTTTACTTCGCAAACAAACAAATGTGTTCGGAATTAGTTAATGAACACAGCTATTAAACAATAACCTTGCCGGCTTAATGGCGGACTGGGAAATAGGTATTCCCACCGCCCACAAGGTGGTTTCAGTATTACTACATAAATTGCCGATCCAATACACGGCGATTCAACTAAGTATACGGATTAACCTTGTACTCAAGAGTATTGGTATTAAAAAAAACGTGAGGCGATGTCACTGGTGGCGGCGTAACAAAGTGTATTGTTAATTGATTTGATAACCTTATCTCATATCGTATATTTGCTTGTACTACACACGTTTACTTTCATTGTTTGACACAGAGAGGTTGTGACGTAAAATCGCTGATGGATACCACATTTTTTATTGCTAGTTGCTACATGATAAGATTATATAAGCTCGAATGTAGAGCCTCTTTATGTACACCGTTTACTTACCGAAAAGATAAAATAATAGGATGACCAGACATTGTTGGTAATGACGTACTTAGTGATTTGAAAATTATCTTACCAATTATTTTGTCAATGATGATTGCATACATAGACACTCGGTGAATTTAATAGTTGAAAACGATCATGTGATATGTCGATTGTTTGAGATTAAGAACTCATATGACATATACTAATGACGAACGTGAACACTCGAAGTAATATAATAATGCTATGTGCTGTTGCTAAATCATAGAAAATGTATTTCTTACATATTTTCAATATAAATAATTATCATTCAGATAAAATGCATTTTTGTTATATTTCTATACAAACTACTCGTAATTAATTAATATTTGTATTGTAATGTCAAATTACAACAAACACTATCATTCACGTTCAGCACAAAGCATATAATAGCTTGACCCGAAGTTTTTTATTAAATTATAATATTAATAAAATTAATTATTACCGTTTCGATAAAACTCATTTTTACTTTTGTCATTTTTGCTATAAAACGGACCAATAAAAAAGTAATCGACATATGTAATATAATACTATAACATCCAACATTCACGTTTACCACAAAGCATATATTAGCTTGACAGCGGCTATATATCCCGTTTGTCCGACTATCCTATAATACTATTGTTTCGATGACCGCCCACGGCCCACATTTATCCGCCTCACCAAACATGGGGTCGCTGATTGTCCATCCGTGTTTCAGCTGCACCGCATCGAGTATGTCCACACGAGGCACCTAATATACCGGGACGTGAAGCCTGAGAACTTTTTAATAGGTAGAACTGCAACTAAAAGGGAAAAAATCATTCACATCATTGGTGAGTAGTTCACACTTAATACATTTTTAAAGTTTCCCGTGCTCTTTAAAAAAAAAACTGAGTTTAACGCAAACTTGTCTCTTTATTATTATAGACGTACCTTTTTGGCGGAACCTATTTCCTATTTGTAAAAGCGGAAAAAATTCACCTGATAGACGTTAGTAGCAAACTAGTAATGATGGTTAGAAAGAAAACTGTAAACAGAAAAGCATTACACACTAGTTGTCGCCCGCGACTTCGTTCGCGAAGACTACACTATCTCTATTTGCAATGTAATTTTTAATTTTTAGTTTCTAAATAAATAAAGCGTTGTGAGTGAATGCAAAACAACAAGCTAGCTAACTGTAGATCAATGTTCTATTATTAGCAGCTAAATTGAACTACTATAAAAATGGTTATTAACCGAGTTCAAAGTCTGTTTCGTTATCAAGAGTCACTTAGAACTAGTTTCTTCTTAGCGCTAAATGCTAGTATTATTCACCATTCAATTGGATCTCGTTAACAATAACGAGAATATATATGGCAAAACAATGATTTTACAAAGGTAGATATCTTCGAAATTGTACACATTTTTTTAATTCAACAAATATTTCTTTCAATATATTGTCAAATTATGTAAAAGTGTTAGCGTAAAAAAGCAGTAAAAAAAAAGACAGAAAACTAATTCTAAATATGGGCTTTTGTGACCGGATCTGTCAGCTGACTCAGCTGTCTGTCTCTTTCTTCGAGAGTGACTGAGGCCAAAAGGATACGGTTGCCTATGCACTGCTGATGCTGGTCTTTGGGACGCTAGTAACGTATCTACCTTTTTGACTGACACAATATCATAATAAGACTTGATCATAATAAGAAAAAGGTCTTTACACAATAAAATACTTATAAGAATGGTCTTTGGGACGCTAGTAACGTGTCTACCTTTTTGACTGACACAATATCATAGATACATAAGACTTGATCATAATAAGAAAAAGGTCTTTACACAATAAAATACTTATAATAATCATTGTGTCAAAATTACAACTCACCTCGTCACCAGGGTGCCTAGTGAGGATTTCGTTCGCCGTTCGATCACGTTAACGAAAACGAGAATTTGTATGGAAAAATATTAACTCTTCTTCGTATGTCGCCAGGTTGTTTCAACGCCATACTTATTTTCGTTTTCGTAAACGTAATCGAATGAATACGGATAGTATACAAAACTCACAATAGGCAACCTGAAGTCGCTTTAATGCCATACAATTTTACGTTCTCATTATAACGCTCGAATAGTGAATACAACTAGCACTTGACGCTGTATGTAATATCGCAGTTTGTGGTTGGCTTTGCTATCGCCACAATAAAGTAATTACGGTTTTTCATACATAATTATTGAACAAAAAACTACAATGACGGAAACTCATTGTCTCATATCGCTTTTAAATTAAACCTAAAATTTGCTAATGAGTCAATTTATAGATAATTATTTTAACGTGGATGGATGGTTAGTTTTATAATTTGAAATAAAGGAAACGAAACTCCCTTAATTCGTAAACATTTAATATGATTCATATTTGTGATACTATTTTTATTGCTATAAATGAGAATTGATTAAACGATCGCAGCCATTCAGTTTATGACAACTCTGCTATTAGCAAAACATTAAGGTCATGGTTGTCACTTCTAGAATGATGTTCTTGCAATTGTCTGTAAGTGTTTTTTTCAACGTGTTTTTGTATGTTTTCAGATTTTGGTTTGGCCAAAGAATACATAGACTTAGAGACAAACAAACATATCCCATATCGGGAGCACAAGTCACTCACTGGGACTGCGAGATATATGTCGATAAACACACATTTAGGAAAAGGTAAATGTTACAATTAATTTAAAATTAAACGGACATGTACTTAATGTTTGCATGTATCAGTGACAATTGTCCCATCAGTCCATGATTGTGACTTATTGAAAAATTACACTACTCTTAACCCTTTATAAGGAAATTTGAATACGGGTATTTAAGCAAAAAAAGAAAATATATTGACATTTCGTCGTCGAAATATACAATAAATAACATTAAAAACAATGTATTAGGTCCTTACCTATGAAATAGACGTTTTGTATGAAGATTTTTCATAAATTTTTATTTTTCATACTAACTTTTAACTTTTAACTTTTTAACTTTTTACTTTTTTTTTACTAACGTTTCACTAGCTAAATATAGCAGACATTAAAAAGAAAAAAAATCAAGTCCCTTCAAAGCTACAACGAAACAAAAGGACAATTCTGCGTACAAAGAAGTAGTCAATTTAAAAAAAATATTGGGCGATAAAGACAAAATTAATAGTCATTGTTATTACTGAAGCCTAAGTGACATAGTCCTAATTAAAGGTGTATAATAATATTAACAACCGGTATTGACTTTTAGAAGTAATATGTACACCTATTAGTAAGTGAGAAAAAAACGTTAATTTCATAGGTAAGGACCCAATATTAGCTGCTTAACTTTCCGTGCATGTCGTAAGAGCCGACTAAAGGACAAGGGTTCCAATCCAAGATGCTCACACATCGGGCGGTCGGCTAGCAACGTATCACTGATGTTATCTATTACACTTGGGAACCCTACTTTTATTATGCTAAATGTGGCGTCGAGGTCGCTAAGATTACTCAAAATTGATGATTTCAATGCTCTGTCAGTCGTCCCCTTTTTGGGAGAAGGACGCGAGAGTATTAGGTCCTTACCTAAGAAATTGACGTTTTTCTCTCACCTATTAAAAGGTGTATTACTTCTAAAAGTCAATACCGGTTGTTAATATTATTATACATCTTAAATTAGGACTATGTTACTTAAACGTCAGTAATAACAATGATTGTTAATTTTGTATCTTTATCGCCTAATATTTTTTTAAATTTACTACTTTTTTTGTTCGCGGAATTGTCTTTTTGGTTCATTGTAGCTTTGAAGGGACTTGATTTTTTTTCTTTTTAATGTCTGCTATGTATAGCTAGTGAAACAAACACACTACTCTACAATTTTTATAGTGTTAACATAAATAGATGCTAAGAAAATTAAGAAAACGTTGGTATTAAAAATCTTTATACAAAACGTCAATTTCATAGATAAGGACCTAATATGTACGCATGCACTAAAGTGGTACCTATAGCCTTTCTTCCGTTTTTAATTTGATTAATGTCTTGTTTCAGAACAATCTAGACGCGACGACCTAGAAGCACTCGGGCATATGTTTATGTATTTTTTACGTGGTTCCTTACCCTGGCAGGGTTTAAAAGCTGATACACTTAAAGAGAGATACCAAAAAATTGGTGACACCAAGCGAGCGACACCGATAGAGGTGAGTGAAATCCTGCGTCTGGTAAATAGAAAAGAGGTTTTAATGTTTTTTATAACGCATTAAAAAAAACAATATATAGTAAACAGCCTTTAATTGTCCCACTTCTGGGCAAAGGCCTCCATCATTGAAATCAAGTCATCGCTACAATTGATGGGTAATGGCTTAATCACCACGCTTGCCAAATGCGGGTTGGTGATCACAAACCCGGGATATGCATCGAAAAATCTGAAATACATTTTGCCCGACCTGGGAATTGAACCCGGGACCTTCGGGAATCGGGCCGAGCGCTCTGCCACTCGGCCACCGAGGCGTCAAAGCCGAAAAGCAATATCTGCCTTTTTATAACCTTTGGTATCTATCCACGGGTCTGGGGCAACCTACTATGTGGGGCTCTCCCCTACGGACAGCAGGCATGGAGTACTTTACCGTGTACCGTGAATTTAGCATGGCTTTAATTGAAAGCCCTCAAAGTGTTGTTGAGGAGCTCGATGGCGCAGTGGTTAACGCGCCTGGGGCCCGACCGAATAACCGATTGCCTTGGTTGCTTGATCGAAAGCTACAGGCTATAGCTTTCGATACTGCTTTCATAGGCGGTACGAAATGACAAGATGACGTCATAAACTATACGCGTAGCTAAAGCAATCGGTAAGGCGGTCGGGGGGCTGGTCTGAGAAAGGCCGGTCATCAGATGGGTCGCCAAAAATGTAATCCTTCGTACTTCGGAAGACACCTAAAGCCGTTGGTCCCGGCTGCAGCAGTCATTAACAACCACCACCACCAATCCTCATTCTGCCCGCGTGGTGATTTATGGTCCGTTCTTCAACCCATCCATAGGGACAGCTCATGTCCCAGCAGTGGGGACATAAAATGAGCTGTTGAATCTTTAATTTATTGACTGGTACAGCATAATATATGTTTCACTTGTTTTCGAATCTATTGCAACTTTTTAAGGTTATAATTATGGTAGCATCTATATAGCCTGTATCACTGAAAGCAGGGCTTGATACCGTTTCAAGTTAATACTATTTTTATAATTCAACAACATTTTTAAACAATTAGCTAGTTTTCAAGAAAAACGCCAAAAGACATTTCGGTTAAAAAGTATAAAGCACTTTTGGTGCTTTCAATTCAAAGGAGTCGAAACAGAAAGGCCGGAACAATGCCTTCACCGCTTACACGTGCCCGTAGTTTCATTCAAGAAGCCGCAAAAGAGGCTGTTCTTAAAAATATTAAAATGTTTGTGTCAAGAAAAGTAAAACAAAAACTGGCCTGATTTTTTTTATTTCTCTAATATAATTAGATGTTTTGTCAAAATATTTGCAGTTGATAAAATGTGACAAAACATTTTTCGGTAATTTGGTACCGATAATGCGGGTATCTAGAAAAATGTCGCTTTCTTTTCGTTAAATATTGCGCTTTATCCAATCCGCGTGGAGCGGTTAGTTAATTTACCGGTAAAAACGCCACCCAGGTAAACCAAGCATACCGGTATTGTCGTTTAACAGAATTATCAATACCTATTTTTATCGGTATTCAACGCTAGCTGCATTTCCCCAGGTGCTATGCGAGGGCCACCCCGAGGAGCTAGCCACGTACCTGCGCTACGTGCGGCGGCTGGACTTCTTCGAGACGCCCGATTACGACCAGCTGCGTCGCATGTTCCGCGACCTGTTCGAACGGCGCGGCTACGTCGACGACGGCGAGTTCGACTGGACCGGCAAGACCATGGTAAACAACTCTGTCGCATGATACTGGCACACGGACTTTACCTAATAACTGTATTGCTTACATATGGAATAATTACTCGCACATATTGACACTCATTTGTTACCAAACTTCTCTGTGCATACTCCAAAATAATCACTCGGCACTCGGGCGGTGCCAACCTTCACAGTTAACATGACACTGGCATACTGACGTTGCCTACTGACCATCGCTTTCTATGTGCACTGTTTACTTGCAGATAATGGCATTTGTTACCAAACTTCTCTGCGCATACTCCAAAATATTCCTTAATACGTGATACTGTAATACAGGCGCTACCGCGCTAGTATGCTGCACGATACTTACACTTGTTAACCGCTTTTTAAGCCAACTCAGTAGCATGATACTGGCACACTGACGTTACTAACTAACTCTATTGCATTCTATATGCGTTGTTTCCACGCAGATGTGGACACTCATTTGTTACCAAAATCTTGCACTTCTCTGTGCAATAATACTCACAAATAATCCAAAATAACTGTATCGCATGATACTGGCACACGGGCGATGCCGACCTACACAGTTAACATGATACTGGCACACTAACGTTACCTACTGACTATTGCATTCTATAATGCACTGTTTACTAGCAGATAAAGACACTCATTTGTTACCAAACTTCCCTGTGCAAAGATACTCACTGACGTTACCAACCAACTCAGAAGTATAATACTCGATACTGATGCTGCAGACCTACTGTGTCGCATGACACTGAAACACGTTACAAACCAACTTCGTACAATACTGACATTCTGGCTTTACGGATCAACTCCGTCGCGTGATACATACACTTGTTTTTCATGTTACTGGTCAACTCTATCGCACTCTCTATACACTTGTTACACGCAGATCCGCATGTAAACACGCATTCGTTCCCAAATTTCATTGTGCAAGGATACCTAATAGTAAATAACTGCCTTATGATACTGGCACACTGGCGTTACCTACTTACTCGGTAGTATGATCGTCAATCGATCGATCGATGAAAACGTCTCACGACACATACACACTTGTTACTCGCGTTACCGACTATCGCTGTCCCATTTTGAACTTGTATTTCGCTAAATAACACTATTTTTACCAAACTTCTCTGTCTCTGAAACTCAAAATCACGCTAAATTACTCTGTCACCTCATACACGTACACTGGCGTCACCAACCGACTCTGTCACATGATACACCCGTTATTCGCAGTATATGACACTCATTTGTTACTTAAGACCATGGTAAACAGCTCTGTCACGTAATGCTGACACTGGAGATGGTGTTACTAACTTTGGTGGGTCGTAGGGCTTGTTTGTCGGCCTGGCTAGCTACCACCATCTTACTTATCTAAATATGTCGCCATAACATCAATGTTTGTACCATTGTTATGTTCCGGCAGCTAGTGATAAGATAGCCAGTGCCTCACTAGTTGAGGATCCCGGGTGAAGTGCACTTCCATCATTGGCCTTATCATCACTTAACATCAGGTGAGATCAAGGCACGGTGCTTACCCGTTAACATAAAAAGAATTATAACACTGACTAACGAAGCCATAGTACATTAAAGAGTTCTATCACATGATACGGAAATACTTTAGTTGAAAACACTAATTAAATATAACCTAACCTAACCTAAATAGTCTGAAACTATCATTTATGACAAAACACTCACATTTTATCAAACAGCTCTATTATTGTGTTACGCTTGATACAAATCTGCACTATGCCTTGATACCTCACTAATTAATATACAGGGATATCCCAGAGTACAAATGTGATAATACTAATTTTATAGTGATTTTAAAACTAAATTATTTCATACATGTTTTGAGATAGTATGATAACGATTGCTTCAAAAATTATGATTATTGAAGTGATAATTTTCTCTCCCATTTATTTTTAACAATTATATCGTAAGTAAAAACTTTGGCAGTGTTCAACTGCCAAAGTTTTTACTTTTTAATTATAATGTTTTAATCACTTTAAATTAATAAGAATTGATAATTAGAGGCAATCGTTTCATGTTGACATATTTTTGCATTTTAACTAGTGTTTGAATGTTTTCTTTTACTATGGGAGTGTATTTTTACTTTTGCTACGACTACCTATATAGCGCCGTAGCTATGTCATAGTGACTAGCCAAAGACCAAGCACCGACTAATTAGACTTAATTTAATTGCTAATATGGTTACAAATTAAATAACATGCCACTATGGAGTCGACGCTGAAAGTATCTGAAGTAGCCTGAAGTGCTATAATATAGCTACAGCGCTTTAAAAATAACTTTTATGATACTGTAGTTTGTTTTTGTTGTAATTCCTTATAGACAGATAGAGTCCGTTAACCTAACTAACCAAATTAATTAACGCACTGTATCTATACTTAAACCGTAGTCGATTAAAAAAATACAGTCAAATGTACAAATGTAATATGGTCTTGGGGTTAAGAATCCCAATTTGTCAAATGTTTGCACTTGACTGTATTTAAATGTTAGCCGTTGTTGTTGCTTCTGTTTTTTGTGAAGTTCTATTTTTTATTACGTAGTATGGGGTTACTTTTGAATATAGGATGATATTGATAGCGGTATAGATTCTAAATAGCTTTTTAAAACTGTGACCCTAGCATACACTTTATAGTGACGGGGATCCTACAGTGAGTTTTCTTGTAAAACCCACTTTAGACATGAAGAGCATGTTCTATACTAACAGTTAATTAAAAAGTAACCCCATTTTTTAGTACGACGACAAATTTGATAAAAGGTTTTAAGAAATTAACATCAGAACTGTACCTACATGTTTATCGCTCTTGTGCCATTTTATTCTCAAACAGTGGTTATTTTTGGTTCTGACTCGAGTGCTAGAAATCTGTCAAGTTTGCGGTGTCATTTTGATATTTATGCTACCCTGTTTGTTTTTTTTGCGTCTGCAAATTTTTATATGACTTAACTAAAACTTATAATTTATATTGACGCTGTTGAATAAATTTCTATCAATGAAATTTATAAAAAACATTTAAAATAAACCTAATTGTATTTGTGTTATTAAATTGCTCTTGTAGATGCCATGTTTGGATTAAAAGTCTGCTTTACACAACGGCTATGTGGGCTCAGTGAAACTATTTCACGACAGCAAAGACATAATGTTCTTTTCAAGTGTTTCTCATGTTACTTCACTGAAACTTTTGATACTAAAGCCATGTTATTAGTTTTGTACAATTGTACTATTACATCGTTAGATTATTTGATGTTATACTAATTCTACTTTCTCAAACTGAATGTTTGAAATATGTAATGACTTTTGAATAAATCATTATTATTCAGAATAGATTTAATTCAATTACTGTTAGTGACACAATTGACTTGTGAGTATTAAAAGAATACAACAATTTGATAACAATGGTTTTCATAAGTCAGCATAAAACACTGATTATACGAAGTAACATTTACTTTTATAACAAAATTACACTTTTTTTATCTTGACTGAAGTTTTTAATTTTTCTAAGTAATACAATACTAGTAAACTGAAATGAAGGGTTGTGAACTAGTTAATGGATTATTTCATTTAGAATAAACCTTAGAATTTGTCAATATTAGTAGAAAATACATATTTATTATTTGTTTAATAAAAATAAAAAGTCTGCTTTAACTGTGTGGTTTATTTGTAGATAGATTGTGTGACATACTAACATAGGTCATATTCAGAGGTCTTTGATCAATTGCACTTATTGATCATTTGAATTTATCAGTCTCCAGGCTACTCATAGATATGACACCATTTTGTATCACCTCTGAGTATGAAATTTAGGATCGACACGTTACGTTATGGAGCACTTACTTAATTGAAATCGTTAAGTCTATTTTTGACTCAACTAAAAGACACAGGCGTTTCTTAATTAAAACTAAAACAATGAAATGGTGGACACTGACTTCTCACTTAGTTAACGCTTGGACGCTGCTTCGTTACGAACGAACATTATTATACAATATAATGTACTTACGTATACGTATATTGAAATCTTATTAATTTGACGCAAATTTTAGTGTGTACCAATCCAAATATGTTTCTACTCTTTTGACAGTACATACGTTCCATTAGACTTTTACGTTATCTGAGATTTCAATAAAGATATTTTTACTAAGTAGACAATATTAATTCGATTTCAACCTGCATTATCACTAAATAACTAACACCCATGTTATTTAAGGCGCCGCATCCGCGCTTTTGTTGGAAAGTGTAGCAGCGTTTATATAACGTCTATTATTACTAATATTGAATACATCTGTGAATAAATACGCCTCTATAAGCAATTAAAAACTGTTTTGTGTTGCATGTGCATGCTTTCGCTTATACACGACAGCCGCCGAACATTCACGTGATGCGAATCTTGCGCAACGCGCCGCCCTCCAATGTCGTTAAAAATAAGTCGGATAAGGTCAGTGACGAACCCCCGTCACATGAGTGGATATAATACATAATATCTACTCATGTGCCCCCGTGTGGTGTACGCTATGCTAGTTGTTGCTACCAAGAACATCCATATTAAAGTTAGCCAATAGCGAAACATAGCACTACTTTCTAAATATATTTTTCACTTCTTATGCTCGTAAAGTTGTTCTATAGGTCGAGAGAAGGCTACATAAAATGGGTTTTTATGCTCTTGTGCATAAAGTAATTTCTTCTTTTAAGACTAAGGCTTAATTTAATTACGACATATGTATTACAACCTAAATACCAATTACGGGCGTGCATTTACGTAAAAAAAATATAACGCAAATATTTATAATAACTTGGCATTACGGCTGTCTGACCATTTTTTTTTTTTTTTTTTTTTTTTTTTTTTTTTTGAGAGATACTGTTGGTTGCCGAGGGGCATTTCCAGCTTCACCGGGCTTGTTTTAGGGGCGGCGAGGTACGCAAAGGGTACCTCAAGCCGTGTTGAAACGAATCACCTTTGGAGGATTTCTAGAGGGGTACGGCATCGCACACTTAAAGAAGACAAGACGAGGGTAAAACCCTCGACGTGATAATCCACCCTCGCCGTACCGGCTCGGGTGGATATATGCACGTCTTGGGAGAAATGGCTCGTTTTATGCTCTTGTTGTACAATCTACAAATTTTCAATAGTTATATTGTTAGCTAATTGAGAAACAAAAAAAAAAATTTGTAGAAATTGTAGGGGACTAGCGAACTATGACGTCACTATTATGTTCCGTCAATTTATATGATGTCTTTTATTTATGTCAAATAGTATGTATATTTACAAAATTTGTAGCTTCCAGTGACTGTGCATTTATTGAAATATAGATAGATTAATTATTTCTTATTTCCTTAACAATAAACGAATTTTCCTCTCCTTAATAAAATGTGTCACTGTAAATGGAATCGCTATTGGTTTCACCAGACAATAAATTAAAAAGATTGATGTTTTGTAGAATATTCAAGAGACTACTAAGAATTATAGTTACTTTATGCTCGTCACATGCCTATTATTATTACATATTGTCTTTATGCTCACACACAGCTGAAGAGCTGTTCAGCTTTGTGTTAAGGAAATGGATAACGAAAGTAGTATGTCATCAATTATTACCCGTGCCTATTTGTACCCAATTCGAGAAGTGTAAGCAATATTTTAGTTTCAATAACTTCTTTTCATAACATTTCTTATCTGTTGAGCGTCAAGTTTTTGTAAGTATTTTATTACATGTGCTAATTTATACACAAATTGAAAAGTGTAAGCTATATTTTATACTAATTTTGAATAATTTTCTTGCATATATCATATCATATAATATCTAGTCATATTTAAGATTTCCTTGCTTCAAATATCAATGCACTCTGTCAATTTGAAGTTAATAAAGGCAGAATGATATTATAACCAGACTTTAAGGCTTCGCCAAACAGAACGCGCTATAGCGCGGCGTCAGAGCGTCGCGTTTTAACGTCGCGCTCTTTGAAGTCACACTACGCCAAACAGAACGCGCTATAGCGCGGCGTCAGAGCGTCGCGTTTTAACGTCGCGCTCTTTGAAGTCACACTACGCCAAACAGAACGCGCTATAGCGCGGCGTCAGAGCGTCGCGTTTTAACGTCGCGCTCTTTGAAGTCACACTACGCCAAACAGAACGCGCTATAGCGCGGCGTCAGAGCGTCGCGTTTTAACGTCGCGCTCTTTGAAGTCACACTACGCCAAACAGAACGCGCTATAGCGCGGCGTCAGAGCGTCGCGTTGGCTTTGGAAAGTTTATTCGATATTGAGATGTCGAGTGATTCAGATGTGGAAGAATTGTTACTTTTATACGCTTTATCACGATCACAGAGAAAAAGAGTATGGAATCACGACGTCAATAAAAAGAGAAACGAATTAGGAGAATATCATCGTTTGTGTCGCGAGCTTTCATCACATGAAGATCGTTTTTATAAGATTTCTTTATTACTATGTTTTTATAAAAAGTATCCTTTATATTAATAAGCAGGGGTGTTTTCGAACCATTTCTAACAGTTTTTCAATCATATTTTCAGTCATAAAGCATTATTTCAGTCGGACGCTAAAATAAAATCTGTAAAAAAATACAACGCCTGGCGTCAGAGCGTCCTAGCGCCGCGTCAGAGCGTAGCGTACTCCTAGCGCCGGTGCTCTGTTTGACAGCGTCTACCGTCATAGTACATTACAATTACACGCTGTAGCGCGGCGTCAGGCTAGCGCTCTAGCGCGTTCTGTTTGGCGAAGCCTTTAGATAAGTCTATGTTTAGATTTTGTATTAAGTAGTCCTTAGATGTAGAATGTCATATAATAAATAGTTATCATCGCATTTTTTGAATTCACTAGCTATGAGCATGTTAAAGATAGATGCTTTCTGATTGTTTTTTCATTAAATGTTAATGTTTACATTCCAGTCCACACCAGTTGGCTCTATCCAGACGGGTCATGAAATTGTAGTGTCACCGAACCGCGACCGACATCAACCCTTCCACAAGGTAAACAACAATAATACTTTATAATCTAATATATAAAGTTCATTTTGACAAGTTACAAGCAATATATGCTAAGTTTGTCATTAGAGTCAGCTGTAATGATGATAGATTATTGTGTTTTGTTATTCTCATTTTTATTTTGTTTTTAAATAATTACTTGTAGTGACATTTTAAAGTAGCTGTTTTGGTTTAGTTTATAATAATAATACCAACTAATTAGCAATATTCATCAAAAAGGGTTTTTCAAAGGATATGGTGTACTTATCATCATCATCATCATCTCAGCCAAAAGACGTCCACTGCTGGACAAAGGCCTCCCCCAAGGATCTCCATAACGACCGGTTTAGTGCTGCTTGCATCCAGCGGCTTCCCGAGACCTATATTGATTTTAAATTATTTCTAGTAAATAGGGTTCATTTTATGATTATAATGTCACAACCAGAATTTACATTCGCATACCATCTTTTGATTTCTTGCTGCCACACCCAAAGACTTTAATCATTAATGATTACTGAACGAATGAACTTAGCAACTAAGATTATTTATTGTAAAACAATCTCTAATATTGACGTTAGACGCTATTTTGGAATGAAAAAAATTTAGTACTACGTCATCATTAACGTTATTTTACGCCTCTGAGAGCGGTAGGTAATATGTAGCTGCCCAATTCAAAGTGGCTTCATGGCGGCATGCGCTTACGCCATTTTTAAATATTAGCTTATAGATATTTATTGCTATAAACTGTATACACCTGTCGCCATTAGGTTATTTTTGATTTGAAGGCCTGATAATTACCTCTTTAAAATGTCACTCAAGATTTTTTTACGGTCGACATTCCTATCAAAGGGAATGCCTTCCACTGTCTTCTGTATCTCACTATGCTTTTTTGTCGGTGCAGGATGATTTGTTTGATTATATAATTGGTTTGGTTGAGGACGATGAGGAGGCGCTTATTTCTGGAGAGGTTTGGTTTTAAATATAAACCCTATTTTTTTATTAGCAGCCCCTATAACGCCTATTACTTTGGCGATCTGTTCCAATACAAATTTTGATCGGTAAATTGGTTTGCTATGACGGTTTTTTAAGGACGCGCGGACGGTCTAATTGAACTCTGAATAAAGGTAAATCTACCATGAGGGTCGACCAAACGGTTTTCTGTCTCAAAACGGTACATGCAACTATGGTATAGAATCTTATCTAATCCAAAATGATTATTTAGTTTGTGAGATTTTTTGGTTATTTCTTAATATACGTATTTGTTCCTTTTATTTTTTTTATTGTAATTTATGAGTTTTATTTTCTTTTGTAAGTATATAGTAAAAGTTTAGGCTCAGTAACCAATTTATCGACAAAATGTCGAGAATGAAGTTTGAATATCATTGTCATTTATTACATAAAATTTATCATCATTTTGTAAATAACTACATTATGTGTTACCTGCTTTAACTACTAATGTTTTGATAGATGCTTAGGATTTTTAATTTTTTTTTCTGTCAATAAATGAGAATGTTTTTCAATCTTGTCACCTCTACAGATGTTTCGTCTCTATGGGTAATGCATACTTGTGCTGCCATCTATCGAGAGCGCTATGTACATACTCCCAATAATGTAAAAGTGTTGCTTTATTAAAATGAACCTTTTGCCTTGTGCTTTTAGGGTTTCGAATTGTTTATGCTAGTGTCCCATAATAACCTAAGAGTGGATTTGAGATGAAAATGCATCTGCTGTGTGTTATGAGTTGAGAGTTGTCGGAGAATTTATTTTCAACATAATTTACTAATTTAGACATACTTATTTAGTAACCAATTTACTGAGTAATATATTGAAAGGTTGTTAAGACCTTATTAACACTACGACAAACAGACTATGCAATTATTTTCAAGTCTAAAAAAATCTCTATTCGATCAAAATTTTCTTTTTAAGCCCTTTATTTTCTCAGCTTGTAATGCAATCACGATGTTTCCAATGCTCGAGGTGTGTAGTAGTATTTTAAGAAACAAATTTTATCTTAACATTTTAATAATTTGTGCTGTTTATTGAAGCATTTTTAATGAAGTAAAAAAGTTACTTTCTTACGTTTTATTGAGAAATGGTTGTAGCTCTAAATAATTTAAAATGAAACACAAAAAAGCTAACATTTTTAATTGAACATTTCATGTGAAAATTGATAGTCGATTTTTTTTTTAAATTCATATACCTTTAAGTATTTTTATTTACGCGATTACTAAACTTTGAAATAAACCTAAGAAGTATAATGATACGCAATTGAATACTGTTAATATGCCGCGGTCCGCTCAAGTACTATTCACAAATCAAAACAAATAACAGCATATGGATTGAATAACGCCGCTAACGACCGATACAATACAGGGCGCGTTGAAAGTCTAAATAATAGTCTCTGTTAGGAAATAGCAGCATAACGAACATAGATAACGACAATCGCCGCTGAACGCCGGTACATTACAGGGCGCGGTGAAAGACTCCGGCACCGGCGGCACCGCTAACACCGGCAACTGGCCTCCCAGTGGCAAGGCCACGCCACTCACCGCGGGCCACCTCACGCCCGCCGACAGGCACGGTTCTGTTCAGGTAAACTCACCCACTCACCTACTAAACTTAATCACCATCCATCTGAACGTTCGCCTCTTCAAAGGATCGTTGCCGATCAGCTACCTCACCCACGCTGACAGGCAAGGCTCCGTGCAGGTAAACTCACACTCACCCATTAAACATATTCACCATCTATCTGAGTATATTGCTCCCGTAAGACAATGGCTTCCAATTTTAAAAGCTACAGTAAACTCACCCTTAACATAATCACCAGTGTGAATTTTTTTTTTAACCATAATCTCATCTGAATTATCTTCAACTAACAATTTCAAAGGCAGTAAACTCACCTACATTATCATCATAGCCAGAAATCCTCTACTACTGACCACAGGTCTTCCCAAAGGATCATGGCTTGGGGCGCCTCACAATTTTGATACGTAACTGTAAACTCATCTATTAAACATCATTATTATCACCTAAGTCAAAATACTACCATTAACCATAGGCCTCTACCAAGGATCGTGGATATGCATGACGATAATACTGAATATCTCCAAAATTACTCACAATTACATACTTTACCGTCTGATTAAACATCGTCATCATCACTGCCAAAAAACTATCGTTTTCACAACACTCTTATATTATGTGTATCGCTCGAGTTATTGTCGTCTGCACTACCGCACAGTACATACGAACCCTATGTAAATAATCCATAATGCTATTTACAGGTATCATTATTTTTTGTGCGAATTCATTTTAGTCCTATTGATTTTGATGAAAATTAGAAAATCATTTTGATTGAAAAAAAATTAAAAACCTTAGTTTTTATTTCACGATCTTACAAATCCATGCTTAAGATCGTTTCAAATTACAAAACATGATATTGATTACCATGTTAATATAGTATTAAAATTTATAACGCATGCTTCCGATTATCTGTATTATATTTTGTTAATGCAGGTAGTTTATTTGATATGTAAATTGTGAATGTATATTGGTGTATTTATTTTTTAGCTGTTGAAGAATAAACATTTTCGGTATGTGAAATTTCCCGGATCTGTGTCCACGGTTAGTTTGAACAATTTGCGACAATGTGTGTCTGCATGAGGCTTATTTTGTGCTCTGCCCTAACGAAGCTTAGACAGCACTGCCAAACTGCCAATATTCATTCATGAGGTCTTTGTTATAGGCTCGTTTTCACTTAAGCAAAGTAGTGTTTAAAAAACTATACTTTTATGCTTCAACCTCTGTCACTCCCCGATCCGATCCGAACCCTTCGGAGAAACTAGTAGGGTTCGGGGACACGCGTGGTGCGTGATGCCGATCCCTCTAGAAATCTTCTGACGGTGCTTCGTTTCACACGGCTTGAGGAACCCTTTAAGTTTCTCGCCGCCCCCAAAAAAGCCCGGTGAAGCTGAAAATGCATAATGGCAATCAGCACACTCACTCAAAAAAATCAACCTCTATAAGTTTTTCTATATAAACAAAAGTACTTACATGTGGAGATCAGAACATTGGCTTAATGCGGGTTGGTGGTTTTTAAAACTGCTTAGTCGCCAGCAGACTCTTAGTATTCTATACGATATTGTCAAATTTGTTGTTGTGTTATTTACCCGACTGCGTCAGAAAGAGGGTTATGTTTTTCAAGTGTATGTATGTATGTATGTATGTCTGTTTCTTTGGCACGCCATATAGCCCAAACGGCATGGTGGATTTTAACATATGAGGTGTCGTTAAATTTGTTTTGACTGTGGGAGTGACATAAGCTATAAAAAAAAGAAAAATAAGTAAAAACATTGGCCGGGTTAGCTATTAGTAGTCTTGACCCCAAAAAACTGTTAGATCGACCACACGATAAAAAAAAATTAAACGAACTACAACGTATACGGAATTTAATGGATATGGCCGACTTTTCTATGGACGTTGATAGATGTAGTAAATAATTTTCATTTAGGGACCTGTCCCTAATTACTTAGATTTGACGTAAAGACAGGAAGAAAACACACGGCATTTATAATATTATTCAGGCTTTTAGTCTCTTTTGTCTTATTTGTTAGTCTATAGTACAAAGATGAAGTGACTGTTGATACGAGTAGTAAAAGAAGACTAAAATAGTTATTTTGACTTTGATAAGTGAAAATGAGCATAAGCTAGAGAAGTAATACTGTATGTTGTAGATATATGCCTTTTTAACACAATACCATGCTATAACCATTTTTCAGTCAAATTAATTTCCTATCGCCCGGATATTCAAACGCTTAAACACGGCTCACAGACCGAGGAATTACGTAGGAATGTTTCATTTTCTATTTAAAGATGACCGTTATCATGCTTTGAACTTTACTTCTTGAATTTTTCTATACTTCATTTAATTTTATATTTTGACGAACTTAGTAATATCTTTCTTTCTCAAGCTGGATTTGAGCCTACACCTTTTGGCATGGCAATTGTTCTTCTTATTAGAATCTCGTGAATATATGCTATTTTGTATTCTATTGCAACATTCTGTTAATATGTATATGAAAACCTGCCTCTATGTTAAAGATAGTTACGTAACATAATCATTAAAACTAACGCTATCTACCGTCCGAAACCAGTTTTGAAATTTTATTCAAAGTAAACAAACTAATATCAAGTGATATTTTTATATAATGGGCTACTAATAGCACACTCGCAGCAAATACTATTTGCGACCTTGAAATTTGCCTAATGTGTACCTACATATAAATTATCTTTTTACTAAAAAATTAGATCCAAAGATACTGAAAGCTTAATATGTTTTTATAACTACAAGTGTTTGTACTCGATTTGTGCCGTAATAACTTTTGTCGTTTGTTAACTACCAATAACGTCTCCAGAATGTAATGCCTCAACCACGGTTATAAATCATAACAATTATTAGGATATTGTGGCACGAGAGACGGCATACAGCAGTTTACAAGTGTCTATAGGCTGCGGTGATCGCTTACAATTGATGAATCTATCGACCACTATGCCGATTCTGCCATACTAATAAAAAAAAGCAAATTTACCCAAAACCATGTACTCAGGTTGACATAACTGACAACCAATGTCGGTAAGACTCGACTCTACTCGCTAGCGCATCTGTGGTCTAGAGTGAGACCATAGAGAAGAGACGTTTTTGAGATTTAATTTCAAGCGGCAGCGATACCTTTTGTTACTCGATTTGATTGGTAGTATGGTTTATTATATGTTCACCGGACCAGCTACCGCCATTTTATTTTAATCTGCCGTAATATCCATTCCATTCTAGTAGCATTATTGTGTTCTACACTAAGAAATAAGATAGCCAGTTCCTTTTTACTTGAATGAATTTATGAAATAAGTACGCTCTTAGGCCATATATAAAAAGATCAAGTGTTTTTTTTTCAGTATTGAGTACGTAGGTATTTTACTTTGTCTTTGATGCAACACAGTTCATAAGTCAATGACGGGAGGTAGAAAAACTGGTATTAAAATTATGACCAAGTTATTTTATAAATAATTAGTTTTAGTAAGTATAGCTAAAATTTTACTGTCATTCTTGTATTACGACAGTTTAGAGATAGATAGCCCAGTTTGGTAATTGAGGGTTCCTAGCGGAGTAGCGACCATAGATAACTGTTGCTGGCGTACAAAGCCCACACGTCTCGATTATAGCCAACTGTGGCGGTCGAATGTTTATTGAAATAGCAGACTTAATGTCTAGGTTTTATAATAGTTTTTGCTTTACCAGTTATAAAAGACTTATGGCTTATTAGCTTTACCAACTTAAAAAGCAAAGTTACGGTTATGCCAGGTGGTGAGTTCGACCAACGGCGAGCTGGGGGCCGACGACCCGACGGCTGGCCACAGCAACACGCCGATCACGCAGCCGCACCACGACGTCGACGTGGTGGACGACACCAAGTCAGTGTTCCAACTGTACGGACCTTTTTGGTTTTTATCCTTTTATTTTCATTTTTATTTTTTATTTTTAAGTTTACGGTAAGTTCTTCATGTTGAATTGGAACTCTTTATGGGGATCTGCTCTCGATTGTTTTATATTTTATTTTTAGTCTGACGTTTTGGACAGCTCCTTTCTGCCATATCATGATAAAGGCAGACTGTCTATGAAAAGTAGCATATTTGTTGGTACACTTTACCGACGCAGACAACATTAGAGTTATCATCGAAATCAGTGCCTCAGTAGTTGAGGATTCCGGGTGCAGTGCGCTTCCGCCCGACCTTAATAACATCACATATTTTAAAAATCAATGGATTGGAAAAGTTGAAATTTACCTTTTACCTGGGATCCCCGGAGTTATTAAACTCACTGGAGTTTGATGACTCCACTGCCGGTACTGACCGGCACTACACTATAAGGCCAAAAGATGCTGTTAGGTAATTTTGTGTGAATCAGAACGCACCCGATTAAGAATGACTCCCTATGACCATGAACTTTGCTAAGAGGTCAAAACGTCAGGATAAAATAAAATGTAAAATAAATGCGAGTAGTTACTTACTATGGAGTTTCGTTTTAATGTGTTGTGTTTTATCGTTATTTTAAATCGTAGCAACTACGATGTTTTATTATTTTTTTATTTCTATTGTTTCAATTTTAGTTTTACCATTTCGATCATTGATTTCTTCCTATGTTTTACATATTCCCAAACTTAACTTAGTACATTAATTTATAAAGTAATGGTGCATTCACATAACATTTAGCTTTTGTAAAGCAAGTAACGTCTAATTATATTAAATGAACTATTATTATTGTTTGTTATAAATGTTATAAAAAGCTATAACGTTGTGGATGCACCGTAAATATTTTATTAAAAAATATTAAATATCAGACATTTTGAGGTACAGAAAGAAATTGAGGTATTATTAATTAATTATAGTGCGAATTTGTTTCGCTGTCAAATTAATAATGCGTTCAACTTTCTTAAAGCCCTTGTCAAACAGACAGCGAACTGTAAGCGTGGCGAAGCGATTTCATTTTGTAATATTATAGTATCGTTTTAACCTGGTCACATAGAAAAGCGAAAGCGAACCGATCTGTGCCGATACCGTGGCGAACCGAAAGGCGTGTGACGCCATGACAAACACAAGGCGAGCGCGCGAAGCGAGGCGTGAGCGAGATAGTTGTATTAACTGGCTTTGTATGGACGATGTCAAACAAAAAGCGAATGCGAGACGCGAAGCTAAGGCGATGCGTGATGGTTGTGTTTATTTACAAAAAAAAACAAAGTTTTCCGACACGTACTGACCATGGCAGATAGTTATAGATAGACCCAAGTAGCAAAATTCTCCTATAATTGTTGGATTACAAGACTAAACATCTTATAGCACACTAATAGACACTTTGATTAAAATCACTGATCTAATAAAAGCAGCTTAAAGGACTATTTGCGCTACAAGCACTATCGATCCTATTACGTAGTTTTATCAACGTTTAAAAAAACGTCTTATTATATATATTATTTACGCTTCAAGCTCTTTCAATACTAATACGTAGTCTTAAAAACGTTTACAGGTTTAGATTATATGATTCTAATAGGGCCTTAAGTCTTATAAGTGCGTTATAAAAATAAATAGCAAGTTCAATTCAAAGCTCCTATAAATGTATTTAATGGCTATTTATTTTTATTAACGTTTTGTTTTATTCTTCTATAAGAAAAGTTCTCCTGTAAACGTTTTGGGTGTAGCTACTATATGTCAAAAGATATTATAAGATTGATTTGTCTTTGTCGTGACTTCTAATAGATTGTTAGCACCAACTTGCACGCCATGCTACTATTATAAGTAAGATTCTACCTAAATGTGACCTGCATTTTGCTATTACTAGAGTGGTCGGTTTATTTCTGTCGTAGGTATTTCTCTTAAGGAACCCTAAAAGCATTCAATACAATGTGGTGTCCATGACTTTGATCCTATAATAGCATTACATTGACTAAAATGCATTACAATATGGATAATCCGATGACGGCTTTGTTTCTTCTATTTTTATTTTCGATTGACACCTCCGTTAAAAAAATAAGAAAAATGAATACTCTAGTTATGGCATCACAATTACTACTATTAAATCAATTGCACCAGTAGCAGCATGCGCCAGATCGTTACAGGATTAATCACGCTCATTCGGTGCGTGTACCAGATCTTTATAGGAAACAATGATCCTGTAGAGAAGCACTCAATAAAATAGTAATAATATCAATTTGCACTTTACCTGACTGTAACAAAATTACTATAGGACGCAATAATCCTATAAAGTGCGCCTAAATGCGGGCTTGTAAACGTTAATAGGATTTCTATAGGACTAAAAAATATCTGGTCCTAGGATACTTACACGACTACATTTTGCTACTTGGAAATAGATAGACGAAACGTTTATAGAATGTATTAAAAATACCCAATAACGGATAATACACGTCACAATGACTATAAAAATGCACTTAAAAAGGCAGAACTATGGGAAGTCATTGCCGAAGAAATGAATGAAACAAATAAGTACCCATTTAATTTATTTATGTTTAGTTTTGATTAAAATAAGTAACAATTTTTTCTGAAACCGTTTTACTCCACATGTTTATCAATGTTTCCGAGCGTTGATCGCGTCATGGAGAGAATGCGGACCGAAGCTTCGGTTCGCATTCTCCACGAGTTCAGTTCGCTGCGCCAGGTTTGACGTCTCCGCTTTGCTTCGCATTCTCCACGTTTTCTTCGCTGTACGTTTGACAAGGACTTTATAGCAAGTGTCAACACCATAAAAGTCATCTTTTACTATGTAGTTAACCTTTTCACCGCCCAACTATCCTGCCAACGTATAAATGTATTTTAATAAAGTAGGTACAAAGAAGAACTTCTATAGAAGTGCTGGCGAGGACGGCACGAAAATCTCGAACTTCTATAGAAGTTGTTGGCGGTAAAACGGTTAAAAATGAAACACTTTATACGAATATCTTCGTGTTTATTTTACAAATTATATTATCCTGATTTTATGTAAAGTGCTTCATTTCAATGCGTTTAGATTATAATATACCGTTGTTGCCAAACTAATATCTGCTTCGTACTAAAACTATATAGATTATTGTAAGAACAAGAGGCAATGTACTAGCTCTGCACATTGTACGTTTTTAAATGTTGCGTAAAAACATTAAAATCACAAAGAAGTGTACACATCAGATTTCAGTTCGACAATGCCAATAAACAGTTTTCTTAAGTGACCACTATCTCGTACCACGGCAGACTCTGTAAATCGTCATGCAGGCAATCCGTCTATTCCAGGTGCTGTTGTTTCTTCAAACGCAAAAAGAAGAAGTGCGCCGCGCGCACCGGCAAGTGACGCGAGTGTGCTTGACCCCGCCCGCGCCCCGCCCGCGCCTTCCCGCACCAAAGCCCGTGAACACCCTGTTTGTCGCAAAACACCATGTATCTTTATACATACAGATTTTATATACAGGGTCACTTTTTATCACCGTCCAAACCTTCTGCCTGAGATGACTCCCGTGATACTAACGAATAACTCTTAGGGCTCTTTCAAATTAGGCGTTTCGTGTCGGACCGCTGCCGTTCGTTTGCAAAGCGTTCCATATTAAAACAGTCGTGCAGCTGGCGTTTAATATGAAAACGCACGGCAGCGGTCCGACACCAAACGCCTAATTTGAAAGAGCCCTTACCAACCTATTGGACCAACTCCCTAAACTCGAAAATAAATATCAGCTGTTCCATACAAAACATCAATATTCATTCGACCAAAATGTATGGAACAGCAGAATTTTATTTTCGAGTTAGGGAGTTGGTTCAATAGTGTAAGAGTTGTTCGCTTGTACCACGGGAGTCATCTCAGAAGGTGTGGACGGTGATAAAAATGTCACCCTGTATATACACATATAAATAATCCTATTTGAAACCCTGTAATGGGCTCAGCACGTTGAATTGGGTTGAAGTTTTTCGATTTTAGTATTCTGTGTGAAAGAGCGTTTTTTAAGGGTTCGAGTAGGATTTTCAACATCATTGTTACAGCCCTGGAATCTTATAAAATTTCGTGTTGTTTTTTTGATTTCGCGATTTATTTTATTAATTTATTTAATTGAAGCAGTTAGTAAATTTTTAACTTATTGTTTTCTGTTTATTTTTTTTAGATCAATAAAGCTGTAACAGTGTTGCTATATGTCTCAATTCTTGTGAATTCAACTGCCGAAGTATTTATAATTTATTGAATTGTCACGCTAGAAATAACTGAACAAATTACTGAATGCCACGAGTTCATGAGATGTTTATTATGATGATTACGAAAAGGATTATGGAATTTGTGCTTATGAAATCATAAGAATGATTGAAAATTTGTATTTGTATAGCGCTTCCAGAAATAATCAATAAGCGTTGGTATGTTTTGACAATTTAAATGCAATTGAAAATATAATACAGACATTCAAATTTTTATGTTTTTTTGATGATACAAATGTTATGTATAAATAATTAATTGCAATTGTGTTGTTCTTTTAATTTGTAATGTCATTACTTTTTATTTTATTTTGCGTATTTAGTAAGGGTACTAAATTACTAAAAGACTCGTGGAATTCATTTGTTTTGTGTAACAAATAAACGAATATTGCTTCTGATATAATCTATTTACATATTGATTTCTAGATCTCCCAAACAATTTTCAAACTAACACCATTTAATAAGAAAGTTACAAATGATAAACTATTATCGTCTTTATTGGAAAAGAAAAACGGTCTATAATGGCACTTACTATTTTGCACTCTACATACGTAAATTAATGGGCTTTACGAAAAGTGATATTTCGAACCACTTCGAACTGTTGTTGTTACTATTGAGAATTGTTCAGTTAAATAGTAACTTCCAACATATATCCGTATTGGGGCTTCGAATCGTTCAGAGCCATTATTCAAAATGTCCTATGTCAATTATTTATTATTTACAATTTGATACTCAACCATGACGACATAAGGTACATAGTTCACTGACTCTTCTTACGTCTGGCATTACATGAAAATGTTCTAGTGTTAATTAAAGCGTACTTATTGTTTGATACTGAAGCTTTCTGTCTAATAGTGTTATGATCTCGGGCATTGGCCCATCGCAGGCGGGGCGTGGCTGATTATTCTTTTGTGCTCCCGTCCTTAGTAAAATATGTTTCTTCCTCAGTGAGACCGCGAACGTACTTGTCTCTTGATATGGGACGCGAGATTATCTTACCTCATCCTCCTTTCACAGACATTTTCGCAAAGGGAACTCGTTCATACGTCTACCTTTAGGAGTTAGGAGACACCACTATTCGTTTGGGAATGTGTGGAAGGGAGGGCATTACGCATCTCCTCGCATCGACTATTGTCCATTCCAGCACATCAACATGAACAAATCAACTGATTTGTAACTAAACTACATTATATCATACAGCCGTAGTGTTAAAAGAAATACTTAGTAGTCTTGTATTGCTTAATCCCAATTTAGCGACGCCCGTTTTAATATTATTTTTGTACGTACGTCTCGTTCATATTTAATATTATCTGTGAATGCGTTGTAATTTTGAGTTTTGTTACATAAGTAATGAATTACCATAACATAGAGAGATATGGCGAGTATGTAATAAGTTTGTGTGTTGTTGAAACATTACTCCGTAGCGGCGAATTGAATATTGCAGACATTTGGAGCGATAATTTATTTTATACACAGGTTGTGATAGACGACGTTAGCTGGGGTTGTTGTTCGGTGGAACAGTCGCAGCCTTTGGTACTTTTGCGGTTAGTTTCGAGCGGTTTTGTTTATAGAATTCAAGGGCAGCTCGGTAATCTCCTAAGGCGCCGTTCGGAGTGTTAAAACAAGTGGTATGGTCAGGCGGGGCTGCTTCATATGTTTCGGCGACGTTTGGGACACACTCTGCTACGTTTGCAATGTTCAACGAGCCGACAGTATGCATATTCTAGGTTTATCTTTATTTAGTCATTGTCTAATAAGTTCAATTTGTGCGACAAAGAATTATGATAACTATTATAGAAATTGGCTCCGTTCCTATAGTGACGCCACGTACTTTATTATGTTTATTCATGCCTATCTATAGTATGATAGTTTTAATCGATGAGATAACCGACAATCACATGCAATAAATGAAACAATATGAGTGAAGTAACGTTTTCGGCGCGCGTTTCGAACGCGGAACAGGTTGCATACACCGCGAGATCTCGACGGTAGGAACAGTAGGTTTAGCCAAAGTAACATTAAGAAAACGTTCGAAAAGAATAAAATGTATGTGATTGACATAAGCCGCGCTAAATCACGCGGTCAATCTTATGTCAATCCCATACATTTTATTCTTTTCGAACTTCGCTATCGTTTTCTTAATGTTACTTTGGCTACCGCCACAGTTCTGTTTTCGATTGATGTTTATATTCAAAGTGCAATAATTTGTGGTAGACGTTCATTTATAGGTGTGTATTACGTTTCGATAGGTGTATCCCGTCGAGTCCCGAGTGAACCGACTACGATGCCTGACTGAATGAGACATTTCACCTTGGGTACAAACGACCACGACTCTGGGCTCATGTCAATTGAACATTATCGCGATCGCTTACAATTGTGTAGTTAGTGTTATGAGGATTGATACGGATGTGATCGGGGTGATGTATGCAGCGCCGGTCGCCCGGAGTCATTCCAAAGTATTACGTATATTCGTGCACGCGGCTTAGTCATTCGTTGTAGGGGGCGGCGGCCGCTGCTGCAGTTTTTTTTTTAATTTATAAAAGAGTCGAATCGCTAATAGACTGAGATACGACGGCATCGGTGCGCGCGCTCGAGAGACGCTCGAAAAACGCTCTAGAAACGCTCTAGAAACGCTCTCGCGTGCCCACGGAGCGTGCTACGGCGAAACCTCGATGATGTATAAATTGTACAGCTTAGAAACACATTTGTATATTTTTGCTTTGACCGGCGCGGCGGCATGGATTCGATGACCGTGTTTGTGTAGTTAAGATTTGTAGGTGTCATTTTAATCAGCGCGATGCAATTTATTATGGAATATAGACTCTGGTTAACTATTTTAACCAACGTGCCGACGTGCCGGCGTGCGGCGAGCAGCCGGTGCATTGTGCTGATCACTGCGGCGTGTTCGTAAGCTACTTGGATAGTCACGGATATTGTAGTCATCACAAATTGTATCCCGCATTAGGATTTATGCATATTCATTTCGTCGAAAAGTATGTTTGAAGTGTTTTATAATAACATATAAAAAACATCTTGTTGTGTCGTTTTCATATTTTTAGGTAAAAAGTATAGATAATGCGAATATTGTCAATATGTAAAATGAAGTTTTTAAATCGATACTTTAAATAATGCTGTTTTTTTTTGGATAAATTATTGTGAACAAATTTAAGTATTCTCCTCGTTAAATGGATTGTTAATACTTATTGTACAATCATGCAGTGTGATTACACTGATTGAATGTAATGGACATTCGTAAGTCTTAACATGATTAATACCATAGTTGTACCTAATTGTTACTTTCTATTTGCTAGATAGAATAATCAAATTAGATTCGGTAAAGGAAGTCAAATGTGTGGTCTGCGACTGACGCCAGTCACCCGAAGTGCTGGGCCACTGTAATTCGGTAAGGTACCAGCTTGTACAAAAAATTGTAATTCTATACATAAGTTTAAATCACGATTCAATTTCTTGCACTATTATAATTTCATTTTGTCGACTAATTGATAATTGCGATTATTTATTGCTTCATCAAATCGTAGGATAGTAAGCGAGGCGGCGCGCCGCGGGCAGACGCGGCGCGGCGTTCGGACTAGTTAATTTAAATTATCATTTTAAAATTTCGCTTACTGAGTAAGTCATGTTCAGTCGGTTGGCTTGAGGACGCACGAGGGACATTTTTGAACTGTAGTTTATTAACTTTATGTATTTTAATACATGATGCTTTGAAACTGAATTATTATTGTAAGTATAAAAATAAATATTAATATTCATAGAAACAGTTCTCAGTGTTTATTTTTTTCTGTATGGTTAAAATTTGCATACGCAATTTGACTTGTATTCGGTTAGGTCACAACCTGTTCAAAAATACGAAAATATTGTTAACTCATACATAATTAAATAAAGCTTATTATAAGAAATTCGTTTTACTCTTTCATCTTTAGTTTAATCGTTAGATAGGTACTTCACACATTGTATTCTTTTAGAAAAGCACTTTATAAGCGAGCCGGAATTACTTTGGTTCCCTTATAAAGTGCGTTTGTGCTATGTCGATTTCAAGATGCAACAATTTCATTTTTTTGTCCGCCCTTAATAATACATGGCACATACATAATACATCTGTGCCTAATCCTCGATGGCAGGGTAATAATTACCTTATCTTTTAGCTGTCGAATAATACAACATACATGCTTTAAGATAGTGGTATCTAGCCAGGCCAGCAAGTTAACCCTTTCATTGGCGTTAAACACTGGTTTCAACAAGATAGTGTTGGTAAATACGTGGATTGTTAAGCAAAATATATCATGATAAGGCATCGAGGTCATCAAGCTGTAAGGTCGTCTCTACCGAATTTTCAAAAACTGGTTATTGGGTCGTATCTACATTTTTTTTTTACTCTACAACATACTGAAAGGGCGTAACAGTACTTCGCTTATTTATCAAATAGACCTAAATATGTAAAGGCGTATCTAACACAATTTGCTATTGTCAGTAACGAGTTCAAAAGACGGAAGAGTCGATACGCCCTCCGCTTGCCATGATAACGTCGATACGCCTTTATATTAATAATAAAGGCTTATTAGTCGTTCCGCCTTTTTAGACAGATATACGTACACACATTAAAGTTTCGATCTTTATTCACCATTTCATTCGTTCATTAATTCACGTTATCATTAAATGCATAAGTACGCGACTATAGTGTACATGTTGTTGTATGGGAAAAAAAGAAGTTGATATAACTTTTCATAGAAGCACCGACAAATGCTGGCGTTTGTCGACAAATTCCCACAAATTATTGGTGTAATCAGATCTTCGCTACGACCCCCCAAGTAGGAATTTTACGTCCTAAAGACGTTATACTAAGGTCAGTTACAGACGTAGCGGACGTCTCAGGGTGACGTCAGCGGGCTCAGTTAATGACGTCAATATGTCACGGGCACGCGACGTCATACCGTGACGTCTTGTGGCCGTCCCAAAAGTGACGTCAATGGGACTCAAAAACATGACCGAAACGCGACGTATTTATGACCTAATATATGACGTGTTTAGGACTCTATAGTAACGTCAGTAAGACGTATTAAATACGTATAAAGGCTGAGTGGTACTAAAACACGACCGAAAAACGACCTACGTGAGACGTTCAGGCGACGTATTCTTTAGGTATTTACTAAATACAGCTACTACGTTCTTGACCGGGGGACAGGGCTGCCTGTTCTTGGCAAAAACGGTTGATGGCAGCGCAGCGGGCATGGCATACTGCTCGTTTGATTGCCCGATGGCGCCACAGGTAGCTTACTACGCTGTTCCACGTGGTCAAGAAAGCGATAAAAAAAAGCATTAAAAGAGAGCAATCACATCATGACCTATAGGTATAAATTATAAGCCAGTTAACGCACAATAACATTTATTCATTTTGAAGAAATGTATGTTTTTAAACTACTTATATTACGTCAGCTCTGAATGGAGCAATGGAAAACATACATTTTTAACAGATGAATCGTAAATAAAAGCACATTTAGATATAATATCGCATAAAGGAAACATTTTGAGATCACAAGAAATGTTATCAACAACAAAAACATTTAGTATTGAAGAATCAAATGGATAAACGTAGTAACTAGAGTAGGTCATGAATTCTTTTCCATATAAGTATACTTTTTTGTCATGAATACGTTCTAACACATTATGAACTTGGACTACTTTGTTATTTTTTGAGTAACAATAACAATCTGCTACTCGGCGTGAGAATACATAAATAACAAAATCTTTACACGTAACTTTCATATAAGCATTATACAAGTGGCTATCATTAGTTGGAACAGGCCCTGAACTATTTTCGTAATAAAGCAAAGTTGCTTTTCTATCAATGTTCATGTTTTTGGCAGATGAATCAATTTCTTTAAACGTCTATATATTTGTTGTAAGGGCCGATTAGGCGACCTGACTAAATATTTAAGAGTCTTTAGGTAATTTTCAAACGGGAATGCTGAAAAATTATCCAGAACACCATGTAATTTAGCATCGTCACTTAAATGACACAAAACATGAACATTGTATATGAGAAACGTTGATCCATAAACCTTTTCCGAATGTTTAATAAACATAAACAATATTTCACGTACAAAATCGTAACCCAACATTGTAGTATGTTTTTGTGAATACAAAATACGAATGCCACAATGTAGTAGGATGAAATTTTTGTATAGGGAATTACATAAAATATCTTTTAGAACGACAGGTCCAAGATATAGTAAAAACATACGAAACTCAGTTGCTTTCCAACGAGCCAAGTCGTTTAACGAACGAGGTCTTCTATTAAATTCTATAGGCATGTAGTTCTTGCTATTAACAAGCCTTTCAGATATATTGTTCACTAATCGACTTTGTAAACGAACTTTCAAATCACCGCTTACCCACAAGTTCAAGAGCTTTCTCATAACTCCTAAACAAACTGCGTGCATATAATCAATTGGAAATACTGAAACTAATCCAACTTGGAGCTTTAACAAGGGAGATTCGCCAGTATGATGATCTTCATCCGTTTGCTCTTGAAATTGTAAGTCAGTTCTACGGGTAGCTGTGACACTTCTGTATACTACACGCCCTTGAACATATTCGCCAGCTTCAAAACATTTATCACAGGCAGAATACCCACCATGAGACTTTGTACATTTGATCATTGCCCTAGCGGGTGCATCACAAACAAAGCTGTGCACTTCAATCGTATAGTGTTTACTTTTAAAGAAAAATCCTGCTTCAAGTAATTGCGAAAGTTCGTCTACAAAGTCTTTTAGATACATGTCTAAAGGCGAAGGTTTTGAGTTTCCATAATATAGGGCAATAACAAAAGGTTTGGCATTACTATTATTTTTAACTAGTCCTAAAATGGGCCATAACTGTGAATTTGTACTTTTAAACAGAGGAAGCCCATCAACATTAAATGACATTACAATTTTATTATTATCATCTACAAATGATAAAACGCAATTATCCAATAAATTTTCTAATTGAGTTTGTAAACCAAGGTAAACTATTTCACCTGAGTCCAAACTTTTTTCTCTATTTGTAATGGAGTTTGGAACAATGTACGGCTGCTACTTGGTAATTCAGGGCATATGGGTTTAAGGATCTTTAAAAGTCTTTCTGTTGCTTGTTGTGAAATCCTATGATCAACACCCCATTGTCTTAGTTGAAATGGTAAGTCTTTTTTTTCTAAGTATTTTATAGCAGGGGCAAATAACCTAGTAGAACACTGATGAACATCACACTCTTTAGGAGACTGAGATAGAGGTTGATTATTTTCGGTATCAGTAACAAGATCAAATCAAAGCTTCAAATCACAAAATGGTCTTTTTGCCGATCGCTTGCCATAGAAGTTGAATTGGACAGCTAGCGTGTCTGTCATAACATATCTCAAAACTCGATATATTTTTGTAGCCACATCACGCCCTCCTAGGGAGCCCAAGTATCGAATCTGAAAAATATTAACTATGTAAACGGGCAAGCTCATTTCAGCCATTAAAAGCTACACAGAGAGATGTTATTATTTCTATCATCATCATCATTATCATAACATCCGAAAAGTCCACTGCAGGAAATGGGATTCCCTCAAAGTGTACAATGGCGGGAATTGCCATAATCACCACGCTTGGAATGCAGGTTGGTGATTGCAGTATGGGTCTAGTATAGACTCAGGTAGATGCTGCTGCCTATCTCCTGATGTAATCCCTTAGTTGCCTCTTACGACATCCATGAGGGGAAAGGGAGGGACCCATATTCTATGTTATCAATGTTTTACCAGTTGTTTAGAATTATCTTCATTTCCCAGGTAATTTTCTATTTCATTTATATCAAGTGCAGTTTCTAAAGGTAACTTGATATTAGGCTTCAGTCCTGCTGTGTCATGAATGACATCTTTCTTTAGTAATGAGATCATTAACTCATTTTGAGTTTTAATGTTTGCCAGTAATTGTATGACTTTTTCTTCAAAATCTAGAATGGAATAGACAAATCATTAGTATACCTTTAATGACAATCCTGTTTTATTTTTAAGGCTTAATTTGCTCTTCAAAGGGCACATTTAGCTGTCCGTCCCGGATATTACAATATTACATATACTTAGTAATTATAGAGCCAAATCTACCAAAAAGTAAGAAAAATATGTTATATTTTCAGTCAGGACTTAATTAAATTAATCAACTTAATACCTGTCAGTTGGATTTTGTTGTGTTTGCTGGTAGGAGTGTTAAACTCTGAACTACTTTCAGGTTCTGAAAAATATAAGTAAGTATATGTAATTAATTATGTATCATTATTGTTCTTGACCTACATCATTTTTTTGAAATAATTTGGTATTTATATTTAAATATAACATTTTCTAACATCATTAAAATGATTACCTGCGAGTTTGAAATTGTTGAGTTTGCTTGAGTGGCTTTTCGGACTTGTCTTCGGATGTCACCACACGATTTTGATTTCTATGTTAACGGAGCAAGGTGTGATTTTCTGTAGCATTGTGCGTCACTTAGGTAATCTAAAAGAGTCTAAATAATAACTGCAGACAATCGATATCAGTAAGTATTTTTATTGATATTTTCGTCTTTATTTATAGATGCTATTTAATACGACAATTTCAAATAATTATCGAATCGATTTTCCTTCATACTTTTAACATTGGCTTCTTTTCACTGTTATTGATTTCATGATTCATTTATAAAGTAAAAGTAGGTACCATCTAAAACGAAAGTCGGGGAAAGCCGATCAGCCCAATAGGATAGGTAGGTATAATCCGTGCATGCGCGAAAAGAATGGATGGAACCCTGTCAAAGTAAATCGAAAGTAATTTTGATTTAATTTTACAAGGTTTCATGAAGAATGGGATGGAACCTTGTCAAAGTAAATCGCAAGTCATTTTGATTTAATTTTACAAGGTTCCATCCCATTCTCACGCGCACGGATCATTCCTACATATAAAATACATAGCAAAAGAACCTTCAAAAACCCCTTAAAAAATAATTGGTAGCCTACTCGTGTCACCTAGATACATGCACACACACACACACCCTCACACCCTCACATACACAAACACACAACCTTTTTTTTATGGTATTTTTAATAGGTATGTACGTACCAACTACGTTATAAGGACGTGACTACGTGATGTCTTTTTTAGGTTATCTTCAGACGTTGCTCTGACGTCGAACAATACGTAACTTAGGACGTTTAGTGTTTTCACCTACCTCAGTGACGTAAAAAAGACGAAACTATAGGACGTTTATTTAGGGGTATTAGGACACGTTAATCTTACGTCGTACGTTACGTCATAAATACGTGTCTTATTGGAATGTGACGTCTGTCACGTGAAATTGACGTAAAATTGTCAGTTCACATTAAGGTCACTGACGTCGGCTTCCTACCTGGGCCGTAGTTTTAGAGATACAAGGTGGCCACGCCAGGATGAGCGCTCATCTTGGCGGGGTCACCTTGAACCCCGTATAACTTTTGAACGGTGGACCGACAAACTGAGATTTTACGACAAATTATCAGTGTATCCCAGTAGACCCCTCTGGCGTTTGTCCCCTTGGGGACAACTAAGATTATTTTATAAAAATCTCCCAATTGTCCCCTCCACCAGGGACACGGGAGACGTGTCACTGGTGGAGGGGACAATTGGGACTTACATTTTTAAATATCCCAGTCTCCCCACTTGAGACTGCCCTATAATGTTGCTAGAAGTGACAAATAAAAGCATTTATATATTTATATATCCTATACCGTGGTTCGGATATGACGAAAATTGTCTTATATATAAAAAAAAACTATCATTAACCTTAAAAAGTGTCGTACGGACGACACTTTTCAAGGTAAATGATGAAAGTTACATATTTTTTTTCAAATATATATATTTTTTTGTAAATGCATACATTTATGCATAGAAAATACTCAGACCAATATAAACAGACATGTTCATGCACACAAATGTTTGTACTGTGTGTAATTCGAAACCGCGCCTCTGGTGTATACTCTGATCCCTAATTAGATGGACTAAACTTTTTAATAATGTTTTATTAAATACTTAGTAACAATCATGTTGATGACACAAAAGTTCAATTGAATCGGTAAAACCACTCGGGTCGCAACACTTCGCTTTTCAGTTAGCAACATTAAAAATAATAAAGTGCGCCGGCAGCTGTCACTTTAGTACATCGCGCGGCCGAAATCGGAACTAACGCCGCCATCATGTAAAACGTCACTTTTGACAGATAGCTGAAGTTGATGTTTCTTGTGGATATTTTGCGGTTTTATTTAAATAAAAATATCACAAAATATGCTAAAAGTGATAAAAAGTGGTGTTAGAGAGGTGGTACTAAGAGTGAAGGATATTTTCATGAAAGAAAAACAATCTAGCGCCCCGATTATTCCATTTGAAAGAGTAAATGAGCGCGTCGCAGCTGCAACAGGTAAGTGATAGATAACATAGCATACCTTGTAAATCTCCCCGTTATTACTTACCAAGAATACTAATTCACATTTTGTAGGCTTATGAACCATAATTTCTCCTTCAAATTATTAAAAGAAAATACGATTTCAGGTATATCTTTACGTACAGTTGCAAGAATTGGAAATGAAGGAAGATTGGCTGAAGCATCATCCAGTAAAATAAGAAAAATTGTGTGGCGGGAAGCTAATTATTCGTCATTTAATTACATTATCAAAATTTATTAAATTTTCTTGTATATGCTTTAATCCTTGTTTTATTTCCTTGCAATCGAAGTGAAAAGCAGAGTGTGAAACTCGAGTATAAAACTCATTTTACCCTCGCCGTACCGGCTCGGGTGGCTATATAATAATAAAATAATAAACGTTTATACGTCTCGGGTAAAATGGCTCGTTTTATGCTCTTGTTGTACAGTCTACTATTTGTTTAATTTTATTCACATTGTTTTAACTTTCTTTTCATGTAATGAATCCTATCATTTAAACATTTCCTAAATTAAAATTTAATTACGGAATATGGAACCAGGTTTAAACAATTCCCATAAACTAAGGATATTTTTGCTAGCTGGTAACCCTAATTTCACACCCACGCCCTCATGTTACTGTCAACCACGTGCCAAAAGATCCTTGTAGCACTACCTTTATTTTTCGTCCATCGACTAGTTGAATTCATCGACTAGTTAACGGTGACGTCCCCGTTATGTAAACGTTCAAACTCACGACACGTCGATTTCTATAACTGAACAAATAATAGATTAGACGGACTATCATCGTAGACAACTTTATACGAGTATTATCTTATTAATTACAATAATTCAAAAAGTTTTATAGGTCTAATAATAATATGTATTGTTTATTTTCAATTTAAATTTCAAAATAACTCTTTTGTGTCATATACAAAGATTAAATTCGCTTGAAGCTAATTTCAATAGAATTTTATTTAATTTTAGACTCGCTGAATGCCGTCCATCGACGAGTCGTAGTTTTAGTTTTAGTCGTCAATATGAACTCTATTGCATAATTAAACATAGTTCAAATTTGTTTGTATGAACGAATGTACTGTATTAATTAACTGACTACGTTAATGCGTCGTCGTCGCGTTCCCAGTACATAATGAACATTGTGATTTGTGAACGTTTAGTTTAGCCGTCTAAGAATTCAACTAGTCGACGCGTGAACGATGGACCGTCGAGGCCTTGATTCTACGTGAACCGTCGAATCAACTAGTCCGTTCATTCAACGCCCATCACTAGAAGCAACGATCAGTACTACTGGTACACTACTACACCAATCGGCCCGTCAAAATAAAATAGCTCTAATTTTACACATACAATTTATACATATATTATTATTTTATTTATTACATAAAAGAGTGATAGTAGCACGTAGGTATTCCGTTTAGCAAATCTTTTATTACTCGACGTGAACCTTTCCATTTATGTAATAATAATGATTTATTTATACCTAAACTATAAAATACAAAATTATTGATGATCATGATTGGCCTATCTTAGTCTACTGCTGGACATAGGCCTCCCCTAATGTTGTTGTTGTTTGATGATATTTTACATAAATAGACATAGGTACTTACCAGAATTCTGAGCAATAGTCACCTCTAGCCTTTCCCCCTTGGGATTTTTTATAAACATCTCCCAAACAAACGCCAGAAGGATACACTGGTGTGTAATCAGATCTTCAGTTTCATAGAAAAAAAGTGGCCACGCCAAGATGAGCCACTCATTCCGAGCCGTGCTTCGGAAGGCACGTAAAGCCGTTGGTCACGGCTGCATTAGCAGTCGTTAACAACGTGGTGGTTTATGGCCCGTTCTCCCTATCCATCCACAGGCTCGTGCCCCAGCAGTGGAGACATAAAATGAGCTGATGATGATGATGTAAAAATAAAAGATTGGTTTCTAGTACTTTATTTGTCTGATATATAAGTCGCTGGCGGCGTGGTGGGCACGGAAATGGTTTGTCTGATATATCCGTCATTGGCGTTTGAAAGATGTCCGTGACCCCAGCGGGATAACCCCTTCAGATCGGCTTCAAATTTCGCCATGATTTAGTGGATATTATGTTTAAATTTGTTGACCAATAGTTATCGAGATATCCCATGTTAAAGGGTATCCTGCTGGGGTCACGCTCATCAAAACTATTTGACCAACCAACTTAATTTTGTCGGCTAATACGCGTACTTTTAGTATGAAAAAGTTATAAATTTTAATTTCTCCTAAAATACTGTACCTAGGAAACTGAAAAGTAGGAACTGGTTAGATTTTTACACCCACAAAATCTTGGCTATAGTCATAAACTCGCTACTTGCTCCATTCCTGTGGAAAAACCATGTTTAGGTATCAACACCGTGACCCCAGCGGGATAACCATATTAGCGTTATATCTCAGGATGTACTGTAGCTAGAGTTCTCGGTTTTGTCTAACAAATTTTCTCTCAGAGTCAACAAAATCTTCCCTGGATTTCATGAATGTAGCCTTTTGTCTTACACCTCAACTAGAACTTACTTTTCGGAGGAATTTTGACGAAAAGTAGGTGTTTGATTACTCGGTAACTACAGAAGGTAGAATCCTGGAATTTTCACTGATGGATTCATAATTGAATCAACAAAATCTTAGCACAAAAACTATATCAGTAGCGTGTCTCGTTCCTGCTCGTTTTAGGTCAAATAGGTTTGACGAGCGTGACCCCAGCGGGATACCCTTTAACATGGGATATCTCGATAACTATTGGTCAACAAATTTTGATATTTGCTAACAAATTTAAACATAATATCAACTAAATCATGGCGAAATTTGAAGCCGATCTGAAGGGGTTATCCCGCTCGCTGGAGTCACGGACATGTTTGAAAGGGCTAATGTAGGGCAGAATTTGAGAATAACATAGGTAATTGAAAAACAAATGTACCATATACTGTTTATTCGAATTAACATCGCATTCTAACATCAATAATCCCAAGACAACGGCCTGAAGTTAACATCTAAGATAGAACAGTATACAAAGGATTAAGAACTAATCATGTTTCATATTATGGAACATCAAACGAAACACTAAGACTGAGTAAGTCAGTACTAAGACATTTAACAAATAATTGCACCAAATTGTAACATGAAATGCTTAAAACAAACTTACGCTAGCTGCATAACAAAGCATGATTTCAATAAGTATAATTCTCTAACACATAATATATTAATTTTGAAGTCTCAAATAATAAATACTCTGCAACTTTCATTCGTAACCTGACATTTTACATACTAACTCACCACTAAATACATAATTCTTAAAACTTATTATATAAAATCAATAATCGCGGTTTTATTATAAAATAACTAATAAAACTCACACCTTATCAATTAAGTGTAGGCCTCGCTGACTTTTGGAGTAAAGCGGCCATTTTATAAAAACTAAATCAAGGAATAATTTGATTGCAACTAACTTGACGATCACTTAATTTTGTAAATAATATTATATAATAAAATAGTCATCTGAAAGGAAGAAAATTTAACAGATAAAAATAAAGAAATAAAAAATATAGAATCTGTGTTACGTAAGTAAAAAAAATTATTAAAATTCATTCAGCCCGCCGTTGACGACGAAACTCTTCACTTCGGTGGAGTTCCGAGCGTCATAGTCTGAGATCTCCTCTATAACGATGTCCTCATTCTTGACCGGTATAGGTGGGAACACATCCAACAACTCCCCAAGTTTCCTGCCAGTTGCTATCAGGGTATTAGTAAGAAAGCCGGCGTTTTCTATATTCAAAGCGTCATCTTCAGGTCGGATCTTGGACTCCATTTTGTAGAAGTGTTCATAGTTTTCTTGCTTGACTATGGGAGGCAAGTAATCCCTGCCGTCCTCATAGTCGAACTCTAGTTTTTTCATGCGTTTCTTGAGGTTCGGGGGCCAATCCTCGTCTATGGGGAGGTCGACGTAACCGCCTGGCAGTGGCTTCTGCGGCTCTAGTGTCTTTACCACCTGGTAATCGTGGTCGGAGTGTGGCCGGTTGAACGTGATCAGCTCCTCCATGTTGAACTCGCCGTCGTCGATCACGGTCTCGTCGAGGGCCATCTCTATAGAAGACAACATTCATAAAAAAAAAACATTTTTATTTACGTTCAACCAATATCCAGTGATATTATAAGGTATAGAAGTATAAGAGAACTCGACAACGCGGGTCGTATGCTGTTTTGACAGCGGTTATACACCTGTGTGGTCTATTGATTAGACCACTGGTCGCATTCCCAGAGTTTCCCACACACATTAATAGTACACAATCATTAGCGTGTTTTTTTATGATGGGGCACTTTCCAATATTTTTGACGCTGTAAGGGAGAAAAGGGCTGGACACTTGCCGAGTTTTTTTGCCGGTTCCTCTCAGTACAAGATCTCCCGCCCAGAGTAGACTTACGAACCGATGGCATAATGACGTTCATAAAAGCTATTTGTAGCCTAAACTGAATATATGATTTTGAATTTTTCTTTCAGTGGCCAGGGCTCATTTTAAGCCAGTCTGGCTAGTAGCGGCAGTTAAGAGAAAAGTACTTTCTCATAACTTTCCATCAGATGACTAAACGCTTCGTCCACTTCCCCCTGTAGTAGATTAGATAACCCTCCTTCTGACGCAGCCGGGTAAAAATGAACTAAAACTAGACTCACTAGTAGCCGAGAGCAGTGCCCTGCCTGCGGCTAGTCGTTGCGCGGCCGTTCCTCGCGCATGGACGCCAGCGCCACCAGCGAAACGGATAGCAGCAGTACTAGTAGGCAGGTGGGAGCTGTGCGTACTATGACTCACTATGACTATAATTATAACTCGCTATGAGTATGACTCACTATTAGCCGAGAGCAGCGAGTGCCTGATGACGGTAGCGGGCTGCTGGACTTTTCGCAGCCGTTCCTAGCGCATGGACATCAGCAGAACTAGTAGGCAGGTGGCGGCTGTGCGGACTATGACACGCTATGACTATAACTCGCTATTGGCCGAGAGCAGTGCCCTGGTGACGGCGGCGGGAGGCTGGTCATTCCTCGCGCATGGAAGGCAGCGCCACGGACAGCTGCAGAACTAGTAGGCAGGTGGCGGCTGTGCGGACTATGACACGCTATGACTATGACTCGCTATTGGCCGAGAGCAGTGCCCTGGTGTCGGCGGCGGGAGGCTGGTCATTCCTCGCGCATGGAAGGCAGCGCCACGGACAGCTGCAGAACTAGTAGGCAGGTGGCGGCTGTGCGGACTATGACACGCTATGACTATGACTCGCTATTGGCCGAGAGCAGTGCCCTGGTGTCGGCGGCGGGAGGCTGGTCATTCCTCGCGCATGGAAGGCAGCGCCACGGACAGCTGCAGAACTAGTAGGCAGGTGGCGGCTGCGCTGACTTTGACTTGCTATGATTATGACTATGACTATGACTCGCTACGTTTATGACTATGACTCACTATTAGCCGAGAGCAGTGCCCTGGTGACGGCGACGGCGGCGGGAGGCTGGTCGTTGCGCGGCCGTTCCTCACGCATGGACGGCAGCGCCACCAGCGCCACGGACAGCAGCAGAACTAGTAGGCAGATGGCGGCTGCGCTGACTTTGACTCGCTACGTCTGTGACTATGACTCACTATTGGCCGAGAGCAGTGCCCTGGTGACGGCGACGGCGGCGGGAGGCTGGTCGTTGCGCGGCCGTTCCTCGCGCATGGACGGCAGCGCCACCAGCGCCACGGACAGCAGCAGAACTAGTAGGCAGGTGGCCGGCTGTGCTGATTTGCCGGGACCGCTCGTCACGCCGGTTAGCACGTTCTGGGAGATAAACGAGTAACGGACGTTAACACATAATTTCGCTATACTTTAACTAAAATAAACTACCATCAGTATCCTTGTGACCAAGAAGCATCCATCAACCACGGACCCAGTGCAGGGTTCGAAAAGTCAGAGTAAAAGTTGCCGGCCTATTTCGTTCGCCCAACAACAATCAATGACAATGGTTATGGGTAGTGAGGTGACGTGACGCTTCGATTTTGACAAGGAAGCATTAGCATGTGACAAGGAAGCATTAGCATGTGACAAGGAAGGTCATATGCATAAAAATTTAACGGTCCCATGCTGGTCTGGGACGTGAAAAGATTGCATCAGCTGCCTCACTTCCCGTGCATATCGTAAGAGCTAAAGCCAAAGGTTCCAAGATGCTCGCACATCAACCGGTCCGCTAGCAACCCATCACTAATGTTATCTATTCCAACTAGCCCGACTTTGATTATGCTAAATGTGACTTCGAGGTCACTAAAGCTCTTGTTTCCTAGGATAGCGGTGCCGTCATATAGCGGCCGTAATATAACGTTGTCAATGTAAACAAAATGGCGCGGTTTCCTAGAGAGCGGTTATTGACACCGTAATGTCAAAAAGCGGCGCCGCCATGGACGTCTTGACGGTATCGGATAGTTTAGTGAACGTTTTTCGATAGCGGTGAAGGTATTTGTTTTTTTTGACCGTACAAAGTGAGTACAAAACTAATTTCTCTTCATTGCTCAGCAAACGGCGACGTACTAAAATCTCAAATGCACCTTCTGTACCACGAGATTGAATAAATCATCTTCCGCCATACGACTATTTTCCTCTTCTGATGATAGTTCTTCCTCCAATTAAATTATTAAAGCTAAATCAAGGTCGTCCACTTTCTTTCCTGGATACGTTTAGTTTGACGGTTGTTTAAAAAAAGATGACGGTGTGACGGCCGTGGAACTTTCCACATGTCGTCACCGTAAAGACGGCCGTCTTTTTGCCTCCGTAATATTACGGTCGCTTTAAGACGGCACCGCCATCCTAGGAAACCAGAGCTTAACGGCAAGTTTACTTAAAATTGGTGCTCTGTCTATCCTTTAGACGTGAGAGTATGTATGTATGTATGTATGGAAATTGAAGTCTATGTGGGAAAGGGACTGAAGAAAAGAGAAAGGAATAAAAGTTGAGTTGACCCCATATAAGATAGGGCAGGCAAATGATGACTACTATTTTGACAAGGCAATTCACTTTCCATACTTTACTCGATTCAACATAAAGGCTGAAATAATCGCCTCAAGCCGTGATCACTACAAACACACTTACGCCCGTTCCCTATATTCTATCTGTCTCTTGTTCTGCTTACTGGAGTTAGAAATTTGACATAATTTGTATGGAGCTTATATCAAATTTGTATCTATAGTAGCAAAACAACAGATAGATAGGTTATTACCGGCACGGCACACCATACAAGGAAACCGAGTTGCTGTATCTGAAGTAACCGGACACAAAAAGTGTCTACATCTGCGCAGGGAGGGCTGATTTCATATTCACTGGTAGCTTGTATCCCACACAAGACACAAAAGTGTCAACGTTTGCGCAGCGGCTAAATACCTATTTCAATTATATGATTATAGTGCAATTAAAAATGGAAGTAACTGAACTGAGTCACGAGCTAATTGTTGTTTCTAAGCGACAGACGTCAACATGATCACAATGGACGAGCGGCCTTGCGTGGCAATGAAACAGCTGTAGCTGTATAGCAACTGCATTGAATTGTCTGTTTGTATGTATATTTATTAGCATATTAAACATATTAAATACAAGCGGCCGCTCGCGGTTTCACCCGCGTGGTTCCCGTTCCCGTAGGAATATCGGGATAAAAACTATCCTATGTGTTAATCCAGGTTATAAATTATCTGTATGCCAAATTTCATCCAAATCCATTCAGTAGTTTTTACGTGAAAGCGTAACAAACATCCATCCATACTTACAAACTTTCGCGTTTATAATATTAGTAGGATTATAGACAACATCACATACATTGTTCTGATCCCAAGGTAAGTAGCTAAAGCGCTCGTTTTATGGAAATCAGAAACAACGACGGTACCACAACCACCCAGACCCGACACAATACAGAAAAGTTCGTTTCCGACATTGACCCGACCGGGAATCGAACCCGGGACCTCAGAGTTAGCGCCGCCCAAAGTCCGGCGTGCAAGCCACTCGGCTACGGAGTTCGTCCAAGGATATATGGATATTAGGGATTTACATTAAATTGATTAAAAAATTACAACGAACACCCACATGATTAATAAGGCCATGCAATTATACATTGTCGCAATTATAAAAACGTTGACGTACGATTAGATGAATTTACCATGTAATCAAGGTCGTGGCACCAGCTTTCGACTGCAAAGCCAACCACTGGTTCATGTCGAACACAGGCGTCACTCATCATCATCATCATGTTCCGGACGGACAATTACAGTTTAAATAGTAATAAGATTTAATAGGTATAGATAGATTATAGATTATTATTATATTTATATAATAGATAGATTATTATATTTATTTTTGGTAGAAACTTTATTGGCCTTTGTGTTATATTTTGTGTACTACTGTAATTTTGAGTTATCATGTGCTGTATGTTTCTCTGCTGTAGTGTTTAATAGATCGCCTTACGAATCAATAGTAAATAGATAGTTCTACGGGTATAATAGTAAATAGGAATAGTGAAAGTGTACCCATATAGTGTAATAAAGTATTAAGGCTGAACGCTCAAGTGTTGATTTCGTACTACGGAAATTTCATTTCGTCACCATCACACGACCTTCGTAACTTGGCTATAGCAAGAAATAATTGCAATCCAGCAATAGGTGCATAAGAGACTTATAGCATATTAGTATTCGTAATAGTTCGGTCCCGCACACATATAGATATACACACTAAATCCTTTTTTATAGTACAAATACGTACAACGTACGTGTGACAAATACAACTACTGAGGATGTAAACGTTATTATCTTATTATAGATATAAATATATTATGATTTACTTTCATTTCAGCCACCTTGATAAACATACAAGTTTTGTACGAACTACATAATTATTGTCAGAAACTAGGCCAGGGGCGGAGGGCTGCACGAAACAATTGTTATCGCCTAGCAACTTGCAGAACAATCAATAGCGTACTAGCTGCTGGCTGGGTATTGTAAGCTGAGGCTACGGTAAAAAATGAGTAGACCCCAAAAGGTATACTTAATAATCAGTGGTCGGCGTAGGTAGTGCCATATGGGCGAATGACCACAAATGTATATATTAACATGGACATGCCCCGGGATTCGAGATTTCAATCAAATAGATATTGAGTTTACTTATTTTTAACATAGGTATGTAGGTAGGTAACTTCGCAACGTGTCGATGCTTGTATATTAAATCCCAACAACGCGGGTAAAGAAATTGTGACATTTTTAGGGGGTAAATGTTGATTTATTTAAATGCTTAGTTCGCGTAAACTTTAGAAAACAATAAATATAATAATTTGAATAAATATAGGTATGAAGCATACTCATATCTGAAGGTTGCGCAATATCAGCCTGATATGACAACGTTTATCGCAAAAGACAATTGTATAGAGGCAGTTAATTGCATTAATTTCAACATAATTGTTTGCTAGTTCTTTGAATAAGGAAAATATCTACGTGACAATACCCTTTTCTCTAATAAATGATAGGGAGATAATATGTATCAAGTTAACGCACATTGAACTCTTTTTTGATAATAATAAAGTTTACTTTCTACTAGCTGGAAGCGCTGCAAACCAGTTTATTTTTCACCGGAGTGTCACAGACAGTATTGAAAACCTCTTTCTAAATTCGTCAAAGGAGTTACACAACATTGGACACAAAGGAATGCATACCAGGGGTGGAGCTGAGATTGTGATATTGTCATTTAAGTATAGTATATAGTAAGTATAGTTATTTAATTTTGTACATATCAAAAATTAACCTTATAATTATTAACAGTTAAGCTATATTTCAAGAAAGATTATGCGAAATTCCTTCGGGATCAGTGTACCTAGAGCATGTTTAATTGAAGCCAGGAGACGCTAATTCAATGCCATACAAATTAACGTTTTCGTTAACGTGATCGAATCCCCGATCCGAACGTCTCAGAGAATCTAGTAGAGAGAGGGGTCACGCCTTGCGTGTTCAATTCCCTCTAGTAACTGTGACGGTGTTAAGATTATCGACTTGCGGAAGTATCGCCGCCCCCAAAAAAGTCACGCTGTCAAGGCCATATTAGGCCATCAACACACTCTCATTAAGAAAAAGTCTAAGATCAAATGGTAAATAGAATTCGCACTAGGCACCCGGGTTTTTACGGTTAACACGCGTGCAGCAGTCGCTTGTTACATAACACACATTTAAAAAACCGGTAATTACCGGCAATTACCTGTAATCTCTTCAGTTGAGCGGTGAGCGACTGGTTCTGTGACTGAAGTATCTTTATCCTTCTAATTAGCGTCTGGTTTTCCGCAGTGCATTGTTTTACTCTGAAACAAGTGAAACACGAGTTAGAAGCGTCAATCAAAACATTAATTATTAACAACAGATTGTTGATAATTTAAGCGACACTCAATAATCGTACGTGTAATAAAGGAATATGCAAAAAAAAATGTTTAAAATTCAATGTGTTCGTTCGAGCAAATTTTTATACACATTACATTCATTGCGTTGTGGCGGGTAGGGTTGACCGATGCAATGTATAAAGCTGCACACATTTTAATTTTCTATTTTGCTGACTTTACCTTTTTTTATTACATTTTATATGTATTTCTTGCTGAAATAAATGTTTGGATTGATTTGAATTTATTTAGGAAGGCACTTTATGAAATTAAATATATTTATTAGAACACACCATACAAGCTTATGTAGAATGAAACAAAAAATAATAATTGAAAAGTGTGCCCTAAAAGGACTCAGCATTTGTTGCAGTGAACCAATCCCTACAAAGCCGCTGGTCAAACATTTTGGCGAGCTGGCAGCCATTGCATCCCATCAACCTGCATTGGGGCAGTGCAGCGTCGTTAATTTTGTACGACCGACGACCTCATCATGTGCTATGGACGTTTATAGACGATGTGGCTGATGGTTACATAAAACTAACTATTGTAAATGGCTCCTTGTACATTATTCTGATGAAGAAACGCCGTTTCTTACTTAGAAATATAATTTAATTTTAGATAGTGCCTCAGTAGTTTATGATTCCGGGTGAAATGCGCTTCCACCATTGGCCTTATAATCACTTAACATCATATGAGAATAAGACCAAGCGCTTAGCCGTAGACACACAAGACAATAAAACAATTTATTTCCTCGCAAGCGTTTGGTGAGACGATCTCAATGCCTTTGCGGGAGACTGGTGGAAAATTGGTAGAAGTGTTTGGTGGAGGCCTTTGTTCAATAGTGGAACAAAATAGGCAAATTAAAAAATAATTACCTATCTTCGAGCCCGTCAACATACTCCTTCTTGCGCTTCCTCGAGTCCTGCGCGGAGATCTTGTTCCTGATCTTGCGTCGGATCCTCTTCAGCTCTCGTTCCTCGTGCTTCGTCAGTGGGTAGCTGGTCGGCAGCGTGATGCCTTCCTTTGCGAGCAGTCGGCGCTCCTCGGCGGTTAGAACGAGACGGGGATAGCCGTTCTTGCCGTCATTGATCTGGCTGTCCTTGTCGTCGTCATCGTCGCTGCGATCGCTGCCCGAGTCGTCTGGAGAGGCAATGAAATACTTATGCAAGAAGGCAAAATATTGACTCATATTAACTGACATCATTGAACTTTTGGCATTGTCTCGATTCGAGTGACGTGGTGTTTGCCTTACGGTATAATTGTTGTTTTATTTGCAAAACAATGATGCAATTATTCAAAAGAATCATAGTCAGACCCATACATGATTTGTAGTAAATTTAGGGGGCTCTACATGTTTCCTAAAGTTAAGAATACCTTACCAGGAATTGATTGATATAAATGACAATTTTTTTTGAAATCCCCGCATAATTAAAATATTTCATAATGAAAAATCAGTTATCGTTTTCGACCAGACATAGTCTGAGTCATTGACAGCTGACTAAGCACTCAAAACCTCAGAATAATAACTAAAGCTATAGAAGGAAGGTTAAAATAAAAAACGTGCAACTATGTTTAGTTCCGTTCTATCTTATGGCTAGAAAAGGAGGTTGGAGTGCGACAAATGGTTGACACTTAGTTTTAATTTTTTGTATTGTTGTCATCATCAGTCGTAAGATGAACTGTTAGAATATAATCTATGAGGCCCTCAACCCGGCCAAATTCAGAAGTACTTTGATTTAAAAGCTGACAGCTCGTTTTAGATTTATTTGACCTGTTCGCGTATTAATAGTATCGACTGTCAATAACTTCGATCAAATAAAACAAAAACATTGTCATATATTTTAATCTAACAAATTGCTTTAATTATTTTTATTAAGCGCAGCTTTTGTAACTCGAGCATATCTCGCGCCTTATAGACCCAAAGTCTAAGTTATTACGCCCAATAACTAACTGTACTGGATCCACCAAATTATTAAGCAACTTTTACAGAAAAACTACTGCCAACTGCTTTCTTGTATTCCAGTGAAATCATGTCAAAAAATTCCAATCTATTCTCGTAATGTAACCCAGAAATGTATAAAAAGGCTGCTTTGCGATCCACATAATTATTAGTAGTAAAATCCTATTTATACGCAGAAAAAGTGAACACAAAACTAAACATTTTACTAAGTAAAGAACATTATAAACGTAACTACTTTCCAGCCTACGCGAAATAGAAATGTCTCAACCGGCAGCGATAACAAAAAACTGATATATTTTATTTATATCCAGATCAAATTCCAATCGCGGTTGTTCGTGTTGTTTTTACTTTTCACTCAGTTTGGTTCGCCGGTATCGCGAAACGTGATATAATCGGTTAAAAACCGGATACCATGCCAGTTTTTTTATTAAAAATATTACCAGATCTTTGCATAAATTTAAGTAGAATGAGCAAACAACTTGCCTATTATAAAATAGTAATGTAATAGATTGATTTACGGCAATGGGCGGAGACTTAAAATGACATATGAAAGCTATAATCTCAACTAGTACAATTGATTTCAATCACCAATCTGTAGTTATTACATGTAGAGAAATTGTTGGATGTTGTTTTGTAATCAGAATTAAATGGTTTTTTTAAAGTACTAGTTAGAGACAATGTAGTCTATGCATGCATCTATTGAACCGACGATCTGGTGAAGGCCGCGGGTAGCCGCTGGATGCGAGCAGGACAAAATCAGTCGTAGTAGAGATCCGGGGAGGCCTTGTTTGAAGACTAGTGTAAAAAATATAAATAAATGTATATTTAAAATTGAATAGCTTTTAAGTAATTGTGTATAGTCTCATGTTTCGCATACTTAAATTGAGGGTGGGGAGAGATATTGAAGGAAGAGGTATCTGGGTGATGGTCCTCTACACCACACAGGTACATAAATTGTGTTGGTATATCGTGCCGTCTTTGAGGTGCGATGTCTTTGCGTGCGCGTTTTCGCCTATGTACTGGCGCGTGGTGTCATCATAGGTACATGGGCGACAGGGTGGCCCTCGCGCGGTCAATTCCCAGTGGATCAGATTCCGTGACTGCCACCTAGCCTTCTGCTTATCGGAGTTTGGTCCCCCAGGGGTTAGTAGGTATCCCCCTCCGTTTCGCCCTCCCAGCTGGAACTTCTTCCTGGCAGCTGACTTGAGGATTTTCTCCTTGTCAGTGGGTGTGACAAGGCGGACGGGTGAGTCCCACATAACCGACAGGCCTCCTCAAGGTCGGGTAGTCATAATGGCATTTAAAAAAAAAAGAAAAAGGGAAGCCTTGTCCAGCAGTGGACATCTTTTGGCTAAGATAATGATGATGATGATAATCTATTCGCGTTGGTTTAAATTTCTTCATCTGATGATCAAAGTAATAAGTTATATGATTCCGGGTGTAGTCCGTTCCCGGCCTTACTGTCACTAACTATCAGGTCAGATGAAAGCTGGACGCTTCTCGTTGAAAACACTCTTAAAAAAGCACTTACCACAATGATTTCCAGCATTGTCGTACTCATATTCATTCTGGGACTCCACATTGAGATCCTGTAGTCTACTCTGCGACAGTAGGTTCGCAGCAGCCAGCTTAATATTGGAGGCGTTCTTGAGATCCGCCGCGTTGATAATCTTGATCGACTTCAGGTCTTTCATGTCTTTGATGGTCACCGGCAGGAGAATAGAACGAGGGTTGCCAGCCATGGGGGCTACTCTGATAACTCTTCGCTGGGGGGCAACCGTCTCAACCGGTTTCGAGTAGACTTTAGTCTGCGGGCTTAACACCTGAAGATTGGTGACTCTGACTTGTTTCTGAGGCTGCGCTTTGACCACGAGCTGTGGCTTCTTCACTGGGGTCGCGGAGACCTTGACAGTCGACTTTTGGACCTTCGGTTGCACAACCACTTGTGGGGTTTGGGAGAGGCGACGCTTCCTACCGGTTTTGCCTGAAACAACATTGAATTGATAACACTGATAATATTTAACAATCGTACGTTATCGTGTTGTTGGGTGATAAAAAAATGAAAAGTAATTATTAAAAAAAATTCGCTTTGCAGCTACATATATACAGGGTCATAATTTGTTTAATATATATTTTTGCACAAATAATCCCGATGAATCGAAGTTCTACTGGGAGAGGGTATCTTCGGCAGGCCCCACTAAGATAAGATATTATACATTTCTAAAGTACGTTTGGTAGAAGGAAATCGTGCTGGAATCAGATGAAATCTTTTATTGATTTTCTGAGGTATCACTGCATAGCTACTCGTGTTTGGTTACTGTTGATTCACCTAAGAAAATAAAATAAAAACAATCATGGGCATGATACACAGTTTTTCTTTGTAAAAGTCCTACTGCTGATCGCAAGACCTTTTCGCACGAAAGTAGCACATGGAAATATTGGATCATAATCCACCATAATTATGGGTTGTGACGACTACAGTCTACACTATCTTATGGCAAAAACCGAAATTAACGGCTTAACGTGTCTAGAGGTCAACCCATCGGATCGACGCTGGATGTCACAAACACGTTTTGTCAAGTAAGTGCAATTATAGGTCACAATACGCAGTTCGACACAAACGGTGTTTGTCACACATGCATTTCGCCAAACACGCAGTTTGCCACACACGCAGTTCGCCATATTCGCAGCTTGCCACACACGCAGTTCGCCACATTCGCAGTTCGCCACATTCGCAGTCCGTCACACTCGCAATTTGCCACGTTTTGAAACAAGGCTCAGCTTGCTGAATAGAATAATTTTGAGTACCCCTTTACTAGCCATTACATATATCTACAATTGAACTTCATATACAGAAGTTGATCGGCTCGCAAGATTAGCCATTTATTCAGTACCTATAGTAAATTTGGTATAAAGGTTAATTATTGTCGAAGAATAAAACCATTCGGATATAATATTAGTATGTATTTGTCACATAAAAAAAAATCATTTCGCAGATTTACAAAATCTACTTCGACAGCTTAAGTAAGTAATTTAAGCACAAAATATATTAATTCACAACAAAAAAAAAAACGAGCGAGACTTAATAGTAGTCGCATATGCTGTGTAACATCTCACCTTAGTAATAAGCAATTTTTCCACAGACTAAATATAGCATAAGTTGCTTAACTTAACTTTCAAGATTACATTCCCAATGCGCACGCAGCCGTTGCGCTGTGAGCTTCTCTTAATTATGTTTTCTTATGTTATTTATCCAGCAGTGGACGTCTTTTGGCTGAGATGATGACGATGATGATGTTATTTATTCCTTGTGGGTGAGTACATGACCTTCATTTCAACTAATGATACATAAGGCCAAAGGATAAAAACTTTAAATAACCGTGAAAGCGCACTTCACCCTTAATTCTCAACTACATATCATATATTGCCTACAAGTCATATTTTTAAACAAAGATTTTATTTAATCGAGAATTGTAGGCATATGTAGGTTTCTAAATTAGAAATTCAGATAAACAAGTAGGTATTATAAAGGTGTTTCGACATACCACAATTGAATTCATTGTTTTATTATAAGATTCCATAACTGGTAATGTATTGACACAATTGCTACATTTATTCGCGGTACATAAGTACATAATGTTTGAAGGTCGCAGATAAACAAGATCTACATAACATGTGCAGGGTAAGAGTGATACCTAATCTTATTTATCTGTACAATTATATAAAAATATATCTTATTCCATTTATTAACTATCTATTTAGCAATGTATCTAAGGTAAATTATATTTTCCTACGGGTAAAAACTTTGCTTTTATTTCACTTATGATAAGTGACGATAAGGCCGAAAGAGCTAGAGCACTTCACCCTGATCCTCAACTACTAAGGATGCTATATCATCTCTTAATTGTCAGAACACACCAATGCCACTAACATTGATGTTATGGCGACATACTTAAAAGATAAATAAAAAGAAATAAAGAAATTTGGTGACTCGTTTCTTTGTCGCACCTCCAATAGATGGAATAGTCTACCAGCATACGTTTTCCCTCCTTCCTATGATATGGGGTCCTTCAAACGAGGCGTGAAGAAGCACCTTGTGGGCCGGCAGAGTGAGGTTGACTGATGCTGCGTTGTTTTCACGCTGCACCAGTTGTCTTCGCGTCTGGACTCCATTTCCACTTAACATCAGGTGGTATGGAGTAATGACGGCAAATGTGCCGTGCTAGGTATAAAAAAAGAAACAAAAAAGATGGAGGTAGCAAAGCGGACTTAAAACAAGCTCTACCATCACCCAAACCGAGTACAAACATGTACAACGTTGAGAATCGAACCTGGGACATGCTCTGGGTCTGAGACAGGTGGTCTTAACCACATTACAGAGGATGTTAAAAGTTCTTGGAAGCACATATGCGAAGGTTTCCGAGTTAGTAAAACCATCACGGGATACAGTACTTAGTGGTCACGCGCTTGAAGAGTGGTATACATATAAATGTGACATACATAACAAAAATATTGTACCAAGATAACGTAATGTTATTACATAGTTACACAATGTCATGTCCCAATTTCTTTTTAAGCACTACTTATCTTTAATTCAATTATGTATCTGTATTGTGTTACATAACATGCTTGTATTTACAATTACGCAGTTCGGATTTTGACAAGAATAAATGAGATAATTTATTTATGGTGTTTTTAGAACATGCCATAGTAAATAGATACACAAGAAAAACCCAACCAAATAAAATTATTGTTAGTCAATAAAAAAATTGTTATGTAAAATTTCTTTCTCTCTCTAGTTTAGTTAATAGTAGCGAACTCGCGACACAAAGAAGAAAATAATAACTAACTATAATTTGATGTTGCCTTAGAAAAGTTTTATGGTAAGGGAGACATTATTTCTATATATACTATAACGCGTGTTTGTAACATACATTTTTATCACTAACTTACAGACGAAGCATCGACCCCACTGACAACCGTCATTTTACGTGACAAAACTAGATAATGACATAAAATGGTTATGTGACTATTTGAACCCGCTCTACCACTGCCTAAGAAGCGGCTGATAAGTGACGAACGATAATCTATCCAGAACTTAACTTAGATATGACTGCGGTTTGTTTTAAAGATTAGAAAAAAGTAATACTTATATCACAAAAAAAAGTTTTTTTAAAATTACTGATAACCGGACTTTTGTGGGGACGAGAAACTAATAGAACTTTGAGCTGTGATGCTCGAACAACCCCAAAGGGTTTCTAGAGGAGATGGCATCACGTTTACAGCGAGACCCCGTCCCCTAATAAGGGTCCCTCCGAGGGATCGGAACAACCCGAATATTGAATAAATCTTACATTTTAAAATAAAATAAAAAAACAAGTGACTGTACTCAGTCACTTGTTTTTTTTATTTTATTTTAAAATAAACTTTTCTTTGACCCGTTGAACCGCTGTTGCTGAATAACGAGAGCCCTTGAAGTCCCCTTTTCATGCCTTGAACATAAAAAAAATAGCATTCATGGGGCAAAAGGGAGAGACATAACCAGTATCCTCACCTGGGGTGTGGAATGTATTGGAGTTGATGAAACCAGGCACGACGTTCTGCTCGAAATGCAGCATGTCAAAGGTCTCCTCCGCCGGATCGCAGCTGTCGGAGGCGTCCGTGTCCTGGATGACCACATCCTGCGCGTCACCCGGGCTGGTCGGCTCCAGGCCGGCGGTGGAGCCGGCTTCCTCATCGCACGCATTCTGGATCAGGAACGGGGATAACTGCTGCTCGAAGTCGCTGAAAAGAGAGTTCCACTGTCATATATTTTACAGCTCAGGTCACCTATCAGGATATTATTATCGATTAGATAGTGGACTATAAGTGTCCACGGGGCAAGCCGCTTGAGACACTGGTGTTAAGAGTTCTAAACGAAGAATGCGAATCGGCGCGTTCTGATCTGGCGTTATGACTTGACGTTGATGGTCCCATGAGCGAGTTTTCTTGCGAAAGGTCGTCTGACATCTTTTTGTAACCTAACGGTGGGTGGGTAGGGGTGTCAGTATAAAGTTTAAGTCGTGTAGGGTTTCATATTTTGACTTTAAGAACCGTATGCGCATGACAAGCTTCGGCTTAGAGATGGATGGCGAGCGGTGTAGTGAGACGCTACCGGGAGACGCGTGACCACGACTAATTAGTCAAGAGTAAACGGCTGAGAAGAAGGCTTCAGCCTAAAGCTGACACTTCATTAAGGCGGAGAGGAGCTGAAAAAGCTGTATGAAAATTAACAAATAGAGTTCCTTTATTTTAACGTCTCTTCTCCGCTGAGGAACAATTACGGCAGATTTTCACACAGCTCCGCTCCTTAATAATGAAAATGACAAATCAAGGCTACCAGCTTTCTGGCTTTAAAGACTTACGAGTGATTTCTTTCAAATCAGCGTTTATCTTCTTGCCAAAATCTATTGTCGATAGCTTTAACTTTAAGGTAATTCCCAAATAAAAAAATAACGTCACCAGGTAAAATCGGGTATTACGAGTGCGTTTCGGTTCACCCAGGGACTTATCGTACGAAGGTCATAAAAGATATTAATACGAATAATCATATTCTATGCATGATCCACTGTAAACTTATATATAAAAAATCTACAGGTCAAGATTATGTTTGACTTTATAAAATACTATGACCTTTACGCATTTTATCTGGTTCCAGTGAAACCGTATCTGATGAATTACGCAGTATATATACCATTTAAACACCGTACTAAACATAATTGCTTATCAAAAGATATTGAAATGAAAACATCTACTTTGTAACTGAAGACGCAATAAAATCATGTAGCGGTCACACAGCAACATACCTCATATATTATAGTTTGCCTCATCTCATCCACGAGATATTAGATAAGAGACCCTGTTATCTTATCTGTTATCTTTCTCAAAATTAATAGTAACTTTTTTTTCTTGTGTTATGGCTTCTGGAGTGTCTTTCCAACACACATAAAAGCAAAAAGTGTTAAAATTTTACCTGAATATGGACCACAACAAAAAAACATAATAATATGTAGACTATTAGCATTTTTCACGACATACTTATTTAGTAAGTAGTCATTGAATTTTCAACTTCATTTTTTCATCTTTACAATGATAGGTGTGTACCTTTACATCTCGAAACTACAAGAAATTGGAAAAGAGACTCTTGTTTGAGACAGATTGTGATGAGAGCTTAAATAAAAACTAGATTTTTGAGATACTAGATTTTTTTCTGTTGTTTTTTTTAGATGTTGTGATTGTCCTTTATATTTAGTGTTTTTATTTGTGGTGGAAAGTGGCCTTATGTTATAGGGCATTTTCCAATATTTTTTTACGCTGCGCGCTATTAGGGAGACAAAAAGCTTGAAACTTGCTGAGTTTCTTACCGGTTATTCTCAGTACAAGGTATCTCGCCCAGAGTAGACTTACGAACCGATATGACATAATGACGTTCATAAGAGCTGTTTGTAGTCTAAACTGAATAAATGATTTTGAATTTTAAATTTGGAATTTTGAATTTTTTAAGAGATTATACGTAAACAGCATTTGATAATGCTGATAAAAAGCGGTATGACTGCATGAAACGCTAGTGTTAAATTCCACCAATATCAGTAATCGCGACGCGCAGTTTAGTTTCGGTACCATACGTGTATGTAGAAGTCGGTTAATGGTTTGTTATTCATTCTTCATTAACATACTATTCAATTTAATTCAATTGAAAATTCTTGATCTTGACCTTGTTCCGAGAATTACCGCCAAGAACATGCACCAAGGACAAAGAAGCATTTCTTTTCTTTCTAAGAAGGTACTATAATAATCCCATCATTTATATTTTCAATATTTTTTGTCTTAAAATGTATACACCATAAATACACCAGCCATAAAATTAATGATAACTATAATACATACATAAGCTTGTCGACTTTTACCGTAACTGATTTTTGATCTTTGTATAATATTAAGATCAGATTTCGTAATAATGACATAGTTGTTTACATTGAATAAAGCTACAAAGGGGCAGAAATGCCAGCTGAAATCGAAAATGAATTCCGGTCAGGTAAAAATAACAAGAACTTTTTGATTTAAATTGTTTAAATTCTAATATAGGCAAGATATGTTAACGACTATTAATTATGTTTTGTAATATTTGTTATTAAAGAAAAGAAATAGCCGTTGAAGAGTTTCTTCTCAGTACCAGTACAAAGTCCCGAAAAACAGTTTACGAAACCTTGGACAAAGATTAAACAATAGTGCCATGGTTTAGAATAGTTTAGATATTGACGTTCAAAATATACATTGTACAAAGTTCATTGTGAATAAAAATAGAATAATATATTATTGAGAACTAACAAATATTCACCCACGTATCGTCGTATCTGATAATCCAACAGACATTAATGATAACTTGTAAAAAAAACTAATGAACGGTACAAAGCAATAGCTTTCATCATATCGAGTCAACGCACGAAAACGTCGTCGTAGATGATAAAATAAATATTTATATTGCAACACGCGAAGAAAGGGTAACAACCAGGCAAGAAAAAGGCGCAAACGATACCGTCAAGGCGATTGAAAGGGCACTAAACGGCAATGTACTCTCACCTCGGAAGAGAACTATACAATGTAGGTAGGTATACCTAAAAGGTAGTGTTGTGTGAAACACGTGTTGACCTCAGCGACGTTACTATTGATACCGGTACATTTAGGGCCAACGCAGGCTTGGTTGAACCAAAACTTGCGAGAAGTATCCATAATTGAGAGGCTTTATACATTTCCATATACCTACACTGTAGGTAGAAAATATTACAAAAAAGGTTTATATAACTGAATTTATGCGATTGTGGAAAGTTTTAAGGTTGTTTATATTTCCTTTAAGTAACATCTTATGATATTCTTATGGTTTAAAGTTTGAAGTTTGTTTGTATACACACTTTTTACTTATTAGATCCCCCAAAACATGGAATAGTTTGCCAGCCCACGTCTCTCCTTCCTATGACATGGGGTCCTTCAAACAAGGCGTGAAGAGGCACCTTGTGGGCCGGCAGAGTAAGGGTAACTGATGCAGCGTTGTTTTCACGCTGCACCAGGTGTCGTCGCATCTGGATTCCATATTAACTTAACATCAGGTGAAATGGAGTCATTTGACGTACCTACTACGTATTAAAAAAAAAAGATAACGTAATATATTAAAGTTCTGCGATTTCTTATGACCAGCACAGCGTGGTAACCAGAGAGGTACCTTAAGCAGAATTTGTTGTTTTTACAAGTTGCTCTCCAACCAAAATAAAATTAAGATTGCTTTATAAATCCCAGATAGCCTATCCATCAACCGTTGTGCCCTCCGCCTTTTCGAACACAAAAAAGTTTGGTGCGAACTCTCCCAACGTACGAACTTTGTAGCCCTATTCAGAAAAAATATAAATTTTTAGATGTTTTCTAAGAAAGGTTGTCTAGCAATTCTAGCATACGAAAAAAACTTTTAAAATATTGATAACAACATGTGATTTAGTTATTAGCAAAACGCAGCTTCTTTTACGATTACGCATGAGGTGTGACGAGTATAGATAGGTACCTAGCAAACAACTTAGTGACAAAATACTGGCTGTTTGTAAACCTAATAAAAAAATAAAAAGCTATTGTGATAGCGAGACGAATTACGATAAATGAAGGCGCGTGGTCATTCAAATTAAGAAGACCAATAGTCTTCGAACAATAGCCAATAGTAGTAAAGTAAGATTGACATTGCTGCAAACTTGTTTTTTAATTGAACAAAAAAGGCTTTATGCCAATCCAGATCAACTGAATGAAAGTGAAGGTGAAAGTGTTGTTGCCTGATGCAGAATGCACGACATATACTTTCTAAAGTTAAATGTCTTAATTACTGTTAATTAATGGGGAAGTTCGGTAACGTAATCTCACAAGTTACCGGACTATGAGACTATCCAAGAGAGGTACCGGATTCTTATCTCTATAATTCTATGCACCCTGCATAGAATTACAGATCAATATTCTAACCTACTTGATATTGGTAGGCGACGTTTTTTTCTCCTCTTTTATGCCAGCTTTATTAACTTTGACTAAGGAAAATTGACGGTATGCTACAAAAATCTTCTCCTCCGATATACCGTAGTGTTTCAAGACGAAGGTCTTCGACAAGTGTGTGTTGATGGCAGTAATGACATGCGGGACTGAGACGTGTTCGCTCAGTATGGGCCTCATAAGAGAGCTCGAGGTGACCCAAAGAGCAATGGAGAGGGATATGCTCGGAGTTTCTCTACGTAAATGAATCAGAAACAAGAATAGTTTCTCTACGTGAATAAACCAGATCCGCAGAAGAATGAGGGTTGCCGATATAGCCCGCTGCTTAGCTCAAGTGGCAGTGGGCAGGCAGGGACAGGGCACATCGCTCGCAGGACTGCCCGCCGGGGCGGAACAGTTCTCGAGGGGCGACCGCGCACCAGAAAACGCCGTGTGGGCAGGCCTCTAAAAAGGTGGACAGGTGATCTGGTAATAGTCACGGGTAGCCGCTGGATGCGAGCAGCACAAAACCGGTCGTTGTGGATATTTTTGGAGGAGGCCTTTGTCCAGCAGTGGACATCTTTTGGCTGAGATGATGATAATAATATGTTAATGTTAGGACAACATAGCGCTGCTTCAAGACGATAGCTTCGTTTGCAACATATGAACAACCGGTGAAGCATAGCTCTAATTAAATTATAAAAAATATTCAGCATTTCAATATCATAAAACTTGTAAGGTTTGATGAAAATCAATAATCGTTTTAATAACTATATGGTTTCCATACTCTGAACAACGTGATCTTAATATATAAAACATATTTTTGCATTATGTAACACAAAAAAGTTAAATTTGTCTGAATTGATGCTAAGCCCCATGAAAATGCAAAAATAAATTCTCACGGCTCCATTTTTATTTTATTTTAAAAACACTCATTAATACTTGCAATATTACAGCTAAGTCACGTTTCTATATATATTTTTAATCTATCAAAACTAACTTTATGCAAGACCGAATAAAACTCAAAATCGTTATTAGTATTGCTTCGTAAGAGCGTTAAAGCAACTCACGACTATTTCTTTCGCACATGTGCCATTTGGTTCGGTGTGTTGCCAATGTTGCCATCATGAATAACAACCAAGCAATGCCGAAACAATAACGGTCGCTAGGAAGAAGCCCTACTCTGAAAATCGAAATCGATACTTTCATCAACAACGTAGGTCCTTCAAATCGAGGCGTGAAGAAACAACGTCGGCAAGGTAAGAACGGCTATTTCAGAACAAACCTGCTTTACTCGCCGTTTTTGCATCAGGGAGCTATAACTACGGGTTGTATTTACTATTTTATTTTATTTTTAAGACCAAAAGCTATTATTTTATAAATAAACATTTAAATAGCTACGGAAAGCCATTGGAGCACATTAACGAAAACATGAATTTGTATGGAAAAATTGCTTCTTTATTCTTCGTTTGTCACTGGAGGTGCTGATTATAAGCCATGAATGTCAAAATAACCAGTGGACCGCCACCAAAGTAACATTAAGAAAACGATAGCGAAGTTTGAAAAGAATAAAATGTATGGGATTGACCACGTGATTTAGCGCGGCTTATGTCAATCCCATACATTTTAATCTTTTCGAACTTCGCTATCGTTTTCTTAATGTTACTTTGGCTAAGCCAACAGGCTACTGAGACACGATTGTAGACGTTGCAAAATGGTGAAACAAAGTCTTTTACCTACTTTTTACTAAAACAAATGACAACGTCCCGCATATCACTAAAAAGGTTAGTAACAGAGCACGCTGTGCTGCAATGTACATCATCATCATCAGCCCATACTAGCCCACTGCTGGACATAGGCCTCTTCAAGTGCACGCCACCGAGCACGATCCGCGGCTACTCTCATCCAGCTCTTGCCAGTCACCTTGTAATGTACACAGCATTAGCCACCTCTAGGGAAGGTTTTACGAAAAATGCTACACGTCATTCTTTATTTTGGTTGAAAAATCTAAAGATCGATTATAGTACCTATTCATTTCCCCAAAAATACCTTTTTAATTTTTTTATTCTTTTCAAGAACCCAAATACCAATTTTCATGTTTTTTCAACTTCAAAACTGACGGACTTTCATACAAACTTTCACCCTCTATTTGACCCCCTTAGGGCGTGATTTCCGTAAAATCCTTTCTTAGTGGCTGGTTACGTCACTCAATAACCTACAGTCCAAATTTTATCTAATTAGCTTCAGCGGTTAGGCTCGGCGATGATGAGTCAGTCAGTCGGGACTCTCAGGACAAGTCATTATAATGTATAAGTATACCTAGATAATGTTAGACGTCCTTGTATTTGTTAATGACTAATTGCCACTGTATTGTATACATTCATATTGTACTCTGCTTGCCAAATAAAAACTTACTTAGTTAATTACCATATTATGCCAGCACATAATTTATCTTCGAAGCGTCTTCGGTAGCCGTAAGGATTGAACTGTTATAATGCTATTATCTCCTTCTAATACAAACCCACATCTAATAAAAACGTATTAGTTTTCTAGATAAGTAAACAGGACTATTATTACTAACATACTAATATAATAACAAACTAATATCCCCTCCCCTGCGATGTACACACGCCTGCAAATCAACCTATCACAAACTGTCAAATTTCTTCAATACATTTTCAACAATATACTAGAAGAATAAAGTTCAAAGTCAATTGTCAAAGTCAATCTTGATGTGCAGGCAAGCAGGCGTCTGTACCAACGAACAATTACCATCGACGATATAGACTGTTCGGTTTATGGAGTAGGCGCCAAGAGCTGGCCAGTTACTTATGTAAGACGTAAAGGAGGTTGCATCATTATGCCATGAGTCACGATCGCGACCCTTCAAATGCCGGTCCCATACCAGTATTTGGTTGACGTGGACCAATAACCTTATTGGTGTGTTGATTGCATATCCATTTGCAATTTAATCTGATAATATTGTTTCTCCAGTCAATCTTGATGTGGAAATACTTTACATTTATTTCATCACCAACCCAATTTCGGTAATCTATATACATAGATATACATCAACAAAGAGTCTCAGTTTAATGCGAATTCAACTTTTCAACTTTCAATCCAACTTTGGAACCGAAATTCCGGATACCACCGGGTTTGCTTAGTATAATCATCAGGGAAGATAGTATGTGCTCTGCATAGCAGACAGTCCACTGACAATATTTAAAATGCATGCGCTATAGATAAGAAGATTCCAGACTAGCGGCATCACGGCATGACAAAATACTACCCTTATTCGTATAAGAACACTGGCACACATCGTCATAGGTGCTATAGCGTTTTTTGACTGAATGTTTTTACCACATAATAAAGACAGTCAAAGTTTTGGAAATAGCTTCCTGCCGAAGTATTTTCAAAGGAGTAGAGCGCGTGATTTTTTCAACAATTTAACACAAGGTACACAGTAGGTAGTTTTTCCGTCCTTCCGTGTGCCACATTTTTACTCAATGTTGAAATTCATTTTGAAATTGACTTTCATTATAGGGTACCATACCATAATAATATACAGTTTATTACTACAACTTTGTGATTGATCGACTGTTAGTTACGATATGTTGTTGATATAAAATTTCGATCTAATAACGTAATAACCTCAACCTTAATTTTAACAGTTAGCCGATCGACTAACTTGTTATAAGTTCACGTTCACTCGCTAATAAGGAAAGCTTGGAAACGATCACAGCATTGTTCATAGGACGCTTTACGATATCCGATAAATGAATGTAAATCGTCAACTCAGGCGAAATTGTCTCATCGCTTGCAACACATTAAGCACATTTTAGTTCATTCGCTTTAGAATAAATTACCTACTATACCAATTGGAGATAGTTATGTTTATAAGTCATTGAGGCTGTGTCTTCTCCGCATCACGTAAATTATGTATAGGTATAAGGAAAGCTTGGAAACGATCACAGCATTGTTCATAGGACGCTTTACGATGTCCGATAAATGAATGTAAATTGTCAATTCAGGCGAAATTGTCTCATCGTTTGCAACGCATTAAGCCCATTTTAGTTCATTCGCTTTAGAATAAATTATTATACCAATTGGAGATAGTTATGTTTATAAGTCATTGAGGCTGTGCCTTCTCCGCATCACGTAAATTATGTATAGGTGTACTGCTTAGGGGTCAACCACCTGAGCAGTGTCCGGCCGTGGCCCCTAACTTGTGTTTGCCCAACAATATTTAGTAAAAATGTCACGTATCTCAACACGTGACTATCTTTTTATTTTTTAAGATGTTTTTGAAAGAATTGACGTCACCCAACTAGTGTGCCTATATGATCACGATAACGAAAACGAGACTTTGTTTGGCAAAATTTATTTATTTATTTATTTTTATTTGTTTAATTGTAACTCTTCTCGTATGTCGCCAGGAGGCGCTGCTTCAATGCCATACTAATTTTCGTTTTCGTAAACGTAATTGAATGAATACGGATAGTAAACAAAACTCGCACTAGGCACGCGAGTTTTGTGACGTCACATGAGACATTTTTATTTTTCTTAGTATCAGGCCGTTTTTTTTATTAACGAGATCGAATATCAAACACCTGCACTAGGTCTATGACAACGAATCAGCTTTTCTAAAAAGTTCAGTCAGTGGTCTTGCACCTTTAACCGCTTAGACCCAGAGGTCCCGGGTTCGATTCCCAGCAGCGCGTACATGTTTGTGTACTCGGTTTGGTTGGTGGTAGGGCTTGTTTGTCCGCCTGGCTTATCTAAATATGTCGCCATAACATCAATGTTTGTAGCATTGTTGTGTTCCGGCAGCTAGAGATAAGATAGCCACCAGTGCCTCACTAGTTGAGAATTCCGGGTGCAATGCGCTTCCATCTTCGACCTTATCATCACTTTACATTAGGTGAGATAAAGGCAAAGTGCTGACTCATAGAATATAATAAAATAAAAAAAGCAGCAGTATCAGGCCACTGAGACAAGATTGTTGTCTTCATAAAAAAGCACAATCGGGGCCCAGCATTAGATTATTCAGAGTTCAATGAGTCACATATTCTGAGGTTAGATTCTACTAATAGAATAGAGCCTTAAAAAGTACTATAAAATAGGCTTAGCGTGTTTAGACTGAAATGGAGTGAGAAGGTTCATTATTAATCTATAAACATCCACTTATTCACATGAACAACAACACACAGGAGGATGAGTTCTAATCCAGATGTTGGCCCAATCTGCCGCTGCTGATTCTATCTTACGACAACAATTAGGTCATATTAGAACTCGATTTTTCCCTCGAAGTTTTAGCAGATCAGTGTAATCATCATATTATCAACATCATCATCACCAAATCATTTTGTGTCCATTGCTGGGGCACGAGCATTCCCTATGTATAGATACACAACACGGAGAACGCACCATAAACCACCATGCAGGCCTAGTGTAGATTTGTGGTTTTAAGATTAAATAAAATTGACTTGACTTAATATACAAAAATAATTAACTTACAATTCTGCCTGGTCACTTGAGAGTCCACTGTCGGAGCATGAGCTACTCAATGTTTCCGACGGCTGTGATACGTTTTCAGGACATAATGCAAAGTCTGGCATCGACTCTTCGAGGAAGTTCAATGATCCCTGTTCCAGAGAGAAGATGTTCTCCAGGAAATCATCGGAGGCCGACCAATTGTCCGTCTGGAAATGTTAAAGCAATGAGGACAATAAAAATAAAAACTAACACTACTAAAATAATTGTTGGAGATTTAGAACATGCCTACCTTTTTGGCCTATTTTTTACTTTAATTTTTAATAAAAAAATAAAAAAGGACATCATTGTAATTTACTAATCCAAAAACAATTACTTTTTTAAGTACCTGTTACAACAGAACATTAGCTATTTTTAATTAAGAGATGATTATACTGGTTAATTGCTTAATTACACCTAAACAGAATTACTAAAATGCAAAGCCTTTTAACTTCTAATTGATTTGAATTAGAATTCTGATAACACTAATTATACTAGGTAATTAATACCTTAAGTACAATAATTATTTAAATTACTTAAAAAGTCATTGAGTAACATGTACTAATTACTTAATAAGAAGAAACTACTTTCAATTTACATTTTTTTACCCTAAAGATTGCTCATGTAGCAAAGTACATGCATTTACATGCTTAGCTACATAGCTAGCAATCTATTAGAAATTAAGTACATTTATAAACAACCTATGCAACATCTGCATGTCTGCAATCTCTATCTGGAGATGAATGTAAATGTCACGAGGCCATAGACAGTTAAAGAATCAGACTAAAATAGGTACTTCATTATCAAAGTGTAGTGTTACAACTATGAAAATACTTTAAAAAACTACATCTATTTTAAAAAGCAGTGAACATTGTTAATATGTTTTTAGCAAAATATACTAATCTCATGCAATTACATATTATAATTTCCATAACATTTGTATATTTTATGTAAAATCTATATTAAGTAGCAAAAGACTATAAAGACTATTCATTGTGTGTTGGCAAAGGAAGATTGTATTTAGCTTGGCCTACTATTGTTATGAAACTTCCACTAGGCTTTATTTATAATGCAAGTTAAGTCTCCTCGTCTTTTGAGTATAATAATATTAAATGTCAATATTTTGAATTGCAATAATTATAAAAAGTTTTGCGACATTTACCATTGTCACCATTACACTGACATGTTATAATTAGTATAATATTCTTATAACAAATGGCTAACCTTAAAAGTCATGATCAATCACTCATAAATATGGGTCAAAGCATTTAATACCTAATAGTACCTAAAATGGAATACATAAATGTGTTTTTCTTTATGGCTTGAAACCAGCTGCAAGCTCACAAAAGGCATTATTGCTTTTATGATATAAATAAACTAGGTATGGCCAGTGACTAAAGTCTATAGCAACTTTCAGACAGTACTTTCTCATTCTAGACTTTTACTTTTTTATAAGAGAAAAGATTGACCAACCTGTAGTCTGAATAAAACCAGAAACTCTTTATTTAAAATGGCAACAAATAATTAAGTAGTTTGTTTATAGTATTGATCCCTCATATCAGTTGTTATCAATTTGCAATGTATTAGTTTCATCCTTGAGACAATTTTTTTTCTGATAAAATATAGGTAATTCATTTATCAAAGGATAAATCATCAAATTTATCTTTTTATTGGTTAGATTTGTTGCTAGAGCGTTATAAAGTTATATAAAGTCTTGAGGATATTACTGTATTGTTGACTAAACTTTGGTAAATAATAATAAGGTAACTTACAAATTTTAGTATTGAAGATTAATATCAAAATATAAATTACCTCTAACAAAGACAATAAATCTATTTTTTTATCCATTTTGAACACTTCACGCTTGCATGGATATTACATCAACACATTAAACATTTGTGAATCACTTTTGAATAACATATACTATTCACTGTGGAATGACAAACTGCAATCCAAGGGGTTCACTGCAGTATTTAATATGATTAAAAATGATGTTCACTAGTAAGAGTCAAGACGGCATATGCTAGTGTTATCTGGGCGACCGCATGGTGCCTAGCTGGCACTGTTATGTAGGTAAGTACTGCGATTGTTTACGCAGCAACGGGGGCAGTCGCTGACTTGTTGGCGGCGGACGCAACAATTGCACAACAAAACACGCACTGGGGGATACCCTGTACTAATTAGAATAATATCGCTCGTATTCCAAAAATCAATAATTATGCGTAGTGAGAGGCGTCGGCGAGTGCACCACGACCGTTCACGAAACGAAACGAAATGAACGGATAACGGTAAAAGTGGGTAAAAGTACGAGCATGAAAGCTTGTTGAACGAGGTCCAGTGATCGCGGCGATCACTTAATACTTCACAGCCCGTCTGCCAAAACGCTTGTCTGACTGAGTTGGGCCAAATTCACCTGATAGCCTACGCGATAACTTATCAATGTAGGTACGCCACGACAAGGTAGTCGAAAATACTAACCATTATACCGTCTTGTTGGAAGTTGTCCATTTTGTTCGCCGTTTCTAATTCGTGATCATTTCTTGTGAGATACTCCAAGATCTTGTTCATATCTTCATTAGTGTTAACGAGAGTCATTTTTGGTTGACACGGTCCACACTAATTTCATTGTACAAAACATACAAAAACACTGATATACTTAGATAACGAACTGCACACGGTTTATATGGTATTTTTATCTTAACAAAGCATTTTGTTGTTTAGTAATTAGTTTAAAAAAACATGACATGTCTGTACAACTTCCAACGTGGAAATAATGATGACGTCATTATAAAGACTAGGACACATTTCGCAATTTCATTGGTGCATTTTGTAGATAAAACAGCCCTACCAGCTAGCGCCATCTAACGGTAAACAGTTCAATTACGTAAAGATTATGTTACGTTCCGTTCGTCCGAATCTGACAACCTATGTATCATTCTTCCTCTGTGTAACTTGAAATTATTGATCTTAGACCATGTAATCATCAATAATCCTAATGGATTAAACCGATTTTTTTATTAGAACCCAATGATATTATTTTATATAATATTATTGTTAGAACCAGTGTTAAGGCTCTGTTTTAAAAAAGAGTTTAGAATGGAAACTTGCACGTCTTCTTTAAAAAATAAATGAAGTCCTTGGCGGGAAAGTGAAAAGTCATGTTTGTTTGTGTTTTGTACTGAGAATAGCTTTAGCTTTTTTTCGACACAAAAAAATTACTATAATATTCGTGCATAGATCCCAAAGAATTACTTACTTCTTTTATAAATGTTCTCAAGAGTACCGCGTGAGGGCTGGCTGAGAAAATACCCTTGGGAAAGGCAGGTAACAAATTTCTTATGTCTTTATTGAAACAAACAGGTTTATCTTTACTTTAATCAAACATGACCGGTTTTCTTATTTTAATCAAGCATAGCTCTAAGAGCTGGATGAGAGGGAGTAGCCGCGGATCGTGCTCAGTGGCGTGCACTTGGAGATGCCTATGTCTAGCAATGGACGTGTGTACGCTGATGATGATACTTAGCTCTGTGTCAAACTTATTATTATTACATACTTACTTACATAGATTTTAAAAACACAGCGATCTTTGCTCCAATGATGATGAATTCCTGTGATCTCTCATCAGGGACATAGGGCTCGCAGTAGTCGCAGTAGAGACTTCTGTTAAAAAGAGGTGGAATACCGCATGCACACATAGTGTACAAAGTTTCTAGGTTTGAATTTATGATTGCTTTGCAACAGAAATGTTTTTACGTTTTTCGAGGTTCTGAGGTTTTTCATGTCACTGACTGTCACTTTGTGTTTATTGTCATGAAAGTTATCTTTAGTAAAGACTGACAATATTTATAAACTGCGTTTAAACTCAAGTATCTAACTTCCACACAACGCAGCCTTGTTGTTGCTAATTTTTTAGGGAGTTTGCAGTGAAGTGAAACTTTAAAAATAAGGTGCGTCACGGTTCACATCAATGAATTTATATGCTCATTGGTTCACATATAAATTTGATAGAATTTAATGTCTATGGTTTATTTCTGGCTGGAATTTGATTCATTACATAATACTAATAACTTAGATTAGGGACTTCTTGGCGGGAAAGTGAAGCGTCATGTCTGCGGTTTTGCTTTATTTTCTAAAATTTGTGTTATGTCGAATATTAATGTGAAATAATGGTGTATTATTAACCGTTAAGTGTTCGTGAGTGTGCATAAGTGTTGGCAAATGAAACAAAACAGTGCAACGTCACTTTTCAAATTCTCTCAAGAAGCTCGCGTGAGGACTTAGTAAAGCCCCACATCTTTACTGAGATACTCGAGGGGTTGGGGGGTATATCATTTCTCACTTCCCATTTCTAATATCATTCATCATCATATTGTTTATTTATGTATTACTTGTAAATTAAATTACTTTGACACTGGCTAAATGTGCTAATCGCACGAAGCCATCAATTAAAAGAAAAAAAAACTTAGAATAATACTATATTTGAGAAAAAGAAAAACGAGACGAAATTTTTTTAATGAGAATTTGAAAATGGCGGAAAATATTATCTTGAGAGGGGAATTTGGAGTGATACACATCAAGAGGGGAAAATTAATGATTATGATGTGTATCGTTGTTAAAATGTTTTTGTTTTGTTATATAATTTTTAACGCAAATTTTATTGCAACAAATTACAAAAACATACATGTTGAAAAAATTTCCACGAGCAGGATTTGAACCTGCACCCTTCTGACATACCGGGTCGGGTGCTCTCCCAATTGAGCTAAGACTAATTTAGTTAAATGGCGGTAGTTGTTGACATTGAATGGGCGCCTTTGGCTTTCAAAATAAAAAGGAATTAGTGTTGAATAATTTCGGCGGGCTGATTAAAACCATGACAGCTCAATTGGGAGAGCACCTGACCACCAGGTGGGTGTCAGAAGGGTGCTGGTTCAAATCCTGCCCGTGGAATTTTTTTCGACATTTGTGTTTTTGTATCGTTGTTTGAAAATAAAGAAGAAGAGAGAGAGTATCATGTCAAAGATTGGAGCTGATGCAGTTGGAGATTGGTATTGATGGTGTTGGAGATAGGAGCTGATGGTGTTGAAGATTGGTGTTGAAGCTGTTGATAATTGGTGTTGAAGATTGGTATTGATGATGATGGAGATTTTATAGTTTGGTGTTGGAGATTATTATAATGAAGCTGGTTGGAAATTGAAGAAGTTGAGTTTTAAAGGGGATTGGGTTTTAAAGGAGTTGATGGGAGTTATAAGGGTTATTATCTTAATTGTAATAAACATATATTTTTATGTCTATTGGAATGTGTTAAAAATAATAGATGTATGGAATATGGAATATATTTAAATATTGTGATGTGGTTGTCTTGTTGAGAAAATTACTATTGGGTACTTATTGTTATTTGGTCGGAATCAGTCTTTTATTATGTTATACCTTTAATACTCTATTTGTGTTTATTTTTATAAAAGAAGTTGGTCAGATTGGTTTTGATAATATAACTAGTGTTTTAAAGAGAAAATAATAAATTATGGTGAAGTGAAAAGGAAGTTTCAATCAAATGGATCCCAATCACATAATTTTGGGCGTCACGCAAGGGTAAGAACTAAATATGTACTTACAATACTCATAACAATATTGAAAAGTTGTCGGGTCAAGATAGCTTTTCTTCCTTGTCATTTACTATGCAAATGTTGCTTGTGGATATTAACCTTTGGGAATGCGTCGAGGACACATTTAATGCTTTAATTTAATGCTTTAACACCCGTCGATAAGAAACAGGACGCCAAAGCCAGAGCGAAGATATGCTTGATGCTTGCCACAAATGTAGGTATACCCCCTTGTCAAGGAAGCACAGACAGCAAAGGAAACGTGGCAAGCTTTGAAGAAGGCGTATGCTGATTCAGGACTTATGAGACGACTTACATTGTTGAAGAAAATGTTCCGGATGGACCTGGAATCATTTGGCAGCATGGAAGCTTATGTCACAGAGATCTGAGCGTCCGCAGCAACTATAATCGATAGACGCTGGATTAGACGACGAGTTTGTTAGTATAATTATGCTAGCGAGATTAACAGATAAGTACAATCAGTTAGTGATGGCAATTGAGCACTCCAGTGCCAAGATTACTTCATATTCAGTGTATTCAGCATTACTGAAGGAGGGCCAGCGCCAGCAGCCATCAGAGAAACACTATTCTGCTTTGGTTTGAACTGCTGGTAGTAGCGGTGCAGCAAGAGGAAATAAGGATGTTGTATGCCACTTCTGTAAACGCAAGGGCCATATGAAATGGCAGTGTAAGATTTTCAAATCTAAGAAGGAGAAGCCAACAAGACACAATGCTAATCTAGTATCTGTAGATAGACCCGTAGATTTTGTAACGTTGTTGAACTCCTTGAATAATAGTGGATGGGTTATTGACTCCGGAGCTACGTGTCATATGACATGTAATAAATCTAACTTCAAACCCAGCAAAACACATCGCGAAAATTAGTGACGTGCGCGAACAATGATCAGGTTGTATCAACTTCGCAAGGCTGCGTTAATTTAAATATTTACAATGGAATGATGTTTTGCTTACTCCGGAATTAGTTACAAATTTAATGTCGGTAGCCAAATTAGCACAGGAAAGAAATACTACTGTTTTGATAGGCTTAATTTTAGAGTTTTTGATAGTAATATCGTTGTTGTTAAGGGAAACCCTGTGATCAAAGCTCCACTCCAAAACGGACTTTATGTTTTAGGAGGGCAATTTAGTAATCGGCAGACAGTTCTTTTGGGAGACGATTTCTCTAACTATGAACTGTGGCATCAACGGTTAGGACACTTGTCGGAGCCGCACATGAATAAACTTAAACGAATTGTTAAAGGGCTCGGCTCTTGGAAGAGAACGAGTAACGAGCCATGTGTATGCTACACAAGGAGCTGTCAAGGGAAGCTGTGCGTGATAAAATTCCTTAAACGGAAGACCAAGCGAGCTGCAAGACTTTTGGAGCTTATCCACAATGACGTGGTTGGTCCGTTGGAGGTGAAATCCTTAGGCAGAAATAGATACTTGTTAACTTTCGTTGACGACTACAGTCGAAAATATTATTATTAGTTTGGTTATTTCCTCAAGTCGCAGGACCAAGTTTTTGGTAAATTCTGCGAATTTACAGCGTTTGTGGAGAATCAAACACACAAAAAGATAAAGAAATTTCACAGTGACAATGGCACTGAATATACCAATAACGAATTCAAGGATTATTTGGAAAATATGGAATTCAACATCAAAGAACAATCCCACACACTCCACAGCAAAATGGAGTAGCTGAGAGGACCAATAGGACTCTAATTGAGAAAACCAGATGCATGTTGCAAAGTAGCAAGCTGGACAAAGCATATTGGGCGGAAGCAGCACTCGCTGAGATATATTTAAAAAATCGTTCGCCCACAATGGCTCTCACGAATCAAGTTCCTGAGCAGGTCTGGTCTTTCTCAACTTAGGGTTTTTGGATCTAAGGCGCAAGTTGGATCCAAAGACAGTCGAACTTTAGTGGGCAATAGTGAAGACCAGAAGGGATATAGGTTTGTTGTTCTCAAAGCTACAAAAGTTATAGTTGCTCGTGATGCAGTGTTTAATGAGAGGTTACCTTTGCAGAGCTGTCAACAAATTGGAAGTACAGTGACTTCGGATGGTGGTCAAAGGAAAAATAAGAAGCAGAGAATGAATGTTCCCGAGTATGTTTCTATTAATATTTTTCCGGATTCTAGGATGGTGGAAACTGGTGAGGATCCAGTTTTGGATATTGTAGAAAGTACTGGAATTAGCATTGATACTTCGACTCCAATGGTCGATAGCACGCAGCTGTTTGAAGATAGCTCGCCATCTCCTATTGAAGCTGAGGAAGAGTTTCATGATTCTTTTGAGAACGCTGAAGAGGATAACCACGGCGCTCAAGAAAATCATCTTGAGGAGGTAGTGCAAGAACAAAGAAGGGAAGAAGAGATGAGGAGATACCCTTTTCGAAACAGAACACCAAGGAGGGAGGAAGGCGAAAACCCTGATATGGAATACAATTTCCATATATCAAGGACCTGATCCGGTGTCTGTAAAGGATGCTTTAGAGCGTTCTGATAAAGAGCTCTGGAAAAAGGCGATGGAGGAAGAATATAATTCCCTTATCCGTAATGGCACTTGGGAGCTTGTTGATCGACCTAGAGAAGTTAACGTTATTAAAATAAATGGATTTTCAAATTGAAAATCGGCGCTAATGGGAATCTTCCCATCTGCAGGAGGAGGAGGCTTTATGTCGTTGCAGATGCAGCGACATAAAGCTCGTTTGGTCGCAAAGGGTTATTCCCAGAAGTTTGGTGAAGACTATTACGGAAACTTTTGCACCGGTGGTTAAATTGTCTTCAATAAGACTTCTGCTTGGACTATCAGCAGAATTAGGATTAAAGGTGCACCATATAGACGTAACGACTGCTTTCCTCAATGAAGACCAAGACGAAGACTTCTGTATAGAGCAGCCTGAACTTTTAATTAATAAAGACAATGAGCGCAAGGTTTGTAAGCTTAGAAAGGCTATTTGTGGACTTGAGCAAGCGGCCCGTTGCTGGAATGTAAACGCGCATGACCGACTACATAGTGAAAAGTGGGTTGTCGCAGTCTAAACATGACCCCTGTGTGTATAATAAAAGAGGGAAGGACAGTATTTTGGCTATAGCCCTCTACGTGGATGACTTCTATATATCTGGGAGTTTAGTGGGGGACATTGAACATGTCAAGAAGACAATTGCAAACGCTTTTGATATAAAAGATCTGGGTGAAGCCAAGGACTGTTTAGGCATGTACATTACAAGGCAAAATGGGGAAATTCATATATCCCAAACCGCTTTTGCCAAAAAGATACTAGAAAATTATAGCAAGCCTGTAGGTACTCCAATGGAGCTAGACCTACGTCAAGGGGAAAAACATAAGGATTTTTCGTACCAAGAAATAATTGGCTTTCATATGTACATGTCTTGTGGGACAAGGCCGGATTTAACGTTTGCGGTCAGTTATCTGAGCCAATTCAACACTTGTTGGAATGAGCAACAATAGCTGCACTCAAGCGTGTGCTCAGATATTTGAAGGGCACCGTCGATCATAAACTGGTGTATAAAAGGACATCCCCGAATCTCGTAGCTTATGCAGATGCAGATTGGGGGTCCAATGAAGATGGACATTATTTTACAGGATACGTCCTTGTTTTGGGTGGAGCTGCGATCTCATGACAGGCTCGCAAAAAGCGCTGTGTGGCCTTGAGCACGGCTGAGGCCGAGTACATTGCTCTTTGCGAAGCCAGTAAGGAAGTAGGGTGCGTACAGGGCTTACACACTGAATTGCTAGGTAGTAGTAAGTGCGTAGACTTCTTTAGCGATAGCCAAAGCGCCCATAAACTTTGTATTCTCCTGCGATTGTTAGGAGATCGAAACACATTAATATTCGGTATCACTTTGTCAGAGAGTTAGCTGAAACTGGGGCAGTGATTATTAAATAAATTATTGCGATACGAGTTCTATGCCAGCAGACTGTCTAGCGTAGGGGCTCAGTAAGGCCAAATTTTAATACTGTTTGAAACGCATCGGTATTCAGTGGGGGTGTTATAAAGACCTTGGGATACCGCATGCAGGCATAGTGTAAATAGTTTCTAGGTTTGAATTTATGATTGCTTGGCAACAGAAATGTTTTTACGTTTTTCATGTCACTGACTGTCACTTTGTGTTTATTGTCATAAAAGTTATCTTTAATAAAGACCGACAATATTTATAAACTGCGTTTAAACTCAAGTATCTAACTTCCTTTTAGCACACACCTTACTCGCTAACAACTTCCATGCGTCGCGATCTTGTGCTGTGGCTTCGAGGTCCCGCCAGTTGCTACCAATCGCTGCGATCTCCTTCTCGACCCACCGCCTCCAGGTAGTGCGGGGTCGACCAGGTCTTCTGCTATCAGTCACGTGCCACTCCAACGTTTGCTTGGATGTATGACTATCCGGCCTTCGCAACACCGCAACACATTCCCGATCCAGCGCCATTTCCTTAAAAGGATCTCCCGGTCAATCGGCTTTTGATCAGTCCGCTCCCACAGTCTTGTGTTTGTAATTTTTTGTGGCCAGAAGATCCCCAAGATGCGTCGCAAACATTTATTTACAAACACCTGGAGTCTACTGGTGAGATCATTTTTGACGACTTTGCTCCAATAGCTGGTTGAAATTAATCCACTAGGTCTAGGTAGGGGAATATCATCTCTATTCATTCTCATGAGGCATTCTCATGCTTCGGTAGCTGACTGATAAACGCTTGGTTTGAAAGCGAGTACCTATCATGGTTCAATGCCCATAGCGTCCGCGTCGTTAGATTAGATAACCGAGTCTACTGAAATGAACTCATACATGCGTATCAGCTTTCCGGATGAAAAAGGATTTTTGATAATGTGTTTTAAATACCTATATATTAATAGCGTAAGCCGATTTTCTCCCAGTGATTATGGGACGATAGCTGGACATAAAAAATCGGTTAGGGTCTCATTTTGAAGAGCTCCAGCCGTAGACGTGCAGAAAAATAAAGAAACCTGTCCAAGGTTTCGAAATTCCTAAAAAATCTGTTGAATAGACGCGGAGTTTTGCGGGCGACTCACTAGTAGTTTTTTAAACACATTTTTTAATGATCCTTGTTTTGGTAAAAAAAAACTTTTTTTGGTGTAAACCTCAGCCAACACGCAAATGTCAGATTTTTATATGTTCAAGAGTGCATAAAATGAACTCTACATTCAACGTTATAATTAAAACCTAATTCGTTTTGCATCTGAGTGGTTCCGTAAAAAGGACTCAAAGTGCAAGCACTCCGCAAGTCCGGAAACAAGCAAAAGTAACATCTCGCGTTAACAGAGATAGATTTCACAGTTAATCGCACGTGAATTTTCTTTGGGATGTTCTTCATGTGGACTTGCCTACAGATAGTGGTTAAATGTCTTGAAACCTTAGACTTGGGGTCGTAGTGGGCCCTTTTGTATGGCTATCAATATTATTGTCCATTACGAGGGTGAAAGGGAATGAAAGGGCGCTGTTGCCTATTGTTAGACATATAATATAACATAGTATATTATTAAAAAACCTTTATGGCTCAGGTGTACGAGGACCTGCCTTTGGTTGGTTTCAGTCAAAGCTAGATAATAGAAAACAAGTAGTAGAAATAGTGAAACAATACTATTTTAAATAAAATTTAAATAATAATAAGACCATTGACATGTTTCATTCCGCAAGGCAGGTATTATTTTTATTATAGATACATAAACGACCGACCTCCCGAAAATTATTAACCAACAAATAGCACTACCTATCCTTTTTGCCGATGACATATCAATTCTAATTAAATGCGAAAATACCAATAGCGTAGACAGATTAGTACCTACACGACACACACTACAAAATATTACACTATGACTGCTGGACCATAACTTGGAAATAAATTATGAAAAAACTAAAATCATGCAATACAAATCTTATAGGAAAGCTCCATTGAATTTAAAAATAACCTACCAAAATATGTGTATTTTGGTAGGTTATTTTTAAATTTAATGGGGAACCTTAGAAACTAAAACTGGAATGCTCATATTGACTGCCAAAACATATGCCCTGTTATAAGCTGTGTTCCAATTAAAACAATGTACAATTATAGAAACAGCTCTGTCAGCTTACTATGCGTATGCATCATCATCATCAGCTCATTTATGTCCCCACTGCTGGGGCACGAGCCTTCCCTATGGACGGATAGGGAGAACGGGCCATAAACCACCACGCGGGCCCAGTGCGGATTGGTGGTTGTTAACGACTGCTAATGCAGCCGGGACCAACGGCTTTACGTGCCTTCTGAAGCACGGAGGAGCTCGAGATGATAATTTTTTGGTCACCCATCCGATGACCGGTCTTTGCGAAAGTTGCTTAACCTCAGCACTCGCAGACCGGGCGGGTTAACCACTGCGCCATCGAGCTCCTCGTATGCATACTCTTGGCTAAAGTATAGAGTAATGCTATGGGGATACAGCGTAAATGCCAATGAGTTGTTTATAATGAAAAAAAAATGTGTGCGAATATTAGCCCATATTAATGATAATTTGCAAAGCTGCAGACCATATTTTGTCAAATGCAAATTACTAACAGTCCCTTCAATTTATATACAAGATATTTCCATGTTCGTGCATAAAAACATGAACCTATCACAAAAGTTGTAAACACTCATAATGTAAACACACGCAATCAATATAGGCTATACAGGGTTATACCTACCGCCATCTTAGAATAAATATGCTCAATCGCAATCCACACTACACGTCCTTAGAAATATTTAAGGCGACGCATTGATTTTGATTTTTCCCAACAATTACAAAACGTAAGAAAGTGATATTTGATGACATGATTTTTCATTTAATTGACTTTATTTTGCTAGATGCAGAAACTCGATTTGTCAACTTTTATAACAGAGAAAAAAATATCAAAGTAACCTCTTTTAAAACATAGATTTGCATTTCACAGGCTAACCAGACCGATTTAAGCATCTAAATTTTCTTAGTAGATTAGTCTTAACATACACTTCAATATTTAGTAAGTAGTTAATTTTTTATAAATAATTTGTAGTTTTAATTAAAAGGAAAAAAAAAACAGTTTTTCTAATGGTACGGGGCGCAAACGCTCCGTATGAGATTTATTGTTTAGCGGTGCGTCGCCTTAATAAATTACCAAATTATATTTAAATTTAAAAATGCTATAGTGTTTAAAAGAAGATTAAATTTATTTGTCATTGAAAATTGTTTCTATTACATATGAATATTTTAATTTTAATAATTGATGTTTTTATTTTTTAATAATTGATGTTATTTTAATTCATTTAATATTAATTTTTTATCTCATTATTATTTAATTTTTATGTATAATTTTAACTATAAGTTTAAACATATATATTGTGTAAACTATATTATTTGTAATACCTGCAAAAGTTTACTAAGTTGTAAAGCTACTAAAATTTATATTCCACCTGTATGATAAGTGGCTTCCTATTCGTCTTCGCCGGAATACTCATATACTGTTCTTTATAACATATTGTTTAATCCCACCTATCCTTTTTTAGTTATCTTAATTGCTCAGGTTCGCGCTCATTACGGTCATCAGAAAACTTAAGCCTTAAAACCCCCCCACACAACACCACCTTTTATGATTGTTCTTTTACCGTCCAAGCTGTTCGTCTCTGGAATTCGCTTCCAGTTGCGATCAAGCGTGCGAAATCCATTGAGCTCGTGAAAGCTGCAAAACTGCCATATCCGCTACTTTCCTACCTAAGACAACTATTATGTTTGAGTAGGTTTATTTATATATATATTTATATATGCGTTTATCATTATTATCATTATAATTATTCTTATTTTGCTTCATTTATAAAATACACATTATTCTAGTATGTTTTCATAGTTTCACCTCTGATCTTTTAAGTTTATTAGCTCTCTCCATCGATTTCTTCCAGACAACCAGTCGGATAAGACCGAGCGATCGAGCGATAAGACCGCTAAAATGTAACTTTGTATTTTTTTTTCTTCTGTACATGTTTATGTTTGATAGTGTTGCAATAAAAGTATTATTTATCTATAGATCCCTGTGTGGTGCCGGGGACAAAGAATTGTACCACCCCATCTCTTCCCGTGGGTGTCGTAAAAGCCGACTAGAGGATGATTCCAGAGGTTGGGCAGCAGCATCTCTCTGAGGTTACCCTCAACCTACTGCGATCGCCAACCCGCCTGCCAAGCGTGGCGATAAATACCCCTCATATCCTTGGGGGAGGCCTTTGTCTAGCAGTGGACGTCTTTTGGCTGAGATGATGATGATGATCTATAGATCTATCTATAAGTTATGCAAATAAATATTTTGATTTGATTTGACATACAGTGGTCAAGTGGTTAAGACCACCGGTTAAACCCAGAGGTCCCGGGTTCATTTCCCAGTGGAGGGTACTACATACTTTTTTTGTAAATGTCGCTAAGTACTTCTATTAAAGCTGTAGAGTTTCTTGCGCCTATTCTTCTCCACAGCTAAAAAACAGTTGTTCGCTTTACGACAGATTCGCTTTATGACAGATTCGCTTTAAGACAGATTCGCTTTACGACAGATTCGCTTTAAGACAGATTCGCTTTAGGGCAGATTCGCTTTAAGACAGATTCGCTTTAGGGCAGATTCGCTTTAAGACAGATTCGCTTTAAGACAGATTCGCTTTAAGACAGATTCGCTTTAGGGCAGATTCGCTTTAGGGCAGATTCGCTTTAAGACAGATTCGCTTTAGGGCAGATTCGCTTTAGGGCAGATTCGCTTTAAGACAGATTCGCTTTAGGGCAGATTCGCTTTAGGGCAGATTCGCTTTAAGACAGATTCGCTTTAGGGCAGATTCGCTTTAGGGCAGATTCGCTTTAGGGCAGATTCGCTTTAGGGCAGAAATTGTACATCCAACTGCACATACTATTATTTTAAAAATATATTATAGTAGGAGAAACTACTATATTTTATCAGCTAAGTCGCTAAAATCAGTCTCTATTATTTAAAAGGAACACACAAAATATTCATTAAAGAAGTAAAATATATATATTTTTAATTAAATCCCTATCTAATATATTTCATGGGTACTGAATCCAACCAACTTAAGTCTTATGAGGAGAGACTAGAATTTTTCAGCATATCCACATTATCAAATCGCAGGTCTTTTCTAAGTTTATTGACCCTGTATAAAATTCTGCACAATGTAACTATATCTTCTGTGCAAAAAAAAAAAAAATCAAAAATCATTCACATAAAAACTCCTGCCAGATTGCCTAGACGAACCAGACTCGAAATCACTTTTGCCATACCTTTGTGCAAAACCCAGAGAGCTTTTCACAGTCCTTTGCACCGAATGTGCCGTACTTACAACGACTTAAGCATTGCTCACTGTCAATTAGACATATTTAACAGCTACAGTTTGTTAAAGTCAGAGCTGCATAAAATTTTGTTAACTTCATAAGTTTAGTTCAGTTTTAGTTTTTTTCTTTCTGATATTTTTTCCTTTGAATAAATAAAAATGTAAAAACGTACAATAGCATTACTTTGTAACGACTGTTTGTAATCTAGCATGCTGTCAACACTATATAAGGGTAGTATCTTGTTCTAAACTGTTTTTTTTTTTAATTGTATTGTAATGTTCTGATTGTATTGTAGGTACCTGTTTGTGTTGCAAATAAATAAATAAATAAATAAATAAATCCAAAAATACTATATTTGGTCTAAAAAGGTTGGCAACCCTAGTAGTAGGTAAAAAATGTATGGACGATTCAAAAGCACTTTTCGTAAGTTTATTTGAATAAAAAAAATTGACTTTGACTATTAACTCTATTGAGGCGGATACGAGTGGAGCGGGAAGGAGATGAGCAGGAATCTATGAATCGATTTGGCGCGTTTTTTTAACCGACTTCAAAAAAGGAGGAGGTTACTCAATTCGACTCGTATATTTTTTTTTGTGTGTTCGCGAGTAACTTCGTCGTTTATAAACCGATTTTGATGATTCTTTATTTGTTGGAAAGGAGATATCCCAAGGGTGGTACCATGATAAGGAAATCAGGATCTGAGATATATATATATATATATATTAGAAGGAGGCAAACGAGCAGGCGGGTCACCTGATGGAAAGCAATCACCGCCGCCCATGGACACCCGCAAAACCAGAGGAATCACAGATGCGTTGCCGGCCTTTAAGGAAGGAATAGGCTCGTTTCTTAAAGATGGCATCCCAGAGGAATCGAGGGGAACCTTTGAAAATCGTAGCGGTGACTAGTGCGTTTGTTAATGTTTTCATTAAGTATTTTAAAGCACTACTATTTATTGAAGGTCTGGAGTCGATCTGATGATGGAGCCGAAAGACATTCGAGGGAACTCCTCAACGATTTACAGAAATTACATGGTGTTTGGGCTTGATTAATTTGTATTGATGAGAACTTTACACCTAGATGTGTTGTGACTGTCGTTAGGGGTCTGATGATGAAGACGAATAACAGTCAAGGGAAATCAACTTTTTTTTTTTTTTTTTTCTATACTTAGCTCGGCAAATGACTCCATCCCACCTGATGTTAAGTGGAAATGAAGTCCAGCCGCGAAGACAACTGGTGCAGCGTGGAAACAAACGTAGCATCAGTTAACTTCACTCTGCCGGCCCACAAGGTGCTTCTTCACGCCTCTCTTGAAGGACCCCATATCATAGGAAGGAGGGAAAACGTGTGCTGGTAGACTATTCCATCTTTTGGAGGTGCGACAAAGAAACGAGTCACCAAATTTCTTTGTGCGCGATGGGATATTTGAGACAGTGAATCGGTGACTCCGAAGAGCAGCACGTGTACTCCTATGAAGAAAAGGAGAAGGTGGGATGAGGTCAAAGAGCTCTTCAGAGCACTCGCCATGGTATAAGCGGTAAAACACGCTGAGTGACGCAACGTCTCTACGCAATTGCAGAGATTCGAGAGTATTTACCACTTCTGCATTGCCGATAATGCGTTCAGCGTGACGCTGCAATCTGTCCAAGGCATCGAGAAGGTACTTAGCGGAACCGTCCCAGATGTGCGAGCAATACTCCACGCAAGACCGTACCTGTGTCTTGTACAAAAGGCACAACTGGTCCGGCGTAAAAAATCGCCGCACTCTGTTCAGAATTCCGAGTTTTCGTGAGGCTGTTTTGATCACGGCTTCGATGTAGTCCCTTTGGTTCAGATCGCAGCGTATCGTCATACCGAGCATGTTGATACTGCTCTGCAGGCGTAGAGATGTACCCTGAAGAGTTGGAAGGGGAAGGAATGGTGACTTTTTTGCCGTGAACGCGCACACCTGTGTTTTCTTGGCATTGAACTCAACCAGATTATTGGTGCCCTAATTAGATATGAGGTCCAATACCCGATTGAGCTCAATGACAAGATTAACTCGATTCACTTCGGTTTCGACCCGTCCAGCCGCTGTACTATCATCTGCATAGCAATGAATATTTCCAAGTGGAAGCATATCATTGATATGCAGAAGGAACAGCGTGGGGGATAGAACGGACCCCTGAGGGACACCAGCGTTCACTGACATGAGCCGCAAAGCGCATCCATCAGATATAACACGGATTCTGCGCTTATGCAGGAAGCCAGCGACCCAGTTGCAGAACTGAGCAGGCAGACCGTATGCCGGGAGCTTGGAGAGAAGAGCTTTGTGCCAGACCCGATCAAAAGCCTTGGCTATGTCAAGGCTAACAGCCACCGACTCACCACGCTTGTCAATAGCCTCACCCCAAAGATGTGCAACGTACGCTAGAAGATCACCCGTTGACCGTTTCGGCCGAAACCCGTATTGGCGATCGTGAATTATGGAGTGTTCTTCTAGGTAGTGGACAAGTTGTTTATTTAAAATGCGCTCCATTACTTTGCACAAAACTGAAGTTACGGCTATGGGGCGGTAATTCGATGGATCTGACCGATCTCCTTTTTTGGGGACCGGTTGCACATTAGCTTCTCTCCAAGATTCCGGCACACAACCTGAAGAGAGCGAGAGACGGTAAAGGCGCATTAACACGGGGGACAACTCCGCTGCACACATTTTTAGGACTATTGGAGGGATCATCAGGACCATTAGCTTTCCGGACATCGATTGATTGCAGCTCCGCACGGACGTCACGCTGCCTGATTTTAAAATCGGGCATTGTGTGGCCACAGTGAGAAATTGTAGGTGGCTGTGCATTGCAGTCATCGACTCGGGAGTTAGCCGCAAAGAGTTTGGCCAGGAGATCGACTTTCTCCTGCGGCTTGTGAGCTAAAGTTCCGTCAGGACATCTCAATGGTGGCAGCGAGGGTTGGCAGAAGTTCGATTGCACGGCTTTGGCCAGACGCCAGTAGCTACGGCTGCCCGTAGGATGCGTCAGTAGTTCTTGGCCGACTCGTGCAACGCGCTGGGCATCCGCTCTAACGAAAGCTCTTTTGCAGGACTTGGTGGCATTATTATAGGCTGCTTTCAGCGAGCGGGTTTCGGGATCCCCAAGAGCTTTACCCCTGATCCAAGCGCGGTATGCCGCCTGCTTGTTATCAGCAGCGTTGGCACACTCGCGGTTGAATCATCGGTTGCGCCTGCCTTTGCTGATGAGATAGGAGTGCGGAATATAGTATTCCATCCCTAAAACTATCTCATCAGCAACTGCAGTCGCACTAGCTGTCGTGTTTTACAGTAGCTACCTTGTGTTTGGTCTTAATTCATTTCTATTGATAAGAACTTTGCACCCATAAGGGTTATAAGTGCCATTGCAGGTCTGATGATGGAGACCATAGACTGTCGAGGGAATTCCTCAATGATTTACAGCAGTTACCTTTTGTTGGTTTATACGGTTCAATATGCCAAAATGTTTATTTCGTACAAAAATAATACCTAATTAAGATTGAAGTTTTACATAGGAATACCACTACCTACTAGGCCGTCGTTTCCTCATCTGAGAAGCATCCTGGTTAGGTCTACGTCTACTCATCACTAAAATAAAAAATAAAATAATTTTCAACAAAAAAAAAACCGACTTCAAAAAACATGTAACTTAAATAAGTAAAAACAGCTCTAAAAAGCAAGCAAGCAAGGTAATTAATAATATGCTTTCAATATTATTTCTTAATAATATTGAAAACATATTATTAATTACCTAGATACGCATGTTAGTTTAAAAAAAATATCTACTAAGTCGGGTGGGGATTTTAGAATAAAAAGTGTAGATAGTGTAGATAATAGTTTAAATGAAACAAAATTGTCCCCCACCCGACTTCAATAGATATTTTTTTAAACTGACATGCGTATCTAGGTAATTAATAATATGATTTCAATATTATTTATTGCTTTTTAGAGCGGTTTTTACTTGTAAGTTACCTGCTTTTAAAGTCGGTTTTTTTATCAATAAGAAGGCAAATGTCTCCACTCCTGATAACAAGCAGAAGTGGAGACGATGTGCGAAAACAGCTAATGGTGCAGGATTGTGCTGTAGGTACCTACTCGCCGTCCTCACTTTGCTGATATTCCGAACCGATCCCAAACCCTCGGAGTATCTAGTAGGAAACACGCTTGCGTGACGCCATTCCCTCAGTAACCCTGTGACGATGTTCGATCACACAGCTTGAGAAACTCTTTAACCTTCTCGCCGCCCCCGGTGTTGTTGTAAAGGCCGCTTCTTAAGAGGCGGCCTTTACAACAACGACGGCAAACTCTCAAAATACTTTGCCGACCCGCAAGTTGTTCCTTCACTTTTCGTTTAAGGACCGTATTTCGTGAATAAGAATACGTTTTCCATCACTAAATAGCGCTTGGCACGTAGCTGGAGCAGGTCTGTGGAAAAAGGCCCGCTTGTTATAAAGAAATCGCAATACTCGCGTCTTCTATGCTACCTATTAGGTCCTTACCTATGAAATTGCAGTTTTGATGAAGATTTTTATTTTTTATACTAACATTTTTTTAATGTTTTTGTTTTGGTCTATATAATTTTTAAAGCAAATTTTGTTGAAAACAAATTACAAAAACAAATGTTGAAAAAATTTCTACGAGCAGGATTTCAACCTGCACCCTTCTGACATACCGCGTCAGGTGCTCTCCCAATTGAGCTATCGTGGTTAGAAGCCCGCCAAAATTATTCAACACTATTTACTTTTTTACTTTGATTTTTAATTTTCTTTCTTAACATCTATTTATGTTAACTCTATAAAAATTGTAAGGCAGTGTGTTTGTTTCACTAGCTAAATATAGCAGCCCTTCAAGTAAAAAAAACAAGTCCCTTCAAAGCTACAACGAAACAAAAGGTCAATTCAGCTAGATCAGAAAAATTAAAAAATATAACAAAATTGAAAATATTTTTAAATATAAACACCTGGTATTGACTTTTAGAAGTTATACACATAATAATGAGTGAGAAAAAACCGTCAATTTCGTTTGTGAATAAAACATACTGGCGTCCATGACTTACGCAGTTCCGTCTGCTAAGTAGACATTTGGTCTGTGAATGTAACAGATAAAAACAAGCTGACCAAATAAAACTTTTTATTACTTACCTCGCTGGTTAGTTCCTGGCTGTATCAGTAAGTTAAAGTAATATTACATTTATCTACTTCACTGGGATATTTGCTTAACATATCTTGCAAAAGTTAGTGATATAGTGGTTCAGATAACAAATGTAATTCAGCCTTTTAGCTTTTTGCCAATTGATAACGATTATGTTAATATAACGTATATTAAAATAACAGGTCCTCGTGTAATATTACCTATACTTTTTGGTAAAAACTTATAATTGCGAAACAAAAGAGGCTTTTATATAAACATAATCAAATGGTAAAAGAAGCTCGCACTAGACATCCTGTAGTGCCAGAAGTACCGGTTTTTTTTTCATACAAACGTCGTAGATTACCGCTCTAGCATATTATGTCTAGCGGCAGTATTCCATACGAATTGAACTAAACTCTGGTACGTCTAGAAATGCTTCCTGTATGTAGCATACATACCTACAATGTCGCCGGGCAATCTATGATAAATAAGGTTGCCGAGTAATCAAATCAAAATCTTTATTGCTAACTAAGTGTATGTATACAAGGTGTTACATTTTGAAGGAACTTAAAACTTAGTCGCCCTTTTCGGACACGGCAATTTATAGAGAGCTAAGTATTTTTATATTAATCTATGGATAATATCTTAAGTCTAAAGGTTAAAAAAAGTTTGGGTAAACTCCATAAGCGACTATAGTGTTTATGGTGTGTTACCAAAATGCCAAAAAACAACCTCAAACCTGCTAAAACTAGGTGGGTACCTCTTGTTTGCACGAACAACCGTATCTCGTGATAGTTTTTTTTTTCCGATCCGAACCGAACTCCTCGGGGAATCTAGTAGGGCGCGGGGACACGCACTAGTGCGTGATGCCGTTCCCTCTAGAAAACCACTGACGGTGCTTCGTTTCACACGGCTTGAGGAACCCTTTAAGTATCTCGCCGCCCCCAAAAAAGGCCATCAGCAACCTCTCTCAAAATAAATGAGAAAGTGATGGTTTTTCTTTTTGTTTTGTTTTGATTTTCACGTAGGTACTCGCTCTGAGACATAAAAATCTGATAATCTATTAATGAATAATAATACCTATAGGAACGCATTAGTACGCTACGGGACAAATACAGAAACACGTATTTTTTTTATGTGGATGATACTTTTTAACTACACAATATCTTTAAAGTAAAGTGAAGTGTGGTGAAGTGAAAGATCCTAGTGCGAGTTTTATTCAATATTCGATCAAGTAAAACTGAAAATATAGTAGAGCTTCGAAGCAGTTACAAGGTGGTAAACCAAGTTTGTCACTAGATGGCGTTGCTTTTATCCTAAGTAAACTGTAGATAACTTTACTCGTTCGAAAAGTGAGAGTTTCTCTCACTCAGCACACTGAGTACTAATGAGTGCCTTCTGTAATATGAGGTAATGCTGTACCTTACCTTAAAATTTTATTTTTCCACGAACCTACAGGGGTTTTACTACCACAACTCATCTTGATTTAATTACCTTACCTATTATTATTATTATTATTATTATATCTTAATTAATGGCTTCGCGTTTAGCATTTAGCCAATTTCAAGTGTTTTTTAAATTGTACGGTAGATAGAAATTAAAATGGAGTCTCACAACACGTGTTATTACGGAAAGAACTCGGGTGAAACTCCTACCTATTATATTACAGCACTACCTACCTTACATGACAGAAAAGACAACTGTAACTTTCCACTTACAGGGGGTATACTACCACACAACTCATCTTGATTTAATTTAGATCTAAGTTTCAGCATTACTACAACATTACCTACCTTTCTCAATATACTTAATAAATTAAAAATTAAATATTATTTTGTTATCATAGGTTTGAAACACATAAAGAATGTAGGTAATACCCGCGACATCTTATTTGGCGACAAACATAAAACGGTTAGTTTTAATGAGCGTAAAAAACAAAATCTCCCCGTTTCGAGGGAAAATCGGTATACGTGGGCAACCCAGGCATCCGTTTCGCGCTCCAATCGCGGCCGCCCGACGAGAGCAAAGTAAAGTAAAGTAGCCACGAAACGAACCGAACCAGTCAGCATCACGTGCGCGTACGTGACGGGTGTGTGCCGTGCCGACTCGCCGCGTTGTTCACGCGCCGCTTGACATTTGTGCTGTGGTAAATAATGACTGTACTCCACATCAGTTTCACATAGTGCTCGTTGCTGATCATTCGTGTTGCATAGGTACCGATTCAAAAGCCGTATCCCTTGAACGGAACGTGCAATAACAGCCGTGTGAGAGGTGAACGATCGTCTAGCGGCGCCGACTCTCGCCAAGCAGCCTCGCTGGCCACTATTGTCTAAGTGCAGCGGAATCTTGGTCCTTCCTAACGAATTCCACCGCCGAAACATCCGTCTGCCGACACGACGTGGGTTGCACGCGAAATACTTACGTCGAAGATTCGTCATAAAAACAAATGTTTACATAGCAATCGAATGGAAACAGTCGCAGATAAGATTAAACCTTGTTCTCCTTAGTGCATTGTCTTGTTTTGGATGTGTTGTATTGTATGTCTATTTCGGATATACTATTTGTGTGTTTGGAAGATATAGTAATAGTCGTAATTGTATAGATATTATTGTAAATGTCACAGCATAACCTAACTGTAAATAACTTTGTCTCTGCGGGTTACTGTATTACTAATTGTGGCTGCCCTACTTTAACTGGGTACATCAGATTTCTATTTGTTATTGCTAGATTTTTTTAAAACTAGCTCTGGTATTTTAATGCAGACCCTTTTAACACTTCTCATGGTTGCTTATACCTACTTACCTAAAACGTTTGACCTACCTAGGCAGGTAGGTACTCTGTCAGTACGGTATGCATTGAATTTGTAATTGTGTTGCATGTTTAGACAGCGATAAGTTTAAAAATATCATTAACTGCTGATAGACACGCAACAAACCCAGCTGGCATAATACCTAGATGTCATTGTTTAGTATATTTCCTGTTAACACGTAAACAAATAGTCTAGGTACGTATATTTACGATCATATCAAAATCCTCGTAGGTACCTATCGTACCTACTCATACCGCTTCTCCAAACCATGACACACCAAGATTGCTCGAGCACCTGGTACCTACAGATAATCCACGTAAGTTCTATCAGTAGATTACCTATGGTAAATCGATAACTCACTTCTCCGATAAGACGCATAGAACCTACGTAAGTTATAATAACTAAGATTATATTCAGTAATTAGGTACCTACTTAACTAAATGCCGTTTTTATGTCTACCTAATTACCTTCATAAATGTCTACATGGCGGAAAGAAGTTAAACAAGTATGCTGCCTGTAAACCAAAAGGTAAAACCAACCAATAATGAGCAGGCACAGAAGATACAAAAGCATTATCTATCTCATATTTCTACCTACTTATGTCACTATACGGATAATAAGTTTGGTACCTACTATAATTATAATTAAATATTAAATTTTTATCAGTAATTAATTACGTAGACGTCTCTGCATGGATTTTCCATTCGCTAGGGGTTTTTGCATGTACCTTATCGATAAGTAGGTAGGTACCTAATTCTCATTCTTATTGAAACATCTATTCTTCTTTTATTTATAATATAAAATCCTCAGTTATGGCGTTGGCAGTACCTACTTATAGTTTATAGCTAACTACCTATACATTTTAGTACGAGTGTTTCTGATATTTATAATTTTAGCAACAAATACTTATTTGAATTTTGCTGACTATTTCGTTATGGAGTCCAATGATGAATTAACATATTTTTTATTGTTCCATATCATGATGTGATGACACAAATTATAAACAAGGTATAGATAAGTACCTAGGTATGATACTTTCACTGCAAAATTTTCACCAAAACAAATGAAACAATGCCCTGTTCAAGAGGCCATGAATAATGAATAATACCTTCTTCTGAATTGTGAAATGTTAATCCATATTAGGATACCTTTATACCTTACCTAACTTACCTAAAATTTTTGCGAATCACGGTTTTATATCAAAAAACCCTTTGACATTTTCTAATTTCGCGTAATAACAGTTTTTATTTTTGAACTGAGATGTAGGTACTTTTTTCCGAATTGTGAGATAGAAAACGGTTAGGTTCATTCATAGTTTCCTACTCCCAGGGAAAGACTTCTGGCGTAACTTTCACTGGTGGTGGCAAAGGGTCCTCTTCACGATATCGAATGACAATACTTAATCGAACCAATGTCAAATGATCGACTCAGGCACATCGAAGGCTTAATAAAATCGACAGTTTAATAGATCGATGGATCATTAGTGCTCGTTAAACAGACAGTTTATTGAGTATAAAATTCCGAATTGCAATGCTTACATGTTTCAATACTCTTCAATGTATGCTTGACATAATTTTAAACAGTATACTAGGTAAAGTACATTAAGCCGTCGACTTATAATAATAATAATAGATTTTTATTTCAGAGAAGGTACACATTATACAAACTCGATATTAAATATCAAAATTATTTTTCACTTCTCATGCTCGTAAGGTTGTTCTTTATGGCGAGACAACCAAGGCTGCATAAAATGGGTTTTTATGCTCTTTTAAGACTAAGGCAATTAGGCCTTACAGCCACACACAATACACCTTCATTTCTTTTTTTTTCCGATCCGATCCGAACCCTTCGGAGAGTCTAGTAGGGCACGGGGACACTCACTTTTAAGTGTGTGATGCCGTTCCCTCTAGAAAACCTCAGAAGGTGATTCGTTTCACACGGCTTGAGGTACCATTTACGTACCTCGCCGCCCCCAAAAAAAACTGAAAATGCCGTTTGGGGCAATCAGCAATCTCTCTCTCAAAAAAAAACCTTCATTTAATTGATATTTAAATGAGATTTAGATTATATCTTAATTTAATTACGACATATTATGTATTACTATTTAAATACAAATTTACGATTAATACGGGCGTGCATTTACGTAAAAATAATATAACGCAAATATTTATAATAACTTGGCATTACAGCTCAGACCATAGTCGAACGTCACATAGATGAAAATTAAAAAAATAAATAAGAAAATTGTGTGACGGGAAGCTAGTTATTCCTCAAACAAAACTAGAAACTAGCTAAATTTGTATTGTTGCGGTTTGTTTTATTTCCTTGCAATCGAAGTGAAAAGCAGAGTGTAAAACTCGAGTATAAAGCCCATTTTACCCTCGACGTGACCATCCGCCCTCGCCGGCGCCGTACCGGCTCGGGTGGCTAATATGCACGTCTCGGATAAAATAGCTCGTTTTATGCTCTTGTTGTACAATCTACTATTGATTGCAGTAGGTAGTAGAGAACCTAAAACTTTGAAAAAAACGACTGCCTTAGGTGGGCTCGAGTCGACCTTCGCAATCCGGCCAATAGCTCTCAATATTGGATTTCCTGTCAGATGCTAAATAGCATTTTAAAAGTAACATAAGTAATTCTAGAAGTATGTACCTGCACGGCATTTTTTAGAAGGCAATCGTTTTATTTAACTCAAAAAACAAAACAATAAGGACACTTAAGGGTGCGCCGACCAAAAAAGCCAAAAATGTAGTCACGGTCAAGTTGATATACCTATGATGAAAGAACTATCGTATTACATAAACAAAATATATATTTAGTATCAAAGGGAACGTGTTTACAATTAGACCAACCCATAAATTCATAACACGCTATAGTTTTTTCTACAACATCATTTAAAGTTGGGCGAAAATCATGAAAACGAGTGGCGGCGTTTAATTGATATCTTATAGTTTATCGAAATTATTATGCCTCTAATTATGTCTAAACAATCACCAATGTCTTAATTACAAATCGTCCGTCTCACAATTTCGATTTAAAGAGCGGTTTTTTAAATTATTATTTTTCAAATTAACACGTTAAATTACTCATACAAAATTAGTATGGCCGCGCGGCCTCAAATAAATATGGACGAAGACATTTCAAATAAAATATATGACACGACAAACAAAACACACAAACAAAACTTACGGACGGCGCACCCTTAACCAAATAACACCAAAACTCGAAGCGACTTCAACTTCGAATACCGGGTTAGTATCATCTCGTCTCTACCTAGTAGGCAGCAAACAATTGAATACCTAGCCTTTTGTTTTGTAAAAAAAACACTGATGAGTATCTGGTTCAACAACACAACAAATACTTTGTGTGGTGGATGTTCCGAATATCGATGGGACATTGTGGTGATTAATGAACGAGTGGTGATACGCTAATGATGCTGTTATGGAGTGGGGGGGAGTGAGGGTTCGAAATGCTTTAATTCTGTACTTCGTTGTAATATCTTGACCCACTTCTTCCGGACCACATTCAGCAACAGTTAAAGTTTTGATTTGCTAAAACCAATAAAATTATTAATTGATTGAGGTACTACTGATTGACTTTCGATTGAATTTAGTAAGTCATTGATAAATACAATGCGGTTTAAGTCATATAATTCTTAGAACTGAATGGGTACAACGGATTAAAACACTCTCGAAATTGAGTAAACCTGGCCCTTGGAATACTTAATTGTGAAGTTAAGAGCTTAATAGTATTATCCAATAACTAACAATAATTATGCAAACACCACAAAAAAACATATTATGTAACAATATCAAACTGATTCCAATGCAAAGAACAAGAGAATTGACGTTTCCACTTGACGTACGTATTTCGTGAATGCAAACATTAATTAGGAAAATAGGACAAAGGAAAGCTCTTTTGTCCTATTTACTGTAATATACCTGTTTTGTTTTTACAGTAATTTTCGGTGTTAACAGAAAAACAAAAGCCGCATGGTCAGCATCGCCGGTGCCAATTAAAAAGCTAAGGTGCTAGTTTATACATTGTTATCGTGTGTGCAATGCTGACAAGTACTAGAGGTTGAGTGCGTGTGTGCGATGGCTCGTGTTGCGGTGGTGTCGTCGGCCATATTGGCGTTGTCGCTGCTCGAGTTTGCGCGTGCGCACTACACGCCGACATGGGCGGTGCACGTGCCGGCGGGCAAGGACGCCGCTGATGCGGTGGCCGAGGACCACGGCTTCATCAATCTTGGAGAGGTGAGTTCAAGGTCTTTTTAACTTTTTCACCGCCCAACTATCCTGCACGCGTACGCGCTGTACGCCAACGTATAATTGTATTTTAATAAAGTAGGTACAAAGAAGAACTTCTATAGAAGTGCTGACGTGGACGGCACGAAAATCTCGAACTTCTATAGAAGTTGTTGGCGGTAAAAAGGTTACAGACTAAAAAAATAAGCACAGCAACTTTTTTCTCCACCTCTTTGGTTTGTTTTTTTAAGATTGCTGCTTGCTCCGATTTTTGTTTTTATAGCGCAACCAAATTTTAAGCAGCGAGAAAGTTCAGTTTCCTGAAGCTTAGTGACCGAACAAAGCTTAGAGTGTTACCAACCTGGGAATTGAACCCTAGACCTCCGGATGTTGGGTCGCGCGCTGTGACAGTCTGCCAACGAGACGCTTTACCACTTTCTGACAACTAATTTTCTATATAGAACAATTTTTACTGACATACGATTTGTGTAAAAGTAATTGTAGCATAATTTCTGACTCCAAAATAGTATGATACTTATCAGAAAGCGCTAAAACTGGCAGTTGTATAAAAGCGACCGCGTGATACTGTTTGATTGTACTTCTAATATTTTGGTAATATAATCATTTGCGAATGTAATTATTTGCGAATATAATATTTTGTGCTAATATTAAGAGAACAAATGATATAGACAGTGCGGCAACGTGACCACGAGAACAATACCACATTTACTCATGTGACAATACCCTGCATATCCTATATGATGGTTATTGTTTGCATCGCTTAATTTATACCAGCAATGCCAAATTAACTAAAATATACTTTAAACCTTATTTATATGTAAGGAAGACTCATCTCATCATCGATAAAGAATTATGGTAAGTAAAATCTGATTTGTAACTGTGTAAAGTGGGTCTTACTGTCATACAGCTAGCATAGGAGAGACCTCCATCAATAAAATCAAGTTATCGCAACAATTGATCGCTTGCTAAATGCTGGTTTGTGATAAAAACACGAGCTTTGTATCGAAAAATTCGAAACACACTTCAGCTCCCTTGGAATTGAACCCATGACCTTCGGATATCGAACCGAGCATTTTGCCACTCGCCATCGAAGCGTTTACAGTAGGATATAAAATAATAATAATAAGAATAATACCATAATGCCATTGGGGTATTTTTTTTAAATTTATTTATTGAACCACAAACAAGTTTACAATACAGATTTACAATATTATTCTTATGTCTAATTTTAGTTATTGTAATTTGGGGGTATTTAATTTATAGCGATGTCGCTTAAAAAAAAAATATTTCATGTTGAAGGTCTTATCCCAATAAGCAAAAAAATATTAAACAGAGTAAGTCTATCATGGGCAGATTTTGAGCTATTTCTTATTAAAAAAAAGATTTTATTCAGTATTATGTATGTGCTCTTGTAACATAATCTGCGCCTTTGTTCTTTTCTAACTATCTTGATTCCCTAAAAAACTCAACGAAATAGGTATACTGAAATTCCAATTCCACATTTTACACATAAACAGGTTTACGGAGAGCAAACAAGAGTCGATATCTCAAAAACTGCCCAATACTGGGAAATATTGTGATAGTATTATTTTTATGCCTTGACTAGTTCTTTCAAATAAAATAAAAATTGAGGCGCGACAAGCGAAAATTTTTTTTCATACATTTTCGTATTTTTTAAGAACAATTTTTCACAAACTATAAGGTTTCCGACTGCGTTTATTTTTATGTTGAAGTATATTTTATGGCGGTAATGAATTAATAAAAAAAAAAATCCACCTCTCCATACAAAATTACTCAAATCCCTTTCATCAACAAAAAAAAAACAAAACGAAAAACAACTTAACATCAACTAGTTATCTATTCTCCGGTACTGCATGATCACGTTAAATGGATAACCGTCATCCAATCCAACACAGCCTTTGGCAGGCTTAGCTTTATATTGAACAATAGATAAAGGTTAAAAAAATTGTTTCTATCAAGTTCACGATTGTAATTTGTTTCTCCAAAACTGGACTTCCGTTCTTGGGAAAAAGGTAAATTACGGTGAAACTGAAAAAGTTAATCTATTTCATAGAATAAACGTTATAGGTTCGCTCGATGCGCGATTCGAATATTTTAATGGTTGAAAATATCAGTAAATAATTTTATCGAAGTAGTAGTTTTAAACACATCTACGTTAAATTGAATTATTCTTTTGAAGTGTTACTTTAAAACCATTCAATGAACTTTGACAGGCTTAGGACTGTCTAGCATAGTTTTCACTTTCACTTATACTGCGAAATCAGAAATTCGAACTCCTACCTATAACTTTTTATAACGATAAATATGAGCTTGATTCGTTAATTCTGCTTCAGGTGCGGTACAATTTAACCGATGACAATGATACAAGGTTCACCATCGTACTGATGGTACTTCGTACTGTCCCCTACAAAACATAGACTTGCTATTGAGGACGTATGGTGATATGGTCAACAAATACGAGAAATTTTCGTTTTGTTAACGTAATCGAATTGGGAATAAAACTCGAACTACGCACACCCTTTTGTTGTTTATCGTAACAAGGTCTCGTCATCATCATTATCATCAACTCATTTTATGTCCCCACTGCTGGGACACGAGCCTTCCCTGTGGATGGATAGGGAGAACGGGCCATAAACCACCACGCGGGCCCAGTGCGGATTGGTAGTTGTTAACGACTGCTAATGCAGCCGGCACCAACGGCTTTACATGCCTTCCAGAGTACGGAAGAGTCCAGATGATAAATCTTTGGTCACCCATCCGATGACCGGCCTTTGCAAAAGTTGCTTAACCTCAGCACGACAAGGTCGCCGTTTCTTTATTATGGTAACCACCTTTTAATGTCACTGTCAGGTCGCGAAGGAAAGCCTTGACTCGAAATCGGTGTAAACTGCGGAAGTATAGATTTAATTGTCTTCCCAAGTACTTTGTCCAACTTTTAATATCAGTACTTAGTTAACAATAACCATTTAGGTACGTGATTCCGGCGTTTGTAATTATGTAGCTCGTTGAGCGCATAACATTGACCTAATTGTTACGCCTAACTAATTGGTACAAAAAAATTAAAGTCAAAACAATACAAGTGCACTTTTGGTTTCCGTTGAAATTGGGTCCGAGACAACCTTTGATCACTATTCGCTATTCTACTATTATGAATTTCACTGGTTTTGATGCCCGTAAATTGGGCGTCAACAAGACAATTCGCATTCGACCATCACTGTGGTGTGAATCAAATTGGGATCCAGTCTCCTCATGTTAAATAGAGATGAAATAAATAATACATTTAAAAATCTATACTAATCTATATAATAATGAAGAGTTCGTTTTTTTGTTTGAACGCGCTCTAGAATTACCGGTCGGATTTGAAAAAAATATTTTTGCATTTGACATCCCAATTTTTGTGGGCAAGGCAATATGCTATTTAACGTCACGCTATGACCCTTAAAAAAGTCAGAAAAAACGCTAAGCGATACGAATGCGTATATGAACGAATACGCTAGCGTATTCGGGCGGCGGGCGCGATGCGACGCGGTGGGTCGGGGAACAGCTGGGGGTTAACAATGCTCGCTTCCGTAGGTGTGTACCCTTGTGACCCTACATGTGACCCCTGGGTAGGGCTAATAAGCATTTAGTGGTAGAGCCCAGCTCGCCCGGTTATCGACCACCGTGCGGCAGTGTACGCCCGCCAAGTGATCTGTGCTCGTCGCAGGTCGCGTTCCGGGAACATCACTGCACTACCGGAGCCAGAGGTGCGGCTAATGTCGCAAACACCCTGCTACACACGACTTTAAAGTTTATACTGACACCCTCCACCAAGCTTACGGTTATAAAATTAGGTGTCAGACCTCCTTGCGCAAGCACAAGAGACCATCTACGTCAGGTCATAACGCCAGATCAGAACGCGCCGGTACGCATCCTTCATCCGGTACTTTTAAGACTAGTATCTCGAGCTAGTTGCCCCGAGGACACGTATAGTCCATTATCTAATATCCAGATAGGATACCGGAGCTGTAAGCTCGCTCACTTTTTGTTGCACTAAGAGTACAACTCGCAGATTCCACTGCTCGGGTCGTCAACTCGAAAGTCGACTACCAAATGTACTCTTTGGTGGCGGAGTTGTAAGGCCACTTACTTCTCGGTACCCATCCAGGCACCTTATCAGTTCCAAAATCCTACGCGGCTGATTCAACTGGAGACATTGCATCTAGCGGGCGCCTCTACTAGTTCTCCAGACTAGTGCCGGAGATGTTAGAAGCGCTATTTTATAAACAAGACTCAGGTGCGATCAAGTATAGAGTATTGTTTCCATCTATGGGACGGTTCCGCTAAATACCTCGTCAATGCACTTCATACACTGCAAAGGATTGCATTATTGGAGATGCTGAGGTTACAGCCTCTCTTGAGGACCTCAAGCTGCGTAGAGACATTGCTTCTCTCAGTGTCATCTACCGAAAATACTACGGAGAGTGTTCTAAAGAACTTTTTGATCTAATCCCGTCCTCTCCTTTCTTCTCCCGGACTACACGTGCTGGTCTTAGGAACCACCATCATACTGTACAGACAATCAGTACTCGTACCAAAAAATTTGGCAAGTCGTGCCTCTGTAAGACCATTAGGCTTTGAAATTTTTGCCGGCGCATGTGTTTCCCAGCTCCCATAGTCCCGGGTCTCTAAACGGCATTTATGCAGGCCGTCATGAATGGGTGCGCTTGTTACCGTGCTTGTTCCACGGTGAGGAGCGCTCTCATTATTTTGGACAGGCAGGATATGGTCACTATGAAGAGTCAATATAAAAAAAATGCTAGTGTTCAATAAAAATATAATGTGTACAACTTTGAAAGAGAATTAAAAGCGAATACAGTAAAATAGCGAACAAATAGAAAAACAAAACAAAAGCCTCTTTAGTCTCCCCATGTGCTAGGAGTACTAGCTAACAGTCTACTGTCTTTAGGTGAACGATAATAATAGTCCTGATTTAAAAAAAAAATAATTTAAAAGGAAAAATTATGTAATAACCTCAAAAGTGATTTCATCCCGAAAAGTACTCGAATCACCGTCACTCACGATGATCAAGAGATTCATTAGCAGAAGCATACAGAAGCAAAACAAACATACCCATCCAATAACTCATGCACCGTGTAGTGGAAACGGCAACGTTTAGGTTTGCTTGCGAAATTTACGGGATCTCAAAGGAATGGTTACAAGGCGGATCATATAACAAGATGAACCATTAGCCGCACCGAGATAAAATTAGTATGTTATTTCAAGCGGGAACGCTGCAAATACAAGGCGCTTACTTGGGGAAACTACGCATTTCGTATACACCCAGTTGAGTGCAGTACGTTTATTATTATTATACTCTATATTTATTTTCTTTCTTAACACTAGATTTTTACAATATTTTAATATAAAAACAATAAAACATTATAAAGACCTAATATTATTATTTCCTTTATTTATTTTTTTACATATCAATTTACATTTTTAAATATTTTCTTAAAACAAAACAAACATTTAAAAATATAAAAAAATAGGGGTCCGCCGGCATCGGGACCAGGGTCCAAACTACCGGTGATTAGGGCTCCAGAGACAGGAACCTCCTCACAATGCGTGCCGTATCGAGGATAACTGCCTTCTGAATCAGGCCCTTGATCCAGCCGCCTAACGAGGGCCTCATGAGATGTTGATTGAGGCTCTTGGCCATCAGGCCGTTAGCCGTAACAACAATCGGCACGATGAAGCCGAGTCCACACTCTACTATTATTATACTTCATGTCATGCCATTGTTTCCCACTGCAGGGCAAATGCTTTCTTTATCCATTTAAAAACATATATTTTGAAAGGTCGGTCATCGGATGGGTGACCAAAAATGTATCATCTCGAGCTCCTCCGTGCTTCAGAAGGCACGTAAAGCCGTTGGTCCCAGCTGCATTAGCGGTCGTTAACAACCACCAATCCGCCACTGGGCCCGCGTGGTGGTTTATGGCCCGTTCTCCTTTGTCTTCATCTCACCTGATGTTAAGTGATGATAAGACCTAAGATAGAAGCGCACTTTACCCGGAATCCTTGACTACTGAGGCATTGGCTGTCTTATTTCTGGCTGCCGTACCCAATAATGCTACAAACATTGATGGTATATTCCATCAAGCTGGTAATCTACAATTTTACAAAGCAAAGCTAGTATGTTAAGTAGTTATTAACATTTTTTATTGTGTGTGTACATAAGTTAATTGTTTATCCCTCTACCACATTGGTTCGGCTTTATTTTTATACTAAATTCACTTTGCCGTGAAGTGTTCAGGCTCTTACACGCTAGGGTAACTCGCGTTTGGTAATCGTATGCGGAACGCACACGCCGGCGCCGGCCGCGGCGACATTTCAACGCATACGTTCTCGATCCGATCTGAACGCTTCGGAGAATCTAGTAGATGATCCTCCATGAAATCCTCTGAGGATGTATGGATCACACAGCTTCAAGAACCCTTTAAGTTTCTCGCCGCCACAGAACGTTTAGGTACGCTGTGTGTAGTGTAAAGACAATAGGCAGCCATCAAAAAATGTCTTTCTAAAAAACGTATACGTCACATAAACGCTGTTCGTGTTGCGCACTCTGCGCAGTAGATTAGAGTCACGATAATACCTGCTGCGTGCGTAGAGGGCCTAGTGTGTGTTGTTTTTGACATACGATCACGTTAACGAAAACGAGAATTTGTATGGCAACATTTTAACTCTTCTCGTATGTCGCCAAGAGGCGCTGCTAAAATGCCATACTAATTTTCGTTTTCGTAAACGTTTTTTTTTGAACGTTTTCTGATTGCCTCATACGGCACTTTCAGCTTCACCGGGCTTTCGTAAATGTAATCGAATCAATACGGATAGTATACAAAATTCACATCAAGCACCCTGCTGCCGCGTAGCTAGGGTGCGTCGCGTTGTTGTTGTCATAGCGTCTGCGCTGCGCATACGTTTTTCGAACGCCTACGCTCTGGAGAAACGCTAGTGTGAAGGGGCTCTTAAGAACACGTTTCTGTATTTAGAAGATGTCCGCCGCGTCAAAGGGGAATAAGCGTTATTTATATAAAGTGACAACATACTTCTTATTTTCGGTCCGCAGGATATGCGGCTAAATTAGGAAACTCATGTCCTTAGTCCCGCACTCCCGCCACTATGTTTTCGGTGACGATGTCGTAAAAACGTCAAAATTTTAACGACCTTTATGGTACATACTTTAGTATTTTCTAAATAAGTTATCTTTTTATTTGCTTTGTATTTGCGTGCGCGTGTGGCCGATATTAAGGCACTGCACTAATTTGGATGATTCTTGGTATGTTTACTATTTGATGTGTTCCAACCGAAGGTGCACAAAGAGAAATAATATTGATAAAACAGATTCCACAAAACTTTGATGATATCAATTGAAGGTATGTAATTAATGAAGCTTAAGCTTGATCTAGCCATAATCCCTAATGTTGATAACAGTACGAGAAATGGATAGCTTTAGTGATACGTTCACAATATTTTGTTACACGAGGCTCTATGAAATCACTTTCAATATAAACTACTCAAAACAAAATAGGGCCCACTTAGTTTTTACATATTAACATGATGATATGAAAGTGTAAATAGTTTTTATGAATATGGTTGTTTAAAGTATGGATTAAGATGTTAAACAAACATAACAAACGGTAAAAGTTGTTTATTTTTTTTAAATACCACAAAAGGCAGTATTTGGTAAAATTATGATAAAATTAATATGACGAAAAAAATTTTAATTTTTTTGATTAGTTGTAACTTTTAATAGCGTGTGGGACCTGCTCGGTTCCGAATGCATTCTCTGAGCCTATCTGGCACACTCTCGATCTCTCGGACGTTTTCTTCGGGTATTCGCCCCCAACACACTGTTAGTGCATTTATAAGCTCTTGTTGACTGTAAACGCTGGTGTAACGTTCTTTGAGGCTTCTCTTCAAGTGATCCCATAAATGTTCGACGGGATTAAGGTCGGGACTCATCGCGGGCCACGGCAAAACTGTAATATTGGCATCAGAAAGTGCTCTTTGTGTGGTACGGGCAGTATATGCGCGGGCATTATCTTGCATAAAAACGAAATCACTGCCCACTCTTTGTGAAAAGGGGATCACATGTGGTTGGATTACTCGCTTGACATAACTGGCAGCGGTTACGGTACCTTCATTCAGAATAACCAGCTCTGTTATGGCCATCAAACTTATCCCACCCCATACCATCACAGTCGGGCTTCCAAAACGGTATGTTCCGTGTATGCATGGTTCTGAAAAACGTTCGCCTTCTTTTCTCCATACCTGTACTCGTCTGTCATCACTAAAAAACTTGACCTTAGATTCATCTGTGAAGAGTACATTCCTCCAGTCATCTATGGTCCAATTCAGATGATCATTTGCGAACCTTAAACGTGCTGCACGATGTCTACTTGTAGCTTGAGACGAACAGCACGCATTCGTGATCGTTGTCCATCCTCGTGGAGTCGGTTACGAATGGTTTGATCACTACCGCGTGTACCAGTAGATTGCCGTAGTTGGGTTTTTATGGTCCGGGCGGTCACAGTACGATTCCAACGTGCTGTTAGCTTCATGTAATGATCTTCCCGGGCGGTTGTGGCACGAACTCTTCCTGATCCTCGTCTTCTAGCTACACTGTCTGTCTCCTGGTAGCGCTCCCATACATTCCGGATAGCTCGTCGTGACACAACAAGGCATATTGCTACAGATCTCTGAGATTCAGCTTCCTGCAGCAATATGACCGCTCTGGTAGAGGTTTCCATGTCCATATGACGGCGAGAACCGGGCATAGTAATCAGGACTAATGCCGAAACTAAACAGAACAACTACACAACACTGCTTCCAAAAGAAAAGTTTACAACGATGACAGAAACACGAATGGTTAAAAATTATTAATGTATAGGGTATTTTTAAGTATCTCACTTATTTCTGTTTACCCACTTGAGAATATCGTTAAAGTTGTCGCTTGAAACATTGATAAGAACTCCTAAACATGTATACTGTACGATCAAATACTCCCAATCATAAAAAAATACCTTACAAATTATTTATAAACTACCTAACTTGCTGCTTAATTGTAGGTGGGCCCTATTTTGTTTTGAGTAGTTGACAAGTAACACGGGCTGTCCAGTCCAGGGCTGTCTCACCCCGCAGGTCTATGTATTACTAAACATCAAAACATAACAGCTACATACGTTCCCTCACAGTGCAATAGAAACTGGAAGAATGAAGGCTTTCAGGCTTGTGAGTGATGCACAAAACGATACCGTGTCGCTCGAATCAACTGCACAAGTGCACAACTGTTCCATGTACACACGGCGGCAGATCGACCTACCCAAAAATGTCAAATTTCTACAATCAATTTTGAACTTTATTGTTTGGTTATAAGGATCAATATTTATTCAATATTCATTGGAAAAATTTGACAGGTTTGGGTAGGTTGATCTGCCGCCGTTGTGTACTACTGCTAATGTAACAAAATGTTGGCAACGTCGCCAGATCTATGTGACGTCATATATGCAGCTAGATAGTTTACGTCACAATGCGGGGTGCACGGCGTATTCAACTCTATTGCGTTGGCAATAAGGAATGCTTGTACTCGACCGGGTTCAGCTATTGTGTGGACTGTCTTTAAAGGCTGTCTTGCTTGAGCGATCAAGCGATGTTCGTTTCCAGCTACAATGTACCACGTGCGCGATATAAAAAGTATTGTTGCGAGTTCAAGAATCACAAAGGCTTGGGGTCAATGTTTGCTTGTCTAGATATAAGATTCATAAAATCGAAAGAGGAAAAATTGGACAGGGTAAAAGAAATGCCATAATATAGGTACTACTTTCTGTTGGCTATAATGGGGTATTTGACAGGTTTTAGAAAAATATGTCTAATGGTTCATTATAGCATAATATATTTGCAATTTGATTGATTCGTTATGAATTTATTTATTTTTTATGAAAATCGCCATTAAAATTCAAATTAATAAAATAGCCGCCAAAACGCTGAATGCAGGTCACGTGACGTCACCTGCTTGTAAGCAAACTTTTAGCTGTCAAATTAAACGTACAAAACTTTGATTGACATTTACTGTAAACAAGCTGGTGACGTCACTCCAGATTCAGCGTCATCCCGTGCGTTTTTGATCACGTGGTCAATCATAAAAAAAATATCATGTTATTAATGATTTTTTATAAAAATCGTTCTTATTTTAAAATTTTGTGCTGGCTAAATTAGTTAAAAAACATAATTACTATTAAGTTAACAACAGTTTGATCAATATTTTCATTGTAGTCAAACACCCTATTATAAACAATAACTCACATCTCCCTGTGACCAAGGACACCGTAAAGATGCTAATCCCTATTAATATTAAGTCTGTGCTGTAAAAAGGATTCAAAACGTCATCGTCACGACGAATTCAAATATAAAATTTAAACGTAAGTAGTTACGTAGATTCGTAAAAGAGCTTTCGTTAGAATAATTTTTATTTTGAAACGTTTTTGTTGAACAGTTCAACAATGGTAGATAACGAAGTATTAATAAAACGAATAAGAGAAAAATTCGGACATAATCTTACTTCCCTTGCAGAAGTTTAGGACCGATAGCTGATAAAGACCAACTATGATGATTGTAATATATAGCTAGTACTGAATTAATGAATCGGCGCTATTTGATTTATTAAAAACATAAATTCCAATGTCCATACCTATTACCTAAATGAATGGAGTTGCTTTAGCATTTTACTGCCAACTCAAATTGAACGGCCGTAATAAATCGACGGTAGTTGGCTGTTAGTCAAAAACCATTTTTCCAAAACCTTTTGTTCGGATAAACTTTTGCTACAAAAAAAATGGTATGTATGTAGGTTGCGAGGTCAAGACGATGATTGATCACGGATAATAAGGATCCTTACACCGCGATCCGCTTTTCAAAGTGGACTGTCATCGTATGAAATCGATGAGGATCACTTTAATTGTACCGTCTACAACAAAAGTTGTTAGACTTTCAACTTTTGGGGGTAACGTCCCCAAGAAGACTGGTTTTCGGAAGGCACGTTTCCGTCTTCTCTGTCAGTGAGGCCGCGAATAAAGGGACTTTAATTGAACCGCTCAACGTCACAGGACGTTTACAAGATAGGTGTCCTAACCATCAAGTATTAGTTTTAGAGAACTACTCTAGAGAACGCCAGATGATGAATGTCTCCTGCAATGCGGATTTTGCTTGCGCATAGTTAAGAACTTTCGGGAGAAGACGGTATAAGTAGTTGAATCGCACGTTTTTACAAGGCGTTCACAATAAGTCCTTGTCATCACAGGAATTTTCCTTTCCCCTTGCAGCTCGTCGTGCTTTACGTAGGTTACTTTAGGAGAAGATCCTGAATCATCATAGTCTTCTTAACGTCCAGGCTTTCTTTCCCACATGAGTGCATTGAGCAAGTAGCTTTACGGATGGACACGTAATAGCCCACTCCCTATTTTGCAGAATGTGGAGTATGAGTAAATGGCATTGAAACAGCGCCTTGTGCTGAAAATTAAGGTGACTTCAATTTTTGCCATAGAATCCTCGTTTTCGTCATCAAGGTTGAATGGTGAATAGACTCGCACTGGGCACTAGTTAATAACAGGAGAGAGCTACAAAAGTGCTAACTCCTTGATGTACAAAGAGCACAACAAGCAGCAGCGCCGGCTAGGGTAGAGCGAGCAATATGAAACAAAATAAAAAATTTGAGATGAATGTGTGATATCGTGTTACATTTCAATACTCGCTCTACCCTGCTCAAGGAGTAGAACCGGCACTGAGAAACGGTTTTACAAAAAACCCAGAAAAGCGTGTCGAAAATCAAGTTAATAACAAAGACAATAAGATAGTAACATTCAATGGAAACCTGTGTGTACCTCTAGCTATCGCGTGTCAGCCACCCGTCGTTAAATAAAGTCACGCCCCTTATCGGACGACCTATTTATATTCCGAAATTGTTTCATTAATGTAAAACTGGCCGGATGCTCAATCCGGCTCAGTGCTTTAGATTCGAATGAGCTATTGGCAAAAGTCTTCGCAAGTGAACTTTGGTTTTTAAAAGAATTTTCATGATGTTATCCTTATACTTTTGTTTGGACAAGAAATCTTGACTACATATACGCCGTTAATGAATTAAACTAAGAAAATGGTTACAACAATGAAAGTTTATCTTAAAAACAGTTAGTAAACAGCCTATAACTGTCCCACTGCTGGGCAAACGCCTCCATCATTGAAATCAAATCATCGCTACAATTGATGGGTAATGGCTTAATCACCACGCTTGGCAAATGCGGGTTGGTGATCACAAACCCGGGCTATGCATCGAAAAATTCGAAATACATTTTGCCCGACCTGGGAATTGAACCCGGGACCTTCGGGTATCGAGCCGTGCGCTCTGCCACTCGGCCAGCGAGGCGTTAAAAAAATCTTCTCTTGTTGAAATGCCCTTATTGATAAAGCTGTCGTTAGCAACCCGGCTATATAGTGGTTCGAAACGTCTCAAAGAGTTAAAAAGAGCATTATTTTTTTAGTAATTTCGCTGTTAGTGACCTCGAAGTTCCGTGCCTCGAAGCCACATTTATGTAATATTTGTCTGAGTATAATTCAGTAGTTCAGAAATTAAGTCAACAGGAATATTCCGTTCAAACGCACGCATTAGTCGGAAATAAAGTATTTTCCATACTTTATTTTTATTAAAAAGTATGGGGATGGAAAATAACGAAGGATACGTTATTTTAAAGTATGGTTGGCAACTCTGGAACCCTTGTCTCTTAGTCGGCTCTTACGACATACACGGGAAATTTGGCAGCTGACACATTATTTTCAAGTGCCAGACCAGCATGGGATAAAATGTATGTTTATAATAAACACAAGAAGACCCGGCAGTGTTTTATTTCAATTCAATATAGTGTTTGCTTTACTTGCGGAAAACAATAGCTGTTTCTTAAACAAATGAATCATATTATAGAAAATTGATTCTGTAATTCACGGAAGTGTTTATGTTGCTTAATTAATTTAATATTATACCTAGTTATGTTTACGATTTAAACAGTTCAAGAACGTATGGCCTTATCAAACACATAATATATGAGAACAATCCAGGAAGTTGCATGTAATGTTGAGGCGATTCATCAAAAATTTACGTGGCAGGGATCTTGATTTTTTCCCAACAATTACAAAACATATCAAAGTGATATTTGATGACATGATTTTTCATATAATTGACTTCATTTTGCTAGTTGCAGAAACACGATTTGTTAACTTTATAACAGAGAAAAAAATATCAAAGTAACCTCTTTTAAAACATAGATTTGCATTTTACAGGCAAACCAGACAGATTTAAGCATCTAAATTGTCTTAGTAGATTAGTCTTAACACACATTTCAATATGCTAGTTAATTTTTTTAAACTTATTTATAGTTTTAATTAGAAAGAAAAAAAAACCAGGCGCAAACACTCCGTATTAGATTAATTGTTTAGCGATGCGTCGCCTTAAAGCACATGATTTATCAGCAAATCTTGGTCAGAAATAGTAACCTTACTTACGTACCTTTCAAGTATTTTCTGGTCATTTCTAGGTAATTTCGTATTATTATTTTATTTATATAAAGCATCATAATCTTTAATATTACAAGTCATATGGATGCTACATCGATGAAATGATTCCTTGTTGAAGTACTATCATAGGCATGTTTTCTTATGTAAACAGTTTATGTTTGGAGCTGGTTTCAGTAATACATGTCCGTAGACCGTATCATCGTGATATAGATTGTACACCAGGAGAATAATACATATATATTGTTTATACATATGTATGTGAGTAGTGTGTACGTACGTAAAATGTATAAACCCATTTTTGTTTGCTTGCGATGTTTTCGTAGTGTTCAAGGAAATTTAATGTCGGTAATTTCCCCAGTTATCTGTAATTCCTGCAGTGATAGGTACTAATAAATAAGTAATTTAGCAGAATGCTTTTATCATAGTAATAAATAATAAAATAATAAACTTTCCTACACTCACACCAATTATCTAGCCCAAGAGAAGCTTCGTTATGAAACTCGTTAAATGGTTACTAGACAACGGATAAACATACTTAAAATACTTAAATACATACTTAATATACATAGAAAACACCCAGATCCGAGACAATTTAGAAAAACAATAATTTCTAAATTGACTTGACCGGGAATCGAACCCGGGACCTCAGAGATAGCGACAGCATGAAAACCGGTGTACAAACCACTCGACCAAGGAGGTCAGGGTAGTCTGTGGTTTGGATTGGCATTGACAGATTTCGGCCGCTTTTCTTCCATTTTTGAAATTTTTGAAAAGAGTATATATGCGACGCGTGTGTGTCAAATACATGGTGGTGTGTTTAATGTTTGTTTTATTGATTTAGTGTAATGTTTATGCATAATTTAGTTAGTTGTGAGTGTTGCGCTCAGAAACGTCGACGAAAAATAAAGCATTTTTAATATGACACATTTGACGTCACGATTTGGTAACTTCTCTGTAACTGCTATATAACTGGTATATAGCTTTATATAGAGCAAAGGTTCCTCAAGTCATGTAAAATGAAACAACAACAATAATAAATCGGCTTGCAACTTGAGTGTAACTTATATTTATATGTTTATACTTGTACAAATCTACAGTTTAGTGTATCAGTTGTAGACATCAGCCAAAGACGTCCACTGCTGGACAAAGGCCTCCCCCAAGGATATGAGGGTATTTGCCGTAATCGCCACGGCGGGCGGGTTGGCGATCGCAGTAGGTTGAGGGTAACCTCAGAGAGATGCTGCTGCCCATCCTCTGGAATGGTCCCTTAGTCGGCTTTTACGACACCCATAGGAAGAGATGGGGTGGTGCAATTCTTTATCCCCGGCACCACACAGGAAACAAACACAAATTTATATAAAAATTTTAAGCTAGAAATTGTAATTTGTAATAATACCCTATTCCAAATTACATTCACTTTGGTTAATTTATTTTAAAATTTATCCTACTTAAAATAAGCCAAAGTTGTTAATTATTTTTATTTGAATAAAAGATAAGTTTTTCTGACATTGAAAACATTTTTTACTCTTTTATCCTTTAACTCGGAATTCTGAACAGAGTGCTCGCCGCCACTCTGTTCAGAATTCCGAGTTATAATAATCTGGTTGAGTTCAATGCCAAGAAAACACAGGTGTGCGTGTTCACGGCAAAAAAGTCACCATTCCTTCCCCTTCCAACTCTTCAGGGTACATCTCTACGCCTGCAGAGCAGTATCAACATGCTCGGTATGACGATACGCTGCGATCTGAACCAAAGGGACTACATCGAAGCCGTGATCAAAACAGCCTCACGAAAACTCGGAATTCTGAACAGAGTGCGGCGATTCTTTACGCCGGACCAGTTGTGCCTTTTGTACAAGACACAGGTACGGTCTTGCGTGGAGTATTGCTCGCACATCTGGGACGGTTCCGCTAAGTACCTTCTCGATGCCTTGGACAGATTGCAGCGTCGCGCTGAACGCATTATCGGCAATGCAGAAGTGGTAAATACTCTCGAATCTCTGCAATTGCGTAGAGATGTTGCGTCACTCAGCGTGTTTTACCGCTTATACCATGGCGAGTGCTCTGAAGAGCTCTTTGACCTCATCCCACCTTCTCCCTTTCTTCATAGGAGTACACGTGCTGCTCTTCGGAGTCACCGATTCACTGTCTCAAATATCCCATCGCGCACAAAGAAATTTGGTGACTCGTTTCTTTGTCGCACCTCCAAAAGATGGAATAGTCTACCAGCACACGTTTTCCCTCCTTCCTATGATATGGGGTCCTTCAAGAGAGGCGTGAAGAAGCACCTTGTGGGCCGGCAGAGTGAAGTTAACTGATGCTACGTTTGTTTCCACGCTGCACCAGTTGACTTCGCGTCTGGACTTCATTTCCACTTAACATCAGGTGGGATGGAGTCATTTGCCGAGCTAAGTATAAAAAAAAAAAAAAAAAACTCATGAGTAATATGATTTTTTTAAAGTGGTATTCCTAATTATCATCTATTACTCTGCGTGTCCCTACCCTACTAGATTCTCCGCGGGGTTCGGTTCGGTTCGGGAGCGGAACAACCCGAGGGCGCCTATAAAGACTAGGACCTCAGCACGGGTTGACCGGGCCGTGGGGGTGAGAACAATGAAGTGTTCTCTTCTATTCTACTCTAAACACAGTATAATATATTTTTAAGTAGGTACATACATAAATAAAACACACGATGATGTCATAACATCATCATCATCAAATGTTTTTGTTTTGTTTATATAATTTTTAACGTAAATTTTGTTGTGAACAAATTACAAAAACAAAATATTGAAAAAATTTGGTATGTCAGAAGGGTGCAGGTTCAAATCCTGCTCGTGGAATTTTTTTCAATATTTTGTGTTTTTATCATCATCATCATCAGCTCATTTTATGTCCTCACTGCTGGGGCACGAGCCTTCCCTGTGGATGGATAGTTAGAACGGGCCATAAACCACCACGCGGGCCTAGTGCCGATTGGTGGTTGTTAACGACTGCTAATGCAGTTGGGACCAATGGGTTAACGTGCCTTCCGAAGCACGGAGGAGCTCGAGATGATAAATTTTTGGTCACCCATCCGATGACCGGCCTTTGCGAAAGTTGCTTAATCTCAGCACTCGCAAACCGGGTGCGTTAACCACTGCTGCGCGAGCTCCCCATGTCATAACAACTAATAAGGAGTCTTTCTTCAGAATTGACATAGTTGCCTACATGCCATCCAAATCTATTTCGCTTATCGTCAACGTCTACGTACACAAAGTCCCATGAAAAGTGCTTAAGCAAACTGCCACAATACAGCATAGCAACGCAGATTTGGCAGTTACGTTCTACCGGCCAGACGCTAGACGGGAAAAACGATATAACTTACGTACATTGCTGTTATCACTAGACCGTATCTGCATAACGCTGTCTGCTAACACGGCCATGAAAAGTGTCTGGAGCTCCTGGAACTTACAACACACAAAATGCAGTCTGCAGAAGGTAAGCTTTTTAATAACAGCTTCGCTTGTTTTTTTTTTAACTTAGGGGAAAATCTGCACCCAGATTCCGTAGATCCGGGGCTGTGTTCTTTTCTAAAAAGGATTAAGACCGACCCGGTAAAAGCCCCTGGGGTTTGCCTTGAGCTTTTATAAGGGCTGTTAAGGCTATCGGAACGCACGCCTCCCGGAGGGCCGGGGGCGCCGTTGGCGTTACTCAGAGTGAGTCGCCTAAGCGCGCCTCTAGTGGGGCGCGCTAACTGATCAAAGCTGTGCTTCTATTTTTCCGAGTTGTTCCGAGATTCGTGTCCGTGCAAGTAGCGTTGCCAGGCGTCTGGATAAAGCCGGTTATAGTTAGGCTCTTTGATTGCGTGTCCGGATTGTCCGACTTTTATTAGGCTTTTTACATTTTTACTTTTTTTGACTGATGACTTTATTTGGCTGATTAAAGTATTTATTAATAAAGTATTTAGACTGATTTGGCATTCAATTTTATTTATATTTCATTAGAATTTAACAAGATTTATGGTAACAATCAAAAAAAGCTTGATTTTACATTAAAAAAAATTGTCGTACCTCTCAATTAATACTGAGCCACAAAATCTTCAATAATGTAGGGTGTCCGGCCTTTTTACCCAAATGTCCGGCTTTACTGGGTAAAGCCTATACGTGCAAGTATATACATATCCACGTATATACATATCGCGCTCGACTAACTTGAGTTAGTCGAGTGCGATATACGTATGTATCGAACTTACCTTCTGGTCTCCTTATGTTGTGCTTACATGACGCAGCACAAACGAGTTTTATAAGTCAAACGAGATGCTTTTAAAGTTTATACGTGCTACTAAACTAAGTAGGTAAATAATCGGTCGATGCGCCTAGAAGGAAACAAAGACCGTAGGTTATAGACGTTTGTAGCAATTTACGGGTAAAAAGGTACATGATTGTGACTTTTAAAGTGAATAAATAAATATTAGATAACATCACATACATCGCTCTGACTCCAAACATAAAAATAACAGAAACAACGGTACCGCAACCACCCAGACTCGAGAAAAATAGAAAAATTTTGTTTTCTAAAGTTTACGCGAACACTATCTAAGTACACAACAATTTTTACGGATCTACTCGCGTTTATTTTACACATTACTTATAGTAATTAATGTATATCCGGACGTTTCGAACCCTTTGCAGGGTCCGTGGTCACAGGGAGACTGAGGTGTTGGTCGTCTGATAATTAGTTAGTAGTTTGTATACCCTCATTTAAATTTAATCGTTTGCGTTCCGTTTTCTTTTCGCAAAAAGAGCTTACAGTATCTTTTGGTCTGGCAGTATGGTGTTGGGGCTGGGATTTAATATTTTGCATGATGGGATCCGAGGCTGGTGGTAGATTCCAACCATCTTCTCTATTGAAATTAGGATGTTTTTTAATTTCAATAGCCTCGCGTATCATCCTAGGGATGAATCGTTGTTCTCTAGTGAGTATTTGTGGTTTATCAAATCTGATGTAAACGTCAGGATAAACATTAATTAAAACTTATGTTTAAAATAAACGCGAGTAGATCCGTAAAAGTTGTTTCATTTCAAAATAGAAAAAGATCGTTTTTCCAACCGTTGTCCCAACCGGGACCTCGGAGATAGCAACACCAGACACCGGCGTGTGATTATTTTTCGTAGTAAACTGGATTATTCTTGATACCGATACTTAACCATGCGGGACATGTGTTGCAGAAGTTAGGGAGGGTGGTAGCCACCACCTAGGAGGTAGACGGATTATGCAAAACCCTAACATAGGTTGCATGCACCGCATCAAAATAAACCATCCTTAAACAAAACATCTACGATGACGGTAGTTATTTCTACCCAATGTAAAAAAATACAGACAGACGAGTTGAGAATAGGGTTGCCAACTTCTTTTAGACCAAATATAGTTGTTTTGGATTCAATACCCATATGAATATAGTAGATAGGGAATTAAATAAAAAAATATACTTAGAATAGGTATTAAATAATATTTATTAGTATTTTTTGCTGCTTTTAGCTTTTATTAATAGGTTTTTTTTATCTTTAAGGAACGCTTCGTAACTATTATTATTACAATCTAATTTAAGTTACAAAACACCATTAACTCTGCTTTTATCAGACCGATACTGGCTCTGTTGGGCTCATCTTTCCACTTTATGTTCATCACAGAAAACTACCTACCTAGTTTCTTAATACATTTTTAAAATAATACTTTAGTCACTTAAAATAGTAGAATATTATATAGTAGGGTTGGCAACCCTAGTTGAGAACCTCCTCTTTTTTTTGAAGTCGGTTAAAAAGGCTTTCAGAGACTAAAAAATATTCTGAGTAGAGTACATTGACCCTTAGCTTAGATGACCTCGAGTGCACGTCGACTGCATCACATCACATTATTACAGTATGAAGCGACATACGACGGACGTAGTGAATGCTTCGAAAACGTGAGATGTATACAATGTCGATTGCGGATTGAGGCACGTCTTTACTTGTGTTGCGACAAACAAGAAGGTTCTACTTGGCACTTAGTGCCAAGTAGAACCTAACAAGCCCTAAGCACTCTAAGTCTTAGAGAGCTTAAGGCCTGACCGCACTGAGCGACCGCGACCGACAACATCACACTGTGCTATAATTATGTAATATCGCAAACATCATGACAGCGGCTGGTAAACAGCTGGCCGAACTCAAGACCGCGACCTCAACCATCGCATTACAAACAACGATGTAACCCTCGCTGTTGGTCGTACAATACGATGTACTTTGGAACGATATGGCGGCGCTTAAAGACGTGGAAAAGTTTATAATTGAAATAAAAAACCGGCCAGTTATTACACCCTGCTTAAAATGCTGATACACGAAATAATTATGATTGGAACTAAATAAAAATTGGTTACAACACAATAGGCACATATGCGATCGCGACTGCGACCATAGCCTACGGTCCTGGTCGCCCAGTGCGTTTAAGCCTTTAAGGATTGAGTTGGTGAATACCGTGCGAGTTGCAAAAGTTGCGCCGCTGCCAACGCTACACCAAGTGTCGTGCGCTAACTGATTCCATTAATCGTGGCGAGGAAAATGTGTTGAGACTAGTGTTGCCAGCTCTCGTACGAAACTCGATTAACCTAAATATTTACCAAATAACATTTTTGAGAAATTTAAGATATTACCTTTTGCTTAAAGTATTATAGGTCAGCTTAGCTTACAAACTGTGTTGTTATCATCAAGTAGTGTGCTGCTAGGCGAAGAACTATATATGAAAGCATGGTTTTGATTTTACGAGACGTAATCCATCACACCACAGATACCTATAGGTGTTAATAAAAGGACTTGACAAATCCTTCTAAGTAAAAGCCATTAATAAGTTAACTTGAAAATCTTGAAATGCACCGTTCAATCGAGAATCACGAGTATTATGTACCTACCTATGACAAAATTGCAACTCTCTTCGTTTGTCACCAGCACGCGCTTCTGGCCTGCAATACAAATTATCATTTTCGTTATCTCTATAACATGATAGAATCGTACAAAACTCACACTTAGCATTCTTAACGAGTTCCGGTGGTAGTCTCCGTCGCTAACGCTGCAGAGTCGCGTGCAAACGGCACCCATTAATCGTCGCACTCCACAGCTGACGAATATGGACTGTGAATTGTGTTGCTAGACTGCGACCAAATTTACCCCAGAGGGAAGATATGAGGTTGTATTATGGTTTTGTCATTATCCTTACGACCACCAGTTTCTTGTTCATAGAATTACTGATGTGTTAAATTGATTTACAATAATAATAATCGCTGTGAAGCGTGTTTCAGTTGAAGTTATCGTCTATTTAGAAACAGAAGCAACAGCAGAGATATATTTTTCTGTGGACATTATTTAGTACCTACATATATGTATATCAAGAAAGATGTACATGTTTAAGTTACAAAATCGAAAAATGTGTTATTATCATATTTTTTAAATACAATTAAAAATATATAGGTTGGGGAAAAAGTTCTTCGCATTTTTTAAGAAAATTCAAAACATTTTTAAATATAGTTTATTTACATTTAACTAAAGTATGTAGGTGCCATTTTGTTCGATAACTTTTTGCCATCTTGTAGGTAGGGACATGATCCCATTGCTATAGACATTTAGGGCTTCTGATCAAAATACCGCGACAAGTGGTTTTGGCAGTCCTCTCGTGATGTTAACCTGACACTGCCTAAAGAATTCTGAAGAGACCGAAACAGGTGGAAATCTGAAGGTGCAAGGTCAGGACTATACGGCGGATGCATTAACACCTCCCAGCCAAACTCTCTTATTTTTTACTGAGTGGCTAAATATGTGTGAGGTCTAGCGTTATCATGATGAAAAACCACACCCCTTCTGTTGATTAATTCTGGCCGCTTTCTCTCAACTTCTTGCTTTAATCTCATCAGTTGTTCGCAGTAGAGTTCAGAATCGATGGTCCTGCCTGGTGGTAACAGCTCATAATGAGTAATGCCCTTCCAATCCCACCACACACACTGCATCACCTTGTTGCGAGTTAACCCGGGTTTCGCCACAATCTGTGAAGCCTGACCGGCCTTTGACCACGGCCTTTTTCGCACGTTCTTGTCGTACGTGATCCACTTTTCATCACCAGTTATCAGCTTTTTCAAAAATGGTTGGGTTTCATTACGTCGTAATAAAGAGTCACAAATGAGTACACGGTTTATTAGCTTTCTTTCAGTGAGCTCGTGAGGTACCCAAATATCGAGCTTTTTTGTGTACCCAGTTTTTTTCAAATGCGCCAAAACTGTTTTGTGGTCAATTCCCAGTTCTTCAACTACGTCGTTACTACTGATATGCCGATCTTGCTCCACTTTTTCAAAAAATGGCATCTATTTTATCTGTAATAGGGCGACCACAGCGACGTGCATCTTTGACATCAAAATTTCTGGATTGAAAACGCTTAAACCAGCTACTCTTACAGATACTGCACTGGGTCCATAAACGTCGCAATTTTTTTTCGCATTTTCGCATTTTTTTGCATTTTTAGTTTTTTTTGTAGTAAATTTTTAAAATGTATCGAATGTCTTCATTAGATCAATCAACATTAGATTTACTCATCTTGACAGTAAGAAAAACAAATGAAAATCACACATTTTCCTAATTTTAATTTGGAATTATCTTCTTTAAAATTTTAACTTTTAATGATACCAAAACCAGCCAGATACAAATAGTATAGCCAAAGAGATTTTATTACAAGTTCATACATACTATATGCGAAAAGACTTTTTCCCCAACCTAATATATTAAATCAGCCCATAATTCCCCGTCTGCTGGATCCCCGTCGGGACTTCCTATATGAAAACTTTTACTAGCGCATGGAACGGGACATAACCCACCATAATAGCTCAGTGCTGGTAGGCGGGTTTGTATAACTGCCATCTTACAACCACTTAACGTGCCTAACTTGCAAGATCACCCAAACGTATAAGCGCAGCTAGCCGCCTTCAAGCCTAAAGTTAAGGAAATGTTTCCTAGCCCGTGTACCGTCTGCTATAAACCTTAAAGCAATAATAAAACCAGATTTCAAAGATCTATTCTTGCAAAACAGCAGAATAAATAGTAGCTGCAGAGACGTGCATTCGATGTCCGTGTGTTATTACTCCGTTGTTTGTTTACTATGGGGCAGCAACGTGCAAAGAAACGAATAAATACCTACTATTTGGTTTGGAACGCCGCTGTTTCATACTGCAGCTTATTCTGGATAGCAGTGTGTTGTGTTTTGTTTTTTCCTTCTGTCACTTGTTTTGTTTAACATTAATGTTGGAATAATGTCTTTCACTTTAGTTTTACAAACAGACCGTGTACCATAGAAAAGTTTATGAAAATTGACGACGTTCTAATGTTCTGCACTTTCTTTTGTTTAAAAGATGTTTAATATAAGTTCTACTGAAATCGCAGACCAAATGTCTAAAATAATCAGCAAACTGGTACTACTAGTTAAAATGAAAGACTTTTTATACGGATTGACTTGCTTTTATTTTTCATTTTTGATCTGTGGTGTTTTGGCTATCTCAAAATCACTGTTTAAAGTATTGACTATTGTCAAGAGATTGTCAACTACTTTTAATCGGGTTTGTTCCGTTTCACGCAAAATGAGCCTATCTCTAATAACGATACAGCGCTTTTAATACCTTTTTTTGCAATGGTGCCACTTCAGTAATTCTTTTGGTATTTGTTTTCGTAACGGTCTTAACAAATAAAATATTGTCCTTTTTTTGTAGAGATGTTTCAGTTTTCACAGGACACACGGTTACCAGAAACGTCGGCACACTGCCAAAATGCGTTGGCGCCAATGCTTCAGTAGGGTTGTCATGTCAATTACAAAAATTATTTTATTTCCTTTCCAAGCGCTTGGCCTTCATCTTATCTGAAGTGACAATAAGGCCGAAAATGTAGCAGCGCACTAAACCCTATCTAGTAACTACTGAGGAACTAGTTATATTATAGCCACCGGACAGTTAAACGTCAATAAGATTTTCCAGTTGATTATTCTAGCCGTCGTTTGAGGGAAGTATTCATGGCATTCACCTCCTCCCTCCCCCAATGTCCGAGGAGTGCCCATGCTACACAGGCTGTAAAAATTGTCATGCCTCGCGTTGCGACACGCACGCGACAAAAAGGCGAGTTGTAGCGACGCGGACGGAACAAACTGCTGACGGGTTGAGATTAATGTTACCTGCAAATAAAGCATACAATTGCATAGCAGGGTTTAGTTTTCCCACTTTTACTAGCATTTTGGCAATACAGATAGTTTTTAAAATACACTACAAAGAGCTCAGTGGCCCTCATCTCGCCCAATAATGGCCGAATGTGGAAGCACTTCACCTGGAAACTCTAAATACAGGTATGACATCATATTATTATAATAATGTTTTCTAAAGCTAGTGTAGCCTAGGGACAAGAAATAGAATCGACAATAAAATGCATGCAGTCATAATAATAGATATATTTATTATGAGCCAACCCTGCGCTCGGTTATGTTTAACACGGGCACAAGTCTCTTTTAACGTGTCATTCACACCGACCATTTTGAATAAGTTTTTAGGTAATTAGGATGCGACTGTCGACCTGCATATTCACCAATTATTTCGCTACACGACATTAATTAAAGTTCATTGTCAGGAAATTTTTGACGCGTTTCAATTAACTGGAACGAATAGTGGTTTACTCTTATACTGAATATGTTTTAAACGATGCAAAAATGCTTAACATTTTTTTTATTTTTTTTTGTCATTTAACATTTTAACTAGCACATAGAAACCACTAACGTTTATCAATAACGCTACTAATTAATACCTAATTATAATTAATTAGGAACGGTTAATACGGTTAATACCGTTTTTATTTTTTTAAATAATAAATAGTGTATAAAAGGGTAAAAATAATAAAGGTATAGATAACAACGTAATTCAAAAAGTATAGTAACAAACAGGATGCTGCTGTTAGCATAAACATTTTATGTTTTAATTGGACGATTTTTTTTTGTTTCATGTTCAAGTTTTAATGTTATTTATACAACCAAATGTAAGGTCACGTACGTTACGTCTAACGTTTGCTTTAGTTTCCGGTAATTTCGCCGACTAATTTGTTTCTTGCTCGATATTATTAAATGCGATGATCAAAGGCACAGTCAAACGTTTCCCTTTACAAGGGTAGGCACGCATATGACGATGACGGACGTGCTGAAATAATTGAATCGCGCAAAATATACGCAGCAGCTAACATAGGGTAGTAGATTGAATAAGTCAGTAGTAAAACTTTTTAGTTCTTGTCAAAGCGATATTCTTTCACAGAAATTGTATAGGAATAGCGAACTAGGTCACTATTATGTTCGAACAAATCAGTTTTTATTACCCTTAAGGTTTTAGAAATTTGTTCATCATCATCATCAGCTCATTTTATGTCCCCACTGCTGGGGCACGAGCCGTCCCTATGGATGGATAGGGAGAACGGGCCATAAACCACCACGCGGGCCCAGTGCGGATTGGCGTGCCTTCCGAAGCACGGAATAAAGTTTTCACCATCCGATGACTGGCCTTTGCGAAAGTTGCTTATCCTCAGCACTCGCAGACCGGGCGCGTTAACCACTGCGCCATCGAGCTCCTACGAGAAATTTGTCAATGCTTTTCAAAGCTGGTATCGTAATGGAACAAGTGTTTGACATAGATTTTGTCGCCAATAAATAATATATAATATCATTGAAATTTTACTGTACGACAACTAAAATTGTCGCCTAAGACACAAATCTTTTGCTCACCCCTATTTCCAATAATTAAAAGATAAAAGTGTCTATTACCGGTTTTTGCCGAAACCTGATGTCAACCCTAGGTACTTTTAATGTTTTACTTAATATGATTTTTTATCAACAGAGATAACAAAAAAGTACTTGGTGGATGAGAGACGAGGACTTGATGTTAGCATAGCCATATTTATTAATAATTATGTTTACTTGACTATTTTGCTGTAAGACTCCCGAATGCAAATAAATAGAATAATAAAAAAATAAATAAATAACGGGATTCTCTTTTATGGTGTTAATTAGGATAAAAGCGTAGATAAAACGGACTGAACGTATAACAAAGCATGTTAAAACGGGCCAACGGTGTTTGCCTCCCTAAATACGGCGAAACGCTGCGGAAGCTCCAAAGATTACATTTTCAAATTCATCCAAAACGTAAACTCTTGTAACGAGCTTGATTCCTGATTGCGTTTGTATCAAATGTAAATATTCCATAATTTGTAGCGTTCTCTAATTAAGTTTGAAAATTTTCTTTGAAATCATCATTAGTTGTACTGAGTTTTAGTTTATCTTTTTGACCGGTTATTCGAACCATATTGCAACTCTGGCAAAGTGTCTGTCAAATTTTAAAGATTGTTAATAGTTCTTTTTAGTGATAATTCGAGCGGTTTTATTATACTACTAGGGCCCCTCGCGGTTTCACCCGCGTGGTTGCCGTTGCCGTGAGAATATCTGGATAAAAAGTATCCTATGTGTTATTCCCGGTTATAAACTATCTGTATGCCGAATTTCATCCAAATCTATTCTGTAGTTTTTACGTGAAAGAGTAACAAACATCCATCCATACTTACAAACTTTCGCGTTTATAATATTAGTAGGATTCTTTTGACATATTTTTGAGAAAATATGCTTATTATTTTAGACTTAAGTAAATTATTAATACCCTATTTTAGTGGACAAACAGATCAGTACAGTAACTGAGCAACATTGAGTCTTACAACAGGAAAATGAGGATAACACAAAAACAAATAAGTGTGTAAGTATACTATTTGCAGAGTTACAGAAATTCGTGTTAAGGTCAAAAATATATTTTTTAAATTCAACTTTAAAAGTAAAAATACGAACTGTAATCTTACTTTTACTTTTAAGGTATTGAAACGAATAGTTGATGTCACCTTCTTTTTACGTAAAGTGTGAATTCGATTCTGAGAAGTATAGTTAATCGTATTGTACGCATGCAGCACTGTCTCAATTAAACAATGAATGAAGACGAACCACTACTGAGCTAGATTAAGTTGCGAGCTACTTGTCAAATTGGAAAAGCAATTGTGGCGGATTGTCAAATTCTCAAACGATGAGCGTCGGGACGGAATGAGATTCAGTTTTCTTTCGATTCCATTCTAATGTCGATGGGGGAGGGGAGAGGGTCTTCATCTGGCGTTCTAAGGGGCAATCGTGGTTGGCTAAACGCTTCTCTGTGGGAGAGGAGATGAGGAGGGAATCTGCTTTTGTGTGTCGGCGGCTTTATCTCCGGTCAGCCGCGAATAGTAGAAACCGATTGCATTAACTCCACTAAGAAGTAAGAAATAAACGTTCAGCCGAATGAATGGCGCGAATACGATAACCCGACTTGTCCCGTCTCCATTGTAATTCAGGGCGAATTATTTATTTTCTATAAGGGCAGGAAACTGAATAATTGAGTTCCGGGCATTATTGATTCCCGTCCGAACTTTGGCGCCCCAGTAAGAGAGTTGACATCACTTTCATTCCGCTTCCCAACTGTTTCGGTTATGGATTGGCTCGTCTAACGGATTCGGGTTTAGATTCAGATTTGTGGCCTGAACGGTTGTGATGTAAAGCGTCGTTTGTATAATTTCGTGAAAATACGAGCTTGCATACTTTTAATTTTTGTTATCAAGTGCTACTTTTCAGTTTCTACAGAAATATTAGCATTGTGTTAAAAATACAATTAAGAATATGAAATGAAATCTGTGACTTGTAAAATGTTTTTGTTACATATATAATATACATATACATCGGAGGCTTTTGTTTCCAAAACACAACACTATCGGAGCATGTCATTCCAGTTGAGTGTAGGGCGAACGCTTGCGATTGCGAATTAATATTCAGAAGGTATTGGTGATCTTTAATACGATACCCGTAGAGCTCATATTTGAAGTAGACTTGATATATTTTACATCGTACGTGAGAGGACAATGTCAGGCACTTTATTATGAGAGGTATTAATTTAGGTTTGTTCATCAAATCTGATGAATGGAGAGGTGGTTCTGATATAGGTAAGCAATTGTGAAATTTGGTGTATTACGTATACTGTACAGATATGAAGTAAAGTGTGGGTAATGTTGCTTTAATTGTTATCAAATTGTTGTTGGTAAAACACCGGATTCATACCCAGAGGTCCTAGATTTAGAGTTTGTCAATTGGGTTGTAAGTCCGCTCGGTTAGCTACCAGTATTTGGTTGGTTTATATCTGACGCCGATCATGTCACGCCATATGTTTATAGTGTAGTATGGCGGTATTCTGTTCGTTAGCTAGCCAGTTCCCGAGTAATAAGGGTTTAAGAATCTAGTAGGGAATGAGGACACGTACTAGCGCGTGATGTCATTCACTTTAGAACACCTCTGAGGGTGTTTTGTATGACCCGGCTTGAAGATCCCTTTTGAGAGGTGATGCTGAATATGCGGAGCTGACTGAACTGACTCTCTAAAAAAACTTGAGGGTTCCAGATGAAGTGAACTTAATCGACGACTTTATCATCACTTACCATGAAGTATGATGAAGTTCAATAGCTGCCGTTTTGATTAAGAGGGTGCCGCGAGGACGCAAAAATGGGAGTTTAGGCGTATAGATAGCGATCGGCGCGTGGATGAATTTGATTGCTTGATTGATGATGAATTGAACATGTATACGCACGCACACTAATAACTGTACAGAGTAGGCTGGTGATTTAATTGGAGCAATGTTTACTTTCGTAAAAACATAGGCGTTTGGGTAAAAAAATAATAAAAGGTTTAATATTTTCATACTTATTCATATTTTTTCAATGAAAAATTAGACAACACCGGCCTGCGGAATATCAATACATGTAAACATTTTGATGTCGGATTATTGTTTCATGTGCTATATTTACAAAGTTTCTGAAGAAATAAGTTTTTAGATATCATTACTTTTACGTATTGTTCATGCAGTTTCTGGGTATTTGATTCAAATTCCAAGACAACCATGGCTTTGTGAAAGGATCAAGCTAACCTACACTAGTCCTTTTAATGTATATGACCTATTCAGCGTCTAGCACCAGTGACTTAAATACTCGTAAATTTTCGAAATAAAAAAGACCAAACCAAAATATAATAAGGACTTGCTTGCTTGAAAATGATTTATTATGTAGATATAAAGCAATACTTTTCTCATTATAATCCAGCGCTCATGAAACTTTGGGTAATGTTATAGCATAATAACAAAAACAACATAAATAAATCAAGACTGCCTCCCAAGTTCTGATCTTCTATAACATCTAATAGTTTCGAAATCAGAACAAAAGGCATTTTTATCTCGCCACTATCTGTAACTTTTAATGAGCATAATTCAAGCTACGGAACATGCCATAGTACTTACTTTGTCGAATTCTACATAGTAGCTTTTAATCCGCTTATTAATTATCGCTTTGAACTGCTGTCTGCCTGTAGCTGACAACTGTGAAATGCGCTTCCCTTATGCATGGTTCATATAAAAAGGACACAACATACAACCCCTAGAAAAATATATGTTTATAATAGAATATATTTGCAACAATGTCATTGTTTTCTAAATGCATAATTATGGAATTTCCTCGATAGAAAACAATCATTATAAAGTCAGTCAGTCAATTTAAATATATAGATATTGTAGGTACACTACACATTCATTCCGTAGGGATACAGCATCGGGATAGCGGACTGTTATTCAAAGGAGCACTCACGATCTTAATTGGGCTTCTGTTACAAAACTACAACTAATTTAGTGTGCATACTTCTTTTAAAACCAAACATAAGCCTAGTACGAACTTTTTATTTTATCACTTTTATTCCTGCTAAGGACCGCAATGGGTGGAAGAAATGAAGGGATGACTTTGCCCAGCAGTGGGACAGTGATGGCTAATAATATAATATAACATAGTATAATATATTCCTGCTAAACTGTCAACTGAGAAAATTAAGTTAACCCCCCTAGACAAGTGGCATACTTAACGCTAAAAATGAAATAGAATAATTACCATTGTTCGGGAATGACATAAGTCAACGAAACATATAAATGGCGTTTATGTCAATCCCATACAATAATCAGTCTGTTTAGTTTCTATTTTACTAGTGGTGAGAGTGGACCCGGCGGACTTCGTACCGCTTTGACAGTTTCCATCAAGTGATTAAATTCTCTTTGGTTTCCATGACAACAAAACAAACAAATCATTTTGTATTGGAAAATTTAATTGTCGTTTTTAGTATATGTATAGTGTGATTCCCGAGGGAATATCGGGATAAAAACCATGTGTTAATCCAGGTTATAAACTGTCTGTATTTCATCCAAATCCATCAATCCGTTGCAGCGTGAAGAAGGAACAAATATACAGACATACACACAAACTTTCGCATTTATAATATTAGTGTAATGCCACTGGTCTAGGGTACAGGTGCAAAGCAAACTGTCAATTATTTTAACTTGAAAGGACGTTTATAAATGCAACGGTTTCTTCTTACGACACAACGTGTTGTATCGTACTAAAGAAGAAACCGTTCAACGTGGTGTTCTCTACTCTATGCGGATACAGAAAAATTGTACCTTTTTTTTATTATTTCATACTTCATTCTGCTACTACTACTACTACTTAAGGTCCTCCAGAAGCTATTCAATTCTGTTATCCTCGAGGGCAGAACGCCAAAGGCATGGGGCAGAGGCGAGGTGATGTTGTTCTTCAAGAAGGGTTATAAGACTCTCCTGAAGAACAACAGACCCATCTCGCTTCTGAGCCATATCTGCAAGCTGTTTTTTGAGAGTAAATTACGAATCGTCTGGCGCGCAGGTTCGTCGACTTCCAAGTTCCAACCTCCCGAACAAGCCGGGTTCTGAAAAGGCTACAGTAGGTACCATAGACCACATCCATACGCTGCGGCAAGTTATACAGAAGACCGAATAGTATAACTTGCCACTTTGCTTAGCGTTCGTGAACTATGAGAAAGCCTTTGATTCGATTGAGACCTGGGCAGTGCTGCAGTCTCTCCAGAGGTGCCAAATAGACTACAGGTCTTGTACAGGTTCATCGAGGTGCTGAGGTACTTATACCAAAACGCCACTATGTCGGTCCGATTACAGAACCACGAGAACCACAAGAACACTAATCCTATCCAACTACAGCGAAGTGTGAGACAGGGAGACGTTATTTCTCCGAAACTGTTCACAGCTGCGTTGGAGGATATTTTTAAGCTTTTAGACTGGAAAGGATACGGCATCAACATTACTGGCGAGTATCTCACAAACCCTCGGTTTGCCGATGATGTAGTTCTCATGGCTAAGACCTTGGAAGACCTGAACACAAAGCTCGAAGATCTCAGTAATGCTTTTCAAAGAGTGGGTCTCGACGAATCCAGCTCGGATAGGCTGCATTCGGTAAGCTACGTGATGTATTCGCATCCAAAATTCCTCAATCTCCCAAGATAAAAGTCTTTGACCAGTGTGTGTTGCCAGTGATTACATACGGGAGTCATAAGAAGGCTCAAGGTCACCCAGCGAGCAATGGAGAGAGCGATGCTTGGTATTTCCCTGTGCGATCGAATCAGAAATGATAAAATCCGCAGGAGAACTAAAACAACTGACATCGCTCGGAGGATTGCTCAGCTGAAGTGGCAGTGGGCGGGACACATAGCGCGGAGAACCGATGGCCGTTGGGGCGGAAAGGTTCTCGATTGGCGACCACGCACCGGACGACGTTCCGTGAGCTGGCCCCCTACAAGGTGGACCGACGATCTGGTCATGGTCGCGGGAAGCCGCTGGATGCGGGCAGCGCAGGACCGATCGTTGTGGCGATCCTTGGGGGAGGCCTATGCCCAGCAGTGGGTGTCATATGGCTGACGATGATGATGATGATGACTTTATTCTGCAACGATCTTGCTAGATAATATATTATTTACCTATGTAGCATGTCAGCGCTCTTTACTGGCAGCCGGGCTCCTATCTAACTGGATAAGTCTGTAAGCTATTGAGTATGGATCTTAACTAGGCTTGCCAGACGGCGGGGAAATCCGAGATTGTACCGGATTACGTGTCTCTTCCCGAGTCCAGGAATTACACTTTATAGTCCCGGATTTCGAATAGAATAGAATAGATATAATAGATTTATTTATTTCAGTCAACAAACAGTGCTATTCTATTACATATTCTATTCTATTCAAGATGGTAAAATACAAAGAGGCCTCTAGAATATAAATAATAATAATACCTCGCAGACTAACAAACATACATAAATTAATATATAAATTAAAAACTTTGCTATCCTTATAAACGGCGACGACGACGTGGGATGGGACGCAGCAATACTGTTAGGGTCCTAACTATAGGACTTTAAATGAGAGAGAAGTAGACTGTATAACTGGTATATTGTGTTATAATGTCGCGCGTGCGTCTGGTGTCGTCCGTGATCCGTGGCGAAGTATCTCTGCTGGTGTGAAGTGTGGCGCCCGGCGCCTCCGGCGTTCGTCCGAAGTTCGCACGGGAACCCCCGGCGGCGGCGGCGCCCGAGCGGTCTCGATGATGCACGAACAATACCTACCACTCGTTTTTTTGGTAGGTAGGTACCTAAGTTAGTTAGTTACTTTAGATATAAAAGCATGTTTGTAAAACATTACAAGTAAAGCGATTTACAAAAATAATTATCTATTTTTACATATTTTTATATCGACCGAATTCGTTGCCCTCGATTTGTCCCGGAAATGAAATGCCCGTACCGTCATAGTGGTAAAAAAATCTAGGCATTCTAGTAATAAGAAATACTTTGACAAGGAGATCTTTGTAAATCGCCAGATATATAACAGCCTCACTTGTATAGACCAACATTGAAGGTGCTGATTAAAATTTAGGCATTTTTGTAAGTAATCTGCTGCCATACATATATATATATATTATGTAAGTTAACTTAGATAAGGAACAAAACACTTTAACAAAAAACATAATTTAAATGGTTTTTAAATAATATGTTAAAAATCGCATCTCCTTCATTCGAATAATTTGTTCTCAATCCAGGACTCAACTTTGTTTTAATAATGTAAATTGTATATAACAACTCTAGTTTGCAACTATACGCCTTGGTTTTATTCTGAACCAGCCATTTATTGCAGTATGTTCTAGTCAGTGTTGCCAACTGCTAGCTTTACTTAGTTGCTAGACATTTCTCAAAATGTTGCTAGATTGGCTTTTTTGCCCCAAAAAGTTGCTAGACTAGCTAAATGTTACAGTAGGTAGGTAATTTACAATAAAATGTCAATTTTTGACAATAATTTTTATTTTCATTAGGTAATAATAATTCCAACAAGAGTTAAAAATGTCTTAGTACGTCATTAAATAAAAAATAAATTAAAAACTAATCAATTAAAGAGGAAGATGTCGATGGCTAGGGTTCTGTGTCTTCCTTTGATTTTGGATATTTTTCAGCGGTACCCATTTTATGCAGTACATCTTTAGGTAAAACACAGGTAAAGCAGCATTTACCACTTTTCCTGAAAAGTTGCTTGAAACAGTAGCTAAAAAGTTTAGCTACAAGTATCATTAAATTGTAGCTGTCTGTCACCAAATAATAGCTAGATCTAGCTATAAAGTTGCTAAGTTGGCATCACTGGTTCTAGTTAGCATAGTTTAGCATATCAACAAATGAGCAGCTCTTTAAACAGCTGCAAGGCATTGTTAATATTGAATTGGATTGAAGAAAAAACTACTCATCGGAAATACTTCTGGATGTGTTGGCAAAGCAAAGGAAAGATGCCAATGTATAAAATCTTTTATGGAAAGGACTAGTAAAATAATACGATTTAATAATAGTGAACTACGAGTAGCTTTAGAGACAGAGCTAAATAAACACTGCTCGTGCAATGTCATAGCGCAGTTTGCTTTTAGTAAATATCCTTCTCCGTTGTCTATTCTAAAGTTGCAGGATTTTAAAAGGCTTTTGTGAGCTTAAAAAAGCCAAATATCACAAGGAAAATTATTGCTTTAGATTATAATAATATTCTTTGCAGAAAAAAAGGCAAGTGAATAAAGGGAATGAAATCTCTCGTGAACGACAGACTGGCGATCGTAGAGCAAGAACGGAATCACGATGCTTGAAGAAATTTCCATTTTTGTGAAGTCGCAACTTGCAAGAACACCGTCAATTCTTTTAAAATTCAGACTAATTCTTAAATCCTATTGGTATTGATGAAAAAGCTCCCAAAAGTAGTAGATATTCTATTCATCATCAGCTCATTTATGTCCCTACTGCCGGGCACGAGCCTTCCCTATGGATGGATAGGGAGAACGGGTCATAAACCACCACGCGGGCCCTGTGCGGATTGGTGGTTGTTAACGACTGCTAATGCAGCCGGGATCAACGGCTTAACGTGCCTTCCGAAGCACGAAGGAGCTCCAGATGATACATTTTTGGTCACCCATCCGATGACCGACCTTAAAGTTGCTTAACCTCAGCACTCGCAGACCGGGCGCGTTAACCACTGCGCCATCAAGCTCCTCTAGAGATATTCTATTAATGTGGGTAAATATTGCGTTCCTATTATAATATTCTAATGGTATGCTTAAATAAAGTAATTTACTTCGACCGAAACTTTTGCTTCCTTCATACGGAAAGTTCCTGCTTACCAAAACTCTATTTTGTTTTCTCTATACTTTATTAAAAGGCACGAAATCAGCAAAACATGGAAAACTTGGCTTAACTGTCTATTTGGCATGACTATTTTATTATATGGACTTGCCAAAAATATTTCACCAGTGGAAATAGCAGTGTTTGTAAAATAGACCAAATACATATATTTATTTGGGTGAATGAGAGTAGTAGCAGAGACACGTATTTTAATTTTAAAGATATTTTCCAAAAATTTGGAAGCTTTTATTTGATGTGTCTTTGATATACTTGTATGTGGTATTAGACTACGAGTAGTGTCTCTTTCGTTTTATTTATTTAAAAAATTACGATATTCTCAGAATCTGAAGGAACTAATTACTTACTTTTTTTTTAATCGATGTTTTTTCATTTTTATTTTTAGACCTGCTGCGCCTTCTATCTCTTTCTTACATTGTCATTGTATGCTCTGTGCCGTATTTATTTATTAATAAGGCTTACCAACTAAATACATATTATTTATATGTATGTATGTAGGAGCTCGATGGCCCAGTGGTAAACGCGCCCGGTCTGCGAGTGCTGAGGTTAAGCAACTTTCGCAAAGGCCGGTCATCGGATGGGTGACCAAAATTTATCATATCGAGCTCCTCCGTGCTTCTGAAGGCACGTAAAGCCGTTGGTCCCGGCTGCATTAGCAGTCGTTAACAACCACCAACCCGCACTGGGCCCGGGAGGTGGTTTATGGCTCGTTCTCCCTATCCATCCATAGGGAAGGCTCGTGCCCCAGCAGTGGGGACATAAAATGATCTGGTGATAGTGATGATATATATTTGTATTTTTTTAAATTAAATTATTAATAATATTTGCATTGTCATTGCTACAAACCATTTCTTTCCATTTTAATGTCTTTCTACGTTCCTTGCCACTTTTTGGAGCCCTATTTTTCTTTAATTTACCTTATTGCTCGAACACGAATAATGGTATCGGTTCGTAAATCTACAGCGAGAAACCTTGTATAAAAACGGCCAGAAATTTCTAAGTATCTTTTTTAAATCAGCCGATATAAAATGTAAGTCCTATGAAACTATCGTTCTCGCCACAGACCAAATAATAGATCTGTGGTTCTCGTAAAGTTAATATACTAACTTTATGGTTATGAGACGGATACTACGCATTCTTGGAAAAAATAATGTCTTTACCTATGAAATTGACGTTTTTTTCTCACTTATTAATAGGTGTATTACTTCTTAAAGTCAATACCGGTTGTAATATTATTATACACCTTTAATTAGGACTATGTTACTTAGGCTTCAGTAATAACAATGATTATTCATTTTGTGTCTTTATCGCCCAATTGTTTTTTAAATTGACTTCTTTTTTTGTTCGCGGAATTGACATTTTGTTTTATTGTAGCTTTGAAGTCTTGATTTTTTTTCTTTCAATGTCTCTACAATTTTTATAGTGTTAATATAAATAGAAGCTAAGAAAATTAAAAAAACGTAAGTATGAAAAATATAATTTTATATATTTTTTTAAACAAAACTTCAATTTGATTGGTAAGGACCAAATTTTAAAAAAGTCATTAAATTTCTTTTATGATATTCCTTCAGTAACAGGGCCAATAGAGGCTCACGTCGTCGGCTGAATGCCTTGAACATCGGCTCCAAGGAACTTGCTCAATTTAGAAATAAGCTCTAAATTTCATCTGAAATGAGAGAGAAACGTAGCAAAATTTTCTGATGAGGCGATTTTAACAGAAAATTGTTCGCGGAGAAAATTGAAGGCTCCATGCTACAAAAAACATCCACTATCTTTTGACTGATCAGAGCCGATCCTTTATTATACATAGCCTTACATCAAAAAGAGAGAAGGACAGATTTTGTATTCGTAAAAGTCTGCTCCCTGAAATTTATCTCGGATCCGTTGACCCGGGAAATTGTCGTCTTAACGTGGAGGAACCATTTATTTGCGTTTAGTCTTCGATACTAGGCTTGTCTTATTTTATGCAAACGAGTTCTCATTGGGGATAGGGTTCGGGTCGAGATCAGGACCGGCTCCTTGTCCTTGCCGCGCAATCTCACCGCACAGTCTTAGCAGAAGGGTTCAATAATGCCTTTTGATGTTTTTTTCGAATCATTGGAACAATCTGGGCTTATATTTTCTATTATATTCGTTCTTATTCATACTGTTTTATTGGAAAGACTGTGGCTACAAAAAGAGCTTGCAAGCACCACTTGGTGCTAAAGTGTTATGTGTTTATCAATAACTACAAACTGTTTCGATTTCATCTCACCTTATTCTTCTTCTGCTTATCGTATTTAATAAATTGCACTTAAATATCGATAACAATACTATTTTACATTTCCATTTTATATAAATTTCATATTATACAACGAATAAACAATAAAATATTCACGACATTATTTAACATTTTTGCGCACTGATTCTCAGTAGACTAACTTAATTTATACAAATAAATAAATAAATTCTTTATTAAAACATTGAAACATAGTACAGCACGTATTGTAAAGAAGTTACTGGATACTAGCACACGATGTTAGGGATTTGTAGCGTTTTATGAGGCCTATGTCCAGCTGTGGACAAGAATTGGCTACTGATGATTGTTTTAAATCAAACCTTTTTGGGCAGGGCACAATATACAACGTTATTTTTAGTTTATACGAAACCTGAAACTGTTTATTCAGAATCAGTAATAGAATCGATTTCAATATTTTTTATACCATGTTACATTTTAACAAAATAATATTTACAAAATCTTAAATAAAATATACCCTACTAAAAAACACAACGGGACAGCACAAAAAGCTTGTAACTTCGTGAGTTTTCAAGATATTTTTTTTTGTACTGTTTCTTTAAATGAAAATATTTGACCCGTGTTTCGATATTTGTATAAACTAAAAATAAGGTTGTAGAGTTGTCTTTTGTTTTACTGTTTCAACTTACTTTTTTAATTTTAATGTTCGATTTTATTGTCATGTTTTATTGTATATTGGTGTGTCACGTTCCAATTAATATATTTCTTCCCAACTTCTTTCGGTCTGATAACGTCTGAAGACAAACAATAATGGAAAATGAATAGGGATTTCCTTGCCATATTTGCCGCACACAATCCACAGTTGTAGAAAAAGTGCGATAAAAAATATAAACCGATTTACTCTCATTTGCCATTTGGGTGATTTTTTATGTGAAAGGCAATATTTTCCTGTTACCGCAGTGTTCAAAGGTCTACTCAAGCTTAGAGCAAAAAAACAGCAAAGTAATATTTATACTGTATTGGTGTAAAGGCGCGTACTCAATAGATTTCTTTTATTTTCTCTCAAATTACCAATACCCTGGGTTTTTATGATTGACATTTTGCTATTGATTCATTATTTCAAACTTCTGTAAGGCCTCGAACAAGAGCACCGAGCGTTTTGCGACGCGGCAATCGAATTTCTAGTTCGCATCATACTACGGCAGCCTTAATGCATGTCGTCATGTCAATGCAGCATGTCAATTCGAATTTTCAATAAATTGCCTGGTGATATAAAAATATTGACATTGTTTAAATTTAAATCAAAATTATTTATATTTTTAATGAACAAAATGTACCTACTATATATTTGACATTCTATATTTTAATTGTATTATCGTTAACTATGATTTTATTATAATTTGTTAGTAATTTAAGTAATGTAATAGCAATCTATTGCATATTATATATTATATATATTTATATATTATTTCTATTATTCTATCTATTTATTATCTATTTAATTGCCTCTAATGTAATTTTGAATATTTGCACATCGTATACGATAGAATATGCTGGTTAACATTATTTTAAGAAAATTTTTGTACCATATTTAAGCAAATAAATTTTGTTGATTGATTGATTGCATATTCAACGTTTATAGAGAGAACGCATGAATAGAGAAATCGCCAGCCGCGCTCCAATCCGCCTATACCTGCAGCTCGATTCTCTAGATCTGTATACGATTGTAGGAACTTCGTTCGAACGACTTTAAAATCGGATGTGAATAGGAAAATGGTTTCAATGACTACGATACGATATTAATTAATATAAATTCTATCCTATTATATCTTCAGGGTGTCCGCTTTTCTAGCAGCATTTAAAGGAAATCTTTCCCTTACATCTACTGAGTTTGCTTTAAGCCCCGTTAAACATTTTAAGAGCCATATTACATCTCGCCTGCGATTTTTGCGTAATATCGCCAATTTTGGCGTTCTTGATCTCAGAAACAAAAATACATTAACAATTTTGACTTATTGAATAGTGTAGAATAGCTATTGGCATAGTTGTTAGCGGCCTCGCTTTTTATAAATGTTATTTAACTTTTTAATTAAATCCAAAAATGCAGAGAAAGATTTTCATTAAAGGCGCGAAGGCACTTTTTTGAGCTCCTAGATTGAACTACTGTTCTAAACAAATAAAATAAAAAAAATAGAATGTTATCTCTTATATAGTCGTATAGTTCGTAGCTACCTCGGAATTTTTAGATATCATTGATTTAAAAAAAAATATTCTAAACCAAATAACTTTAAAAATAGCTTTAAGTTAACTGTGAATTTCACCTATTTACAATAATATTATTGGGCAAAATTTATACCAGAATAATTGTTACTTCACGAGGAATAAAGATTTTACAATTTTTAAGCATGAATTTATTATCCTATTTCGATAAAAACGATAAATACAACTGCAAAATTACTACACAATGCGATGCGCAGGCGCACACTGGTCGCGGTCTTCTGATTAATGATTATGACAGTTAAATGATTAGTTATTAACTACTATCTTATTGCATAGCTTAATGTTGGTTCTAATTTGAAAAAATAACTATTGAAGTTGTTCTATATGAAAAATAAATACTGTGAACAATACCCTACAGTACTTCAATATATCAAAGACCAATATTATCACTTATATATGAAAATAAATAGTACATACCCTCTGCCATAATTTAAGTTTAAAAGCTTTAACAAAATACACACACAGTAGGAAATATCAGCTATCGCAATATAGGTTAATAATTAAATGACTTTTAATTTCGTAAACAAATCGTGCGCAAGGCGCGTTACTCGCTTTCGTACAAACAAACAGATGAATAGGAATGATAATTTTATAATTGCGGTAGATGTAGTATATGGTCAGCTAAGCGAACAAATAGAAAATGTGGTATCACCCAGTATTTTTGGAAATTGATTAATGAGCGTAACTTTGTATGGACCGCGACCAGTGTGTGGCGGCCGTCCGAACGATACCTATTCTCGCAGAGTGGAGATTTGTAATAGGGCTCTTAAGCTACGAAACGTGCTACACATTTAATCGAGCACGTCTAACAGTTCATGAAGATAGCTCTAATTATATTACATAATTTATTTTGTAAAGTTCACTCGAATACACACTGAAATTTAAACACTATACGGATCTATTCGCGTTAAATTGAAGAAGAAGATATGTAAAGTAAACTGATCGATAGTTAGTAGATCCGTGTTATTATTATGATTATAACTTTACTTATTTTTTTTATCAAAAGCCCGCAAAAAATCTTAACTTATGCTAAAACATTACTTATGTAATGATCATAAAGTGTAAAATTCAATACCGTTCAGTACCGATTTGTTTTAACTATATAATAGATGTCACTGGCATCTCCAAAATTATATAAAAATATTACTCGATAAACTACTTTTTACAAAGTGTTTCAGTAATTTTGTACTAGCCAGCTTTAGATCCTTAAAATACAGTTTTTATTATATAAGACTAGCGGCCGCTCGCGGTTTCACCCGCGTGGTTCCCGTTCCCGTGAGAATATCTGGATAAAAAGTATCCTATGTGTTATTCCAGGTTATAAACCTGACCACCACCAGGTTAATCTGTATGCCGAATTTCATCCAAATCCATTCAGTAGTTTTTACGTGAAAGAGTAACAAACATCCATCCATACTTACAACTTTCGCGTTTATAATATTATTAGTAGGATATACAATTTATACAAAAAAAGAATCAAAGAAAGAAAGAGCCAACCGTAACATTTACTTTTTGCTTTGTACAGTACACTTTTTGGCTTCGATTCTGGCACTAATAAGTAAAAGATACAAAAAATCTTCGGCCAATTTCACGTCGTAGTTATGCAAGCCTCAATTCAACTGAAAATAACTTGAAACTTTCTAAATACAAGAAAGTGGCGAAACAATTTCGAAGTTGGTATTGGTATACTTTTAGGGTTCTGAAAAATGAACGAACTCTTTTTAAAATTACACACTTGTACTCGTCTGTTGTTCACCGGTCCGTAACCACAAAATAAAGAGCCCTAACCCTGGATATCTGCAACAGTATAAAACCACGTGTGAGCTTCTTGGCGGGAAAGTAAAGCGTCATGTCTGCGGTTTTGTTTTATTTTCTAAAATTTGTGTTACGTCGAATATTAATGTGAAATAATGGTGGATTATTAACCGTTAAGTGTTCGTGAGTGTGCATAAGTGTTGGCAAATGAAACAAAACAGTGCAACGTCACTTTTCAAATTCTTTCAAGAAGCTCGCGTGAGGACTTAGTAAAGCCCCACATCTTTACTGAGATACTCGAGGGGTTGAGGGGTATATCATTTCTCACTTCCCATTTCTAATATCATTCATCATCAACATCATCATTAAGGAAATATTGTTTATTTATGTATTACTTGTAAGAAAAATTACTTTGACACTGGCTAAATGTGCTAAAAGCACGTAGCCATCAACTAAAAAAAAAAAAAAAAACACGTGGGGTTCCTTTCGCGGACCTCCAACAGATGTAGAATCGGCTTCATTCAGGTGTGTTTGTTTTCTTTGTGCTATATCATGACTCATTAGGTTCCATATGAGTGTGTGAATAGTGCTTTCGGGCACAGTCACGATTATTAACATTATACACTTTTGACTAGTTTTGACTCTTATTCCATTGAATTAAGAGTTATATAGTTCACATGTTAACGCTCATCACTGTACATACCTCGGTGTGCGAACATTGAGCGTTTCGTTGTTTTGTTGTGTTAAGGTTTTTCGCCGATGCGATGGACGGAAGGAAGCCGTAACACTCTCTTGTCTCTAAGTCTCTCAAAGTTGACTACGGGATTGGATAGGTGGCTGCCGATAAGCAAATTTCGATGAGCGGCGATGATCACTTCGATATTTATTCCACATAATCACCTGTAAGGGTGGTCTGTAATCGTTGTGGAGATCCTTGGGGAGGCCAGCAATGGACGTCTTTTGGCTGAGATGATGATGATGATGATGATCTGTAAGGGTGACTCATTTGCCGCCTTTCTATTTGTTTCGAGTTAGAAAGACATTTCAAGGTAAAACAAAGGTCTACAGGTAACGTCTAGTTGTGTGTCACATTACAATGTGTCACACAACTAAACGTTAAAGAAATAAGGAAGCTTCGACATTTGCCATCCTACCCGCAACTGCAGGTGAAGGTGACATCTAATAAAGGGCAATCCATCCACCCTTCATCTCCAGAATGGCGTTGGAGCTGTCGCGTGCCTTGCGCAGATGTGCAAAAATACTATAAATGCCAATATATTTAAATAAAGGTATTATTAAGGGAACATTCGGATCTTAACAATTTGGATTTACTGTATTATTAAATTTTTATACGATTACTAAACAATGAAATGAAACACTTTGCAGTAGTTTATCAGGCTGCGGAGATGTCAATCAAGATATTAAACTCTTTATCACGAATTTGATGAAGAATTGTTGTAAACAAATTCACGATCTTGAATACACATGTAGATATTAATAATATTATAATATCTATAATCAGCAATTACTTACCCACTGCAGGGACTATTGCCTATTGTAAATATGAAGATACCGCTAAATAGATTTATAGTGGTTTTAAGAGAGAGAGTTACATGAAAACCACAGAATAATGGTGACTTTCTCAAAAGAAACGGTAATGCTCTCACTGATACTAGATATTTATAAAGAGAATTGTAAATATTTTGTTTATAAACATTCCACAACGAATATGGCCCGAGTAGTAATTAACTTCAACTGTCTGCTTGTTGACAAAATTCTAGTAGACGGGAGACTTCAAATTGTGCGAGGCCGGCTTTATCGTAACATACTTTTTGTATTATCACGATCATCTTGAGTGGATAGAAATTGATTTCAAAATGATAGATTTGGAGAAATTCTCATGGGAACATAATCCATTAGAGAAGCGTCTTAAGTGTGGATACTGAAAACTTTCAGCTAAGTGTGATAAATTAACTGTTCACTCATGACATCATTCTCAAAAGTTTAAGCTGATACTGTCAACGAAGTATTTGGAAAGAATTCTTGCTACCAATGTTAATTAAAGAAGACTTTGCCATCAAAACGTGTAGGAAAGTATTAATATGTATTAAAAAGTATTAATCTTTAACAGAAACAAGAATACAGCGAATGCGATGGAACATTATACATGTTTATTTAGAATAACGAAATATATTCTTATCAAGTTCCCGAAAAACTCAAAAAAAGTCCACACAGAAATTGAAGAAGTAAGAATGATAATATGCGAATGAGTTGTATCTAAACATGTCAAGGGTTCTCCTCCTCCTCCTGTCTCTCTTTTTGTTTGTCGTAAATTACTGACTGCAGACCGCTACTTTTATACAACAAAAGCCTGCGTAGCACCATCGATGATAAACTGTCTAAAAGACACATTGTTTTTCTGGTAAAGGGGACACAACTCGTCGTCTACTAACTAAACCCTCCGACTATCGGGCCGATAAAAAAATGGTCAAGTTAAGAAGTAATTACAGACCTTAATAAGATGGTCAAGGGGAGCCGGTTAAAAAAAATATACCTGCCCTCTTAGTAATGAAGGTACAGCCCGACAAATTACTCCCTGCGGGCGTATACTGGTTCATAATCATAACATGATATAAAAAAATGGTGTTTGGATAGTATTTTGTATTGGGAGTTCCGTATTTTGTGGAAAATCCTCCTTGCAGCATAGGTGGCCCTATAACAAAGACAGGCGCCTTGATAAGGTAAAAAAATGAGCGAGCCTTACAGTAGCCGCATATTATTATGATTGTAACATTGGACATCTCACCTTAGTAATAAGCTATTTTAACATTAAATTCTGAAAAAATGGGTCAGTTTTATAACTATAAAATAAATAATGATAAAGTCTACACACGAAAGGGTTGAAATCAATATTACAATAGAAAATAGAATATAGAATTAACAATGACGTACATTTTTTACAAATCATAAAGATAATGCAGTAAATACTCATTAGAAGACATTTGACATATCAAATTGACCTTTGATAGTCAAATGACACAATATGTCACATATAATAATAATATGTCATGTTCATAATATTGATTACTGAATTCACAAAATGGCGCGCTTTTATGTTTCTATATTATTATTTTTCTCTTATAAGTTTATCTCTTAACATAATTAACATAGATATCCACTAGTCATCATTCATTAATTTAAACTTCGCCAAATGGATTCTCGTTAACAGAATGCAAACGGTGGGATAGCTAACATCATTATCATAATCCAATTAACCATAGCCATGCCTACGATTTCCCAAAATTAATTACTGCCTGTAAAATATGCCAAATTTTTGCATTTCTCGTTACAGCGATAACATAAAACCGTTTAGATATTTCATTCCTTTTGTCTAGTGGTCCCTAAAAGTAATGTGGCGACGATTGAAAGGTATAATTCTTAAGGACAGACGACGTCGATGGCCAGACATCCCGCATACTATCTTTATTTCTTTGTGTCGTTTGACAAACCGGTTTCTAAATCGTTCTCTAATTGAGCATTCTGTGTTTAACCTGACAATGTTTTTGGAGGGATAGGTTTTGCTGTTTGGCTACAAACAGCTTGGCCTTTACAGCAAGCACAGCCCTGTAAGTCGTCATTATGTCGTTAACAACGTCGTTTTCGCTTTTTGTTTGACTGCGACAAATATCTCCTCTCGTCCTATCTCCGCGTTGATGGTTCCTCAAGCTGACAGTCAAGAATCATCAGAGATTTACTAGTAAAGTGACAGCATCCTTGAAAAACCTCTGATTGTCGACGCCACGCGAGCCTGTACCCCCACTTTACTAATTTCTTACCACAATGTTGTGGTGGCGCCAAAGTGAAATTGCCAGCATTATTTTGGCGAGTACAGTCATTTGTTATAGAATATCGTTCGTTCCTTTAGTTAGTAACTGAAATATCACTTAAAACAAGACGACTTGTCTTAGCCTAAATAGCAGTATAATCCCAAAATGACAATGTAAAAAGAATATCGTTTGTAGTTTACCAGTGACAAAGAGACTGGAAGCTTGTTATGACTTTGAACATGTATAAGTTGAAGGCTATGTGGGGAAAGGAAGACTGAGGAAAAGATCTATAGGCGGTGTAAGATGATATTGCAAAGAAAGGAATAAATGATGAGATGATAGCCGATTGAGGAAAAAATGAAAAATACAGAGTCCGCTGACCAAATGAGATCGGTAACAGGGCAGGCGATAATGTTCGTTCCTAGTTTTATAGATGGCTAAAAGACAGCTGCTTTAATTGATTACGGATTACTATGATGATTTACTAAGTATTTACACACAAATTTAATCTGACATCACGTATTACGACTATTCCTTATAGATTTCGTCTGTTTGTAATTCAGTGGTAACAAGTTGTATCTCCAAAAAGGTTTGATTTGGGTACCGATACTATTAACACCAACTGTACGCGTCGACCTTGCGGTGTGGTGATAAGGGTGTTTTCAGTTTAACCCAGCTGCCAATAACGCGTTGTCTTGTACCCATACCCACACCGCTGATCTCGCGTCGTCGGCGGTAGGTCTACCGACTTAATAATAAGTCCATTTGAAACAATCTACCTCTCTCTTTTATTTGTTCTGGCGGGCTGTGCTTGTCTTCCTTTTTTACTTTTTTGTCTGCTCATCCATATTCGTTTTTATCTGTGCACCGCTCGAGGTTAATTTAGTGCGGGGTACAACATTAGATTCATTTAAAAGTGATTTATAAAAAGGGTGATGCAATAACTTCATTGCTCGGAACCCCCAGGTGGTACCATAATAATTGTTATTTAGATTGAAGTGAAGGGAGAGAAAGGATTTTGAAATAACTAAGTTGCTTGTTAATTTAACTAGTTCTATTATTTCATCTTATGCAAAAGGTTTACTAAAATTTTACTTTTATACTTCTAATTAGGTCAAACGTATGTTTTGGTAACTTACCATAATACATATAAAAAGAAAGCACCCACTCGCGAACGCGAGACCTTTGAGCCTGAGACCACAAAGGCGGCTAACATATTGTATTTATGAAATAACTGATTTATAAATTTCCATTATTTTTTAGTCTTTTGCCTGCTATACTCCCTAACAAGACATTACAAAACTCTTGATTTTTAAACCAACAAACTCATATAAAACCGTCAATTAAATTGAAAATTTAATTGAAATTAGTGAATCTGATCTGTCGCAATACTTTATAGCGCGTAGATACTTTATAGCGCGTAGTTACGTAATAAAAGTTCTCTTAACTCGTCTTCAAACTGGTGAACAAATAAATGATCGGAGCTGAAGTTTTAATATCTTGCTCTGGCTTTGTATGTTCACTTCAGGTACAGCTGGCTTAATTAATATTTTTCAAATTAAATCTAGCTTCAAGTGTTATGAAGTGTTCAATTTATAAGTATGTAATTTTTATTAAGAGCAATATGCATTAATCATCATCTCACCTGAAACGCCCGGCCCGCTGAGTGGTAATAATAACCTTTAATTATATTTTCTCTATAACTCTAAAAAAACATCTCGAGGAGCTCGAAGGCGCAGTGGTTAAGGTTAAGCAGCTTTCGCAAAGGCTGATCAACGTATGGGTGACCAAAAATTTATAATAGCTCCTCTGTGCTTAGGAAGGCACGTAAAGTCGTTGGTACCGGCTGCACCAGCAGTCGTTAATAACCAATAATCCGCACTGGGCCCAACCAACACTTTTTCATTTTCCAAAATTAAATAAATAATAGATAAATAGTGATTAATAATATAATTCACTTGCGGTTGTGACGCACTTCCAGTCGTTCGAGGAAGCACAAGTAAAACCGCAAATCGTATGCCACCGCTATTGTTTGAGGCCACAATAGAAAATCCCAATAAGCAGCTTTGTAAAATGGGGCTCATTAAGTAGCTACTTCCAAAATTAAGTCGCACATCGGTAGAATAAAGCGTAGATGACGATAATGCGTCAAAGTCCCCATTGTTGAACGTTTCGGACCAAATGTATTTTTTCTTCATTATCTTACAAGTGAATGTAATGGGTGTTTATTTTACCTGATAGTAAATGGACGATAGTGCTGGAGTTGGGAGAACGATTTTCCCGGAATTCAGTTATATTATTGTGTTCTGATAAGTGTTGAAAAAATTTCGGCGAACGGGATTTGAACCTGCACCCATTGACAATCCGGGTCAGCGTATAGCCGCCACGATAGCGTAATTAAATTAGATTTGGAAAAGAGGTGCTCTTTTCCAAATTGTTCGCAACATAATTTGCGTAAAATTATATAGGTTTTTTATATTTTTTTATATTTGTAATTTGGAACACGATCTTTACAGGCGTCTTTTCGTCTATGAAAGACTATTTTGTGGAGCTAGTTTGATTATGAGCCAACTGAGCACTTATTGGAGACACGAGGCTGTAGACCTACACGGGAACGGCAGCCTTGACCATTTGTTGACGAGTAGAGGTTCTTATAACAAGTGTCCACTGTGAGCTAATACATCGCCAGGATTAGTCATGAGAAACAGGAAACTACTTTTCTCGTTAAAAGTCTTGCGTTTTAGCAAAACAGTACTTGTTTCTGTTATTGCTGTTGAAGAGATGGGGCTCCTATAAGTATCTGAAGCTAGAAACCTTGAAGTTATCTTCTTACAGTGATCTCAGATCTGCAAAACGTCTTATTCGCAAACGTAAGTGGCAATATTCTCTAAACACGGCATACATTGCCGTACCACAACCAACATTTCCTACAAGTGACGTCTACAATCCGTAATGGAATGATACGTTTGCTGCAAACTTAGCCGCTCCGCAGACAGAGCAACCTTGATCGCCGTATTGCGACAACAGGCAAATCGAAACTAGCTGTTTCCACATAATTCCATTAATTTATTCATTCATTCATTCCATATAACCTTACCAAACTGCGCAGACATAGCAACTAGTTGCGAGTTTTGATGATTGACAACAGTTTTCAGTTATTAATTGTTTTAACTTAGTTTTAACTAGCAACTGTTATATTTGTACTAGTTGTGTCAAGTTCCTGGTTTCCCCAACTGGCAAACACTGACTATTGATAGGTGACTGTTGGCTATGGAATTGAAAAGTTTGAATTGCGGCTACCTTTAACGGTCATATTAGTTGCAGAACCGACAACCGTTGGGGTAAGTTCTCGAGTGGAGACCGCGAATCGGCAAACGTAGTGTAGGACGCCCTCAGACTAGGTGGAGCGACGATCTTCGCAATGGCTGGTAAGAGCTGGATGAGAGTAGCTGCGGATCGTGCTCGGTGGCGTGCACTACTTTTTTCAACAAAGTTGACAGTTTCTGCAACTAAAGTTGCTCTGCCTACGAAGTGCCTTACGATCACATCGCCAGCTGTGTCTGCAACAGAGGATTATCATATTCATGTGTCAAAGGATTCCGGCGGTGGTTTGTGTGTTGCGAAGACAGTAAGCTAAAATCTTCGTATTGAAATATTTGATACAGGATTCGTGGCTTCAAGCGTATTGAGGATAATATTTTAAGGAAAAATTTGTGTCTGAATCTGAAAGAGGTTTTCTTGAAACAAAACTGGTATTGTGGTTCTCGTTTATTTTTATCGTCTTTGCAAAATATACTAAACGCGACATAATTCTTTAAAAGTACTGTTAAGAAAAGGACCGTAATAATTTCGCGTCTGCTCCTCAAAAAAAAAAACAATCCTGCGCAGGTAAACATTTGTTATTATTGCGAGCGGGTAGGTTTGCCGCATTTTAAATAGGACGCTCCATCAGGCTAATGGATTTTTAATGGTCAATTACCAATATTGACACAACCATGGCAATTTATCTTTTGTGCTCGTGTTTTCCTCCACTATCGAAAACGATGCGAATTCGTTTTGAAAAACAAATGAACACTTCGATCGCAAAATAATGTGTTTCGATATATTCAGTTGAAGAACAAATAACTAACAGTCTTTTATTTATTTTCCAGTGGAGCGCGATCTTTTTCTCACGGGATAGTAAACAAATGCATGACGATATAAGGCTGGAAGATCACAGAATGGATAATAGTACCCCCAATCCCCACCTTTGTACAAACACGCCTGCACACTACCACAAGGACTTCTTGGCGGGAAAGTGAAGAGTCATGTCTGCGGTTTTGTTTTATTTTCTAAAATTGGTGTTATGTCGAATATTAATGTGAAATAATGGTGGATTATTAACCGTTAAGTGTACGTGGGTGTGCATGAGTGTTGGCAAATGAAACAAAACAGTGCAACGGCACTTTTCAAATTCTCTCGAGATGCTGCGTGAGGACTTAGTAAAACCCCACATCTTTACTGAGATACTCGAGGGGTTGAGGGGTATATCATTTCTCACTTCTCATTTCTATTATCATTCATCATCATTATCAGGAAGGAAAATATTCCTTAACAATAGTTTATTTATGTATTACTTGTAAGAAAAATTACTTTGACACTGGCTAAATGTGCTAATCGCACAAAGCCATCAAATAAAGAAAAAAAACCTACCACAAACTGTCAAACTTCTTCAACAGACTTTGATCTTTATGCCCTACGTATATAGTTGAAAGTGTATTCAGTGTTGGATAGGTTTATGTGCCAGTGTTTGTACTGTACTCAACTAGAGTAGAGTAGAGTTACTCAATCAGAGTGCACGCCGTGGGGCGCGCTTAATCTGCAGTGATCCTATGTCGGCTGACTTAATTAGACCTAACACAAATTGTCCAAACGTAGCTCCTCCGTTATCCGTAATAACTTAGGCCCATTGGTATTGGTTGCGACACACGTCCAGTCCGTGTGCTTACTATTGAAATCTCCGAACAGGATCACGGAGGGCCCAAGCGAGGGGGCACTTCGAAATCACTGCGCAGAAGGAGCGTTCAACAAGTTTTCTGGTCTGGTTATCTGGTTGCTAGTCCAACTGTCGAAATCAGACAACAGAGAAAAGGAGGCATTTTAAAAATAAAAAAATTAAAGCCTTGTACCTTTAAACATCAGTTCCATATCACTAAGACGGTAGGTGCTTTAGCTCGATAACGTCTGTGCCTTTTCTATACATCGCAGCGATCTCGACAGCCTTTGTCAACAAGGGTCCTTCCTTCCCTCCCGTGGCGATGTTAATCTGACAGCCCGCGGAGGCAACAAGACCTTTCCTTCTGCATAACGGATCTTGTGTCTACAAGGAACTTATTTTTATTCAAAGAGGTTGTAATGTGTAGGGATGTGAATGACGGGTGTGGAAAATGTCAACAAAAACAAAAGAAATGAGGCTTCTGTGTTGTTTAGTATCCATTACTTGTTTGTTTGTCTTACAATTATTGAACGCTCGGATATAATTTAAAGAATCTGGCTCAAATACATATAAAAACGTTAATCGTCTTACAAATAAACAAAGAATAAGCTCGGAATAGTTATTCCGTCATGTAAACGTCTTTTCTAATTAGAGTAAAAGAGACAATACAAGGAATAATCGAAGCTTACACTGAAAAAAAAATATTGTTAAATGTAACCAAACTTTTGTCTATATGTAGTCTCGAAATAGTGACTACCGAACTACGTGTAACGTGCTCACCAAGCCCAGTTTGGTTACAGAGGTTATGTTATGTTAACCGAATACTATGTTACAGCTTGTTAAAATAAGTTAGCCAAATGTTCTCAAATAGTTCGTTTAAGCATAAATACACCGTCAAACCAGTAACAAAACAGTTTTGTCATTTTTATATTAACTGTAACCTAACAGTATGTTTACAACTACAACATTAGCAACGAGTTTTGTAATTGTCAAACTAAAAAGTTCAGTAGCGTGTAACTTGATTCACTATTATTTAACAAATCATTTTGTTATGAATGGCCTAACTATGTTGTTGCCATTTTTTAAGCTTTGATTGCTAGTAACCAAATTAAACAGAGATATATAAATGGCAATTTTGTTAAATATAAACTAACAGTTGAGTATTAGACAGCAAAACTTTATTAGCTGCTTGTAACAGAAATCGGGTAAAAATCTTAGGATCACAAAATGCTTACCGGTATGTACCACACAAAACAAATCTTTTGGTATAACTCCAAATACTTTTGATTTTATTTAAGTTAAATCTGAAAGGATAAGTAAGTAAGAACTTAAATATCAAAACTCTGAAGTTATTCCAAAAGATTTGTTTTGTGTAGTACAGATACCGGTAAGCACTTTGGAAATGAGATTTTTAAGAGATGTTAATAAAATAACTTTTATTACAGTCATTATATTTATTTAATAAAATCTTTCGACTAACATTATTATAAAAGTATAAAAATTACACATTTTTGCAATTGACTTAAATATTAGTGTTTAAGTTATTAAGGCGGTTAGCCGCCTTATTCATAAAAAAACTTTTTAAGAATTATTTAGTTAATCATTGTTTGGTCTTGTTGTTGTTGTATTGTTTTGTCACACAAACGTCATTTTGAATTTGAGAAATAGTTCTCAAATTCAAAATGACGTTTGTGTGACGTTGACAAAACAATATTTAACTAAATAATGCTCAAATAGTTTTTATGAATAAGGGGGTAAAACGCCAAGGCCTCGTTTCATAAAGCTACAATTTACTATTTACTAGTAAAATTGATGAACATTGCGCATTTAAAGAAGACCGTAATTAAGTAACGTTAATTTGTGTCAGTGTACATCAAATTGTGCTTGTAAATAGTAAAGAACAAAATTCAAAATACTTATTTGTAATATACACATTTACTTCAAGTGCTCCAAAAACTGTATGGTGCTTACATTTCAATTTCCAAGCCAAGGTCAGTACTTAGGGTACGCACAGTAATGAAAATTTTGTCATATTTCGTGGTTAATTTGAATAAACATTTTTGAATGAATTGCCAAATATGTGAACGTACTTCGATGGACGCCACTGTCTTTTTGGCCTCGTTTTATCTTTTTTGACTGTAGATGTCGTCATTAAAAATGGGTGTGCCATAAAGCCCACTATATCTAGTAGGTACCTCTTCAGAATCTGAAAAAAGAAAGTAAAAAAACTCAATTAATATAAAAACCAATTTAATAAAACTAAGCCGATATTAACTTAACTTAAAAGGAAAAAATAATAAGTAACCTGTAACAATTTTTTTGAGCTCGGTGCCAGCCGTCATCCAAGATATTGTTATAGCTGGCAGGCACCTACCTCAATTTTTCTTATTGTAACACTAACTTATTATTTTTTCCTTTTAGTTTAAAGTTGGTATATTATTACTTTTAATTAGTTTTCATTTCCTTATTTACATTTTACAAGTAATAGTAATAATCCTAAAAAAGCATGCCAGTTGGGATGCAGTGAGTTCACTTGGGTTGAATTTAACTTAAGGGTCAATAAAAGTTACATCAAAACCAGTTTAGTAGATAATTTAAAAGTTGAAAAATTACTAAACCAATAAAAATGCATTATAATCAGTAGTTTTTGAGAAATTCAGTAATTAAAATAATATAACAAGAATAATCTTAAAATCAACTAAACAGATTTTGTTATTACTTCCACTTTATTCTGCAGCCCGCAAAACTATTATTTTAACAAAAAATCCCGATTTCACCAAGCTTAAATAGTATTTGGATTAATCAGTATATCGCGAACATTTTGATGTTTCTTTGATCGATTCAGTGAGTTTTCAATACAATTTTAAATGCATCTCAATTAACTGCAAACTATGACTGTAACATATTTTGCAGTTAACCCGTCGTTATCATTATCAAGTTACATTTACGTTTGAACGTAAAAAATGTATAGAATACTGTTTGGAAGAATCTAAGTCACTTAAAGATGTTCGCATAATACTGATTTATCCACATACTCAGTTTTTGCTTAGTGTAATCCGGACTTTTCAGTAAAAAAAATAATTTTAAATTTGGGCTAGACGAATTGAAGAACCTTAAAAATAGTAAAGACAATAAAAAAAATCAATACATACCGTTAATATTGGCGAAGATTTCTTTTAAGCCGGCTTCTTTTCGTTTAATCGCTTGGTCAATTGTTTTTGGTCTTAATTGTGGCCAATTTTGGTGCAAGTTTTCTTAGATAAGAGGATACAATTTTTTAAGGTCTTTCAGGAGCTGAAAAAATAAAAGAAGCACATGAAAAAGCTTGCCAAGTAGAAATATAATACGTTGAAGATAAGAGAGGAAAGAAAGGAAGGAATATTAGAGTATTAGGTAGGGGTGTGAATTAAGGAAGCTTAAAATTTAACTTATAATAACATCTTAATATTTATTTATTTATTTTTAGGGAAAACTTACAACTGGAAGAAACTACAGATATACATGATGTGCCTACTGAGGGTTATTTATAAGTGTTTGAGATTTGTAGGTGGACCTATTATATTAAATGCACTGCACTTAGTTTATTGATATAAACAACAACACACAAATACATTGTATCTAATAATTATTTTAATTTATAGAAAAAAAGATCCTTGGGGGAGGCCTTTGTCCAGCAGTGGACGTCTTTTGACTGAGATGATGATGATGATGATAGAAAAAAAGAGTGTGGCCCGCGTGTTACGTTTTTACAAGAGACCATCACAGACAAAAACAATAGAAAAAAAAAATAGAATATCACTTACACAGGATGAATCTGGACCGTCTGTGCTGCGTGGCTCTCTTTGTACTTCTTCTGGTTCCCCTTGAGTATCGGTTGCCTCTTTTTGTGTGTTGTCTAATTGGTTATTGTAATCAATAATGGAATTAAGAACTTCGATCAACAAACTAAGAAACAGTAACTGGAGCAAGCGCACTAACCAATTACTATCCCTCTATGAGCAAGCGTGTCGTCGTCGTCGTCGCGTCGAAAGCAAAATGAACGAGTACTTAAACGACTTATACCTCAGAATAATATTAGCTATTGTTCTGAGACTTATACCAATATCAGAGACTAGAGACAAACATGAACCGACATTGTCTGTCATGTCATGACGCCTATATGCATCAAGTTCGGTTAAACGTTAACAAAACTGAATGTACCTGTTTCATTATTTTGGTAATGAATTGTACAATGTTTGGTAAAAGATTGTTGTCAAATTGGTTATTCATTGTTGAAACTAAGTTTTGTCGGATGTAAATAAAGGAAGCAAAGAATTTCTTACAAATTATTAGTTTACAAATAACATGATGATGTTTGGTTATATTTAAAACGGTTTTTGTACGGGTTAACAATGCTAGTCAGTTACAAATTGCTAGCCATGCGACAAAGTTATTGTCAAAGAGTAATGTTAAAAGAGAAGTACCAATTTTGTTGCATATTATCAAGACGATTTGTTTACTTATGTTCGGGTACATGGAACAGAAAATTTATTTACCCAAAGACGAACTGAAAGTAACAAAACTAGGTTTTTTAATAATAAGTAAACAGATTTTATTATTTTAATAAAACTTTGTTACTTGCTTAACAAATTTTTGTTATTTCTAAAGTAGCCGAAACAGTTCGGTTATTTCTTTTTTTCAGTGTACTCTTTGTTTATTAATATTGCTTAATATTTGTAACGCACTAAGTGTAATTCACTATAATAGTTATCTTAAATTCAGTCGGCAACTAAAATGAAAACGTTAAATTACAAATTCTTACATACATTAGTCTGCATTGAAATTCGGCATTTTTAATATAATATTATGCTTAAGTAGATCCCAGTTTAACCTGCAAAAACAACAACAAACATTTTTTTAGTTTTTTTATTATTATTTGGGTTTTGTAGTTTTGACGTCAATAAGTGCCTGGTGTGAAGGCTTATGTTGAATAAATTATTTGACAAAGTTAAATTTGATATTTTAATCTTCAATCCGGCGGCGGCGGCCGGCGCGGCGGGCGGGGCGTTGGCGTCGAGAATTTTCAATGTCAAAATAGTCACAGGTGACTCTGAATACGAGTTGGGAGCTCTCGTAATTAATATAATAATGTGAGAATGGTCACTGGTTCAAAGTTGACACACCACACCGCCTATGTAGTACTCAACGCAATCAACTTATCAACTGAAACACTTCAATCAATTACCATTAATAATTTTCTAAGAAGAAACGAATCAATTTGTTGAATGTTTACGAATTTCATGGTATGAATCAAGCCTGAATGCGGTAATTAATTGAAAACTGCGATAGAGGCAAGGCAAAGCACTTGCCATATTGATTTAGCGTAACTTTTTGAGGGCAAAGTTAATATCAGACTTGCAGCGGTTTCTGAACTATGTTACATTAATTGGACGAACTCCTTGGTCGAGTGGCTTGCACACCGGTTTTCATGGTGTCGCCATGTCTGAGGTCCTGGGTTCGATCCCCGGTCGGATCAATTTAGAAATACCTGTTTTTTTTATTGTTTCGGGCCTAGGTGTGTCCTATGTATAATAAATAAGTATGCATTTAAGTATATTAAGTATGTTTATCCGTTGTCTATTAACCATTTCTCGAGTTTCTTAAGGAAGCTTTTCTTGGGGCTAGGTATAATTGGTGTGAGTGTGGGAAACATTTATTTATTTAACTAATTAGAGTCGACAAATATTATTTAGAATAAATGAAAAACGCGACATTCTTTTTTCGTACACGCGCCTGCCTCAATAGACTTTGAACGTTGTATGGCATATGGTTGAACGTTCATTGAAGAAATTTGACAATTTAGGGTAAGTGATGTGTGTCTGTATTACTTACTAATAAAGTGGTATGATTCGTAATGGTCGTAAACTAGCTGCAGTCGAGCTGCCTTTATTGATTAAAGGACCAAATCTTTCAAACTAAGCATAATATATCAATTTTGTTTAAAAATGGTGTAGTGCGTAGCACGATTGTCGACTATCGATAGCCTTTAGGTCAGGGTTTCCCTAACTATAGCGAATATTGAGTGGGCCCTGCCTGTAGAACGAAACACCAACCGACTGAGCCAACGGCCGGGGCGGTTGGTGTGTTTTTAATTTTTATTTGAAAACTTTGTTTGTTATTTGAAAAGTCTTTTATTCATATTGGTAACGGTTAAATTTCCTAGAGGTGAGTCCCGAGTTTGTAAACTTGTATTTGATGGGTCGTAGCCCAGACAACTATGGGAACTCCTGCTTTAGGTACTTCAAGATAAATTAATGATATAGGCGATCAATAGTATCGATGGATATAATCGAACCATCGACTTAGCAATACTATCGATAGTATTAGCCATCAGTAGCTACTTAAATATCGATAACACATATTATAATAGAGCCGGCGATAGGCAACCCTTATCTCGATCAAATGCCTGTTTTCACCGACGACTCTTAAGTTATAGGTGAAATAAAATAAAATAAAAAAGCGGCCAAGTGCGAGTCGGACTCGCCCATGAAGGGTTCCGTAGCAGCAAGTAACATAATATAAAAGTTCTTGTAGTTCGTTTATGTTTATTAAATTAAATGTTTTTTTTTATATATTTGAGTTGATTGAATGAAAGGTAAATTGTGGTTTACTATTTATGACGTATTAAAAAAAACTACTTACTAGATCTCGTTCAAACCAATTTTCGGTGAAAGTTTGCATGGTACATCATATATTTTTTTTTAGTTTTATCATTCTCTTATTTTAGAAGTTACAGGGGACACACATTTTACCACTTTAGAAAGTGTCTCTCGCGCAAACTATTTAGTTTAGAAAAAAATCATATTAGAAACCTCAATATCATTTTTGAAGACCTATCCATAGATAATTTTTTTGAGTTTCAGTTCTAAGTATGTAATTTTGGGGGTCCCCCCCAAAATTTATTGTTTTTTTTATTTTTGTGCAAAAATCTTAATGCGGTTCATAGAATACATCTACTTACCAAGTTTCAACAGTATCGTTCTTATGGTTTCGGAAAAAAGTAGATGTAACATACGGACGGACAGACAGATATGACGAATCCATAAGGGTTCAGTATTTTGCCATTTGGCTACGGAACCCTAGAAATGGTGACGGTTTTAATCTGGCTACTGACTCCCAACGGCTTAAGGGTTACTTAAAACTTAGAGGACGTCGGTGAAAAGTGGCATAAGTCTCACAGACTCACAATACACGACGTTACCAAGCACTTTCTGCGGCATCTTATCAATACAAGGTTTCCACTATAGATAAATGCTATTATTCTATTTATGAATTTTAAAATGATCGTAAGTTTCATGAAATGACTTATCACATACGCGAATTGGACCAAACGCGCCTTTTTTTTTTTTTGGTCACCCAGGGGATAACCTGCTGACGGGTTTAACCGGGGATGGCCGTAGCCGACCCGGTAAAAACCCCTGGGGGCAATCCGCCCAGCGCATGGAGAGGACTCCAACGGGACCTTTACCACGAGGGCAATACCTCGCGGGAGCCTCATTGCGCGCAATTGCACATCCAATCAAACACCCGACTTAGCGACCTTGCGTGCCCACCTTATGGTGAGCACGCGGACCCGACAACCAAGACCTGCATGCCCACACCCTTCCCCCCCATGTGGACATGCGGACACAACAAACCGACTGACATGCCCACTTTTCCATGGGCATGCGGACTCGACAACCATAGCAACGTGCCCACCTATTGTGGACACGCGGACTCAAAGACCAGAACACCCGAACAAGACCAGAACGACGTGCCCACCTTAGTTGGGGACGCGGACAACAACAACCCTATGGGACAACACAAATAGTTAGCCGGGGCGGGTTCTATCGTGGTCGCTCCGAATCAGTAAGACAACTGGCTGTCATCTCGCTGTTCATTGCTCCCATGTCAAGTTCCCGCCTCGGTTCCTCCAACAAAGACAGTAACAATACAAATAAATAGATACAACAAAAACCCTATGGAGTGGAACCCTCCGTGGTCGACCTGAGACAGCCGGGCGTCAGCCAGACTCAGTATGTCTTCCACTTCGGGTCACCACCCCAACCTTGGAGACAATAAAGAAACGACTCAACGACACTCAACAACACGACAACGACCCTACAACCACCGACAACAACAACTAAACGACACAAGGACAAACAAGACAACACAGGAGAAGGACAACGCTTTCGCGTCTATCGGACCCCGGGGGCATCTGGAATGCTATGATGAGATAGCCATGCTGATGCCCCCCCTTCCTTTGGTTCCTTCGTACACTAATACATTAAGACAAACACTTATTTACTACAACTTAATTCCTAAAACTTATTCCTAATCCTACAAACTACTTTTCCGGGTCGTCATGGCGCATCAGGTCAGAACCCGACTACGCCAGGCGGCCCGGCATCACCTTATGGTGGATTTAGGTCGGCGTATCTCCTACGCCGCCTACCCATTCTCCTCCTCCTGGCCGGCGCGGCGTTGGCGGACTCTTCCCGGGTGCGTTCGGCCTCCTCTTTGAGGCCCATGCAATCCGCGGCGAAGTCCGCCACCGCTACCCAGCTACTCTCCTCTTCAACCATTGCCGCAACTACCTCTGGCAGGGCTAGCGTGCCTCTCAATCCCAGTGCCATCTCGAGGGTGCGGCGTTGGGGGAGGAAGGCGCTACACGCCTCCATCGTGTGCTGCGCGGTATCAACCTCCTCACCACAAGACCAAACGCGCCTAAAGGATTTGTAACTAACATAAAATACTCTGTGATGACGTAAATTGTTTATAGAATAAATGTCTATGACTGCTAACTGACCAACTTATGGTACAAACCATGAAGATGTAGATTTGGAATCCGCTTCTGGCTCGTTCCTGTGGCAAAGGTACGCCATGGTGTCAAGGGCCCGGGTGTGTAAATTATGTAAAGGGTAATTTTTTTTTAAATTATGCATACAAATACATTAAATAAAATAAACATTGTTTCATAAATTTTTCAAAAATTTCAAATATGGAAGAGGAGCGGCCAAAATCTGTGAATGCCAATCCAAACTCACATTCTATCTTTTTAATTTTTCATTGCTTAGGATACAATCCGTGCAGCCTTAATAAAATATGGTTTAGTAAACAGCTTTTTATAAAAATTACGGTCAAAAAAGTAAATAAATTAAATAAATTGGTATTACGGACACAAATCGCTCAATATATGTTAAAGAGGAGCTTGGTGATGCAGCAGATAACGCGCCCGGTCTGCGAGTGCTGAGATTAAGCAACTTTCGCAAAGGCCGGTCATCGGATGGGTGACCAAAAATGTATCATCTCGAGCTCTTCCGTGCTTCGGAAGGCACGTAAAGCCGTTGGTCCGGGCTTTATTAGTAGTCGTTAACAACCACCAAACCGCAATGGGCCCGCGTGGTGGCTTATGACCGTTCTCCCTATCTATCCATAGGGAAAGCTCGTGCCCCAGCAGTGGTGACATAAAAATGAGCTGATGATGATGATGATGTAAACTATTACATACATTTTAATCGCAAATGCACTAAGCGCACATGTAGCGATGAATAAGCTTGCGGGTTCATCTGCCCGTTAGGTCTGCCCCTTAGGTCTCTTACATTGAAGTTATGGCGACATATTAAATAATAGCGTCTCTTAATTTTCCACAATGGTAATTAGATCGCCCTCGTCGGTCGTCCAACGTCATTAATTATAACACAATTCGTGTATCTGAGTGTCACAGCCGCAAACATTGTCTCCATAAATACGGGGCTTAATCTTTGTTGTTCCAGGTGTCATTTCAGCGGCACGCTCTGAATTATTCCACTTAAGCTACTGCCATTTTTTTTAATGATAGGATTTTGTTTGTGGCACAGAGAAAGAGGCTTTCAAATCTTTTTTGTACGAACGTACTGTTAATCTGAGAGTTGTGTTAAAATATAGTCAGCGTCCGTCGTCGTCGAATGGATAGATGCTCGGCATTAATGCAAGACATTGTGGTTCAGTCCCCACAGGTCCGTTAGAGTACTGGCGTGAACCCATGCATAACACTAGCATATTTAGCTTTACATTGTAGGTTAAAAGAACTGAATTATAGTGTTATTGGCGTATTGATAACAATCCTTTAATCTTTATTTCTGTTTTTGAACGTGTTATGTTTTAAATATGGTCTAAATTCTTCACAACAACATTTATGAACCAAAACATTACTAAGAGAAATAATTTTATTTTTATTTTTATGAGAATCCTTGTATTTTTTCTTATTTTTTGAAGTACTGTACATGGATTCGGTCGAAATTGAAACATCTGCTTTTATAAAATAAGAAAAAGTGTTTTATTTAAACATGAATAGTGTCGATGGAAGCCTTAGAAACTTATCATGTAACCACATCACTAGGCGTCTTCCTATAAAGACTATGGCGGGCGCCTGGGGCACTACAGTTTTTTTGGCTAGTATTATTTTGCTGTTTTTAAATAAACAAAGACCCATATTAAACAAAGCCTAGAAGACTGTGGCGCTCAAAAGGTTAAAAAAAACTTAGTAATGAGTATTAAAATGAAACAAAACCTTAGATAATAACTCGATAATATGCTGCTGTACCTAGTCAGCATCATATTGATAGAAGCATAGTAAATGGTCAAAGTTATCTGACGCTCTAGTTTTAAGTTCCCTTTTGCATAAATTAAAAAGTCGACAGGGCGTCGAAAAATTAATCTAAAGTTAGGATTGATTTTTTTTAAATGCCAAGAGCAAGATATTTATGACTTTATCAATTTAATACTGTTTAAAGTTGGTTCTGTTTCTATGAATCTATTACCATTACCATTATAAATGAAGCGAAAGTGCAAATATTTGCTAACTTTTCTACGTTGAATGTAAGCACAGTCATGAGCAAGCGCCGTTATGCCAACACATTTTACCGTTAATGACTCTTATCTCATTGAAGTAAGGGTTACAATGGAGTACATAACTGTGCTCGTGATTGGTCATTATCATTTATTATTACACTTATTTATATTCTATTAAAAAAAATAGTAATTTACCTACTATTTAAATTTAAATGTGTTTTTTTTCAATTTTGTTATATTTTTGCATGTAAGTATTATTAAAAATATAAATAAAACTATATGTAAAATTCAAAAATGCAGCGTTTTCTCACTGAGTATCTGTGTAAGAAAACTACCATAATGTTTGGTAATAAGTAGGTAGTTTTACTTACCATTAGAAAAAAAAACGCATATGATGTGTAACATTTGACATCTCACCTTAGTAATAAGCAATTTTAACATTATATTCTGAAAAAATGGGTCAGGTATTATTATAAAAGAATATTTTTTTTAATGAAAATTGTATTTTAATTAATTGACACTAAGAGTAATGCAATACCGCGCGCTCATTCGTCAAATTAAATGGCGCGCGCTTTCCCGATTGGTTGGTAGGTACCATCCGACGGCCAACTGTGCCACCGCGCGCTCATGCGTAAAACCAAATGACTTCCTGTTACACACTTCCGTCTCATTTCACGAAATCGCACCCACAAATTGTAAGAAAGCGAGAGGAAATACGACCCCTTGCGCGTACACGGATCTCGGAACAGTCCGAACGCATCTGTTGCGAGACTCCGTGTCCGTGTGAGGTTGTCTATGTGTGCGCTGCGCTAGCGCGTTTGTATGAAGCACCTTACCTCGTGCAGTCTCCTCATTTGTGCCAAAACTGTCGCATACGTACAATATAGCAAACGTTAACCAAATTTTGGGAGGGGCATACTAATAGCGTATTGATGGAATGGTACAAAACTCATGGAGCTGAGTATGCGGTTGCTTAGCGACGGAGCGTCTTAATGTTCAATTAACCGCAATGAATGCGTTACCGTAACAGTTGGGGGCTTATAATTAATTGAGAATATACCTACACGAGGTAGAATGTCTATTATTAACGTTATACAAGTTCTGTTCGAACGTAATGTCTATCCCTTTGACAAGTTTAGCTAACTCATCTTGTTCCGTAATTTGGGGACGGGACAATTTTTTTAGGAAAGTTTGTTTAACCAATAACGTCCTTGTGGTCAAGTGGTTAAAACAACGATTTCACTCCCAAAAGTCCCAAAACACTACATTGTTAAACTCACCACCAATCCTTAATTCCTATGGATGATCACCACTCCGCCAAGAGTGTCAAACGACAATCAAAAAGTAATTAAAATTTTCAAATTTTCTTTTCACAAAAATATATTTTCTTTTGATTTAGACAAAAAAAAAACGCTTAAAAGAGGCTTTGTAGTGTTCCATGTCAAATATAATTAAATAAACAATCATGAAAAAGAGAAAAGACGATAATCTCATTAGCCAATTTGTCACCATTAGAGTACGAAAATAAGACAGGAGAGTAAATTTAAATTGTAATTAACTCTGATAAGTGTGACGCGTATTAACATAATTACTGAGAGCCCCGCGGGAGATGTGACAATGGAGCTGGAAATGTGAGCTATTTTAGACTGGACTTTAAAACAATATATAATTTTAGCTACAAAGCTGTTGGACTAGTATATGAAAAACTAAAAATAGCATACTAGAATTACTACTTGCCTCAGTTGGGATTTGTATCCACGACCTTTCGTAAACGAACATTGCGCACAAAACACCCACCATAACAAATGCCATCTAAATATTAGAAAAGATCCAGTTCAACAACAATAACTCTTTAAAGGCTACGCAGACCGGGACGGCACGGCATGGCAAAGTATTTTGTCGCCGAAGCATGCCGCGTCACGTCGAAGTATGCCTCGGCAACTTCTGCTTAGGGATGTTCATTTAAAAAATATATCGATATTTTCGATATATCGTAAGTAATTTGTTTGTATGTGACTAGTCTATAATAATAAATATTAGATAGGGATCAGGTTAATATGACTTAAAACAGCTAAGCTGAAGAAACAAATCAACTTTATTTATTTATAAATCCCAGAATTTTTTGTAACTTTATTTATTTATAAATCCAGTATTTTTTGTCTAGACCTTGCAAAAACAAAATTTTATTTACTCATTTGGCTTGCAGCCTGCTTCTCTGCTGAGTCAAAACCTCTTGAAAAAAGTCGTTCTGATGGAACAGAGCTTGCTACCTTTCAAATATTTGAATAACTTTGGGAACTTCTACCGAATACAGATTATACAATTTTTACTACTAGTGCTGCCCTCACGGAGGAAATGTTGGTTGGTTGGTAGTTTTATTTCGTGTCATTGCATTTCGTTGTTGACAAAGGTTATTGCGAAGGCTAGTTTTTCAATAATGCGGGGTTTTGCGTTATTACTCAAGTAGCAAACCATAAAAAAGGAATCAGTATAAAAAAAGGAATGGAATGTAATTTTAATTGCTCACGATACATACGAAATATATATTATTATTATATATATTTTTATATCGATACTAGATGATTCGATTCTAGGGAATTTATGAATTATTTATATTTCGATATGTTTGAATGTCCATTAGTAAAAATATAAATCCTTTGCCATGCCGATGCCGTCCCAATCTGCGTTGCCCTTTACTCTTCCTCTACTTTACTTATAATAGCCGCCTTCGCATACTTACTCATAGTGGAGTCATTTGCCTGCTTTGTATTTTTATAAGATAATTTTTAATGTGCTTTAACTCATTAATAAATTCCTTTTATATATCAAACTAATATGCTTGTGTAAATAATAAATAATTAGTGGAGCTCGATGGCGCAGTGGTGAACGCGCCCGGTCGCAAGGTAAGAAGCATAAGCGAGTGCTTATGCTACTTACCTTGGGATCAGAACAATGTATGTGATGTTGTCAAATATTTACCCATCCGATGACCGGCGTTTGCGAAAGATGCTTAACCTCAGCACTCGCAGACCGGGCGCGTTAACCACCCTTTCGGTACAACGACGGTATCACAATTACCCAGATAGACCCGACACACTATCGAAAAGTTCGTTTTTCGACATTGACCCGACCGGGAATCGAACCCACGACCTCAGAATTGGCGCTGCCCAAAGCAAGCCACTCGGCTACGGAGGTCGTCGAATGTGTTAAGCATGGGTTCATATCAATAATCCAAAGGAACTATGGGGATTAATTTAAACCATGATTATTTACATATAATTATATATAATTCTTCACTTATATAAAAAGACAAAGTGTTGAAAAGTTCCACGCGCGGGATTCGAACCCCCACCCCATGATCCCACATCAAAATTGCGAGTTGGATAGAACCACGATAGCATATTTGGTAGTGCACCTAACCCGGCATGTCATAGGGTGCGGGTTCGAATCCCGCTTGTCGAATTTTTTCAATAATATGTCGTATGTGGTAATGTAATGTATTTATTTTAAATTTAATTAATTTAATGTTTTTTTTTTGTTTTCTATATTAATTGTCGAATTTGGTCAAATTGTGTACATTGTTTGGGGTTGCATCCCAGCTCTATACTTTTGATATTAATTTTTGTTATGCAATTTTGGATGTGACCTGTTAATGTACCTAAGTAAATAAATAAATAAACCATGATTTCTCGCATTCAACCCAAGCATCTATCCTTTTGAATACTTAAACATAAAAGAATATTTGAAGGAAACATAAAAAATGCTAATAATACAAAGAAAACACAAGTACCTATTTGTAAGATAAAATTTTACCAGCAACAATCGACCAGTCTCAGGAAACGCGAGTGGGAATCGAACCCACGACCTTTGGATAACCGGTCCAACGCTCTGACCGCTAAGCTATCTAGACCCCATTTAATTTATTTTGTAACTACATAATAATATAGCATTGTCAATGGAAAAATTTAAATAAAAAAAATGTTTCAACATAATACAAGTATTTATGTTGAAACAGGATGTTAACATTCCACAATTAGGTAGTAGTTAGCACAGGCTGATTAGCTCAGCTTAACGCTGCGCGTTGCGGCTACTGGCTGGCACGCGGCTGGTATTCAGCTTGTCCCATGATGTGAAAGGGGCTGAATACATTAAGAGCGTTTACGCCGCACACTAGCGCCGCCAATGAAAAAAAAACATATCTAGTAATTAGAGATAGAAAATCAAATTATGCTATGACGTTACAGCTAATAACGGCCACTTTTAACTATAACGCTGTATTTAACTTAACCATAACATGTCAGATGTTCATTAGGTGACGTAAAAATGCTAAATTACTTCATTCAAATAGTTTGTTGTGCATAATTTGATTTTCTTTCTCTAATTACAAGATATGTCTATTTTTCTTTGGCGGCGCTAGTGTGCGGCGTAAACGCTCTTAACTAAGTATACTGTATAACTATTTAAACTATCATGGCCACTTGCAATAGAGTAATTATTAACGGGATCACGGAATTACTGATCATGGCGAGAGTAATTCCGTGATCATGGCGCACGCAACTGTGCCGAAATATCGATACTCATAAATAATAAACATGGTAAGAATCCCGTTAATAATTACTCTAAGTATACTGTGTTGTAGGAACAAGCAGATATTGTTTTGGGCAGTTACTCATAAGAGAAGAATATATTACTTAGCTACTTACTGCGCCAATGCGCTGCAACACAAAGTGAGTCTTGGTCACCAACACGCGAAGTCGCTCACATTTTTTGATAGTGGAACGGTTCGCCCAATTCAAAAAGAGTCCTTAGGCCATCCATACCGCGGTCCGAACAAGTCGTGGGACTCCCCACTTTCCAGCTTTTGCCAGTTGTCGAAGGATATTGGTATTCATATGTCATACTCGTGAACGGGTGCCGCCTGTGGAGGCTGGTCTGCTCTTGCATACTATTAATTTTATTATTATTAACTATAGTTTAATTTTGTTTTTTTTTTTGTTTTTTTCTTAGACAATTTTTGACCTTTATTAGTGCTGTATGACATTGTGAAAATTTTAACTGGTAACTGATGTTTTGCAAATGTAGATATTATTATATTTTCTCTTTGTTTTTTTTTTTAATATGTGTGATTGTCCTTTATATTTTGTGTTTTTATTTGTGATGGAAAGTGTCCTTTTATGATAGGGCATTTTCCAATATTTTTGACGCTGTAAGGGAGAAAAGAGCTGGACACTTGCTGAGTTTCTTGCCGGTTCTTCTCAGTACAAGATCTCCCGCCCAGAGTAGACTTACGAACCGATGGCATAATGACGTTCATAAGAGCTATTTGTAGCCTAAACTGAATAAATGATTTTGAATTTTGAATTTTTTGAATTTTATAAGGTGATTGCTTATGGCGGTCGCGCATCATTCTCGGGCGGCACGTGAGGGTTCCGATCCGAGCCGAACCCCTCGGAGAACCTAGTAGGGTACGGGGACACGCACTATTGCGTGATGCTGTTCTCTCTAGAAAACCTCTGACAGTGGTTCGTTTCATACGGCTTGAGGAACCCTTTAAGTTTCTTGCCGCCCCCAAAAAAACCTGGTGAAGCAGAAAATGCCCAATACTCATTAAAAAAAACAAAAAAACGTTTGGGTAAAGTACTTACATGAGTTTTTAATGGGTATCCTTATCCTCCTTAGAGGGTCTGGAGTAGAGTCCCACATAACAATCTGCGTCTCCCTAGGCGCATTTGGAAGCCTAAAGCATTTTATACTATACTAGCGACCCGCCCCGGCTTCGCACGGGTGCAATGCTGGTACACGCAACCGCTATGTCCCTGAATTTTAAATCTTTAATATCTTGGAAAATATTCATTTAAATTATATGCTGTAAAGGGCCATATTGATCTATATTAAATGCACAATGTATTTAAGGTACTTAATTGGATAAGGATTAATGCTGTATTGCTTAAAATCGCTTCGTAGATAAGCCATTATTTCTCGTAAAAAGTAAAGGATAAAAAAAGATTATTGTGGGTTATCCCTAAGAGATAGACATACCATCGCGGACTTTTTTGTAGACCTTTTTAAGGTGTACAATACTGTAGTTCATTATTTTGATCTATCTCGTAGGGTTCAGCCATCGTTTGCAACGTAAACGCAAAAAAATGTGAAACCTCTATAATTATCAGTGTTTTTCTACTATAATATGCATGTATTTATAGATATAAACCTTCCTCTTGAATCACTCTATCTATTAAAAACAATCGCATCAAAATCCGTTGCGTAGTTTTAAATATCTAAGCATACATACATAAATAGGGACACCGGGAAGCGACTTTGTTTTATACTAGATAGTGATAAAAAAGATGCTTAAAGTTAATCTATGGACTAACCAGTATACTAACCTATTAAAGAAGCGTTAAAAACCTTTACAAAAAAATGCACTCAAATTAAATTTACCGAATTAACACGGTATGGTAAATTAAGTAAGTGTAACGCGACACCCTTAACCTCAACACAGGACCAGACAGAGCCGTTCCGCACACTACACACTACCTATAGACGGTTAATTCGCGAGCTAAGAGCCCATAATTAATTAACGACCATTGCCGAGGTGCTTTCACACGACGCGGATCGTGTGACCCCGGCTTTACTCAGAAGGCTCTGTTCATTGCATGAAGTACTTGGGGCCGAAGCTTTGCACTGCACGGGACGAGTATGATGTCAATCCATTTAAAAAAGTTTTATGACGGATTAACGTTAACTACTTACTTATTTTTTTTATTCATTTATTATATACATATTTATAAAATTTATAAAATACAGTGAAAAAATTAAACGCCTACCCGACCCAGCCAGGAAAGAGAGCAGCAATTAGCACTTGAAAATAAAAAGTAAAAATTCTTTTATTATGGCAACAAACAGTAATGTACTTAACAAAGCTAGTTCTTATAACAATGTGTATTTTTAAAAGACCAACAGTGCCTAAATATTAACATTAACAATAAACTTATTTACGAAACGCGTCTTACAGTTATTACGAGGCATTACCTATTATGTAAAATTATTAGTTTTAATTATTATTTAATATCATTGAGTGTGAACACTTAACTTAAGATATAAATTTGATTTTAAATCATTCAAAGCCATATTAAAGAGATCTTACAGAGATCAAGATCGGAGATCTCTTTATTATATATGTTAGTGGAACGATACAAATAAGAGTTATGTGTATAATTTTTAGTAAATCGTTGAGAAACGAAAAGTGGTAAGTAGTTTACGTGAGTAACGCACTGAGCGACGACCCCGGACAGCAGTAGAAATCTTGCCAAGAAGCGTAAATGAATTAATTAGGGAAATTTAAATTTCGTTTTTTTTTTAATGTAGGTATAATAGATACCGTACCTTTATACTCGACGTTTTACAAGTCCGGGGACACTGAAAATGCCGCCCAAGGCAATCAGCAAATTCTCCAAAAAAATTACGTTTCGTCCATTTACACCAGCCGTGGGCTGGTCACAGTGGTCACGCTCACGAGTTTATTTTATTTTATTTTATTTTATTTTATTTTATTTTATTTTATTTTATTTTATTTTATTTTATTTTATTTTATTTTATTTTATTTTATTTTATTTTATTTTATTTTATTTTATTTTATTTTATTAAGGAAACAAACAGCTTTATATCACACATATAAACAATTAAAAAATATAATACACTAGCCTTTAAAGTTTCCACTGCTAACTTGTACAAACGGCTTGTTGAACAACAATGCGAAAGAAAAAGCAAAAAACCAAAATACATATTTTCGAAACAAAAAAAAAAAAAAAACTAACATCAAAATCAGGTTGAAAATATACATATTGAATTAAAGTTAGGTTTCTCTTAACAGTCTACGAAAACGAGAGATGTTTTCGTGAAATACGTCGATGTGATTAAAAGTACTATTGAATTCATTAAGGACTCTTATAATATAACTATTACGTCTATAATTTGACTTACAAATTGGTACAAAAAAAGTGTGCTTGTGGCGAGCGCTCAGTCTGGAACACCTAAAAGCAATTTAACTTAGCAAATAAGGTGAATCTACATTGCTATGTATGATCTTATAGTTGCCTGTGAACTTGATAGTAAAAGGTTGTAAAAAAAGGCTTGACTAAGTGATATTTTGGTTGCAAATGTCTTTTAGGCTATGGTGATCGCTTTCCATCACGTGGATCGTGTACAAATACACACATAATACATCAACATATAAGTAACCTTTTACTTGAGATTCGAGCGCTTGCGAAAAAATAATGAAAGGTAGCTGAAATTGTCTCCAGGTAATATCCGTAACACGATAAACAGCCAACAAAACCATTAACCAGTTCAAAAAGGACAATAAACAAAAGAGAAACTAAACCAAATCGGACGCAGAGCAAGAAGTTTCGCATCCCCGGGGACTACCATTTTGAAACGTTCGAGCCGTGCAAAATATTCACTGGTTTGAAGCCATACTAGTTACAAAAAGGTTAAACATGTAACCCTTAAGATAAATAAATGGGGTGAAAACTTTACGGCCCTGTGACCTTTTGTTTTGGAACCTCTTTTGTATAATGAATCGGCGCTAACGAAACGTGTAGCTAAAGTAAACGAACGTGGTGGTGGGATTGAGTGTATTTCTCGTTTGGAACACTTTTAGTTTACTAACTAAATTGTCGCATTACAATGACAGGAAACTTGGTTACTGATTCCCGAGCTCATCATTCTTAGTAGTGGTAATAAGTAAATTAAATAGCCTATAACTATCCCACTGCTGGGCAAAGACCTCCATCATTGAAATCAAGTCATCACTACAGTTGATGGGTAATGGCCTAATCACCACGCTTGCCAAATGCGGGTTGGTGGCCACAAACTCGGGCTATGCATTGCCCGACCTAGGAATCGAACCTGGGACCTTCGGGCGTCGGACCGAACGTTATGCCACTCGGCCACCGAGGTGTGTGGAGTGGTAATAAGCTAATGATAAATTTCTAGTGACCTAGTCCAACATTAACAGAAACTATTAGCTTTGAAGCTTGTACAAATACGCCGCATTGATTCTTAGTCCGACTAAGCGGCATTACTGTTCCCATTACATATTTTACAATAGCCACTTCGTGAATAATTCAGGCGCAAGTTACTGGCCTGAACAAACACTCCAGACTATCCTACTGAAAGGCATTCTATCTAGAGCTAGCAGACGCTGCTATCCTTTTTTTGTCTGTTGGCAATTCTAAAAGACTCCCTTTCATATCTTCGACAATTCAATTTTCAAAAGAAACTGGATATTTAATTCAATTTGTCTAGCTAGGTCGCTTGATTAAAATTCATTTGCGTTCGATTAGCGTAAAGGTTTTGCCGGTAGGGTCGGAAGGTTGTTTATGTTTATCCATCTACGTGGCAGAAGAGGGATCTGACTAGTATTACTAGGTTTTGTTTTCAGTAAGTAGGCCTCCCTTTATCAATACGCTTGCCAAGTGCGTATTGGTCATCAGAGAGATGGGCTATCCATTGAAACGTAGGAAACAAACTGCCCAAGTAGCATTGGGGGTTCTATAGCGGTTGACTTATGGTACACATTTATTATTTGAGCTGTATAGAATGCTATACAGCCATTATACTACCGATTTGAGCACAATTATTCAGCCTTAAGTTCAAAAAAGTACACAGTAACAGAATAGTAGTAATAGCATTTTAACGACACTAAAGAGGTCTTAAAGATGATCAACGACATTATTCAAAATTCGGTGTGGTTCTTTATACAGACATGAGAGTTATAAGAGATAACAAATATACAGCCTCTATTCTAAGTGACGCTCACAAGGTGTACTGTACCCTAAATTTACTCGTAGGCTGCTTTTCTCCAAAAACTTCGCACCACTTTGTGATTATATTTATTTTGAATTGCCATGATAGTAGCCATTTTAAAAGTGATTTAAGATTTTATATCTGGTGTTTATTTTATTGCATTGTGTTAATATTATGGGTAATGTAAATTTATTGTAAAGTATATTCATATTTAGAGTAAAATTTTCACGTGCCACAGAAATAATGCCCTTTAATCAAAAAAATATTTTAAATAAGCAGAGACGAACAAACAAAATTTTCATGTTTGAGTTTTAAATGCATCCAAAGCATTTTACGGTTTTGTATATGAAAATTAAACCTACAATTAATCACGAAAACTCCGTAGTATGTGACAAAATCATAAATAATTTAGAAAAAAATATAGGTTAGGTATGTTTATGTATGAGTGATCAAAATGGTAGACATTGCCTTCAGCTAAGGTGAACCATTGTAACTCCAAGTTAATGTCGCGGCCTCTATAAAGTTTCACAAGTGAACTCATTAAATGCTTTTGTACATTATAATATAGAGGCTGACTATCACAAACTAGACCTGCTTACAGAAATAAGGTGAATAACGCTCCACAAAATGCTCTATATACCAGCTTTTGGCTGCATAAATGTTAACACGTATTGTATTAAAATGCCAGCAATATAACACCGTACAAGAGAACCGTCTTTTAAAAAGCTCTTGTTCAGTTTTTGAAATGAAAACTGTCTAGAAGAGTAATAATATGCTATTATAACACCAATAGTTACTTAATAGGCAAATTGTACACTTCTTTACACGTGTGGATAACCTTTGAGATGACCATTGAACAAAATGTGTACTATTAAAGAGAAGAAAATGCTACTTGGGTGCCCTCCTGGGCATTCAATCTAAGACCTTAGGATATAGGGCCGAGCGCTTTGCCACATGGTCCAAGAGTTGAGCTCCGATAAATAAATCATATTTTGTTATGATTTGAGGCCTAATTCTTTTGTAACATTTATTTAAATGCTACTGACATTTTTGTTTTAGCGACAGAAGTTAGTAATTAGCAAAAATCGACTACCAACCAAACAGAATTCAGTACTTACCTAATATGTACCATGTTGGCAATCGAACATGGAACTTCCAGAAGTTTCAGACCCAGCCCCCCGACCGCCTAACCGATCGCTTTGACTACGCGTATAGTTTATGACGTTATCTTGCCACCTCGCACCGCCTATGAAAGCAATATCAAAAGGTAAAGGCTATAGCTTTCGATATTGCTTTCATAGGCGGCACGAAACGACAAGATTACGTCATAAACCACACACGAAGTCAAAGCGATCGGTTAGGCGGTCGGACCCCAGATCTGAGACTGGTGCTCTAACCACTAATACCACAGATGTGGTTTAAGTGGTTACTTTCTATGACCACTTTCAGTCACGTCAGCCCTGAATCATTTAGTGCGAAATAGTAAATGAGTCAGTTAGCCAACTTATAATTACCACTTTGAAATGTTGAATGACAAAGTTTGTTATAGCAGATGCGCAATTCAAAGAGCGCCGAAGTGTGCGAGTTTCCAACTTCAATTTTCGTGTAGTGTAAATACAGCTACCTTAATTATTAATTGCTACAGAAGGTGCATGTATGCCTGCATAGAGCATAGAATCTGTGTTTGCCTGGCATATGCCGCATACAGTTGTGTAGTATAAATAGAGCTATCTTAATTATTTGTTACAGCAAGTACATGAATGCTTAGCATATGCCAAACGGGAAAACAGTCTTTTGTATAACCCATAAACCAGTACTGGACCAGCGTGGTGGGTTTTAATGAATCCACCTGTGGGATGCTTCTTCGAACATGTTAATTAACGAATTGATAACGGGCGTAGGGTTATAGGCTGTTGGTAATGGAATCTGTTTTGAAAGTAAAAAAAAAACATTCTAAATGCTTTCGTCCTTGTTTTAATATTCTGTTGACAGTACAAAAAGCACTCTGTAACCTGCCTGAACACCAGCGTATAATTTCGCCCATCTGCGTGGAATGGACGTCGTTTCCTCTATTTTGCGAACAGTGATGTCATACGCTCTGATAAAAATCACTGTGATTTTATACTTTTAGTTTTCTATCATCAATCTATAATAATTTTGGTAAATACTTTATTTTTTCTTTAAATTCTTTTTTATACTAGTTAGTGATAGATTTACTTTAATTTTCTGAAAAACTGTTGTCTATTCTATTTGTAAGGCACTTAAAGTTCATAGTAAGATGAAGTTGTTGATGTTATGGATGTTTTTACAGATTTTGTTATTCAAAATTTAAATATAAGTATAGGTATGAGCAAACAGAACCACTTTCGGGATATGCATTTTTGTTCCGGATCTTTTATCTAGTGCAGGGATTGGCAAACTACGGCCCGCTGGCCATCTCCGGCCCGTAAATGATCGAAGTCCGGCCCGCGTCCATCAAACAAAAATTCATGTGCGTGTGTGTTACACAAAATGGTATGCGTTCTCTGTATCAATATTTTTATTTCACAAAAAAAATATTTATTTATTGAAAAAATACAGCAAAACATTCAATTCAATAGCCTGGCCCGCCATAGATTTTGTTAGTAAATATTGTCACGCGAATGAAAAAGTTTGCCCATCCCTGATCTAGTACATAATTTATCGGAGCTGAACAAGTATTTCTAACGTAATTAATTTCTATTCTTTTTGATATATTTCATAAAAAATATAAAGTCACGTGATATTATCACTGTGACACGACGATGCCGTATAATCACCGTGATATGGTGATACCGTATCATAACTAGCGCAGGAAATATCAAGGGGTGTAAAAAGGCGAAAAGGTCAAGTCATTATGTAAGTTAGCAGCGCAGGTGTGTGGTGGTCCCTTCTTTAATTTGCATATTAATAACTCTTGTATAATGGAAGAGTCTTAAACATATACAGTGGTCATGTGATATCAAAATCATTAAATATCTGCTTATTAAGTAGGGCAGGTATATTTGAAATGTTATTTTTTTAAAGGTAGAATAACAATGATACCTACATAGGTACATACTTAATTACAAATAAGTAGATTAATTATTCTTCACTAGACAGTAACCCTAGCAGCGTAAGAAGAGATAAGAGGCACGCGATAGAAAGATAAAACTTGTAGGTGTATAAAATTGCAAGTACGTAGTGCTGTGCGAGCTGAATTCCACTCTATCGCGTCGTAGCAAGCTCGCATTTATTTCAATCTTCTTGCAGAGTGATTCTTCTGTACCCTGGTACCTACTATTAGTTTTTCTGTGCCTTTATATGAGAAGCTGTTTTCTTAGGTACCTTTTTGATTTTATTTACCCTAATGTTCTTAAAAATATTTCTCTGTCCAAAAAGTATTTATTTAAATTTAAATTTCCATTAGTTTTAACACCTTTGTAGTTGGTTTGTATTCGTATTTTTTATAAAAAAAAATATATTCATATAACATATATTTTTTTTTATTTGGTTTTCATTTTTTTTTTTATGTAATAAACATTGTAAGATATATTTACACAACAAAAAGAAAAAATACATAACTTAACTTGAAAAAAAAAAGAAACAGAAAAATAATTAGAAAATTAAAAACTAAAGACCTATAAATAAAAGATGTCCTCCAACTGTGGGCTCATGGGAACGGTCCCAAGAATGCTGGCAACATTGCCCCTTTGGATTGCCAAACTAATGCGCTGGCAGAGGTAGCTGCCAGCCTTCTTGTCACCGGAGGCCTCGATAAGGCGAGCACTGAACTCTTTAACTAGATGCTTTGCCTCCGGCCCCCATGGACCCATTGTTTCCACCGCAAACGGAACAAATAAATAATTTGGACCTAGGTTTGCGTATTTGTGCCATTTGCGATTTTCAGCACTTACCGCAGCAGCCCCCACATGAAGTGAAGTGGCGCGAACATGCGAGGGAGCCACGGTGTCAGCACAGGTTGCATCCCACACCAACGGCCTGCCAAGCTTCCAGGGCCCAATGGTCATTCCGTCAGGTCTCTTGCCATCACTGCGAGAAATACCAGCTGGTTCTAAGACAGCATATGTATATATGTATATGGGTGATTCTACAAAAGTTGGGCAACTTGATGTCATCATTCAATACAGTAAGGAGATATATAATTATTTTTTAATATTTCGTTATATCACCAAAGATTAAAGCCCCTTTTACCTGTCCACTTAATTTTGATGTATTTTATCAAAAGCAGTTTAGTAAAATAACACAAGGAAAGAAAGAAACGTCAGTACCTTGGCGTGTCACAACTCCCGAATCACATAATTAAATTATTGTATTTTAAAATATTACCAATTTATTGTAATTTATTGATTTTCACTACAAACTATGAAAACTGTAATAATGTATATTACATATTTCACTATATAAATCATAATAAAAGAAATTTAAAAAAAATGTAAACCTTTGTGTTCACTTTTATCCGTCAGTCCTATGTGCATTATTAAAATTAAAAATTCTCGCAAAACCTCGAAGTTAAAACGTTAAGGTCTCGTTCAGTTCTGAATGTTGGTAGTAAATATAGCTACTGAGCCCACTATTTGCATGACAGTTATTTTGAAAACGGTGCAAGCGGCGTGATTATTACGTGCGCACGTGTAGTTCCAGTCAAAGTCTCAGTTCTATGGTGAGTGGCTATTTCCTTACTTGAATGTATTTCATTGTTATTTATATAACTTTAAATGTGATTATTTAAAATGTAGCATCCTTTTAATGAAAAATACCGGTAAAAATATTATTTCGAATTATAACTTCAAATTTTTGCCTCGTTCATCAATTCCCTGGCGTCAGTTCCATGTCCAATATTTTGGCAGAGGACTGACGTATTACCATGGTACTGATGATTTTCATCTCAGAGCCTTTTCATTTCCACTTTCAAAGTAGATAAACATTTCTTTTACTTATTTCAGATTAAACACAATGGCGCCGGTTAATAAAAAGCAAAAATTGACCAGAGAAGATGTATTAACTTTTCCCCGTTCTCCCTTTTGAGGGAGTTAAGGTTGATCCAGCATTCACGGCGCCCCGTCGAATCTTTTGGTCTCTTTGGTAAATCTTGCTATCTGCTCCACCTTCAGATCCTTCAGGTCCTCTATGTGTAATGTGTTCGACCCCCAGAGCTCCCATCTTATCAGTGAGTACATAGGGCACTCAGCTAGTAGGTGGAGGCTGGTCTCCTCACTTTCCATGCACTCCGGGCATATGGGGTCGGATTTCACTCCTATCACTGTCAGATGTCTGTTCAGCCGACAGTGTCCTGTTATGATTTCTATGACTAGCCTCATGTTCTCTCTGGAAAGTCCAATTAGTTTGCTAGTATTTATCTTATCCATTCCCTTGATGAAGATCTTCGACTGTCTCATACCATTCAAGGACCTCCATCTTTGGTTGGTTTCTGCTGTGATACTGTGGCTGATTACTTCCTTGGTGATGTTGTGCGCTATTAGCAGCCGGGGTTCTGGTCCCACCAAGTTTTCCTCTGCTCCCTTCCTAGCTAGTTCGTCGGCCTGTTCGTTTCCCGTGTTTCCCTCATGTCCGGGGATCGTTAGGTCCGCTCTCTCGGCCAGCCTTTTAATGATTCCTTGCATTCTTTGACGATTGCTGATGTCGTCTCTTCTCTGCCTAGTGCCTACAGCGCCGCAAATTACGTATTACTTTCCTCCAATTATGTAACAGCAGCGATACTCTATTCAGGCTTGATGAGGGTGATGTCTATGATGTGCCGGTAGAGCAAGTAATCAAAAAACTACCTGTATCAAATATGATTACGAAGGGAAACAGAGTATTTTACGAATTTCAAGAGATAATGAATGTTTTTGAAATTTTTTTCGTCTCAACAGTAGAGTTGATTTTTTGTGTTTAATGTTTTTATTTCGTGAAGTTAGGTACTTCATAAAAAAATCGTTCAATATCTATTTCTTAATTTTATAATGACTTAGAATGTTATCTAATGTTAAGGAAAATGCCTCAGTGTTTAAGTATTAAAAATGTTTTCAGTGAGAATGTTTTGAAGACTGATATAGTACATGCTTCCCTACAGTTATAGGTAAACTTAATAATATGTGACAATGTGATTTGATCTTTAGGAAATGTGCCATTATGTTATTTGATTAATAAGCAGAAAGTTGCAATAAATGTTATAATTTTCTAATTACTTGTGTATCTAATCAGTACCGTGGTAACCTTGTCAGTCCCCTGGCAGTCAAATTTGGAAAAACCCGGATTTCTCATAAACTGATTGAAAAAGTGACTGGTCCGGTCTGTAACAGTATGTTTTATTATATTACTCATGTCCTTATAGCAAAATAGTACTTATATATCACCAAAAACCATATAAACAAAATGAGGTCAAAAGTTGCCCAACTTCTGTAGAATCGCCCATATATATGTACTACACATAAGCAGTATTAAACCTATACTATCCCACTGCTGGATACAGGCCTCCATAATTTAATATTCTATTCAAGTCGTCGCTACAATTGATGGGTATTTGGCTAAATTGCTTACCAAATACGGTTTGGTGATCACGAACCCTGGCTATGTATTGAAAAATCCGAAACACGCTTTGTCAAACCTGAAAAATAAACCCAGCGGATATCGGGCACAGCGATTAAGTTTATTTAATTTTTACATTTTATTTTAGTAATAAGAAATATACAAGCTAATTATGATATCTATCTTCTAAACTACACATATTACTGAAAAATATAGGGCTATCAAATGCAAAAATATTTTTTCCAATCCAACCGGTACTTCTAGAGATTAGCGCGTTAAAACAAAAAAACAAATTCTTCAGCTCTATTATATTAGTATAGATGAATAAGCCAAAGAAAGAGAATTCGTAAAGATGTATGAATTCTCAGGAACAACGAAGCCGTCGTCGCCTTCTAGTTTATAACAAGTAGCATGAATAGGATGAATAGGGTGTAGACATCCGTTTAGAAAAGGTTTTTAAAGATTCCTCAGGACTACGGAATACGGGCGTTTACGGGCCGCTAGTATTCATATCTCTTCATTATTGGTAATGAAGAGATACGAAAGCCCGGGTGGATTTTATGGAAGATATTTAAATATATCTTCGCTGGACTGCATGGTTAGTTTCATCACCATCATCATCATCTCAGCCAAAAGACGTCCACGTTTAATAGATCAGTCAAAACAAAATTCATGAAAAGCCGCCGAAAAGAAACAGCCTGTACATCAACTTATCCAAAACTGTCGAAATGTCTTCAATAGATTTTCAACCATATGCTATATGCATAAAGTTCAAAGTCTATTGAGAAAGTTTGACAGTTTATGGTTGTCTGATTTGCAGGCGTGTGTACCGCGAAAATCTTAAATTGCAGGTGTTGGCAAAAAAGAAGTAGTAGAAACGACTGATGAAATATTAAAAAAAAAACTTTCCTATACTTACATCAATTATCTAGCCTAAGAGAAGCTTCGTTATGAAACTCGTTAAATGGTTACTAGACAATTCGTTATGAAACTCGTTAAATGGTTACTAGACAACGGATAAACATACTTAAAATACTTAAATACATACTTATTATATACATATTAATACGTGAAGCAAAAACTTTGTACCCCTTTTTTTACGAAAATTGCGCTGACGGAGGAGTATAAAATTTCACACGCTTATAGTTTATACTTTGTTTATACTTATAGACATGGTTATCATTTGGCACGCCCTACAGCCCAAACGGCATGGTGGATTTTAACATTATGAGGTGTCGTAAGATTTGTTTTGACTGTGGGAGTGACATAGGCTATAAAAAAATCCGGAATATACTTAATAAAAAAAAGTAAAAAGTTTGAAATAAAACAAATTATTAAAATAAAACATAAAACCCGACTGCTAAAACAACTATATAAAAAACAATTATATACCTACTCGTAAAAACCGGACTAAGATATAAAATAACTGCAAAGAAAAAATACTGAATTTTTATATTGCCTGTTACTCAGCGCTAATGTAGCATTCTAATGGTGAAAGATTTTTTTAAATGTGAAAGAATTTTTAAATCGGTCTAGTAAAAAACTACTTTTTGAGTTTATTAATTGCACATACATACATACAAAGATACAAAGGTTCCTCTTTATTATATTAGTATAGATAAGTATAGATGATCATGTATATGGGAGTGGAATGCACTATGTTATGTAAGCAAAAATCGCTACAAAGTTGTTTCCTGAACTGACGACAAAGAGGTAGATCAAAGAAAGAGGGAGTTAGGTATGATTGGGACGGCTACTATTAAATTGACAAAACTCGGCAAGCAACACGAAAATGAGAATATACTATGCTTTTAGGTTGAGAAGTCACGTAAAATACAAACAATAACATCAGGATATGTGTCATACTAAATGACGGTGAGCCATTGGGTTTTTGCCAACTCGCCATAAAAGTAAACTCGTCACGTCTTTTAAAGTTCCATATATACTTTAAAAGTAAATTCGCCACACCTATGAAGTTAAATCGAAAGTGAGAATGGATTTAGAAAAGGCTTTCCCCATACTGAACGTCAATTTTGAATTTTCTAATAATATTCCACTCCGATATCAATTTTGGTAACATAATAATGTTGGACATGCATGCAGTACCGATAACTCATCGGACCGCGGCTAATTTCAGTACGTGAAGCGTGCCGTTGATACCTAACGCTGTTATGATTTACTTAGACGGAGTGCAATTTCAAAACCTTACCGTTGCAGACTTAAAATTATAAAATTGGAATAAAATACGTAAGTAGAGCTGGATGAGAGTAGCCGCAGATCGTGCTCGGTGGCGTGCAGTGGACGTGTGTAGGCTGATGATGATGATGATGACGTGATGATAAAATAAAATATAAATAAAATTTACTAGAATCAATCTACCAGCCCCAAGAAGCTATTTTTTGAGAGAGTTTGCTGATGTAGGTACTTCTTACTGGGTATTTTCAGCGTCACTGCGGGCTTTTTTGGGGACGGCAAGAAACTGAAGAGGTAACACTAAGGTCGACTGAATTGAAAAATATGAATGAAAAGAAGACGAAATCAACGTTTTGTAGTCCCCTGATTCCTCCTCCAAAACTGGACCGATTTAATAACTTTTTTCATTAAATATTAAAGAAAGGCTTTGACTGTGTCCCCTATGTTATCCTTTTTTTCATAAATTAATTACTTATAAAAAGATATGAACCTTAAAAATTGGCCAGATTTTCCGCTGTATTTTTGAAATTTGATAAGATTATATTAAAAAACAAAACATACTCATAGTCATAATTATTTATTGCATCATGTTGGTATGGTACAGATCTTACAATATTATAAATAGTTCCTTAACGTAAAGGGTATTGCAACAATTTGGGGATTTTTTAATATTTTTTTTTATACAACAAAAGTATTAATTCTAGGGTATTACTAAGGTAAAAATAATAATTTAAATAACCGCTCTAAAAATAGAAAATGTGAGACGGACGATTTGTAGTTTAGACATTGGTGATTGTTTAAACAAAGTCAGAGGTACAATAATTTAGATAAACTATAAGATGTCAACTAAACGCCGCCATCGCCACTCGTTTTCATGATTTTAGCCCCACTTTAAATGATATTGTAGAAACAACTAAGTATAGTGTGTTATGAACTTATTTTTTGACGACCTCCTTGGTCGAGCGGTTTGTACACCGGTTTTCATGGAGTCGCCATCTCTGAGGTCCCGGGTTCGATTCCCGGTCGGGTCAATTTAGAAATTATTGTTTTTCTAAATTGTCTCGGGTCTGGGTGTTTTCTATGTATAATAAGTATGTATTTAAGTATTTTAAGTATGTTTATCCGTTGTCTAGTAACGAGTTTCATAACGAAACTTCTCTTGGGCTAGATAATTGGTGTGAGCGTAGGAAAGTTTAATATTTTCCTTTATTTATTTATTATATTATTTATTAATTTATGGATCGGACTTATTGTAAGCACGTTCCCTTTCATACTAAATATACACATTTTTTTGTTTTTTTCCGCACTGGGCCTGCGTGATGGTTTATGGCCCGTTTTCCCTATCCATCCGTAGGGAAGGCTCGTGCCCCAGCAGTGGGGACATAAATGAGCTGATGATGATGATGATACATTTTGTTTATGTAATACGTTAGTATTTTCAATTATATCAACTTAACCGTGACTGCACTTTTGGCTTTTTTGGTCGGCGCACCCTTAAGGTTTATGGCATTATGTCACCAATTCTAAAATCTCATTGTCCTGCGTTTCTTACCGGTTCTTAGCAGTACACAGTCTCCTCTGGCGTATAGTGACTTTCGAGATCGATTGTAGATTCTAAAGAAAAATAAAGTTTTTTTAAAATTTGAGATAGAATTTCCACCCCTGCTGGTCTGGAATAAAACAAGGCACCTTGACTACGTAGCGTTTCCAAACCCTTCATATCGTAGGAAATGCAACATTAAGTACCAGCATTTAAAGTCTTACAAGAGTTTCGTCGTTGATCGGTACAGCCAGTGGCAGTGGAATGTTTTTAGTTTCGTCGTCGGCTCAGATGATGAATGACGTCATTACCGGCACGTTTCCTCTCCACTCTTTTTGTATCGCTTGGCCCCCGGCACCGTCGTCGCCCGTTTTTTATGACTCAGTAATTTTATTATTGTTATTCACTATGTCGAAGGGAAAAACGTTTGTCATCGCTCCTTTATTGAGTCTTCAAAGGGATTTGACATTCACAACCTTTTTATGGTGTCCCTTTATAGATTAATCGGTAGCGTAACACGGTTTGGCTGTTCTTTGACTTCTTGTTTTAAGTTGTGTGTAAGCCTTATTTTTTTTTCTGTTGCCATATGTATTTGTAAAAATCTGAGATACTGAAGTCAGATGTTTTTTCTCATGAAATGAAATGAAATGAAATGAAATGAAATGAAATGAAATGAAATGAAATGAAATATATTTAATTTGCGCTTGAGAAAGGTACATTTTTGGTCTTATTCTAGTTTTCTTCTCTTTCTCAGCTGACAATGTAGCATGCAAATAACTTTAAATGACAATGACTAAATATTCCAATTAATTACATACACATAAAAATACAAAATTAATACTCCAAAATGTCAAATACCAATTAAATTACATCATCCTCACGAATCCGTAAGTACTACTTTTAATATGTGAGTATTTGCGCAGGGAATGGGATGGGGCATCTGTGCTTGTATATCTATATTGATATTATAAAGCTGAAAAGTTTGTTTGTTTGAACGCGCTAATCTCAGGAACTACTGGTTCGAATTGAAAAACTCTTTTTGTGTTGGATAGTCCATTTATCGAGGAATGCTTTAGGCTATATAACATCACGCTGCGACCAATAGGAGCGAAGCATCAGTGAAAAATGTTGCAAAAACGGGAACAAGAGCCTAAAAAATTAAAAATGCTGCCGAAAGTCACTATTCCACGCGGACGAAGTCGCGAGCACAGCTAGTATAAAATAATAAGGAAGATGCTAATGAATGTGTAAGACCTTGACTCACATTAGTAAGTTACGATAAGCCATGTGTCATTTCAGATCGTTTTGATTACATTAATAATTGTAACTTAAAACAAGTGATCTCTGATCATGATTTTGTCACTAAGAACATTAGAATAAGAACAACTTAAGTTGTGATGATTCTGAGCTCACAGCATTGTCACAATTATATATTGCAAATTGTAAATATAAATAACGTTGCAATAAAAAGGCCTGACATTAAAATTCGACCCAAATTACCTAGTGAATGTGAATCCCAAAACATTCTCATTCAAAAGCTTATTATAATTAGTTTATTTACACAACTATGCTACATACATTGATGTTATGGCGACATATTTAGATAATATGGTGGTAACTGGCCAGGCGGACAAATAAGCCCTATATACCTTCAACCAAACCGAGTACACAAACATGTACCCCCCGCTGGGAATCGAACCCGGGACCTTATGCATCTCAGCCAAAAGATGATGATGGTTTTGAGATGAAAGTCTATTGAGAAAATTAGACTAACGCCTAATTATTGTTATCTATATATTAATACGTGAAGCAAAAACTTTGTACCCCTTTTTTACGAAAATTGCGCGGACGGAGGAGTATGAAATTTCGCACACTTATAGTTTATATAGAAAAGGTAATCCAAATGTTAATATTTTTTTTAAATTATGCATAAAAATACATTAAATCAATAAAACAAACATTACACACACTACCATTTATTTAACACACACGCATACGTATTTGACACACGCGCATATTATACTCTTCACAAAAATTTCAAAAATGCAAGAGGAGCGGCCGAAATCTGTCAATGCCAATCCAAACTCACATTCTATCTGTTTTAATTGTTCATTGCTTACGATACAATCCGTGCAGCCATAATAAAATTACGGTCGAATTTCGACCACTGGGCGACCACTAGTTACTACTACACTAGTAACACACTGGTAACGAACACTCAATTTGGTGTATGAATATGAAGTTAATCACCGCAGGAATATCTCAATGTCACCGCTAATGTTAAACTGCTCTAGCGTTCCAGATTCCAATACACAGTTTACCCTAATCCTTGTGGTTGTGTGCGGAACGCCCGCACGAAATATTTGCTTTATTAACTTCAACCACAAAATGAAGAGTAAGAAGGTAAGATAGAAACGCACACATAGACCACCTCACACCAAGCGCGGATCCATCGTTGTGGGCACAGTGGGCATGCCCACAACCTTAATTGAGATCGAAGTTTTTTTTTTTGGTGCTATAAGTATTTGTATTTTTTTTTAATAACTGGACGAGTTTTAATGTGTTCTTATGTACATATGTATTACTACTAGCCGCTCACGGTTTCACCGGCGTGGTTCCCGTTCCCGTGGGAATATCGGGATAAAAAGTATCCTATGTGTTATTCCCGGTTATAAACTATCTGTATGCCGAATTTCATCCAAATCCATTCAGTAGTTTTTACGTGAAAGAGTAACAAACATCAAAATAAACTTTCGCGTTTATAATAGTATAATAGTTGTAGATATGCCACCTTGTCGCACGAGCCGATTTGGTTTAACTTTCTTAGTGCGTACAGCTAGGGAATGGAACGCGCTGCCTGCGAGTGTGTTCCCTGAAAGGTATAATGTGGACCTCTTCAAGGCTAGAGTGAATAGGCTATTTCTAGGCAGGCATGTTCCATCCTCGACCGCACCGTCACTTAACATCAAATGAGGTGTGGTCAAATGCCTGCCTATAACCAATAAAAAAATTAAAAAAATATTAATAGGATGTATCCGTTTGTTGTTATGTGTTGTGCAGGTCAATAAATGTTTCTTTATCTTTATCAGCGGTTGTATTTAATCCCTAAAAATCTAGCAATGAACCGTGTGCATGTGATTCTGAATGTAGAGCAGCACAACACACGCGCACATTCACAGCTAAAACCTTGCCAAATTCAGAAGTCAACATTTTGATAACGTACGACTCGCACTTGGCCAATTTTTGGGTGGCCGTACCCACAACCGTTTTTGTGTGCTGTATCCGGGCTTGCCTCTGACGGACACGGAATCTCGCTACTGCTGCGGCCGGACTGGCTGGCATAATGACGTTCTGAGCTATTTGTAGCCTAAACTGAATAAATTATTTTGAATTTAGATTTTTATTTTTATTTATTTTAACAAATTATACAGTTTTTACTAAAAATTAAAATTTCGCCAAACTGATCAACAGTTTATGGGCGAAATAAATGCACTCTTAACAACTGTAAATACAAACTAGTTGTACCTACCTTAGAACTCTAAATTAAACAAAACATTCACTCATCACAAAAACTACACACACACACATCCCACTCATGCAAGCAGAATCACAAGTAAGTATTTTAACTTTTTATTTTAATTTTAATTTTAAATTTTAACCCTATTTCAAAAGATCTGCTTATCGAAGTTTTCTAGTAACCAATCTTTTAATTTATTTTTAAATGTATAAATGCTTGTACATTGCTCCTCAATGTCCAAGTTATTAAATATTCGTGGCACGAGATAACCTCGAGTTCTACTTCCATAATAGTTGTGTGCACTGGGTTCCTCAAACTGTTTACGAACTGCAGTTCTTAAATTACGGCTTATAATTTTAGGTTTTAATAAATTGTTTCCTGATTTAAATTGTTCAACTGCTACAAGATACTTAGTTTTTTCGTGAATTGGCAGAATGCTACATTACATAAACAGCTTGTCATAATTTTTATTCACGTTAATTTTTACATGTTTACCAACTAATAACTTTATGAACCTCACTTGTAATCTATGTACCACATCAATGTACGAGCGAAACGTACGCCCGTAAGCCGCTAAACCATAACTAAGCACAGCATCTGCTAATGCGCGGTACAGCATACGTAACGTAGGCTTGTGAAGCATATGGCTAAGGTTAATAAACTTGTATAAAATGGACCTTATTGGAGTGTTGGCAAATGAAACAAAACAGTGCAATGTCACTTTTTAAATTCTCTCAAGAAGTACGCCCGAGGACTTTGTAAAGCCCCACATCTTTACTGAGATACTCGAGGGGTTGGGGGGTATATCATTTCTCACTTCTATTATCGTTCATCATCACATCATCGTACTGGAAGGAAATATTGTTATTTATGGATTACTTGTAAGAAAAATTACTTTGACACTGGCTAAATGTGCTAATCGCACGAAGCCAACAACTGAAGGAAAAAAAAAATTGGGATGGCCCCTGCCCGAGTGCGGTAGGTCTTAATCTTACCTTCTGCATTCCCGTTATTTAGAGTCCTTTAACTATGATTAAAGCAATAAACCAGTTTATTTCCACCGATAATAGCTGTTTGCAGGGTTTAATACCTTTATCGGGACGTGGATTGTGCCTTGTAACGAATGACTCATTGGTGAGTGCAAAAAATGCTCTTTGTCAAGATCATTGTTGTCGAAACCGGGTATTTCTTCTGAGTAATGGACAACAATAGATAGATTTAGACCATTTTTTTTTATTACAAATCGTATGGCGGCGACGTACAGAAGTAATAGAGCAGTTTTGGTAACGCTGAGGCTGAGCAGCGGTTCGATTTGTGAACATTTAAAAAGGCTAATCTTTAGTAGCGCTGCTGCTGTCATAAGGTCGAAAATTCGTAGCGTCTGCGATAATTTGAGACCGCAAATTAACAGAATCTAAAAATTATTGTAAGAATATTATTGGTTTTAGTTATCAAAATATGCATTTACTAAATTACGAATATTGATGTTATTAACGTATTTGAGTGATTTTATAAACTACGTAATTTTGTTGTAATTTCAAAAATAGTGGTTTTAGTGGTGATTTCAGAGAATAAAATAATTATTATCGAGTCAAAATGATACAATCATGTATTTGAGTTAGCAAATTCAAAATAAAGACATGAATTTACCTATATCAATATTTCAGATTCGTTCGTTAGCCACATATAGTCTTAAACTATTCGCCGAAACTTGGTGCATTGTTTAATATCGAGTTCCTCCGTGCTTCGGAAATCGGAAGGCACGGTTGTTGTCGTAATATGGCTGTCGTTATTTATTTGCTAACTTGGTTATCCAACAATTTCTTCACTTTTACTAGGACTATGCTATTTTATACAAATGCAAAAACTACTTAAAGAAAAACACCACTTATAACAATATTAAACTATTTTATGTAAAACAAAAGCTCTCCACTAGTTGAGATCCAAATAAAAAATGTCAAATACATTATTTTTATATGACAATAAACAAAAAACAAAAGCAAATCAATCTATTAGAAATTTGCATAGTGTCGCAGTCAATGCCCTGGTACCATTATAATGTATGTCTATTTGGTCGCTAGAAACATTCAGGACTTTGCAAAATCCTGCTTAAGGAAGGTCGTTAAAACCCACCAACCCATATTGGGCCAGCAGTGTGATTGATTATGGTCCAGTTTCCAGGCTCCCAAATGGACAAAACTATGTCAATTTTTAAATTTCAATCGCGGCTGTAAAATTTATGTCCAAATTTGTTTGTTTTAGTTTTTTAATATCTTCCGTGTTATGTTTATTTATTCTCATACTCGTAATTACAATGTAATAATGTTTTTCTTTATTTTTGTTTCCAGGTACGTTCGTTTGTTAAATAAGTGACTGGAGTTTCGAGTCTTCGCTCAACAAGTTTTCACTTGTAAGTGTTTTATAGTTAAAATGGTTATTAGTACTTGCTACAAACTACGAAGTCACGTCTTGGATGGTGTGGAGTTTCGTAAAACTTGAATAATTGAATCTAACTTACGAAACTTGTCGGTGTATCTCGCGTACGGCATTAATTTCTATAACATCCATTTTAATGGAGCTTGTTTTTCTTGTAGGTACTTAGGGAGTTCCCTTATGCATCCTGCTTTACGAATCTTACATTTAAACAGCTGTGATAGATATTGAACACAGCAGCAATTGAACATGTATCACCTTTTATAAATTAGGTAGATAATTTAGCAAACCAAACGTGGGTACGTACAGACGCCTGCAAATCAACCTATCCAAATTGTCAAATTTCTTCAATACAATGTCAACCATATTACTTGGGCATACAGCTCAAAGTCTATTGAGGAAATTTGACAGTTTGTGGTAGGTTGATGTGCTGGCGTGTGTACTTACCTACCTGATGTACTCTACCATAGTTGGTAATCCAAATCGGTGGAGAAGCTGCAGATTAAAATTGAACACAAACAAATCACGTGATCAACGACTTTACTCACAAGAAGCTGAAGATAATACTGGAAGGTCACCCATCCAATTACCGGCCATTGCGAAAGTAGCTTAGCTTTCACGATCACAACCTGAAAGTGCTAAGCTTCTATTAGTATTTCTTGAATTAAATATCAACGTAGTTCAGAATACTATTTAGAAAATGGTAACAATAATTCCTCCAGTTAATCGGGCAAGCTATATCCAGTTATCAACCTGTCAGTAGCACTCGCATGAAATCGAACGTTTGCAGAGACTAGAGTGATAGGTACTGTAAGGAGCAGAGGGGTCCTCACTTATAACGCAAGGCGTCTCTTTATATTTGGGGGCGTAAGACAGAATGAGACACCTTAATTGATCAATATTATATTGGTATTCAGAAAAACATGAACATAATAATTAAATAGAATGTTGCCGCTCCCGCGGTTGATGTCCAAGTCCCTCTCTTTTGTTTTCACCGCGTGTCGTTTTATTTTAAATACAAGAAGGCAGAACGCGACGGCTGCCAGTAGGTTCGCGCCTCCAAGCAGTCCCGATCACTACAGAACACTATGCGTGGCATATGTTTTGATTTTTGATATTAGCAGTTTCTCGTTCAGCTTCAGAGTGCCCAGTGTGAGCTTTGTTTACTATCCGTATTCATTCGATTACGTTTACGAAAACAAAATTAGTATTGCAAAATTTTTACTCTTCTCGTATGTCGCCAGGTCGCGCTCGCTGCTTCAATGCCATACTAATTTTCGTTTTAGTTAACGTGATCGAATGCTAAATGAAACTCACACTAGGCGCTCTGATTCATCTCAGCCAAAGACGTCCACTGCTGGACAAAGGCCTCCCCCAAGGATATGAGGGGTATTTGTCGTAATCGCCACGCTTGGCAGGCGGGTTGGCGATCGCAGTAGGTTGAGGGTAACCTCAGAGAGATGCTGCTTCCCATACTCTGGAATGGTCCCTTAGTCGGCTTTTACGACACCCACAGGAAGAGATGGGGTGGTGCAATTCTTTATCCCCGGCACCACACAGGGATCTCTGATTATGAGCTTGTAACGGTCTATACGTCACTAGAACACTTTCCAAACGAATAAATAAAAATTATAGGTATCTAGGTTAGAAGTAGGGCTAAATGCTATTTAATTTAACATGTAGTTATTAAAATGTGTATGTAATTTTTAACGCAAATTTTGTTGCGAACAAATTACCAGGTTAGAACCACGATAGCTCAGTTAAGAGAGCACCTGACCCGGTATGTCAGAAGGGTGCTGGTTCAAATCCTGCTCGTGTAATTTTTTTCAACATTTGTGTTTATGTAATTATTGAAATAAAACTAATTTAATTAACTTTTTACGCTCACCGTTAAACTAGGTAAAGATTAGGCTGAATGATGTAGATTCAGTTGCTTGCGTGTCTCTTGATAGTCTATGCTAGGAGGGATCGGGAGCGGGGACAAATAACGGAGGAAGTTGATTTGATTTACTTTTGCTTGCAGAGCCTTGGCGGCAGGACTCTGTGAGTAACTCTGCTACTCGAGCTCAATTTAAAGTGTGAATATATAACATTGCAGTTATTCTGAAACTCATTGAATCTCTTTTGCATAGTAATTTTAATTGTTTAATTTATTTAGTGAACTTCATATTTTGTTGAAAGGTTTGTGTTTGTGTTTGATTACAATTTCTTATTTATGTTGATATTGTGAAATTACTTACCTAAAGAAAACGTGAGTTCTGGTCACTTACATGTAGATTTACGAATCGTTATGTGGGTGATTAGGACTTGTTTCCAGGTTATTCGTTTCGTTGCGGGTTTTTCGTGCTAGTGATTGTGTTAATTGGTAACTAAGGTATACATGTGATCTTGGCTAGTAATTGGCATAGTTAGTTATATACCTAGTAGATGAGTTTCGGAATATTTTGCTTTAAATTTTCTTGTGGGCGATGTTGAGGGTTATCATTCTCGGTTAAGGTTACCAGATCGGAACTTACCGAGTCCGGGACAATTCCATGTCGGGCCGTGGCTATGGCTATGAATATGTAAAAAAAAAATATAAATTACGGAATATTTAATTTTATTTTTTTTATTTTTTGGTCTCGGGAAGCCGTTGGATGCGAGCAGCACGAAACCGGTCGTTGTGGAGGTCCTTGGGGGAGGCCTTTGTCCAGCAGTGGACGTCTTTTGGCTGAGATGATGATGATGATGATGATTTATTAGGAAAATGTATTTCATTTTTCAAATGTATACTTTTATTATTATATGACCGCCTGCCGTGTCATATTTTGTTGTTATTTTTTTTAATTATTTAATTTTTTCAGAATCCGGGACAATAGATCGAATTACTGGACACGGGACAATACGTAAAATTCCGGGACAATCCCGGAAATTCCGGACATCTGGCAACCTTATTCTCGGTTTATGTTCATGCGGTGAACTTATTTAAAGCATCGTACTCTCTGTATGATGGCGAGCGAGTAATGGTGATTCCACTGCATTATTTTCCCAATTGAATCGAGTTGGGTAAAATCCGAACATGGTCTTAGGGCGCTATGTTCCTATTCGAAGCACTTAGGTAGGACCGGATAAACTGGAACGTACCGGTGAATGTTTATGGCCGAATTACTCGGGAACAGCTAAGCTCTCCTCTGCATGGGTTGCCTTCACATAAGATTCGGTTGGGCTTCGTCGAAGTGATGTCCGGGTAGGGTTGCCAACTATTTTTCAGGAAATTAAAGTAAATCTATCACTAACTAGTATAAAAAGGAATTGAATAAAAAATGAAGTATTTTCCAAATTAATTTATTTTAATGTTTAAAAACATATTTCTTTGTACTCTTGACACTATCTAATATTTATTTATTGTTTTATAGCGCGTTCAGAAATTAGCGTTGCGTTTCGTTTCACTTCACCTGAGTCTGAGTATCATTCAGTAGGTAGGTAGTTCAGAAATTAAGTCAACAGGAATATTCCGTTCAAACGCACGCATTAGTCGGAAATAAAGTATTTTCCATACTTTATTTTTATTAAAAAGAATAAAGTATGGGGATGGAAAATAACGTATGATAGCTTATTTTAAAGTATGCTTGCCAACCCTATTGTCGGGCCTCTTGGGGCGGCCGATATCTGTGTGAGGTGCAATTCAAGGAGGTCCCTCATCTTGTAGGCCTGAGATTCAGTTCGCTTCCCTTAGCTTCAGCTTGCGACTGAGCTTCCTTAGGGGTCTTAGGTGGCCAGTTCTCAAATCGGGCGTGACGTACCCGTCCTTATATTTAGTTTATTTAGGTAAACTAGGAGTTCTCAGAGGAACTGCCGCGATTAAATGTAAATAGAGGACGATTCTCTAGTTTTGAAACACGTTAAAACCTAGTTAGAACAACACACATAAAACACGTTAGAACCTACCCCACCTCTTCCCGTGGGTGTCGTAAAAGCCGACTGAGGGACCATTCCAGAGGGGCAGCAGCATCTCTCTGAAGTTACCCTCAACCTACTGCGATCGCCAACCCGCCTGCCAAGCGTGGCGATTACGGCAAATACCCCTCATATCCTTGGGGGAGGCCTTTGTCCAGCAGTGGACGTCTTTTGGCTGAGATGATGATGATGATGAAAACCTAGAGAAACAGGGATGTGATAGGGTGTTAGGTTTCGCATAACGGTTAGGAACTGTTTACAATATAAATAGGGAAATAGGTTGGTTTGGTATAAGTTCATTATTTTGTACCTACATACTTTTTAAATGGTTTTAAGATTTAGGTAAGCATATAAGTGTAGTAGGTAGGTAACCGAGTTAGGAGAGTTTATTGTGTGAGCGGTATGTAGGTAGGTATATGTTGCTACATACACGAGGCGTAGCGTGAGCACATGAGTAGGTATATGTATTGAGATTTGAAAATACACGTATGACTAAGTAGGTAGGTTAGGTATGTATGGACAGTAATTCTAACTGTTTAACTAGAATGCAGCATTGTTTAGATAGATATGCCTTTTTTATATATTACCTATGTCATATTAATGTCAAAAAACCATTTTTGGGTGAAAGTATGAAAAGTGCCCTTTTTGCAATTAGTGATTCAGCTGATTTTTCCGGTTTTTAGTTTCCTGTTTTTTGAAGTCGGTTTTTTTTATGTTGGCAATACCTTAACAGTAACAGGGTCATGTACTTTACTTACCTTGTAGGTACCTTTACAAACATCTGTAATATTTTGTAGGTACATGTAGCAAATAAATGAATATGAATATGAATGAATATGAGTAGGTACTCTAAGTGTTGAACACTGGTGCTACTACGGTACATATGTAACATTATGTCACTATAAAGTACTAGGCTACTAGGGCCCCTCGCGGTTTTCACCCGCGTGGTTCCCGTTCCCTTGGGAATATCGGTATAAAAACTAGCCTATGTGTTAATCCAGGTTATAAACTATCTGTATGCCGAATTTCATCCAAATCCATTCAGTAGTTTTTACATGAAAGAGTAACAAACATCCATTCATACTTACAAACTTTATAATATTAATAGGATAAGGTCGGACTCCTCGACTCTTTTGTATCTTTAATTAATAATAACAGACAAATTATCTTACGTTGTTTATTGTTTTAAAACTGTCATGTCACATCATAACAATTTAACCAACATTCTTTGTGGCATTGTTGTATTCGGACAGTTACAGATAAGTTAATTGTTGCCGAAGCAGTTTGAAGGTTCTGTGAAGTGCGCCTAACCCCGTAGTAGAAATAAGTATGTGGTCTTGATTCCTAGTTCGGGTTTAATAATATATCGTCGGTAAGCGTGCGAGACAGCGAAAGAAAATTTTGTAAAAACCGCGTAGGTAGGTATATACCTACAAAAATATGTATATTTTTGGAAATCAAATACATTAGGTATTCCTTTAAATTGGTGGCTATTTCTTTGGGGCAAACAACAACAATAAAAAAATTAAGATTACTATGTAGTGTCCCACTGCTGGGCAAAAGTATAATTTATATAAGTGACGTTATGCGCGTCACGCGCTAAAGTTAGCAGCAGTAATCATAAATGTAAGTACACACACAGAGGTTACTGAACCACTAGTGTTGTGACTTGTTTATTTCGATGTGACGACACTATAGAAATATTTAATTAAAAATTGCATGACAAATTTATGTTGACAATTATGTCACAGTAACTCTGCATTCGCACTCACGCTTCGGAAGGCACATAAAGCCGTTGGTCACGGCTGCATTAGCAGTCGTTAACAACCACCAATCCGCACTGGGCCCGCGTGGTGGTTTTTGGTCAATTAGGTATCTGATGACCGGCCTTTGCGAAACTTGCTCAACTTCAGCAATCGCAGACCATGTGCGTTAATCACTGCGTCATCGAGCTTCTCCTGTTATTTGTTTTTAACTTGTTATTTGTAATGGGTAAATATGTCCGCCAACTGGCAACACCTTGGCAAAGCCAAGTACGAGCTATCATCGAGTTCATGTCGTTGCTTAAAAGAGGAATCTTGTATGGACATTGGTACAGCCACATGAGTAAATACCCTAACAGAGTCCCAGCTTCCTTAGAGCGCGCAGCGACAGATACACTACTACCATAGCACGGTTATGTGTGTGTGACCTCTCACCGACGAAGCGTTCGCGCCGCGAGAGGACAAACTGGTTTACACCGGCACAGCCAGAGGACAATCTCGGTGAGTCTCACACGCGTTGTTTTGTGTTGTGAACTGTCACCGCTCGTAAAATGTTGTAATTATTTGAGGTTTTGTTGTGTTTGATTTAAATTAGAGTGGTTTACTGTAAGAATAATGCTAGAAAAATAAAATATTGCCTATTTCACTTAGTTTCACGAACACTTCGATCTTAAAGCAAACATTATAAATATTGGCACTGAAATCTTAGAACGTGTATAATTAATTACTGTACATTTGATCTGTCATGTGAGTGTTTTCCAATTAAGTATTTAACCCTTTCTGTACGGAAGGCATCATATGATGCTAAGAGCAAAGTAGATAGGTATATATACCTTAATGTGTTACTTTTAAGGTTTCATTTACAACCACATACAAACGCCTAGTCGGTTAAAAAAGGTTAAAAAGACTTCAGGATAGAATATATTTAAATCTGAAAAATAAAAAAACTACAGTTATTGAAAATCAAAAACAATAAAAAGAAAATATTTAGAGTACCTAAGTAATTTATAAATTTATGAAAAATAATATTAAATATTTTGTCTCATTTTTCTTATTCTCAGTTGACAACCCCACCAAAGTAGGTATAAATTTTGCGCGCCATAAGGAAGTTAGGACTCTGTTCGGGTTATTACTCATGTGGTACAGCGCCACAACGTCCGTAAATTGAACTCACAGTAGACAGATATTTCATAGATTTGGTGACATTAGCATGACATAACGTTTTTACGTTACGATTTCGATAGAAGTTTGTGCTAAGCCCAGCCAGACCCATGACAAAACCGATATGGATTTATTTTTGGTTTTGTTTGGATGGTAATACTTGTTTTAAGTCCGCCCGGCTAGCTACCACTAAAAATATTAGTAAAAAATATATGAAAAAGTAAACTATTTTAATGAAACAACTTTTACGGATCTACTCGTGTTTATTTTACACATTACTTATTTAATGTTTATCCTGAAGTCTCCCTGTGACCACGAACCCTGCAAAGGGTTTGACACGTGTAAAAATAAACGCGAGTAGATCCGTAAAAGTTGTTTCATTTCAAGGTGTAGTATTCGCGTAAACTTTAGAAAAAAATAATTACTATTTTAGTTATTATTGGCATAAAAAACACAAATGTTGAAAAAATTTCCACGAGCAGGGTTTGAACCTGCACCCTTCTGACATACCGGGTCAGGTGCTCTTCCAATTGAGCTATCGTGGTTCTAACCAGCCCGCCGAAATTATTCAACACTATTTACTTTTTACTTTGAAAGCCAAAGGCGCCCATTCAATGTTAACAACTACCGTCATTAACATCCGATCATAATATTTTTACAAATACTAAAGATCAGTTAAGAAGTAGGCAAGCTATTTATAAATGTTTGTGTTTTTGTAATTTGTTCGCAACAAAATTTGCGTTAAAAAAAAATTATATAAACATTTATAAATAGCTTGCCTACTTCTTAACTGATCTTTAGTATTTGTAAAAATATTATGATCGGATGTTAATGACGGTAGTTGTTAACATTGAATGGGCGCCTTTGGCTTTCAAAGTAAAAAGTAAATAGTGTTGAATAATTTCGGCGGGCTGGTTAGAACCACGATAGCTCAATTGGAAGAGCACCTGACCCGGTATGTCAGAAGGGTGCAGATTCAAACCCTGCTCGTGGAAATTTTTTCAACATTTGTGTTTTTGTAATTTGTTCGCAACAAAATTTGCGTTAAAAAAAAAATAAATATATAAACATATTATTGGCATCTGAATTTTTTTTATCAAACATATCACGTCCCAAATAAAGTTAAAAGCTACGTGCAGGTTAAATTACAAATTACCTTAATGTAGCGTATATCCGAAGAAAACGGATATTTGATTTGCATGACATAATAAACTTTACCACACTGGAGCAATGCATGGTATGTCGTTTGGGACATGTTTGGGACATATAAACATTTCTACTGAATATTGTTTTACAAAGCTTACACTAACACTACTCGTTAAAACTTTAAATTGAGTTACAGGGAGACCGGACCCTATACAAAGGGTTCGAAACGTCAGCGTACAATAATTCGTATAATATGTCGATATATGCAGGATGTTTGGTAATACGTGTATATTCCCGAAACATGGCCATGCAACCAAGCATAAATAATAGTAGTTATAGTGTGATAACATGCAAAATCATATTATTTACGTTGATTTACTCTTTTTTAGAAAAACTCAAATTTATTTTATTAAAATTGTTTTGTTCATTCCTGCAATATTTTGACTTCTGTTTATGTTTAACCATGAGGTTGACGACCAAGACAACGTATCAACTTGACCTAGGGTTGTCACTAAACAGTTTTACATAGTAATAAAGAACCGCAATATCTCGGCCATGTGCTGTTTTTCAGTTATGTTTATAATTTTTCAGGGTTCTATGAACGGTACTCTATCAGCCATATTCGGGATTATACAGGTATTACAAAACACCCTGTATAAAATATTTAATTTCAATGTGTACGGAAATTAAACAATTTATATGGATGTGTAGATTAATATAGACAACTTTTACGGATCTACTCGCGTTTATTTTACTTACTTACTTACTTAGTTACTCCATTGGCGCAGGGACCCAAAGTGAGTCTTGGCCTCCGAAACGAGAACTCGCCACTTTCCCCTGTCCATTGCAGTCTCTTGCCAGTTGACGGCTCCGAGGGCGCGCAGGTCAGCTTCCACCCTATCGCTCTAGCGGTACCTGGGGCGACCAATCGGTCGCCGTCCGATCGGTCGACCAAGGTATGCTCTCTTGACGTCGATCCTCCCCCATTCGCAGCATGTGACCGAGCCAGCGGAGTCTGTGTGATTTGTATTCTCCTATTATGTTAGGCTCAGCCACGAGGTCTTCAATCTCTGCGTTTCTCCGGACTCTCCAGCTACCATCTTCCCTCTTTATTGGACCCAGGATTTTCCGAAGAACCTTCCTCTCTGCCACTAGAAGCTGATTCTCCTCTTTAAGGGTTAGCGTCCAGGCTTCAGAACCGTACATAAGGATGGGCCTTATAACAGTTTTATATACGCGCGTTTATTTTACACATTACTTATTTAATGTTTATCCTGTACTGTACTGTCTTGTTCGCGTAAACTTTAGAAAACAATATGTGTAGATTAGCTAAAGATTAAGGTAGTCATCCATTCGTAAATTATCATTCCTAAAGCTGGAGAGTGACCGAAGCGTATTATTGTAACGTTACCGTAACGGAGGAGCGGTCTGCGATTGCTGCGGTTAAGTAACTTTCGCAAAGGCCGCTCATCGGATGGGTGACCAAAAATGTATCATCTCAAAGCCGTTGGTCCCGGCTGTATTAGCAGTCGTAAACAACCACCAATCCGCACAGGGCCCGCGTGGTGGTTTATGGCCCGTTCTCCCTATCCATCCATAGGGAAGGCTCGTGCCCTAGCAGTGGGGACATAAAATGAGCTGATGATGAACCGTAACGTGCAATTCGTAGCGAACTTTATACGTCTTTGCCACAAAATAAAGACCGCACGCACACAGTTTTTTTTATTATCTTATTGCTCTTATTATCATTTCTAGCGACTTATTCGTATAACTAGCGGCTGGAAACGGCTGCTTACATTTCATCGATATATTCACATGATTAGTTTTTTGTTTTTGTTATTTCTCTTCTGATTTATTTACTATAGGATACATTTAACATAAATATACATAAACAATGCCATTTGCATCTGTATTAAGTGTTAAAAACTCAAAATTCTCATACAAAATGTGACACAGCAGTGGAATAGGACTATTTTAATAATTTATTTGTCAGAGATTTTTTGGAAATAGGTATTTATCCATGAAATAAGTGTGGACAGATACCTAGTAATAGTAAGCATTTAGTTTTATTTCTTTGTTTGGTTTATAATGATGATTAAATCCAAAGTAAACTAATTTAGCTACCTTTAGTCTTATAATTTTCATACACCACCACCTAAACACAAACGTTCTTTCATAATTTCCTGTTTGTTTCTGAATTAAGTAAATTAGTAGATATTTGTGTCTTCGGTGTTTATATTAAAAAAAAACAAAAAATAGCAGAACATAATAAGTGCTACAGTAGACTTCTTGGCGAGAAAGTGAAGAGTCAGCTTTATTTTCTAAAATTTGTGTTATATCGAATATTAATGTGATATAATGGTGGATTATTAACCGTTAAGTGTTCGTAAGTGCGCATGAGTGTTGGTAAATGAAACAAAACAGTGCAACTTCACTTTTCAAATTCTTTCAAGAATTCCGCGAAGACTTAGTAAAGCCACAAAGTAATCTACTTTGTGGTAAGGCCCCACATCTTTACTGAGATACTCGAGGGGTTGGAGGGTATATCATTTCTCACTTCTCATTTCTATTATCATTCATCATCATCTATATACAACAAGGAAATATTGTTTATTTGTATATTACTTCTAAGAAAAATTACTTTGACACTGGCTAAATGTGCTAATCGCACGAAGCCATCAACTAAAGAAAAAAAAAGAATAAAGTGCTACAGTATCACAAAAATAAGAGAAAATAAAATAAGACGATTTTTAATACGTTTTTCTTACTGTTAGTAAGAAAAACGTATTAGGAAAAACGTATTAGCTTGTTTTTCGATGCTCAAGTCGGGTATCTACCCGGTATCAAGCGGCTGTATATTCGTTTCTAGCTGCTGGTAACTACCGGCTTACAAGCCGCTGGTTTACAACTATAGTTTCGACAAAATGCTTCGGTCAGTTTCAACCTTAAGAGCGTTTACGCCGTACACTAGCGCCGCCAATGAAAAAAAAACATATCTAGTAATTAGTTAAATAAGACGTTACGGCTACTTTTAACTATAACGCCACATTTAACTAAACCATAACATGTGAGTTGTTCATTAGGTGACGTAAAAATGCTAAATTACTTCATTCAAATAGTTTGTTGAGCATAATTTGATTTTCTATCTCTAATTACTAGATATGTTTTTTTTTTCATTAGTGGCGCTAGTGTGCGGCGTAAACGCTCTTAAACTTCCCTCGCTTTTACAAAGGTTGAGGACGAGAAAGTTTACCGCTTGCCATGCCATGCGCTTATTGCCGGTTTCTACAGTTTCAACATCAAAGATGTTTATTTTGCCGACCGTACCCACTATAATGGCCACGGTGAAGTCAGTAAAGTGTCAGTAAAGTTTAAGCACGAACTATTCGGCTACCAAGATTAGTAGTAAGTAGTGATTACTGTTTGATTTCTTTGTTATGGCTTTGCTTTTGTCTACAACTTTGTTTACGATGCCGCTGACATTCGAACGCTCCAGGGGTACGACGCGGAGCACCAGAGTTATTGACAAAGCACTGTTGTTTTAGAAGTAGAACAATTTGACTAACATTTTGCGACAGTGAAATGCGAGATGTTAAGAGACAAGTCTTAAAAGAAAATGGTCTCACTTGAAGGACTTTCTGGAATCACTGGACGTTTTAGTGTCTGCATTATACAAAGTGTAACAAAAAGGTGTGGCAAAATGAAAAGATCCAAAGTGTATCTAGATCTTGTATTTATTGTTATTAAGACATAATTATTAACTTTAATTTGTCATGCAATTGTAAATTAAATATTTGTATTGAAGTCATGCGCTTCAGTCGCGCATAAGCAAGCGTAAAAGCCGACTATGGGACCATTCCAGAGGATGGGCAGCAGCATCTCTCTGAGGTTAACCTCAACCTACTGCGATCGCCAACCCGCCTGCCAAGCGTGGCGATTACGGCAAATACCCCTCATATCCTTGGGGGAGGCCTTTGTCCAGCAGTGGACGTCTTTTGGCTGAGATGATGATGATGGTGATGATGATAAGCAAGCAGCAGTGATCATAAATCTACACAGAGGTTACTAAACCACTAGTGGCTGTGACATGTTTATTTTGATGTGACGTCACAATAGAAATATTGAATTAAAAATTACAATACAAATTAAAGTTAATAATTATGACTTCGTAACTGCAATCGGATACACTTGGATCTTTTAATTTTTACCTCACCTTTCTGTTACACGTTGCATATATATAAATTGATGACTTATAGAGCGATAGCACATATCAATTTTAAGTCTGGATCTACTAGTAGCAAAGTTCGACAGTTGGAGATAAGTTAGCCAGTTCTTTAGTAAATGAAGATTTGGTCTTATCTCCACTTACTATCAGCTGAGATGAAGGTCAAGGTAATCAATTTAACAGTTACAAAAATATAATTTATCAAAAATTTTAATTATTTTGAGTCTGTGTCGTCATCTACTAGCATCAAAATGTTGTATTTGTATTTTCTTATTATCATGGTTTCGTCTTTAATTAAAAAAAATTATCATATTTGGCTATCGGTCACTGTTCTGAAATTTCCCTAACTAGCTTTAGAAATAGCAAAACCATATCCACCGTTCCGACATTTCACAAAATTGGCAAACAACAAAAACTAGGTCGCACCAATTCACAGTTCGTTCGTAATTCGCATATAGACGGAGCAATAACTTGGTACGGAACACCTGTTCTCCTGTTACCTGTTACCTGTTACATGTTACAAACAACCCATCGAAATGCAATTGGGTACAACGGTGACAAAATGATAGATGCTCCCCTAAATTACTTTACGTGACTGCAGAAGGTAAACTTCATACAAACGCTTTCAAGCAACGCGCACAGGCCCTCTCACGATCACGGCACAATACACATAATATACAGTAGTTTAACCGGGCCGTGTTCTTGAGTTAAATACCTATGGCAAGGCGGAGCGCTAGGATTGGCGCCTACAAAAATAAAGCAAGCGTGTGTAGATTTGTATTGTAAGTACCTATGTGTAGAGTTTTAGGTTCAGGAATAAAACATAATGTTATTTTAATAACATATTTATTTATTAATTACATTATTTATAAGTTTGTAACAAAAAAGTGTTTCAGCAGGCAGTTCAAAAAATAACATTATTGGTTTTGTCACTGTTTTGTTTAGGCATCCGTAAACACAACAGTTTGTATAATATTGTCGTGACGCCACCATTATAACCACGTTATTAAAAAAAGAAACAAAAGGCGGGCGGGCGTACAGCGCGCGAGCAGAGAGCGGCGCGACGACGCGACACAACCGACACTCGACCAGTCTCGCCGGCGCACGGCGTGGCACTACGAAGTTTTGCCATTTCCAAAATGAGTTAACGGCCGTGTAAATGACGCCTGTGTGTGCGTGCGTCGATTCGAGCGCTTAGTATGAAGTCAAACTACTGTATATTGTGTGTATTGTGATCACGGCATCTCGCAATAGCTCGCAACCACAAATTAAAGTGACTGCAGAAGGAAAGCAAGCTTCATACAAATGCGCTCAAGCAACGCACACAGGCCCTTTCACGGTCACGATATCTCGCAACAGCTCGCAACCACAAATTAAAGTGACTGCAGAAGGAAAGCAAGCTTCATACAAATGCGCTCAAGCAACGCACACAGGCCCACGGTCTCGGCATTTCGCAACAACTCGCAACCACAAATTAAAGTGACTGCAGAAGGAAAGCAAGCTTCATACAAATGCGCTCAAGCAACGCACACACGCCCTTTCACGGTCACGGCATCTCGCAACAGCTCGCAACCACAAATTAAAGTGACTGCAGAAGGAAAGCAAGCTTCATACAAATGCGCTCAAGCAACGCACACACGCCCTTTCACGGTCACGGCATCTCGCAACAGCTCGCAACCACAAATTAAAGTGACTGCAGAAGGAAAGCAAGCTTCATACAAATGCGCTCAAGCAACGCACACAGGCCCACGATCTCGGCATTTCGCAACAACTCGCAACCACAAATTAAAGTGACTGCAGAAGGAAAGCAAGCTTCATACAAATGCGCTCAAGCAACGCACACACGCCCTTTCACGGTCACGGCATCTCGCAACAGCTCGCAACCACAAATTAAAGTAACTGCAGAAGGAAAGCAAGCTTCATACAAATGCGCTCAAGCAACGCACACACGCCCTTTCACGGTCACGGCATCTCGCAACAGCTCGCAACCACAAATTAAAGTGACTGCAGAAGGAAACCTAGCTTCATACAAATGCGCTCAAGCAACGCACACACGCCCTTTCACGGTCACGGCATCTCGCAACAGCTCGCAACCACAACTTAAGGTGACTGCAGAAGTTAATTTTCATACATACCGTGCTCCAGCAACGCACATATAAACAACCTCTCACGGACACGCTCAGACTGGTTTAAGACGGTCCGAGATTCCGTGTCCGTGAGAGGGTCTATGGTCTACTATTATGTGCGTTGCTCAAGCGGTATGTATTAAGCTTACCGTCCGGGCTCTCCTTATTTTGTGTCGCAACAGTCCCATGCCATCCACTAAAGACGCTCGTCTGATGTCGGCCGTGAGGACAGCCCGGGCAAGAGGTCACACCTCGTGATCCAAAACGGCCCCAAAGGAAGAGGCCGAAGATCTCTGTAATACGCAACAGTTCGAGCGTTTGCGAGATTCTTTGGTCCGCGAGAGGTTGGTCGTCTTTGTGTGCGGTGCGCTCGCGTTTGTATGAAGGTTAGCTTTTGCAGTCGCCTTATTTTGTGTTACTAGTGACTTACCTTCATTGATATATATTCAGTTAGCGTTCTGTGGCGTGAGGATGGGTCCTGGCTTTACGTAACCCAATATTTGCTGTTCTCAATCTGCTGTCGTGTCGCCGTCTCCGTCTCCAAATTCGATATATGAAACAGGGGGTATTGTGTAAATCAAGTTATTTTGGAAATCTAGTATGGAATGCACGTATAGGTTTAGATACGCTGGCAATCAAATAAGGTTTGAGGGGTAGGCGTGAAACAGGTTTAATGATACTTCGGATAAGTAAGTCGGTCTGTTTGAATCCTGTGGCTTAATTTTTTTAAAAATAATAAATAAGGTGACGAGGTTCCGAGCTGTTCCGAGATCCGTGTCCGTGCAAGGGGCTTATTATGTGCTAGTTGCTTGAGCGCGGTATGTCAAGACGACACCTCGATTTGTGAACATTCAAGAAGGCTCATTTAAAAACCTTTATTTTACCTATTTAATTTAATACAGTCCACAACATTTTTGTTACAAGGTTTTTAGTGGGTATATACCTCTACTCCCTTCGTCGAGCTTTTAGAACTAAGAGAGGGAAGAGGTCCCTCCTCTTCCCACACGTCCCACATAAATCGGAGTCGTCTCTATTTTACCTTGTTAATAAAAGGGCTCGACTAAGTTCGTCTGTCTAGCTATTGGTACTGTCAGCTAAAGATCTTATGTATAATAATAATAATAATAATAACCGCCATGTGGGATATTGACTCGACAATCATTGTGCCGATAGTCGTGTCTGCGAACGGTCTGGTAGCGAAGAGTCTGGACCAACACCTTAAGAAACTCTCGCTCAATGGTTGGATCAAGGGTCAGATACAGAAGGCGGTACTCTTGGACACGGCGCGGGTAGTCCGAAGGTTCCTATCTCTGCAGCCCTAACCACCGGCAGCTTGAGCCCTGCCCCGTTGCCGGCGGTACCCTAGGTTAGGTTTTTTATAATATTTTTATATTTTGTATGTGCTTTTGTATTTTACTTTTATATTAATATTATAACAAACCTAGGCTAAGAAAAAAAATAGAAATAAAGAGATAATAATTATAGTTGTCGACATGTGGAATGTGGACTCGGCTGTCATCGTGCCGATTGTTGTTACGGCCAATGGCCTGATGGCAAAGAGCCTCGATCAACATCTCATGAGGCTCTCGTTAGGCGGCTGGATCAAGGGCCTGATTCAGAAGGCAGTTCTCCTCGATACGGCACGCATTGTGAGGAGGTTCCTGTCTCTGGAGCCCTAATCACCGGTAGTTTGGACCCTGGTCCCGATGCCGGTGGACCCCTATTTTTTATATTTTTAAATGTTTGTTTTGTTTTTCAGAAAATATTTAAAAATGTAAATTAATATTTAATAAAAATAAATAAAGAGACAATAATAATAATAAAAAACTTTCCTACACTCACACCAATTATCTAGTCCAAGAGTAGCTTCGTTATGAAACTCGTTAAATGGTTACTAGACAACGGATAAACATATTTAAAATACTTAAACACATACTTATTATACATAGAAAACATGGCGGTAACATAACAACTACGAGTATGTTAACAGAAAGAGTGTCCGTGAGTTAGTTTACATTGTTATTTTGTTTCTCTGTGGTTGAGGATTCCGTATGATTTGCGCTTCTTTCTTAGCTATAGTACCTACATACTAGTAATAATACTATAATAGATACTAGATACTACCTATAACAAATAGTTTTTGAGTTTATTCGTTACAAACAAAAATACAAAGCTTTCCTCTTTATAATACTAGTACAATGAACCTATAACTAAAACTATAAAACACACTAGCTAGCGGCATAGCGTGTAAATACACGAGCGTTTTATTCAGTCTAAACGCCTGCTCCAATGAACTTGACTGGCATAAAAAGTAGCCTATATTAAAATGAAACAACTTTTACGGATCTACTCGCGTTTATTTTGCAGGGTCCGTGGTTCGAAACGTCAGGATAAACATTAAATAGGTAATGTGTAAAATTAAACGCGAGTAGATCCGTAAAAGTTGTTTCATTTCAATGTGTAGTGTTCGCGTAAACTTTAGAAAACAATATGTAGCCTATATTACTTTCAGCGATAGTAACATGGGAAGAGATTTAAATTTTAAAAATAACAATAAGAAGTTTTTCATACATGTATATTCTTACATAATATGGTTATTATGTAGGAGGAGAGTAAATATTAGGAACAAAGAAATTCTAAATATAATTTATTAGTGTAAACATTTTCATTATGTAGGTACGCAAAATATTGGGAGATCAAACGTATCGCTTTCATCCTTTGATCTTTGATCAAAATATTAAAATCCAAAAGAAAGTATCAAAAACAAATGAAGGCGCTCATAAATTTTTACGCGTGCTCTCTCTTATTAGCGCATCGGCCATCGCTGTTTCTGCCCCCCTCCCACGTAAAGTTGCTGCCGAAATAGACTTTATTAGTGGTATCGGTAAATTTACCTCGTTTACGGCGATCGTAAACTGTGGAAAGAGTTAAACAGCGATTGGCTGCGACCACAAATAGCTGGGTTTATTACCGTACCGTACGAGGAGGGTGGAACACGCCGATATGTAAGAATAAAAGGCGATTAGGCTCCTTTGTAGATCTCGATATCCCGTAGAAACTAGGTGCCTAAGCTACGAGATAGACTAAAGTTACTAGATTTAGGTATCTCAATTAATTTGCACTTTTGTTTTAAAAGTCCCGGTGACGCTGAAAATGACGTTTGAGACAATCAACTAACTCTAAAAAAACTATTAAAAAATACAATTTAAGCGGTTTACTTGAAATGCACTGTATTATTATGTAAACAAATGATATTTTATAAATTTGATATATTTAGTTTTTTTAGACCTAAAGGTCCCGGGTTCGATTCTCAGCGGGGGCTACGTTTGTGTACTCGGTTTGGTTGGTAGTAGGGCTTCTTTGTCCGCCTGGCAAGCTACCGCCGGCGCCGTCTCTAAATATGTCGCCATAACATCGTCATTGTTGTGTTCCGGCAGCTAGAGATAAGATATCCAGTGCCTCAGTAAAATGAGGATTCCGGGTGAAGTGCGCTCCATCATTGGCCTTATCATCACTTAAGATCAGGTGAGATGAAAGCACCGTGCTTACCCGTAAAATATACATTTAAAAAAACTTGTTTTCTGACCGTCCAACTGGTTTTCCTTTACACCAATTCTCATTCATAACTAATATTGATCACCACACGAGCCAAGTGAGGATTGGTGATTGTTAACGACTATGGCTTTAAGTGCTTTCCGAAGCACGGAGGAGGTCGAGATGATAAATTTTAGGCCGACTTTTGCGAAAATGGCTTAACTGCTTCACTTCAGCAATCAAAGACCGGGCGCGCATCGAGCTCTTCATTTGCATTATTTAATTTCTAATATTAATATGTATCTTACAGACCACAGTAGGTTATAACACAATAATGTTGTAAGTACCAGTTCAATCCAAAGACAATCACAAGATAATAATTAAACTACTTAAAATTAAACTTATAAAAATAAACTATAACTACTACTAACTATAAATAAAAAAATGCCCCAAATCATCCCCATCAGGCAGAGTGTCTAGTAAGCTAGCAGCATTGTCTCGTTGGATAGCAATGCTTATACGCTGGCCCAAGTAGCTGCTAGCTTCTGATTAAATTGAGCTAGCCACGGCCGCTTGGTTGATGATTGTCCCCGTCTGCGACAACTATCAATATTCAATGTATTTTTAAGGGTGGTTTCTACTAATTTTATATGTAGAAATATCTTTAAAAAGTTTGTGAGCACCCGGGCCCCATGGACCTAATGTCTCTACCCCAAACGGCTCAAATATGAGATCCCCAGTCAGATTCTCATATTCTCGCCTTGAGGATCTCTGCACGATTTGCAGCCGCGCCAGCGCTAACAGATGTGGGACGGTGCAAGCTTGTCGGTTCAATACTCAAAAGTGTAAACTGTAAGTGCATCTGGTCCACACATCCAATCTGTGACATCCTGCCCAGCATTGTGGTGACCATTGTCAACGTATAAACCGGATCTAGTCGAGGACAAACTGCTTGACGTGCTCTTGTTATCCAATCTATCTCCTGGACGAGTCGTTGAACAGTTATTATCTAGATATGACCTGGTTTTGTACAATATGCGAAATAAACGGTCGTGTCCAAATAAGTCTTAACAGTGTAGGACTCTGTCGCTCTATTTGGACTAATCAAAGGTTGCTATGGAATATAAGATGAATTGACAGAAGTTACTTTGAAAAGGCACAAAAACACGTGAAGTTAAAACTTGGCACGTTGCACGCACGGTGGAGTGTGAGAATTGGCTAGTTAAAGTTGATATGGAGAAGGAGTCCCAAAAGATAAAATTTATGCATTATATCTGTTACACCACAGTCTAGATATTTGGTCTGTGTGTTACACTAATATTTTTCGAAATGGGCGAATTTCGCCATCGACTTGGATAAGTGTTGAATAAACTTTAAATTATGCTATCATAAAAAGTGTTTCAGTATATTTTATGTCTTACCATCAACTGGCTACGTACTCGTATATTGAAAGTGGTTTGTGAAGAATCGGTTTCAACAATTTTTATGTATTTTAATTTATTGATGTGTAACATCTTTCCGCTCGCTTTATATACAATTTGTGGGAGTGATTTCGTGAAATGTGACGGAAGTAGGTGTAACAGTGTGACAGGAAGTCGGGCAAGCGCGCGCGCGCCATTTTATAAATTTAAAATCAATATTATGAACAAGACATATTATTATTATATGTGACATATTGTGTCATCATTTTGATATGTCAAATGTCTTGTAATGAGTATTATCTGCATTTATTTTATACTTATAAAATGATGGCAGTAATACTTGACACATTTTTTTCAGAATATAATGTTAAAATTGCTTATTACTAAGGTGAGATGTCAAATGTTACACATCATATGCGACTACTGTAAGGCCCGCTCGTTTTTTTTTAAATTATTTTTGAAGGATTTTTCCCAGAAAGTTACAGACCGAGAATGTTGGAAAAGGGAAGGGAGACCGTTGCCCTGCAGAGGGACGATATAGGCTGAAAATAAATAATTTTAATTGTAACAATCTACAACACAAGTCAACAATCACTCATTCGTTGAAAAGTTAAAACAAACAAAATAGAAACTTACCCCCTTACAAATAAACACTATTTAAGCATTTATTTAGTTAATCATTGTTTTGTCTCTTTTTCTCAAATTGAGAACGACGTTTGTGTGACGTTGACAAAACAATGATTAACTAAGTAAATGCTTAAATAGTGTTTATTTGTAAGGGGGGTAAGTGTCTTTGTTCATTTAAACAACGAGAATTTTATTTTTCATTTGTTTTATCATAAACAATTGCTACTGATAAGGGAAACGCGGCCTTAAAAAAATTATAAAGGGCAATCTCGTTGTCTGGTTCCATTCCCAATTCCCAAAGTGGTTTTAAATTGGGTCTAGTTAATTTGTTATACTGTTTAAACGAGACTAATCTAGACTTTAATTCATTAAAGCTGCCTAAGCAAAGAATTTTGGGAATTGAGCACACATTTTTAATTGAAGTTGAAAGTTAAATATTTATTAAGCTGTAGGAGTTGAATTTCTAATTGGCAATAATTATCCACATAACTGAAGATGACGGCATTGCATAACTAGAATGCATTGAACATCAAAGTAAACAGATAACTCTGTTATAAACAGATACCTGTCTGTCAGAAACAGTAATGAATGGATATCCTACTAATATTATACTAAATGCGAAAGTTTGTGTGTATTTATGTTCGTATATTTGTTGCTTCTTCACGCTGCAACGGATCGATGGATTTGGATGAAATTCGGCTTACAGATAGTTTATAACCTGGAATAACACATAGGATACTTTTTATCCAGATATTCCCACGGGAACGGGAACCACGTGGGTGAAACCGCGAGCGGCCGCCGGTAACAATATATAATGCAATTCAAAATCATAAATAAAATAGGTATAGGTTGTAAAAAATATTATCAAAATTATACTTTAAATTCACATCACAGCTAAGATTTAATGGCAGCGATCTCTTCTAAAATAAGCTCAAATTCAAAAATGTTTTATCCAATTTAGGTCGCTAATAGCTATCTATAGTTCTTTCAATATCTGGGGGCTTATCTCAGAATCATAACTAAAGCTATAGAAACCGGACTAAAATAGCAAAGGTGTCACCAGATTTGTGACGTCATATTTGAGGTAATGTAGTGAGTGACTTTATAAAGGACTCAAGATTTTTTTTGATCACCGATTATCTGATGACCGTTTGACATAACAATACAAAAAATAAAAACTAAGTGTCAACCATTTGTCGCACTGCAACCTCCTTTTCTAGCCATAAGATAGAACGGAACTAAACATAGTTGCACGATTTTTATTTTAGCCATCCTTCTATAGCTTTAGTTATTGTTCTGAGGGGCTTATTATCTAATTTTACCCACTATCACGATACCTTTCAAAGGTTTTACGCTTGTCAATTTGCATAGACGATTCCAAATAAATGTCAAATTGACGATGTCGTTCATTCAACATCATTCAAAAACGCGTCGCGATCGCAATCGCACAATTGTGAATTAGTTTGAATATTTTATTATTTTTGAATTTTGCAATCACAATCCTACTAGAAAATATCAACCAGCCTCGCCTCAGGAAGATCGCTACCGCTGCCTGGCTTGCAACGTAAATCACATACCTACATTCCCTAAGATATGGCTGAGTGTTGATGGGGCTGATTCATATGTCATACTCGTGAACGGGTGCCGCCTGTGGAGGCTGTCCGCTCTTGCATACTATTATTTTTATTATTATTAGCTACTAGCGGCCGCTCGCAGTTTCAGCCGCGTGGTTCCCGTTCCTATTGGGAATATCGGGATAAAAAGTATCCTATGTGTTAATCCAGGTTATAAACTATCTGTATGCCGAATTTCATTCAAATCTATCCATCCGTTGCAGCGTGAAGAATCAACAAATATACACACATACATACATACCTACACACAAACTTTCGCATTTATAATATTAGTGTGACAGTTTAACTTCTTTTTTTTTTTAGACAATTTTTGACCTTTATTAGTACTGTATGACATTGTGAATATTTTAACTGGTAACTGATGTAAATTTTGCAAACTTAGATATTATTATTTTTTCTGTGTGATTGTCCTTTATATTTTGTGTTTTTATTTGTGATGGAAAGTGTCCTTTTATAATAGGGCATTTTCCAATACTTTTGACGCTGTAAGGGAGAAAAGAGCTTGAGACATGCTGAGATACTTGCCGGTTCTTCTTAGTACAACTTCTCCCAGCCCAGAGTAGACTTACGAACCGATGGCATATGATGTTCATAAGTAAGTAAGTAAGTAAGTACCTAAACTGAGAAGAATGATTTTGAATTTTGAAACTACTAGAAAAAATTCAACGAGTCTTCTGGGGCCTCGGTAGCTCAGCGGCCAGAGCATTGGACCGGTTATACAAAGGTCGTGAGTTTGATTCCCACTCGAGCTTCTTAAGGCTAGTTGATTTTTTCTAGTATTTTTTTTTTATCTTGTTATTAGTTTCTTTTCACTTGGGTCCCTGCGCCAATGGAGTAAGTAAATAAAGTTCTTGAATAGCTTTGATATTTCATATTGAGAGGTATTACGATAGCTAAGTATTAGAGTAAGACAACAAGCCTGGTCTGATCAGCGTTTGGGACTTCGGCTAGGTCTTTTCCCTATCCGCAAGATCGGTTCGCAAAAAAATCTAAAGCCGCAATCAATTCCTATGCATCCGTAACACTTTAACGAGATTCCTCCCGTCCCTGTCGCTCCCAATGAATTCGTTGAGCGATGCGAATATATATTCGTCTGCGGAATGCACGTGTGCTGTTAGGTGAAGCGAAAATAAATCCAACTCTCGGAAGCTCCTACAAGACGTAAAAAGATCCTCTAGGAGGGAAATTTTTATAGGACAACCGTTCCGTTTTATTGCGGTACGAGGTACACGGCGACTAAAACTCCTGACGTGCTCCTCATTTAAATCTTGAATAGTATTAACTTGCTAGGATTAATCTAACAGGATAATCCTATACTGTTTTCCGAAAGCGGATAAGATTTTAATTCCCGGATTGGTGTCTAATCGGGTGCTTGATCACAGATTGGAATCTTATTATGTTTTCTGTGATACGAAGCTTATTGTGTATCACTAAGCAAGCAGTTTATCTAAATGTACCTATGCGATTTAATAAAGTCCTCTCTCTATTATATGGAAAGATTTAAATTATATAAAATCTGTAGAACAAACATTTAAGTATAAAGACTCGGAATGTGTTGAAAAAATTTTCACGGATTACGAACCGTTCAAAATCTGTTCTGAAATCTTCTAAAATCTGTCCAAAGTCGTCTGGGTGCATAGTGCGAGTTTCATTCGTCATTATTATAATTTTTTTTTGAGAGTGATTGCTGATTGCCTCAAACTGCATTTTCAGCGTCACCGGACATTTTTGGGGGCGCCGAGGTACGTAAAGGGTACCTCAAGCCGTGTGAAACGAAGCACCTTCGGAGGTTTTCTAGAGGGAACGGCATCACACACTTTAAAGTGCGTGTCCCCGTGCCCTACAGATTCTCCGAAGGGTTCGGATCGGATCGGATTCGTCATTCGATCACGTTAACGAAAACGAGAACTTGTAAGGCAAAATTTAACTCTTCTCGTATGTCGCCAGGGGCGCTGCTTCAACGCCATACTAATTTTCGTTTTCGTAATCGTAATCAAATGAATACGCATAACTAAACTCACAATAGTCACCCTGAAATCTGTTTAATATTTATATTTTTGTAAGTTTTCCTTAAACTGCGAAGTTCTTAGTATTTTCCGATTGGAATGTTATTACGTTTTCTGTGATACGAAGCAGTATGCAGCTTTATGTCCGTAATGTGCTTTGCAAGAACAATAATGAGATATTGCTCTTTGAAAAATACTTGCCGCCTTACAAATAAACAAAGAATAAGGTCCGAATAGTTATTCCGTGTTATGTCTCTTTCGCTCTAATTTGAAATGACGTTTACATGCCAGGAACAAAACACGGAATAACTATTCGGATTTTATTCTTTGTTCATTTGTAAGGCACTTAGTTATCAGGCTAAGTAGTTCGAGATAATAAATCTTAATCACCCAACCCCTTGATGGGTTCCTGGACTTTTTCAGGAATAGCGTAAATGGCTCTTTACGAATTAATTCAATGTCGTCACTCCTCTAAAGTCGTGTTACTCGTATTTTTGAAATGTTCATTTATAGCAATATATAAATAGTTTCATATATTTAACGCTACCGTCACTATGAAAAAATATATTTATAGAGCATTTAATAGAAGAATAACTTCGTCTGCGACAAATCGAATATTAAAAGAAATCTAAACGTCTACAAAGTTTTATGTACAGAATCTTACTTAAATTCTTTAAGGCGACGCGGCGCATTGGAAATTTACGTTGCGGGATCTTGATTTTTCCCAACAATTACAAAACATATGAAAGTGATATTTGATGACATGATTTTTCATTTAATTGACTTCATTTTGCTAGTTGCAGAAACACGATTTGTCAACTTTTATAACAGAAAAATATATCAAAGTAACCTCTTTTAAAACATAGATTTGCATTTTAAGAATAGAATCTAAATTTCTTAGTAGATTAGTCTTAACACACACTTCAATGTGCTAGTTCATTTTTTTTAAATAATTTGTAGTTTTAATTTGTAGGGAAAAAAACAGTTTTTCTTATGGTACGGGGCGCAAACGCTCCGTATTAGATTAATTGTTTAGCGGTGCGTCGCCTTAACTAAATATTTTTTTGTGTCATTGAACCTAGTAATGAGCACAATTATGGCCCGTCTGATAGAAAGCTGCCATTGCAGCCGATAGACGTTTACAACAACATAATTAAAACGTTCTTCGAAAAATCTCTGATCTGATCTCAACCCCTCGAAGGGTCTAGTAGGAAATGGGAACACGTTTTTGTGTGATGCCTGCCATTCCTTAATTTGCCATGCGTGTCCCTGAATACTAAACTGTGTTGTCGAATCATAGCTTCAGGGTTAGTGTTAGTTAGTGTAGGTTAGTTATAGTGCTTCAGAGGCATTTGAGGAGGCGCTGTCAGAGGCTGAAATCCTGACCTCTCACCACAGTGTGGTGTTTGACGTTACCGCGTCGACGTCGTCCGCGGCCCCAGTCCGGCGAGGGCCGGTGAGGGAGGATGTCCTGGCTGTCCCGCTCGCGGAGAGGGTGGCCAAATAGGGCCTTGCAACGCACACCGCTGAGAGAGGGTGGCGGTGGGTGGGCTGGAGGGGTGTAACAACCACCGGCTATGGGGGTCGCGTGGATTAATATCTCCACAGGTTCCGCGTTGCCTTTAAGCGTCGGTTGCGACGTCAGGTGTCCGGGGGTTTTAGTGGGTCGGGCAGACCATCGCCCAACCCCACATACCCCGACAACGGGTTGAGCACATTGCTCCCCGTGGGATGACTTGGTTGCAAGTTTTCCCCGGGTTAAAAAAAAAAAGGTTAGTTAAAGTGCTAGTTTCGATTTTTGTTTTTTAAACGTATTCGATTGAATTCGGATAGTAAACAAAACTCAGACTTGGCACCCTGCTCACTGTATATCCAACCAGATTACTTACTTGGCTATTATGCGCGACAGAATTGTGGCCACCGTAAATGGGCTGCGGCTAGGGTTACCATCCATGTCAGGGAAGGTGCCTGTATATGATACACATAACGGCTGATTTTTCAGAAAAATGCCGGCCGGGTGAAACTGTTCAGTAGTAAATGTAAATTGTTTATTATTTTCATTTTGAACAAATATCAGTCTTTAAAATTATCTATTGTGCATTATTTATTTTAAGACTTACAGTTTTTGTAATATATGTCTATAGTAAAAAAACTGTAAGTCTTAAAATAAATAATACAGTAAACAGTTTCATCCGGCCGGTCGAGCGGGCAGCCCCCTTGCATCGAGACCCGCGAAATTCAGAAATGCCTGTCTCAGCTAAGCGCCTGTTTAAACGGCAAAATGCCTGTCAAATGCGGCGAATGCCTGTCAGATGGTAACCCTGGCTACGGCCCCTGCTGGAGCTGTTTCGGCCAGGATTTTGCGACACACGATACATGAATCATGATCCATTTTCTCGAGTTTCTTAAGGAAGCTTTTCTTGGGGCTAGATAATTGGTGTGAGTGTGGGAAACATTTATTTATTTATTTATGAAAAGCGCGTCTGTTTGTCAAAAAAGTCTGCGCGATGTAATGTATGCGCATCGCGATCATATGCGTCTCTCAATCAGTACTTTTGTTTTACTTAGCTCCGCAGTTACTTGATTTCCATAGGCGGCTTATATGTCTAGCTAGAAAATGTATTGTTTCGACAACACTTCAGCTTATTATATCCAGCCAGCCAGCTTAGTTGCTGGGCGACAAGGCGATAATAAAATGGAGCGACGACATGATTGGCCCGTGCAGTACGGCTCTTGGAGCTGTTTCGGCCAGGATTTTGCGACACATGACACATGAAAAGCAGGGTTGCTGCTTAATGCAACACACGGTGTAACGAACGCCGATCGAATCGCGAGTTCTGCCATGCTAATCTCTTCACATTCGACCAGTAAGTATGTTGTTTTACTTCGTTCATCTTGATTTCCATGGGCGGCTGGTGTATGTAACTAGAAGTTGTCATGCTTAGTTCTTTGGCGCAAAGTAATTCACTAAGTTCCGCTAATTTTAATATAAAGCTAGAAAAATACAAAAACTAAACTGCGTTGTTACAACGCTTCAGGTCATTGTAGCCAGCTTTCTTTGCCGGGCTATCGTGCAAGTGCTGGGTGAAATCAAAATGAAGCGACACAATGATTGGCCCGTGCAGTGAGGCTGCGGCCCCTGGAGCTGTTTCGGCCAGGATTTGCGACACATGACACATGAAAAGCGGTTGGGCAACCCTTTAATGCAACACTCGGTGTAATGAACGCAGATCGCATCGCGATGCTAATCGCCGCCATTGTGCCCGCCGGATGCTGACAGCACGCTTCGATCTCGCGCCTGCACAAAGGAATATGGTTTGGACGCTCGGCTAGGGTTGCCAGGCTTTTCGGCTTTAATTGGACATGATTTTTTTTTAAAAGAAGAAGGTTCTCAATTATTTACATTATTATACTATTAGTGATATACCGATACACAACGCAACACCCTTTTTGGCAAGGAGACGCTGGGCGACGGTAGATAACGGGACTACCTTGACTGTTACATAAGGGACAAGCATGTCCTTTGCTCAGGAGTGGGTAATCTACGGTTAGTATGACAATCATAATTTACTAATTTGAAGAAAAATTCAGTGTAATTTTACAAATAAAAAGCAGCTAGCTTTATTGTAACCACTTATACAGTGATACTGAGTAGGAGAGCAAAACGAGCGTACTTCCCTCCTGATGGAAAACTGCCACCGCAGCCAATGGGTGCTTGCGACACTGAGCATCCATTGGCTGCTCTTGCGCCCGCCGCCGCCGACGCACCGATGTCCGCCGTCCGTCGTCCAGTTTGTGGCCTTATAGTATACCTGTTAATGCTGTTTGTCAACAGAAATAAGGATGATCGCTAAAGTCGGATTCTGGAAAGAATCCTATCGTGTCCGATTAAATATTTACGTGTTTGACTAGTCCGGCTTTTGTTAGGCTTTTTGTCTGTGTAACGCGTCGCACGCAGCGCCTAATGAGCGAAGTAACTCGAATAAAAATAAAAATCAAGTCCGGATTTTAGTCCATTTTTTATTTTAAGGCATGGCGACCCTATTCAGGGCTCGCTTTGATGCTAATTACTGTCACTAGCGAAGCCGTGAGTTAGCCAGCCGAAATGATCTCCAGTTATTATGCTCTGATGAAGCTTTTAATACCCTATGCGCCTATGCTACGCAATACAACCTGATGTAAGAGGGGACCTTATTATTTTACCAATTTTACCAATATATAATTTTACCAATAATCATGGGTCATAATCGTCACCGGTAGGTGAAAGCCGAAATATACTTTGGTACCGAATGATAGCCATCTATGACCAGCACAAAGGGCTCGAGATAATTGAATTATGAGGAAGTAGCAACTTGCGGTTCGGCGCGGCTAAGTGAAGACGGCTAGTGCCGCACAATCATCCTTCTCTAGCTGTCTTCACATCTGGACTTTGTTAACATAACGAAGAACTGATGATGATGATGATGATGATTACTTATGATGACATCAGGACATTCATAAGAGCATTTTTGTAACATAAACTGAGTTTTTTCTTAATTTATAACATTTTACAAATGTTACACAAGTTATGCCAAATAGCACTTAATTTTTTTTGTTTTTTTTATTTGGAGAGCGAAGGAGATAGAAGGGGTAATGTGGGCAATACAAAAATAATGAATTTCAAAAATGGTTACTTATCTTGAATTTGCATGGTAACAGAACGTAGTGAAGTAACTTAGCACATCATCGTGGAACATCGAGCTTCGATAAGTACCATAAATACTTAGTTAGATACCCTTAAATGCAAGGACATCACTTTGCTACGGTCCAAATTACCGTCCAAATTCAAAATTCAAAATTCAAAATCATTTATTCAGTTTAGGCTACAAATAGCTCTTATGATCGTCATTATGCCATGTCCGTGTTTCGTATTCCAAAAATCCAAATAACCTATTAACCAATCGGGTGCAATGGAATAGCAAATTGTTTTCGCACTTGCACATCACTGGTCGCATGAATAAGTGAGGCCAATTAATTGGGTACAGTTTCTCGTGTCCTTCCGGTTAACGACTGGCTTGTATTGCAGAGGCGATGAGGAAAATAGGTGGGATTAAATACAGTATACATTATTTTAATAAAATGGTCGTTGGCTGGCTCATGTTTAACAGAGAAATGTTTAGCAGACTTATGAAAGTTTTCTGCTTATTTTAAGTAATGTCTTCCGAACAATTTCCATCATCATCATTATCGTCATCAGCTTATGACCTACGTTTTCCAAGTACACAAATTTTCTAGTTATGGCCTAAGTTGTGAGATTTTCTTCATAGGTACTTTATTAGTAATTTTATTACTTTTTGAAAAGGATTTATGTAAATGTCTTTTTGGACAAATACACATAGGTACTTGATCATCATACACGAATTTTAATATTTTGTTAATTTACTTCTGGTTTTGTGGCACTAGAATACCACCAAAAAATCATAAAAATCTGTACAAGTTGAATGTTTTGCAAAATATTGGCTCTTAAATAATGGAATATTGGCGTATCTCGCAATCATTCTTGTTATATCTCTTTGGTCGGACGAGTTCCGGTTTTTTAATCAGTGCATAAAAAAAAATCTGCTGTCACATCTTTGAGGTAGATATTAGGGATCCGAATCGCAACAGGAAAAGCGGAAACGTTAATAAATCTCTCTCGTGTGTTGTGTACCTGTCATCGCGAACACTTTCCTCGGAAATTATTTTGTCATAGAAACTCGAAGCTTTGTTGGCACAAACACACATTAATGTGACTGAAAAAAAAGATATATCATAAAGAAAAACTGTCAAGTGTGGGGCATTGTAAGCACAGAAAAGAGTTAGACAGGCACTATAGTCCCCTTGGCAGCGGAGTGAGTAAACGAGAAAAATAGGAATGTTTCGTAAAGATGGCAACATTTATATCCTTTTAAAAAGAAATCAACCCAATCGGCAAATTGAGCTTTGCTATCTAAATAGAAAACATTTATTAGTTAATCACAACACAAATTACATCCTACTAATATTATAAACGCGAAAGTTTGTAAGTATGGATGGATGTTTGTTACTCTTTCACGTAAAAACTACTGAATGGATTTGGATGAAATTCGGCATACAGATAGTTTTTAACCTGGATTAACATATAGGATAGTTTTTATCCCGATATTCCCACGGGAAAAGAAACCACGCGGGTGAAACCGCGAGCGGCCGCTAGTTACTACATAATATGTGGCACTAAAAGGTGCCGCTCAGCATGATGTCAGGCCTCCTAGATTATAAGAAAACCTGACGCTGGTCTACCGCGAACACTTTAGTGTGGGATCCCTCCACTCTAACCAACCATACACAAAAACACAAACCAAGAACAATACACATTTCGCACGAGATAACATAGATACATACAAATCAAAAAACTATCTCGCACTGATGTGGAATTCCAACCAAAGATTTCTTTCTTGAAATTAAATGCTTGATTGCTCGTGGTGCCACCAAGATTCCATCACAAACAAAAAGTTATGCATTACCTATTAATGTTGAAATTCTAATAAATAAAATAAACTTAACTAAAAGTAATACTAAACTAAAATATGGCGTCAAAAAATTCCTCCGCGTCGCTGTCGGCTGGTAATGTACCCCAGAGACTGGCGGCGTTGCCTCGTATATAATAAATACTAATGTTTACTTGGAAGGACTAATCCCTGACCAGCTGTAAAGTAAATACGGGTGCAAACTGCAACAAAGAAACGAAACGATCGTGTGGTCACTGCTGTCTAGTTGTTAGGGTTATGTTTGGCCCACGTGGGTCCATCACACAGGCTTGGAACGGATTAAGGCGAAACACTGAAAAAATGCACCAATTTTTCGTCGAATAGTTTAAGACTAAAATATGACTTACTTACTTGCCGGTTCTTCTCAGTACAAGATCTCTCGCCCAGAGTAGACTTACGAACCGATGGCATAGTGACATTCACAAGAGCTACTTGTAGCCTAAACTGAATAAATGATTTTGAATTTCGAATTTTGAATTTTGAATTTTTTTGAATTTTGAATCTGAAATGTTGATATAGGTAAATTCATGTAGTTATCTTGAATTTGCTTGTTCAAATACACGATTGTACAATTTTGACTCTTATTTATCGAAAACACCAATAAAAAATCACTATTGTTGAAATTACAACAAACTTACTTAATTTATATGCTTGGAAACCACTCAAATATATTGATAACATCAATATTCGTAATTTAGTTGCTGCATATTTGATAACTAAAACCAATATTTATTTTTAAATATTTTTAGGTTATTTGTTAATTTGCGGTCTATTGTCGCACGCGCCACGTATTATCGACCTTATGTCAGCGTTAGTAAGGCTCAGCCTTTTTGAATTTTCACAAATCGAGGTGTCGTCTTAATTCAGCTTTCTTGCAGAAGGTATGCTTTATACATACCGCACGTCGTCGCATACATACGGACACGGAGCTCGGAACTAGGGTTGCCAACCATACTTTAAAATAACGTATCCTACGTTACTTTCCATCCCCATACTTTATTCTTTTTAATAGAAATAAAGCATGGAAAATACTTTATTTCCGACTAATCCGTGCGTTTGAACGACATACTCCTGTTGACTTAGTTTCTGAACTGTGAACGATACTCAGACTCAGGTGAAGTGAAACGCATCGCAACGCTTAAATAAATAAATTTGGAAAATACCAACTTAATTTTTTCTTCAAATCCTTTTTTTATACTAGCTAGTGATAGATTTACTTTAATTTCCTGGGAAATAATTGGCAACCCTACTCAGAACAGTCCGAGCGCAGCAGCTGTTGCGAGACTCTATGTTGATGTTATTGATGTTGATACTATGTAGGTTGTCTATGTGCTTTGCCCGAGCGCGTTTGTATGGAGCTTAACCTTTGTAGTCTCCTCATTTTGTGAGTCTGCGTCCACAAAGACAAAGACTGCTATTAAGCGCCCAGTCACATTGTCTCTTCCCACTGACCACTCTAGGAAATTTTATTAGGGTACAGATAGACGCCTGCACCTCAACCTATCCAAAATTACCTATCCAAAACTGTCAAATTTCTTAAATACATTTTCAACCATATTATTAAGGCATAAAGTTTAAAATGTATTGAGGAAACTTGACAGTTTGTGGTAGGTTGATGTGTAGGTTGTGTGTACCTTTAGTCAATTTCTAAATTTAATAAAACAATTCAACTGTTGTCCCTAGCTTAATAGATAGCCAATGTGCTCCAAAACAGCCTGGATTTATATCAGCATTTACGATTTCATGCGGTACGGAACGGAGGCGTCCCATTTTGATAGCAATATATGCAGTGTGTCGCACACATCCCGTGTAAACAGGTTTTGTTTGCGAGGTTCTCTCTATGTTAGGCTACTAATAATGGTTTAAAATGGCTCAGGGTTGCCACATTCCGCATTTCCTCCGTCCGCGCAATTGTCGTAAAAAAGGGATATGTACAAAGTTTTTGCTTCACGTATTAATATATAGATATGCACTATATCTATTCTATTTACATGGCGCAGTGGTTAGCGCGCTCGGTCTGCAATTTTGCAAAGGCCATCAGTTAGGTGATTAAAAATTTATGATTTCGAGCTCCCCCGTGCTTCGGAAGGCACGCTAAGCGGTTGGTCCCGGCTGCATTAGCAGTCGTTAACAACCACCATTCCGCACTTGACCCGCGTAGTGGTTTATGGCCCGTTCTTCTTATCCATCCATAGAGAACTCGTGCCCCAGCAGTGGGGACATAAAATAAGCTGGTAATAATGTTGCGAGACCAATTTTCGGTCACCGACAACAAGAAGACTTTTGCTATTTTTGAAGTAAAAACTTCTTTAGCGGCGTTGTACACTTTTTTTGTAATGGGTAAAAAATGTTAAATTCGCGTCACGACACGTGACCGTCAGGACACGTGGCCTGATCGAAAATTCGTAAGACTGATGACAGCCGGCGCGGCGTAGGAGGAGAAGTATCCCCCTCTCTTTCTACGGCGCGGCGAAAATGTATGCCTGCTGTTTCGTTTAGGCGGCGCAGGGCGCTTGCGCGAATGTTCGAGTGCTTTTTAATGTAATATAAATTGTCATGTTTGTGTACGATAGCGCAATAAATAAATATTGTATTCTACCACATAAATATAGTTTATACTGATAATTGAAGCAATTCGTGCAAAATTATTCCCTAACCATTCCAAAATATCAAAAATGCACAACGTTAATATTCAAGTTTTCACTTCTGCCGGCACTCCCGGAGTGCAACCCGTCGTTTTTAGATTTTTGTTGAAATTTCATTGTTAAATTTATATTTCCTGATTGCGTTCCATTAAAATGACTACTGAGTTTTGGAGCTTTATTGAGATTCTTTAATCCTTTCAAATCAGAACTTCATGAAGCAATGGCGGTCTATCCAAAGTTAGGGTTGTCAGTTGCAATCGGTAACGCAAAAAGATCAGAATTATTTGCAAAGTTGCAGCCATTATGTGTTGGATGCATTATATTTTCTTAAACATACTAAGTACCTTTATTATTAAGGTTAAGTACTAGTTAATATATCAAATAACATTAAGAGCGTTTTCGCCGCACACTAGCGCCGCCAATGAAAAAAAAAACATATCTAGTAATTAGAGATAGAAAATCAAATTATGCTCAACAAACTATCTGAATGAAGTAATTTAGCATTTTTACGTCACCTAATGAACACCTGACATGTTATGGTTTAGTTAAATAAAGCGTTATAGTTAAAAGTGGCCGTAACGTCTTAATACTTAAACATTATATGACGATCAAATTTTAATGACAATGACATTTTTGATACTGAAGGCTGGACTAGAGTAGTGTATGTGATATGTTGTATTTTTTTATAATGAACAGTCACGAGCATAGTAACGTAAAAGAGTTTCACTGCTTGTGACTTTTATCTCATTGCATTACATGTTACAAACCATTTACTGTTGTGTGTAGAACATAAAGATGATTTTACCAGTTAGCTAAAATAATGAGGTGACTCTTGCTTGATGTTCTCTTTGCACACTTTCAAATAAAAATATGATATCATCATCATCGGCCTATCTTAGTCCACTGCTGGACATAGGCCTCCCCTAATGAGCGCTATAGCGCCCTATCCTCAAAATCTGATATACTTAATATTATTATTGGCTCTCACTGTCCCAGTGCTGGGCAAAGGCATTCTACTTCTTCCACGCGGTCCTTAACAAATTGATTCCAATTTTGATTAAATATATCCAGTTCGTTCCGCCATCACTTTCTCGGTCTACCGCGGCGCCTCCATGTTGTGTTTGGCTTCCAATTTGTTGCCAACTTGGACCCATAACACTTCTGGCATCATGTTTAGAAAATAAAAAAAAAATTGCGAAGAGAATTCGAACGAAACGAGACTCGATAGTGCCAATCAATAATAAACTCCTTCGTACCAGCCGGCAGCCCTGCAAAGATCGGGTTTCAACGGCAAATAATAGTTTCAGTGAGTTCGTTTAATGCAAATTAAACGTTTGCACTCAATTTGAGCGCTATCGACTGCGTTCTTTTGATCGAACCAATAAAAACCTCCGAAGCTAATGAAATTGCCTTTGCCTTACATATAACGTTACTGCCAATACTGAATGCAGTATTGGCAGTAACGTTATATGTGAGGCTGTGGAGGATTTCGCTATTGTCCTGTTGTGAATCGGTAGTTGGAATAAAATCGTTGGGTATCGTTCTGTTCATAGGAGCGTTCTCAAGTTGTGGAATTCATTTGCTTCTCTCCACAAGGAGAGATCTTTTACCCAGCAAAAGACTAGTCAGAAGCAAAAGTAGCTGAACGCATTAGCACTTTGTCAAACCAACTAAGTAGTTTAATAAGCTCTTCTATTCATGAGTTAATATATTTTCGTAAAGCTAATAACATGGTCCTAAAGTGGTAAGAAACTTTTGATACTGACTGTACTAGGGTTAGTAGTGGGACTAATCTTGACTAGAACCTCTTACCGTCAAGCGTTCCGTGACTGGGCGAGGAGAGGGATGAAGAATTCCATATAACCCTGGAACGTTCATGGCCCCGAAGCGTACAGCAATTGGCCTAGTCATATACAGGGTCTAACAAAATCAATAAGCGAACGTTTAAGGGCGGTATCTATACATCATTCTGAATACAATGACATAAAATGGGCTCCAGTTTTATAGTGATTTTTCAAAGTTATGTTTTCTAGCAAACTAAATCAATTAAATGCACATCATGAAACATGCTGTATCTTTACTAACACGCACGCAAGCGCCAATAAAAAGATACTGTACAGATACACGCACACAATTGAAAAACCATTGTATGACATTCAAACACACGGCTATCTTTGTGTGCGTGTAGTACAGCTGTACGGGTTTGGAAAGAGTGTATTTTTTGGTGAATTATGATAATGTTTTGTTGATTATCTCGGTAACGAGCCTGTAGTTTTGGACCAAATTTGGTGAGCATGCTCAGTGTGATGTATAGATGCTCCCCTTAAACGTTCGCTTATTGATATTGTTAGACCCTATATATTTATCTGTTCAAATAAGACTCTTTAAATCGAGAAATCGGATGAAATAGATTAGACCTAGTGGGCTGACTGTGTCTTTATCAGTATACGTACGAGTGAAGTTAATTACACACACTACTTGAATGGGCTCGACGCAGCCAGCGCCATCTAGTAAGGCACTTGTAACTTGAATTGTGAATGAAACCCGCACCAGGCACTAAAGGCTCTCAAAGGGAAAATAGAAGCAAGATTGTAAGAAGGATTAGCTGTGAGTTCTGCTTGGCATCAACTTTGCAATTTGCTGATGAATGAAAATGCAATTAAAAGAGATTCATTTAAATCACAAAAACACAAATGTTATTTCACGAGCAACATTATGATGAGATGTTAATGACGGTAGTTGTTGACATTGAATGGGCGCCTTTGGCTTTCAAAGTAAAAAGGAAATAGTGTTGAATAATTTCGGCGGGCTGGTTAGAACCACGATAGCTCAATTGGGAGAGCACCTGACCCGGTATGTCAGAAGGGCGCGGGTTCAAATCCTGCTCGTGGAAATTTTTTCAACATTTGTGTTTTTGTAATTTGTTCGCAACAAAATTTGCGTTAAAAATTATATAAGTAAACATTTTATAAATAGCTTGCCTACTTCTTAACTGATCTTCAGTATTTGTAAAAATATTATGATCAGATGTTAATGACGGTAGTTGTTGTCATTGAATGGGCGCCTTTGGCTTTCAAAGTAAAAAGGAAATAGTGTTGAATAATTTCGGCGGGCTGGTTAGAACCACGATAGCTCAATTGGGAGAGCACCTGACCCGGTATGTCAGAAGGGTGCGGGTTCAATTCCTGCTCGCGGATTTTTTTTAACATTTTTGTTTTTGTAATTTGTTCGCAACAAAATTTGCGTTAAAAATTATATAAACATTTCATTTAAATCATCATTCATCATCATCATCATCATCACCACCACCACCACCATCATCATCATCATCATCATCAGCATTAGCTCATTTTATGTCCCCACTGCTGGGGCACGAGCCTTCCCTATGAATGGACAGGGAGAACGGGCCATTAACCACCACGCAGGCCCAGTACGGATTGGTGGTTGTTAACGACTGCTAATGCAGCCGGGACCAACGGCTTTACGTGCCTTTCGAAGCACGGAGGAGCTCGAGATACATTTTTGGTCACCCATCCGATGACCGGCCTTTGCCAAAGTTCCTTTAAATAAAATTTTAATAAATAAATAAATAATAAATAAACTTTCCTACACTTACACCAATATTATCTAGCCCAAGAGAAGCTTCGTTATAAACTCGTTAAAATGGTTACTAGATAACGGATAAACATATTTAAAATACTTAAATACATACTTATTATACATAGAAAACACCCAGACCACAGACAATTCAGACAATTTAGAAAAACAATAATTTCTAAATTGACCCGACCGGGGATCGAACCCGGGACCTCAGAGATGGCGACATCATAAAAACCGGTGTACAAACCACTCGACCAAGGAGGTCGTCGTAATAAAGTTCTTAAAAATGTTGCACATTTCGTTAACATTGCAATATTGAATTAGCAGTCTGAAACAAGCAACTCTAATTTAAGTACAACTTTACGGTATAGGTACCCTGTCATAGAAGATTAGCTAGTCGATTTCCTACAACCCGCCCGCCACTCGCGCTCTAGCAGTTGGTTTTGAACCACCTTGTGTTTAATAGGTATGACCCTCCTTTGCTTGGTATCTCGTATCCCAGTAAGGAGGATTCACACAGTTGAAAAAAAATGATGTAAGTAGGTATAACATATTATGACAAACTTGCTATTTTTGATTCTATGACATTTATTTAATACTCACACTACTTTAACAATTAAGTACCTACCAGTGCTCTTTACCACTCATAACCACAATCATAGATGACTGTTCTGTCTGTTCGGTATGTACAACAAACCTACACTACATATTAGTCAGACTACAAAAAACTGTCAAATTTAATTTAACTAGTGGTCGCCCAGTGGTCGAAATTCGACCGTAAATTTATTACTTTGGCTGCACGGATTGTATCCTATGCAATGAAAAATTAAAAAAGATAGAATGTGAGTTTGGATTGGCATTGACAAAGTTCGGCCGCTCCTCTTCTATTTTTCTTATATTTTTATGCATGATTAAAAAAAAAATTAACATTCGGATAATCTTCTCTATAGCTAACCTAACATTTTTTTTTACCTGGGAAAATCTGCTCAAATACCGTCTCGACCGGGCTGTTGCAAGCGCCGGGAGGTTATAAACTATAAGTGTGCGAAATTTCATACTCCTCCGTCCACGCAATTCTTGTAAAAAAGGGGTACAAAGGGGTTCAATTCCCAAGTCGGGCAAAGTGTGTTACGGATTTCTTGATGCATAGCCCGGTTTGGCATAATGACGTTCATAAGAGCTATTTGTAGCCTAAACTGAATAAATGTTGATTTTTTTTAAATTTTGCAATCACCAATTCTCACGTGGCAAGCGTGGTGATTAATTATGCCATTATCCATCAGTTGTGGTGATGACTTGATTTCAATGACCTTTGCTCAGCACTGGGACTAGGACTGTAGGCTATTTACTTACCTTTACTTATAACTCCTGTAAATTTTCATTAATAAATATATACTCGGACATACCTGTCCCCTTTCCTAATAGAATTAGCTTACTAATATTCATAAACATGTAAGACTTAGCAATTATCCGTTTGCATTCGCCGTCCGTAAGTACCATTTAATTTAACGATCCCAGCTACGATGCCAAATTATCATTATGTTACGAAGGTTAGCGGATTTGCATAACAATGTCCGTGAAATTGGCAATAATCAGTGGTCGGTGCCACGCACAGGTAATTGTTATAAATGATTTCCTTTAGTAGGTACCGTATTATTAACTAAACAAAATATGAAGCTAGGAGTCTACGTAAGATGTGAGGAGTAACAAAAGACTGATAATGTTGGTAACTTTTTTTCCAAGACGGAGAAGCGTGACACACCTATACACACCATGGTAATTGACAAGGCCGGTGAAAGCGCTTCACTCAGAATCCTCAACTATTGGGGTTTTTTTTTCTATTAACGGGTAAGCACAGTGCCTTGATCTCACCTGATGTTAAGTGATGATAAGGCCAAGGATGGAAGCGCACTTTACCCGGGATCCTCAACTAGTGAGGTACTGGCTATCTTATCTCTAGCTGCCGGAACACAACAATGCTACAAACATTGATGTTATGGCAACATATTTAGATAAGATGGTGGTAGCTAGCCAGGCGGACAAATAAGCCCTACCACCAACCAAACCGAACACACAAACATGTACCCCCCGTTGGAAATCGAACCTGGGACCTCTGGGTCTAAACCGGTGGTCTTAGCCACTAGACCACAGAGGCGTTTAAAACTCGCGCTGGATTCGCTATCTTATATTGTTGTTATGTCGCTACCTTCCGCAGAATGCTGTTGCCACTGTCATGCAATCTGTTTATCAGGGATACTGTCTTTTTGCGAATGATGGCATGGAAGCCATCAGTTTGCCATTCCGTAAACATCCCTGATGCGCTACAGAAGCGCGGCAGTCCCAACAACATTCTGAAGATATTGTTATATTGGACGCGCAGGACAAGCGATCTTTTGGTATGACGAAGCCACAGACTTTCCGTGTAGAAACTTTGACAGTATGCTTTAAAAAGCGTAAGTTTTACACCAGTAGGTACTACATCGGGTGTTTTTTTTTATTGGTTATAGGCAGGCATTTGACCACACCTCACCTGATGTTAAGTGACGGTGTGGTCGAGGATGGAACATGCCTGCCTAGAAAAAGCCTATTCACTCTAGCCTTGAAGAGGTCCAGATTATACCTTTCAGGGAACACACTCGCAGGCAGCGCGTTCCATTCTCTAGCTGTACGCACTAAGAAAGTTGAACCGAATCGGCTCGTGCGACAAGGTGGCTATCTAATCTACAACATAGGGATGGAACTCGCGCCTCGCGCTCCGATAGCGGAAAGTGGATGGTGAGATTAGGTCGTGCAACTCCTTCGCGCACTCCCCGAAATGAATCCTGTAGAAGACCGACAGACGAGCCACCCTATGCCGATGTTCTAGATTTTGCAGCGATTTTGGCGTCTATCAGGGCAGGGTCACCAATGAGTCTCTTAGCTCGTTTTTCAATCGAGTCCAAAGCAGCTAGATGGTATTTGGCTGATCCATCCCAAAGGTGGCAGCAGTACTCCATACATGATCGAACTTGTGCTTGATAAAGTTGGAGCAGCTGTTCTGGCGTCAAGTACCGCCTGACCTTAGAGAGAACCCCAAGAATCTGCGAACCAGCATGTTACCTCGCGCTGCCAATGCCCTACGCTCCCTTTCAATATCGACATCATCCTTAAGGTCGTATCTGATATTATTTTCACTTACACCATCAACTTGGCACCCGACGCGCATTCTGCTCAGCTCAATTAAGAGGTCATTGACATACAGGCTGAAGAGCTTGGGAGACGTCAAGCCCCCCTGTCTCACCCCACACTCCAACCTGTACGTATCGGAAAAGGCATTAGACCACTTGACAAAATTGGTTTGGTTAGCATACCAAAACTGAAAGATATTCAAGATTCCTTCCAGCACACCCCTGTCCCTCAACGTTCTCCAAAGAACCTCGTATGATACCAGGTCGAAGGCCTTGGATAGGTCAAGGAAACAGGCATACGCCGGCGTCGTACGATTAATGTAATACTGTACAATATGCTTGAGACCCACGATTGCACTCTCGGAGGATAGTCTGGGACGAAATCCGTACTGAGCATCATGCAGATCTAATTAGCCATTTAAACGCGAGTCGAGCACACTATCCAGCACTTTAGCGATGGTCGCCAGGGAGATATGGCGATAGTTCACCTTGTCAAAGATGTCACCTGTCCTGTTCTTCACTATGGGCACCACCATTGTTTCCATTAAGTCATGTGGTAGGTATTCGTGACTAATACACATAGTAAAGAACATAGACAGCACCCTAGGCAAGTGAACCACCGCGCATCTGAAATGCTCGATACTGAGCCCGTCATGTCCCGGAGATTTGCCACCTACCATCTTCCCCACCGCCGATCTTATCTGAGCGGCGGTGAACCGGTCGCAACATCGACCACTGCAGCAGCAAGGCCTAAAGGAGACTGTACCCCAAAGTGTTCCCTAAACATGTTTGCTATCGCCACTGCCTTGTGCTTTCCTCCTACGCTCACCGGCAGGTCAGGCGGTCAGGCCTGACATCATGTTTACCCGTTTCCTTCAAAAACTTTTTGAAATTCTTTGCTGACCTATGTTTTGCTAGTATGTTAGTTTTAATCTGCTCTTGGTTATTTTGGCACCATTTTAACCGATTTTTAAATATTCTTTTCGACACACTCATTTGTTCAAAAATGGTACCCGTGGAGGGTCGACTGTTTAAAATCCAGATTTTGAATCTAAGCCTGGCCTCCTGATAAGCTCCTCTAACATGATCATTCCAGCCATACAAATTTCTGGTCTTCCGATGACACTAACTACACTTATTTTTAGTTTTAATAGATGAATCACATAACACATGTATAATTTATTATATCAGGTTCACTGTCCATAACGTATAACAATGGTTAAATCAATTGTTACGTACCATAATATGGCGCATAGCCTAGGGGATTTATCTTATCCAGCACAAGTCTATGGTCAGCTTCCCCACATGGCCCATGACTGCACTTCACAAACTCAGAGGGAAAGTCAATGTCTCATAAATTATGATTACATAAACTTTGATGTGCGTTTATTTGAGCCTGATCTCTTTCACCCCATATAATTTAACTACGAGGTACTTCATGCGGCTATATCTTGGACCTAACTACATTTAAGTCACATCTTATATATAAAGGCAAGTGGTTAGACATGTAAATATCATCAGTTACACCTATATCTACAATTGTTTGACAAGCAGATAATGACACAACACAACGGTCTAGCTATCGTCTACACCCATGTGCGTCACTCACAAAAGTGTAGGTATTAGATTGCAATTCCAACCTATCTATGTCTGCACATATCCAAGACTGGTCTGAACTAAAGTTATAACTTCTATAGAAAGCTCTCTGTAAAACAATTCATGAGTATGGGCATTAAAGTCACCCAATGCAAACATACATTCAATGTCATCGCTTGCCGTGATTGCACTTATCTCTATTACACTTGACTTAAAAGTAACTCCGTTCCAAGGTACTATACTAATCAATAAGTTACCTCTCAATTGGTGGAAAATTGAATAGCTAAATTGAAGGAAGATATTTCTTTCCACTCCCGAATAGAGGAATCAAAAGATTTATGACACTGACTGGAGAAAATAGGAAGTTGTCGAATAAATTTTTTGTACGCCGCCCCCGAAACCACCGAAGGGATATCTGAGTCCCAATGCACTCAAGATGTTAGAAGGCCTTTTCAACTTTCGCCCTTTGACTTCTTGACATAGTTGTGAAGTTCCCCTATCTTGAGTTTACACTTACATTAGCATTATAAAGACAAAGTTTAAGTTGTCACACTGAGTTTTAAATCTTGCACTTTTTGCATCTTGTCTAGTATATTTATAGAGGAATTAAAATCTGTGAGCTATATTTTGTAAACGTGTGTGACGTCGTTGAATCATAAACGAATACTGTAACTACATTTTTTAGATCATTGTACACGAGACGAATATATAAATTAAAGAGAGTGCAAATAGCACCATAAAGTGGCAATAGGCTGTTTAATAACATTAATGAATTAAAAGCTTAAGCTTACATAAGTTCTATTAACAAATTGAACGCTATACAATTTTTGCTTAGTGGCTCTGTGTATTTTTCTGTTGAAATAGTCTGTCGAATAAAGTTTGGTGAACTGGAATAAGCACTTAGAATACCGACCAGTATACTTTGGCGAACTGTTTTTCACGAATTGAGTGAACTAAAGACATTTACAGGCTTAACACGGTTACTCGGCAAAAATAGAAGCACGTCCGAAACAACGAAGTTCGCCAAATTAGGATTCGCTGTGTAAACTAATCAAGCCGAAGCCGCAAACAGCAGTCAAATTGTTTCTTTAACGCTGATTAAGCCCCATGAAATGTAAACTCAATCAGGTTTTTCAATTAACATGCAAATCAGATTCATTTCTGGGGCAAACCGTTTTTCTAGAGGCTCATCATTTCGGGGGCAGAACGTTCTAGGGGAACATCAAATTTTGATCTCCGCAATCGTTTTGACGTGTACGTCTGCTAAAAAAACAGCTTTGGGGTATTTTGTTTCATCATTCGCACCAAAACAAAACACGTATTATGTCGTGTCGGTGTCAGTGTAATTGTTTGACGGCCTAGTAAATTTTGAAATCTTTAAAATTGGTTTTGCTACAAGAGCGCAGCGTTGAGAATCGCAATGAGCCCCAAATACGAATCATCATCATCATCATCAGCCTACACACGTCCACTGCTGGACATAGACCTCTCCAAGTGCACGCCACCGAGCACGATCCAAAAACGAAAATACGAAAAACAAATACGAATGAACCTGTAAAATTGCTATTTATTTTTGCCGTTGAGGTGGAGTTTGCGTTCAAAGAAGCCGTAGTTGAGGTAACTTGTTAAAGGGCTTCTGTAAAGGTGTGCACTTGCATGCCTTTACAGAAGCCTCCGGTGACCAAAAGGCTCTGCCAGTTTATTAGCTTGAAAGTAAGGAGAGGTAATGCTGCTCGCTTCCTTAGCACCGTTTATGACCCCTAGCTAGGTAATAATTTGTATCGTTTTTTTTGCATTAATAACTTTACCACCACGAAATGAGGCAGTAAATTTTTTCAAGTCTATATACTACAGCTTATTTTTAACTAAGAAAACGCTTATTTCAACTAGGAACTGAACAAGTAGTGCCGTTGTACAGGTAGACGAATATTAATCTATGTTTGAAATAGGAGGTAAGATTAAGACTGCTGCGACAAGTGCCAGCCTACTAATAAAACCACACCTTCGATAAAACGAGGCGGTACTTAATAGCTAGTTACAGAGCGACACAGTAGCGCCACTATAGTGCAGAAAATGCATCATAATAGTATGCTAGATAGCGCCATCTATTGCCATTACTCAAAATTGCGCAGTGATGGCAGAAGAAGGCCAGATTAAGCGCAAATAAAGAATATAGGTACTACGTTTGACTATATTATAAATTCAAAGGGTACTACTCAAACCTTGATAAAACAGAAACCACTCTAGCTAATAGCATAACAATCAGTCATTATTTTTCTTTCGAATGCAAATTATCCAAAATTAAAACACTCTGTTTCCAACTCCAACATCAGGAAAAGACAAAATGTATTACGAATTTATGACCCTATTAATAATTGTTTTTAATCTTATGAGGATAGAGATATTGAAATGCGTTTTTTTGTCCCGTCCAATCATATGTTATTTGTTGTTTGGTACCGTATTTCTTTAACCAGTTGCCTTTTAAGATCGGTTGTTATCTACGAATGGACGGTTTAATTTCAAGGGTAAAAAAGTCGAGCAAGTAAGATAAGTATGTATGTTGTGTGTGCATTAGCTATAAGGTCTACGACTGCGGCTGGGCAAAGGTGGCTGAATAATTAACAATTTACGCATGTTTGAATCCCCTAATGAGAAATGAAAGAAATTAACATCTGTGGAGGTTAGGATCCGGTAACTGTTTTAAGATGGAAATCGTTAACATCTGCTAATCCGCGTTGGTTAAGCCCAGACGTGGGATGTTTTATAGCTGATGATCAGTTTGCTCTTAACCATTAACTACCAATTTCATTAACCGTACATTCGTATGTCTAAAATTTGTATTACCCCTAATGCTTTTCGTTCGTTGCTTCCCCAAGAGGAAACGTGCGGTTATCATTACTTTAAGCATTAACCCACTATCCCAATTCAGATGTTCAACGACCGTGACTATCTGTATTGTCATCCTATCCAACAATGTATACACAGTTTGTATCGTCTTTCCAATCAGATGTAGGAGAGTGTAAAAACGCAATATAACCTTTTTAATTGGCCCGAACTGTGTCGCCGCTCGTTCATTATGCTCTGTGACCCGCAAACGCGTGTGTAACACGGACATTAGTCCATATATACGCCGTCTTAATGTCCGCAAAGCGATGTGAATAGAAGACACAGCGATAAATCTGGAACGCTTGAGCAAAACTCCTTTATCGAGGGTGATATATTGGTGGATAACACGCCAAGTGGACGTGTTTCGGCAGATATATCCATCTACACCCAGAATGGGAATTTTCCCAAATGGGGTCGGACTAAGGGTAATTGAGGGGTCTTATCTGGATTATTCTGCATGGTAATTTAGTAGTTGTAAGTAGTGCCAGCTTCTGAAAGCACGTTACCTTGTTGTTAGGGCTGCTGTCGTAAAATTACAATCACAAACACCCTCAACGAAGTGGGGTCCACATGATGAGTCAAGGCACAAACGCACCTTAAGATAAATTTTTGCTGTTTTGCATTGGTATATAACATTAGATAGCGTTTATAGAATGAAGAACAAAATATTTAATTATAAAGACTCAACTTTTTAGTTATTTTTAGTAAACAGTCACTTTAGAAAGATCGCTGTGAGTGCAAGCGCTAAAAACCGAGTGAAACTGACAGAATTGGTACACAATTTTTCTGCTCTCAAACATCCATCCGCAGTAACTTCAGTATCATTACATTATTGTTTATGTAGTGCATGCTTCTGCTAAAATATTAGATGCTCAAATGCAAAAATATGGCAAATATCCCCGGTATTCATAATAATTCTAAAGGTAGTTATAATTATATTATGATATGATTACGATAACCCATTTACCTTCTTTCCCCTGTGTGGTGCCGGGGATAAAGAATTGCACCACCCCATCTCTTCCCGTGGGTGTCGTAAAAGCTGACTAAGGGACCATCCCAGAGGATGAGCAGCAGCATCTCTCTGAGGTTACCCTCAACCTACTGCGATCGCCAACCCGCCTGCCAAGCGTGGCGATTACGGCAAATACCCCTCTTATCCTTGGGGGAGGCCTTTGTCCAGCAGTGGACGTCTTTTGGCTGAGATGATGATGATGATGATGATTTACGTTCTTTACTGGCTTATTGAACCTTTACGAGAATTGCCATTAATCAAGTATGGTTTGGGGAAAATATTGTAAATGTTATTTTAGAATAGAATAGAATAGAAAAAAACTTTATTTGGTATAATTACACATACACATTCAAAACACAGGAACATCACATCATCATTTTATGTAAGTACCTATATTATTTAATTAGAAGTCACTCTGTCAATGAGTGATTACCCTTCACTTTACTTGACGACCTCCGTGGCCGTGGCATGCACGCCGGACTTTGGGCGGCGCTAACTCTGAGGTCTCGGGTTTGATATTCCCGGTCGAGTCAATGTTGAAAACGAACTTTTCGATATTGTATCGGGTCTGGGTGGTTGTGGTACTGTCGTTGATTCTGATTTCCATAATACGAGCGCTTAAGCTACTTACTTGGGATCAGAAAAAGGTATGTGGTGTAGTCTAAAAAAAATGAAGTGAAGGGTAATCACTCATTACCCTTTTAACTTAGCTAATGCGACTGTGTCGGAGGCTAACATTGAAACACTTATAACGTATCTTAAAAAAAAATTCTAACAATTGGTTGCATTTAAAAGGGCCCCAAGTCCGGCTCTATTTAATCTATTATACAGAGTGATTATCTTTCATAATTTACAGTTACATTTAGAGAGGTTAGCAAGCACAGATCGACCAACTACACACATATACGAGTATTTACTATTTGTTCTGGTAGTGTAACGCTCCGAAAAATCTGAAAGTATAAATATTGATGGAAAACAGAAGTAAAATGTATTGATATAAATTCAAATATGTATTTTACTCTTCACGAATTCAGGTTCGACAGAAATAAAAATCGTAATTCCAATGTCCTAACTAGGTGGTAGTAGGAATTGGTTATTACTTAGCAATCTATGACCTTTAGACTTCGATCAAAAATAGCCTTTACAGCATGAACGGTTTTATAGGCGGCGTGAAGCAATTGCTTCTACAAGTCGTAGTTACTGAACAACCCCATAAAGGCGACGCACCGCTAAACAAATTAATCTAATACGGAGCGTTTGCGCCCCCGTATAAGAAAAACTGTTTTTTTTCCTTCAAATTAAAACTACAAATTATTAAAAAAAAATGAACTAGCATATTGAAGTGTGTGGTTAAGACTAATCTACTAAGAAAATTTAGATGCATAAATCGGTCTACTTTGCCTGTAAAATGCAATTCTATGTTTTAAAAGAGGTTACTTTAATATTCTTTTCTCTGTTATAAAAGTTGACAAATCTTGTTTCTTCAACTAGCAAAATGAAGTCAATTAAATGAAAAATCATGTCATCAAATATCACTTTCATATGTTTTGTAATTGTTGGGTAAAATCAAGATCCCCGCCACGTAAATTTCCAATGCGTCGCCTACGCAAGCGTCAGCGTGTCGTCGTGCCCTACTAGATTCTTTCAGGTGTCCGAGTGGAATGACGAAAGCGGAAAACACAGTCAAAGTCAAAATTCTTTATTCAAATAAACTTTAAAAAGTGCTTTTGTATTGTCCATACATTTTTATTTACTACCCATTCAGTACGTCTATTTTGTCTCTCGCGCTCACGCTCGGGTTGACCGTGTCATGTCGGCAAGATTTTTTTACTTAGTGGGTACGGCACTGATCTTGACTGGACTATATCTTTTAATATGAATATTATAAAATGGGCAATTCGGAAGAGTGACTCCAAAAAATGTGTGAGTGAATCCGTGTGCTCACCTGAATTTTTTCAACACTTTTCTTAATAATAATAATTTATACTATTGAATCTGAATTGGCTCTATTTAGCACTCACCAGCACTCACTAGCACTTCAGCAGGTTACTACCACAGAAATCGTATTACCTGCTGGCTATTAGAGCACACTTGCTCTAGGGTACATTAGGATATCAATTTAAATGTAACGCAAATTTGTGGTAATTGGCAAAGTGCTCTATCGTTTTCGATCAGGCAGTTGACTATGATAATATCATCAATGTTCTCAACGGGCATAAAACCTTCATAATAGGAAATTATATTATGTTATGTAACATGAATGTAACGGGCAATTCTGGCGTAATTGCGATAACATTGGACGCTTTAGATAATAACATTATCAACATAACCGAGCAGTTAGTTTGCGCTGGATTTGAGATTACACTCGTAAATATTTATAATGAGCATATTTATCGATGTGCTACTGATTTTCAGTAGGGTCATTCATGGACGTACGTAAATAGTAGTAAATTGCATGGAAACTCGGGAAAGTATATATTTTTACAAGCTTTTATTATTTTTGTCCTTTCAAGAACAGAGAAGTAAGTACTTCTGTACTTTTCAGGTACGCGCTCATTACGGTCATCAGAAAACTTAAGCCTTAAAACCTCCCCACACAGCACCATCTTTTATGATTGTTCTTTTACCGTCCAAGCTGTTCGTCTCTGGAATTCGCTTCCAGTTGCGATCAGGCGTGCAAAATCCATTCACACATTTAAAGTGCTTGTGGAAAAATTCTACCTTTCCGATTAACCCTGTCCTGCTGCAAAACTGCCGTACCCGCTACTTTCCTTACCTGAGATTACTATTATGTATAAGTAGGTTTATTTTATATTTATTATGGTATTTATTTATTATTATCACCATTATGATTATAGATTTATCATCATTAATATTATTATTCTGGAAGAAATCGCTTAAAAGCGATAAGACCACCAAATTGTAAAATATGTAATTGTAAACGATTAATAATTTACGAGTTAATAAGCGACTTCTTCCAGACAACCAGTCGGATGGAGAGAGCTAATAAACTGTAAGATCAGAGGTGAAACTATTAAAACATACTACAATAATGTGTGTTTTATAAATGAAGCAAAATAATAATATTAATGATGATAAATCTATAATCATAATGGTGATAATAATAAATATGTATATAAATACCATAATATATTTTTTTTCTGTTCATGATGATTAGTAATTTACAAAGTTACAATTTGGCGGTCTTATCGCTTTTAAAAACATAAGTTTTATAGTGTTGCATTAAAAGTATTGTCTATCTATCATTGTCATGCCACATGATAATAAGTGATGATAAGAGCGAAGGTGGAAGCTCTCATCTCCTGGAATCTTCAACTACCTGAGAAACTGGCAATCTTATCTCTGACTGTATGTAAATTTAAAAGTATGGTGGTAGCTAGCCAGACTAACATTAAACACGATGGAATCCTAGCATTATACCACAAAGGCGGTTAATATAGTCGGTAAATTATTTCAACCTAAATATCTTTAAATAATAAAGTACTTAGCATATCCTTATGTGCTAAGGAACATTCAGTAACATCTATGATGATATAAAATAAAGGTACTTAAATTAAATTACTTGTTAGTAGCCGCCACGGGTAATTAATTAAATAAAAAGGTAATTAAATGCGATGAAATTAAGTAAACAAGTCTCTCTGGAAGAGTTGATCCAGGAATTTGGGATGGCCTGGCAGCTCATTATAGATATAACCCTTTTGTTTCCCTTTCAAAAGCAATTAAGTAAATAAGTGAAGGTTGGAATCATTTACTGTTGCCATCGTTGTTGTAACAAAAATACTTACTATTTTTAGTATATTTTTAAATTTAAGTGAAGGACTTACTTATTCGTCAACTGGCATGTGGAAGTGGCGAGTTCGCGCGAGTTGGCACCATCCGATTTTACCTATATTTTTTGTTGTCAACTCGCTCGTTCGTGAAAATCTGACGTAATATGTACAGTCAGCTACAAAAACGTTTTAATAAATTTAATACATGTAAGTTTTTTATTGAATCTTTATCTATATATCTTTATCTCTATTATGTTGATGTGAGTTTAAAATAAAACAAAATAAAAAATTGAGATAGATAAGTAATAGAAAACAACATGACAATATTTTTTTGTTATATTTACTGCTTATTTCCAACTACACTGGCCTGCAAAATTAAGTATCACACTTTTAAAATTGCAATAACATTTTAAGTACACAAGATATACTTTCGAAACAAAAAGGAAAATGTTACTAATGTATAATTTACTTTAGTTTTAAAGAAAGCTGATAAAAATTGCTGCAAAACGTTTTTTATTTAAAAATCTCTAACTCCTATAGGTTAGAAAATAAATAAATATTAAAAGTGTAGTACTTATTTTTGCGGGCCAGTATATATCACAAATAAATAATATCGGTATAGGTTCACTTTTCTGTAAGTACTTAAGTATCACAACTCATTTGTATTTTAATAAGGATAAACGAATAATAATAGGAAAAATAATAAAGAGATTGCTTTGGCAAATATCTATTTAGGCTACTTTTATCTTTAATCTTCTTGTCCATCCAAAGGTCGTCTGGAAGAGATCACTCTCATACGAGCACCCTTTGTACGTGTACATTTTATGTAGATTTAGCGACAAAAAATAAACTTCGTATAGTTATTCCGTGCTTTGTCTCTTTTACTCCAATTTGAAATGACGTTTACTTGACGGGAACAAAACACGGTATAACTCATCATCATCATCATCATCATCTCAGCCAAAAGACGTCCACTGCTGGACAAAGGCCTCCCCCAAGAATGAGGAAAGGGGTGTGAGGGGGTATTCGCCGTAATCACCACGCTTGGCAGACGGGTTGGCGATCGCGAGAGTAACCTCAGAGAGATGCTGCGCTGCTGCCCATCCTCTGGAATGTAGTGCCCTTAGTCGGCTTTTACGACACCCATGGAAAGAAATGGGTGGTGCAAATCTTTATCCCCGGTACCACACAGGGCCGTCATAACTATTCCGACCTTATTATTTGCTTATTTGTATGGCACTTAAGGCGACGCATTGGAAATTTACGTGGCGGGGATCTTGATTTTCCCCAACAATCACAAAACATAATGAAAGTGATATTTGATGACATGATTTTTCATTTAATTGACCTCATTTTGCTAGTTGCAGAAACACGATTTGTTAACTTTTATAATAGAGAAAAAATATCAAAGTATAACCTCTTTTAAAACATAGATTTGCATTTTACATCAGGCAAACCAGACCGATATAAGCATCAAAATTTTCTTAGTAGATTAGTCTTAACACACACTTCAATATGCTAGTTCTTTTTTTTAAACTTACTTTAGTTTTAATTGGAAAGAAAAAAAAACAGTTTTTCTTATGGTACGGGGCGCAAACGCTCCGTATTAGATTAATTGTTTAGCGATGCGTCGCGTTAATGTCAAAATGTATCGTTTTTTTGGTGTATAATAAAGTGTATGTTTTATTTACTTACTTACTCCGCTGGCTCAGTTACCCGTATCGGACTGGCGTCCGACACAACAATACGCCAATCTTCCTTAGGTAAGTAAGTACCTAAGGAATAGGTATTCCTATTTTTTCTTTATAAATCTTATCTTATTGTTCTTTTGTTTTCCCCCCTCAAATAATCTCTGTATTGTGACAGACGGATTTATTTGAATCCATTATTTTAAGTTATTTGTTTACCTTTATGAAAAGATCTCGGTTCATGTGCTGAGACTGGGGCCTAGTTGGCCACACTTCGTCTGTCTTTGTTTTGTATTGTTATTGTGAATATCGTGTAATTTTGTAGTGTGTGCCAATAAATGTGTGTTTGTTTGTTTGTTTGTTTGTTCGTGATGGCAATCATAATATCGGGATTTTGTTAAGTGAAAAACAAGCGTTAAACACAGTTAATTAGCGGTTTGAGTATAAAGAATGTCTTTTTTTCAATGACACTGAGCTGGCAAACGATCATACATCATACATACATCATAGATCAAACAGCTTGTTGGTAAAAGGCTACCGCAGTTCTTTTTTTTATTTTTTTTTTATACTTAGCTCGGCAAATGACTCCATCCCACCTGATGTTAAGTGGAAATGAAGTCCAGACGCGAAGGCAACTGGTGCAGCGTGGAAACAAACGAAGTTCGTGGATGCTTTAGCAAGCATGGTGCAGCCACCAAATTCATTTTTTTATGCTTTAATTCTTCTGCCACTATGTCCTGTCATTCCCCTTGATCGCAACGCAAGGAACGCAAAACAATGCTTTTAGGCGGCAGAAAGAGGATAGTTAATAAATAGTTCACATTTAAAAAAAAACCTGAATTATGTTGGCGTATAAAAATCAATTTAACAATCAAATGAGTTTTGGAAACTTTAGAGTTAGTGGATTACCCATCAATCTGCAATGGGCCAACGCGGTGGGTTTATGACCAATAGCTGTGCCCCGCGGTTTCACCCGCGTATTTCGGGAAAATACGCGGGTGAAACCGCGGGGCACAGCGGGTAAAACCTAAACGGGTTAACGGCTCCTCCACTCCTATTAGTCATAGAGTGATGTAATATAGCCTATAGCTTTCCTCAATAAATGGACTATTCAACACAAAAATAATTTTTCAATTCGAACCAGTAGTTCCTGAGATTAGCGCGTTCAACCAAACAAACAAACAAACTTCAGCTTTATAATATTAGTATAGATAGAATAGATTTATTTTAACACATTTTAATTTCATTTTCGGTCAGTCAGTACCTACATGTGTGATCATGTTACATTCAACTGTGCCGTAATATCTTACTTATATTCACATGCAACAATAATTATGGCAATAATCCTATTAATTATCATCAGCCTATACTAGTAATAGTAGTAATATCTTTATTTGTGAAATGTAGGTATTACAATAATAGATGACAATCGTTTGTTACTAGGTATCACTACACTTCGACCTTATCTAAGGTATACAAATACATTTAAAGGACCATGCCCAGTTATTAATTACAATTAATTAATTACAATATTGATTACAATATAAATCTAAAATAGTAGTTATTATAATAGTCCACTAAGCAAATCCTGTTAATAGGTAATATCCAATAATTTTATAATATCAAAGTTTTATACTACTTTTAATATGGTATATGTATCATTAAATAAAATAGTTTGCGAAATAACTTAATCCAAGTTGCTTCAGGCCATAAAGATAATTATTTTACCACCAGCGAGCACACTGCTATAAGGATGTTGATCCACTATGGGTTGTTCGTTGAAGCACATTTAATTTTCATGGTGGAATTTTCATTAGTGCACAGTGGACGAGTTTATTAAGCCTCTGTTGGCTGTTCATTACGGTAATAACTTAATTACAAGCACCTGTATGGTGCAATTATATTGTAGAATGTCGTGGTAACCTTATTACGTTGAGTTAAGATCTATAATCTTTTGTATTTGTGTGTTTGACCAACTAAGTTTATGAAAAGAAGGGAAAAATATTACGAATTGAAAGTGACATTTGCAATTTTGAATATCTAAGGCAAAGTTTTAAATTTGGAACCATTATTATTTACCCAATCTACAAAAAAATATGATTTATAAATTATTGTACAATTTGTATTTAATTAATGATGTAATACATACATTACTTTAATTAAAACTATAGTACATACCTACTAAAACATTTAAAAAGTTGCCAACCTATAACGTCATTTCTACCTACTACTGGGACTTTGTATTTTTTTCATCATATTAATTTTTGTTACCAAATCCTGAACAATCTTTTAGTCTGTCAATGACATTTTCAAATGTGAACCAAAATTGCTTTGATCGAACAAAACAAAAGAGTGCGCCGTCCGTATTAGGCTCAGAACAATAACTAAAGCTATAGAAGGATGGCTAAAATAAAAATTGTGCAACTATGTTTAGTTCCGTTCTATCTTATGGCTAGAAAAGGAGGTTGGAGTGCGACAAATGGTTGACACTTAGTTTTTATTTTTTGTATTGATATGTCATTCGGTCATCAGAAAAATAAAATCTCGAGTCCTTAACAGAAGTACATTGATTTAAAAGCTGACAGTTCGTTTCACAAATCTGGTGACACCTTCGAAATAACGAAAGAAAAGGGACAATCGATCTCTTTCCAATACATCACCTAGGTGCATTAGTATATAGTGCGAACTGTTGAATTTGTGTTGCTATTTTAGTCCGGTTTCTATAGCTTTAGTTATTATTCTGAGGTATTAGGTAAGTGAAAAGTGTCAAACTGTCAAAAATAGGTTTCCTGCAGCGAGCGGCGGCGTTGTAGGAGTGTACGTGTCACGCAGCACGCATACTACATCGATAAATCTATTCAAGCTCGCAGCAGCAGCGCGCGACAAACCGAAGTAAGTCAGGATTTAGAAAAAGTCATATAGACTTATTTATCGTCGAGCAATGTAAATATTTATATAAAACGTTTTTTATTTAGTTTTATTTTTGTTTGTGTTTATCTTTTGAAAGCTTTGTGTTCAGTAGTTTAATGTTTAGTAGTTATTCGTTCTAGTTTCACGTTTTTGATTCGTTGATTTTTAGGGCAGGCTTAACAATTTTTTATGAAAAAACTACGATTTAAAATAATGAAAATTTCCAACTTAAAAACTGATGTAAAATCTGTTTTAGGCTGTATTAACCATAACGGACGGAGGTAAAAAGCGTCATATTGCAATTCCCTTGCGTAAGACGAGACTATTTACCTCTAAGCTTAATATAACACAATTTTCTCCAGTTTAACGGTTATAAGGTATTCCCTGGGTTTCGGGGCCGGTGTATCTTAATTTCCTTAAGCCCGCCAGCCTCTGAAGGGCCGCAGTAAATTCACAATTACCTTCGTACAAATAATCTTGATAGCGAAATTTTGGTTGAAATTCTAGTGTGAGACGTTTCTTAATGATTTAGTTAACTTATTCATCATCTCGGCCAAAAGGTGTCCACATCTGGACAAAAGCCTCCCTCAAGGATATGAGGGGTATTTGCCGTAAACGCCACGCTTGGCAGGCGGGTTGGCGATTGCAGTAGGTTAAGGGTCTCCTCAGAGAGATGCTGCTGCCCATCCTCTGGAATGGTCCCTTAGTTGGCTTTTACGACACCCACGGGAAGAGATGGGGTGGTGCAATTCTTTATTCCCGGCTCCACACAGGGAACTAACTTATTTACTTATTCTTGTTAACTTATTGCATTGATGTAATTAATATTTCCACCACCAATCCGTACTGGGCACGTGGGGTGGTTTATGGCCCGTTCTCCTTATCCAGGAAGGCTCTTGCTTCAGCTGTGGGGACTTAAAATGAGCTGATGATGATGATGAGTTTTTTTTTTTTTTTTTTTTTTTTTTTTTTTTTTTTGTTTATTTCCTCTTTCTTTTTCTTCTTCTTCGTTACTTCTTTCGTTTGATTGTCAGCGGGAGGTATATATATATCTACTAGCTGACCGGCGGACTTCGTACTGCTTTGACAGTATCCCATGATGGACCCCAATAGCAGCGCCACCTACCGGGTCCAATTGTAAATTTAAACCATTCTCGAATCCCCTTAAACACACAGAAAATTTCATCCAAATCGGTCCAGCCGTTTAGAAGGAATTCAATAACATCCACACGCACAGAAGATTTATATATAAAGATATTGTACTCGTTTTGTTTGTTGATAGGACTTGTTCTAATTCTAAGTCCGTCTGGCTATACCTATCGCCATCTTTTTATATACATATATTCTTAGTCGTAATAATAATGTTACGCCATTGTTGTTTTGTGTTCCGACAAGTAACAGATAACGTAGCTTCTGGATCTTCTCACCTGAAGATGAATTAAGCGGCTTACCTCAACTTGGCTTCCCCCGTTGCGAAATAATAAAAATAAGACGCTAAAAAATGTTGAAATTAAATAACAAAACATATTGTTTTAACAATGAAACAACAACGTAGTTCAACGCTAACTACTTAAAAGTTTTTTTACGTATAAAACCTTTTTAAAATCAAAAAAGTTTGAAGTCGTCGTTAAATAAGTACTAATTTAAAAATGGAACGCAAATATTCAAAAATGGTATTACTAATAATTAATTTCTTTTCCAGGTAACAAATCTTTATAAACGCGGCGTTAAAACAACTGACTGCCAATCAGCCCACACCGTTTCGTCAAGTAGGTAAGTGATCTTACAGTAAAGTGAAGGTGAACGGCTATAATTGAATGTCACTTGCAAATAACTGGACTGGTTCCGTGTAGCCTTGCGACTACGCAGCCAGAGACGGGGTGACAACAAGGGGGCACTGTACTCAATATCCGTAATTAATATTCCGGTTCTTGACGATGCTGGATAGATATGCGGTGATAGTTTTTTGTCATTGGATGGAAATATTTTAGACGCTTGCTGGTTTTTTGCCTGTTGAATAAAAGTCGCGGAGGAGCTCGATGCCGCAGTGGTTAACGCGCCCGGTCTGCGAGTGCTGACGTTAAGCAACTTTCGCGAAGGCCGGTCATCGGATGGGTGACCAAAAATGTGTCATCTCGAGCTCCTCCGTGTTTCGAAAGGCACGTAAAGCCGTTGTTCCCAGCTGCATTAGCAGTCGTTAACCACCACCAACCCGCACTGGACCCGCATGGTGGTTTATGGCCCGTTCTCCCTATCCATCCATACGGAAGGCTTGTGCCCCAGCAGTGGGGACATAAAATGAGCTGATGATGATGCGGCGGCGGTTATGTGGAACTTCCCCGCCTGATGTTACGGAAGGCCTTACTGCTAAAACACCGGTATACGCCGAGATCGCCGCACGTTTTCTTTTAACACAGACAAAAGCAAAATACAAGGAATTAACTTTAAAAAAAAGCAATTTAAAGAGTCTTTAAAGAGTGGCTAATTTAGCATACTTATAACTCGTTAGTTAAGTTACTTTTCATCAATTAAGACGAAATCTCAATCAGTATGTCTTACTTGTTATTATGAATTTATGACTTTGTTTGGCCGGGGAAGTGGTGGTTGGCTGCAGAGGGGAGGCCTTTCCCAGCAGTGGGACACGATATAGGCTACCACAAAATTTGTTGACGTCAACAATTCTTTTTATTCGGTGCTAAGATTTTAATTGTCAAAACACAAACATATTATTTAAAACCAGAGCGTACGAAGCGTCTGGTTAAAGTTATTATGTAAATTAAACGGGAGTTGGTAGATCCGTATAAAGTGTTGCATTTCAATGTTTAGTGTTGGCGTAAACTTTTCTTATCTGTAACTGTATTCTAAAATATAGTACTGAGGTTCAAAATGTTTTGGACTGTTAGGAGCTTATTAATAAACAAAGTGTAAGCTTGAAGTAGTTACTCTGTGTTTTGTCTCTGGGCTTATTAAAAACAAAGTATAAGCTTGGAGTAGTTACTCCGTGTTTTGTTTTACTTTTACCCTAATATGAAATGACGGGAACAAAACACGCAGTAACTACTCCATGCTTACACTTTGTTTATTAATACGGGGGCAACTGTGTCATCGTGGCGTGGATTGAATATATACTGGCCTGCAAAAATAAGTACTACACTTTTAATATTTATTTATTTTCTAAACTATAGAAGTTAGAGATTTTAAAATAAAAAACGTTTCGCAGCAATTTTTATCAGCTTTCTTTAAAACTAAAGTAAATTATACATTAGTAACATTTTCCTTTTTGTTTCGAAAGTATATCTTGTGTACTTAAAAAGTTATTGCAATTTTAAAAGTGTGATACTTAATTTTACACTATTATACACTGGTGTATATAGATATATTCGTAGACTATGTTTATTTGTTTAAAAAAATAGTTTACACTAAAACAGTTAAGTATATAAATACATTTCACTTTTTTAGCTTTTCTATAAGATTAGGACAATTATAGCTTTGACGAACATGTTTTCTACAAAACAGTTAAATTTTAAACAATGGCTGAAAACGTGTTTAAAATATTGTGTCTCTGTCTAAAAGTATTAGCTAAAAATTATTAAAATAAAACAAAAACCCGACTGCTAAAACAACTATATAAAAAACAATTATATACCTACTTCTAAAAACCGGACTAACATAAAAAATAACTGCAAAGAGAAAAAACTGAAAAGAAAAAAAACAAGCTCTTGATAGTTGTCGCGGACGGGGACAATCACCAATCAACCAAAGAAAGTGCGGATTTAATTGCTAGCCACGGCGGCCGCTTGGGTTGATGATTGTCCCCGTCTGTGACAACTATCAATATTCAGTGTATTTATAAATACTTATTTATTATAGATTTTATTATTTAAGTATAGGTATCAGACAAGGAAATATTTTTACGTTGCATTCAACATTGCTCAAATTGAATTCTGGGATCGTAGAGCTTGTTTTTTTTTCAGGTTTTCTCTTTGCAGTTCTTTTTATGTTAGTCCGGTTTTACGAGTATATATTGTTTTTTATTTAGTTGTTTTAGCAGTCGGGTTTTTTGTTTTATTTTAATAATTTGGTTTATTTCAAACTTTTTACTTTTTTTTTATTAAGTATATTCTAGATTTTTTTATAGTCTATGTCACTCCCACAGTCAAAACAAATCTAACGACACCTCATATGTTAAAATCCGCCATGCCGTTTGGGCTGTATGGCGTGCCAAAGAAATATACATACATACATATATACATACATACACTCGAAAAACATAACCCTCCTTCTGACGCAGTCGGGTAAAATGTGACAGCACCTGCTTTAAGCAGTGCGTGTTTAACTTTAGCCATCTCGTTTTGTGGTAAAGCAGGCAATGTTTAAGCCTTGTTTCATAAGTTTATGGAAGTGTTAAATATTTTTATAATGTAATGCTAACAATAATAGACATCATAGGTATATTATATACTAGTTGTCGCCCGGGACTTCGTTCGCGAAGACTACACTATCCTACAGGAACCTGTTAGCGGGATAAAAAATATCCTATATCCTAGTCCGGGTCATGGCATGGTCGGTCTATGTGCAAAGTTTCATCCAAATCCGTTCAGCCATTTTCACGTGATGCGCGGTCAAATAAACAGATAAACAGTCAAACAGACAAACATTCTAGAAACTGTTGGAACGTGTTCTGGGTGCCAAGTGCGAGGTGCCTTTCATTCGCCTTTCGATCACGTTAACGAAAACGAGAATTTGAATGAATACGGATAGTAAACAAAACTCACACTAGGCACCCTGTTATCGATTACCTACGGTGTAGGCCCCAACCCCTCGAGTATCGCAGTAAAGATGTGGGGCTTTACTAAGTCCTCGGGCGTACTTCTTGAGAGAATTTGAAAAGTGACGTTGCACTGTTTCGTTTCATTTGCCACTCATGCACACTCACGAACACTTAATGGTTAATAATCCACCATTATTTCACATTAATATTCGACATAACACTTTAGAAAATAAAACAAAACCGCAGACATGACTCTTCACTTTCCCGCCAAGAAGTCCCAAATGAAAGCTAGTAATTATGTCTTAGTAACTCTGCATACACGATGTAGATCGGAAACACTTTGGATCTTTTCATTTTCACTACACCTTTCTGTTCCACGTTGTATAGTCGGGATACATGAGTAGATACAAGTTCAAATCATCTAACGATCTAAGCTATGCAAACAGTTGTCTATGTAATAGCTCCATTATGGGTTTTCGCAGTGATCTCGTTCTTATTCTCTACACGTACAAATACATTTCCTTGTAAAGGAACAACCATTACTCCGACAACAGTTGTAGCGTTTATTATTTCTAACGCATTTCTGCGCTCATCGGACATAACGAAACTAACGACTCTGCACAAACACTAACTAATAATGTTTGCTTTCCTCACGTACAAGCAATTTGAATTATCCAAAACACTAAACTTGTACCAAGTAATTATTATTTAATAATAGATTAAATGTTACTTTCACCAAAGCTCACTAACAATTACGGTTAGTGCAAATAATAGAGACGTTGACAACAAAAATAATTAATTCCCGAACATTGAATGTATACATGATATCACGTAACAGTTTTGAAACATTGACCAATTTTTGTTTTAAAGCATGAATTTCTGTAACCATAACAGTCGTTTATTTAATAACACGCGGTTGACGGAACAAAATAGTGACTTCATAGTTTACCATAAAATCGTTTAAATAGATGTTAAAAAGTTTCTCTATTGTATTCAACCCGTCACCTACCCAATTACATATTTAAAAAAAGATACCATCTTTGTCTGTCTGTCACCGGTATTCATTCATAGCAATGGATACCGGTAACAGCCCAGAGGTACCTCTGGGTCTATTGAAGATGTCTAATATACAAATATACCCGAATATACAGTATACATAGGTACCTACATACATTTATAAAATCTGTCCTCGAAAGATCGCTACACACCATGTTTTGCAAGACTGCTCACATATAATATGTAGATCTAGTTTGTTCCTAGTTGCATCCCGTCGTCTCCGTCATTACATCCTTGAGGGAGCTACAGTGTCCTGACTTAAAACTCTTCAAATCTGTTGTGACCACATACACAATACAATAGTGACGTCATAGTTTACCATAAAATCGTTTTGACTGATGCAAAAAAGTTTCTCTATTGTAGTCAACCCGTCACCTACCCAATTACATATTTGAAAAAAGATACCATCTTCGTCTGTCTATCACCGGTATTCATTCATAGCAATGAATACCGGTAACAGACCCAGAGGTACCTCTGGGTCGTCAGTACTTAGTGAATACATAACTTACTTTGACAAGTTTTGATTCTTATTACATTGTATTAAGAGTTAATGTTAATACTCGTGTCTGTTCCGTAGAATAGCTTCTGTGGTCTCGGGTTCGATCTCCATGCAGACCTTTTAAGTTAAGACATACTTAGGAATTAAGTGGATCATTTATGGTTGTTATCCATTTTTGTCATAATTTCCTGTGCACAGAGAAAAAAAATGTTTAGCCCTAAAAGGCGGTATGTACCATAGAGGCTTGTTTTAAGTCTGCCTCTCTAGCTACCGCCATCTTATTGTAGGTATCCCCTGTGTGGTGCCGGGGATAAAGAATTGCACCACCCCCTCTCGTCCCGTGGGTGTCGTAAAAGCCGACTAAGGGACTATTCCAGAGGATGGGCAGCAGCATCTCTCTGAGGTTACCCTCAACCTACTGCGATCGTCAACCCGCCTGCCAAGCGTGGCGATTACGGCAAATACCCCTCATATCCTTGGGGGAGGCCTTTGTCCAGCAGTGGACGTCTTTTGGCTGAGATGATGATGATGATGATGATAGGAGGTTCATATCATAATCAGTCTTTATAGGCTCATTACTCCGTATATCCTACATAATGGCCCTAACAGCCCATGCTGTGCTCATACGGGTCAATGTTAACGGTTGCCATCTAGCCACGAAAAAACCTGAGTTATATTTTTATTCGATCATCCATTCATTGTATGGTGAAAGGGGACTGATAGAAATAATATGTGCAATTCTTTGGCATACTCTTCAAAATGTATTCTATGAAAGTTCAAATTATTCAATTCTTTTTGGTCAAAAACCATATTTTTGTGCATCATGTTGGTGTAATAATAATAAACTAAAATGTTGTTCAAACTGCGGCAATACATCTACCACCACTTAGGATTTTGAGACAGCCTTCCGAAATGAGCTGAAGAAACACAGCAGGCTCTTTTTTAAACGACAGACAAGACAAGTGACTTCAATCTCAATTTCAACGATAACTGACCCTTCACAGGAAATAGAGGAAGTAGAAAAAGTAAAAGAGTCAACAATACAAAAGGACTTGTAGCGTAAGATTGATATTAATCCTCCCCAAAAAAGTACAAAGAACAGAGATTATCTTCCAGCTTATCGGATTAGAGGGATAATAGCATCACCACACCGGTCTCTCCAGATCTAGGAGAAAGTTATAGTACGGTTGGATCCAGTTGATTGTTTTACTATGCATTAATCCAAGGAAATTATTTATTGTAAGAATAATCCTACTAATATTTTAAATGCGAAAGTTTGTGTGTATGTATGTTCGTATATTGCTTCTTCACGCTGCAACGGATGGATGAATTTGGATTAAATTCGGCATAAAGATAGTTTATAACCTGGAATAACACATAGGATACTTTTTATCCAGATATTCTCACGGGAACGGGAACCACGCGGGTGAAACCGAAGGCGGCCGCTAGTCCGCCTTCGGTCTATATCTCTATCTATACTCTGTCTACGGGTATACTATTATAAAGAAGTAAAGTTTGTGCCTTTGTTTGTTTGTTTGTTTGTTTGAGGAGGGTAATCTCTAGAGCTACTGGTCCAATTCCAAAAAAAAATTTAATTATACAATGCTACATTCCTTGAGGGAACAATGGATATATTCATGATCGAGATGTTCTATTGACGATAGACCAATACCAACAACAACCAAAATAGTTCCAATACGGAACTCAAGAGCATAGTTACATTTAGAGCCATAAACAATATCTTATGCAGCCCCCGTCTGTCGTTAGGTTGTTATTGAATGCGCTATTTATAGCATATTATAGTTTTACTATTCGGAACTCAACAGCATTAATACCACCACCACCACCACCACCACCACCACCATCATCATCATCATCATCATCATCATCATCATCATCATCATCATCATCTTCATCATCATCATAATCATCATCATCTAAGCCAAAAGACGTCCACTGCTAGATACATCTCCACAGTGACCGGTTATAGCTAAAGGTTTTCAAAGAATTGTCTATGGCAGCCCCATTACCCTACACTTGCATAAACTTGACAGTCTGTTGCGCTATTCATGAAAGACCAATTGAGCTACACACAACTGCGCCCAAACTAATCAAGTCACTCGTCAAATGATTAATAACGTCTGCGCAGGTATCCAATGTTGGCAATTAAGCGTATCCTGGCCATTCGGGCCACGGATAATATACGGGCAATTGGCTCAAATTAGTCGGGATTAATTCGCTGCCCAACCAAACGCTCCAACAATTATGAGAAGAGTCAAGTGACACCTACGCTGCTTGCCGCAATGCGTTTGTTTCAATGGAATAGCATTACATTTACAATTAGAGAAGTAAGTCTATCAGCCGGTTGCACCAAAACTTTCATATTGTTTTCTAAAGTTTACGCGAACACTACACATTGAAATGAAACAACTTTTACGGATCTACTCGCCTTTATTTTACACATTACTTATTTAATGTTTATCCTGACGTTTCGAACCCTTTGCAGGGTCCGTGGTCACAGGGGTACAGTCAGCAGCAAAAGTAACTGATGATTGGTCAAGTCTCAAAATATGAAATCAGTATGAAAATCAAAACTTTTTAAACGCATATCGAAAAATATTCGAGTGTCTACTAGTACCTGCAGACTTTGACTGTAGTTATATAGAAAATACCAACTTACACTATCGAAACTTAATTTTGAAATCTAGTAAATATCATCTACTTTTGCTGTTGACTGTACAACAACGTTTTACATTATACGTTTACTTTTTACGTTACTTTTTACGAATTCGTAAAATGAAAGTTTTGTTTATCCTGACGTTTCGAACCCTTTTGAGGGGTCGCGTAAACTTTAGAAAACAATATGTAAATGAATCGCATAAATATGCTGTTTTTGTTGAGAGCGCCGAATGAAACACAAAATAAGAAAAATAGACCCTACCTCTCACGGACCGGTGTCTTGCAATAGTTGCGCACGCACTGTTCCGAGCTGTTTTGAGATTCCGTGTGCGTGAGAAGATCTATGTGTGCGCTGCTTGGGCGCGGTAATTGTGAAGCGTACCCTTTGCCGTCTCCTATATTGTGGCTGCAATCAAAAAAGAGGATCGAAGCAGCGTCACTTTGTGAAAAAAACTTGTGCAACTTATTTTGGTGGAATGTGACGATAAAGTCAAGGAAGCGGCGCACTTTGCCTGGAATATGTAATTAATGTAGGTTACATGTTGGATACATGTTGTTATTGTTCTTCATATAGGAACACCTTTGTTACCGCCACAGAATTGGAAGCCCGTCAAAGACAGAAACAAAACCAGCGGACAATTGCAGAATTTAGGAAATAACTTTAACTTTCTGCGACTTCACAAAGTTAATTTTCCATGAGGAAGGTTAAGGATGAACTTTCCTGGCTCTGTGACATTAATAAAGCATAGGCAATGAGTTTTTTTATAGACACCTACAGTACTTATCGAGAAATATCTCACTTGATCTTGACTCTGACATTGGCCAGCCAGACTGACTTGAAACAAGCCCTGCCATCAAACTGAGTACAATCAAACCCAAGACCGTGCATGAGAGCGGTGTATTAACCATATAACCAGAAAGCGGAAAAAATCGGACTCTCAAAAACAATGATTTTCAAGGAGCATCAAAAAAACTAGATCAGCTAAGTCTGCGCTCAGTCTATAAACACGCTTCGTCTCTGCTGATTGGTTATACTCGTATAATTTTTTCAGTAAAAAGAATATATACTAAAAAGTTTTAATTAAAAATAGTTTATCTCTCCTTACCGCGGCTGTATGTGAAGTTGCTCCGAAGTTTTTACGCATTTTCTAGTTGGATAACTAAGCTTAAAGCTTTTAGCTGCCTAAGGAAGCTGCTAGCGCTGTATTAGAAATAAAACTCTTTAATATGCTCCACCTTTATAAATGGAGATTAATGGATGCTCCACTGACAAGTACCATTAACAAGGCCTTAAAAGACTACATCGAAAACAGGCACGGCATCGATTGGAAAGAGCAGCCGGGTATGAAACACTCCAAATCCTTCCTAGGCGAAAACGCCTTAGGACGGAGTAAGTTCATATGCGGAGGCAGCAGAAAGCAGGCCCGATTAACCATCGGTGCCTTGACAGGGCACTATGCCACAAAGCAAATGCTTCACAGAATGCACATCTCAACAAATGAGTGATTGCTTTCTTTAAAACCACAATACAGAGAATACGTTGAACGCCCTTCGTAGATTAAGATAGTAGCTACATAATACGACCTGCCTCCCTCATGCATGAAGGTCGTCTGAAAATTTCAAGTAGCCCAAGCCGCAGAGTAAACTGTTCCTATGTTGTGTGAAATCGAACCATGGCCACGATTTCCGCGTTAAAACAATCGAGCCGTGATTGGGTAAGTATACAAGTATGCGCTGAAACAACGGGGTAGATCTCAACAATGCAAGGGAAATTTGATTGGAGCATTTTTATGATTTAATTGAGACTATACACGGCAATTCATATTAAGGCGACATTGAATTAAATGCGGTCTTTTTGAATTTACACGATTATCATTAATTATTACAGGTCAATTACGAAAACAATTGTACCCAACAAGACGAAATATATTCTTTTTAAGTTCTAGATGGTAATAATAGTTATTATTATATAGGTACGACAAACTAAAGAAAAATATTGAATTGAGTATTGTCACATTTCCGTACCTACAGTTAAATAAATACATTTTTAAAAATTTTAAAGTTCCAAATTAGGCGATCTACTTTCTTTTGAAAAGTTACCGGCCTTAATACATGATGAATTTTCCAATAAAAGTAGTCTAAAAGTAAAAAGCCGCGGAAATAAGTTTACTAGCTTTTTCCCTTACTATGGCTTACTATGCTACTGCATATACAGTACACACATAAGTCACATAACCGTAATGGTTTTTGGATATAGACAACAATGATAAAGTAACAATTAAGGAACGATATTGGTGCCAAAGTTCGTTGAAAGTCAATAGTTAAAAGGTCGATTTGCAAAAAGTCTTCAAAGGAGAAAGTATTATCTCCCATTCAGTCTCCCAAGCACAAAATGGTAATGCTTTCAGGACTAAATCCTTGACATCGAAAGAGTTCGAAACTCTACCCCTGGGGCGGTGGTAAATTTATACAATCCTAGTTCGGTTCTTTGTGTTTTTTTAGACATTTCTATATAACTACGGGGCGCGGAAGTAATCTTGGTTTCTCTCAAAAGGTTTAAGCTGTAAGCCACAAGACTCAGACAACTTGATTGTCATATTTTTAACATTACGATCGAATCTTTCGCCATCCATAGTTTCGTCATGCTTGTCTGTCTTGGTTTACGTCTGCATGTAACTGCCATTTTACAATTTAAATACTAGAATGTGTGTAAACATACCGAGTGAATGATAAAATAAAGCTTCTAATAACTGTTGAAATAGTTGAAGTACTTAGATATAATTAATAATAACATACCCTAACCAAATAATAAAAATATGGTATTACTTATACCATAAGAATAAACAATAACACAGTAGAACGGAATCTTCTTCGACCGAGTTTTTTCTTTTTTTGGAGAGAGACTGCTGATTGCCTCAGACGGCATTTTCAGCTTCACCGGTTTTTTGGGGCGGCGAGGTACGTAAAGGGTACCTCAAGCCGTGTTGAAATGAATCACCTTCGGAGGATTTCTAGAGGGTACGGCATCGCACACTTAAAAGTGCGCATCCCCGTGCCCTCCCAGAGTCTCCAAAGGGTTCGGATCGGATCGGGGAGCGGAACCACCCGAGGGCGCCTCTAAAGGCATGGACCTCGGCTCGGGTAGACCGGGCCGTGGAGGAGAGAAGCGCCCAGGTACATGTCTGTACCTGGTGTAGAGCGCGTGTGAACCGGTTCTTCGTACCCTTGTTCTACGAGTACGGTGTATTGGGCCTAAATTAGTGTGCATGTTTAGTGTATTCTGTAAATGTGTGCTGTCATTTAGAGGATCGGGCGGGGGTTAGCCTTCGAACGAGTCCCAAACGCCGCCATTTATATACCTAGATAGTTCCCCCTTCACGTCGTTACGCCCCTCTGTCGTCCATGCCCGTTGCCAGGGTTGCCCTACGTTTAAAAATAATATCGCTAAATATAAGTTTTCTTTACTTTAAAATCATTATTTAATTCTAGTTTTAGTTAGTAGTAGTAGTAGTAGTTAGTTAGTAGGTTTAGTTTTGTGAGATTTATAATCAATATGTTACGTACCTACCTACAAAGATACTTATAAATAAAAAGTAATAGTAAGTACCATACCAAATGAAGCCATTTAAGTAAGTATTACTCACTTACCTACAAATATAAAATAAAATACATACATACATAAGAATGAATAATAACACAGATACAGGCTCACGTAAAAGTCGTACAACTATTAAGTAAGTTTATTCAGCGTTGGGTGAGCTTTGGTATATAAATAATATTAGGTATTTACCTCTCATCACCTTTGGGCAAACTAAAAAAACTTAAGTGTGGCATCGTTTTTGAATAATTGTTTGTACAACCAAATACACCACAATAACTTGGCGTCATTGTAATTTGTATTTGGAACGAACAAACAGGCAAACACGCGTGCGGTGACGCCGGCCGTGACAACCCGACAGAGCATTCTGTTTAACAAGTGCTTTCATATCACGACCTTGAGCCCGTCCGGAGCGGGAGTTTCCGTTCTACTGTGTTATTGTTTATTCAGGTAATACTTTTAATTTCATGTACATGTAGTCTGTACATGGTTTGTTTTCTGGTATTTTATGAAGTTTAATACGACAACAGAAGGTATAATAGCTATAAAATTAAGTTAGATTGCTATCACGTTCGCTTCGGGTCTACATTTATTTCCTCCTTCCACAAACACATATTTTTGTATAGGCATGTGCAAACTTTTACATCTGTTACTTACGAAACCATAAAATACAAACAATACTTTGTGAAAGACGAAATAAGTAAACAATAAAACTTTTTAAAAACACATTTTCACTCTTGCGTTGGGAAATTTTCGGAACCAAAAAGCTATTCTTGGCTTTACCCTCCCTCGCAGTTATTATTTTTTCATTTGAGGTTGGTGTAAAGAGTTCTTCGTCTAAACTTTGTCATCTCTATCGAGGTCTTAATTAAAAATCCTTTTACGCTTGCAATTTTACGAAAATACCGTAAACTCAGGTCACAGTGGCGATTTTAGCTTTATCTTTCTTTTTCTTCTTTTATTCTAACTGTGCTTAATTTGGGCTTTTAAAACTTTTCGGCCGTTACCGCTCCTCCTATGGTGCTTTATATGTCAAGTTTTTAATATTCACATGTGGCATGTTGCCAACAAGATCAATCGATGTTTCATAAACTTTAGATAGGTACTGTCAGTACGTTAAATACTTTTTTTTTTTCTTCTTTTAGTTGATGGCTTCGTGCGATTAGCATATATAGCCAGTGTCAAAGTAATTTTCTTACAAGTAATACATAGATAAACAAATTTTCCTTCCTATATGATGATGATGAATGATAATAGAAATGAAAAGTGAGAAATGATATACCCCCAACCCCTCGAGTATTTCAGTAAAAATGTGGGGCTTTACTAAGTCCTCGGGCGTACTTCTTGAGAGAATTTGAAAAGTGACGTTAAACTGTTTTGTTTCATTTGCCAACACACATGCACACTCACGAACACTTATTGGTTTATAATCCACCATTATTTCACATTATTATTAAACATAACACAAATTTTAGAAAATAAAACAAAACCGCAGACATGACTTTTCACTAGCAACATATTTTAAAGACTGTGATTGTCAAAATAAAAAGAGAGAAAAATCATCAATTTTCTCACCGCACCAACAGACAGGGTAAAAAAAAAACGGGGGAAAAGAGTTAACAACGCTTTCGAGTATGAGATTATCCCGGAGTGAAAACATAAGCATCAATATACTACTACAGTCTTCCCTCACTGACGGTTAGGTCGAAACGTTGTCTGACACGAAATATGGTCCATATTCTTAATGTGTTTTCTAGGATTGTCCCAATTACGTAAAATATTCTAATGCTGGTTTGCACCACATCATCATCTGCCTATAGACAGTCCACTGCTGGGCTCAGGCTTTAATACATGAACAAACAGCACAGGTTTAAACGATTGTAAAACATACATTATAGAAAAAAACATTACTTTGACATAAAAAGTGATAGATAGTTGTATCTTGCCAGGAGTAAGAAGCCCCTATCCAACCAAACCGAGTACAATGTAGCTATGTACATAGTCTTACAGCGGTAATCATTTATATTCACGTCACAGGACATTGCGACTGAAAAATGTTCACGTGATGAGGATGATCTACTTAGTTCCTAGTATGTAGCGATCGTTCTAAGTTTAGTGTTAGATGAGAATTATTTAACATTCTATCGCTTGACCTTAGCCGCGGCGTCTTCTGTAATGATTTTGCTACTTGCTTATCGAGTTAGCGAGCTGTCGGCAGTGTTGCCACACTTTTTAGAATATAATATTATTAAAAAAAAAATTAAAGAAATTATAGTGTTTTATGTAAACAGTAAAATGCAACAAAGTATGCAGTCCCGAAATACAGAGCAATACTTTATATTAAAGTATGGTTGGGAACTTGGAAACCCCTTGCTTGTGGGACCTACCTTTCCTTCTCCCGTCCAGTTACAAAAACACGACGCAGGGCTACCCACTAAAAACCTTGCACAGACGCTTGCACATCAACCTATCCAAAACTGTCAAATTTCTTGCATTAATATTCAACCATATGCCATATACTTAAAGTTCAAAATCTGTTCAAATCCCCTTCTAGTCTAGACTCCCTTTTGGCTGTGCATTGTGCAATACAGCGAGGGGTGTTGGTAACCCTTAATGTCGTACAAGTTGTGCTGTTCACTTGTTCTCGGCTCTCTTGTTTATAATTCCGGCAGAGTAGCCGTTCCCTCATGTGTATTGGCCTAGCTCTGCAACTTTCATTTGTCTAGTTTAATTGTTCGAACTTGCCTTGTTAGCTTTCCTTAGCGATTATTTTCTTTGGCCAGTTAATTAGTTAGATTGGGAAGGGTTTTTCAGAAGGCATTAAGGCATGTATGCTAAATATAAAAAGTTTTATAGTCTTCCTTTTAACTTTCGTAGTTCTTACCATGTTTTATTTTAAAGATCACCAGTGACGTTAAAAAATTACTCCCTTGATATTTATCTTATAATGTAAAAGATCCTAATTAGCTGTAGCAAATTGAATGTTCCGTGCGGCAACCGGTCTGTTTTGTTATTCAGAATACCAGACAGCATCGTGCATTTGATCTTTAAGTAGGATAATTACCATTTGGCATAATCTGGTGGGTTCTAATTTGTATTACCCCTCGGGAATGTACTGGGGTCGTAGCCTCACGCTGAATGGAACAATTACGTCCAGCAAGTCGGCTGGCTGGCTAGATACGGTTTCCTGATCAGGAATTCCGGTTCGAAAACTTGAATGTATGTCTCATATACAAAATTTTGTTTAAGAGACATACATTCGTTTAATTTCCGAACGGAAACAAACCTGACGTTCGTTCATATTGGTGTAATAAATTCCTAATACAAAAACCGATTGTTTGCGATAAACTCACGGAATTTCGAATTGGAATTCCTGATGAGACCGGCCTTATGTAAAACGCACGGGAACGGTCCAAGACGAAACGCCTAATGTGAAAGAGCCCTTAAATTTAGCTGTTTGTAAGGATAAACATTTCAAGCTAGATTTCAGTTTAATGGACCGTTCGTATTATATTTGTTCATCTCAAATGTTTTGCTATTTATTCAGCTCAGTTTGAAAATTGCGTTTTAAAGTTTTCTTTCTGCTACATTAGTGATGGCGAACTTGTATAAATAAATTTGATTTGCTCCACAAAGTCAAAGGCATGCTTTATTTATTTAACGTAAAGCGAATTGTATAATTTAAACAAGTTTAAAAGTGAACAAAGCTGAAGTTTTTTTATGCTTAGTGAAGCAATATGTATGCACATTATAGTTTTATTATATTATAGTTTTGTATGCATTCTTTGACTTATCTATAGTTTATTCTAAATTAGTAGGTACACACATAGTGCCCAAGTACGTTTTTTAAGTAAATGTTAGCTAAGCAATATTTGTATAAGCGGGCTCTTGAAAGATTTTAATTGTAAATAATATTGTATACCTATATAATTTGGTAACGACATATTTTTTTTTGTAAATGTCGCACTACCAATACAATACTGGTGCAAGTCAAAATATACTGATATTTGAAATATATTTATAATATATAAAATATATATATATATTTTTTTTTTTTTTTTTTTTTTTTTTTACTGTTCTTCAATACGATAAAATTTTAATGTCAGTATGTTTTGACTTGCACCAGTATTGTATTGGTAGTGCGATGTCATTACTTCTATTAAAGCTGTGGAGTTTCTTGCGCCCATTCTTCTCCACAGCTAAAAAATAGACGTCCTAAATGGGTAGTAGGTAAAAAATGTATGGACGATTCAAAAGCAATTTTTGTAAGTTTATTTGAATAAATTTTTTTGACTTTGACTTTGCCTTTGACTTCTCTGCCTGCAACGGCTCCGAGCCTCCCAGGTGGCCGTGTGGCAAAGTGCTCGGCCCGATAGCCGAAGGTCCCGGGTTCAATTCCCAGGTCGAGCAAAGTGCGTTTCAGATTTTTCGATGCATATCCCCCGGTTTGTGATCATAGTGATCGGATAATCGTAAGCATATTTATCTAAAGTTGAGGTGTTGGCTAATATGAAATGCACTTTTTTAACGAAAAAATCTCTAGAAATAATAACTTCCTTATAATTTTTCATTTCTTCAACTACTTTTTCAAGTTTCAAAACATATCTCAAAAGAATGCTAATTAAGAAATTACAAAGAAAAACAAATTCTTGATCATCACCAACAAACTCCCGCGCTCAATTAACAGTATCGTATTAAACGACTAAGTTGAAAGTTAGTTACAGAATAGCTTTGCATTCCCGAATTTTCTGGAATCCCGGGATTTATATTTTAAGAAACATGTTTTAAGAAGCCGCTTCCATAATTTCCTAGCCAAAAATTTACTTTAGGTAAATATGCATCCGATTATCCGATCACTGGTCACCAACCCGCATTTGGCAAATTATTGTAATTGATTGCCTATCAATAGTAGCGATGACTTGATTTCGATGATGGAAGACTTTGCCCAGAAGCGAAACAGTTATAGGCAATACTTAGATAAAATAGTGGTTAAGTCCGCCTGGCTGATTTGCCCATAAACTAAGCCCGACCACCAACCAATCGAGCACAGCATCCTAATTAGGAACCCGAACTGGGGACTTTTGGATCTGTGACTATCTATCCAAACACATAAGATGGTTAAGGTACGGTATAAAATATTATACTTACTTCAACTTAATAATGAAAGCGCTTCCGAAGGTCATTATAATCGGTTTGTAATTCTAAGGCGGCAGACTTAGTACCTGCTGGAAAGTTTGGCATCAAAATAAACGCAAGGGCACACCGAAAAAAATATTTTGTTGTACGAAGCTGAACTTTCATTTACTTGTAACATAAAATGGATGACCACAAAACTAGGGCAACACGTAACCAAAAGTAGTTTGGTTAATTAATTAACCGAACTGTTTTGTTAATTTGTCAAAACAATAATGTCTAGTTCTAACTAACATGTTCGTTCATGGCTAAGCCTATTTTTGACTAACTCTAGCAAAACTTTTAGCAGCTAGTAAGCTAACTTTTTGCATACTTAAACGAAATTCTCGTTTACTTTTAAACTAATGCTAAAGTTTTTTTGTTGATTATAACCAAACTACTAGATATTGAACAGCCATTTTACTTATTTAATTATAACCCTAAACTAATGTTAGTAAGCTAACTTTTTGCTTACTTGCAACTTACATTTTCGTTTACTTTAGCTTAAGTTTTTTGTTGATTATAACCAAACTACTCGGTATTGCACAACCATAGTCTCATTTTACTTATGCTATTGTTTCCAAAACTGTTTGATTGCTACTAACAGACTTGTTGCTTGATTTAGCTGTACTTGTTTTGTTATACGATGCCTATTACTTTTGTTGCATGCAGCAATTTATTTTTGTTGCTAGTAGCACGAGTATTTCTAAGTACGCAAAACCTCTCATAGGATGAAAGTACCCACCAAAATGAACAACTGTCATTATGAGCCCAACGTCGAAGTCGCGAAAAAAAATCAGCCGTTCCATACATTTTATAGAACAACTGATTTTCTTTTGCGATTTGGAAGTTTGTCCTGTGAAAGTGGTTCATATTGGTGTGTACTTTCACCCCATGAGAGGTTTTGGGAACTTGGAATTACACGATGCATAATTGTATAATAAAATAATGTGTAAGTTCAAAAATAATTATATTTATTAATTGTAACATAACATAACATATATATATTTAAGTACTAAATTATAACATTAAAGATAAAGTAGGGCCATTTTAATAGATCACATTTGACACATCATAAACATATTTATATTTTCAAAAGTACACAACTGCCTGAGTTTTGTCAGTTAAGTACTAATACCTACATAGGTATATTTTAATAATCACAAAATTTTTACTGACACGAAACTTTGACTGCCAGATGACTGATGACTAAGTAGGGCCAATTTAATATTAAATTTAGTAACCGAATCACAGTTCAATCATATAGTTTCAACTTATAGGTAAAAAAGCGTAAAAACATCTTTAGTATGTACTTATCTTTAGATACTTAGCTAACTATCGGTATAACACTGATACACAATTTCCAAAATACCAAAGGTATAATAACATTATAGATAGTAATCGAATCACAGCTCAATCATAGTTCCAACTATTGAACTTAGAGAAGTTCTAAAGCGTAGGTAATAGAATTTTCTAGGTAAGTAGTTGCATCCAGAATCTCCTCGGTATCTGAAAATAATATTGATAATTAGGTAAAAATTAAAATTTTATTTAAACCGCTGTCATGAAACCTCTAAATATTAAAAATAGTTTGAGCTTTCATGAAAGTTTTCAAAATCATTGGTGCACAAGTGAACTTACCATCATTTTCTATGTTGGTCAAAATTTAATGTAAGGCCGGATCTTGTTTTTCTTCGCATAATTAATTATAGAGGGCCTTATAAATTTCCAGTTATCATGCAAATGATTAAAGTACTGTAGATGGAGAACTTTAAAGTCTTTTATGAGCTGAAAAAAAAATACTGTGTTAGTTTTGGGGGGTTAAAGTTACTCGCGTCCGTAGGTTTACCCTTGAGACCCTACACGCGACCCCTGGGTGGTGCTAAATGAGTAACACTGTCTGAGTGGTAGAGCCACGTTGCGTTGCAGCACGAAATGGGCCGGCTCGCCCGGCGTAACACCACCCTTTCACAGAATATCGGCGTGAAACAACGGCGTTGCTGTTGTGTTTCGTCCGGTGAGTGAAAGTACCGGAGGCCCATCTCTCACCCCTCCCCCCTCCCAATTCCTACTCCCTCCTCAAGATCCAACTCCTTTCCAAGGTTGGCAACGCATCTGCGATAACTTTGGTTTTGCGGGTGTCTATGGGCGGCGGTGATTACTTTCCATCAGGTGACCCGCCTGCTCGTTTGCCTCCTTTTAAAAAAAAAAAAAAGTAATAAATAAAAAAATAAAAAAAATTCTTACACTCAATAATAAAAAATAATAATACCCTAATGGTAGCACAAATTTTTGTGCTACAAAGTATAACAAGTCTATAGCTTGTTGTGGAAATATACATGAAGTGGTAGGTCATTCAGGTTCCAAGTCAACTAGGTACCCAGGTAAGGTACAGACAAGCGATAACTAATTATCGCTAAACATAAAAATAAAGAAATGTTCTTGATAACAGTGATATCATACCTTTGAATTTAGGAATATATAATTCCAAGCACCATTCTCGCATGTAATCTTCTAGAGGGTCTAGAGGCAGGTTACTGCGTCAGCCCTTGTCAGCACAAACACCATGTAAGAATGTATAACACTCTGCACTTAATAATAAATACTGTCTCTCAGAATGCGAGCGGCACATAAATAAAAATGAACAAAACAAACTAATGACTGTAATTACTAAAGAAATTATATTAGTAGTTGAACCAAACAAAACGACCGCGTGGAGTGCGTGGCGACTGTCGCGAGCGGTGAAAACGAAACGAGTGAGAGCGGTGAAACGAACTTCAAATTTAGATTCATCACCAGAAGCTGCACAATCTTTACTCAAAAAACATGTACCAAAATCTAATCTGTCTTTTCAATTTGAATACATTGATTCTATGAATATTATAAAAACATTCAAATCACTCAAAATGAAAAACACTAGTGATTTGTGGGGCATAAGTATTAAGGTAATTAAGAATATTATATTTTCTATTGCGCCCTATCTTGCAGACATTTTTAATTACTGTATCAATAAGGGTATCTTTCCAGAACTTATGAAATTCAGTAAGGTTATACCTTTATTTAAATCAGGAAACAAAGAAGACCCTAGTAACTATAGGCCAATTTCAATATTACCAGTACTAAGTAAAATTTATGACAAACTTATACTCGAACAATTAATGGCATACTTTAACTCAAACAAGCTTCTACATAAGAAACAATATGGTTTTACAAAGGGTCGTTCCACTACTGACGCAGGTGTTGCTTTAATAAAACATATATTCGATGCCTGGGAGAAGTCTCAGAACGCTCTTGGAGTTTTTTGCGACTTATCCAAGGCTTTCGATTGCGTTGAGCACAGGACTCTGGTGATGAAGTTGCACTACTATGGTCTTAATGATTTTGCACTTAAATTGATAGAGTCGTATCTCAGTTCTAGGACACAAACTGTCGATATCAATGGAACTAAATCATCTGGATCTCTTGTAAAAATGGGAGTTCCGCAAGGGTCAATCCTCGGGCCCTTCCTGTTTTTAATTTATATTAACGACTTGCCATTCTTTGTGGAGAACTTCTGTAAAATTGTTTTATTTGCAGATGATACTTCACTCATTTTTAATGTTAATAGGTGTAAGAATAATTATGATGATGTAAATAATGCTCTAGCAAAAGTACTCAGTTGGTTTACTGTTAATAATCTACAGCTTAATGCAAAAAAAACAAAATGTATTAATTTTACACTACCTAATGTTAAAACTGAACCAACTGATATTAGAATAAACGGTGATAAATTAGATTTGGTAGACTCAACAGTCTTCTTAGGTATAACACTTGACTCAAAACTTTAATGGAATCCTCATATATCGAAATTAACCGGTAAACTCAGTTCTGCTGAGCTGCTTATTTTATTTTATTGGGATCAATAATTACTTTAAAAATATCTTAGCGCTGATATGATAGCCTTTATCAGCAATGTCCTACAATTTACAAATAATATTTATGTTACGTTAAACTTTTCATTAGGTTTTTATTTAGAGTATCTTGAGTGTGTCATGCTCTCTTTAGTGTCTCTGCGGTGGTGGCGTGTGCGTCGGGTCGTTACATTGCCTAAGACATGGTTGAGTGAAGCGATGGCTGATTCATATGTCATACTCGTGAACGGGTGCCGCCTGTGGAGGCTGGTCTGCTCTTGCATACTATTAATTTTATTATTATTAACTATAGTTTAATTTTGTTTTCTTTTTGTTTTTTTCTTAGACAATTTTTGACCTTTATTAGTGCTGTATGACATTGTGAAAATTTTAACTGGTAACTGATGTTTTGCAAATGTAGATATTATTATATTTTCTCTTTGTTTTTTTTTTTTTAATATGTGTGATTGTCCTTTATATTTTGTGTTTTTATTTGTGATGGAAAGTGTCCTTTTATGATAGGGCATTTTCCAATATTTTTGACGCTGTAAGGGAGAAAAGAGCTGGACACTTGCTGAGTTTCTTGCCGGTTCTTCTCAGTACAAGATCTCCCGCCCAGAGTAGACTTACGAACCGATGGCATAATGACGTTCATAAGAGCTATTTGTAGCCTAAACTGAATAAATGATTTTGAATTTTGAATTTTTTTTGAATTTTTTTGAGTGGACGTGCGGTGCGGAGTGAGGCGGGGGAAGCGAGTTAGGTTACCCATAGACAAAAGTGTTTGATTACATACAATCAAATTATGACTGTCGTTTGATAACCCTTATGTTAGATTTATTAGATGGGTTTGTTACTAATTACAAAATTTGCAGTTTTGTTATTAAGTAACCAAAAAATGGTTATTTGTTGCAAAATATACTCTTAAAATAGTCAAACTTTATTGACTGTTAGTAACCAAGATGATTGTCCAAAGATAACAAAAATAATTGGTTGCTAGCAAAGAATGGTTTTAGTAACATACAATCAATGAACTTAGCACATAATGATTAAAGTGATTTTGTCATACGTTACCACCTCAGTTTGCTTATTTATTTATGGTTAATAAATGACGAAGCATTGGCTTTAAGTAACACAATTGAAAATAACACAACCAGTTTTGTGTTTCATAAATAAACTACTTTTATTAATTTAAAGAAACTTCGATCATGACTAACCGAATTATGGTTAAAAGTGAAATAGCTGAAGTACTTTTGTTGTTTCGTTTTTTCAGTGCATTTTTCTCCTTTTTTGCAGAGCGCCAGAATATTGGAAAATGCTCTAGAACCATAGTGTGGCACTAAACCCACTTATATTTTCGGAATTATCTGTCGTCACAAGATAATTTTTTAATGTTTTTTTTATCTTGTATCTATATATAGAAATATAGCATTGTGAATACAAACAAATCCAATAATAAAATCATTTGTCATGTTGTCTTTGTTGTGAGAACATGCTTGGCGCATGCAACTGTGCCGAAATATTAGGAACACAAAAACACCAAAAAAGGTTAACTTTTATAATGGTGATAAATATTATAAATACACACAAATGAATAGGAAAGAAATTTGGCAATTTAATACCTATCACGTTACTAAAATTATACCACATAGATCCTATTACAGATTATACTATACCCGTACTACATAACAAGGTTGAGTGCAACGTCTACTAGTTTGTCTACTGTTTAGAGCGAAAGCCTGTGATTCCGGTTATTCCCGCGAGAGCCCTCAGCCTCACGAGGGCCTTTAGCGCGCTCGTCGGCACACCACCTGATTTTTTAATTTGTAAAGCTGTCGTGGCCTTTTGTTTTGTGCGCCGAGGAGCGCGGAAACTAAAGTTTTTAGGTTTTACAGCATTTTGTTTTGTATTAGAACACTGTTTTAGACAATTTCCAAGTGTTGTAGGTACTCATACACTGTGTTGGAAACGGTAAGTTAACCCTTGCGAATTAAATTAGATTCCCCCTTTTTACCGTTACTGTTTTGTTTTCTAAAGTTATTGGAGTGGCCCGGCATAACCTCTGTCGAGCAGCTGTGCCGTCTGGCCTTGAACAAAGAAGAATTAAAGAAGCTAACGGCCAATCTTCAATCTTGAAGAGATTCAAGAAGAAGAAGAAAGTTATTGCGAATACTGTAATGAAACACTTTATAAGGATCTCCTTGCTTTTGTTTACATTTTTTTAATGTCCTTCTGCGTGTGTCTATATGAACCTGCAAAGGTTCCAAGATTCAGGAGATCAACCGCTTCTGTAATCACTAACTCAATAGACTGCTTAGGCACGACTACCGGTTTCAGATTTAAAGGTCTCTAATTTGATTCCGCATTAGCTGCATATTGTACTCGATTTGGTTGGTTGACTGTGGTAAGGTCCATGTCCAACTTGCTGCAGATAAATAGCCAGTACCTTAGTAAATAATGGTTCCGGTTGAAGAGCGCTCCCACCTTTGACCTTATCGTTGCTTACCGTCAGATGAGATGTGCGAAGCGCTGTCCGTAGTAAAAAAGAATCTATATATTAATACGTGAAGTAAGAACTTTGTACCCCTTTTTACAAAAATTGCACGGACGGAGGAGTATGAAATTTCGCACACTCATAGTTTATATAGAGAAGAAGTACAAAATATTAAATATTGCAGTGGGAGAATTTATAGGCTGTTTACTTACAAAATATTAATAAGTTTCCTCGCATTTTTTAAGAAAATTCAAAACATTTTTTAATATTGTTTATTTACATTTAACTAAATTATATAGGTGCCAATTGTTCAATAACTTTTTGCCATCTTGTAGGTAGAGAGGGACAGGTAGGGACATGATCCCATTGCTATAGAAATTTTGGGGCTTCTAATCAAAATACCAGTGGTCTTGGCAGTCCTCTCGTGATGTTAACCTGACACTGCCTAAAGAATTCTGAAGAGATCGAAACAGGTGGAAATCTAAAGGTGCAAGTTCAGGACTACAATATACGGCGGATGCATTAACACCTCCCAGCCAAACTCTCTTAATTTTTGCTGAGTGGCTAAAGATGTGTGAGGCCTAGCGTTATCATGATGAAAAACCACACCCCTTCTGTTGATTAATTCCGGCCGCTTTCTCTCAACTTCTTGCTTTAATCTCATCAGTTGTTCGCAGTAGAGTTCACAATCGATGGTCCGTCGTGGTGGTACCAGCTCATAATGAATAATGCCCTTCCAATCTCACCACACACACAGCATCACCTTGTTGCGAGTTAACCCGGGTTTCGCCACAATCTGTGAAGCCTGACCGGCCTTTGACCACGACCTTTTTCGCACATCCTTGTCGTACGTGATCCACTTTTCATCATCAGTTATCAGTTTTTTTAAAAATGGTTCGGTTTCATTACGTCGTAATAAAGAATCACAAATGAGTACACGGTTCATTAGGTTTCTTTCAGTGAGCTCGTGAGGTACCCAAATATCGAGCTTTTTTGTGTACCCAGTTGTTTTCATATGCGCCAAAACTGTTTTGTGGTCAATTCCCAGTTCTTCAGCTACGTCGTAACTACTGCCATGCCGATATTGCTCCACTTTTTAAAAATGGCATCCATATTATCCGTAATAGGGCGATCAGAGTGACGTGCATCTGTGACATCAAAATTTCCGGATTGAAAACGCTTCTAAATCAAATTTGTGCTACTCTCACAGACACTGCACTAGGTCCATTAACATCGCAATTTTTTTCGCGGCTTGCGTTGCATTTTTACCTTTCTTTGTAGTAAAATTTTAAAATGTACCTATCGAATTTCTTCATTAGATTCACTCGTCTTGACAGTAAGAAAAACAAATGAAAATCACACATTTTTCTAATTTGAATTTGGAATTATCTTCTTAACTTTTTAACCAAAACCAGCCAGATACAAATAGTATAGCCAAAGAGATTTTATTACAAGTTCATCACTATTATGCGAAAAGACTTTTTCCCCGACCTAATTTTTAAAAAAAATTATGCATAAAAATACATTAAATCACTAAAACAAACATTACACACACTACCATGTATTTGACACACACTACCATGTATTTGACACACACATATAACACTGTTTACGAAAATTTCAAAAATGGGAGAGGAGCGGCCGAAATCTGTCATTATGCCAATCCAAACTTACATTCTAACTTTTTTAATTTTTCATTGCTTAGGATACAATCCGTGCAGCCTTAATAAAATTAAGGCACCGCTGAGCTACCGAGGCACCGGTAGCTCAGCGGTCAGAGCATTGGACCGGTTATCAAAAGGTCGTTGGTTCGATTCCTACTCGAGCTTCCAGAGGCTGGTTGATTTTTTTTTTAGTAAAATTTTATCTTTTAAAGTATGTCGTTTAAATCAACTGCGTATTATTATAACGACTGACGTGTCTTGCTGACATAATAAGAAATTATACATATAAAAGTAACTGCTAGTAGTTACTAGTTAGTATTTGACGACCTCTATAGCAGAGTGGCTTGCACGCCGGACTTTGGGCGGCGCTGAGTTCTCGGGTTCATTTCCCGGTCGGGTCAATGTCGAAAACGAACTTTTCGATATTGTGTCAAGTCTGGGTGATTGTGGTTCCGTCGTTGTTTCTGATTTCCATAAAACGAGTGCTATAGCTACTTACTTACCTTGGGAACAGAACAATGTATGTGATGTTGTCTAGTTTTTTTTTAATGTGTTTATTAAAGCGCTCCTTGTTTCGTTTCACATGTAATATTATCAATGAATAATGCATATGTTTGCATATTCCCAGTTGTTCCATAGTTGTCCCGTGAAGGGAGTAGGTACTGGAAATATTCCTCCCAGCAGAGGTTCAGTGACGCGCCACAGTATAATCCCAACACCAATTTGCTTTAACTTTTTTTGGTGTTTGTGTTTTTCCCATATATTGAACTACGTTATGAAACACTTTAATTGGAATCGTTTTCTATTGAAGTAAATCGATTAAACATAGTTAAACATGTTTACCTGGGACAAACGGTCCAGCTAGGACATAGCCCGAAGAGTTGCTAGTTGCTCAAGTGGCAGTGGGCAGGGCACATTGCTCGCAGGACTGATGGCCGCTGGGGCGGAATAGTCCTTGAGTGGCGACCGCGTACCGGAAAGCACAGTGTGGGCAGGCCTCCAACAAGGTGGACCGACGATCTGGTGAAGGTCGCGGGAAGCCGCTGGATGCGATCAGCACAAAACCGGTCGTTGTGGAGATTCTTGGGGGAGGCCATTGTCCAGCAGTGGACGTCTTTTGGCTGAGATGATGATGATGAAATCGATTAATGCCGTAAGATAATTTGTAATTGTTTTTGTTGAGTGATATACTTTTATATCAATTGCAAGTCTGTGCGTCTGTGCTATAATTTTTAACCGCCTCTGTGGTCCAGTGGTTAAGACCACTGGTTTAGACCCAGAGGTCCCGGGTTCGATTCCCAGTGGGGGTACATGTTTATATACTCGGTTGGGTTGGGAGATCTTGTACTGAGAAGAACCGGCAAGAAACTCAGCAAGTGTCCAGCTCTTTTCTCCCTTACAGCATCAAAAATGCCCTATCACAGAAGGACACTTTCCATTACAAATAAACACAAAAAATATAGAAGACAACCACAATACGTAAAAAAAAACAAAATAAAAAATCTTAATTAACAAATTTACATCAGGTAAAAAATAAAGGTAAAGGTTGAATGGGCGCCTTTGGCTTTCAAAGTAAAAAGTAAATAGTGTTGAGTAATTTCGGCGGGCTGGTTAGAACCACGATAGCTCAATTGGGAGAGCACCTGACCCGGTATGTCAGAAGGGTGCGGGTTCAAATCCTGCTCGTGGAAATTTTTTCAACATTTGTCTTTTTGTAATCAGGTAAAAGTTTCAATTTCCACAATGTCATACAGTACCACTACAGGTCTACATAACATCAATGTTTGTAGCATTGTTGTGTTCCGGCAGCTAGAGATAAGATAGCCAGTGCCTCAGTAGTTGAGGATCCCGGGTGAAGTGCGCTGCCATCGTTGGCCTTTATCATCACTTAACATCAGTTGAGATAAAGGCTGTACTTACCCGTCTCATATAAAAAAAATATGAGACATACAGAATTTCTGGGAATCCTTACTAGTCCGATTATTGAACAACTGTAGTGGATCTGTGGTACTAATATGGCAATACACGATTTTGTTGTATCCGCCGCTATTATCTTATCGTGAGTTCATGACACATAACTATAACGACGACCTCCTTGGTCGAGTGGTTTGTACACCGGTTTTCATGGTGTCGCCATCTCTGAGGTCCCGGGTTCGATCCCCGGTCGGATCAATTTAGAAATACCTGTTATTCTATATTGTTTCGGGTCTGGGTGTTTCCTATGTATAATAAGTATGTATTTAAATATATTTAGTATGTTTATCCGTTGTCTAGTTATCCTTTTATCAAGTTTGTTAGGAAGCTTTTCTTAGGGCTCGATAATTAGTGTGAGTGTGGGATACGTTTATTTATGGTTTATTTTATTTTAAATATAGCAGACATTAAAAAGAAAAAAAAATCAAGCCCCTTTAAAGCTACAATGAAACAAAAGGACAATTCCGCGAACAAAAAAGTAGACAATTTAAGAAAAAAATTGGGCGATAAAGACACAACATTAATAATCATTGTTATTACTGAAGCCTAAGTAACATAGTCCTAATTAAAGGTGTGTAATAATATTAGCAGTGAGACAGGGAGATGTGATTTCTCCGAAACTGTTCACTGCTGCACTGAAAGATGTTTTCAAGCTTCTGGACTGGAAAGGACTCGGCATCAACGTCAACGGCGTATACATCACTCACCTTCGGTTTGCTGAGAATATAGTGGTCATGGCTGAGACCCTGGAAGACCTCGGCACAATGCTCGGTGACCTCAACAGAGTCTCTCAACAAGTGCGCCTAAAAATGAACATGGAGAAGACGAAAGATATGTCGAACTCACGTGTCGTACCCACTCCTCTTAAGGTTGGGAACTCTGCTCTTGAAGTTGTGGACGATTATGTTTACCTGGGACAAACGGTCCAGCTAGGTAGGTCCAACTTCAGCAAAGAGGTCAATCATCGAATCCAATTAGGCTGGGCAGCGTTCGGTAAGCTAAGAAATATCTTCTCGTCCGATAAACCGCAGTGTCTCAAGACGAAAGTCTTTGACCAGTGTGTGTTGCCAGTGATGACATACGGGGCTGAGACGTGGTCGCTCACTATGGGCCTCATAAAAAGGCTCAAGGTCACTCAAAGTGCAATGGAGAGGGTTATGCTCGGGGTTTCTCTGCGTGATCGAATCAGAAATGAGGAGATCCGCAGAAGAACTAAGGTAACCGACATAGCCCGAAGAGTTGCTAAGCTCAAGTGGCAGTGGGTAGGCACATTGCTCGCAGGACTCGTGGCCGATGGGGCGGAATAGTCCTTGAGTGGCGACCGCGTACCGAAAAGCGCAGTGTGGCCAGGCCTCCAACAAGGTGGACCGACGATCTGGTGAAGGTCGCGGGAAGCCGCTGGATGCGAGCAGCACAAAACCGGTCGTTGTGGAGATCGTTGGGGGAGGCCTTTGTCCAGCGGTGGACGTCTTTTGGCTGAGATGATGATGAATAATATTAACAACCGGTATTGACTTGTAGCAGTAAATACGCCTATTAATAAGTGAGAAAAAAAAACGACGGGTTGCACTCCGGGAGTGCCGGCAGAAGTGAAAACTTGAATATTAACGTTATGCATTTTTGATATTTTGGAATGGTTAGGGAATAATTTTGCACGAATTGGTTCAATTATCAGTATAAAAGTACTGTCATTTATGTGGTAGAATACAATATTTATTTATTGCGCTATCGTACACAAACATGACAATTTATATTACATTAAAAAGCACTCGAACATTCGCGCAAGCGCCCTGCGCCGCCTAAACGAAACAGCAGGCATACATTTTCGCCGCGCCGTAGAAAGAGAGGGGGATACTTCCTCTCCTACGCCGCGCCGGCTGTCATCCGTCTTACGAATTTTCGATCAGGCCACGTGTCCTGACGGTCACGTGTCCTGACGGTCGTGTCCTGACGCGAATTTAACATTTTTTACCCATTACAAAAAAAGTGTACATCGCCGCTAAAGAAGTTTTCACTTCAAAAAGTCAATTTCACAGGTAATGACCCAATATTAACTTCTCAACTTGTCAAAGCATCAACTTATCAAACCCACAGTTTTCCAAGCGCCCGCGCCCGCCCGGCACGCTCCAACTAAAGCGGTTTCATTTTTAAATTACGTTCATGCATTACTTTCCATTCTGCAACATATTTAGGCGTGCTGAAAGGCGAACTAATTATGATTTAAGAGCCTCCTTTAAGTATGGTAGTTTAAGAAACTTTCCATGCATAATGGCTTCCTTGAACAGTCATTATTAGCGTGCCTAAGTTTTAGCGTAACTTATAATATAATTCTGTAGATACTGTATTATGTCTGTTTTATGGCGTTTACTTGGAGTACTGTGATGTCAAAGTTATGTTTAGGTGTTTGAGTTTGAGTTTTATCACTAGCTCTGGAGCCACGTAAAAGGTTTTATGGCCGAAATGTTTCATATTTAAATCGGTACTTCGTTCCATTCGGCTTGTAGTGAGCTTTTGCGTGCACACTAACAAAGGCACGGAAACAAATCCATTCATTTGAGATAAAACCTTTTTCACAAATCTACTAGTGTTTTAAAAGTGATATTTGATTTTATCCTGACGTTTGGCTTTTTATAAAGGGCCGTGGTTACAAGGGGACTATATGAAATAAAAACGTAAAATTTCTGTGAAATAAAAACGAGCAGATTTGCAAAATATGTTTAATTGCAACGCATAGTGTGTGGAAAATTTGACCACGTTAGCGAAACTGAGTTAATTCTCAGTTTCGCTAACGTGCTATACCTACTAAGGTATTGAAAAGTTGCAACTCAACTTGTTTGACACCAGAGGACAATGCTTTACAAATTCCCGTCTTCGTTTTCGAATTGTAAATAAAACTTGCACTGGGAACCCATGGACACTCTCTTCTATATCGAACGCGATCGTGTAGTTTTTTTCATGTGTTTTACAACGGGATTGGAGCTTTGATTGACATCCGACGGATGCAGGCAGTATTCGCAACGAACGGCATAGCTTAATTCTCAAATAAAATCTCTTCTTTGTTATTGTTCAAATGCTTTGTGTTCTCGAAAATCTTTATTTTACTCAATACTTACAGTTATAACATTCAATAAAGATTTAAGAGAGAGAGAATGGCTTTTCTTATACCATTTTTATTTAAGGGTGCGCCGTCCATAAGTGACAAGTGTCATATGTTTTATTTGAAATGTCGTCGTCCATATTTATTTGATGCCGCGCGGCCATACTAATTTTGTATGGGGAATTAAAGGTGCTTAATAAAAAATAATTATTTAAATAACCACTTGATGAATCGAAAATGTAGTCTAGCAATTTGTAGTTTATCCATTGATGATTGTTTAGACAAAATCAGAGGTACAATAATTTAGATAAACTAAATCAAATCATCAAATCAAATCAAATAATTTATTTTGCACACTGTTACACAGAGAAGGGTTACAAAAATAAAAAGAAGCATAAGAATATTATGGTGAGCAGTGAAACAGTGGCAAAAAAGTCTCCGGCTCAGCAAGTGTCACAGCATTAGCAAAGCCATCGCCATGACGCTGATTTTCAGACGGAGGCCGAGTTGCATTCGTAGGTACAAAACTATAAGAAATCTACTAAACGCCGCCACTCGTTTTCATGATTTTTGCCCAACTTTAAATGATATTGTAGAAAAAACTATAGCGTGTTATGAATTTATGGTTCTGACAAATTGTAAACACGTTCCCTATGATACTAAATATATATTTTGTTCATTTAATACGATAGTATTTTCAATTATATCTACTTAACCGTAACTGCATTATTGGCATTTTTTGGTCGGCGCACCCTTAAAAGGTTGCGTGAATTTTAGATACTACTTTATCCAGGTATAAAGAGTAGCTTTTTTATACCTTGTTTATTTTAAAGCTTGCGTGGAAAAGGTGCCATCTCGCACATCTGTGCGAGTTGAAAGTGGGCGAGTTGACGAACAACTCGATTTTAGTTACTTCGTGGGCAATATTAGGATCATAGTAACACATGTCTCTTGACAATTGGTTATAAACTTCGATCAATAAGGTCCAGATTCCAGAACCAAAATGTTGTTGAGATATAGAATAGGTATATAAAGTTGCTACTACTCCTTTTACTTATTACTTATTATTATTTTAGAACTGGTGGCAACTCGCGGTTTCACCCGCGTGGTTCCCGGTTTCACCCGCGTGGTTCCCGTTCCCGTGGGAATATCGTGATAAAAAGTATCCTATGTGTTATTCCCGGTTATAAACTATCTGTATGCCGAATTTCATCCAAATCCATTCAGTAGTTTTTACGTGAAAGAGTAACAAACATCCAAACAAACTTTCGCGTTTATAATATTAATAGGATAGGATGAGGGGAAATACTAATATTGTGACATACGTAGGTAGGTATGTAAATTTGTTTATCTACACTAATGTTGTAACATTCTACTTATGTTTCCAATACTTGACTTATAATTACTACTGTTATAGCGCAGACAACAAAACACTCAATTTAAGCAATTTCACATGATGGTATAATATCCACATCGATATCGTAAAATCTCATTATAACATCAATAAAACGCGACCAATTAACCTGGCGAGCCTTATGTCAAAATCCTCATACAAGTTGTATAAAATTTTGATATTAGGCTGGCTTTTGAAAACAGTTGGGTTATACGTGAAAACTTCGTCGAAACTACTAAACTTACATACACAAAACTCTTTGGTAAGATCTTGTGCCAATTAGATAAAAAAAGAACAGCGCGCGCTCGCTCCTGATTGGCCCTGCGCGCGCAGCTGCGCTCTCATTGGTTAGATTTTAATGGCGGCAAGTTCACTGTGACAATACACGTACGCGTGAATTTAATGTTTCGCAATGTGTTTTGTTTTTAAAATACAAATTAAAAGTTAAAAATGGACAGCGACGATGATATTTGTACGCCTCCGGATATTCTAGAATTGGCAACAAAAGTAACTCACAATCTTTTGCCAGAAAAATCTAGAAAATTATATGAAAAAGAATATAATAACTTTTTGACATGGAAGATCGAAAAGAAAACTACATCATTTTCTGAAAATGTCATTCTTGTGTATCTCAAAGACCTCTCCGACAAATTCAAGCCATCTTCTATGTGGGCTAAATATTCTATGCTCAAGCCCACACTGAGTATCTACAACAATATTGATATCACGAAGTATTCAAAAGTCATAGCGTTCCTGAAACGCAGTTCAGAAGGACACAAGGAAAAAAAGTCCTTGACGTTTACATCAGGTCAAATAAAGATGTTCCTGAAAGTTTCACCAGATATTTTGTATCTTTTTGAAAAGGTAAGTGTATTTTCGTTCTGTTATTTAATCTACCTAGTACTTACCTACTACACACGCAAGTTATCTAGACACTCCGTTTAAGCGCTTTGTGTATAAATTAGGTAGTAGGTACCTACACTTTACTACTTCATAAATCATAGTTTTTGCCTTGGCTATGTACACACGGCGGCAGATCAACCTACCCAAATCTGTCATATTTCTACAATCAATTTTGAACTTTATTGTTTGGTTATAAGGATCAATATTTATTGGAGATATTTGACAGGTTTGGGTAGGTTGATCTGCCGCCGTGTGTACCTCAAGCTTATTATATCGTTTATTGTTACAGGTTGCACTAATCGTCGGCATAATGGGGGCATGCCGAAGGCAAGAGCTATACAACATCCAGTTCGATGAAGTCTCTAACATAGACGACAGTACAATCATGGTGAAAGTTTCGAAAACAAAAACGAAAATAGATCGTTCTTTCGTTGTGACGGGCAACTGCTATGCCATATGTAAAAAATACATGGAACTTCGACCCAACCCCTGTCGAAACCCTGCCTTTTTCTTGAGCTATAAATCGGGGAAGTGCGTCGATCAAAGAACTGGTATTAATAAATTTGGTGCTCTGGGAAAAACTATCGCAAGTTTTTTGAATCTGCCTAACCCAGGGTTGTACACGGGGCATTGCTTCCGGCGCACCTCGGCGACCCTTCTCATAGATAGCGGTGGTGATTTGACCGCACTGAAACGACACGGGGGGTGGAAGTCTTCTACTGTGGCTGAAAGCTACATTGATGAGTCTTTAATGAATAAAATTCAAGTCTCAAATACGATCTTGAACAGTATAGAAAACAAGACGAATGAAGTAATTATAAATATTCCAACTCCGTCTACGAGCTCTACTGCTTGCCCCGCGACCGCTACAGCTGCTGGATCAATAATTAACATTAACTTTCAAAATTGTACCATCCAAAATTTGAACAATTATTATAAATAAACTATTGTCAGCTTTTACTCTTGTTGTTTGACTAATTGCATTAGTGAAGATAAAGTAGTGTATGCAACTGCATATAACACGGGTATTAAAACACTCGTTACTATTATGAAACTCGCTGCGCTCGTTTCATAAACTCACACTCGTGTTTTAATACCCTTCATTATATGACAGTTGCATAAACTACTATTTACGATTTATAGTTTAAAGTTCACACGAAAAACAAAAGAATGATAAAGTATGTACGTTGTTCTAAATTCAAATTATTGTATAAGATAAATATAATAATTAATGGACATGGAAATTAATATTCGGTTGCATTCGGAAATGCGATGATTTGCATAAATCGTTTCGTTTTAAACGCATTCGTGTCAGCAGCCTTGCGCTTAGGCATTACGTACGTACGTGTCGACGTCGTCGTCATATCTGATTAAAATGTTTTTCACATTTCAAAAAGAGGGTAGGATTTTCCTTTTAAAGTGTAAAAGCAAAACGATTCAAAAGGAACGCTGCCGCGTGAACGTGATAGATCTACGGGAGCGTTAAAAAGCATTCTGTAGGCTTCAAAAAGAAACCTACGTTAGGCGAACTTAGGCCACCAGTTTGAACTAGGTACAGGTCTAGCTGCTGCACCTATACTTTGAAATACTACTTACAGCTTTGTATATCGATTTAGCTTAAGCTGAATATAAATATAATATAGAGAAGGTTGTCGGCAGCTGCGTATGCTTTTATGGCTTTGACTATAATTTGTTTTATACATCGTTGCAGGGAAGCTCTTGGCCTTTATTTAATTAAATAGTTTTATGATTGCCTCAGGTGGCATTTTCAGCGTTTAGGCTTATGTGGGGGCGGCAAGAAACTTAAAGGGTTCCTCAAGCCGTGTGAAACGAAACACCTTCAGAGGTCTTCTAGAGGGAATAGCATCTCGCACTAGTGCGTGTTTTTTTGTTTTTTTTTTTATACTTAGCTCGGCAAATGACTCCACTCCACCTGATGTTAAGTGGAAATGGAGTCCAGACGTAAGGACAACTGGTGCAGCGAGAAAACAACGCAGCATCAGTCACCCTCACCCTGCCGGCCCACAAGGTGCCTCTTCACGCCTCGTTTTGTTGTATTTGGATAGTAATAAAACCAGGATTAAGGTAATAACTTTGGATTTTATAGCAGTAAAAATAATACAGTGTACATCGCAGAAAGAATGGTAGCCGAGAGAGAGATGTCAGACCGATGACATCTAATGACAGCCTCGAGTCAGATTGACAGCAGGCTGCGTTCCAAAACGCGTTAGTTTACAAATTCTAACACGTTTGACGGACTCCATGTCATAGGAAGAAGGGAATACATGTGATGGTAGACTATTCCATCTTTTTTTCTGCGTTCCCTACTAAATTCTCAGAGGGGTTCGGATCTGATCGTGCATTCTATGGTTGGTGAAGATAAGGCCGAAGATAGACAGAGAAGAGAGATAAAAGAGCTATTTAAAGTAAAATTATATGATAGATGTTGTCAAAGTTACGTACAGTATAAATATATGTCTATACTAAACAGTTTGCGTCAAACTCCGTTAAAAGCTGACGCGAAATTATTAAAGCGTATTATCGATAGACAAAACTAACATATACTTACATACATCCCTATCGACTGTTTAGTAATCCTTGCCGACCTTATCTGAAAAAGCTCATACGTACGTATGCCTATGCACCTCGTTATTTCCTGTCACTGCAACGGAAATAAAGGTGGGAATTGGGAGCGAATGGAATTTTCGTGTGATAAAAGCTCAAACGGTTGTTGGCATTTATAGATATGTGGTGGGTGTACGAATAGTTTCAATATTGCCGGACTAATGTAAGCTAGCAAGATAGTCTTCTTGGTAAGTTGGCGAGAAGACTATAAAGTTTTTGAGGTGGTCATTGAAAACTATTGCTATAGTGTCCACTGACAGTTTATTAATATAATTAAAGTAAATATTGTAGGAGTTAATAACTTAGTAGTAAATAAACATAATAACTTGGTAAGAGTATGTGAATTAACACAGCTTACAAACGCTTTGATTCGAATTGAAGACTGAAGACATTACTCTAAAATGTTTTATAAAACTTTAGTTTATAGTATAGCCTTCTTTCAAATAATCTGCGTTTATCTTTGACTTCCTATTCCTTGTTATGTCTCCTCCTCGCATCGTATTCCTCATGTCTGAGGGTCGTGACCGCCACCTCCCAGCAATCTCTCCTTAATGATGTTTGGTTTAATTAAATTTGAAATTAAGTTTAAATGATGGGAACAAAACACAGAATTCACATCACACAAATCCCCAGACCCCACGCGTAGAGCTAGGCTCTATTCGCGGATGACACCGCGCTATATTCGTCCGGTACTTAGAGACAAAGCCGCGGTTTCCAACCGGCTCCAAACAACCGCCAACAGCTTGGCGTTTGGTTTCGTAAATGTCGGATCGAAGTTAATCCCGAGAAAACCGCCGCTGTGTTCTTTTCCTGAGGTACTGACGATTGTCGCTTTCTATTCGTTTATTTGACCGTGCTATCTCTTGGGGAAAGCAAGTGAAATATCTCGGTGTCACCCTCGATAGTTTGCGCCTCAACTTAAAATCGTCCGTAACAGGGCTTTCATATTAGGTCGGCCATTCCACCTTAAAGGCAGGCGGAGTTAAATGTAGACGACAATTTACACAGCTTGCATTCGCTCTGTCATGACTTACGCTAGCGTAGTTTTCGCGCATACCGCGCTCTCCTATCCTTACAAACGCTCCAAAACCGTTTCATGCGTGGTGCCACGGGTTGCCCGTAGTACTATCGCAACGTAGATCTCCACCGTGATCTTGATCTTCACGGCACGGGGACACGCACTTAAGTGCTTGATGCCGTCCCCTCTAGAAGACCTCCAAAGGTGATTCGTTTCACACGGCTTGAGGAACTCTTTTAAGTTTCTCGCCCCCAAACAAGCCAGGTGAAGCTGAAAATGCCGTTTGAGGCAATCAGCAATCTCTAAAAAAAAAAGAAAAAAAACATCACAGAAGTCAACACGAATTCTGAGTCTGAGTTCTGCATGTCAGATTTTGATTTCTTACACATAACTATTGAAAGAAAATACTTGTGACATTGAAAATGTCTTTTCGTTCGCTCCAGTACTTAGGTACACACGGCGGCAGATAAACCTACCCAAAACTGTCAAATTTCTACAATCAATTTTGAACTTTATTGTTTGGTTATAAGGATCAATATTCATTGGAGAAATTTGACAGGTTTGGGTAGGTTGATCTGCCGCCATCTGTACTATAGGCTGCGATTTCACGAAAAAGTGCGATCCCCTTATATCTCGGAGAGTTGTGAAGATATGAATTCAAAAGACGCCTATTCACAAGAGCTGTAAGATGCAAAAAGAATTATTCGAGAAAGTCAAACACGAAAAAAGTTATGGCCGAAATAGTAAAAAAAAGTTAAATTTTTTCCGAATTTTTGATTTTGGCGCTCGATATTTTGGAAACGAAGAATTATATCAAAAATTTGAGAAAAGCTCCTCTGGACAATTTAGTCAGCTACAATTTGAGCCTTAAATAAAGACGATCAGGTTAAGGGTTTGCCCTGTAGCCTAACATTTAAAAAAAGTCAGAACGACGTTTTTTAAATGACATTTATAACTTCATGTTTCGCAGAGTTCGTTATCTGTGTTTCAACGTTGTTGTTTTATTTCGTAACTTTTTCCTTTGTGACTTTCTCGTCGCTCAGCGACAATATATTTTCGAATTCCGTAGATTCATTTCCAGTTTGTCGTGTGAGGCACGAAATCTGTATTTTTTTTACCTAATAAAGTTTTCTTTTACATGGTACTCCTAAAACTCCAGCCAAAAACTTAAATATTATGTATCTAATAATAACTATTTGCCGGAAGCAAAGCAGCTTGTTAAAGAGTTAAGTGCTCGCCTTATCGAGGCCTCCGGTGACAAGAAGGCTGGCAGCTACCTCTGCCAGCGTATTAGTTTGGCAATCCAAAGGGGCAATGTTGCCAGCATTCTTGGGACCGTTCCCATGAGCCCACAGTTGGAGGACATCTTTTATTTATAGGTCTTTATTTTACTCTGTTTTTTTTCAAGTTAAGTTTCTTTTTGTTGTGTACATATAATGTAACTATTATTACACTTAAGGGAAATAGACATTTTACAAATATAATAACTAATGAAAGTTTTGATGATGACGACAATGTAGATACAGAAATTAGTAATTAAAATTTATATCGCTCGAATTGCACACATTACATTATATGGTTGACTGGTAGAGAATGACTTAGGCATTAAGTCCGCCATGTAATTAGAAAAATAGTTATTAGTTGACTTGTGATAATATGTATTCCAAGTTTATACTCTGTTTATCAATAGGCCCTAGAACTGTAGAGGTCAACACTTCAACAGTCTACTCCGTTTCAGTCGATTTTAAATATGATTGAACACTCAAAATTTATTGAAGGAAATAATAGTTGATCTAATCATAAGTTAAGTTTGGTTGTCTTCCTTGAGTTGAAATAGCTTCGGGATTGTTTTGTAGCAAGTATTTCTGTGAAAAAGTTGCATGGCGATGGTTTAGTGAAGTTATATAACCAAATAGGGACTAGCAGATTTTGATTGAAATAATGTTGCGAAGTTAAACCAATAGCTTGATAATGAAACATCGTCAGTCTACTCGTGTGTACTCATTATCGTGTCTATTTTTTTATATATTTAAAAATATGAAATCTACAGCACTTATAAACTAAGTCTTTAGTTTTTAAGTTTCTAAATATTTTACTCTGTTTTTTTCCAAGTTAAGTATGGTACCGTTTATTTTTGTTGTATTATTGCGATTGTAATATTAGAAAATATTAGTATTTAAATATTTAAAATAAACTAAGTTATTTTATTGTACTTTTACTTACCCTAATGCCAATTATAATTAAGTTGGGATACTTTATAAAACGATATGTTTTAATAATACGTACATATATGTCGCACAGACAACACAATTTCGGAACGGCAAAATACAATAAAAAAAATATAAATAAAATAAAAGGGCAGAATTCAATACAAAAAATGAAAACTACATATTTTTTAGCTGAAGTTTTTTTATGTTTCGGAAGGGCCGTGGTCATAGCAAGACTTAAGACTCCCGAAATAATATGAAACCTTTTGTTTTGTTTTGAGGCTGTTTTATAAATAAAATAAAATATTATGTACAGCGCGACACTGCGCACATTCACACAAAACTAAAGTCAAAGTCAAAAATTTATTTGCACAATATTGTGTACAGTACATTGAGATGAGCGACAATGTTGAGCAGGGTCAACAATATTCTGCCTTAATTTTGTAGGTCTCTAAGGAAGACCTGATATGTATGTGATTTATTCACTGCAACAAATGCTAAGTGAAGTCACAAGGCACATCAAGACACACAGTCACATGAAGACACATAATTTTTGCAACATTGTTTTTGTTTATTCTACATAAGTATAAAATTTGTGTGTTCTTAAAGGGTTCCTCAAGCCGTGTGAATCGAAACACCGCACCGTCAGACGTTTTCTAGAGGGAACCCTACTAGATTCTCCGAGGGGTCCGGATCGGATCGGGTGGACACTGGTGTTCCATTTTACTCGTATTTAAAATCATATTTGAAAACGACTGACTATTTCAAATCAAATCTTTTATTTCTATTTCAATACTGAGATTCAATAATCGCACCCCTCTGTCATAGCCCCTCTTTGAAGAGTCTCGATATAGAAACGTGATATTATCTAAATGTATGTAGCAAACAATGTACCTATATAAATAAAGCAGTTATTTATTATTATTATTTGTTATTGATTTATGGCAGCACAACAGACATTAATCATAAAATGGAAAATTGCATTACGGGTATAGAGCTCAAACCAGACTAATATCCCAAATCGTGCACGCACAAAAGCATCAAGCAACACTTAAGAACTAAATAAATACTTATAAGTTATTCAAATTAAAATTATAAAAACAAAGCAAAATTTACCTACTACTAGAGAGCGTTGCCAAGGATATCCCGAAATGCTGTTTTAGTAGGAGCTTATTACTATTCAATATATACAAAAGTATAAGTACAAAGATAATAGAGATAACAATACGTTATAGTTAACATAAAAATGTTAACTATAACGTATTGTTATCTCTATTATCTTTGTAACTTCATAGTTAGTGGGTGTTTGTTGTCTTAGTTTCCCTTCAGCCTGATTTCCATTAACTTTAAATCGGATAAATTATGTAGGCCGACTCCAAGATTCAAAATAAATCGTTTTGTTAAGATTTATGCGATACAGTTTCATATTATTGGCACATTAAAAAATCTTTTTGTCGACCGTACAATATTTTATTGTTTTTAAAGACCTACACGTTAATAGATGCGGTCATTGGTGGAACGTGCAAATGTCCATATTTGGTCTTATTGTCACTTACCATCAAGTGAGATATTAAAGTGCCTCTGGTCTAGTCATTAAGTTCGATTAGCAGCGGAGAATACATACTAATATAATATATTATAATGGATGGATTTGATTACAACTAACTAAAAATAATATTATTATTTTTAGTTAGTTGTAATCAAATCCATACTAAAATACTAAATACTAAAAATAATATTATTATTTTTAGTTAGTTGTAATCAAATCCATACTAAAATACTAAATACTAAAAATAATATTATTATTTTTAGTTAGTTGTAATCAGATCCATACTAAAATACTAAATACTAAAAATAATATTATTATTTTTAGTTAGTTGTAATCAAATCCAATAAAATCATTTATTTACTAAAATAGAGTAGGTACAATGAAAGGCTGATTTTAAGCCCATTTAGCTAGCTACAACCGTGTTATCTAAATCTGTCGCCACCAAAACAATGTTAATAGCGTTGTTGTGCTGTTGTGCTCCGAGAGAGAGGATTTTGGGTGAAGTAGGTTTGAAGTGGCAGTGGTAACAAAAAAATCCATGAGCTTTTCGTAGTGAAATATAAATGTGCAAATAAAGTGTTTCCCGTTTAGAATTAGAAAAAATTGCACTAAAAATTAAAAGTTAACTGCGTAGTTTAGTTTGTTCAATTTACTTGCAATTAACCTTTATTATATTCAATCATATATTCTTAAAAACTATGCGACTGCCATATAGTTATATTATGACAACCAAGCAAATACCAAATATTAACTTGCAATCTACATAAAGAAACAAATAAAAAAGAATTTTTTAGACTGCTTATATAGACAATCATTTTATTAGGAAAATATATAGGTACAATAATTATTGTTATTTTTGGAGCCGGTGCCAGCCAAGTTAAAAATAATATGACCGCCCGCCTCTGTGGTTTGTTAAAACCGTCGGTCTCAGACCCAGAGATCCCGGGTTTTATTCCCAGGCGTGTGTTTGTGTACTCGGTGTGGTTGATAGTAGGGCTTGTTTGTCCGGCTGGCTCGCTACCAGAATAAAAGCATTGCTGTGTTCCGGCAGCTAGAGATAAGATGGCCAGTGTCTCAGTAGTCGAGGATTCCGGATGATTTCCGGATTTCCGGATTCGTCCTTATCGTCACTTCATCATCATCATCACCACCAGCTCATTTTATGTCCCCACTGCTGGGGCACGAGCCTTCCCTATGGATAGGGAGAACGGGCCATAAACCACCACGCGGGCCCAGTGCGGATTGGTGGTTGTTAACGACTGCTAATGCAGCCGGAACCAACGGCTTAACGTGACTTCCAAAGCACGGAGGAGCTCAAGATGAAAAATTTTTGGTCACCCATCCGATGACCGGCCTTTGCGAAAGTTGCTTAACTTCAGCAATCGCAGACCGAGCGCGTACACACTTAACATCAGGTGAAATGAAGACCAAGCTCTTACCCGTAGTTAATAAAAATATGAAATGGAAGATATATTCGATTTTGAAGTTTATTAGTGCAGTACCTAAACAATCCTAAATGTAACTTCTCTTGTACTTTCAATGTGTATATTTGCAGAAGCCCTTTTAATCCCATCTATAAACGTTTGTTACAAGGGCTCAGCATCAAAAGGCTATAAACATGAACGTCAGTCGACCATTACAGTTGTTATGGACTTCTGAGAACTATTTACGTTAAAGAGTTATGTGCACTTGCTGAAATTATGATCTGTGTGCACACTGGCTGCTGGCTAACGACACATTTCGTGAAGATTACGACGAGTATATTATTTTTGTAGAAATAATATTAATGAACATTTCTTTCAAACGTTTATTTTTATGTTTACGTATGAAAGTCCCATGTTAACTTTAGCAAACAATTAGTTTTTTCAGGTCTTCAGTCTGAAAATATTAATTCTTGTTTAATATTATTTATAAGCCACTCGAATAGTTACGAACTATCTGCAGAAGAAAACTTAAAACGTTTTGTAACTGTAGTTATACTTCCCTGCTGTTTTTTTTTCAAATTTACGCTATTACGCTAAATTACCGCTTAATATTATGCTATTTTTGTATTTTGATTGTTTTTAATTTATCATTTTAACAGGAAAGAAGTAATTGAAATGCGGGCAACACTCGCTTGTGTACACGGCTTAAAAGTGCGCCGTTACCCTACACTTGTGACGAGATGAAAGATCGACGAAGTCGCCTGTTTGATATATGATACGCGCGAGATGTCGCCGGTATAAATAGCAGTCAGTGCATTGAACTGCCGGGGTTGCCCTTATTATCAGATAATTATAACTGGAAGTAGGTACCTACCTAAGTACTATTTTTATTTTGACACTGTCATTTGTTTAAAGAGTTCCTAACACATTTTTCTTTAAATTTTATCAATAGAACCAAAAAAGTTCTCTTTTGTTTTTCGATTCGATTTTCAAATCATAACTCATGATGACTTGTACCAAAGGCGTGCTACAGGGAAATTGGAGCCAACTAAAACCATTCCTATTACAACGCCGTAAGGTTTATCTTAAGACGGACAGCCAGCCCCCAATATACACGGTGATCTCGTAAACGCGGAACCAAAACAAAACATTGCCCCCAAGAATATGTCTCTAAATTCGCGAGGTGAAACTTTACGAGGGAAGATTTTTCATTACGCGAAGCACCCTCGCTCTTTCCAGTTCCATTCCATTCTTTATGGTCGTAATATTGTTTCGTTCTCGCCACCGCGATACAAAATGTTCGTATGGACCCCGCGTAGGATTCGTACAATTTAAATGTTACTGGCTCCCTAATGCACGTGTTAAAGCGTTTTTTTATTGCCCTTTTTGTTATCAACGGACCGTGAGACGGATTACGGTATTCGAGTGGAATCGATTTGTGAAATAATTGCTGGGTGAAAATATATACAAACATCACCTACATAGTACATACATACTCTCACGTCCTTCACCCAAAATGGGAAAATATCTACGTTATTTTCTGCTTTGGGTTAAATACTTTGAATGTTTGAAACAAATAACAGTAATATATATTAGAAAGTTAATCTCATACAATTAATTAAACTTTTTATGATTACTACACAGTTTACATTCGCCATCGACAAGAATAAAAAAAATCAAAATACAAACTAGATAGTATGTTTATTTAAAAAATAATAATTAATACCAATTAGGTATGAACGTCATAATCATGCAAATATAAATTTAAAAAATAAAACATTTTATTCATCTCGTTTTCAAAAACGTCAAAAAGTCTCAACACTTCGAATGGTATGTTCACGCTCAGTTTGATTAATTTAAACAACCATTCATAGGTTAAGAAAAAAGGATCTATCAATCGTTTAAGATCGATTGAACTGGAACATTCAAAACGATTAATTGCAATCATCACAACACTTCTACGCGATGCGGGTTAAATGACCGATTCGTTAATGATTGATGACACGTGGCTGTCTCCAGCTTAGGTAACTATTGAACACGACTCCTCAACATTATCAACTAATTTTATAAGCTAGTAAGCTTTAAGTACTCAACTTCGTCATCGGATCTCCTGGTGTAAAATTGAGAAGTCATTGGCAAGCAGTTTTGCTTTATTTTCTAATATTGATGTTAGGAGAAATGGGAAAAGTGTCAACGTTAGGTATTCTTGAACATACATGCGGAATTGGCAAATGATACAATACAATACAAAGTCAAAATTGGTCATATGGAGATCGTCAGAGTTAATGTATGAAAATTTATTTTTCGAGAACAATCGTCTTTGGCGGTCTAGGAATAACCCTATCTTCTTATTGAAATGAAACTAAGTACTTTCACGGATCTACTCGCGTTTATTTTAGTCAGGAAATACATTAAATAAATACTAATGTATAGAATAAACGCGAGTAGATCCGTAAAAGTAGTTTAATTTCAATGTGTAGTTCGCGTAAACTTTAGAAAACGATATGTGATCCTATCTTCTTATGTTAGTGAGGCCTGCTAAGGTCCCCTCTCCCAGTAGCGCTTCCACCTATCGGGGATCTTGCGTGCAAAGGAATAATCCCAAAAATACAACCCTACTAATATCATGTGAGCATTTTGGAGGCGGTGTGTAATATTCTGCGGCTCAAAGCAGCCTTGGCCGGAGCTCGGATTAGGCGTCCAATTACTGCGCCCCGCTGACTCGGCGGATCTTGCTCGGTGACATAAATCACATTGAATTAACGCGAAAACCAATTCGATTACGTTTTTTTTAATTTGTAAAGACAACTTTTTCACACACCTCCAATGGAATAGCTGAATGCGTTGAAAATCTTTACGATTTTTCACAACACAAAAAGAGTCGCGGACAACATCTGGCTTAGTTTGATAAAGGATTAGCGGTGGTTTGCTATGATGTCGAGTTCAATAATATCTCAACAGTATATGACGTTGTCGCTGTATTGTATTGCCTAATGGTTCCATGAAATATAAGTTGACAGCAGCTACTTTGACAAGGTACAAAATGCTTATATTATTGAACGTACAGATTGTTCAAGACTGTGCAAGTGAACAGGGTTGAAGACCTAGCAATAAATATAGATAGGGTCTGAGGATATTATGATCGGATGTTAATGACGGCAGTTGTTGACGTTGAATGGGCGCCTTTGGCTTTCAAAGTAAAAAGTAAATAGTGTTGAATAATTTCGGCGGGCTGGTTAGAACCACGATAGCTCAATTGGGAGAGCACCTGACCCGGTATGTCAGAAGGGTGCAGGTTCAAATTTTTTGTAGCTACTCAACTTTGCTAACGTCAGATCAGGGATGTCTAATGCGAGTTCCATTCGCAATTCAATCACGTTAACGAAAACAAGAATTTGTATGGCAAAATGTTAACACTTCTCGTATGTCGCCAGGAGGCGCTGCTTCAACGCCATACTAATTTTCGTTGTCGTTAACGTAATCGAATGAATACGGATAGTAAACAAAACACACTAGACTCTCGGTGCTGTAACCACCTTTTTGATACAGAAGACAATGCATTACATATACCACTGCGCCCGGGGACACGCAAATGGTTATTTTTTTTTTTTATATATTAGTAGGAGGCAAACGAGCAGGCAGGTCACCTGATGGGAAGCAATCACCGCCGCCCATGGACACCCGCAAAACCAAAGGAATCACAGATGCGTTGCCGGCCTTTAAGGAAGGAATAGGCTCGTTTCTTGAAGATCCCTAAGTCGTATTGGTCCGGAAATACCGCCGCTGAGAGCTGGTTCCACAGCACTGTAGTTCGTGGTAAAAAATTACGTGAGAAACGCACAGTAGTAGATCGCCATCCATCAAGATGGTGTGGATGGAAAGACAGTCGATTGCGTGTAGTGCGGTGAAGGAAGTCAGCGGCAGGGATCAAACCGAACAATTCCTCAGAGCACTCCCCGTGATAAAGGCGATAAAATATACAGAGAGACGCAACGTCTCTCCGAAGGGACTTTCTATGTGGGACTATGTGGGACTTTCTCCCCGACCTCAAGCGGGAAAGGGTATACCCATAAAGAACTCCTGCACTTCGCCTCCGTGACGCCAAAGAGGTTAGACCACCAGTATTATGCCCTCCCTGGGAAACGAACCCGGCATTAGTCTGAGTGTGAAAGACTGAAATGATTTAACCACTATTAGACTGCTTATACGCGTAAATTAAGTCCATAGAAACAGTTAATAAAAAGACAGTCTGAGTGTGAAAGACTGAAATGATTTAACCACTATTAGACTGCATATAATCGTAGATTAAGTTCATAGAGACAGTTAATAAAAACTGTAAAACGGCGTGACCGAGCAAACCAGATTCTTTGCAGCTAAAGCTCAGTGCAACGTCCCCAAATGGTTATCATAAATCCGATATTCGCCGGTTTAGCTTAGAAATATTGAAGCGGAAAAATTTCAAAGGAGTTGTCAGACCGCTTCATGAAATAAGAAGCGCTTAAATACTTTCAACAATATAAAAATCCAATTCTCTCGGTGCGGTGCATCGTTGACTGGCTATCACTCAGTTAACTATCGGGTGTAGTGGACGATCCGCGCAACTTTTCCAATAACAACGGAGCGAAGATTTTCAATTATTTAACTTTATCTACAAATCGGGATAAAGAAGTGCATAAAGCTTCGTGGAAATCTTTTTGTCGGGTGATATTACTCGTTTGAGTTGCGGCACCATCAGCGTCTATTGTTCTTGAGAAACAGCTATTTCCTCATCTCCTCTTGGCTGTTATACCTGAACAAAGAACTGAATTTCAAAACCTGTTTAATAATTTCTATTAACAATAAAGCCTGTCAGCGAACTGGATGGACCGCCTGATCGTGTTTAGACGCCATTGTGCTAATTTTTATTACATCCAATTCAACTCTAAGTTAGAAAAAAATGCTATTAGGCAAAATACGCATTTAAGTGAGTGTAAAGTCAGTTGCTAAAACAACATTTTTATTAGCATCGTTAAGTTCCTCAGCATTTCAAAACGATATAACTTTCCTAAACTTACCCAAATATAACTTTAAAGCCATCTTCCTGAGATGTATTTTAATTTTTGTCTGTACACGAACAACTTGTGACAAGTTCAGCCACATGAGATCGTGGGGATGGAACGAAAGCTGCAAAACGAGGCGACAAGCTTATAAAATAAATATTAAATGTAAACAAGCGCCTAGACGTTGCCGGGAGTTATTATCATTATACGAGTATACTGAGAAGAATATATACTATAAGAATGAATTCTATTTAGATTTATAAACAGTTCAAAACAAAAGGCAGTGTTTTGAAAAAACATTATATTTGTGAATGTGCTTTATCATCAGCCTATAGTCCACTGCTGGACATAGGCCTATCCAAGTGCACGCCACCGACCACGATCCGCGGCTACTCTCATATAATCTACATTTAGAATTTAGGAATAACCTTGCTTTTTTCTTTACTTGTAAAGATAATGTCCAACTTTTTCTCTGTCTATGTCGTCAGTTTGTGGAATACTCGAAGTCTGTCATATTTATTACTCTCCAGACATTTCTTCTAATAATTATCGTCTCTTGAGAAGCGCGTGAAGAACTACTATCTCTCAAGTTGAGTATGTCTTGATTCTTGTATATTTAGCTTAACATCTATTATTGTTATATTTACGTAATCATGTATTTCAGTGCAAATAACTGAGTCTTCTATAATACTTGCTATATCACGTAGGTCCCTAGCTAACTTGTTGTCAAATATAGCTTGACATTTAAAGATTCGTAACGCATTTAATTAATTTATCGTTTACGCTTTGATCCCTTAAGTATGTACCTCAAATATACCTTTTGATTGCGTGTTATTAATTTGCGTGGGGTGAACCACGCTGGTTGTTTGTGACGAAGCGTTATTCTATATCAAAATTGAAAATAACAATTTTAATAACTCCACCCACGTACCTAAAAGCCTTTGTAATCGTAGTAATACCTCGTCCAACTGAGCTATTTTTAGCTTCAGTAGTTAAGGATTTCGGGTGAAGTACGCTTCCACTTTCGGCCTTATCATCCCTTAAGATCAGGGGAGATTAAGGCCAAGTGATAGTGGATTTTTTTTAAACTTTTTAACCGACTTCAAAAAAAGGAGGAGGTTTCTCAATTCGACTGAATGTTTTTTTTTTAAGTTACACTATCTGCCAGCTTTGTTTTTGTGGTTGGTTCTTCAATGATAATAACAACGCATCTGTGATTCCTCTGGTTTTGCGGGTGTCCATGGGCGGCGGTGATTGCTTTCCATCAGGTGACACGCCTGCTCGTTTGCCTCCTTCTAATATAAAAAAAAAAACACCGCCGCCCATGGACCAAAATGGCAAAACCAAAATAACCAAAAATGTATCATCTCGAGTTCCACCGTGCTTCGGAAGGCACGTAAAGCCGTTGGTCCCGGCTGCATTAGCAGTCGTTAACAACCACCAACCCGCACTGGGCCTACGTGGTGGTTTATGGCCCGTTCTCCCTATCCATCTATAGGGAAGGCTCGCGCCCCAGCAGTGGGGACATAAAATGAGCTGATGATGATGATGATGATGTGCAGGCGTCTGTACTTGAGAAGTCTTTCTGAAATTTACGATAAAACATTTCAATGTTTATGCGCAATAAATTATTACTAGTGGTCGAAATTCGACCGTAATTTTTATAAAAAGCTGTTTACTAAACAATATTTTGTAAAGGCTGCACGGATTGTATCTTAAGCAATAAAAAACTAAAAAAGATAGAATGTGAGTTTGGATTGGCATTGACAGATTTCGGTCGCTCCTCTTCCATTTTTGAAATTGTTTAAATGTTTATTTAATTTAATGTATTTTTTATGCATAATTTAAAAAAAAATATAAGTAATCTGCACTCCTTCTCAATTTAAACTATAAGTGTGTGAAATTTCATACACCTCCGTTTGCGCAATTTTCTTAAAAAGTGGTTCAAAGTTTTTGCTTCACGTAGGTATTAGATGACACCAATAAACAAATTAAAAAAATCAGATTAAAAGTTGCTCAACTAATCATAATAAAATTTGAATGGGACTAAGTATATCACATGTAAAGTCTTTCGAACAAAAAATTAATATACAAAACCAAAGTACGAGTATATCGGTATCGGAAACAAAAAGAGAGCGCTCTCTTTGAGGTCGGTCAAAAAGGCGGTAGACGTAATATTTGGGAATGTGTTTTTCCTAATGGGAGATGTGTAGTGAGTTTTTTTCGTAGCCTACCCATTACCCTCCCGGCAGGATACGCGGAAAATATTTAAATCTCCACTGTCCCTTGAGAGAAGTGCATCCACTCCCGACTTTTTTCAAATTAAGTTTTAAATAATTCACAGAGCTGGTAGTCTTTAGATAAATATCTCTAAGTTAGCATTTAACGATACATTATTACGCTAGTTTTTAAGGGTGGGCCGACCAAAAAATGCCAAAAATGCAGTTACGGTTAAGTAAATATAATTGAAAATACTATCGTATTAAATGAACAAAATATATATTTAGTATCATAGGGAACGTGTTTACAATTTGTCAGAACCATAAATTCATAACACGCTATAGATTTTTCTACAATATCATTTAAAGTTGGGCAAAGATCATGAAAACGAGTGGCGGCGTTTAGTAGATTTCTTATAGTTTATGTAAATTATTGTACCTCTGATTTTGTCTAAACAATCATCAATGGATAAACTACAAATTGCTAGACTACATTTTTGATTCATCAAGTGGTTATTTAAATAATATTTTTTTATTAAGCACCTTAAATTCCCCATATAAAATTAGTATGGCCGCGCGGCATCAAATAAATATGGACGACGACATTCAAATAAAACATATGACACTTGTCACTTACGGACGGCGCACCCTTAAGAAATTAGCCAAACTAAATTAAATATCATATTGATATTTGTGTCTTTTCTATTCATTTTCGCAACTAGAGCAATGAATTCGCCTGTGTTAGTAAATATTCCTAATTCAAGAATTTAAAGCCAATAGAAACTTTTTATATTAATTAATGATTTTAAAGCCATGCCTAACAATATCCAACTTTCATTTAGTGACACCAAAACTACATTTATGAACAGAACAGACAGTTGTGGTAACTCCCTCCACATACAGGAAAAACTTTTCATTGCCAATATTGAAAATTGCTTTGTATTGCTTTTACTAAATTTGTGGATTGTCATCACCGCTGCTGCAGTGTAGTCGTGTGTTGTCCCCTGAATTAAACAGGCTCAAACTTCTGGAGCCGTAAAAGACAAGCGCTTCGGTCCTCCGAGCCGAAGCTACCTCGCAAACTTCCAACTCCACCCAACAACTCCAACTTTGTCTCTTTTGTGTTGAACAATGAAGTGGTCTTTACAATTTCAATTTGATTAAGTAAATAGCTGCGCGTTTAAAATCTCAAAATGCTCCCCTGGGTTATTGTTCAAAACCAATTGAAATTCAACAAGGAGGTCACGGTCTCACGGTCCCCCGGATTTCAGCTGGCCGCCATAATTTCACAGGAAAACTCTTCGAAGTTTTTATAATTATACAGTACCTTTGAGAATTAACACCTCACAATGTTTGACGCTTTTTGATCAAAGATCTTGGTCAAACGCGTTACATTTGCTACATACTTTTCGTATGGGGCGTTCAATGAATTGATCCTTGAGATTGTCAAGTACCTAGGTATTTCACAAAGAGTTTAATCACAAGTGGATAATGTCCCCCTAAATTTGTGCTGTTGCTTCAAGTGACGTCCTTTGTATATGGTTTTGTGTATGTTTATGGTCTTTTTACCCTACTGCGTCAGAAGGAGGGTTATGTTTTTCGAGTGTATATATGTATGTATATATGTATGTATATATGTATGTATGTTTGTATGTATGATGCATGTATGTATGTATCTATTTCTTTGGCACGCCCTACAGCCCAAACCGCATGGTGGATTTTAACATATGAGGTGTCGTTAGATTTGTTTTGACTGTGGGAGTGACATAGACTATAAAAAATCCGGAATATACCTACATAATAAAAAAAAAGTTTGAAATAAAACAAATTATTAAAATAAAACTAAAAACCCGACTGCTAAAACAACTATATAAAAAAAATTATATACTCGTAAAAACCGGACTAACATAAAAATTAACTGCAAAGAAAAAAACTGAAAAGAAAAAAAAACAAACTCTGCGATCCCAGAATTCAATTTGAGCAATGTTGAATGCAACGTGAAATATTTCCTTGAATATTGAATATTGATAGTTGTCGCAGACGGGGGATCAAGCGGCCGGCCGTGGCAAATAGCTCAATTAAATCCGCACTCTCTTTGGTTGGTTGGTGATTGTCCCGTCTGCGACAACTTTCAATATTCAATGTATTTATAAATACTCATTTATTGTAGATTCTATTATTTAAGTGTAGGTATCGGACAAGGAAATATTTCACGTTGCATTCAACATCGCTCAAATTGAATTCTGGGATCGTAGAGCTTGTTTTTTTTCTTTCCAGTTTTTGCTCTTTACAGTTATTTTTTATGTTAGTCCGGTTTTTACGAGTATATAATTGTTTTTTATATATTTGTTTTGGCAGTCGGGTTTTTTTGTTTTATTTTAATAATTTTTTACTCCCTGGAATGAGCAAAGCCCGGTTACACAAATGTTGGAAATACTTAGACGCGATGTTAATCGCGTTATATATAGCTTATTTGAACACAATAAAAGGAAAATAGACTTAAGGCGACGCATTGGAAATTTACTTGGCGGGGATCTTAATTTTTCCCAACAATTACAAAACATATGAAAGTGATATTTGATGACATAATTTTTCATTTAATTAACTTCATTTTGCTAGTTGCAGAAACACGATTTGTTAACTTTTATAACAGAGAAAAAAACATCAAAGTAACCTCTTTTAAAACAGATTTGCATTTTACTGGCAAACCAGACCGATTTAAACATCTAAATTTTCATAGAAGATTAGTCTTAACACACGCTTCAATATGCTAGTTCATATTTTAAAACTTATTTGTAGTTTTAATTGGAAAGAAAAAAAAACAGTTTTTCTTATGGTACGGGGCGCAAACGCTCCGTATTAGATTAATTGTTTAGCGATGCGTCGCCTTAAAGCAAGTATGATAGGAAATAAATAAGAAAAAGAGTAAGTAACTAATTTAATTTCTAAATCCTACTTGATTTAAGTAACCAGGTACGCCTTATTGGCGATATCATTAAAATAAACGATGTTACACATAATCATTAATATCTCTCCGATAACAAAATACTCTTTAATTGCATATGAACACATAAATTGAAAGATCTAAAAAGTGCTTTTCATAAGTATTAAATGCAGTTTAAATTTATCAGTACGATAACATACCAAGTGCCAAGTATGTTGTATGTTTGTGAAGAACAGATGAACCACTTCGTAAAGTAAACACGAGACGCAAGGTTCTGGGATTGTCACAAAAAGTGAATAAATAAAAGCATGCATTCACCCTTGTAACGCAAACATTTGAACTATGTCAAGTAATATGTCGGGTGACGTTATTTTGTTAAAGAAATAATATTAACGTTAAGTTTTTGGAGCTGCTTTGGCACGCCTATTATAATAGGTACTGTTGCGACTCAAAATATACAAAAATTAATTTTAAAATCAAATTCATCATCATCAGTTCATTTTATGTCCCCACTGCTAAGGCACGAGCCTTCCCTATGGATGGATAGGGAGAGCAGGCTATAAACCACCACGCGGGCCCAGTGCGGATTGGTGGTTGTTAGCGACTGCTAATAAAGCCGGGACCAACGGCTTTACGTGCCTTACGAAGCACGGAGGAGCTCGACATGATACATTTTTGGTCACCCGTCCGATGACCGGCCTTTGCGAAAGTTGCTTAACCTCAGCACTCGCAGACCGGGCGCGTAAACCACTGCGCCATCTAGCTACTCACATTTTTTTTAAATATATTTTACGTAAGTAAGTACAGTGACTTTATCTCTCTATCTGGCTATCTTATCTCTAGCTGCCGAAAAACCGAGTCCATAAACATGTACTCCCACTGGGAATTTATCCCGGGACCTCTGGGTCTAAGCCGGAGGTCTTAGCCACTAGACCACAGAGGCGGTTAATATAAATTATTTTGAGTTACACCATTATTGTATTAGGCGTGCGATTTGTTTGGTCTAATATTATCGTTGCTCCAAATAGTAGTTTTAATTATTTAAAACAAAGCATTTTAACGGGGATCATCGTAAACTACTAAGTATTAGGATAATCCATATAATCATTTATATTTACTAGTGGTTGCCCAGTGGTCGAAATTCGACCGTAATTTTATTAAGGCTGCACGGATTGTATCATTAGCAATGAAAAATTAAAAAAGGTAGAATGTGAGTTTGGATTGGCATTGGCAGATTTCGGCCGCTCCTCTTCCATATTTGAAATTTTTGGAAAGAGTTTATACCTACTCATTACTCATAGAGAGTACTAATATAGATACTCTTATTATGAGTATATTATTATATGCATGTGTGTCAAATACATGGTAGTAGAATATTTAATGTATTTTTTATGCTTAATTAAAAAAAAATATTAACATTCTGTACTTCTTCTTCTATAGTTCTTCTTTTTCTTTTTTTTTCTTATAAATTATTATAAGTGTGCGAAATTTCATACTCCTTCGTCCGTGCAATTTTCGTAAAAAGGGGTACAAAGTTTTTGCTTCACGTATTAATATAATTGCATTATTTTTATAATCCTTAACGCACAAATACGAAAAAATGTGTGAAACATGCTCAGAAAATTCCGAAGTGTCAGAAACAGTGTACCTAACTGAAACAATGCAATATTGTTATTTTTAATAGAAATCGTGTACGAACAATAGGTGTCGCCTTCTTTGCGGAGCTAATTGACTTGTCTCTTATTACGCATTATCAGATTAACAATACAATAGTCATAGAATGAAAACAATATAGTCTAGCTGTAATTAACAAGTCTACTCTCGAATCAGCGTGGAGCAATTCATTACCGTTGCCATGGTGATCGCATTCCAATACGCCAGGTATACGGTCAGCATGGTTTACCTAAAAAGTATAATCATTGACAAGAATAATATACTAATGTTATAAAATACTATATGTTACTGGTTCTGAAATGCAGAAATATGAAATTTCCTTGATAGAAAATAATTCAAAGTCAAATCTGAACTGTGTCTATTTACTTACATTCATTTACTAAAATTACGTCGTAAGTTTGCAATTAAGCATATCTATTCGTAACTCGAGGAGCTCGATGGCGCAGTGGTTAACGCGCCCGGTCTGCGATGCTAATGTTAAGCAATTTTGGCAAAGGCCGGTCATCTGTTATGTGACCATAAATGTATCATCTTGAGCTCCTCCGCGCTTTGGAAGGGACATAAAGCTGTTGGCCCGGCAGTGGCAGTATTAGCAGTCGCTAACAACCACAAATCCGCACCGGGCCCGCGTGGTGGTTTATGGCCTGTTCTCCCTATCCATCCATAGGGAAGGCTCGTGCCCCAGCAGTGAGGACGTATATGAGCTGGTGATGATGATGATGATGATGATTCGTAAATAAATATTGCTAAGGTTTTATTTTTTTAATAAAATTTTTTAGATTTCAAATAAATAGTTTTTTCGCACGCACTATTTGCATTGCATCTCTTTTGCTTGTATGCAGATCGACAGAGAGCGCTGTTTCGTGATTATCCGCGTCTTAATAACATTATTACATTTTAACAAGCGCCTGTTCGATTCACTACTTGAGTTGACAAAGTACTGAAATGTTAAGCTTATTTTGTTGATCACTGTACAACTTCAAAAGAGACCCCACGTCAATGTCTAAGTATGTGGTGTATCGAGTGTTTTGATTGGACATACCTTTTCCCTTGGCAAAGCGTTTTGACCTAAATAGCGAAGTAGAGGCGTCAATACAAACAGAACGGGCCTCACCACAATCTCTTGTTGCGATTCAGTATATTATATACGAGTATATAGGTACAAGATTCAGATACTTGCTACGGAGGTTTGCTTTCATCTATATGATTTAAGGGTGCGCCGACCAAAAAAAGCTAAAGTAAAAGTAAAAAAAAAAACTATCGTATTACATAAACAAAACATATGTTTACTATCAAAGGGGACGTGTTTACAATAAGTCCGATCCATAAATTCATAACACACTATAGTTTTTTCTGCAATATCATTTAAAGTTGGGCAAAAATCATGAAAACGAGTGGCGGCGTTAAGTTGATTTCTTTTAGTTTATCTAAATTATTGTACCTCTGAACTTGTCTTAATAATCACCAATGTCTAATCTACAAATCGTCCGTCTCACATTTTCGATTTATCAAGCGGTTATTTATTATTTTTCATTAAGCATCTTAAATTCCCCATACTAATTTAGTATGGCCGCGCGCGCGCGGCATCAAGTAGACGACGACATTTCAAATCGTTAGGTATTTATATAAATCTTCTGTGCGTGTGTTTTTAATTGAACTCCTTCTAAACGGCTGGACCGATTATGATGAAATTTTTTGTGTGTTCTAGTAGATTTAGATGCCTGAGATACGGGTAAACTAGTTTACTTAGTTTAGGTATCACCTGGTTATTCTGCACTACTAACCTTAATTATAAAACTTTACATTATTCTTCAATGATTTCTTGTAATGTATTATATTATTATGTACACAAATGTTATTTTACAAGTTTTATGTATTTAGTCTTAAGTTTTACACAGCAAATAAATTTATTCTTATTCTTATTCTTATTTAAGAATGGTTTAGATTTACAATTGGACCCGGTAGGTGGCGCTGCAGTAGGGGTCCATCATTGGATACGGGTGTTCTTAAGCGGACGAAGTCGCGAGCGGGCCACTAGTAAAATATATGACACTTGTCACTTACGGACGGCGCACCCTTAATAGGAAACTCTTAATTTATGAACTGTGTATACGGTTTAGTGTTAAGACATAAGCAGTTCCGAGTTGATTCTCAGCGGGGATATATCTATAATATACAATAATATAACTACGCCTAGCTGATATATATCAACGGATATTTCACGATTAAATCATGATATATATCAGTTGATATTTATCTGCGACACTTCAAATAACTCTTACCAAAGTGGCAATCTTAGAGTAGCTTGGCGGATTTCCCATCATCATCAGCTCCTCTCCACCACTGCTGGGCAAAGGCCTCTCTTTGTTTATGCCATTCGCTTCGAGTCTGCGCTAGTCTGGGCCACGTGCAACCCACGGTCTTGGTTATATCGTCGACCCATCTTGCTGATGGACGTCCCCTTTTTCAGTATCCGTCTCTCGGCCTCTGACTGCGGATTTTCAATTTCCCCATAATAAATAACTTATCTAATTCAAAGTTTTATTCAACAGGTATTGCACATAAAAAAATGATTTGTTACTTTCTAGACTAGGTGTAATAAAATAAACTGTCTTAACATTACGAGCAAATCTAAATTGAATATTGGGACAAAACTGTTCCTGTAAATATATTAATAATGCTTTATTGAAATGCTAGTTGAATAGAGGCCAGTTTCAATGTCATTTATGAATAAAGGCCAAAGTAACGTTGACTTAACTGAGCTCGGAAACTTTGCCCGAGTTTATAATGTTAAGGCAATATTAACATTTCAAGACAAATGTTACAAAACAAGAACTTTGAAAGAGCCTTCGCTATAAAAATCATAAATTCTAAATGGTTTGGGAGGCTTTTGATATCAGAATGCGGTTCCAAACGTCACTTTCATTTTACCTATGGGTTCAATTTTACCGAATTTTGTATAAACTTTCCATTTTTATTATTTACTATTCCACCGTCAGCGGCCTCGCCTGCGTGAGGCCCCACACCAAACTATACCAGCTGTCACTGAGCTCTCTTACTTACCAGACTCGAGCGTACAATAGACTCGAGCTCTAAAGTCGAATTTGAGTATATGCAGAAATTTTATACGACTATGCTTGTTATACCACGAGCAATATAGTGTACTAGCGGCTGCTCGCGGATTCACTCTCGTGGTTCCTGTTCCCATGGGAATATCGGGATAAAAAGTATCCTATGTTTTAATCCAGGTTATAAACTATCTGTATGCCGAATATCATCCAAATCCATCCATCCGTTGCAGCGTGAAGATGCAACAAGTATACACATATACACACAAACTTTTGCATTTATAATATTAGTGTGATGTATTCATAAGTCGAGTTTTGTGATTAGAGTTAAGTTCTAAAATGTAGACTCACGGACTCCGTTTTTATAACACTAGCTCTACCTGATGTTAGGCAGAAGCAGAGTCCGGACATACCTATAACTACATTATCACACTTATGCCGATTACCTACTAAAAACTAGTGGTCGCCCAGTGGTCGAAATTCGTTCGTAATTTTATTAAGGCTGCACGGATTGTATCCTAAGCATTGAAAAATTCAAAAAATAGAATGTGAGTTTGGATTGGCATCAATTGACAGATTTCGGCCGCTCCTCTTCCATTTTTGAAATTTTTGAAAAGAGTGTGTGTCAAATACATGGTAGTGTGTGTAATGTTTGTTTTATTGATTTAATGTATTTTTATACATAATTTAAAAAAATATTAACATTCTGTACTCTTCTATATAAACTATACTTAAGTGTGCGAAATTTCATATTCCCCCGTCCGCGCAATTTTCGTAAAAGGGGGTACAAAGTTTTTACTTCACGTATTAATATATAGATATATAAAGGTGCTCTCCCAATTAAGCTATCGTGGTTCTAACCAGCCGGCCCGTCGAAATTATTCAACACTATTTACTTTTTTGGGCCAGCTGGTTAGAAACACGATAGCTCAATTGGAAGAGCACCTGACCCGGTATGTCAGAAGGGTGCAGGTTCAAATCCTGCTCGTGAAAATTTTTTCAAGATTTGTGTTTTTGTGATATAGATATATGTTTACAGTCCAAATAAAAAAATGCCAAGAATGCGAATTTTTTTTGATCTCGTTAAAATATACGAGAATTTACGTGGCATACATTGCAACTCATCTCGTTTGTCACTAGGAGGCGCTGGCGCTGCTGCAAAGCGAATAAGACAATCCAATCGTGTATTTTACAGCTAATAGCATCCCTAATTGTGTATCTACAGAGACGGTAAAGGCGCATCTTCCAGAATGTTAACCAAAGCTCCAGAGGACGTGCCGGGCCAAATGACGATTTCGAATATATTTTTCACCAATCTGAAAAGTTGGAAACTTGCCAACACTTAACGGCGAAGCGACGAAATGTCAACTAACCTTTATTCTGTACTTATATTTTAAATGGCTCACTATTTAAAATCCTGATTGACTCACTGACTGACTAAGTATTTGACAAGGCACTGGAGATCTTTCGTGATGTTGATAATTTAATATTTTCCTACAAGACATAACATAAGGTTCAAAGAGCTTACGAATGTCTTTCTCCTAACGTAGCGTAACGTAAAAGAATATTTTTTGTGGCTATTAATAGTAAATTGAGTTGGGTCCTAATCCTATACATAATGTCGATTAATTGTTGTCTTTCACCAAAAAAAAATATGATTATTTGACAATAAAAAGATGAACAAAAGGCATTAAAGACGTAAGTAACACCAAAAAATTATAGTTTTCAGAACGCCCGCCGCCGCCGTATTTTTTTGGATACAACATGCCACTGTGACCAATAGGGTATTTGACTACAATGAAAATATTGATCAAACTGTTGTTAACTACTAAGTAAACATGTTTTTAAACTAATTTAGTCAGCACATAATTTTAAAATAAGTATGATTTTTATAAAAAATCATTAATAACATAATAAATTTTTTATGATTGATCACGTGATCAAAAACGCACGGGATGACGCTGAATCTGGAGTGACGTCACCAGCTTGTTTACAGTAAATGTCAATCAAAGTTTTGTACGTTTGATTTGACAGCTAAAAGTTTGCTTACAAGCAGGTGACGTCACGACTTCACGTGACCTGCTTGCATGGCGTCTTCAGCGTTTTGGCGGCTATTTTATTAATTTGAATTTTAATGGCGATTTTCATAAAAAATAAAGAAATTCATAACAAATTAATCAAACTGCAAATATATTATGCTATAATGAACCATTAGACATTTTTTTTCTAAAACCTGTCAAATACCCTAATATCGCCTCCTCTCGTCCACTAATTTATTTCTAACCAGCCATTTTTAATTAACCTACGCTGTACGCTATTATTACAGAAGTGCAATGTAAGGTACAGGGCCTAAACTTAGCGGTAATATCCGCGCTATAAGCTGATGGGGCTTAACAGACGCTGAACGGAACTATTAATTATGCAACGCTTAGCTCAGCAAGACTATGACCCAATTTGGTCCTGCGAACAGACGCGATCGCGAGCGATTCGACTTAACTAACCCACAGTGTATCAACACCGAATCCGTTCTATTGGGTCCGTGGCTTACGCCCCCAGTGGTGGACGCACCCGTGGTCGACGCCCCCGATTCTAATAATTTTATGAATCATTTTTTTTGTGCTTTTGCACTTAGTACAGTTAATGTCAAAAGTGTACCTTAACCTAAACAAATTATCAAATATATTATGCGTGGTTATTATAAACTAGTTTCAAATATTTTGCCGATATCGAATGATATGATGCCGATATCGATTCGATCTTGGAAGATCGTATCATAATTTTATAAAAATAATAAAAAGATAGTTGAGATTGATAGACATTGCATGTAAAGTCTTTCCGATTAAGGCGACGCATTGGAAATTTACGTGGCGGGATTTTGATTTTTCCCAACAATTACAAGAAGAAAAGAGGTTACTTTGATATTATTTTCTCTGTTATAAAGTTAACAAATCGTGTTTCTGCAACTAGCAAAATGAAGTCAATTAAATGAAAAATCATGTCATCAAATATCCACTTTCATACGTTTTGTAATTGTTGGGAAAAATCAAAATCCCCGCCACGTAAATTCCCAATGCGTCACCTTAACTCCGATGATGGGATGATCCAACTCATCCGTCAATAGGAAACCCTGATTTTCGGACCTAACCTAGTGGATAACCAATTGCGAACAGTTCCAACGTTCCAACACAACTTGCGCCATTCAATTATACTCATTGCATTACACAGTACTAGTTGTAACGAGATAGGGTGCCAACGGCGAGCCAACACTAATAGGCAAGCGTCCGGAGTAAGGCAAATGAGGGAGAACTCGGAAACTAAGCAAGTTGAGCTAGAATTACCCGGCGTGGCGATGTAATAGACAAACTTTAATAGGCAAGTATCGAGCGACTGGACCTGTAAGTGGTGACGCAGCCCTGATATAATTATCTTGGTTATGTAAAATATTCAGCAGAATATACTATACGGTATTTAGTACATCTCTTCTTCTTCTTTCTTGATCTTCTCTGAGCTCGATGGCACAGTGATTAACGTGTGATATGAAAATACACATTGTACTGATTAATTATTAATGATGTGTAATTTATTCACTAGTTTAAGTTTTTTTTTTTTTAAATTAAATCTTATCCCCCGACGTGGGTCATGTCGGAGATTTTGCACTTCTACTACTATTAATTTACTACTAATTTAAGTTGAGAAGTGTTCAATTTTAAGAAAATCAGGTACAAATTGTTTATTTTGCATTATTAGTTATTTAAAACATTTTGCGTTATTTGTATGTTTAATTTACGTTAAAATACTCCGATACAAATCAGGTGATTTGACGCGCTATGAGTAACACTTGCCTATAAAAGCGCCGTCCCTTCCTTGCCCAGTGAGTTCCGATCCGATCCGAACCCTTCGGAGAATCTAGTAGGGCACGGAGAAAACCTCCGAAGGTGATTCGTATCACACGGCTTGAAGTACCCTTTACGTACCTCGCCGCCCCCAAAAATGCCCGGTGAAGCTGAAAATGCCGTTTGAGGCAATCAGCAATCTCTCTCAAAAAAAAAACGGTAGCAACAGGACGCGAACGCAGATGATTTCACGCGATGGATGTTAAATAGCAATAATTTAAAAAAAATGCCCAGTGAGTTGTTCGTCGGCATTCAAGCGAAGCAGATCTCCCAAATAAGGTAAGTGTGAACTGTTACAATACTTTTTTATTATTTGCTTAGAAATTGTAAATCGTTGATATGCTTTACTATGTTGCAATATCATAGCTATTGCTTTTATAAATTAATCTAATACAAAGCTTAGCTAAAATGAATTGCTGGAATTGATTTCTTGTAGTATTATTTATAAAACAACAAGAATTATACAATCATAGCAATAATATTAAAATATATTATATATTATAATATTAAAGTAATTACATGAAGATTTTCAGTCTTGTTAGTTTGATACATTTTGATTAGTTTTTTGAGTAATCTAGTAAAGTAGTAAGATCCTATTTGATTAAAATATGTAGGTAAAATACTCGGTAGCAACCACAGACATAGATCTGTCTGTGGTACCTTTATGTAACAAACACCTAGCATTATAAAGTCTCACACGCGCTTGGTGTACGATTCGATTGCCGAAGTCCTTTCGCAAAGGCCGGACATCGGATAAGTCACCAAAAATTTATAATCTCGAGCTCTTCCTTGATTAGGCAGGCACGTAAAGCCGTTGGTCCCGGTTGCATTAACAGTCGTTGATAACGACTAACCCGCGCCAGGCCCGCCGTCTGCGTAGTGATTTATAGCCTTGTTACCCCGCGGTGTTTCCGTCTATGGAAAGCTCGTGCCCCAGCAGTGGAGACTGGTGATGAAATATCTCTCTCTTCTAGAAACCCTGTGACGGTGTTTTCGTAACACGGCTTGAGGAACCCTTTAATATTCTCGCCGCCCCCAATAAGTCCCGGTGACGCTGAAAAAACCACCTAACGACATCAACAAACTCTCTTCAAAAGAAGTAGGTACCTAAATTTATTTTGACGACCTCCTTGGTCGAGTGGCTTGCACACCGGTTTTCATGGTGTCGCCATCTCTGAGGTCCCGGGTTCGATCTCCGGTCGGATCAATTTAGAAATACCTGTTTTTCTAAATTGTTTTGGGTCTGGGTGTTTCCTATGTATAATAAGTATGTATTTAAGTATATTAAGTATGTTTATCCGTAGTCTAGTTAACCATTTCTCGAGTTTCTTAAGGAAGCTTTTTTTGGGGCTAGATAATTGGTGTGAGTGTGGGAAACATTTTTTAAAATAAAAGCAGGTTGGTACCTACTAAGTTTTCTACAGATAAGGTTCTATGCATTTCCAAGTTGATCAAAGCTCAAGTCTAGCAATCGTTTAATTAATTCCGTCAGTATTTTAAACAGGCAGCAGTCGGTAGTCAAAGAGCGACGTTTATCAGCATTCATTAATGTGGATCCAATTTCTAATAAATTGGGTCAGTTCGTCGCCCGGGGCGTGAAATAGAAACAATTCTTCTGGGGACGACGATTGAGACCCGAAATCTGTCATGGCGATTGTTTTGCTGATCTGTAAAATGATAATTATAGTGATGTCGCAAATGCTACCATCTTTAAAATTAGCAAAATCCTGATTGGTTATCACAAAACTTGGTTCACATCACATCACCAGCAAATTTTTGGTCCCCACGGCTGCGGCGTGAGCCTTTCCTATGGATGAATAGGGAGAACGGGCCACAAACCACCACGCGGGCCCAGTTCAGATTGGCGGTTGTTATCGACTACTAATGCAGCCGCGACTAGGGTTACCATATCTCCGGATTTGACCTGAGATCTCAGGATTTTTAGGCTCCTGACAGGATTGCGGCCGGATTTTGGAAATCTCAGGATTTTTCAATAAAGTACCTACTTACCATTTTTGACTTTGTTTCCTAGTAACTGCAAAATATCAGTAACAACATAGGTACTTATTTCCACAGAGTTGCGAATTACGTTTACGACAAAATCTCAGGACTTTTTTAAAGAAATCATACTTTTTCTCAGGACTTTTCAATTTTCCATCTGGTATCCCTAGCCGCGACCAACGACATTTTAAAGGTGTGCGCGTTTATTATGTAACATTTTTATCAATTTTTTTTTGAGATAGATTGCTGATTGCATCAAACGGCATTTTCAGCGTCACCGGGCTTTTTTGGGGGCGGCGAGGTACGTAACCTCGTTTTTGCTCGTTTTTATAGATAATGGTACGGAACCCATCGTGCGCGAGTAACTTAAAGGGTCCCTTAAGCCGTGTTGAAATGAATAACCTTCTAACCCGGTAGGTGGCGCTGCTATAGGGGTCCATCATGGGAACGGGTGTTCTTAAGCGGACGAATAATTTGTTTGTTTTGTTGTCATGGAAACTGTCAAAGCAGTACGAAGTCCGCCGGTCAGCTAGTATATGCCAGCGCTATGCCCGTCTACAATCGGGAATGCAACTGTTACTATTTTTATTGTGTTTATGTATGAAATGTTGTTGGCTTGCACTCTGTTGTCGTACCAATAATAAATAAATAAATAGTTTTGTTGGTGTTGCCAGCAATGTCTTTGATACCTGTACAAAGTAATTTGCGTTAATCCTCGTTATAACCCTTGATAATAGTAAATAGCATTAGTAATCATATTTAATTGCTAAGAGTCCTTTAGCAGCAATTAAATTAATCGTAGTTGCTAATATTAATTATAGCTAAGTTTTTAACATCCATCGCGCGAAATCGTCTGCGTTCGCGTCCTGCTGCTATCGTGAAATAGCAGCTAATGCTAAAAATCTGCTAGATTTAATCTCGGCGCGATAATTCACGACGCGCGGGCGACGGCTATTAGCAGCTAATGCTAAAATTGCCAAAAAAAAAAAAACAAGCATTTCTATAATCACAGCTATTCACAATAATTCACATTATGAATAGCATTTTACAATCATATTAACAAATAGCATAGCAAAAGCGCGTAGCATGCTAACATATGATAAATATCATGCTAAATAAATTAACGATATTTGCCATTAATTTCTATTACTACTAGTTACCTATATGTTGCTTTGCCATTTCCGATCGTGCCCATTTTACTTACCACCAAACCAAAGAGTAGGTGGTAAAAGGGTTACTTAGATAAAAAAGTTGGGGTCGCATTAGCCCTCGCATAGCTTTTAACCTTCACCGAGTGGAAGGGCGTATCATAAACCCTTCCCAAATTAGGATGGCCCTCGTAAATTGAGACACCTGTCAAGCCAGGGCCGTATTTCACATCTCTTGTTATCACTATACCAGTAATACTAGTTAGGTGTATTCATTACTGGAACTCTTTTGTTTTCTTCGAAGATAGAAGAAGATTTCTAAAGAAGAAAACTTTTTTTTTTAATAGTAATAGTTCATTACAAAAAAGGTTACACAACATAGGTTACAATAAAGTCCCAAACGAGGTAATCCTGTATCTTGGGAACTTAGAGTTTGAGATTTGCATGAAGCTCTGAGTTATGACATTGTTGTATGAGTTAACTTAAGCAAACGTAAACGCAAACTTAATGGTAGCACTTCACATGGCTATTTGTATTCGCGTATTTGCCATATTTGGCAAATAATTGCCATGTGTGGATAATATGTGTGACAAAATAATATTCGTCTCATTTGCCTATTCGACAAACACGGCAAATACCAAATACGCGTTTCCGTGCGCTTGTCGGTTTCTGGACACACATCATAGGGGTCAAATAGGCAAATAAGCAAAGAAACCGTCCACACAATGGCCATATTCAGAAGCGCGCGCGCCGTCGACTTGACGGACACGTTTGTTGCAAATTGAGGAACTAGTGTTGAGAATGAATTGGGACAACGCAACAGTGTTAAAATTGTTGGAATTGTATCAAATTAATTCCTGTACATGGGACCCCTCCAAGGTCTTTTCACTACTTTGTATTTATTCACACATTGCATAGTAAATAGTAACATGCATTCAAATAGTAAAATCCGGCAGCATGTTGAAATACGTCCATGTTGGTGGTGGACAACACATTGTGTTCACCACCGTCATTGTCTGCTTAGGAAAATGTTTGTGATTTTTTATTGGGCTCTCATGTGTGGACGGTCGTATTTGTTAGTATTTGCCATATTTCAAATATGTCAAATATTTGACAAATACAAAGAACACCAAATAGCAAATACGAATCGCCATGTGAAGTGCCACCATAAGAAAGCAGTATAAGTAATATCTACTCATATACCAATACAGGTATACTCGTTTACCTATATTGTTTTCTTAAGTTAACATAACTTACGTCCGAGTGAATATAGTACCTACTCTAGTACAGCCTGAGTGCCTAATGTAAATTTTATTAACCATTCCATCACGTTATTGTAAACCAAAATTTGTATGTCATTGAAGCAACGCTCATTTCTTTATACCATTTATGTAGTGCAGGGGGCAAACTTTTTCATTCGCGTGACAAAATTTACTAACAAAATCTATGGCGGGCTAGACTATTGAATTTTTTGCTGTATTTTTTCAATAAATAAATATTTTTTGTGAAATAAAAATATTGAAAAATATGCATTTTCTGACACACACACGCACTTGAATGTTTGTTTGATGGTCGCGGGCCGGACTTCGATCATTCACGGGCCGGAGATGGCCCGCGGGCCGTTGTTTGTCCATCCCTGTGTAGTGTATGTATAGTCGACAATGAAATTGCTTTACCACCTTAGAAGTGAATTTTGTTTGCATATAATAAAACAGCAAGTTCTATTTTTGTTTAAAAGACCAAGTGACAGATACGTTGTCATTATTGACAATGAGCCTTAGCGAAATTTTATTGATAAGGAAGTTTTTGTCAAAAGTCATAAAGCAATTTTATGGTCGACTATACCACATTTATTACAAATAAAATATAAAAAATAGTTAACTCTTGGCGACAATCGTGGAGAGCTTAAATTTTGCGATAAAAATTCTAGTTTTTTTTAAAATGATGAATTTGTAAATAAAATTAGCACTTAAAAGAGTTGGAAACGTCCATCACTCAGTCCAAAATGATATACGAGTATGAAACAAAGGCGAGTAGACCCATTTAAACATTTTAATTACTTTTATTTAGTTCATAGTTATTAATTATGTTTCTAATGGCTCATTATCCCTTTTGTTTTGTCATAATTTAAATATCATGAACAAGTATACAACATACATTAAAGTTATCTCACTAGTTCTGATAATGCATCATTAAACAAGTTGGAACAGTTTCCTTAAAGTATCCAGTCGTTATTAAAAATCACTGTACTTGCGTTAGTGTATAGTATCCATTTCTTCTTTGAAGCTAACATTCCGATAACCATGCAATCTGATTTCATCTGCAACTGTAATACTTTTCAATGCACGCTAAAAATACTCTACCAGCTTGCATACAGAAATGATACGCCACGAATGCCTATCAGTTGATTAAAAACTGTTGGGCGTGCTGCCGTATTCGTTGATATTACATTCCCGGTGCTCTCCTTTTTAAAAGTGTTTTTAAATTCCTTATACGGGTAATCATGTGGCCTTCGTCTCACCTTATGTTATGTGATGATAAGGCTGAAGGTGGAAACGCACTTCACCCGGAATCCTCAACCACTGAGGCACTGGCTTTCTATCTCTAGCTGCCGAAACAGAATAATGCTGACAAACACTGATGCTAAAGTAACTTATTTAGATAAGCCACTAAATAGCTAAATAGATAAATGGTGGTAGCTAGCAAAGCCGACAAACAAGCCCTACCACCGACCAAATCGAGTACACAAACACGTACCCCTTGCAAGGAATTGTACCCGGGAGCTCTGGGTCTGACCCCGTAACCTTATCCACTTGACCACATGCGGCTAAAAATAGTGTCTTAAACTATTAAGTATTCTGTGCCAATAGATTGTATCGACCTGATTAAAGTTGCGCTAGATAAAGGCTAGACTACTACGGAGCAGAAACTTGGACCCAACACGTCCAAAAGCTTCAAATAGCCCAATGAAAAATGGAACGCGACATGCCATATCAAACTAAGCGACAAAACAAGAAACTCAGCCATCCGGAGTCGCACTAAATTAACCGACGTGGGGCGTATCATTGCGCAAAGAAAGTGGCGATGGACGGGTCACGTAAGCCACAGAACTGACGGCCGGTGGAGCGGGAAGGTGCCAGAGTGGAGATCACGGACCGGCACCAGAAGTGTGGGCCGCCAGAAGGGTAGATGGGCAAATGACATCACGAAGGTCACGGGAAAAAACTGGATGCAGAAAGCCCAAAACTGAATAGAATGGCGTGCATATGAAGGCCTACACTCAGCAGTGGGTGGTTATAGGCTGAAGAAAAAGAGAAGATAAAGACTACTGAAGCAGAAACTTAAACTCCCAACTTAATTTCCAAAGCTCCTTCACAATCTTGAAAGTAAAAAAAGTCTGCAATAAGCATATAAGTAGGTCTTAACTTAACGTGTCAATCAATGGCTTTATGTCGTCTGGGCCAGGAAAAAGGCCACTTACAGGGCAGTCTGTAGCTTTCATTATCCTTGTGCTGGCTGGGAGCACCACAGTTGTAGCCACACCCGTTTTTTTGCCCGTAAAATTATTTTACGAATAAACGCCGCGCCCTTTGTTACGCGTCGATTAAGTGAGGACTCCCTCTCTGATGTTAATGGGGGATAGTCAGGCCCCCATAGCGTAAACCCACTTAACTATGTTTGACTAAAAGAAACTTATGTCGAATAGCCAGTGTTAATGTCGAACCGATTAAAAACTCTGGTACTGCGAGTAGATAGAATCAGTAAATCGAGCTAATCAATGACTATTGCAGTTGAAATATTGCAGTCCAATTAAAAAGGTATTGTTGTTCCTTTAAACAATACTAAGGGTCTGTTTTACAATTGTATAACACGTCATTGTCAGTATGACTTTACAATCAGAAATTGTCCTAAATCATCTTTATAAAATAAAGACATCTATTCAGATGTTATGAAGTAACAATGTCTCTGTGCATGATGAAACAAAAGTATTTTGTTCTTCTTTCTTTTATTTCACTAAATATAATATATAGCCTTTTCATTACATTTGACTTCTAAACAATATATACTTAATAATAAAAATCATATTATTGAGTTTCATAAATTCCCTTTTAAGTATTTAATTTAGCTTTAAGCTTATTCGCAATATAAGAGATTAATAAAGGATTGAAGTTATAAACAGAACGAAAATCTTTATAGGCCTCATTAAAATCTGGATGGAATATAAACTTTTATTATATTTAGCTGGGCATAGTCAGTTAATGCTCCGGCTACGCCGTTTGGTTCCAGCAATTTCTGATAGCATTTATTTACATCTGGCATGCCTTAGGGAAATTCGGAGTCATTTAATTTTTTCTTGTTGCTTTAATAATTTTCCTAATGGTCTATCGTATCTGAAAGGGCGTTCGTGTTGTTATTTAATGGATTAATCGCCGAGAATAAGATGAATAACAACTTAAGTAAATGGCATTCAGTCTGGATGTTGATTTTTTAGATTTAAGTCGATTTCTGTATTATTGAAAGTCGTTTAGACTTTTATAACTAATAATCCTTTTGTTGTTTCAGGTAATAACATTTATGCTGATTATACAACAAACAAAAAAGTATGATATCTACATTTTTTAATTCTTATCAATGTCCCAGTATAGGGTAAGATATTACCTCATGAAATATCACTAGCTCATTAGTTATTCTGTGCTAGCGTCGGGACATAATGTACCACGCTGGCCAATAATGGGTTGGTGAGTTTGGTAACTGCCAAATGCAAGAGTCATCATCTCAGCCAATAGACGTCCACTGTTGGACAAAGGCCTCCCCCAAGGATATGAGGGGTATTTGCCGTAATCGCCACGCTTGGCAGGCGGGTTGGCGATCGCAGTAGGTTGAAGGTAACCTCAGAGAGATGCTGCTGCCCATCCTCTGGAATGGTCCCTTAGTCGCCTTTTACGACACCCACGGGAAGAGATGGGTTGGTGCAATTCTTTATCCCCGGCACCACACAGGGACAAAAGACAAGAGTAATATTACTATAATAAATAATAAATCATTTATTTCAGGCAACACACAATGTACAAGGTGGTAAAAACACAAAGGGGCCCATATAATAAATACCTTACAGACTAACATACATACAATATAAAACAATTTTGTTAGTTATATAACTTATAACTATGTTAGTATATTAAGCACTAGCTTGTGCTGCTCCGGTGGTGTGGACGGGTAATCGTCCGCGGAAACGCCGGTACACCACGCCCTTCGGCCAGAAGTCTTCCCTCATAAAGGTGTCGACCAGCTTGGTGGTCGGGACTCGCGCCACAAATGCCTTAAAACTGACATTGTGTCGCGACTCCAGCGGCTCCACCCTCACAAGAAAATTTGTCTTTGTCTTGATGTACTCTATCACATCCTGCTCTATATGATCATCATTATACCCAGCTCATTTTATGTCTCCACTGCTGGGGCACGAGCCCTCCCTATGGATGGATAGGGAGAACGGGCCATAAACCACCACGCGGGCCCAGTGCGAATTGGTAGTTGCTAATGCTGCCGGGACTAACGACTTTACGTGCCTTCTGAAGCACGGAGGAGCTCGAGATTATGAATTTTTGTTCACCCATCCGATGATCAGCCTTTGCAAAAGTTTCTTACTTCAGCGACTTCAGATAACTGTATATGTACCAAAGAATATTTACTTTTAGTTGTGATAACATTTCCATACTTTTGTCAAACATATCAAAGTAAACACACCCAGTATTTGTTTTCATTCGTTTTGGTTTTCAGGTTTTGATAATAATAAATATAAACTTCACGAAAACGGTCGACGCCAAATTAAAATATATTCAAGGAACCTAATTTGAAGCTTAAATTCGAGCTGGACGGATTCCGATATGTACACATGAACACATGTACACGAACACATGTACGAGCTACATATTTTAAAAGCTTTGGTACCACAGTACTTTTTTTTTTTTTTTTTTTTTCATTTATTCAGTTGAGGCTACAAATAGCTCTTATGAACGTCATTATGCCTTCGGTTCGTAAGTCTACTCTGGGCGGGAGATCTTGTACTGAGAAGAACCGGCAAGAAACTCAGCAAGTGTCCAGCTCTTTTCTCCCTTAAAGCGTCAAAAATATTGGAAAATGCCCTATCATAAAAGGACACTTTCCATCACAAATAAAAACACAAAATATAAAGGACAATCACACATATAAAAAAAAAACAAAAGAGAAGATATAATAATATCTACATTTGCAAAACATCAGTTACCAGTTAAAATTTTCACAATGTCATACAGCACTAATAAAGGTCAAAAATTGTCTAAGAAAAAAACAAAAAAGAAAACAAAATTAAACTATAGTTAATAATAATAAAAATAATAGTATGCAAGAGCAGACCAGCCTCCACAGGCGGCACCCGTTCACGAGTATGACATATGAATCAGCCATCGCTTCACTCAACCATGTCTTAGGCAATGTAACGACCCGACGCACACGCCACCACCGCAGAGACACTAAAGAGAGCATGACACACTCAAGATACTCTAAATAAAAACCTAATGAAAAGTTTAACGTAACATAAATATTATTTGTAAACTGTAGGACATTGCTGATAAAGGCTATCATATCAGCGCTAAGATATTTTTAAAGTAATTATTGATCCCAATAAAATAAAATAAAGAGTAGTTTTATTTTTTATTATAACCAAGCTGTTTTGTCATCTAAATATTCTTTGACTGTATAATAACCTTTCTTAAGTAAAGAAGATTTTACATGTTTTTTAAACTTATCTAAAGGTAAATCTTGTACAGTACTAGGTATTTTATTATAGTAGTGTATACCTTGCCCCAAGAAAGAGCCAAGAACCTTTTGCAACCTGAACAGTGGCATTACAAGTTTTTTCTTATTTCTAGTATTGAAATTGTGTACATCACCGTGTTTAGTAAAAGAGTTGATGTTGCAACGCACAAAAACTATGCAATTATAAATAAACTGAGATGCAACTGTAAGAACACCAATTTCTTTAAAAATATTTCTTAAAGTAGTTCGGGAACCTAGTCTATAAATGGTTCTTATTGCTCGTTTCTGCAAAATAAATATAGATTCAACATCAGCTGCTGTAGCCCACAGTAAGACACCATACGACATGACACTATGAAAATAGCTAAAGTAACTTACCAAAGTAAATTTCAACATACCAATTGAAAAAAATAAAGTTATTAAGTAAGTAATCAAGTTAAACAGGTAAAAATGTTTATATTAAATATGTGTGTTTAACCAAAAGATTCAAAGAATGAGCTTGCAAATAGTTATGAATATGTAAATGTGTTATTATTATGGTGGGTTCCACATTCGTCATAGTAGAATCTCGTCACACCTCTAGTGAATCGAATTTCGTCACACCAATTTTAATTCAAAATATTGCGTGTCGAATCTCGTCAGTTTATAGTTTCAGATCAGTAATGCTGGCCGAATAAAAAAAAAGATAGTGCGCTATTTATTAATTTGAAAAAAAAAACTTATATACTTATACGCTCATTGGAAGTAAGAATAGCTGTCTAAAGTTAGTTTTGAGTTCCTATTTTATATTTAACATCAGTTTAGGTATGTTCACTTAATATGCAAATAAATTATAGAGAGATAAAGATTTCATTATCTCTATAAACTAATAAACATTTTTGAGTAATTAGCGAGGCTACTAAGCAAATAAGTAAATTTTACGTCACAGTGAATTTTACAACCGGTTCGTCCATCTGACGATAACAAGGTCCTTCTGTGAACAAAGCTATTACACTTGACGCGTTAAGTACTCTCCAACTTTATTACAATTAAGATGACCCCAGCGTCAGTGTAGATAACGGTATCTCTTATTAATTACTAAGAAACGCTACCAATGTTCAGTGGCGAGTTATTCTCGAAGGCAACTCGAAAGAGATTTATTCAATTTAATATAAACGTATTTTGAACTCGATGGATAGTTATAAGGCTAAAACTGTGCTGCAGGTTGTAGTAAGTTTCAAAGTTGAATTATTGCGTCTGCAGAAAACCTAGTAAGGATTGAGCAATACCGTTCCGATCTTAAAACGAAAATTGATTATTAGTTCCTCGAAGATCGAAACTGTGCTCTTTTACTAATACGTTGATTGACTGCGTAAAATCGAACGTGATCTCCACAACCAAAGCCATTAGCTCTGACTGAGATTTTAACAGCAATCATTGGAATTATTCTGAAGCGGTATCACAAACTCTATTTATTTCCATCATTTATTATGACTAAGCAGAATATAAAGATGGAAGTATTTCGCTTAGGGCACAGAATCCCTCACACTCCTTAGAAAGCGGCATGGTTCGAAGATGTACGTGCCATTTATCATATGAGTTGGCCCCATAAATAATCGCAGCATGGTTGTATTAGCCTCGTCTGACATAAGAAATACTTTATCATAGCTTGGCATTCTGTGATATCTTGATATGGCAACCCTTTTTTGTAAAGAAAATGATTTTACAGATGTATTTAGTTAGGTAGATACACTCATAACTGTAGCAATTGCTACTGCCTACAAACTATTTGACAGTTTGTACGCAGTGGCAGACGTTTGTCAAAGGTTTTTTAGGCTGCTGACGTGGCACTAGTGACTTCTGGCAGAGTGAACGAGAGTGCGGCAACTTCATACAAGAGCTCCGAAACGCACGCACACAAGCTCGTAGTTCACCTACATTAGCACACAGAAAAAAGCACTGGAAAGGAGTACGCGATGACGCGGGATGTCCCCGCAAACGCGGGCAGCGTATGTTGCTGTAGTAACGGAGAATAACAAGTATGTCACTGAGCGCATTATACATAAACTTTAAAGTAGTGTGTAGCAGGGTGTCCCGCGTTTGGTGTGCCGAAGCCTTTAACCTTTTTACCGCCACCAACTTCTATAGAAGTTCGAGATTTTCGTGCCGTCCACGCCAGCACTTCTATAGAAGTTCTTCTTTGTACCTACTTTATTAAAATACATTTATACGTTGGCGTACAGCGGGACATCGCGTGCAGGATAGTTGGGCGGTGAAAAGGTTAAGGTCACGGCACTGTTGCCGCACTCTCGTTCACTCTGCTTCTGGTCAGTATGAATATGATGGTGTCAATGTCGCTGATACGAAAAGAAAAAGAAATTTGGCAGACTGTATTCTAGCATATGAACCTATTGCTCATATATTAAAATAAAATTTTACAACTTTCACCATGAAAGACACCGCAAACTTAAGACATAATTACCAAAGTGGTTAATTAATATCGAGTTCATCTAACAGCCAAGTTCGTCGTTAACAAGCTAAAATTCCGCAATAAATATGTTTTGAATCAAAGTGGCTTAATTAATACATTATGTTCAGAAAGGTTCGAGCTACGCATGATAGGTATTTCTTAAGACGATTTGCTTTTCTCAGAAATTGCTGCCAGATTGGATGGATATATTGGTACCGATCTTAATAAATATGTATGTATTGATAGACACAAAAGAGTTCAATCAGCTCACTGAAAATTTGCCATTAATGATATGTAAGGTAAAGTGTTTTATAATACAATTATCTAGTTCAGGGGTTCCCAAAGTTGTCTGGGCTACGACTCATCAAATACAAGTTTACAAACTCAGGAACCACCTCTAGGAAATTTAACCGTTACCAATATGAATAAAGGACTTTTCAAATAACAAACAAAGTTTTCAAATAAAAACACACCAACCGCCCCGGCCGTTGGCTCGGTCGGTTGGTGTGTCGTTCTACAGGCAGGGCCCACTTAATATTCGCTTGCGACCCACCAGTGGGTCGCGACCCATAGTTAGGGACACCCTGATCTAGTTAGCTAGCACACACTGATGAAACTTCGAAATATGATGTCGATAATGATGATGATGATGACGAATAGTGTCAAAATCAAAACACTTCGAGAACACATAGTAAGGGACACTGACTAAGAAGACGCCCGTGAAGTCGTGACGATAAGATAGCACACAAAATTGCCTTTTATAAATACAAAGGGAGCGAGTTTAGTTGTGAAAACAGTAATTTTGAAGCATAATAAACAATACCGTAACAGTTTTAGCTTGTTCGTTTGTGGCACATGACATGCGACGCCATTTTCACTTAATAATTTCGGTTTAAACTTTGTAAATGGTTAAGCTGGAATTCTAAGAGCTTTTATGAGATCGACTTTGTATATTCATTTACTCAAAACATTTTGATTAGTTTCGTACTTCATTTGCTTGTTTCATGAACTATTTTACATATTGCTGTTGTCCAACCTAAATGCTTGTTAATGTGATAAATTAATTATGTTATGAAATCGATATTTGTTGCACTTTTATGGATATTTATAGAATTGAATATCGGCTTTATCTATATGTGGTTGAACAATCAGATTATCGATCTTGGTCTGTCTTTAAACTTGGTGGTGTTGTAGATTAACGCAACATCTGTAGTGACAAAAATATAAAAAAAAACTTACTTAATTCCTTATTATTTCTTTTTGATATTACAATGTTTTCACTCTTCATGTTGGCTCTATACGACGATCATGATCACAGGAAATTATATCCTATGTGCCACTTCTAGTTCAGTTCGATGACACCATATTTATTATTATAACTTCTTAATACATACCTTCTATCACAAAACAGATAATATACGAAGATACAAATGACTAGTCATTTTCTATTTGTATATTTGCGTAATTAGTTTGTCCTATTTTCTCTAATTTCTAAACCAACTTTAAGAGCTGCACTATTATGCTGAAAATAGTACAAGAAACAATTTCCTGTCGTGTGGTTACTGTACAGTCGAGAACATGGTAAAAGTAACAGAACCAAAGTGAAATAACTCATATAACTCATCGCTAAGGTCTATAGTACTATAAATAAGGCGACGCATCGCTAAACAATTAATCTAATACGGAGCGTTTGCGCCCCGTACCATAAGAAAAACTGTTTTTTTTTTCTTTCCAATTAAAACTACAAATAAGTTTAAAAAAATTAACTAGCATATTGAAGTGTGTGTTAAGACTAATCTACTAAGAAAATTTTGATGCTTAAATCGGTCTGGTTTGCTGTAAAATGCAAATCCTGGTTTTAAAAGAGGTTACTTTGATGTTTTTTTCTCTGTTATAAAAGTTAACAGATCGTGTTTCTGCAACTAGCAAAATGAAGTCAATTAAATGAAAAATCTTGTCATCAAATATTACTTTCATGTTTTGTAATTGTTGGGAAAAATAAAGATCCCCGCCACGTAAATTTCCAATGCGTCGCCTTGCTTACTACAACAATGGTGCATCTATTTTCCGAACGCTGGCTGCGCTGAGATCTAATTTCTCATAGCAATTATCAACTAACATGTACTAACGTCACATCGTTAGGAATTCATTGCAGATGCATAATAATGCATAGAGATGTGTCTTTGGGTTACTACGGATATTGTAAAGTTCTAAAATGAGTATAAGTACCTGTGATTTCTTTTTGAGTACCTGCATGAATACAAATTATTATTTATTTAGTATTAAATAGCTAACAGTTTCCATTCCATTATCCATAGCAATATTGATATTAAAAACAACATATGTGATTGTTTTCCGGTCTTCTTTGTTTTTATTTGTAAAAGAATCGACGTGTTCTTGTGGGCAAATGTTAAAATTATATTTGCAAAGGTGTATTCATAGGATGAATAGAAAAGTTAAAAATACTTTTTGAAATTTGAATTACACTGTTCGAATTGAATAGCGACCTACAAATGTACATTGCGCTTCACACTTGATCGCATAACCAGAACATTCTTACTTTAAAATAGTTCGTTGTTGATTGTACTTTTTGTTTAGTTTCAATTTAGATAAGTGTAATTCAATAAATGTTGTGTGAAAAAGACTTAACTCTTGGCAGTATTTCTTAAAAGGAAGAACTAACTCGTTAGGGTTGTTTTAAAAATAGAATATGTTTCTTCTTCTTCCAGTTTTCGGATATTCTTCTTGTAACCGTATTCCCGGTTAAGGATATCCGGCACAACCCTAATTATGTGACACAGGAACGGTCGATATGTGTCTTGGAATGGCGCCAGAGTCCAAAGCTAAAAGATGTTAAAAGCAGGGTTGCCAGATCGTATAATTTGATAAAATATGGGTATAATGTATCCTGTTTGTGTAGCACATTGCCTTGTATAATTGGATACAAAAATACAAGTAAACAATAAATAATTATGTAAAGTAAACTTTGCGAAGCATGATAAATTTATTATATGAAATTTAATTAATTAATTAAGTTTTAACCTTAGGAAATATATTAAAAAACCATTATTTACTTTAAAAAATCAAGTTAAGTCCAAGTAAAAAATTTAGGAGTACAATTGTATTTGTTACAGACTATTTCCCCTATTTTTGTTATTTTTTGTATCTTAACTCGATTTTATATTAATATAGGGGAGTGCCTTTCATTTAAAATAAGTTGGTTTTACTGGCAGCCCTTAAAAAGCAGGCTCAGTCGCTTTTCGCGAAGTTATAATGACGTTTGAATGAGTTTCTATTTTTGACTGCAGTTGTTTAACGTTTGGTGACTGCAATATTTCTGTATGTTTTATACTTTTCTTGACTCCTGGCTTCGTTTTGGTGGTGCTCGGTAGATTACTATAAGGAGCAACACTTTCAAATGACTTGGTTGTTGTAAGGCACTATTGCAGCAGTTTGTAAAGTTCATCATCGTTATCATCTCAGGCAAAAAACGTCCACTTCTGGACAAAGGCCCCCACCGAGGACCTCCACAACGGCCCGTTTTGTGTTGCTTGCATCCAGCTTTCTGCGTCCTTCACCAGATCGTCGGTCCTCCGCCTTATTGGAGGCCTGCCCACACTGCTTGGGGTTTGCAAAGATATAGCCAAATTATTATTTATGCTCTTCGTCAGCTCATGGTTCGGTAGTTCTAAGGTGTTACCTAGATAGACAGGGCCTTTAGAGGCGCCCTCGGGTTGTCTCGCTCGCACTCTCGAAGCCAATTCGGACGTTCTGAAGAATCTAGAAGGAGACGGGTACATTATTGCGTGATGCCATCACCTCTAGAGACCTCTGAAGATGGTCAGTCACTACGGCTTCTCAACTTAAAGTTTCTCGCCATCCCTCATACAATTACGCTGTAAAGGCCTTAGAAGGTCAAAACCAATCGCTTTTTAAAAAAGGTTCATCACCAGCTCAATTTATGTCCCAATGCTGGGACACGAGCCTTGCCTATAGCTAAATAAGGAGAACCGGACAAAAACCACCACGCGGGCCCAGTGCGGATTGATGGTTGTTAACGACTGTTAATGCAGCCGGGACTAACGGCTTTACGTGCCTTCTGAAGCACGGAGGAGCTCGAGATGATACATTTTTGGTCACCCATCCGATGAAAGAGTACTATCGTATTATCAATAAGATTTCTTGGCCCTGTAAGCAAGCAACGCCGCGTTACGATCGATGTTTGGATGCTGGCCAGCCAGGGCGCATCGTTAAACCTATTATGCGCCGCGAGAGATATTGCACTTCGCATTTTATCGTTACGAGACTTAGAAATGTGGTTTCACATCATCAATTATGAGCGAGAACGTTGTAAGTTCCGGTTTTAATAAAAAAGAGACAGAATGTTGAATTTTGCGAGATTTATCATGTGACTTTATATTTGACGGTTATAATATGCTGAGTTATCGGCTGAGGTTATCGGAAGGCATTGAAGCTAGGAGGAGCTCTATGGCGCAGTGGTTAACGCTCCCGGTCTGCGATAACTGAGGTTAAGCAACTTTCGCAATGGCGGTTCACCGGAATTGGTGAATGAATAAGCGTATTTTATAAAATATAATACGCTTAATTTGTCATACCTATTAATTTTTTGCAAGAGTTTTTGTATAGGTAGAGTTCATCGTCATCATTAACAACCTAAAAACTTCCCACTGTTGGGCTCAGATCATTTCTCCTTGGTAGCGTTAATTAACTAAATAAGTGGTCGCGCAGTGATCGAAATTCGACCGTAATTTTATTAAGGCTGCACGGATTGTATCCTAAATAATGAAAAATTAAAAAGATAGAATGTGTGTTTGGATTGGCATTGACAGATATCGGCCGCTCCTCTTCCATTTTTGAAATTTTTGAAAAGAAAATGAAATGAAATGAAATGAAATGAAATGAAATGAAAATAAATTTATTTAGGACATAACAGTTTAAACATAAAGATCAAAGTGGAAATTTAAAAAAAAAAAACAGGAGTCCCAAAACGGTTCCGACTCAGCAAGATGCTAGCCTTGAGGTTAGCGCTGATCTTCCGTCGGAACCGGTTTCAGTGATGCTGCGATAGCAACATAAGCGTAACACAAAAAGTAAAAAAATAAAAAAAAATAAAAAAATATAAAAACAAAAATAGAAGATTAAAAATATAGGCTGTATATCCTAAATCCCTACATCCAACGGTACAATAAAAATAAAAAAGAATAATAAAAAAAACAAGACAACAACAATGATAATCATTGACAGACAGACAGACAAAATGGTTTGTAAAAATTAATAAAAAGGATATTATTAATAGACTAACAAACAAAAGTTACGTCACATTTGGGTAACAGAATGCATATAATACAACAACTAAGAAGAAGAACTATATTGTACACAGTTATACAATAAATAATTTCATAATTTTTTTAAAAAGAGTACTTATATATGCGTGTGTGTCAAATGCATGGTAATGTGTGTAATGTTTATTTTATTGATTTAATGTATTTTTTATGCATAATTTTAGAAAAATATTAACATGTTGCACTCCTTCTATTTAAAACTAAGTGTGCGAAATTTCATACTCCTCCGTCCGCGCAATTTTCGTAAAAAGTGGTACAAAATTTTTGCTTCACGTATTAATATATAGATTACTAACTAGGGTAGTGGCAGTGTTGGATATGAACCAGTGATCGACACATGTTCCCCTAAAAAGTAAGAAAAAAGGGCCAGCAAATAATTTTTGAATTTAGCAACTAAGTATTAAATACAAGACCACATGCTTTCCTAGCTTAGGCGCAGGCCACACATAAATGGCGTCGGGTGCGAACATGGCACGGGCGGCTTCCTCTTCCATTCAAATTTCATACTAATTGCATGGAATTAAAGCGCAATTTAGGACACACGGTATGTCGTAGCTCTGACGTGGTATGACGCGCCATTTCGGCGCTCGCGACTCGCTTTATTTCCATGCACTATCTAAGTATAAAATTTGAATGGAACAGGAAGCCGCCCGTGCCAGGTCCGCTCCCGGTGCCATTTATATGTGGCCTGCGCCTTAGAGCATTAAATTTCCTAGTTGTCATCCAGAAAAAATACAATGAAATTCTAGATTATCTTCTGGCGACGAAAACTGGCATCGAACACTGGCACCATTTCACTGCCACTACTATATGTATCATTATCAGCTCATTTTATGCCCCGGCTGCTGGAGCACGAGTCTTCCCTATGGATGGACAGGGAGAACGGGCCATAAATCACCACGCGGGCCCACTGCGGATCGGTGGTTGTTAACGACAGCTAATGCAGCCGGGACCAACGGCTTTACGTGCCTTCCGAAGCACGGCGGAGCTCGAGATGATACATTTTTGGTCACCCATCCGATGACCGACTTTTGCGAAAGTTGCTTTACCTTAGCACTCGCAGACCGGGCGCGTTAACCACTGCGCCGTCGAGCTTCTCCTACAATATATATGCTCGTATTTGTTTGTATGGTTCTCACTTTATAGTTTATAGCATATGGATGGACTATAAAAAACGATTTTACTGCATACGCCATTTACGAGTGTAGAAAATTGTTTATCTACACTAATGTTGTAACATTCTACTTATGTTTCCAATACTTGACTTATAATTACTACTGTTATAGCGCAGACAACAAAACACTCAATTAAAGCAATTTCACATGATGGTATAATTAATATCCACATCGATATCGTAAAATCTCATTATAACATCAATAAAACGCGACCAATTAACCTGGCGAGCCTTATGTCAAAATCCTCATACAAGTTGTATAAAATTTTGACATTAGGCTGGCTTTTGAAAATAGTTGGGTTATACGTGAAAACTTCGTCGAAACTACTAAACTTACATACACAAAACTCTTTGGTAAGATCTTGTGCCAATTAAATAAAAAAAGAACAGCGCGCGCACGCTCCTGATTGGCCCTGCGCGCGCAGCTGCGCTCTCATTGGTTAGATTTGAATGGCGGAAATTTGAACAATTATTATAAATAAACTATTGTCAGCTTTTACTCTTGTTGTTTGACTAATTGCATTAGTGAAGATAAAGTAGTGTATGCAACTGCATATAACACGGGTATTAAAACACTCGTTACTATTATGAAACTCGCTAAAAGCATAGCATAAACTACTATTATTTAATCGCAGTTAGTGATGTAAATAACAAAAGTATCGTGAACATAATGTAGATGATGTTTTTATTGAACAAGCAATTTTGCTATTAGTTTTATAAAAGTACACATTAAAACACCAATTAAATAAAGCTTCCAACACACATCTTAATTTAATAAAATCACAGTCATACTATTTTTGATTGAACCATCATAAACTGTTAAGGCTTTCATCGATTACATAGAGTAATAAAAGTAACGCTTGACATTAACTTGACATAACTAGTGATCATTTTAAACAGTCTATTGTAAATTACCATAGTATATACAATATAAATTTTCACGATAGATACCTACCGCTAGCTTGTTCCGAACAAAAGTGAGTCATACATGGATTCGTAGAATATCGCCCGATGAGATATCGGGCCATCATCGGGCCATTTCTGATTTCGGCCTTTTTACGTACACCCATGCATTAACCATTAACAATTTATTATAGAACACACAATATTACAAATAGCCCTACTAGCGACTCTCAGGAACTCTAGCGACAACAGTTTAATTAATTATTAGATATAATTAATTTGTAAGTGATCTGATAGGTATCTTATGTTACCATATCAAAGCCAGTGTGAATTAGCATACCGTGTCCAACTAAACATAGACCGATGGCCTAGACAAGTGACATAACGCTTGTAGAATAGAAATGGAATAGCATGAACGTATGGAAGTTGATGAATTACTCGGAATTGACATAAATCCAATCAAACGTAATTTATATATATATATATATATATATATATATATATATTTACATCACACCTACTATTTGGCGACCGCTGAACAGAAAAATGCATTTAAAGTGGCAACCACCGACATTTGACGTCCTTTATACGGTCGCCACATTATTTTCCCAAAAAAATCACTCCAAATGATACTAGATGGCATTACTAGTCACATACCAATATTTTATCCTGACGTCAAATTTATTGGAAAGTGCCTGGACGTGCATAATTTAGTTCCGGCAGTTGACACTAGGTTCGTGTATACGGGCTGGTGTATTTACAACTTTTATGGAGTCGCCTAAACGCCTTCCAGTCGAAATCCCTCGTTGCCAGCTCGCTGCTGACCAGAGTATGCGAAACGCTATTGTTTACGATACATTTTAATCAGCGTTGCCAAATCGTTCCTTTTGGAACATTTTGCGTTCTATTTTAAGGTCAAGCGTTCCCTTTTCGTTCCCATCTTTCGTGCGTTCTATTCGTTCCTTTTAGTATAACTGGTACTGCTTCACCACTAACGACGTCACCGCCATGCCACCAGCTGATACAGAAATATTTTACAAACGTCGAAAGTTGTAAGTCTGTATGACCTTTGAATCCTTTGCCTTACATTTTAATCTGTGGCTGGCTCCTGGCTGAGTGTGCCAACGCGTTTGATTTCCCGTCTCTGCTGTTTACTGTTTGTTTACATCGAGTAGAATAGAGTATATTAAATAAATGTTATAGGTATCGTTTTCGTTTCTTTATTTACAGACTTTTTTGTGCCGTTTTCATCGTTGAATGGTAAGGAATTTGCTTTATTTTTCATTATATTCTACTAAATGACAACCGAAGATATTAATTTTTAATTTACTTTTATTTCATACTTTTTAAACTTTAAGTTGAATTGTGAATATTTTTTCGAAACGATTTTTTTTATTATAGTTCGACATATGACTTTAGAATGTAAAACATGTAAAATAGTTCCTGAAATCCAGGTGCTACTGATCTGGTCATCATTAGATCCATAAATGAGAACTGCACCATGAGCAAAATATTTTGCTCAAAGTCGAAGTTTCTATCTATAACAGTCGCCGAAATCCGGGCACCATTCATCTGGTCATTATTAAAACCTCAAAATTGTGGGTGTGAGAACTCCATCCACCATGAAACTAAACATTTTGCCTAAAGTTGAAGTTTCCATTTATAATAGTTGCTGAGATTCAGGCACCATTCAACTGGTCATCATCAGACCATCAAACTTGCTTGTGTGAGAACTGCACCATGAAACTAAACATTTTATTTTAAGTCGAAGTTTCTATCTCTTAAAGTTGCTTAGATCCAGGAGCTATTGATCAGGTCATCATCACTCTCCAAATTTTAGGTGTGGGATTTGCATCATGTAACTAAAAATTTGTGTTCAAACATGAAGCTTCTATCTGTAACAGTTCCTAAGATCCAGATGCTATTCATCTGATCATTAGCAGACCCTCAAGATAGTGGTAGTGAGAACTGCACTATGAAACTAAACACAAATAAGAAACACGAAGTTTGTAACTATAATAGTGACTGAGAGAGATCTCGAAGAGATTCGAGGCTGTGATTAATGCTGTAAATCTTGGAAACGGCTACACCGATTTTAGCCAAACATGGCTAGGAATCATCTCGTCTAAACACGCAATCATTATAAGAAAACCATATTTTCATCTGTCAATCTATTCTTGAGAGCGTCAAATTTTAACCATTCTTTATGCATATTTGCTTCATTTATCTGCTATATATCATGGGTTCTTGAAGGGTTAACGTGATGGTATATAGCTAAGAACCTTCTCTATTAGACATTCAATAACGTAAAGAAAACTGCATCTCAATCAGACAATCCGTTCTCCTGCTAGAAGCCCACAGACAAACACATAGAGAGACAGACTCACACGTCAAACACATCTCTCAATTGGTCAGAGGTTAAAAACAATACAATAGGTACACAATAATAGAAATAGAAATTAAGGTTTGTGCAACATTGGATTAATTTTGTTTGTAGTATTTAGATCTTCTTTACGGCTTTAACAAAATGATTACAAATATTTAAATAAGCACAAATACGTTTACACAAAGTTAACGAAATACTTAGTAAATTATTTTGTACTTTCAATGGTAGTTTAATCAGCTTCTCATCTCAGTCTCTATAATGGTAATTAAGAAACACAAGTCTCCCGGTCTATCTGACCGCCTTCATATACGATTTTTTTTCATGCAGGTATCACTGTTTACTTTGTTTGATTAATGATTAAAGGTAATGATGTAAAATTTTGCGTTAAATAACTTACTATGGACACCATATCTTATACCCAATTGGAGGTAGCATGTTAGTTATTACAGTAAAGCTTAAAGTGCTTAGAAATAAATGTAGTAAATACTTTAAAAAAAGGGTTTGGTTTAAACGTTTAAATAGATGGTAGTCCCACTGCTGTAAAGTGAATAGAAATATACGTTCAGTATACAGGGACAGCAAATGTATGGTATAGTAGTTTGGTCGTCAAAAGTTCTGCAGAAAGAATACACAGTTGTATAAATTTATTTTTTGAATTACTGCATAAATGCTTTTTCTTAATAGTTCACGTTGCATTAACACTACAATTAAATGAACATTCGTACCTAGTGTTCTTTTACCATCAAGAGAAGTGGTGGTTACCAAACAGTTGCTGAATAAAAGGTCGCCAAATGTGTTCTGGGATTTAAATATATATATATATATATATATATATATATATATATATATATATATATATATATATATATATATTTACATTAATAGGTACATACAATATTTTTGCATCATAGCAGACCAAAAACCACTGAGGTTTGTCCGGAATGCTCGAACTTAACATTAAATTAAAAATTATATTCCTATGACGACATCAGTACTACATTAAATAAATGTATTCATAGCCTATTGGCTGCAACAAGCAAATGCCTTGCAACGAGCGATCGCATCTGCTCCAGCCTGTGTGCAAAAAACGTCTGTATGTTAGTCTTTGTTGAGACATCTACAGGTATATGTGTATATATGTATATGTATCACTGGCTTATATCAATCCCATACTATAATAATTTTAATACATTTCTTATATTAGCGTTATGCTACTTGTCTAGATTTGACTATCCCAATCTCTTATATTAACTTTTAACAGCGGTATGCATTTTCCCACAATATTTTGAACCTAGATGGCAAACTAATTTAACATTTAAACATATTCTAGCTTTTGTTAGGTTGATAACGATAAGAAGATTTTCACATATCCTAATAAAACTATTGAATTTAGTGTGTGTGTTACCACACGTTAGTTACAGCAACTAAAGCTGTTAATGAAAACTAAAATTGGAAAATTAATTGCAGTTTACTGTCCGTTCCGGGGTGCTACTTGTGAAAACAGTGATTATAGTTTAATTCCAACTTTGTTTGAATTTATTAGAGGGCGCCCTGTTTTCAGATTAATTAACGACATTAATCAACATATAATTGACTTTAAAATACAGGATCATTCTCTCACAGACAGGCATCTATACTACTAGGTGACCCAGCGGACTTCGTATACCGCTTTGCCAGTTTCTAATGATAACAAAAAATCGTATTTCTATTTATTTATCAAAGCAATTTTTTTTCTAGTAATAAATGTAGCCTATGTTACTCAGAGCTAATGTAGCATTCTAATGGTGAAAGAATTTATTAAATCGGTCCAGTAGTTTTTGAGGTTATTAAAAACAAAAATAGCTTTCCTCTTTATAATATTATAGAATATATATATGAAATATATGCGAAAGTGTGTGTGTGTATGTTCGTATATTTGTTACTTCTTCACGCTGCAACGGATGGATGGATTTGGATGAATTTCGGCATACAGATAGTTTATAACCTGGAATAACACATAGAATACTTTTTATCCAGATATTCCCACGAGAACGGGAACCACGCGGGTGAAACCACGAGCGGCCGCTAGTAAACTACAAATATAAGTTCTATACTGCTTTTCTGTGCTCATCACCATCGTCATATCATCACCCTCTCATTTTATGACACAACTACTGGGCCACGAGCCTTCCGTATGAGTATAAAACACCACAACGAGAACGAGCCATAAACCACCATGCGGGCCCAGTGCGGATTGGTGGTTGTTAACAACTGCTAATGTAGCCGGGACAAACGACTTTACATGCCGTCCGAAGCACGGAGGAGCTCGGAATTCGGTCACCCATCCGCTGACCGGCCTTTGCAAAAGTTACTTAAAGCGACGCATCGCTAAACAATTAATGTAATACGGAGCGTTTGCGCCCCGTACCATAAGAAAAACTGTTTTTTTTTCAATTAAAACTACAAATAAGTTTAAAAAAATGAACTGGCATATTGAAGTATGTGTTAAGATTAATCTACTAAGAAAATTTAAATGCTTAAATCGGTCTGGTTTGCCTGTAAAATGCAAATCTATGTTTTAAAAGAGGTTACTTTGATATTTTTTCTCTGATATAAAATGTTAACAAATCGTGTTTCTGCAACTAGCAAAATGAAGTCAATTAAAAGAAAAATCATGTCATTAACAATCCCTTTCATATGTTTTGTAATTGTTGGGAAAAATCAAGATCCCCGCCACGTAAATTTCCAATGCGTCGCCTTTATTTCAGCAATTAGATATCGAGTTCCTTTGGCGCAGTGGTAACACCTCTTTTTGGTTCGTCCTTTCCATATGAACATCATGCACAGGCCATAGCCCTCACATACATTGATACATCAATGTGGGTTTGTAGATGTTTATGACTAAGTACCGTCTTCTACAAAAAACCGTACTAATATAGACTTTTACCATTAGCTGCTGTCAAAACAGATGAATCAGCCATTTGTATCTCTCAATATCATTTTTATCGTGAAAAGCAAAAGAAATATTATGCGGACTTCTTGGTGGGAAAGCGAAGAGTAATGTCTGTGGTTTTGTTTTTGTATCATGTCGAATATTACTAGTGTGAAATAATGGTGGATATATTTACCGTTAAGTGTTCCTGAATGTGCATGAGTGTTGGCAGAAAAACAAAACAGTACAACTTCTCTCACACTTGAACTTGCCAATCTCAGTAAAGGCCCACATCTTTACTGATACAAAAGGTCAAAGGTGGGGGGTTTGGGAAAATATGATTTTCACCAATATTTTTATAATCATTCATTATCATTTTAAGAACCAACAATGAAAATTTATATTATAATATCTATATATAAAGTTCTCGTGTCACATGTGCGTTGCCATACTCCTTCGAAACGACTCGACCGATTTTTATGAAATTTTATATGTATATTCGGTAGGTCTGACAAACAGTCGTAATCTATTTTTTTTACCCCTAAGCGATAAATTGGTCCACCCCAAACATTTTTTTAAATTTTTTGTATATTTTTTACTTTTTTGGCTTAAAATATGTGGCATCAAAAATACATACAACCCTAAATTTTCACCCTTCTATCACCAACGCCTATTTTTTATAGCCATATTAATCACTTTATCAGTTATCTCCGCCAGGCGTCTACCGGTGTCACTTCTCACCCAGATTAATAAATTGATATTGTTTGTTAGTGTTAACGTCGTAATTAATGATATAATAATATATACTCTATGGTTGACTGGTAGAGAATGAAATTTAGGGGATTCATCATCATCTCAGCCAAAAGACGTCCACTGCTGGACAAAGGCCTTCCCCAAGGATCTCCACAACGACCGGTTTTGTGCTGCTCGCATCCAGCGGCTTCCCGCGACCTTCACCAGATCGTCGGTCCACCTTGTTGGAGGCCTGCCCACACTGCGCTTTCCGGTACGCGGTCGCCACTCCAGGACTATCCCGCCCCAGCGGCCATCAGTCCTGCGAGCAATGGATTAGGGGATTAACGCAAACTAATCAGTAAAAAGGTATCATACCTTCTTAATACGCGGAGTTTCGACCGAGTTACAACGGGCGTGGTCACGGGCTGACATCGCGACAGCAGTCAATCCCCGTTTAAATTCTTTGTCTATGGAACGCGAAAGTTTAAAAGTGTATATGGTAGAGAATGCCTCAGGTATTAAGTCCGCCATGTAATATTTATGTTGCAAAATTTAAATAAAATAAAATAAATAAATAATATTAAGAAATAAATTTAAATAAATTAAAAAAATAAATGTTTGGTCTTTTGTTATTTTTATATTCCGTCATCGTTCACAGCGCTCCATGCCTCTTTCACTCATATACCACACCCTCACACACTTACAATAAGTTAGTTTTTTTTTCTACCCTACAAATTCCTTAGAATTAATTTATATTGTTTACGGTTGCCGGGTCAGCTGTATGTTAAATAAATTTGACACTCGCTAAATGTACTAACCGCACGAAGCCATTAATTAAAAAAAAAGTATGTTGAAAACCAGGTCTCATTTCAACCGGAATTTAACAAAGTAATTTTGTGATTAATTATTGTAACGACCCTAAAGTCGATAGTTCGACGCTGGCCAACCGCAAGCCCTGTCGTTGTCGATATAGAAATGTTTCGAATTGCGACCAAAATTTAAATCGTTCGGCTTCTACAACATTTAGCGTTTAATGGCTATGCATTAGTAGCGGGGCTTTGTGAATTTATAATCTGCTGTAGTTAATAAAGCAGAATTAGTTTGTACAATTTGCTGGTCTGTGTCGTGAAAAGAATGTACTGTAAGGAGGTTATATGCAGCTCATAGAACGTTAGTTTAATTTATTTGTATGTAAGCCTCTTTAGTCCAAAAGATGGAATAGTCTACCAGCACACGTTTTCCCTCCTTCCTATGATATTGGGTCCTTCAAGAGAGGCGTGAAGAAGCACCTTGTGGGCCGGCAGAGTGAAGTTGACTGATGTTACGTTTGTTTCCACGCTGCACCAGTTGTCTTCGCGTCTGGACTTCATTTCCACTTAACATCACGTGAAATGGAGTCATTTGCCGAGCTGAGTATAAAAAAAAATATAAATATTTGAACCTCAGAACAATAACTAAAGCTATAGAAGGATGGCTAAAATAAAAATCGTGCAACTATGTTTAGTTCCGTTCTATCTTATGGCTAGAAAAGGAGGTTGGAGTGCGACAAATGGTTGACACTTAGTTTTTATTTTTTGTATTGTTATGTCAAACGGTCATCAGATAATCGGTGATCAAAAAAAATCTTTGAGTCCTTTATAAAGTCACTCACTACATTACCTGAAATATGACGTCACAAATCTGGTGACACCTTCGAAATAACGAAAGAAAAGGGACAATCGATCTCTTTCCAATACATCACTTAGGTTCATTAGTTAAAATAGTACGAACTGATGAATGAGTGTTGCTATTTTAGTCCGGTTTTTATAGCTTTAGTTATTATTCTGAGATTTATACGGTTTGACACAGTCGTGGACAGTCGTAGACAGGAGCTACAGCCCGGCTATGAGCCGAGGTGCTCGGAGATCGATTTATATTATACTGTAACAATTTAATGATAATACACAAAAGTGAAAGTGGTGTTATTATTTACATCCACACTACAGTACCTATCAGCTGCCTAACTTTCTGTGCATGTCGTAAAGCCGACTTAGGGGCAAGGGTTCCAAGATGTTCGCATATCAGGCGTTCGTCTAACAACCCATCACTGTTGTTAGTTCTATTCTACCTGGAATCCCTACTTTAATAATGCTAAATGTTACATATATCTCGCAACAGCTATGCGCGAACTGTTCAGAGATCCGAATTTTTTTTTTCTTCGAGAGAGTGCTGATTGCCTCAAGCGGCATTTTCAGCGTCACCGGGCTTTACTGAGATCCATGTCCGTGAAAGGTTGTCTGTGTGTGTTTTGCTAGGGCGCGGGTTCGATACCAGAAGTATCAATTAATGTAAGGGACGTTGGCCAAAATGAGTTTTATATATAATTTAGGATTCAGATTTTTCCGCTCTATCGATTGGTATAATTGCTGTATCGTTCAAAAAAGGTCCCTTACGTTAACCATGTTCAGGCAGTCTACACCGAACAATTTTCGCAAAAATATTTGATTATTATTCGCTTACATTAAATTGCACCACTAAAGTTATCCTTTACTACTGTAAAAAAAAAACAAAAAAAAAGTACGTAAAATACGTATGTCGAAAAATAAACGTTAATTTACAAATTAACGTATATTTTTCGAAAGCTTCTAGCCGCTTACGTTATTTTTCATCATTTGTTTTTTATTTTCTTACGTTACCGAAATTTAAGGTAAATTTCGGTAACGTAAGAAGCATGTTAACATTTATTTTTAATGTAATCATCATCACCTCATTTTATGTCCCCACTGCTGGGGCACGAGCCTTCCCTATGGATGGATAGGGAGAACGGGCCATAAATCACCACGCGGGCCCACTGCGGATCGGTGGTTGTTAAGGACTGCTAATGCAGCCGGGACCAACGGCTTTACGTGCCTTCCGAAGCACGGAGGAGCTTGAGATGATACATTTTTGGTCACCCATCCGATGACCGGCTTTTGCGAAAGTTGCTTAACCTTAGCACTCACAGACCGGGTGCGTTAACCACTGCGCCATCGAGCTCCTCCGAAAGTTCCTTAACCTTAGCACCTTATCCTTTTTAATGTAAGGGACATGCTATCTTTGAAACTACTAAGTTTTATGAAACTTAACACCACCACAATGATAAGAAAGAGAAGATAAAGCTAAGAAACTTTGTTCTGTACGTCAATAAAATCGGATAAAACGTTAAAAAGTTACAGACAGATATCGAAAAAAAAACTTTTTAAAATCTCCTGTCAAATCGTGGTTTGTCCCTTACATTAATGATACTTCTGGTATTAAGCTTACCTACTGCAGTATTAGACCAACAATGACGTACTTATCTCCCGTTTTTAGTCACATAGCGCCCTCAGCACTTTATAAGTTACAAGTAATTCAAAAAAATCACTCACAAGACAACTGCGAGTGAATTTTTGCAATATCAATTGTTTGCCCCTTGGTAGATACGTACGGAATGCTGACCGGCACAGAGATTTGGACCTTCCAACGGTGCAACAGCATCTCCGTACGGTTGTGGAGCGAAGAAGTAAGTAAAGCAAAGCATCGGAGAATCACTCAAAACCCCTCATTCGAAAGGCAGTGGACTATAGTCCCGAGCTTCCCTCCATCGCCCATTTCCGTGGGCTCAAACACGCTTTATCGGATTCCTCCAATCAGTTAACACGTGACCTGGATTGCCTACTTGCGGCACAGCGCACTTCGTCGCTTAGTTAAGTCAGCCGACATAGGCAGCATCACTGTAGATTGAGCGTGTCCCGCTATGGGGCGTGCCGACTTCACCACGGCGTGCACTAATTGAGTAACGCCAACGTCCCAACCCGGGAGGCGACCGTTCCGTCCCAACCCGGGAGGCGACCGTTCCGTCCACGGAATAGATAGGTAGTGGTTCTTCAGCCTATGAAGTCCTTCCAAGGCTATAGGCAACCCCCAAAGGGTTTTACCGGGTCGGCTTCGGCCGTTCCCGGAGCTTAAGAGCGTTTACGCCGCACACTAGCGCCGCCAATGAAAAAAAAACATATTTAGTAATTAGAGATAGAAAATCAAATTATGCTCAACAAACTATTTGAATGAAGTTGTGGCAACACCACAAAACTACATATTAAATATACATAATAAATTATATCAATAGTATATGTATAAATAAAACAATCTAAAATATGAACGGAGTTTAATTGGAGTAAACCCAAAGCCGTGAGTCCACAAACACAAAGTAATTAAGCATTTTTACGTCACCTAATGAACAAATGTTAAAAACGGCCTCTTTTAACTACAACGCCGTATTTAACTAAACCATAACATGTCAGATGTTCATTAGGTGACGTAAAAATGCTAAATTACTTCATTCAAATAGTTTGTTGAGTATAATTTAATTTCTATCTCTAATTACTAGATATCTTTTTTTTTCAGTGGCGGCGCTAGTGTGCGGCGTAAACGCTCTTAAGATTTCTTAAGATCACCCGTTGGATTGAGTTTCCCCTGGGTAAACAAAAAAAAAACTCATTTTGTGGCTCATAGTAAGACCCCTGTAGTTGAACTTCGTAAGTAGACATATTGGCGGGAATTAGCATAGAGACGAGAGTTCGCTGTCGAAGGTGATAATTAAGTTTGGACGTACAGACCGAGCGAGGAGACTTTATATTAACATTCATTGACATGTTGCGAGTTCATCGCTCTAACTGTGAGGAGTTTGTTGAATCAGATAATGGAGTACAGTTATTTTATTTATTTTTTATTTATTAACAGTTACAGTTACAGTTACAGTACAGTTAACTGTACCTACTCACAGCTACGTGGTTATTAAGTTCTCAGAATTGTATTGGATTTACTTAGTTTTTAACACCAAGACTGCATTCAACTCAGATTTTAAACAGTTTAAGATAACCAATTCCTTACCGGTTGGCTGACTGACTCAGAGATTTAAAAAAAAAAAAATATTTGCTAGCGCGGCAAATTACTCTCAATTTCAGTGTACACGGGTGTAAACGGGTGCCCGCTCTTTTTTTTCTGTTTTTTTTGACAGTGAAAAACTCGTCGGCAGAGTACCACTACGCCCGGGGAAGCGCGGATGGTTATGTGGGGTTCTCCTCTCCAGCTCCCGCCTTCTTGGCCAGGCCTGTGGGTCTCGACAGGGATAAGGTTTTTAGGGCCGTTAGGCCGTCCATACCACGAGCTGTTCGGACCACGGTATGGATCATGAAACGCTTAAAGACTAGTGGGTCGTCCCATAACATGAGGCTAACCCCTACAAACCCGGCGGAGTTGAAGCCCTGTGGGTGAGTCGGGCACGAATTTTCCGACGCTAAAAAATGGAGTAGTGGTGGTGTTTTTTTTCTTTTTTAGTTGACGGCTTCGTGCGATTAGCACATTTAGCCAGTGTCAAAGTAATTTGATAAGATGTGAGGCTTTACTACGTCCTCGGGCGTACTTCTTGAGAGAATTTAAAAAGTGACTATGCACTGTTTTGTTTCATTTGCCAACACTCATGCACACTCACGAACACTTAACGGATAGTAATCCACCATTATTTCACATTAATATTCGCCATAACAAAAATTTTAGAAAATAAAACAAAACCAGACATGACTCTTCACTTTCCCGCCAAAAAAACCCGTCGCGTGGTGGTGTTATGACTTTAGCAACTATTAAAAAAAGATCTCCTGCCTCCTAGCTGTTCAAAGAAATTCTATTTTAATTTTTGAGGACGAAAACTGTTGTCAAACTCTCCGTTACCAGGCAGTCTACCTACTAATTTACAGATTACAAAATTAAATAAAAACGAAAGCAGTGAGACCTAATTATATCAGTACCCTTCCTACCCCGCCCATTAAATAATAACTTTTATAAATTGTACTTTAAGACCTTCCAGGCACTGCTTTTAATATGCCTGAAACAGCTGGATTACTTCTGTTTTAATTAACATTAATTATTATTAACAGCGCGTATAAAAAGCAGGGCGGGTGAAAAAGAAAACGCTGTTATGTCTTCAAGCATTCTTCGCGGAAACATATATTTTTAATTTATTTTTATTGTTTCATTGTAAACAAGCTTCGTTTTATTTTATGATTTGACGAGAAAAGTAAAATTAGTTTGACGACTTAATTACTTGTATAATAAGTATCGCATGATAGATTTATATAAAGAAATTTATATAAGAATTTAAACATTATATGTTTAAATATGTTTAATTAGAAGCGTTTTTACTATTCGATATCCCATACTTTCCAATATTTTCACACCATGAAGCAAATTATAATGAAATTTTTCAATGAAAATATTATCTGTGTTTTCCTTAAAAATAGAAAATTTAAATAAACATAATATATTATTATTATTATTTTAGATTTCTGGGACCGATCCTTCAAAAATGAGTCCAAATCGTCTAATTTATTAATTCAAAAAAACTTTGAAGTATGTACCTATGTGTAGGATATCGGAATGCATTAGGGCTCGGCTCATAGCTTAATGTGTTAAATATTATTTTTAAATAATCAACAATATATTTAAACAATGTAATGATTACTGTCGGCAGCTTTTAAAACAAACACTTTACTTACTTATTAAATCAAATAACCATCCCCAAGAGTTACGTTTAATTTATTGTCAAGTTAACCATAAACATAAATTACCTTCAACATCTAAGCACGGAAAACTTAATTTACCCTTCCGTTTCGTAGCAGTGAGGCTACCCTACATTTTTATGTAACTTTATCGCGCACCTGTTCGCTTCGTTAGTTAAGCTGCCTGGCAGTCGCATCAACCCATTGTATTTATTACACGGGTTTAATGGAATTTCTGAGGCGAGGTCGGCGCCATTGCCAACATTTTGTACCGTATCTTAACCTTGTAGCGGAGACGATACAACCCTCGATGTAAACACCCCTGCACATAAGATTATCGCACTCGATACGATGCCCCGGAGAATCTAGTAGGAGACGTGGACACTATTGCGTGATGCCCCATTCTAAAAAAGTTACGTCTTGAGGAACCCTTTAAGTTTTTCGCCGCTGACAAAATAGCAGGTTACGCTGGTTACAGCCGGTTATGGCCGTTAGGCCAGAGACGGCAAACAGCATGAAGCTGTATATATAAGAGCTTCATGGCAAACAGCAACCTCTCTAAAAAACGACTAGCACAAACTGTCAAATATCCTTCTTTTTTTCTTTTTTTTTTCCTTCAGTTGATAGCTTCATGCGATTAGCACATTTAGCCACTGACAAGTAATTTTTCTTACACTTAGTAATTCATTAATTCATAAAATAACAATATTTCCTTCCTGTATAATGATGATGAATGATAATGGAAATGGGAAAGTGAGAAATGATATACCCCCCCCCAACCCCTCGAGTATCTCAGTAAAGATGTGGGGCTTTACTAAGTCCTCACGCGGACTTCATGAGAGAATTTGAAAAGTGACGGTGCACTATTTCGTTTTATTTGCCAACACTCATGCACACTCACGAACACTTAACGGTTAAATAATCCACCATTATTTTACATTAATATTCGACATAACACAAATTTTAGAAAATAAAACAAAACCGCAGACATCTCTTCACTTTCCCGCCAAGAAGTCAATATCCTTCTTAGACTTTAAACTTTATGTTGGTTAATGGCATAAAGCTGTAGATATAAGGGTTAATTCAATTTCTTGAAAGATGGCTCTAATGGTGATGACATTTGACAGTTTTGGATAGTATGTCTGTAGCTGAAAAAAACATAACGTTATAAAACGTTACGTTACGTTTTAGAAATTATGGTAAAATCAATTAGGCGATATACCGACTATACGTGAGCAAACTATGTAATTTGAATTAGTGCCAAGTTCACTTTACTCCGTCTGAAGAGTTTGCGTAAACGAAAGCAAAGGTGGAAATATAATACTAAAAGTCACGATGTTGTTACTAAGTTACACGTCTAAACGGAGTTCACTAACTTTTACGAGGTATCGGGTTGGTTGGTACAGCACGAAGTTATCATTCTCGACGTTCCGTGTTAACAAAAAGTTTTGTTGCCAATGAGGTCCCATTCAGAGAAATAAATACTTTTTTTATCTTTCAACTTCCACAGATAAAATACTTCTTCGTTTGCCAATTAAGTATCTTTTGGTTTGTCATTTGTTTGGTTAACTTACACATATTTTTAATTGCCTACCGCTTTCGGCTGCTTCTTCTCTGCTTCGATAGGGAAGTTGATTACAACAATAATTAATTCCAGTACATTAGGCCTACGATCAAATAATTTATTAAATAAAGGTTCCGGAACAAAAATGAATCTCTAAAGTAGCCCTGTTTGCGCATACCATACATTTAAATTTCGAATTTGTTTGGATAGCATCAACAACTTCAGCTTACTGTGAACCTTAAATCTTAAACATAAAGATTAAGGCGTCGCATCGCTAAACAATTAATCTAATACGGAGCGATTGCGCCCCGTACCATAAGAAAAACATATTTTTTTCTTTCTAATAAAAACTACAAATAAGTTTAAAAAAATGAACTAGCATATTAAGACTAATCTACTAAGAAAATTTAGATGCTTAAATCGGTCTGGTTTGCCTGTAAAATGCAAATCTGTTTTAAAAGAGGTTACTTTGATATTTTTTTCTCTGTTATAAAAGTTAACAAATCGTGTTTCTGCAACTAGCAAAATGAAGTTAAATGAAAAATCATGTCAACAAATACTACTTTTATATGTTTTGTAATTGTTGGGAAAAATCAAGATCCCCGCAACGTAAATTTCCAATGCGTCGCCATATTTAAAGTTGCAAAATATTTGTACTCAATATTTACTGTCATCGCCACGAGCGTCATTGTGGCTCCGTGGCACCAAAGTCGCCTACTGTTTTTTAAGCGCACATCGGAATCTAGTACATATTTGATCGAAGCATTAAAGGCTTCGCCAAACAGAACGCGCTATAGCGCGGCGTCAGAGCGCTAGCCTGACGCCGCGCTACAGCGTGTAATTGTAATGTACTATGACGGTAGACGCTGTCAAACAGAGCACCGGCGCTAGGAGTACGCTACGCTCTGACGCGGCGCTAGGACGCTCTGACGCCAGGCGTTGTATTTTTTTACAGATTTTATTTTAGCGTCCGACTGAAATAATGCTTTATGACTGAAAATATGATTGAAAAACTGTTAGAAATGGTTCGAAAACACCCCTGCTTATTAATATAAAGGATACTTTTTATAAAAACATAGTAATAAAGAAATCTTATAAAAACGATCTTCATGTGATGAAAGCTCGCGACACAAATGATGATATTCTCCTAATTCGTTTCTCTTTTTATTGATGTCGTGAATCCATACTCTTTTTCTCTGTGATCGTGATAAAGCGTATAAAAGTAACAATTCTTCCACATCTGAATCACTCGACATCTCAATATCGAATAAACTTTCCAAAGCCAACGCGACGCTCTGACGCCGCGCTAGAGCGCGTTCTGTTTGGCGTAGTGTGACTTCAAAGAGCGCGACGTTAAAACGCGACGCTCTGACGCCGCGCTAGAGCGCGTTCTGTTTGGCGTAGTGTGACTTCAAAGAGCGCGACGTTAAAACGCGACGCTCTGACGCCGCGCTATAGCGCGTTCTGTTTGGCGTAGTGTGACTTCAAAGAGCGCGACGTTAAAACGCGACGCTCTGACGCCGCGCTATAGCGCGTTCTGTTTGGCGTAGTGTGACTTCAAAGAGCGCGACGTTAAAACGCGACGCTCTGACGCCGCGCTATAGCGCGTTCTGTTTGGCGTAGTGTGACTTCAAAGAGCGCGACGTTAAAACGCGACGCTCTGACGCCGCGCTATAGCGCGTTCTGTTTGGCGTAGTGTGACTTCAAAGAGCGCGACGTTAAAACGCGACGCTCTGACGCCGCGCTATAGCGCGTTCTGTTTGGCGAAGCCTTAAACGTATAAATTTCATCACATCACGTTTGACAGTTAGCTAAAAAGTTTCTCTAATGACTAACCCGACTAACCAGTCAACTACCCAATTGTTTTTTTTTTCTTTTAGTTGATGGCTTCGTGCGATTAGCACATTTAGCCAGTGTCAAAGTAATTTTTCTTACAAGTAATACATAAATAAACAATATTTCCTTCTTGATGATAATGAATGATAATAGAAATGAGAAGTGAGAAATGATATACCCCCCAATGCCTCGAGTATCTCAGTAAAGATGTGGGGCTTTACTAAGTCCTCGGGCGTACTTCTTGGCAGAATTTGAAAAGTGACGTTGCACTGTCTTGTTTCATTTGCAAACACTCGTGCACACTCACGAACACTTAACGGTTAATAATCCACCATTATTTCACATTAATATTCGCCATAACACAAATTTTAGAAAATAAGACAAAACCGAAGACATGACTCTTAACTTTCCCGCCAAGAAGTCCACCCAATTGTTAAGTTGCTATAATAGTCGTGTGCTTTAAGTGTATTTATCCAAACCAAAGCAATCAAACATGTATAATGTTACACAATATTAGTCTGTCGAGAACCAATTGCGGATGACAAAGCCACAAAGTGATGTGTAAACTAACTGTAATTGAACATTTTGACAGTTCCAATAACGCTACTGAAATTCTATATGGTTGCCTGGTTTTCCGATGTCAGATAGGACCATTACAATATAATAATACTCTGAAATATATTCTTATTATCTAAATTATATACTCCAAATTATTTTAATATCATTTTATGCACAAGTAAAAAAATTAAGAATAATCTTGATTATTTTACAAAAAAAATGTAATTTAAATAATATGTAGTGTTAATTCCGCTAACTTACAGTTACTTACAGTTACTTACAGTTAGCGGAATTAACACTACATATTATTTAAATTACATTTTTTTTGTACTATGGATTTCCGCAAAATAACGCCTGATTCCATTAATTATTGATTATTTTATGAAATAAAATGCCAACACATTACTTTGTTTAACAATCATCTTAGTGGAAATTGTCAAATCTCGTAGTTTACAGTGAGCTATGTTTTTTTCTTGATGCCTCGTTGGCCGAGTGGCAGAGCGCTCGGCCCGATACCCGAAAGTCCCGGGTTCAATTTCCGTGTCGGTTAAAATGTATTTCGGATTTTTCGATGCATAGCCCGGGTTTGTGATCACCAACTGGCATTCGGCAGGCGTGGTGATTAGCAATTACCCATCAATTGTAGCGATGACTTGATTTCAATGATAGAGGTCTTTGCCCAGCCGTGGGACAGTTATAGGCTGTTTATTTTACTTTACTTTATATCTTTTGGAGCGCTGTATACTCGTAATATATTAGATACTAACGGCCGCTCGCGGTTTCACCCGCGTGGTTCCTGTTCCCGTAGGAATATCGGGATAAAATTTATCCTTTGTGTTAATCCAGGTTATAAATCATCTGTATGCCAAATTTCATCTAAATCCATTCAATAGTTTTTACGTGAAAGAGTAACAAACATCCATCCATACTTACAAACTTTCGCGCTTATAATATTAGTAGCGCTTTAAAAGACATTGCTCTTTTTTAATGTATTAACGTCATATCTGATTGCAAAGTGTATACAATTTTACCAACTTTGACGTCAAGTTAATAAATACCCAATACTAGAGAAATACGTTCTCCCGATAATATAGTATGCAGCTAAGCTATTTTTAACGTAGTCGAGCCTTTTTTTGTTTGTTTGACAAACATTCATGACACACGAAGGAAAGATAAAACAATACCCATATCACGTCAATTCTCGTCACGTCACATACTTATTTCACCTTGTAGGTTGGGTAGGTGAACTATGTATAGACTGTTTTCGGCTTTTACAAATGAATATAGCAAAAATAAACAAATTACGCCACCTCCTTCGTGTGATAATAAGCAAACGGAATTTTCACCTCAAAACTTTGTAATGTAGATTTCCACTACGCAAGAAAAGAGGGGTTCCCTTTGAAAAGAGGTTCGCGCCGAGAGTTGGCTTTTACGCGTGCTTCCCTTTGAAAAGTGGTTCTCGCCGGGAGTTGGCTTTTACGCGTGCAGTGAGTGTCAGTCCAGTTCGCGGGATTGAGAAGAAAATATACTAATACATACACATCAAGGCGCAAGGAAGATTTACTGACAACAAGATTAGATACTGTTACCATAACACAAAAGCTTTAAGAGCTTGGAATCTTACGGGTGCATTAAGTCTACACGATTAAAATTATATTGGTATTTTTATAAGTTTACATCAATGATATAAAATAATCGATCTTCACGCCACTCCCGTTGAAGCCCAACTTCATCTTCTTTTGTTTTAGCCGCGTGTCGTCTCATTTTACGTTTAAAATCAGAACGCGACGGCTGCCAGTAGGTTCGCCCCTTCAAGCAGCCCGATCACTACTACACACACTATTTGGTAGACTTAATGCACCCAGGTGATATCAGCCAGGTAAATTGAGTCTACTAAACCATATTATAAATGCGAAAGTTTGTGTGTATGTATGTATGTTCGTATATTTGTTGCTTCTTCACGCTGCAACGGATGGATGGATTTGGATGAAATTAGGCATACGGATAGTTTATAACCTGGAATAACACATAGAATACTTTTATCCAGATATTCCCACGGGAACGGGAACCACGCGGGTGAAACCGCGAGCGACCGCTAGTAAAATGTATAGTTGTTTTTGTTTTTGTTGCGGCAAATCATTTTATGAAATCATATCTAAGCGCTTCCGTGCTTCGGAAGGCACGTAAAGCCGTTGGTCCCGGCTGCATTAGCAGTCGTTAACAACCACCAATCCGCACTGGGCCCGCGTGGTGGTTTATGGCCAGTACTCCCTATCCATCCATAGGGAAGGCTCGAGCCCCAGCAGTGGGGACATAAAAATGAGCTGACGATGATGATCTAAGCGCTACATGAAAGATAAAAAACGATGTTGATGTTGTTTTCTAAGTTTTCTACAAACTCTCAACATTAAAATGAAGCACTTTATACGGTTCTACTCGTGTTTATACAACATATTTTTTGTTATGACGTTTTTTAAACCTTTCTAGGTTTTATAGTCACAACAAGACATCTTGGTCAAAGTTCTGTTAATCAACCTAAAAATTGAATGCATTGTTTTGTGATATGTTTGTTTTGGACAAATAAACTGTTGTATATATTTTATCGTTTTTAATAATGTTGATGATGAAACATTTATATAAAAACTTACAGCCGCTCGCGGTTTCACCCGCGTGGTTCTCGTTCCCGTGGGCAAATCGGAATAAAAAGTATCCTATGTGTTATTCCAGGTTATAAACTATCTGTATGCCGAATATCATCCAAATCCATCCATCCGTTGCAGCGTGAAGAAGCAACAAATATACACACATACACACAAACTTTCGCATTTAAAAATATGTTCACCAATAGATTCGTAAATAAAAAGCCTATATATAACGCCCCCGAAGGTCCCGGGTGCAACTCCCAGGCCGGACTTAGTTTGTTTCGGATCTTTCGATGCACATCCCGGGTATGTAATCACCAACCATTTGGCCACTACTCATCAATTGTAGTGATGGCTTGGTTTCAATGATGAAGGGCTTTGCCCAGCAGCTGGACAGTATAGGTTAAATGAAAGAACTTTCCAAAATAGGTATACCTACCTATGTTGCAATATTCTCGATTTACTAAAGCTCTGTTAGTGCAACGTTTATCAGCTTAAAAACTATGTCCCAGATAGAAATAGGTACGTTTCAGAGAATTAAATCATAAATTCCATTTAGTTGCACATTCGCCCAATAAATTCGGACCACAAGTGCTCGGTGCGTCATTAAATGTGCACGCTTTGCACATTTTAGCTGTAGCCATTGCGCACCTGTAGGGTTGTCGATAGCATAAACCTTATTATGTGTACTGTAAAAAGAAACTGACTAAGAATAGTATAATACTGAACAGTCCTTGATTGGCGACCGCGTACCGGAAAGCGCAGGGCCTGCCCGGCCTCCAACAAGGTGGACCGACGATCTAGTGAAGTCGCGGGAAGCCACTGGATGCGAGCAGCACAAAACCGGTCGTTGTGGAGATCCTTGGGGGAGGCCTTTGTCCAGCAGTGAACGTCTTGTCTTTTGGCTGAGATGATGACGACGTGTAGTAACTTCATCATCATCGTCATCACCAGCTCATTTTTTTAAATGTCTCGATTGCTGAGGCACGAGCCTTCCCTGTAGATAGGTAGGGAGAACAGGCCACAAACCACCACGCGGGCCCAGTGGTGGTTGTTAATGATTGCTTGAAGCCGGGACAAACGGCTTTACTTGTCTTCCGAAGCAGGAAGGAGCGCGAAATGATAAATTTTTAGCTTTTGCCAAAGTTGCTTAACCTCAGCACTCGCAGACCGGGCGCGTTAACCACTGCGCTATCGAGCTCCTCTACGTACTAAAAGCTTAAAAATCGCAATATCAACATAATTGGTCTTTATGGAAGGAATAGTTTACTGAAAAATATACAAAAAGCTGATTTGAAAGTAGTAAAAGGCATATACCTATACTGTCCCACTGCTGGACAATGACCTCTATTATTAAAATCAAGATAAACGCTACGCAAGCTACAATATTATATGGGTATTGGTTTTTAAACCCCTTTTTTGGTAATAACAAATCATCGCTACAATTGATGGGTATTGGCCAATCGCCGACTATTGTTGCAAATAAACAGGCATTTATTTTTGTTGGAAATAAAACTTTGATTTGTATTATGGACGGATCGATTTGGGAATCGATTATCGATGTTCAATTTATTTAGTGGCATGATGGCCCCATCACTAATTGTTTTTTTTTGTTGGTACACTTGTCTCTGGAAAGGCAATATGGCTGGTTGATAGGTTATTGTGTGTTGATAATTAAATAGATTTTATGTAGTAACAAGGGCATTTGGAGCCGTATTACTTTAATTTATTGTATTGTGCAACCTGTGTTTTGTGAGTGTGCGTCGTAAGCGAATTGTTTCGGGAAAACAATTCGCCGGGATGTCGGTGTCACCGCTGCTGGAGTGAACAGGTATTTCTCGGGGGAAAAAGTGCACTTGGGGTAGTTTGGGTGTGATTAGGGAGCCCTGGAGGACCCGGACTCGGATTCGGGCCCCATCGGACCATATGGATCCCGTTCTGGACGGCGGGAGCGGCATAGAACTGTGAGTGGATTTGTTAATTTTAATGTGTAACCTAGTTTTAAACAGTGGCATAGTGTGTGTTGTGGGTTTCCGCAACATTTTGGTAGCAGAGCGTGGTTAATACCGGACCTCTAGGTTAATCGGTGTAATTTTGTGTATTTTTTTTAGTTCGTAATAGGTTAAGCTCATTTCGTGTAAAATCGCACTTCCGGGACAGGTGCGGTTGAATTGTAAGGTTGGTAGTACCGTTGTTTTCGTTCGTTCATTCATTTGGGCTGGGACATTTCTCGGAACGTTAATTGTTATTTAATTTCGTTCAATTGAAAGCATCGAGTCGATTCGGGATAATCGATTCCGTGTTTTCTTTGACTCGTTTTAATTTTGTGTTTATGTTTATTTAGTTTTAATTATTTATAATGACAGCGTCACGGCAGGAGTTGGCTCAGCAGCTCCGGTGGTTCACCGGGCTGCTTGCATTAGTAGATCGGCCTAACCGGGAGGACGCCTTGGAGACGCGTTCGAAAGAAATGCAGGCTCGTTTCTTGTTGGCCGAGCGGTCGGTAACCGCTCTATTGTCTACCGACCCGGTCGGGGAGAAGGAGCTGGCCCTCCACGCCCAATATGTCAAGGATCTGGAGCACATCCAAGACATTTACGACGAGGTCCTTCAGCGGGTGAAGGACATCGAGCGACTGCGGGAGGGGAAGCCTGTTGCGCGCCCCGCTTCGCTCCACACCTCTGGACCCAGCGCCATAGGAAGATTGGGTGCCCTGGAGGTCCCGCATTTCACCGGAAGTATGCGGGACTAGGCTGGATTCCGGAACATGTTTTTGGCCTTGGTGGATACTCGGAAGGATTTCACCAAGGCCGAAAAGCTGGCATATCTCCGTTCCTTCCTAGACGGAGAACCCAGACAGCTCGTACAGCATCTGGAGCTGCAGGATGCGAGCTACGACACCGCCATGCAGCTGCTGGAGAAGCGGTACGAAAAGCCGCGTCTTCAGGCGGACGCGCACGTGACCCATCTGCTGGGATTGCCGAGGGTCAACCATAGGGCTCAGCTGAGGGCGCAGCTGATCACCCCGCTCACCGTGTCCTTGAACGGGTTAAGGACGCTCGGACTGCCCGTCGACCAGTGGTCCTTCCTTCTTCTGCACATCGTTCTGGCCAAGTTGTCGCAGGAGATGAGGGACAAGTTCCAGCGGAATCGACGGGTCCACTAGGATCTCGGCAGCGTTCTGCCCTCGATAGGGGAACTTCTGGAGTTCCTGGAAGAGGAGGCTGGCTTGCTGGAAAACCAACTAGCCTCCCAGGAGGCTCCGACAAGTGCGCCGGCCCGCACTTCCGGAGTCTACGGCGCCCAGCCGCCACGCAACCCAGGGAAGGGTCGCGGCAGGCTGGTGGCTGCGGCCGCCATCAACCCCGGTTCTGGATGCCGGGTTTGCGGACAGCAGCACGTGGAACAGCTATGTCCAGCAATTATCGGGCTGCCCACAAAAGAGCGCCGAAACCCCGTTCGGACACGAGGATTGTGTTATGCCTGCCTGGGAGGACATAGGTACAATGAGTGTCCCCAGGCGAGGCCTTGCGATGTGTGCGGCGGACCGCACCATCGCTTACTGTGCACCCGTAGTGCTGAGGGCTCAGCACCGGTTCGGGAGAGGGGATCTCCCACGGGTGGCGGTTTGGGGCCGGGGTCAACTCCGCCTCCGGAAAGACGGAGTCCGCCACGGCCGCCACACTACAACCCCTCGTACACCCCGGCTCAGGTGAGTTGGGGACCGCCGGAACGGAGCCAGGTTCTGGCTACAACCCGGCACCCGGCGCGACCAACACCTGGAGTTGGTGCCTCTAAGGGCCACTGGGTACAGGGAGCCCCACCTCCGGACCCAACACCCGGATACTCGTACGCGTATCCTCCGCCGCCGTTACCGGAACAACAACGACGTGAGAACCGTCAACAGTTCTCACCGGTACTGCACGAGTACCCGAGGTTGGAATACCACCCACCCTATCACCGGTATGGTAGGGCAGCTGGATACGCACCACCCCGGATGGTGGCCTGCACGCGTCCGACTTACTGGCCGAGTCATCACGGTTCGACAGGGTCGGCTGCTGGCTCTGACGCGTGACTAGCCTGTGGTCGGGCTACGTCGGAACCGAGGACGGTTCTTTTGCCCATCGCGCAGGTACGCGTTTGGGGACCTAGGGGGGACTTCGTCCGGATACGAGCCCTCCTAGACACTGGGGCACAGGGCTGCTTAATTACTACGAGGGTAGCGAGGCGCCTACGTCTGGAGTGCGCGCCTCCCTCAGTTCCGATTCGGGGAGTCGGAGATACAGAAGTGGGGGGTCTGTCCGGTCAGACCCACATTCTCTTCTCTCCTGTGCATTCCGCTTCGATACGGATTGCGGCGGTCACGATCGTACTCGACAATTTGCTGGGTTGGCATCCACCGACAGACATTCCGCGGGACGCAATGTCTGACACATCAGGTCTCATGCTGGCAGACCCTCATTTCGAGGAGCCGGCTCCGGTGGACCTCATATTGGGAGCGGATGTACTAGGCTGGATCCTTTTAGGGCCTCAGCGGATTCTGGGCCGCTCTTCGTTGGTAGCTATACCTACCATCTTTGGATACGTTTTAATGGGACCGGTTTTCGACCAGGAGACGCGGGATGTCTCACCTGTCGTCGCTACTACCTCCATCGCTAGGACGATGCAAAAATTCTGGGAACTGGAAGAGCCTCCCATGGTCTCCCGTCTGGATCCGGAGCATGTGGAGTGCGAAACCTTTTATAAGAATCACACACGCCGGATGGAGTCGGGTAGGATCGAAACTCGACTGCCCTTTATCGACTGTCCCCCTCTCTTGGGAAAATCGAGGGCGTTGGCAGAGAAACGACTCTTGTCCATGGAGCGTCGTATGTCTCGCGATCCGGTGCTTCGGGAAAAGTATATCGAGTTCATGCGAGAATACGAGGCCTTGGGGCATATGTCGCGGGTGACTGTCGACTGGACAACGACAGATCATTTTTTCTTGCCTCACCACGCGGTGTTGAAGGCCTCATCTGGAAAACTACGGACTGTTTTTGACGGATGGACTGTTACGCGTTGGAGGTCGCCTCAAAAATGCCGACCTGCCCTTCGGTAGCCGTCATCCTCTGCTACTCCCCAAAGGAGGACCTTTGGTAGAACTGGTGGTCTCGGATAGACACCTGAAAAACGCTCACGCGGGTCGTAATGCGTTACTGGCGATATTACAGAGGTAGTTCTGGATTTTGTCCTCTCGGAGAGTGGTTCGCAGCGTGTTATTTAAGTGTGTGGCTTGTTATCGGGTGAAGGCCTCCACTATGCAGCCACAGATGGGGGATCTCCCTTCTGACCGGGTTTGTCAGACTACTAGGCCGTTCGACGGGGTCGGTACGGATTTTGCTGGACCGTTTCTGGTGAGAACCACAGCCTATCGGAACACTAGGGTCACGAAAGCATACCTGTGCGTTTTTGTCTGCCTGGCCACTAAGGCCGTCCACCTGGAAGTGGTTTCGGCTCTGTCTACGGAAGCCTTTGTCGCCACGCTGGATCGTTTTGTTTCGCGACGGGGTTTACCTTCTCTCATTCGGTCCGACAACGGTACCAACTACAGAGGCACTGCCAACTACTTAAAAGATGTGAACGATTTTCTGGATAAAAATTGTAATAGCATAAGTCAAGCTCTCGCACAGCGGGGAATCACATGGCGATTTAGTGTGCCAGCCTGTCCCCACTGGGGCGGGATATTTGAAGCCGCGGTAAAATCGGCAAAAACCCACTTGCGCCGGGTAGTCGGGGAAACTACCCTCACGTATGAGGAACTTACAACTGTGTTTTGTAAGGTTGAGGCGGTTCTCAACTCGCGTCCGCTTTGTCCACTCTCCTCTGACGCAAATGACATGGAAGTCCTGACCCCTGGTCATTTTTTGGTCGGTCAACCACTCACTGCCCTGCCTGAGTATCCCTGGAAGGATGAACGCAGACACCGGATGTCTCGTTTTCAAATGATACAACAAATGAGTCAGGACTTGTGGCGTCGTTGGTCACTGGAGTATCTGCATTTATTGCAGCAGCGTGTAAAGTGGACAGACCGGACGTCGCCCCCTTCGGAGGGAGATCTGGTTTTATTAAAAGAGGCTAATTTGCCATCGTTATTTTGGAGACGAGGTCGCATTTTAAAGTTAATCTGGGGCGCGGACGGGACTCCGCGTGTGGCGCAAGTGTTGGTTGATGGATCGGTGCTAAACCGCGCAGTCGCGACCTTAGCTCGATTACCGGTTGACTAGTTTAAGATTTCAGGCTAGAAAGCGGTACGTCCGCTTTGGGTGGCGGGATGTTGCAAATAAACAGGCATTTATTTTTGTTGGAAATAAAACTTTGATTTGTATTATGGACGGATCGATTTGGGAATCGATTATCGATGTTCAATTTATTTAGTGGCATAATGGCCCCATCACTAATTGTTTTTTTTTGTTGGTACACTTGTCTCTGGAAAGGCAATATGGCTGGTTGATAGGTTATTGTGTGTTGATAATTAAATAGATTTTATGTAGTAATAAGGGCATTTGGAGCCGTATTACTTTAATTAATTGTATTGTGCAACCTGTGTTTTGTGAGTGTGCGTCGTAAGCGAATTGTTTCGGGAAAACAATTCGCCGGGATGTCGGTGTCACCGCTGCTGGAGTGAACAGGTATTTCTCGGGGGAAAAAGTGCACTTGGGGTAGTTTGGGTGTGATTAGGGAGCCCTGGAGGACCCGGACTCGGATTCGGGCCCCATCGGACCATATGGATCCCGTTCTGGACGGCGGGAGCGGCATAGAACTGTGAGTGGATTTGTTAATTTTAATGTGTAACCTAGTTTTAAACAGTGGCATAGTGTGTGTTGTGGGTTTCCGCAACAACTATAATAATAATTAATAATTTATTTATTCAGGTAGCTTACACCCATACAAATTACAATAAAATATCACAAACAAAATAAAAACCAGAATCAAATCAAAAATTGAAAACAAAATAAAATAAAATAGCAATTAAAAACATTTAGACAACACAGGTTTGAGCGACTGTCAATACCGTCTCTCCGGCACCGGGACGGCGACATGCCTACCGGAACAATGGCGGATGAAAGGGCAGTCCAGCCTTCCTGCGATAATCTCCAGGACGGTGTTGGAGCTGGCCCGCACTCTTTGCACCATGGACGCGGCGCGCTTGCGCATAGTCACATGAATGCAGTCCGTGCCCGCGAACATGCCTGAGCCACTGCAGTATCGGGACAGCCACACCCTGCAGGCGTTATTGTACTGGACACGGAGAGCATTGTAATTTCTCAGAGTGTAATCAGCCCACAAGCTGCACGAGTAGAGTGATGTACAGTACGCTCGAAATAGCGTAATTTGAACCTCTTTTGAGCATCGCGCAAATCTGCGGGCTACCATATTAGCTCTTACCGACAACGCCCTCCACTCCCATTCCATATCGGCGTGGTCCTTGAGGTCGACAGTTAGAACATGCCCTAGGTATTTAAATTGTTCAACCCTTTCCTTTATACTAGCGAGCATACGCCCCACTTGATAGAAAGTGACTGACGTAGTGCGGCTACCCAAGACGATTGTCACACCAATCGACACGGAATTTTCACTAGACCTAGTATAGCCTGCATACCGGAAAACCAGAATGTACAACTCTTTCTGTTCTTCTTCTGTTCTGTTCTTGGCAGCAGAAATATATGTTGTTAGATTTTCTGTAGTCTACTAAAACTGGGAGATGACAACCCTATTTACCTCTTATGCTATCGTAGTATATTTTGTACTGGAATTCTTTTTAATTGGGAACTTGATGCTTGTTCATTAAATATTCAACTATCTTTATGAAAACCTTTTTCTGTATTTTGCGATACACAAAGGCAAAATACATTTTCTATACAACAATGCCGAAGCGAAATGTTTCACTCTTTTTCGGTACGTACGAAGGAATCTTGATAATTCGTAAATAAGTCGAAAGTAATCGGATGGCGTCTAATAAGCGGAATTTCAAATCTCTCGTTTATTCAATGAAGTGGGAGCGAGCGGGGGGAAACACGCTCATTTTGGATTCTGCCCAAATTGAGGAAGCCGGGCGCCGGCCGAGGCGATCCCATTTTTGTAATCAAAGTTTCATTGCGTTGAAATTTGAATTTGAAATATCGTCGTCTAACGGTAAGATTAATTCATAAAGTCTGCCCCACACTAACGAGCACAATTGCAAAACTTTTTGACAAGTGAAACGTTCGAAATTAACGTATTAAGCGCAAAGTCGCCAACTTTGTACGCCTACCCAAAAGAAAGATTTGATGATCAAAGATATAATGTTTATAATGAACACTAGTTAATCTACTTAACTTTTAGCAGCAACAAGCTATGTTGTTATAGCGTTCCCGGAAAATTTACAGATTTCCTCATAGCCACTTAAGGCGACGCATTGGAAATTTACGTGGCGGGGATCTTGATTTTTCCCAACAATTACAAAACATATGAAAGTGATATTTGTTGACATCATTTTTATAAAATTGACTTCATTTTGCTAATTGCAGAAACACGATTTGTTAACTTTTATAACAGAGAAAAAAATATCAAAGTAATATCTTTTAAAACATAGATTTGCATTTTACAGGCAAACCAGACCGATTTCAGCATCAAAAATTTCTTCATAGATTAGTCTTAACACACACTTCAATATGCTAGTTCATTTTTCAAAACTTATTTGTAGTTTTAATTAGAAAGAGAAAAAAAACAGTTTTTCTTATGGTACGAATCGCAAACGCTCCGCATTAGAATAATTGTTTAGCGATGGATGGGAAAATGCGTACCCTAATAACCACTACGTTTAGTAGGAATTGTTCTAATTTCACCCCCATATTCATGCCTGTCGCCTTTACAACATTACGAGTAGGTAGTAGCATTTTGTTGTCCCGACAGTAATTTAGACAGTTGCTTAGTGGTCGCGGTTTGATGGGCCGAGGTCTTGGGGGGCTGGACAGGGTAGGGGTTGGGTGGAGAGTTTCATACATAACAGGCGGGCTATTGTGGACAGCTGGGCCGTAATAAAAAGACATGGACAAAATAGACAGACAAGGCGATTGTCATTTTTAGGCTACTTTTGCAGGATACCTAGCCTTAACTGTCTCTGTAGTATAGTGGTTAAGACCACCGGTCTAAGTCCCAGAGGTCCCGGGTTCGATTCCCCGTGTACATGTACCCCATGTTTGTGTACCGGTTTGGTTATTGATAGGGCTTGTTTGTCCGCCTGGCTAGCCACCACCATCTTATCTAAATATGTCGCCATTACATCTAGCATCTAGCGTTGTGTTCCGGCAACTACATATTCATGACATACGGGGCTGAGACGTGGTCGCACACTATGGGCCTCATAAAAAGGCTCAAGGTCACTCAAAGAGCAATGGAGAAGGCTATGCTCGGGGTTTCTCTGCGTGATCGAGAAATAAGGAGATCCACAGAAGAACAAAGGTAACCGACATAGCCCGAAGAGTTGCTAAGCTCAAGTGGCAGTGGGCAGGGCACATTGCTCGCAGGACTGATGGCCGCTGGGGCGGGATAGTCCTGGAGTGGCGACCGCGTACCGGAAAACGCAGTGTGGGCAGCCCTCCAACAAGGTGGATCGACGATATGGTGAAGGTCGCGGGAAGCCGCTGGATGAGAGCAGCACAATACAGGTCGTTGTGGAGATCCTTGGGGGAAGCCTTTGTCCGGCAGTGGACGTCTTTTGGCTGAGATGATGATGAAGTGAGCTTCAACCATTGACCTTATCATCACATAAAATGAAGTGAGATGAAAGCACTGTGTTTACCCGTAAGATAAATAAAAAAAATATAAGCGAAAAAATAAACTACTGATTAACTTAAATTAGATCCTTTATCGCAATGTTTTATTCAGCGCCCAACGAAGTAGTGGCGATAAATAGCGCGGGTCAATAATTGATGGCCATTAGCTGGTGACCTAATTGCTCGGGGTGAGATAGGGCATAGTGGACACTGCTTTTAAACATAATAAATGGGCTCTTAAGTGTCAGCTTGTAGTGTGTAATTTTTTCTTGAGGATAAAGGAGACTATTAAACCCTATGGCCGGATATTAAAACGCTTTTTAAGTATGTAAGATGAAAAAAATAGACAAGTCTTTAACTTTTGTTTTGTGAGTTGAAACCGTTTGTAAATTTTTATGGTAATCATCTCAGCCAAAAGACGTCCACTGCTGGACAAAGGCCTCCCCCAAGATGGGGGTATTTGCCATAATCGCCACGCTTGGCAGGCGGGTTGGCGATCGCAGTAGGTTGAAAGTAACCTCAGAGAGATGCTGCTGCCCATCCTCTGGAATGGGCCCTAAGTCGCCTTTTACGACACCTACGGGTTAAAATGGGGTGGTGCAATTCTTTATCCCCGGCACCACACAGGGACGGTTTATGGTAAAGTTAATAACAAAAAGTATAGTCAGAGCAATGGCAAAAATATCGCCTGTAACGGAAGGAACCGAAAGGGAAAAGGTGTATTGTATCTATATATATCTATATTTAATATTATAAAGCTGAAGAGTTTGTTTGTTTGAACGCGCTAATCTCAGGAACTACTGGTTCGAATTGAAAAAATATTCTTGTGTTGGATAGTCTATTTATCGAGGAAGGCTTAAGGCTATATAACATCACGCTGCGACTAATAGAAGCGAAGCAACAGTGAAAAATGTTGCAAAAACGGGAACAAGAGCCTAAAAAATTAAAAATGCTGCTGAAAGTCACTATTCCACGCGGACGAAGTCGCGAGCACAGCTAGTTAAGGAATAAAAGGCAAAGTAAAACGTACAATTATAATAAATAGAAATAATAAATAATAAAATAAAACATACCAAGACAGCAACCGCGACGACAATTCAAATGGAAAAACCAGAACAAACAAATATGACACTTACCGCCTTTCATCGACGAAAGACTCCATACACAACATTAAAATATTATTATTAATTAAAAACATTATTACATAATATAGGTACGATTTTAAAATTTTTTTTCTACAAGACAGGCCTAGCCTTGGTAGAGATCTCTGTAACTGCATTAAATTGGAAGCGTTAGTCGATACAACCTTAGCATGTATTAACTTCAATTGTAATTTGAAAACACCTTATGTCATTGTATGTTAATGTTGTTAAATAAACTTTTTATTATTTATTATTTATTTATTTAATAAATTACGTTATACGGATTTACCTGCGTGCGTTTTATATTGTTAAACGATTTTTCTATCAGAAATCTAATCAGAAACCGAAAATGTTGTTCGCAAATTTTAGCCAGGCAAATCACCCTTAAGACGACCCATTAGGAGTATCGCTTGTATGCCTAATCATATGTTGATCCAATTAGGAATATCAACCTACAAGCCACTTAAGACTACATTGGCATAGACACGCCATCACACTTACTAGGAAATTATCCATTTAAACGCTCAGTTAAAACCATTTAATGCAAATAAGAGGGAGTCAAAGTATCGCTAGCCAGTCATTGGTGAATACCATTTGCAACTAGTGAATTTAAACGCAAATGTGGTGAACATAATATGGATGGCAGAATCTGCTAATGTGCACTGCAATAATTAATAAGATAGATAGATAGGAAACTTTATTGCTCACACTATATACGGAAAACAAATAACGAAAATAAGCTAACCTACTTCAATTGCTGTTTATGTAGCGGAAAGAGGATGAGGTGCTTAGCGAAGAAAGGCTAGGCGGTCACAAAGTCAAAGTCATATCATTTACTCAACATAAGCCTTCACTTATTGACGTCAAAACTATAAAAACCAAATAACAATAAAAACTTAGATAAATGATTGGTTTCGCGCGCTCGACCGCGCGAGACCATTCATTTATCCTACTAAATAAACGCGAAAGTTTGTAAGTATGGATGTTTCTTACTCTTTCACGTAAAAACTATTGAATGGATTTGGATGAAATTCGGCATACAGATAGTTTATAACCGGTAATAACACATAGGATACTTTTTATCCAGATATTCCCACGGGAACGGGAACCACACCGCAAAAAAAAAAACCGTAAAACCGCGAGCGGCCACTAGTCTAAGAATAAAAAACTAAAAAATAGTTTAGACTAAACTTCAGAATCTACCACCAGTTCGGATTTTGGGAGAGCCTCCGACCGAGAAAAGCTGGCAAGAAACTAGGTACAACATCAGTCTAACACTGTATGATGTAATGATGTTTTATCTACACTAATGTTGTAACATTCTACTTATGTTTCCAATACTTGACTTATAATTACTACTGTTATAGCGCAGGCAACAAAATACTCAATTTAAGCAATTTCACATGATGGTATAATATCCACATCGATATCGTAAAATCTCATTATAACATCAATAAAACGCGACCAATTAACCTGGCGAGCCTTATGTCAAAATCCTCATACAAGTTGTATAAAATTTTGATATTAGGCTGGCTTTTGAAAACAGTTGGGTTATACGTGAAAACTTCGTCGAAACTACTAAACTTACATACACAAAACTCTTTGGTAAGATCTTGTGCCAATTAAATAAAAAAAGAACAGCGCGCGCTCGCTCCTGATTGGCCCTGCGCGCGCAGCTGCGCTCTCATTGGTTAGATTTTAATGGCGGCAAGTTCACTGTGACAATACACGTACGCGTGAATTTAATGTTTCGCAATGTGTTTTGTTTTTAAAATACAAATTAAAAGTTAAAAATGGACAGCGACGATGATATTTGTACGCCTCCGGATATTCTAGAATTGGCAACAAAAGTAACTCACAATCTTTTGCCAGAAAAATCTAGAAAATTATATGAAAAAGAATATAATAACTTTTTGGCATGGAAGATCGAAAAGAAAACTACATCATTTTCTGAAAATGTCATTCTTGTGTATCTCAAAGACCTCTCCGACAAATTCAAGCCATCTTCTATGTGGGCTAAATATTCTATGCTCAAGTCCACACTGAGTATCTACAACAATATTGATATCACGAAGTATTCAAAAGTCATAGCGTTCCTGAAACGCAGTTCAGAAGGACACAAGGAAAAAAGTCCTTGACGTTTACATCAGGTCAAATAAAGATGTTCCTGAAAGATTCACCAGATATTTTGTATCATTTTGAAAAGGTAAGTGTATTTTAGTTCTGTTATTTAATCTACCTAGTACTTACGTACTACACACGCAAGTTATCTAGACACTCCGTTTAAGCGCTTTGTGTATAAATTAGGTAGTAGGTACCTACACTTTACTACTTCATAAATCATAGTTTTTGCCTTGGCTTTGTACCTCAAACATATTATATCGTTTATTGTTACAGGTTGCACTAATCTTCGGCATAATGGGGGCATGCCGAAGGCAAGAGCTATACAACATCCAGTTCGATGAAGTCTCTAACATAGACGACAGTACAATCATGGTGAAAGTTTCGAAAACAAAAACGAAAATAGATCGTTCTTTCGTTGTGACGGGCAACTGCTATGCCGTATGTAAAAAATACATGGAACTTCGACCCACCCCCTGTCGAAACCCTGCCTTTTTCTTGAGCTATAGATCGGGGAAGTGCGTCGATCAAAGAACTGGTATTAATAAATTTGGTGCTCTGGGAAAAACTATCGCAAGTTTTTTGAATCTGCCTAACCCAGCGTTGTACACGGGGCATTGCTTCCGGCGCACCTTGGCGACCCTTCTCATAGATAGCGGTGGTGATTTGACCGCACTGAAACGACACGGGGGGTGGAAGTCTTCTACTGTGGCTGAAAGCTACATTGATGAGTCTTTAATGAATAAAATTCAAGTCTCAAATACGATCTTGAACAGTATAGAAAACAAGACGAATGAAGTAATTATAAATATTCCAACTCCGTCTACGAGCTCTACTGCTTGCCCCGCGACCGCTACAGCTGCTGGATCAATAATTAACATTAACTTTCAAAATTGTACCATCCAAAATTTGAACAATTATTATAAATAAACTATTGTCAGCTTTTACTCTTGTTGTTTGACTAATTGCATTAGTGAAGATAAAGTAGTGTATGCAACTGCATATAACACGGGTATTAAAACACTCGTTACTATTATGAAACTCGCTGCGCTCGTTTCATAAACTCACACTCGTGTTTTAATACCCTTCATTATATGACAGTTGCATAAACTACTATTATAAATAATTTTAAGCAAATCTTGTTGCGACAAATTACATTGTGTAAAAGTATTTAAAAAATATCCACTGGCGAGGCGAGATTGAAACTATAACCCCAGACAGGAAGTGCACTTTCTATTGTGCCGTGCAAATTATATCAACACTATCTGCTCTTACTTTGTAAGTCAAACAACCCATAATCATTCAAGTTGGATTCTTACACATTTCTGACATTTATTTATGTTAGTTTCAATAAAAGCATTTAAACCAGATTTAACTTTATTCTAACTTTTCGATTAACAGGCAACATCTTTTTCCACGTTGTACTTTGGATTCAGTAGCGTTGTATATTGCATTGCATTTAAAAATTAAGAGCTTAAAGCTTTACACAAGTGTAGACTATGTTCATATAGGTAGTATCTACAGGAGTTTAGAGTTATCTCGTGTTTCAGCGGTGGGAGGCTTCTCGAGATAAGCTTAGTTCAAAACATATATTGAAAGTTAGTTACTTACTTATGTACCTAACTGACAGCTAACGGGGCAGTGCGTAATCAAGGTTTTAATGACGCTTAAACTATGTTATTATTACAAAGGATTGAATTGAAGCTTTAGGCGCAATGGCTTAACTAGATAGTAAAATAATAAGCAAAAGTCATAATTTTATTAAAGAAAAATAATCATTTAAGGCTCCGTTAGAATCAATCTGCTATAAATAGGGTTGCCATAACTTTTAGGAACCAATACGGGACGTTTTCTCTTCCGATGCCTAAAACCCGACTTGCTCCCTTTCATTCAACTACACCATGCATGGCATGCATGTACATAGTAATCTCAATCGTATCTCTCCATCATAATTTGCATTGTCTCTTGTAATATGGACTTTACTTCAAGAACCGTGATATTAGATTTTTCAACTTTTCTTATTTGAGATTCAAACGTATTGAGCAGCGAATGCAAGAAGCAAAAATACGCTTTACTGATAGTAGGATCATCAAAAAATCTTGAATTTGTCGAAATACAGAACAAATACGGGACATGGAGTAATACGGGACGGGATGGTCAAATACGGTGACAGTCCCGTATATACGGGACGTATGGCAACCCTAGCTGTCTTACTAAATATTATAAACGCGAAAGTTTGTGAGTATGGATGGATGTTTGTTACTCTTTCACGTAAAAACTACTAAATGGATTTGAATGTAATTCGACATACAGATAGTTTTTATCCCGATATTCCCACTGGAACGGGAACCACGCGGGTGAAACCGCGAGAGGCCGCTAGTAAATTTCATAAATTTCATCATTTTTCATTTTCAAATAGCTCAAAATAAGGAGACTGCACTGCCGCACAATTTATGAACGCAGTAAGTACCACTTACTGTGTTTATGATTGTGATATTTAAGGTGCTGACATTACGATCTATTTTCTCGAAACTGTTCACATGTTCTTTACTGCGTTCTAAAGTTGCGCGGCAGTGCAGTAGGTAAGCTTCTTACAAACACGCTCGAACAACGCACATATAGACACCGTAAACCGTCTCACAAACACGGAATCTGCAGCCTGCCGCCTGCGCCGCCGCCGCGCCACAACGGGATCAACAAGATTCGGATTATGCTGTATTGTCCAGCGTGCCCGCACTGTATTTATCTACACGAGAAGGAGGCGTACAATAAGGCATGGACGGATAGCGATATGGATGAATAGCGATATGGACGATCAGCGATATGGACGAATAGCGATATGGACGATTAGCGATATGGACGAATAACGATATGGACGAACTACGTTAACGACATCTGACGGACTACATAATGAACGAACGGCGTATTGGACCAAATGCGTGTAGGACGAAAGGCTAACAAATCCAAATCATCTCAGACCATGTCTAACCAGTGCGGGCGCTGCTGTTGCGGGAGTCCGTGTCACTAAGAGGTGGTCGAAGCTCGATGGCGCAGTGGTTAACGCGCCCGGTCTGCGAGTGCTGAGGTAAAGCAAAAAGCAACTTTCGCAATGGCCGGTCATCGGATGGGTGACCAAAAATTTATCATCTCGAGCTCCTCCGTGCTTCGGAAGGCACGTAAAGCCGTTAGTCCCGGCTGCATTGGCCAGTCGTTAACAACCACCAACCGCACTGGGCCCGCGTGGTGGTTTATGGCCCCTTAATAATAATAATAATAATAATAATAATACTGATGGCCAAGAGCCTCGATCAACATCTCTTGAGGCTCTCGTTAGACGGCTGGATCAAGGGCCTGATTCAGAAAGCAGTTCTCCTCGATACGGCACGCATTGTGAGGAGGTTCCTGTCTCTGGAGACCTAATCACCGGTAGTTTGGACCCTGGTCCCGATGCCGGCGGACCCCTATTTTTTATATTTTTAAATGTTTGTTTTGTTTTTAGAAAATTTTTAAAAATGTAAATTAATATGTAAAAAAATAAATAAACGGAATAATAATAAATCTTTATTTGCATAGAACATGGAAACATCATAGGGAAGGCTCGTGCCCCAGCAGTGGGGACTAAAAATGAGCTGGTGATGTGATGATGAAGAGGTTGTCGATGTGTGTGTTGTTCAAGCGCGATTGTATGGGGTCCTCCTTAAACCTTGGGGATTCCATGGGGATTTATTATGAAATAAGGAATTATTTTGTAATAAATAACGTTATTAGTCGTCTACGAGTTATACCTGCAACTTCAAAGAGATTACTACGACATAATTCTTTAATATTTCAATTACTTTCGGTGTCGAGTCCACCCCCATTTCAATTTGAATTACCTACCTGTGACAACGAATCAACTTTTCCATTAAGACTTTAAAGACAATTTAATTGTAACGGGCATATTCAAGGGTTGAATTATAGATCTGTGGGTTGAAAGTTACGGTATCATGTCAGTTACAAGTGCTTACCTCTTGTATTCCAAGTCGCCCTTGACATTTTGATACCTACTGAAATTTCTTGAGCTGTAGTAATAGGTAATTAGGTACTGTAGAGCTTTATAATAAAAACACAATATAAAGACTATAGACAATTTACAATATCCTAGCTTGCTGTCTCAAAACAATCATCTCTTGTTATCTTCTTTTTCTTTCTTGACTTTTCCTAACGTTCTACTTTTAAAACTCATGTCGTGCCGTGTGCCACATAGCTGCCCGAAGAAAGGAGTTCCGATCACCACAGTACTTGGTACTATTATATATTCTGTGGCCGTAGGTAGGAAGTAATTAGGTACCAACCTACCATTATCTATTCTGTGGCCGTAGTTACCTACCCAAACAAACCCTGTGAAAACGAATAAACTTTTCCATTAGGACTTTAAAGATAATTTAATTGTAACGGATATATTTAAGGGTTGAAGGTTTTACAACTTCAGCAGGTTACAATGCTTCCACGAAAATCGCCGGTGACTATTTAGTAGCTAGTAAGGTCCCTAAATAAACAAATTTTAAACAATTCAAAACTGATTGAACTAAATATACTAAGATAGTATAATCTGTAATCTCAGTGGACGAGTGGCAAGCCGCTTGACTTGCACTGGAGGTCCTGTGTTTTATTCACAGGTCGGGCAAAATGTGTTTCTGATTTTTTTATGTGTAGTCCGGGTTTGCTATCACCAACCCGCATTTGGAAAGCTTGATGATTAGGCCAATACCCATCAATTGTGGCGATAACTTGATTTTAATGAGAGGGCCCTTACCCAGCAGTGGCAAAGGATATATGCTAATACTAGCGGACGCTCGCGGTTTCACCCGCGTGGTTCCCGTTCCCGTGGGAATATCAGGATAAAACTATTCTATGTATTAATCCACGTTATAAACTATCTGTATGCCGAATTTCATCCAAATCCATTCAGTAGTTTTTACGTGAAAGAGTAACAAACATCCACTTACAAACTTTCGCGTTTATAATATTAGTAGGATAAAAAGTAGTCAGTTTTAACTTTACTTTTAATATGTTTTGTCATTTTCATGATAATCAGTGGCAGTGCTGAATACTGCTTTTAAAATGGTAATCAACGTAGCATTCTCGATTTCAAGAGACCTGATCGTGTTAGAAACATGATGCTGTGTTCACTTACAGACAGGCATTGCTGATATGGACAAAAAGACTGCTCTGCTGAAATAGGATTGGGCGGGCTACGTTAGACGAATGGCTGATGGAGGGTAATTTTGGCTATACGCTTCTGTTTCTTTTTTTGTTTTGTTAGGGAGCTAACAGCATTAGCAATTTATATTCGACATTTAACAACTTGTGAGCTAATAACAAGCTACCACATTCACAGAGTCGTATTCACAATTTGATCACGTTTACGAAAACGTGAATGTGTATGGCATTAACTCTCCTCATTTGTCACCAGGGGCCCGATCGCCTAACCGATCGCTTTGACTTCGTGTGTTGTTCATGACGTCATCTCGTCTTTTGGTGCCGCCTATGAAAGCAATATCGAAAGCTAACGCCTTTAGCTTTTTATATTGCTTTCTTATTTTTTTATTTTTAGTTGACTGATGGCTTCGTGCGATTAGCACATTTAGCCAGTGTCAAGTATTTTTTCTTACAAGTAATACATAAATAGACAATATTTCCTTTATGATGATGATGAATGATATTAGAAATGAAAAGTGAGAAATGATATACCCCCCAACCCCTCGAGTAGCTCAGTAAAGATGTGGGGCTTTACTAAATCCTCACGCGGCGGACTTCTTGAGAGAATTTGAAAAGTGCCATTGCACTGTTTTGTTTCATTTGCCAACACTCATGCACACTCACGATCACCTAACGGTTAATAATTCACCATTATTTCACATTAATATTCGACATAACACAAATTTTAGAAAATAAAACAAAACCGCAGACATGACTCTTCACTTTCCCGCCAAGAAACCGCTATTACTTTCATAGGCGGTGCGAGGTGGCAAGATGACTTCATAAACTATACGCGTAGTCAAAGCGATCGCTGATTAGTGCGAGTTTCATTCGTTATTCGATCACGTTAACGAAAACCAGAATTTCTATGAAATTTTTTTAACTCTTCTCGTATGTCGTTAGCAGGTGCTGCTTCTATGTCAAACAAATGCTCGTTATCGCGTACGTGTTCGGTCACGACAGTCAAGAGCTTAACATGTAAATAGTGTAACTCTTAATGCAAGGGAATAAGAGGCATAACTAGACAAACGTGACTGCATAGTGAATACCTCGTAATAGGCACTCGGAAATCGCACCCTTAAAAGTTGAAACTCCAGGTGGATTCCTCAACGTTCGCAATCACAAAGCTTCCATGTTTATTGTTCGTCATTACCCAACGGTAAAATGTTTTGTCTGGTAAATTGTCGCTACAGCGCGAGCGGCGTCTCCCGTTTAAACCCTTAAATTATCACTAGACTAAACCTCCTATAAGGCCCAAATTGTACCTGCATAATTACGAAATCGATGCCGCAGTGGTAAATGTGCTGCCTATTTTTTTTGCATTAACAAGATAAAATTTTATCAGACAAAATCAACCAGCCTCAGGAAGCTCAAGTAGGAATCGAACCTGCGACCTTTGGATAGCCGGTCCAATGCTCTCACCGCTGAGCTACCGAGGCCCCAAAAGACTCGTTGAATTTTTCTAGTAGTTTGTGATTTATGCTGCAAGCCACCGGTATTAATTACGAAACTGTAAAGTAATACTACCTTCACAGTATAAAATTGATGAAGTTAAGCAACTCACGCAAAGGTCGGTCATTGGATGGGTGACCAAAATTTTTTCGTCTCGACCACCGTGCTTCGGAAAGCCGGTGGTCTCTGCTGCATTAGCAGTTCATCATCATCATCATTATCAATATCAGCTCATTTTATGTCCCCACTGCTGGTGCACGAGCCTTCCCTATGTATGGATAGGGAGAACGGGCCATAAACCACCACGCAGACCCAGTGCGGGTTGGTGGTTGTTAAAACGACTGCTAATGCAGCCGGGACCAACGGATTTACGTGCCTTCCGAAGCACGGAGGAGCTCGAGATGATAAACTTTTGGTCACCCATCCGATGACCGGCCTTTGCGAAAGTTGCTTAACCTCAGCACTCACAGACCGGGCGCGTTAACCACTGCGCCATCGAGCTCATCAGCAGTTAACAGTCACCAATCCGCACTGGACGAGCGTGGAGGTTTATGGCCTGTTCCTCCCATGTGATGTGTTTTCCATCCATAGGAGGCTTGTGCTTCAGTAGTGGGGACATAAAACGAGCTGGTGATGAGTTACGACAACAGAAACCCGTTTTCTGTCATTCCAAGGGACGGATCCGCTTAGGCTTCATACGTTCATTGTCCCTAAAAGCTTTAAGTATCTTTTGCGAGACAGATTGCTATTGTCAACTCGAGGTACTCAATCAAACTGCTGTTATTTTGTTATTTTGTATTCTAAAAGCTGTGTTGTATATCGAAACTAAAAACAGCTATTGGTAAAAAAAGAAATTGGTTTACGGTAGCTCAGTGGGAAATGTCGCCCAGATTGCTAGCGTCGGTCGTTGGGTTTGAATTGAATCCGATTTGAGACAAGTCGTCCAAGACTTACATTTCCATATTCAGACACTAATAATTATATTATTGTTTCAGGTAATTGCCTAAAGATGTACAAGTATGCCCTGTGTGGTGTCGGGGATAAAGAATTGCACCACCCCATCTCATCCCGTGGGTGTCGTAAAAGCCGACTAAGGGACCATTCCAGAGGATGGGCAGCAGCATCTATCTGAGGTTACCCTCAACCTACTGCGATCGCCAACCCGCCTGCCAAGCGTGGCGATTACGGCAAATACCCCCCATGATTATTTGGGGGAGGCCTTTGTCCAGCAGTGGACGTCTTTTGGCTGAGATGATGTACAAGTATGCTGATTGCTGATTATGTATAGCGGAGAAGAAGGTAAGATGTAATAAAGCTTAACTATAAAACCATCACTAGCCCAGTACTGAGCTGCCCACTTTTCTACATAAAATATCACATGGTGAGGTCGAGCCATAAACCATCACTGCGGAATGACTGACTTTAACGACAGCGGCTAAAGGTGCCTTCCGAAGCACGGAAAAGCTCAAGATATTTCAATTTTGCCACCCATCTCATTGTTTAAATCAATTACATTATAATATACTACGATAATTCAAACACACGAAACACCTATATTACTTTTGCAAAAGAAGCGGTAATGACGTATTGTCCGTTTGAAGTTGTCAAATGCTGGCTGAAGAACTGTACGTCATCATTCTGTCACATTCACTTAGCTTCATTAGCTTAATAACATCTTTAATTAATTTCCAATACTGCAATTTTTGTTAATTTCATTATTAGAAAGTTCGCACTATTTACGCACTATGTACGCACTATTTGCATCCTTTTTGCTTGTATGCAAATTGACGGAGAGCGCTGTTTAATGGCTGTCATGTCAGCGCCTTAACGATCCGAGCGACTGCTCTCCAAGTTCTCAATTTGAGGAGCGCTCGCCCGAACACTAATCTAGTAGGGCATGGGGACACACACTAATGCGTGATGCAGTGCCCTCTAGAAAACTTCTGACGGTGATTCGTTTCACACGGCTTGAGGAACCCTTTAAGTTTCTCGACGCCTCCAAACAAGCCCGGTGAAGCTGAAAATTCCCAGTGGCAATCAGTAAACTCACTCAAAAGAAATCTTGGTTTTCAAACAGTTAAATTCTTTAAAGCACTTGTTATTTATGCTATGATTCGAGAGAGCGAGCGAGCGGCGTTTCTTTTACTCTCGAGAGCAATGAATCCGGATCACTTAAAGAAACCTAAGAATGCTAGCATAATGATATAAATTGTGTTTAATAGACGATTAAATACTCCTTAAATGAAAGTAATAAAACTTCTTTGTTATTGTAAAGTTATGTCATAAAAAAATCTAATTTGATAAAGGGAGACTTTCGAAGATGGAACTAAAATAACTGCATAAAATTACTGCATTTATTTTTGCTTTTGTTCTCCTATTTTTGTTTTAAGGCGAGATTATCAAAATTTTTCTTTAAGTATTTTTTTGTAAATAAAATGTAGTGACTCATAAATTTTATTACTTTCATTTAAGTAGTATTTAATTGTCTATTAAACACAATTTATTTCGTTAAGCTAGCATTCTGTTTCCGAGATTTATAGGTTTCTTTAAGTGACCCGGATTCATTGCTCTCGAGTGTATTATTATATTAGCATTGTAAACAGAAAAATAACAATTGCTAATACATTTTAATAGCTACTTCATCTGAACCGACCGTTAAATATTTGTTGAAAAAATATTTCCATCGTACTGTTTGTAACCCATTTCATATTAAATAATAGCACGTACAAAGTTGCATTTTCTATTTCCACCCGTTAGTGGGCGCGGAAGCTATGTGAATCACGATTATTGAATATTTAATCGTATTAGTGTATATGTAAGTATGTGTATTGCGTGTATCTATATTTATTATGCTATTAGCACATTAGTTATAGACTTGTGAACCTATCCAGGAAGCGTTATAGCACTAGATGCTAGCCCTATTTTAGTGTTAGAAATGGGTTCACGTCACAGTCTAAAGGCGGAAACTGACTGGAGATTTTAGCCGTAACGTAACTTGTTCGCAAATACATTTTAAAATTAGTTAAACGTTTTTAAAATAGTGAAATACATATTTTACTCACTGACTTTGTATTAGTTCCAACTGTAGTTCTCCAAGTTCCGCAAATCCCGTGGATCCCGTATGTGTTATCCCGCAATACTGATCCCGCAAAAATAGCGCGGGATCCCGCGTTTGCGGGATTGGATTCCCTACTTGTGACCGAAAAGTCATAATAGTCATAAGCTACCAACCAAAAATTTCCAGTGACAAACAACGCCATTATGTACAATTAGCTGGCTTGTCTCATTTTATAATTAACGCCCCAAAGGTGCGTTCCCTCCAATATTACCAACGTCAGTTCAGCACACAACCACCGCCTATTAAAGTAACAAATGCTTCATGTTTTATTCCAAAGCCATTATTTTGCAGCGGCCAGCTACTTTTTACTTTGTACTCTCATTACGGCAAAGTGAATGAAATACACAAATGGTTTGAGCGATCACATTAACTTGACCTTTTATTTTGTGTTTCATTTCGTTGCTGTAATTGAGTTTCGCCATTCACGTTCGGTTCTATTATCATTGTGTGGAGTCAATTTTGCTAACGACTTAACCTTTAATTATTGAGATACAAACTTTTTTATATCTGTATACATTTTTGGTTATTCTGTGTGTTGTAAATGAATAATGAAGATTTTGAAATTTTGAATTTATAAAACTAATGTGTCAATATGAAAACTTTGTAGTTTTATATTTAATTGGTTAAAGACGTTTTCTGAGGGTAATACCCCATTATATGCTGAAATGTCCCACAGCTGCGCTCAAGCCTTCCCACGTGAATTACAGCACATTGCTCCTCATGTACACGGGCCATAATCCATTGGTTTTTTTGTTTGGAAAAAAGCAATTAAATTTATTAGCCGAACCGTCCAATTCAACCCTTAAACGTATTTTTGCACGACTAATTTTAGTTTCGAGCCAAATTAAATAAAAAATACAATTTTCTACTACAATGAGGACACTTTTTTTTTAGATTTAGCTAAGCTTTGTGACCAATTTAATAACAATGCCAGCTGTTCTTCTTGGAACCAATTCTCACTAAATTCAATATGATAACCATTTAAATTAAGAAACTTCAATACAAGTAACATCACTCATTCCATTTATAAAAAAGAAATACAGAATACTATCACATAAGAAAGATTACACTATTCACTTCTAATACCTAATTGTATTTGTTTATTTTACACTAGCTCTTTACTCGCGAAATCGTCCGCGTGAACTTAAGATTTAAAAATAAACTTTTTTTTAAATAAAATATAGCTTATGTTACCCGCGAAAAATGTAGCTTTCAACAGTGAATGAATTTTCGGAATTGGAACAGTAGTTCCAGAGATTAGCCCCATACATACAAACAAACAAACAAAGTCACAAACTCTTTATTAACAACTAGCGACTCGCCCCGGCTTCGCACGGGTGCAATGCTGATACACGCAACCGCTATGTCCCTGCATTTTAAATCTGTAATATCTTCGAAAATATTAATTTAAATTACATGCTGTAAAGGGCCATATTGATCTATATTAAATGCACAATGTATTGAAGGTACTTTAAATGTATTGCTTAAAATAGCTTCGTAATTAACACGTTGACTGCCGCAAAACCAGACAATAGAAAATGTATTGTTTATCGGTCACCGGTGACCACCATGGCGTTTAACGACTTATGCAATCATTGCTCGTAAAAAGTAAACGATAAAAAATTATTATTGTGGGTTATCCCTAAGAAATAGACATATACCATTGCAGACTTTTTTGTAGACCTTTTTAAGGTGTACAATACTGTAGTACATTATTTTGATCTATCTCGTAGGGTTTAGCCACCATTTGCAATGTAAGCGCAAAAAAATGTGAAACCTCTAAAATTATCAGTGTTTCTCTACTTTATTATGCATAAATTTATACATATAAACCTTCCTCTTGAATCACTCTATCTATTTAAAAAAAACCGCATCAAAATCCGTTGCGCAGTTTTAAAGATCTAAGCGTACATACATACATACATAGGGACAGCGGGAAGCGACTTTGTTTTATACTATGTAGTGGCAGAATAGAAGTCAGGCTGCTGACCTATAATCTCTCCTAAATGCATTTTGCCTTGCCCATGCGAGAATGTATGTAAATGAACGCCTAACCACATAGTAAAGGCAGATTTTCGTTGAATTTTCCAGTATGCGCAGTATGAGGGGCTAACAAGCCATGTAGTATGGCGGCCGAGGTGCTAAATATGTCCGACGTGCCGATAAATATAACAGTTAACTAGAAGCACTTTGTGCCTTCGTGGTATGCCGTTTATTTTGTGATTCACGTAGGTATGTGCTAAATCATGCGGTGTTATAACTATTGTTAAGACACATAGTAAAGGATAGATGTATGTTATAGCGTTGTTGTGTACCGACTGTTAGGAAATTAGATGCCATCCGAGGTTTTCCTATTGTGCTACGACATAAATTCCTTTTAGAGGGATGTAAAAAGGTTTATATGGGGGACTCAATGCCTGAGGCATTCTCTACCAGTCTGCCATAGGGTGGTGGAGAAATAACATGGTAGGTGCAATTGGGTGAAGACAACAAACCTAAATATATACAATTTATTTATATAAACTTATATAAACAAATATAATGTATATTATTACATACGTATAATACATAATTTATAAATAGGACGTTACTGAGATGATTCTGCCAGTTCCTTCCACAAACTCCTCCTGAGTTGGATGGTGGTTGGGATTCATTCGTTATATAGCTAGCTATCACAACCCTATTTCGATGTCTATAATACGTATTCGAAACACTGGGTGGGAATCGAACCCGAGATCTCTAGGTTTGAACCGGTGGTCTAACCACTCGACCGCTGAGGCGGTCAAAGAAGCTCTTTTCATTATGTCATTGCCTGTTTTATAATGTCAGTTACAGAAACTTTATTGCTGTTCCGATTAATCGATATTTTTATTCCATGAAAAGGGTTTTATCAGTAAGTTTAACCTTGCAAACGTCTTCGTGTTCGTATCGAGGCTTAGATTTTACGGACGCAGGCTTTATGTTAAGAGACGTTACAGCTTATCTTGTTCTTACGCGGCTTACGGGATCCGACAGCGTTTCACTTTGATAATCTTACGAGAAATTACGTGTCATTATCAGTACTTACTCACTGCCTCAGATTACGAATGAAAAAGTTCCGGGTGTCTTTTGTTTCGGCGCGCGAAAATACAACGACTTGCGATTGCTACAAAGATACGTCGCTCGCTACTATTGTATTGATGGGTATTGGCTTAGTAATTATCTTATACTAGCTGTGCTCGCGACTTCGTCCGCGTGGAATAGTGACTTTCGGCAGCATTTTGAATTTTTTAGGCTCTTGTTCCCGTTTTTGCAACATTTTTCACTGATGCTTCGCTCCTATTGGTCGCAGCGTGATGTTATATAGCCTAAAGCCTTGCTCGATAAATGGACTATCCAACACAAAAATAATTTTTCAAATCAAACCAGTAGTTCCTGAGATTAGCGCGTTCAAACAAACGAACTCTTCAGCTTTATAATATTAATATAATATGGATTATGATTATCTTATCATTATTATTGGCAGTTTGTTTTTAATATTATTATTATTATAAAAAGTTTTTTACTGAGCACATTTATATTTTATTTTAAGCATTCTCAAGCCTTAATAAGTTAAAATATTTTTTACGTTTAACGTAAAAAAGATAAATAACAGACCTACAAAAAGTAAAAGAAAAAGGTTTTATTAAACAGCATTGTAAACGTAGTGTAGGGCGCCCTCCGGCCAGGTGGGATGATGACCTGCGAAAGACTGCAGGCAGATGCTGGATGCGTCAAGCCGAGGACAGGGCGCTATGGCGCTCATTAGGGGAGGCCTATGTCCAGCAGTGGACTAATATAGGCCGATGATGATGATGATGATGATTGTTCTAAATTTTACATACATATAAATGTCTTATCTGATGGTTCATGAAAAAACCGTCTAGACCATTGAATACATTAGCTGGAACTAGGAATCCCGACTGGTAATATAATACGAGAACGGTATGTTTCCACTGAAATTGAAACAAAGGACCTAACGACAGACGCTTTCACAATATTATGTCGGGATTCGTATGTGCAATTATTTTTTATGTACAGACGGGTGCACATCCACCTATCCAAAACTGTCAAATATCTTCAATAAATATTCAACCATATGCCATATGAATAAAGTTCAAACTCTATTGAGGATATTGGACAGTTGCTGGTATTTTTTTTTTGAGAGAGATTGCTGGTGGCCTCAAACGGCTTTTTCAGCGTCACCGGGCTTTTTTGGGGGCGGCGAGGTACGTAAAGGGTACCTCAAGCCGTGTGAAACGAATCACCTTCGGAGGTTTTCTTAAGGGAACGGCATCGCACACTTAAAAGTGCGCGTCCCCGTGCCCTACTAGATTCTCCGAAGGCTTCGGATCGGATCGGGTAGCGGAACCACCCGAGGGCGCCTCTAAAAGCACGGTCCTCGGCTCGGGTAGATGGGGCCGTAGAGGAGGAGAGAAACGCCCAGGTACATGTCTGTACCTGGTATAGAGCACGTGTGAGCCGATTCTATGTATCCTTGTTCTACGAGTACGGTGTCTTGGCCCTAAACTAGTGAGCAATTTAGTGTATTCTGTAAATGTGTAGTGGCATTTAGAGGATCGGGCGGGGTTTGTGGTAGTGTTGTGCAGGTGTGTGTGTGTACGTAGATACATCAATGGATTTCGTGTATTTGTTGAGTGATATTTTGTACGTCTATTATTCGCGCTTCCATATTACTTACGTATTACTTTATTTATTTCTAAATGAAATATAAGAACTTTGGAGTCATTTTGTTTTTTTTTTTATGATACACGAAATAATGTTACAAGCTCTTAGACAAGTAATTGTTTTCAACTGATAAATTAGAGTCAAGTAAAATTTGTAACAAATATTTATCAAGTGCCAATATGTTTGATAAGGATTTGTGTGTTACACATCGTAATGTCAACAAACAAAGATATTTAGGAAACTTAGCCATAGTAAGGATTACCTAGTATGGGGACTACTAGTAATAATGTTTATGTACTGTTGTAACTCTTTTATTTAATAAAAACATTTTTATATAACTTTTTTTTTTACTTTTTCGGATCTTCTAAAAGTAAACGCATTTTTACAGTTTTATCCGGATGTCAGGATTTGCCATTTGCGAGTAGATCCGTAAAAGTAGTTTCATTTCAATTTGTAGCATCCGTGAGACTTTAGAGAACAATAAACTTAAAAAACATTAAAGTTTCTTAAATTACAAATGCCATATAGCTATATCGGGTTACGTTTTTGCTAAGAGCTTTAGAAATAAAAGTAGTAAATGAAAAAATTTATCCGACAAGCGACATGCAGGTAAAATTAATCCGACAAGCGACATGCAGGTAAAATTAATCCGACAAGCGACATGCAGGTAAAATTAATCCGACAAGCGACATGCAGGTAAAAGACAATAAAATACACATATTTTCTACAATAGTACCAATTGGGTTGTCATGTCAATATCATCTCATCCTGATAATAGATCCGTAATTGGACAATAAGATGTTGTAATCAATCCAATTTGTAGTTTTGTTACAGTTTTTTTCTACCAAATATATTCTATGTAACAATTAATGAAAGAAAGAAACATACCGAAAATAGACAGGTACCTGTTATTGCTTTCTAAAGTTTAAACGAACACTACGCATTAAAATGTAACAACTTTTACGAATCTACTCGCGTTTATTTTACACATTAGGGAGACCCCTGGGTCTCCTTGTGACCACGGACCCTGCAAAGGGTTCGAAACGTCATGTTAAACATTAAATAAGTAATGTGTAAAATAAACGCGAGTAGATCCGTAAAAGTTGTTTCATTTCAAGGAACCTATTAATGAAATGTCGGTATTTTATAAAAATATAAGGTAGAAATAGTAAAAAACCTGCACTGCGCTACTACTGGGCAAAAGTCTCGTCATTGAAATCAATTTTAGGATCCGATCGGAACCCCCTCGGGGAATATTGTAGGGGAACCCTCTGACGATGTTTCGATCACACTGTGAGGAAGCCTTTATGTTTCTCGCTTCCCCAAAAAAGCCCGGTGACGCTGAGAGGCCGTCTAAGTCCATCAGCAAATTCTCTCAAAAAAAAAATTAAATCATGTCATCGCTACAATTTATTTATTACGTCACAAGAGGCCTATGTCCAGCAGTGGACTAGTATAGGCTGATGATGATGATGATGATGATGATATATACAGAAGACTAAATCATCAACTTTTAAAACTATTAAGTAGCTGATTCCAGTAAAGCGTAAGAGTAACATTGTAAAACTTTAACCACCGTTTCACTCGAAACAGAGTGCGACGCGACTGCTCACGTTTTACTGTTATAAAATTCATATTGATCTTGTCGTAAGTTTTGAAAAGCTGCTCGCGTTTATTTACCCTCCTGGGAAGTATTTGTTCCGGGCGTGGAGTATTTATGTGAAGGGGTCTCGCAAGGCTCAGTGCCGGGACCTGTAGTATTGAACGTGAAAAGTGTAGATGCATTATTGAATGTTGTTATACCTTTTTAAAATATCACGGTTGATGATGTTTAGAGTAGTCATTCACGCAATTAATACCATTTACAACATACATGACTATTGCATGCAATTGTGTTTGCGATGGCTGTTTAACGATATTTTTTTATTAGCGCTTGTAACTGTAACAAGTGACAAAATGCAGCTTTAACAAAAAACCATCGTATACTTAGGTACTGACAGTGTAAAAGTGTCTCAAGTTTGTTAATGATTTAGGTGACCGGGTGAAGTGCGCATCACTATTCGTTCGTGTTCCTTAACTTAACATGCGCCCATTCTTCTCCACAGCTAAAAAATAGACGTCCTGAATGGGTAGTAGCTAAAAAAATGTTTGGACGATTCAGAAGCACTTTTCTAAAGCTTATTTGAATAAAAATATTTGAGTGTGTATCTGTTGCTCTAAAACGCAACTGGTCTAAGTAGCAACTAGTCAAAAACGCAACTGGTCTAAAACGCAACTGGTCTAAAACGCAACTGGTCTAATTATCAACTGGTCTAAAACGCAACTGGCCTAGTGGTCTGTAAAATCAAATATTTTTTCACTTTGAGTTTGACTTTACCATCAGGTGAGTTGAAGCCAAGCGTTTCTCTGTAGTACAATAAAAAAAACGGCAAAAAAAATCGTGTCCTTTGGATGGGAGCCCCCTTAAATATTTATTTTATTCTGTTTTTAGTATTTGTTGTTATAGCAGCAACAGAAATACATCATCTGTGAAAAATTCAACTGTCTAAATATCACGGTTCACGGACGGACGGACGGACAGCGGAGTCTTAGTAATAGGGTTCTCGTTTTACCCTTTGGGTACGGAACCCTAAAAGAATAAACATATTACTAGCAGTATCGTATGCGAGAGCCAATATCGGTGCAGAAAATTGCATTGGCGCCCGTTGTGTTTATTGCTTTACAGTTCCAATTTTAAAGAGCAATGAAACAGTTTTTGCTATTTGTTGATCTTCTGACTTGTGATCAAGTTGCTTTTAGGGATATTATTGCCAGGAGCGTTCGTTCGGAGCTCTCTGTTTTATTAAAATCCTTGTACGAGTATTTGTGAGAAATTGTTGAACGGTTCGGGCCTTGGAAATAAAAGAGAAAATATGAAGAGAGACATTATTTGTTTCTACCGATTCCGTCCTTCCATCGGTTGTTCAATCTATATCTTAACAATGCTACTGTTATGATGTTATGGTAGTGACAGACTGAGATAAGATGGTAGCTAATCTAGTCAGGCGGATTGAAAACAATTTATACTACCGGCAATTTCATGTCTAGATCACAAATGCCTATTTAATAACCTAGTTAATTTACGCAGTTTTGACGCATCTTCCTTCTATATCACCATCATCTGGGGCACGAGCCTTCCCTATGGATGGATAGGGAGAACGGGCCATAAACCACCACTCGGGCCTCTTCTATAAAATATGTATTTATATTTTTATTAAACTAGGACACTTATATTGTGCAGTAAGTAAATGACAGAGGTTACAGTTATAGGTACGAAAGTATGAATTATAAAGAAAAATTATGATAATGCTTATAAAAATTCTGTTAATTTTCTTAAACATTAATCAAATTGGAAGACCAGCGTCAGGTTTTTCTACAATTTAGGAGGCCTGACATCATTCTGAGCACCATTTAGTGCCATTTGCACATTGTTAAAATTGTATGTAGTAATGTAATTTGAGGAGGAGCTCGATGGCGCAGCGGTTAACGCGCCCGGTCTGCGAGTGCTGAGGTTAAGCTACTTTCGCAAAGGCCGGTCATCGGATGGGTGACCAAAAATGTATCATCTCGAGCTCCTCCGTGCTTCGGAAGGCACGTAAAGCCGTTGGTCCCGGCTGCATTAGCAGTCGTTAACAACCACCAATCCGCACTGGGCCCGCGCGGTGGCTTATGGCCCGTTCTCCCTATCCATCCATAGGGAAGGCTCGTGCCCCAAAAAATGAGCATGAGCGTGCATAAAATGAGCTGATGATGATGATGATGATAATGAATGTAATTTGTGTTGTTTCACTAATAAATGTTTTCTTTTCTTTTCTATATTAATTTGCTGGTTTGAGCAAACTGAGATAGTATTATGAAGAGTGAGTAAATTGATAGTGTCAGGAAGGCATCCCTTCAGCCAACAGTATTGTCTCACCTAAGTAAAGATTAGGTGTGACATAAACAAACTGAAGGAAAGGTTTCGACAGTGTGTGTTTACAAAGTAGTAAAATGGGGGTCACCATATTTTATAGGTATATTTTTTATAAACCTGACCCTTATCTTCGTACGCAAACATTGTCATGGAAAAACATAGTGTAAGGTTACTTTGAGGAGCTCGATGGTGCAGTGGTTAGAGCGCCCGGTTCGCGATTGCTGTGGTTAAGCAACTTTCGCAAAGGCCGGTCATCGGATGGGTGACCAAAAATGTATCATCTCGAGCTCCTCCGTGCTTCAGAAGGCACCGCACTGGGCCCGCGTGGTGGTTTATGGCCCGCTCTCCCTATCCATCCATAGGGAAGGCTCGTGCCCAGCAGTGGGGACATAAAATGAGCTGGTGACGAAGGTTTTTTCTTATCTTAGTCTTTCGATACAATAACAATGTTAGTAGCATTATTATGTAACAGTTACAGTTAAGATAGCCAGTCCTTAAGCAGTTGAAGATTGAAGTACGGTTTATCGTCGGCTTTATCGTCTCTTAGTGTAATCTAAATGCGAAGCGCTTTTCATGTAGAATAAAAAAGCGTCTAAATTCATACCGTTAATACAAAAACCTTTTACGTTATCTGGTTAGATGACCGGTCTTAGATCCAAAGGTTTTCCAGGTTCGATTCTATGTTTAGCTTCTTTTGAATCTTCCTTTGCTAGCTACTACTATCGTATCCACAGTCTACCCTACTGCTAGGGATGGGCCGTTCTTAGCTCATTAACAGTGGTCGGCATAGGTAGTGCCATGGGGTGAATGACCACACATGTATATATTAATATGGACATGCCCTGGGATTCGAGAATGTTAAATGCACTATTCTAAAAGAAAAGACACAGTAGCACGATGTCTCTTTTGCACGAGTGGTTACATCGCAACATGTCGATGCTTGTTTATTAAATCCCAATTTTGTTTTCTTAGTAAGTAAGTACAACGCGGGTAGAGCAGTGTCAAAAAACTAGTATTAGTGTAGGTACATTTAGACAATTGGACCCGTTGTCAAGAAATAGTATAGACATATAGAAATCACTACAGATTTAAAACAGTGTTTATAGTATTACTAGTTCGTCGTAACGCTTATAGAACCAAAATTGTTTTTATGAAACTGCTGTTCTCTTATTGCTAACAAGGTAAGTATTTATAGTTTAAAAAATGGTGACATTTTTACGGTGCGGTTTTATATTACCTACCTACATTTAATTTAAATAAATTAAATGTAAGCAATAATATTTTAGTAAATGTGATTTTTACAATCCCGGGCTTTTGAGATGAGAGGGTATGTCCACGTTATGCTACAAAGTCAAAGTCAAATATTTTTATTCAAATAAACTTTAGAAAAGTACTTTTGAATCGTCCAAAATGTTTTTACGTCTATTTTTTAGCTGTAGAGAAGAATGGGCGCAAGAAACTCCACAGCTTTAATATAATATGACGTTTACAAAATTATATTTACCAAGTTATACAGTTTAAAAAACCTTAACAATATTTATAATTAGAAATACCTGTTGGAGTGATTGGAGCATTTTAAACCCATGCTGTTTTGTCTTCAATGTAATCAGACACTTTATAATAAGCTTTTTTATAAAGCTTTTTTTTAATGGCGATTTTAAATTTGTGAATATCAAATTTTTGGATATTACTTGGAACTTTATTGTAAAAACGTACACACAGGCCTCTAAATGAATTATTTACTTTGTGGAGCCTAGTATAAGGTACTGCTAGTTTGTTTTTATTTCTAGTGTTTACATTGTGAATATCACTGTTTTTAGAAAAAAGTTTCAATATTTTTATAAACATACATTAGGTTCTCGTAAATATATTGTGATGCATCTGTCATTATATTAATATCTTTAAATCTTTCCCTGAGAGAATTACCAGCTTTTAGGTTATAAATTGCTCGAATAGCCCGCTTCTGCAGCACAAAGATAGAATATCGGCAGCATTGCCCCAAAGTAAAATGCCGTACGACATTACGCTATGGAAATAACTAAAGTAAACAAGTCTAGCTGTTTCAATGTCAGTGATCTGACGAATTTTCATTACTGCATAAGCCACAGAGCTCAGTCTACTCGACAATTTATCAATATGTGGGCCCCACTGTAGCTTTGCATCCAACGTAATGCCTAGAAACACTGTGGTGTCCACAAGGTCCAAATTCTTATCTTTAATTTTTACACTGGTTTTTACTTCCTTAACGTTGGGTAATAAAAACTTTATACATTTAGTTTTTCGTTCATTTAATAGCAAATTGTTAACATTAAACCAATGAACTATCTTTGAGACAGCATTGTTTTCATCGTCATCAATCGGCTGTCGTCGTTTCACTTTGAATAAAAGTGAGGTATCATCTGCAAACAATACTACCTCATGGTTGTCTTTTACATAGTAAGGCAAGTCGTTAATATAAATTAAATATTAGAAAGGACCAAGAATTGAACCCTGTGGAACTCCCATTGTAACCGATCCCGGAGATCTTTTACTGTTAGCATCAACCCTCTAAATCCTATCACTCAAATATGAGATAAGAAGATTCAGTGATGCATCTCTAATTCCATAGTGGTAGAGCTTCCTGACCAGGGTTTCATGTAAAACACAATCAAAGGTCTTGGATAAATCACAAAAAACCCCTAGGGCATCGTGTAAATCCTCCCAAGCATTAAATAATTGAAGTAAAAGCTCAACACCAGCGTCAGTTGTCGAGCGACTCCTAGTGAAACCATATTGTCTAGAATGTAAAAGTTTATTTCTATAAAAATGAACTTGAATTTGGTCTAGAATTATCTTTTTAAATATTTTACTAAGTGTGGGTAGCACAGAAATTGGTCTAAAGTTAGTGGGGTCACATCGATCGACGTATCTCGTGAAATAGCACTACCTACGCCGACCACTGCTCATTAATAATACATGGGCTGACACAGACATCAGTTCACCACTACCACAAAAAGGAGACCCAAACAAGGTAAGCTTCATAAAAACGCGCTTGAGCAACGCACACATAGACAACCTGTCACGGACACGGAATCTTGCAACAGATGCGCTCGGAATGTTCTGAGCTGTTTTGAGATTTTTTTAAATGTATTTGGTCCTTACCTATGAAATTGACGTTTTTTTCTCACTTATTAAAAGGTCTAAAAGTCAATACACCTTCAATTAGGACTATGTTACTTAAGCCTTCAGTAATAACAATGAATATTAATTTTGTGTATTTATCGCCCAATATTTTTTTTAAATTGACTACTTTTTATATTCGCGGAATTGTCTTTTTGTTTGATTGTAGCTTTGAAGGGACTTGATTTTTTTTCTTTTTAATGTCTACTATATTTAGCTAGTGAAACAAACACATTACTAAGCAATTTTTATAGTGTTAACATAAATAGATGCTAAGAAAATTGAAAAAACGTTAGTATGAAAAATAATATTTTATAAAAAATCTTTATACAAAACGTCAATTTCATAGGTAAGGACCTATTAATAAGGTTTCCTTTTAGGTACTCCTTATTTTGCGCCATTACAAACTAGGCAGCATACGATTGTGCTGGCGTAGTATTATCTTGTTTATTGAAAAAACTAAGTTCAAATATCTGTGATCCTATCTACAACAGCAGAAGTAATGAGATCAATCGTTTCAATAGCGGCTGGAAGTGCAAAGCTGCAAACCAACACTATTGGGCTATTGGCTCATGTTACAGCATTCGAAGAGTATTTAGTCAATAGTACGATTTTCAATCCTTTGATCGCTAGCAACGTAGCCGTTCCAAATAAAATAGAACCAGCGCAATAGGAAACTCCACACTTAATTCCTATAAGCATAAAGTTTATTTTCAAACAGCAATCGCTCTTCGTTCCAGAAACTGATTCGGAAGCCTTACGGGATTTGAACTACGATACTGTGGGCGTCAAAATTTTACTGCGATTTCGTGTTACACTCTCTGAAAGCGAGTCAAGGAGTAGTTATTGAGTTTTGGAAGCACGTTACCCTTTCATTTTGCGTGCAGCGGTTCCTGTATTGAATATGTCGCACAAGAGTTGAATCAGCTCATAATTTTCAACTATTTTTGTTTTCGTTAATAGTATTTCTCGCTTTTTTGGCTGCCTGTAATATTCTGCTTGGAATCCAAATAAATCATACTAATATTATAAAAAGGAAAGTTTTTTATTTTTGTATGTTCGCAACGAATATACACAAAAACTACTGAACCGATTTAAAAAATTCTTTCACCATTAGAATGCTGCATTAGCGTTGAGGCTATATTAAAAAAGAAATGTCCACCAGTGTGAAGCTGGGGACGGGCCGATAGATGTGAATAATTATGTTTGCCGTCAAGCAGCAGAAATATTTGCAAATTTTAACATGTGTCGATTTGGAACTTCAGGGCATAGATACAATGAGAAATAAAGCTTCATCATTATCACTAGCTCATATTATGTCCTCACTACTGGGGCACGAGCCTTCCCTATAGATGAACGAGCCATTAACCACCACGCAAGCCCAGCGCGGATCGGTGGTTGTTAACGACTGCTATGCAGACTAATAACGGCTTTATGTGCCTTCCGGTGCATGGAGCAGCTCGAAATGATACATTTTTGGTCACTTAACCGATGTCGCAGACCGGGTGCGTTAACCACTGCGCCATCCAGCTCCTCCTCCATAAATAAATAATCAATTCTAATGGCCATGTTAGATTTCCGACGTGAACCCACTCCTACTTCAAAAGTATTAGCTTTCTTAGAACGGAGTGTTTTACCTTTAAAATAAGACTTTCCTTATGATTCGGATTCAAAGGACCAAAATTAAGCCACGTGCGGTTAAAATTTCCAGGAAATAAAATTGATAAGTTGAATTGAGTAGCTTCTCACCATGCTTCTCGTAAGAAGGAATATATATATATATATATATATATAAAAATATATATAAATCAATTGCTGTTCGTTTGTCTCGCTTAAACTCAAGAATAGCTGGACTGATTTGGCTAATTTTGATTTTGAAATATTTGTGGAAGTTCAGGGTAGGTTTATCGGTGAGAAACATAAATAATAAGTAACGGAAAATACTAAAAACGACACTTTAATTTTCCAATACAAAATGTTCCTAGCTGTGAAACATTTGATGTCTTTTGTCTTTTTAGAAATAAAACATTGTCACTTGGTTGTCAAATATTTATAGGTGCGTTCAGAAATTTGTCTGTTTCATTGCTCTGGAGTTGTTTGTTTGTTTCATACGTTTTCACGCGTAAACTGTTCACCGATTTGTTTGTTTTGTTGTCATAGAATCTGTCAAAGCGATACGAAGTCCGCTGGATCAGCTAGTATAAATAAATAAATAAATAAATAATTTTTCCTACACTCACACCAATTATCTAGCCCAAGAGAAGCTTCGTATTAGTATAATATAAAATTAAGCATGTTTATGATTCTTCCTTCCTGATTGTTATTAGATTTAAATTTGTTATAGAAAACCAAAAAAATAGTAAATTTTTAAATTTTACACATTACTGTTAATTTAAATTATATTATATTATAAGCATGGTAACCTAACTGCTTACTAAGTATGTTATGTAGCTTATTGTCTATTTCTCAAGTAGTTGATTATTGTAAATAAAACATCTAGTATGTCTGTCTGTCTATCATCATTTAACATGAATGAAGTGAGATAAGCTAAGTACGATTAAGAGAATAAAAGACTTCTCCAAAGAATTTTTTTCCTTGAATGTTAAAAACGTCTACGACACAATAATGCTGTATTCATTGCAAGTAAACACGCTTCCGATATAAGAATAAACTCTGTCAATAAGCCAGCTTCTGTGAAAGGGGTTGCATCTGTTGCCATTGTGCGATGCTTAATCAAAAGCCTTTGTTGACAAAGGATATTCTAAAATATTTAAGGATATTCTGGAGACTGCTCCTACACCAGTTCGCTATTGCTATGCATACAAAATGCCTTTGTGTTGTTACATTAGCGAGGAGACTTGTTACATGGTAGTTTTATTGTAGCCCTTCTTTTTTACTAGTCATCATCATTATTAGAAATTTAGAAATACCTGTTTTTCTAAATTGTTTCGGGTCTGGGTGTTTCCTATGTATAATAAGTATGTATTTAAGTATATTAAGTTGGTAAACCTAATAATTATTTTGATTAGCATTCATTGATCCATTATTTTCGCACAGCGAAGCGGGCCCGTGACGGCTAGTCTATACTAATGTTATATTAGGTCCTTACCTATGAAATTGACGTTTTGTATGAAGATTTTTTATAAAATTTTATTTTTCATACTAACGTTTTTTAAATTTTCTTAGCATCAATTTCGTTAACACTATAAAAATTATAGAGTAGTTTGTTTGTTTCACTAGCTAAATATAGCAGACATTAAAAAGAAAAAAAATGAAGTCTCTTCAAAGCTACAATGAAAAAAAGGACAATTCCGCGAACAAAAAAATAGTCAATTTAAAAAAAATATTGGGCGATAAAGACACAAAATTAATAATCATTGTTATTACTGAAGCCTAAGTAACATATTCCTTATTAAAAGTGTATAATAATATTAACAATCGGTATTTACTTTTAGAAGTAATACACCTATTAATTAGTGAGAAAAAAACGTCAATTTCATAGGTAAGGACCCAATATAATAAAGCTGAAGAGTTGTTTATCTTTCTTTGAACGCGTTATTCACTTGAACTACCTGTCGGATTTGAAAATATTTTTTTGCATTTGATAGCCCACTTTTTGTGCGATGCTTCAGGATATTTAACATCACGCTGTGAAGCGAAAAAAGAGTCTAAAAAACGCTAAGCAAATACGAAGTACTAATGCATTTGGGCGACGCGATGCGTCGCGGTGGGTCATAGTAACAGCTATGTCAGTCTATACAAATGTCTCATGAACGTAAACACATAGGGACTATATTGGCATACATAGTGCTGGTTTCAGAATATTCGCAATGCCTCTGTAAGGAAATGGCTAAGCGCTCGACCTGTAATCCGAAGTTTCTAGTTTCAATTTCCAGGTCAGCCAAAGTTTGTAATGGATTTTTGTGATTTTGGCAAGCGTGAGGATTAAGCCAATACCCATCAATTTGTAGCGAGGGCTTCATTTGAGTGATGGAGGTCTTTGTCTAGCTGTGGGACAGTGTATACTGTCGTGTCGTGTAGACTGTGATAAAAAAGTCACCCTGTATGTATATACAGGGTGACTTTTTATCACAGTCCAAACCTCCCGTGATACAAACGAACAACTGTTACTATTGGACCAACTCCCTAACTCGAAAATAAAATTCAGCTGTTCCATACATTTTGGTCGAATGAATATTGATGTTTTGTTTTGTATGAAACAGCTGAATTTTATTTTCGAGTTAGGAGTTGGTCCAATAGTAAGAGTTGTTCGTTTGTATCACGGGAGTCATCTCAGAAGGTTTGGACGGTGATAAAAAAGTGACCCTGTATAGGCTTACTGATTTAGTCGTCATAAGATTAACTTAACACAAGCCATAGCCACATAGCCACCGTGCTGGTCGAATGCGGGTATCAGCATTTTTCATTTCGTGTTATAAATACAACTAATTTCTCAAGTGGCTTCTAAAGGCTTAAACGTAATACGAATTTTATTTTACAAAATAAACACTGACAGGTTATACAACCCCGCGCGAGCGAGCTCACCCACGCAGTCTTACAAATAAGACAAACAATGAAGAAAAGAACAAAGAATCATATAAGTTGAAATAGGATATAAAGGGCTATGAGAATAGGCTACTTTAATTTGAAGGGTGACTGAGGTGTTGGTCTCCTAATATAGGTATTTATAACAAGTTACGTACACTGATACAGTCCAATTGGATACGTTCCGTTTTAAGAATAAAAAATCTTGTGAACTCTCTTCTATCCGAGGAATAGATATAATGTAGGGATCCTACTACTACTACTTACTACTACTTACTATATTACTATATTCTCTATCAAAATATTTGGATGTTTTGTTGTAATTTTAGTAAAACTATGGAATTGGTAGAATAAATGGGAGTTGGCGGGAAATCATAAACGGACGCAGCCCGAAGGGGGTCTAGACCTCCAGCGATTGGCTACCTACAGGGCCACAATGTTAGTAATAGGCCACGGAAACGTTAATGCGACGATTTGGGTTCGTTCCACTCCTACAGACCAGAGACAACTGTAGATAGTGAGAAGTGGAAGGATATGGAAGACCGTTGCCCAGCTGTGAGACAATTCGGGTTAGTCAAATAAAAAAGACTCGCGTATCATCTTTAGTATAATCAAAACCATACTACATACATATTGTTTCAGGTGTTCTTATTTTTAAAACAAATAAAATATGCTAGTATTTTACGCCATAATACTATTGTTATTGTTATAGCTTACATAGTGTTATAGTAAAGTCTGCTTCCACATTAATATAATGTGACCGTTTGTTTGCATTTCAGTGGGTCACACTGGTTACCATGGCAATTGCCGGTCGTTACCGCTCTCCGTCCGATTATTTGAAGTTGCACCTTGTTTTTGCTATTTTAACCAAAAGCCCGAACCGTTTCACTGCGGCTGGCTATTTCTCGCGAAAAGCGCGCAGTGCAACGCAGTGAACACAATTTAATTGCTATGTAGTTAGTATCATTGACCAACAAATAGCTTTATTTAACTTTTATATCACGTATTTTATAGCCCACTTTGATAGCTAGGGTAGAGGCACCAGTGACCGGCAGGAACCTGTGATCGACATAAAAAAATTAGGTCAGGTATTATTTTAAATGATTTTTAACCGACTTCAAAAAAGGAGGTTTCTCAATTCGACCGTATAATATCGTTATTCGTTTTTTTTATGTCTGTTCGCGGATAATTTCGTCGTTTATGAAATGATTTTAATGATTCTTTTTTTGTTGGAAAGGAGTTTTCTCAAGGGTGGTACCATGAAGGGTGAAACCAGAATCTGATGATGGCATTCTAGAGAAATCGAGGGGAACCTTCGAAAATCGTAGTGGCGACTGTGCGATTGTTAATTTTTTTCATAAGTATTTTAAAGCACTACTATTTTATGAAGGTCTGGAGTCGATCTGATGATGGAGCCGAAAGACAATCGAGGGAACTCCTCAACGATTTACAGCAATTACCTGGTGTTTGGGCTTGATTAATTTGTATTGATGAGAACTTTACACCTAGATGGGTTGTGATCGGGCCACCCATAAGCCGCCAACATGTTTATTTTGTAAAAAGGAAAAGTATTTTATTACATAATATCCAAAACTTACCTTTTCCCTGAGTGCATTTGGTTCACGATTGTGACTCGGTATATTTTTGGACAATAGTTCATGTTGTTGGTCAGCGTTCACTCTGGTAATAAATTGGGTAATAATGTTTTTAACACTTTAGAGGAGATAGATATTTATTCGGCGTATAATCATTATGCTTATAAAACTTATGCTTAAATATCATTATGCGTAAGCATATTTAGGCTTAAGAATAGTATGCTTTACAATTATTATGCTTATTTGTTTATTTATTTATTTATTTATTTATTAGGTACACAAAACAGATAGAAATTAAAAAATAATAATAATGCATGATAAATTGTATAAGAGTTAAATTCCTATCTAAAACATATGTACACAACACGATTAACAATAAGCGTCCATGTTAAAGTTTACCTAATCTACAACTATATCCAATTAAAAACTAAATAAATACAATACCTATGTAATGTAATGTAATGTATGTAATGTAATGTAATGTAATGTATGTAATGGAGAAAAAAATATATAAAAAAAATAAAAATATAACAAATTGATATAATAGAGTAGGTATGCTTCAAAAAATTGTGCCTAAAAAGTTATGCAAAATTAATATTGTGCGTAACTATTATTAGGATAAGTAAAAGTATGCCATGTTAAATTATGACATAAAATTTTATGCAAAAAAATAGGGAACCGTTCAATTTCATACACACGCACACAAGATTTATATATATACCAGCTGACCCGACGGACTTCGTATCGCTTTGACAGTTTCTATCACAACAAAACGAAAAATCGGGTAATAGTTTACGCGTGAAGGCGTCTCAAATAAACAAACAAACTCCAGAGCAAAGAGATCGGCTCATACTACAGCTATGAAGCATGAAACAGACAAATTTCTGGGGGCTCTTATAGCAGTATTATTGCAGTTGTGGAAAAGAGAAGCGAGTATATTCGCCGCTACACGCGTCTCGTTTTCACAACTGCAATAATACTGCTTTAAGAGCTTGTGGTTACCCCCCTGAACGCACCTATAAATACGATTGTCGTTTTTAGTATTTCCGTTACTTATTATTTACTAGCTGTGCTCGCGACTTCGTCCGCGTGGAATAGTGACTTTCGGCAGTATTTTTAATTTTTTAGGCTCTTTTCCCGTTTTTGCAACATTTTTCACTGATGCTTCGCTCCTATTGGTCGCAGCGTGATGTTATATAGCCTAAAGCCTTCCTCGATAAATGGACTATCCAACACAAAAAGAATTATTCAATTCGAACCAGTAGTTCCTGAGATTAGCGCGTTCAAACAAACAAACAAACAAACAAACAAACAAACAAACAAACAAACTCTTCAGCTTTATATATTAGTATAGATGTTTCTCACCGTTAGGCCTTCCCTGAACCTCCACAAGTATTTTAAAATCAAAATTAGCTAAATCCAGTCCAGCCATTCTCGAGTTTTAGCGAGACAAACGTACAGCAATTGATTTTTATTTAAATAGATAGATAGATAAAGATAGTTAGGGTACCATTATCAGCTTTTATGTCTTCTTAGTCCCGTAATAAAATATTACCGACTTATGATATGATATGACTTATACTTACATAATATAATATAACTGTGGGTTTAAAATTAAATACTTTCTGAAAAAAATCTTAGAAAATCGTCTCGCGAACATTTCCGAAATTCTCGATTAAAATATAAATTACAGCTTGTTTACAAATGTATGGTAGCGGTTAAGTGCCTGTTTTTTTTATCAGAAATGGAGGCACGGTGCATGAGGGCAAAAAGAGGGAGAATATTTACTGTTATAGGGTATGGGAGATCAATGGCAGGTACGGCGGGTTGCTATGGCAACCGGACGCGGACCTCCGGCTCGGTGCGTGTCGTTTCTGTAAATCGACGCTTGAAATGGGAAAAGAGAAAATGCTCTGTGGTTAGGGGCTTTGATGATTTATGTATGACCGTGCTATTAGACCGAAATGTGTGGTGACCGAAACACAATGAACATTTTACACGGTAATTCAACAGGTGCTCAGAAATATGCAAACTCTTTTTAAATAAATAAACAAATCATTTATTGCTAAAAATATGGTACAAAGTGGTGTTTTTTAGTACATAGTTTTATAACTATGTACTAAAAAACTATATATGTAGAACTTATGTTCTACATATTTTACTGTCAGACAGCATGCAATATTACCGCAATAATTAATCACCATTACTTAGGTATTTGAATTAATAATTAAAATGACAATTGATCGCATTAATTCAATTAGGTACAATTGAATACATACATTAAATTTATAATAACATCTTATCTGGATATAAATAACACAATTTAATATTTTATTTCGCCAAGTGACCATGACCATGACTTTAAAAACTAGAAAAGAAAATCAACTAGGTGTAAATTAAATGTCAATACAAATTTCATCCATTTCCATCTATTCCATCCATTTTATTAAACGTCTAGTCTTAATGACAGACAAAAGAGGTCCTAATGGTTATTTAATTTTGTTTAAGAGTAAATCTATATATTAATACGTGAAGCAAATACTTTGTACCCCTTTTTACGAAAATTGCGCGGACGGAGGAGTATGAAATTTCGCACACCTATAGTTTAGAGAAGGAGTACAGAATGTTAATATTTTTTTTTAAATTATGCATAAAAAATACATTGAATTAATAAAACAAACATTACACACACTACCATGTATTTGACACACGCTATATACTATACTATACATTTTTTTTAAATGGAAGAGGAACGGCTTTGATCTGTCAATGCCAATCCAAACTCAGATTCTATTAATTTTTCATTGCTAAGGATACAAAGCGTGCAGCTAAAATAAAATTACGGTCGAATTTCGACCACTGGGCGACCACTCTAGTACAAATAAAACCACAACCCACCAAACATGTTAATGCGAAAATAACAGTTTAATAATTGGGAATCGTTTTCTTTGAATATCGTTATCAAGAATTTATATTAAGGCGGCAACTTTGAGTACCTCAAAAGAAACTTAGCAAATTGGGGAGCTGAAATTCATTGGACCACGAATAAGTACACCGAAATCGCATCAAAAGGTTCCATAGGGCAGGCTTTTGTCATCCCGATTGCTGGAAAAAACTCTTTGGATAAAGAAATGGGGGGAAAATGGTTTTGAAAACTTATAAAACCTAGTAAAATAGAAAATTTATGATTGATGTTTTTTGTTTTTCGTTTAATAAATATAAGCTAAACTATTCTAATATTTTGGACTAGTCGATCATATTGAGTTAATCACAAAAGATTCAAAGCACAAAAGATACCTCTAGACACGTTTACTTTTCTTTCAGAAAGATTGATCACGCATAAGGTATTAATCGAGCGTATGTGCTATTGAAATCCCACCATTTATTATGAGGCTTTTCAATAAGGCGTCACTTATCTACATGAATACATTCATATAATATAGAATATATTCATGTTGATAATAATAGTAACAATAATATAATAATAATAATAATAATAACTGACACGACTGTTCTTGCTAATAAGCCCGATATAGTGCTGATGGACCGGGCGCAACCGAAGGTGTTTTTGGTGGACATCACTATCCCTCATGACGAGAACCTCGTGAAGGCCGAGACTGAGAAACAAAGGAAGTACTTGGACCTACTACACGAGGTGACTGAAATGTGGGAGGTGACGTCCACTGAAATCATTCCGATTGTCATATCAGCGAACGGGCTAATCCCAGCCACGTTGAGTAAACATCTGAAAAGGCTGGGATTTGGCGGCGGCGGTTCGCTTCCAGCGAAAATGCAAAAAGCGGTGGTACTTGATACCGCGCGCATTGTCCGCCGATTTCTCTCCCTCGTGCCCTGACTCCGGCCGATTGTGCTATTGCCGGACTTAACCGCCATAGGCGAGAGGTATTTAGCCACTACTTAAATAATAATAACAATATATTATAAATCTATCTATAAAATGAATCGCTAAATGTGTTGCTGATCGCAAAACTCGAGAACAGCTGAACAGATTTGGCTGATTTCTTCTTTGTTATGTTTGATGAAGTCTGAGGAAGGTTCTTATGGTGAGAAAAAACGTAAAAAATACGAGGAAAACAGTAAAAATAACAATTTTCTTTTCCCATACAAACCACTCTGTCCCCAGCTTTCAAACATTTGACGTCAATCAAAACAAAACAAAGGCGCGTTAGGATTATCTTTGGTATGCCTTCAAGTTGATTAGAGGTCAGATTCATTTATTTATGCGCCAAGTGATCAAACAAAAAATATCGTGTACCATAAGGCATTACAATAAAAATATCAACACATTGGTGGGGAAATTTCCTAAGTAGGATTGTGCACAGTGGTCTTTCAGGGAAGTGGCCGAAGTGGGAATTTGCATAGTGGTCTTTCAGGGAAATGGCTGAAGTAGGAAAAGCCCCAACAAGAAAATGGCCGATGTAGGAATTTACAAAGTGGTCGTTCAGGGAATTGGCCGTAAGTGACCGGATTCTTTCAATGTTATTTTATTTCTATTAGACTGCGACAGGCCAATAACTTTTGACAGAACGAAATCTGTCGGGGCAGCTATTAACATAAAAAAATCAATGTAACTTCGTTTTACAGAAATAGGGCAGAACAAGGTAATAAAGATCTTGGTGTCATGCAAGACACTAAACTACTATTTGACAATCATGTTGACAGTGTTGCAACTAAAGCCTAAAGGGCCCTGGGACAGCCTGGGACTTGTGATGCGTAGTTCAGTGGGATTTGCCAGAGCTAAAACAAAAACACAAATGTTGAATGGGCGCCTTTGGCTTTCAAAGTAAAAAGTAAATAGTGTTGAATAATTTCGGCGGGTTGGTTAGAACCACGATAGCTCAATTGGAAGAGCACCTGACCCGGTATGTCAGAAGGGTGTAGGTTCAAACCCTGCTCGTGGAAATTTTTTCAACATTTGTGTTTTTGTAATTTGTTCGCAACAAAATTTGCGTTAAAAATTATATAAACATTTAGAGCTAAAACATTAAAAATATCATATTGCACTGTACTTTTGTTAGAAGGCACCTGGAGTATGCATCTCAAGTCTGGAACCCGAATTACCAGGTATACATTACTCGTCTTGAGAACATACAAAAAAATTTTTTGTAATTCCTGTGCTACCGTTTAAAGGATACCTTTAACTCCTCGAACAACCTAAATGTCTGTAAGAAACACCACATTTCACCTCTTGAACTAAGACGCGAGATAGCTGATATTACGTATCTGCTTAAAATTGCCTCGGCTAACGTAATAGCCCATCCATCTGTTTACCGAAAGCGAATACCAATTACAGGCAGAATAGTTACTTATGGCGTGCGTGTGACAAATTTAACCTACTTAGCAAGCAGTTTGAACTGGACCTTTTCTGTACCAGTGCAGTTTTACCAAGCATTGCATTGCAAGGCGGATATTGAGCGAGCGGTTCTTTGAACCCACATAATATTTGTGACTTGATAATTAATATTTTAATTAATATGTAGCTTCTATCGGTGATTTATGTGTAATACTTTGTAACCCTATTAAAATTTTGTATTCCTTAGATAATAAAATAAAGTAAAATATGTAAATAATTAATTATAGGTATATCACATAAACATTTTCCTGTAAATTATCATCATTATCACCATCAACCTATACTAGTCCACTGCTGGTCATAGGCCTCTTCAAGTGCACGCCACTGAACACTTTGTTATACATATGTAACATATATCATATATCATCATATCCTATAAGAAAAACCTAGAAAAAAAAATAAGAAAGACGGCCAGGTTTATCCAGTACTTATAAGCTCTGCTTCGCATTTATCATCACACTAGCTAACCAAAAACAGGTCATGCTTAGCCCCAAGCAAGTAAATTTTCTCTTCAAAACGTACGTGGCCCCTAAAATGTTCTTTCAACGCCTTCTTTAAAGTGTCTGTCTATAGTCACTTGAATGCACTCCACGAAAGGATTCACTATTTCTGTTGAAGCAAGCTTCTTAAGGACGCTTTAGATCATGTCACTGTTAACTTTAGTTAGACCGCGTTAATGTTTTATGCCGGGTCCCTATATTCTGTCTGTTGTTTTGCTTACTGGAGTTAGAAATTTGACATAATTTGTATTGAGCTTGTGTCAACTTTTTATCTATAGTAGGCAAAACAACAGTTAGATAGATTATAGGGAACCGGCTTTAGTGCCTTACAAATAAACAAAGAATAAACTGCGAATAGTTATTCCGTGTTTAGTCTCTTTGGCCCGATTGGGGTTTGTTAGACCCTTAGTGCCTTACAAATAAACAAAGAATAAGGTCCGAATAGTTATTATTATATCTTAATTAATGGCTTCGCGTTTAGCATTTAGCCAATTTCAAGTGTTTTTTAAATTGTACGGCAGATAGAAATTAAAATGGAGTCTCACAACACGTGTTATTACGGAAAGAACTCGGGTGAAACTCGTCCGAATAGTTATTCCGTGTTTTGTTCCTGTCATGTAAACGTCATTTCAAATTAGAGAAAAAGATTTTTTTGTACCTGTTTAGGTTAGCACTAAATGGCCTAGATCTCACCTGATATTAATTAAAATAATAAGGCGAGGAACTAACTATCATATCTGTCATCATATCTCTAACTGTCGGAAAACACCATCTTGTGAAAACCTGCCGCCATTACAACAATTTAGTAGCATTGTTAAGCTACGACAGTTAAGAGATAAGATTGGATGGCCAATTTTGTATGAAGTGTGATTCTATATTTAGCGTACTAAGAAAAAAAAACAATATAAAAAATCTATTGTAATGTTAATGTATTGGAAGCACTGAATAAATAATTACTGCTCACAACTGATGGTAGGTGGCTATGAGGCAAAAGGCTAGTTGTTGCGTTTATATAGCACTTTAAGGATAGAGATTCACATAATATGCCATTACTATGTGACTTGCTGAGTACAAATATATAACAAAAAAACAACTTATTTACCAATGCAACATTCCTAAACTGTATTTAGAAGGTCTATCTTGTAAATATTGAATTAAGTAGAGACTATTGGCGTAAAGTTCTGTGAAGAGACCGTCTTCAAAATTATCGTCAGTTTTTCTTTATACAAAATGGTCCGTGATACATACTCGTATATTATCGTATATTATGATCGTATACGTGAAGGATAAACGGCCCTTCGAAGGTCCGCTAAACTTCCCGATTCACAAATAAGGGCATAATTATAGGCATGGAGGTCCCTTTCCGCCCGAATAGCTATGTAATATAGTCGTAAGTTCAATCTATATTTGGAATATTTAGTGTACCTTTTTGATATCAGCTTGGCTACTAGAATATGTGATATAATAGATACTTCTTTTGCTTTGCTAGATTTATTTTATGTACAGTCACGAGCAATAATATGTATAAATTGTCACATTTTCTATAACATCTTAACTTCAACAATTCAAGAAGTAAGTGTATGACAATTTGTTTTAAATTACCTAACCATCATATTGTGTCAAAACTAGGTATACATTGGTTTCACATTAATATAATCGAAACAAAATCATTTAGAACTTAAACTTCCAATGTACAATTTACTTATTTAATTTACACACTACCTTTTTTTTTTCAAGTAGGTATCCATATGTTTACAAATTGTACAATTAAAAGAAATTGTCATGGATACATTAAAATGACATTGGAAGTGTAATACTTTTTTATGATTTGCAATGTTTCTGTAGTTTGGGCCGGTTTAAGGAAAATAAAAACAGCCGACGCGGGAGAGCCGTTGCCGCTCGCTGATACTTACCTTCCTAACTTTAATTATTATTCTTATTTTTTTAACAAATTTATTTATTTATTTGTTTATTGGGGTAACCAACAAAGCAATTACACAAAAACTTACTATAACATACATTGCATCTTACAAAAAATGAGTAATGCTTTACTTATAGGTACCACTACATGCAAATAACATATTTATTATAAGTTCAATCTCAAGTAACAGACATCAATTAGAGACGAAATAATATAAAAATTTACTACAATGAAAAATAAGTTAAATAAATTAAATAATAGGTTGTAACAAAATTTTGTTCTTAAAACTTTTATGTGTTTACAGATGTAATAATAACGTAATACTCATATTACTTTTTTTTGTAAATAAGTACATACATTATTATTTATAAAAAACACCAAGACAAAACAAAAGGCCGTCGTTATATGTATACCTAATTTTAATGCACACAACTTACTTTTGAGCTCAAGCTGTTTGAAACTGCTGCTTTGTAATTGTCTACATAATTTCAAAACTGTACTATGTACATGTTTTTGAAATTTACTTGGTGAATACCTAATTTAAAAAAAAAAATATAATTTTTTGTTATTTTTTTTTTGTTTTTTTTGTTAACAATAATTTGATAATAACGTACCTATAGTTATTTTTGACACAAATTAACGTTTACATAATTATTGGTCACAGCTTAGCATACTTATTTTTACGATTTGATTTTTCTATATGTTAAGGATGTTTGTGACTGTACCGTCGTATGTAATCTGACAATTTATTTAAACAACAATAATTTATGTGACCTTACGCTCTGGACAAAAATTTAAAACCCATTTAGCGCTACTTAGAAAATTATTGTTTTAATTAGTAGGTAGATAATACCAAAATCTAAATTTTCGCACAATTAAACGACCACAAATAGTTACATACTGTAATCAATCAATCATTGACAATGATAACATGAGTGGAGTGCATGTGAAGTGATACATTAAGCTACACGACACACAATGTAAACATGGTGATTGCGTGTGTGACTATCAAAATTGCAGCTTCGAGTATAATTAAACATGAAACAAAATACATGTACACAGGCTGCTCCTTTTAATAACTGTTATAATACTTCTCATATTGTTTACAAATACCTTCATTTACGTTAATTACTATACGTAGTGTACTTATAAGTAGTGTAAATATTTGTCTAGGGACACTGTATTTTATTTTATACCGTCACATTAAAATCAAATCATCATCATCATCATCATCATCAGCTCATTATATGTCCCCACTGCTGGAGCACGAGCCTCCCTATGGATGGATAGGGAGAACGGGGCATAAACCACCACGCGGGTCCAGTGCGGATTGGTGGCTGTTACTGCTAATGCAGCCGGGACCAACGGCTTTACGTACCTTCCGAAGTAAGCACGGAGGAGCTCGAGATGAAAAATTTTTGGTCACCCATCCGATGACCGGCCTTTGCGAAAGTTGCTTAACCTCAGCACTCGCAGACCGGGCGCGTTAAACACTGCGCCATCGAGCTCCTCAAAAATAAAAACGAACCATCACATTATTATTATATTGTTTCCGATTTTTTGTTCTAATCCTCTTTCAATATCAAATCTATTTGATTGACTTATACTGGCACTTACTTACTTAAAACAATTAAGTATTACCTAAACATTGATGAAACTACTAGTATACAAGAACTTGAAGTTCAACACAAACTCCAATATCAGTAACTCGGTAAGAAGGACTGTCGCTCGTATTGCAAAAGGGCATTGGTACAATTCCCAAGCCAATAATTTTCACAAGTTTTATTTAAATTTTGACCTTTTTCTATTTATAACGCCGAAGATACACCTTAATTCGTGAACTGTCATAAAAAGCGAATGAATTCACAGTGTTCTTAAGCTTTCGTTTGCCGTGTAGTCCCTTTTTCCGTAGCAGTTCATAAACGCGCAGCCTCATGCCAGGCACTACTCAAGGATCGTTATGTTCAGATGAACAAGGAAAGATTTCCTTGACCGTATTACCTTTAAAATGGAACACTCCAAATCGTTGGATAAAGGCAATTCCATAGGAAATACCCTAAATATGATTCAGCTAAACCGCTTGTAAGGTCATATCATCAGTCTCAGACTCAAGAAGGTTAAGTTCCTAGTGGGAGTGCATATTGCACTCGGGGCGTTGGTGAGGCTTCTTTAAAGTCCGCCATGAAAGCTGTCGCTACCAGCGAATTTAAAAAAAATTGCTGAACACATGAGGATTTTTATCGAAGGTATCAGTGTCATCTAACACCAGACACCCCTCGACACCCCCTGATACACCATGTATAAACACTGCGACTTCCATATATCTACAATTACACAGTAAATCACAATATAAAAGAAGAAATACACAAATATTAAACAAAGGGATTTATGCCATGAGATTTTTTTTGAAATACAATCGTAATCAACGTAATGGATCAGGCGTAAATAATATTGTGTTTTTTTATTTATATTCGGTATCTGGGTCAACGGTTCTTAAAGGCGGAGCTTTAAAAGCCTTTGGTGTGCACACAAAACGCGCACTGATGTAAATATCAGCAATCCATGATTTAGGAATAATCATCAATAGCTTAAGCGTTCTACATGAACAGCTTAAAAGGAGATTGGGTCATCATTACCTTCATCATCATCATCAGCCTACACACGTCCACTGCTGGACAAAGGCCTCTCCAAGTGCACGCCACTGTGCACGAACATTACCTTATGCTGGTCCAATTGAGGTTGGTGGATTTGAAAGACTGTCTTCCGACAGCCGATACCAAGATCAAAGTCAAGATTTTGAAGCTCTTGATATTTTTAGCCGGGACTGGTCCAACGGGCTAATCACAAAAGCCTTTGAAAAGCCTTTTTACCTATAGACTTCGGTAACCCTTAAATGTATGTAACTCTTTTAACGGGTAACCCTTTTAGCTTGATAACCTTTTCAGAAGAGTAACCAAAGGGTAACCGAAAGGTATTATCTCTCTCACTTCCTTATCATATGCCAAGTTAATTTGGAACGTATGTTTATAACAATAAGCACCATAACACGGTAAAACTGACCGGTGGGTTCGCGGCATTCGGAAAAGACTTGTTAAACCATAAAGTTATACCATTCGGTTGGTATAATAACTTTGTGTTAAACGCAGTGCACCGCCGCCGGCCGCCGGCCGTCCGCCGCAGCGATCGACCTAAAGTCAAACAGTAATAGCTCTTATAATATATACTGAGCATAAATATCTACTTGCACTGAAGCTGTATTCAGCCTTCGAAAGGGTTACCCGTTCAATTGCTATCCTTTGGGTTACTCTTTCGAATTGAACGGCTTTGGAAAGCTAACCCCTCAAAACTCCTTTAAAAATGCCTGAATGGGCTACGAGACTCGCCCCTGATTTTTAGTTTTGCGCTAGCCTAGGGACCAGTAATCCTGATTACAATTCCAATCAAGGTTACTTTACATTTCTATCCTTATAGTACATACAAGATCAAAATGGGTAATGGAAGAACGTAAGTAATGGGAGAACAACTCTTTAGTCGTTAAAGTACCACAAAATAGTTGCAAAGGATCGCTGATGAAGTCTTTTGCAATCGCTTCCCACTGTATTGAGGTTCTACGGTACACACGAGACGCCTTCATCAGACTATCCAAAACTGTCAAAATCTCTTAAATATAAATGTACTACAACTTTATGCCATTAACATAGAGTTCAAAGTCTATTGAGAATATTTGACAGTTTGGTAGTCTGATATGCAGGCGTGTTACGTGAGGTAGAGATCTCTCTCTTTAAAGCGAGTGGGGCAACGCCTTCAGATTGTGCCGCTCCCCGATCTGATTCGAACCCTTCGGAGAATCTTGTAAGGCACGGGGACACGCACTTTTAAGTGTGTGATGCCGTTCCCTCTAGAAAACCTCCGAAGGTGATTAGTTTCACACGGCTTGAGGTACCCTTTAAGTACCTCGCCGCCCCCAAAAAAGCAAAGTGACGCTAAAAATGCCGTTTGAGACAATCGGCAATCTCTCTAAAAAAAAAAAGAGTGGGGAAATTTAATATGTATGGCAGGAAGTCGAATATAGACAAAATTGTGTAAGCCTTAGGGATAAATACACGGAACGCCAGAGCCAAAGGAAAAGTTAGAAATTCATTGAATAATTAAAACATCGGGTTGAGTATTTTCGTGGGCTTGTTCCACCTTTATAACGCTATACCAACGAGGCTTTGGATATTTGAATCAAAAGTTTACGGTGTTCAAATAAAAATACTGGGTTCTAGCAGTTTTTAAGCATGCTTTTGCTTTGTAAAATTTTTTAATGGTTTCAATGTGGATTTCCGATAATGAATGACGTTCTGACGTTCGGCTGTATGCGGTCTGATACAATATAACAATTAGGAGCATTTGCATATGTCATCCAAAAACTGACGAAACCAACAAATGGTGTGTTTATGAGTTTTGTCAACCGCCTGGTTACCCGCTTTGGTTAATCAACGGGTTGATGAGCAACTTCGTTTCGTAACCCTCATTACCTTAACAATTGTGGCGTTTAGTAAACTTTTTATATTTGATGCATTTAGTGTAGTTTTGTTAAAAGTTATAATTCATAGATTTTGTGGCGTTTGGACAATCTAAGGTCGAGTAGTACAGGGCACACCCCCGGCAAAAACGGTTTACAGATTGTGTGGTCTCTCATCGAGAACTCTCCTTATAGCCCGACCAGTCCATTTTCTTAAACTAGTTATAACTCTTTGCACGTACACCAAGGCAGACAAGAGCTAGAGGCGACCCTGAGTTACGTGTAAATATCCTTCCTCGTCCAGCTACCAAAAGCTCTACAAGGAGAGGGGAGGTATATATACCTAATAAAAACCTAGTAGAGTTCATCCGACCAGTCCTAGGCCACCCCACGAAAACTTTTAATTATAAACAGAATAAAGTGACGCGTAAAATCTAAAAGTTTTAATAAACACATTACCCGCAATGCAGATAATTTAATTTACCGAAACTTCCCTCCCATTGCTGCCAAACGGTATAAATGCCACTGAAATATTTATACAACGTAGTCGTTGTCGCCGCCAAAATGTCCCAAAGACGCAATGAAAATTAAATATTAAGTTCCGTAGAAATATAATGTTCAATTGTAAATCAGAAATAAATTTTAGTAAATTTTTAATATTGTCTGTTGAGGTTTACACAAACTGTCTGCACAAACCATTTCGAAACACTTTTAGAGATGGTATGGCGGCTTCGTCAGAGTTTGTGAACACCAGTTAGCTGTGTTATGAATGAATGTTTTTCCCGTACCAACCAGTCCCAAAGTCCCAAGCAAAGTGTATCTTGTTGCTAAACGGGGAATCTAAATCATCATCAACTCATTTTATGTCCCCACTGCTGGAGCACGAGCCTTCTCTATGGATGGATAGAGAGAACGGATCATAAACCACCACGCGGGCCCAGTGCGGATTGGTGGTTGTTAACGACTACTAATGCAGCCGGGACCAACGGCTTTACGTGCCTTCCGAAGCACGGAGGAGCTCGTTGAAACGTTTTTGGTCTACCATCCGATGACAGCCTTTGTGAACGTAAACCGGGCGAGTTAACCACTGCGCCAGCGTCATCGAGCTCATCTAAAAGTGTCGCCATAACATCGATGTTAGTAGCATTGTTGTGTACCGGCAGTTAGAGATAAGATAGCCAGTTCCTCGGTAGTAAAAGGTAACAATCATGTGTGGTTAAGGTTTTCGGGTCTTGTCATCTTTTAAAATCAGGTAAGATGATGGGCCGGGGTAAGATGATACCCTGTGTGGTGCCGGGGATAAAGAATTGCACCAACCCATCTCTTCCTGTGGGTGTCGTAAAAGCCGACTAAGGGACCATTCCAGAGGATGGGCAGCAGCATCTCTCTGAGGTTACCCTCAACCTACTGCGATCGCCAACCCGTCTGCCAAGCGTGGCGATTACGGCAAAACCCCTCATATCCTTGGGGGAGGCCCTTGTCCAGCAGTGGACGTCTTTTGGCTGAGATTATGAAGATGATGAGCAAGTGCTTACCTTACTTGGGCTATAAAAAACTTGTATAGTCAGTATCAAATTGTTTTTTACATACTAAATAGTATAAAATATCTTTACATTTAAGTTTTAATTCGTTTTATTTCATGGCGAGCGCTTAGGCACTGCCATCGAGATGTTGATGAGTTAGTTCACTAAATGTTAGGGCAAACTACATTTCTCTACTTCTATTACTGCAATATGTCACAAGGGTAACCATACTACATAAAGAAATGCGGATAAGAGTTTCTGTTAATTTGCATTTGATAAGATTACATATAATTTGATATAATATAATACGTAATAGATAATAATAAGTGTTGCGGAAACCACTATTCACACTATCTACTACCGTTTAAAATTAGGTTACACCTTAATATCCACAAAATCCACTCACAGTTCCATGCCGCTCCCGCCGTCCAGAACGGGATCCATATGGTCTGATGGGGCCTGAATCCGAGTCCGGGTCTTCTCGGGTTCCCTAAACACACCCAAACTACCCCAAAGTGCACTCTCCCCCGAGGAAATACCTGGTTCACTTCAGTAGCGTGGTAGCCGACATCCAAACACGGACGGCGAATTGTACTCCCGATGCGATTCGCTCACGACACACACACACACAACACAGGTTGCACAATATACTTAATTAGAGCAATACGGCTCCAAATGCCCTTATTACTACACAAAACTATTTAATTATCAACACACGATAACCTATCAACCAGCCATATTTGCTTTCCAGAGACAAGAGTATAAAAAAAGAACAACTAGTGATGGGGCCATTATGCCACCAAACAAAATTGAATCTCGATAATCGATTCGCCCATAATACAAATCAAAGTTTTATTTCCAATAAAAATAAATGCCTGTTTATTTGCAACATCCCGCCACCCAAAGCGGACGTACCGCTTTCTAGAAAAAATCTTAAACTAGTCAACCGGTAATCGAGCTAAGGTCGCGACCGCGCGATTTAGCACCGATCCATCAACCAACACTTGCGCCACACGCGGAGTCCCGTCCGCGCCCCAGATTAACTTTAAAATGCGACCTCGTCTCCAAAATAACGATGGCAAATTAGCCTCTTTTAATAAAACCAGATCCCCCTCCGAAGGGGGCGACGTCCGGTCTGTCCACTTTACACGCTGCTGCAATAAATGCAGATACTCCAGTGACCAACGACGCCACAAGTCCTGACTCATTTGTTGTATCATTTGAAAACGAGACATCCGGTGTCTGCGTTCATCCTTCCAGGGATACTCAGGCAGGGCAGTGAGTGGCTGACCGACCAAAAAATGACCAGGGGTCAGGACTTCCATGTCATTTGCGTCAGAGGAGAGTGGACAAAGCGGACGCGAGTTGAGAACCGCCTCAACCTTACAAAACACAGTTGTAAGTTCCTCATACGTGAGGGTAGTTTCCCCGACTACCCGGCGCAAGTGGGTTTTTGCCGATTTTACCGCGGCTTCAAATATCCCGCCCCAGTGGGGACAGGCTGGCACACTAAATCGCCATGTGATTCCCCGCTGTGCGAGAGCTTGACTTATGCTATTACAATTTTTATCCAGAAAATCGTTCACATCTTTTAAGTAGTTGGCAGTGCTTCTGTAGTTGGTACCGTTGTCGGACCGAATGAGAGAAGGTAAACCCCGTCGCGAAACAAAACGATCCAGCGTGGCGACAAAGGCTTCCGTAGACAGAGCCGAAACCACTTCCAGGTGGACGGCCTTAGTGGCCAGGCAGACAAAAACGCACAGGTATGCTTTCGTGACCCTAGTGTTACGATAGGCTGTGGTTTTCACCAGAAACGGTCCAGCAAAATCCGTACCGACCCCGTCGAACGGCCTAGTAGTCTGACAAACCCGGTCAGAAGGGAGATCCCCCATCTGTGGCTGCATAGTGGAGGCCTTCACCCGATAACAAGCCACACACTTAAATAACACGCTGCGAACCACTCTCCGAGAGGACAAAATCCAGAACTCCCTCTGTAATATCGCCAGTAACGCATTACACCCCGCGTGAGCGTTTTTCAGGTGTCTATCCGAGACCACCAGTTCTACCAAAGGTCCTCCTTTGGGGAGTAGCAGAGGATGACGGCTACCGAAGGGCAGGTCGGCATTTTTGAGGCGACCTCCAACGCGTAACAGTCCATCCGCATCCAGAAATGGGTTGAGCCGAGAGATCGCTCCCTTGAGCTTTGCGCGACCGACGCGCAAAATCTTCAGTTCGTCCTCGAACCGGTCAGCTTGAACCAGCCGTATCAGGGCCAACAGTGAACTCCTGCGTTCCTCAGCACCCGCCACGGGTGATAACTGCCTCTTGTCTGGATGGCGGCAGTTATGTAGAAATCTCCGGATCCAGCAAGTTACACCTAGCAATTTGTCCAGTTTGCTGTATCGAGCCGTCAACCAATTCGGATCTGGCCTTGACTCGTTTGTTGTCACCAAAACTTTTATTCCAGGGAGCATCCCTAGAGAGCCATCGATCATGGTGACCGGCCATGATGACTCACCCTCCTTTAACCACTCTGGACCCCACCAGAGGGCATGCTGCACCAATTCCGGCGCGGTGCAGCCCCGAGAGGCACAATCGGCAGGATTCCAGGGGCCGGGAACGTGCCTCCAACAAATTTCGATGCCCGAGTTCTGTACCTGAGATACCCGATTGGCCACAAACGTTTCCAATACGTGGGGTGCCCCGCGTAGCCATGCCAGAGCTACCTGACTGTCAGACCAGGCGTAGACATTCCGGATGTCCACCGTAGACGTCAGTTCCTTGTGCACGTGGCACAACAGTTTGGCCAATAGATGCGCCCCGCAAAGCTCCAGCTTCGGGATTGTCAGCCTAGTTTTGAGGGGAGCCACCTTGCTTTTAGCCAGAAGCAAGGAGACGGCGACTCGACCCTTCGAGTCAACCGTTCGCAGATACACCACTGCGGCATACCCTCGTTCTGACGCATCGCAGAAGCCATGTAGGCTTGCCCTGTATTTGCCCCGCGGCAAGATCCGCCGCGGCAACGCCACCTGATTGATCGCCTCGATCGTAGGGATCAGAGCGAGCCAAGTGTCGAGTGAGAGCCCTACCAGTGGCTCATCCCACGAGACTCCGAGTGTCCACAGTGTTTGCAATAAACACTTCGCCATAAAAATGCACGGGCTGATCCATCCATTTGGATCAAACATCCGAGCGATGGTGGAAAGGACCGTCCTTTTCGACCAAACTCTTGTAGTTTCCAGTTCTACCCGGAATGTGAAAATATCGTGAACCGGCTGATATTTAATTCCCAAAACGGCGATAGAGTTCGGGTCTCCTGCGTCCTCGAATAGCTGAGGATTCTGTTGGTGATCTTCCGGAATCCCAACCAGAAGCTGTGGCTCGTTGGATAACCATTTTCTCAACTCATAACCACCAGCCGCGAGGAGTCCGATCAGCTCATTCCTGATGATGAGCGCCTCCTCCAAAGAGGCTGCCCCTGTGCAGATATCATCTACGAACACGTCACGTGTCAGTACAGCGGCTGCCCGGGGAAAGCGAGCCCGTTCCTGCTCCGCCAGTTCCAGCAGTGACCGGATGGCAATGAAGGGACTCGACTTCAGGCCGTACGTGTTGGTGTTGAGCTCGTAGACGGTTATGGGATCCTCCGAATGTTCCCTCCAGAGTATTAACTGAAACCTCCTGTCCGCAGGATGTATTACTGTTTGGCGGAACATCATCCGGATGTCCGCACCGAACACCACCTGGTGTCTTCGGAAATTTAAAATGATGTCGACAATGTCCCGATGTAACTTCGGACCAGAATGGAGACATTGGTTCAATGAAACTCCAGTCGACGACGGTGCCGATCCGTCAAAAACAGTCCGTAGTTTTCCAGATGAGGCCTTCAACACCGCGTGGTGAGGCAAGAAAAAATGATCTGTCGTTGTCCAGTCGACAGTCACCCGCGACATATGCCCCAAGGCCTCGTATTCTCACATGAACTCGATATACTTTTCCCGAAGCACCGGATCGCGAGACATACGACGCTCCATGGACAAGAGTCGTTTCTCTGCCAACGCCCTCGATTTTCCCAAGAGAGGTGGACAGTCGATAAAGGGCAGTCGAGTTTCGATCCTACCCGACGCCATCCGGCGTGTGTGATTCTTATAAAAGGTTTCGCACTCCACATGCTCCGGATCCAGACGGGAGACCATGGGAGGCTCTTCCAGTTCCCAGAATTTTTGCATCGTCCTAGCGATGGAGGTAGTAGCGACGACAGGTGAGACATCCCGCGTCTCCTGGTCGAAAACCGGTCCCATTAAAACGTGTCCAAATATGGTAGGTATAGCTACCAACGAAGAGCGGCCCAGAATCCGCTGAGGCCCTAAAAGGATCCAGCCTAGTACATCCGCTCCCAATATGAGGTCCACCGGAGCCGGCTCCTCGAAATGTGGGTCTGCCAGCATGAGACCTGATGTGTCAGGCATTGCGTCCCGCGGAATGTCTGTCGGTGGATGCCAACCCAGCAGATTGTCGAGTACGATCGCGTCCGACTTACTGGCCGAGTCATCACGGTTCGACAGGGTCGGCTGCTGGCTCTGACGCACAATCAATCTGCGATACAACACACGATAACCTATAAACCAGCCCTGTTGTTTTCCCGAAACAAGTACCAAAAAAAAAGAGAACAATTAGTGAGGGGGCCATTATGCCACTAAATAAATTGAATATCGATAATCGATTCCCAAATCGATCCGTCCATAATACAAATCAAAGTTTTATTTCCAGCAAAAATAAATGCCTGTTTATTTGCAACAATAAGATAGAACGATAATATAATATAATATTAGAAGATAATAGAATAATAGATAGATTTTAACCGCCTCTACAGCGGAGGGTACATGTTTGTGTACTCTGTTTGGTTGGTGGTAGGGCTTGTCCGCTTGGCTAGCTAGTCTAGCTACAATTATTTTATCTAAATATGTCGCCGTAACATCAATGTTTGTAGCATTGTTGTTGTGTTCCGGCAGGTAGAGACTTATCTCTAGTCGTCAGAAACATGAGGAAATGAAGATATCTGAATATCTTTGGTGACTCGGCATTATAAAAGTTGCCGAACTTCATAGCTAAGTACGTTTATCTTTACACAGGCATAACATTTTAAGAATAATTATATTTAGAACGGATAACCTAAAAATAGCACAGCCGCGGCGTGACGTAAGCTTTATCTCATTTCCTTTGTTGAAAATATCCACACAAAATACAGACGTGCGGTAATCCTTATCAAAGTTGGAGATTACTTTAATACAACTTTATGTCCCTAAGAGCTAATATTACATTATATTGCACGTAAATTCTCTCTTGGCTTTAATAAAGTCTCACAATCCACAATGTGACATTCGGAATTACTTCACAGTTACAATGCTGGAGATATTAGCTACTTGTTCAAAATTTTACTATCTTATTCATGTACAATAAAAATGAGGGATGCGGAAAAAAGGATTGTTTACATTTTAAAAGATTACAGAGCCCTTCAACTAAACTTTTTCGAAATCTTTTTGTTTATGTGTTCTGGTAGTACCTAAGATACAAAATAGCCAGCTTCTCTTTAGTTAAGGATTACAGGTTGCGCTACCATCATCACACTAATCGTCACCTTATCATTATGTGGGTAAATTCTACATACCAAGTATTAATAGTATATCTGCGTTGAATTCCATTTCTAATAAAACTTTATATTCTTAGAAATCTTGTATTCTGATCTTCTTTGACAATGAACAACTTCAGTATGAAGATGGCACTACAAGAAAATGATGCTTCTTAAAAATTAGAAAATATTGTAAGTGTATAGACAACATTAATAAAACGTTAACATATTTATCTGAATTTATGCGATTTAAATTCAACTGTGAAAGGAACAAAACCTTTTTTAAAATCTTTTATAAAGGTACATTAACTAGATCTCTGCATTAACCTTAAGCATTCAAAGTTTGGAAAATTTTGAGCTTTGAATTTGTGTGGGTTGCAGAAGGCTTATTCAATAAAATTAGTTCTCAAGGTCAAGTACCACCCACTTGCACCGAAATCTTAAATTTAAACATATCTTTTTGCTTAAACATTGTTGTATATTTCTAGTTGTATAGATAGCGCAATAGTTGCGCCTGGTCTGCGATTACTAAAGTTATAAGCAAATCTCCTAAGAGCCGGTCATCGGATAGGGATAAAAAATTCTTCATCTCTTTCCTCCGTGGTTCGGGACGTAAAACCGTTGGTCCCTGCGTGGTGGTTCAAGGCCCGTTCTCCTTGTGGTGTTTCCATACATAAGGAAGACTCATGCCCCAGCAGTGGGAACATACTATAATAATAATAAATAATAATAAATTTTTAAATTTTAAATTTTTCCTACACAATTTTTTTTTTTACTATTATGAGGTAATGAAGATAATGAAGATATTCGTATAAATCTAGACTTAATGAAATAAAATTTATTTTGCCTAAAATGTGGTACAAAGGTTTTATGATAAAAAAAGGTTTCACACAATTTGACTGCAAAATTTAATTTAAACTAGGCAAGTAAAGTTTACTGTTTAAACTATTATAATCTTAGATGAATAAAGATTTCGATTGAGTTACAACAACGTCAATGAGACATGAAATGTTTAAAGTATTCATTGACAATTTTTCAATTTATTTGAAAATTCGTAAAGGTAGCCATTTTATATCCTCATCCAGTCTATTAAAAATCTTAATTTCCATTGCGTGACTATTCCTGCCATACGATATGGTTGTAATCGCAGGTAATATTAATTTATAGGAATATCCCCTACTATAACTATTATTTTGGTCTTTATTCTTCGTAAACAAATTCAGATAAGAACGAACAAAGACATATATTTCATAAATATACATGCAAGGAACTGTTAAAAATTTAAATGTCATGATTGCTCTTATACATGATTTTGTGCTACTAAGACTTTGTTAATGTAACAAGAATTTCCCCATAGAACATTGCTTATCGAAGTAATGAGCAGACGTTACCATGGTAAGCTTGCAAAGCTATCTTTTCACTGCCAAGGTACAGATTCCATTGATGTGATGGACCCATGTCCATGTGTTATCCAATATGATACCAAGAAATTTTGGTTTGGTAGCTTCTACAATAAGTTGGTACTTAAAAGTCAATTCTAATGATAGTTTTTTTCCATTTTTATAAAAAAAATGTATTTGTCGTTTTATTTATATTTACATTTAAATTATTATTATTTGGCCATTGTATAATATTATTTATTGTAGTATTGATTTTATTTTTGTATATTTTTTTATCATCACATGGTATGACCACGGAAACATCATCAGCAAAAAGTGTGCAGTTGTAATGTGTTACATCTGGAAGGAAAGAAACATAGCAGGGACCCTTGAGGCACACCGACATTATTTATTTCAATTGTGGGTTTGTAGGTACATATTGAGTTCGTTTTTGTCATTTATTTTAGCTACTTCTACATACTGTCTACGTCTGCTGAGATAAACTTGAAGCCACTTGTTTGAAACAAGTTAAGCTTGTGGAAACAAGTAAAGAGAACAAAACTAGAACCAATTTATTCTTTTAAAAACCAAAGCTAATAAAGGCTATCGAGATTAAGTGTTGTGTTATCTAATAGATTCTCCAGATTACTTTATTTGACAAATCTTTCAACTGTTGTAGAAGTTCACAACCGCATATCTAAGTCGGTCAAATTATTCTGTCTCCGTTTCCATATTTATCGCTTTCCCCAAGTTCGTTTTATCAACTTTGCGGTTAAAGCCTGCAAGTACTTCTCTGCAGTTTCACTGTAAGCAAAGGAATTTGATAGTTTCAATATTAAATCATTGCTTTCTAGATTTGCTTAATAACAGTGTTGAAGTTTGTAGATTGCGTTCGTCTGATTTATAACGTCTTTCTGAAAAGTGGTAAGTTAGATATTTTGAAAATACGTTAAATAATGCAGTTTTGGTAACGTTTGGTTTTGATATATTTTATATTATTTATACATGCCACAAAATTATCCCAGATAAAAACAAAGTGTGTGGACACCCTGGAAAGCATCAAGGAATCAAACAGAAACTTTGCTTAAAGTGAGTCGATAAAGAGGTGTTTGAATACGCAGCGGCTTGCGCGTTCGGGTTGCGATCTTGCAAGTTAAGCAGATTTCGTAGTACCGGGTCCCCGGATGGGTGATAAAATTAGAATATGTTAAGCTCTTTCGTGCCTAGCAAAGTATGTAAGTCAGTCAGTCAAGTAAGTAAGTAAATGATATGTGAGTTAATTACTCATCACTGCCATAGTTCCAACATGAGTCAATTTGACAGTGCAATGAGCACTGGATGTCGATTGAAAATGACGTCCAACCCAATCTACTAACGGTACAGAGAGCTTATTTTCCCTGCAGCTCGTTTACGTATAGCATTAATACGCAGTACGTCCAAATCATCCGTGGTATTTGGCAAACACAAATGTAAAATGATCCAATGCTTGTAAGTTATACATTCATTTTAATATCTAACAAGTTTTTAATAAAATAGTATTAGTGTCATCCATCATACTACTTTTATTGGAGCAGTTTTTTTATTATTTCACACTTCGATTATCATTTGATTTAACATTGATTTATAATTATAATACAAGAAAATTCGTAATATTGTTTTATAAAGTTTACACGAACATTACACACTGATTAAATTTAAATGAGGGTATACAAGCTACCAACTAATTATGAGATGACCAACACCTCAGTCTCCCTGTGACCACGGACCCTGCAAAGGGTTCGAAACGTCAGGATAAACATTAAATAAGTAATGTGTAAAATAAACGCGAGTAGATCCGTAAAAGTTGTTTCATTTCAAAATTCGTAATGTCAGCAGGGCAACTGGTTTCAAGGCTTGATTGTCACAAGCTAGCCGTAATCGAAAACTTATCCTTTTCCAGTATTTTTGGTATACACTGGATGTTTCAATTACACAAAATGGCATTTGCACAGCATACATTTGTCCGTGACACCAGCGTTAGCTAACAACTTATCCTTTTCCAGTATTTTTGGTATACACTGGATGTTTCAATTACACAAAATGGCATTTGCACAGCATTCATTTGTCCGTGACACCAGCGTTAGCTGACAACTTATCCTTTTCCAGTATTTTTGGTATACACTCGATGTTAAAATTAAACAAAATGGCATTCGCACAGCATTCATTTGTCCGTGACATCAGCGTTAGCTGACAACTTATCCTTTTCCAGTATTTTTGGTATACACTGGATGTTTCAATTAAACAAAATGGCATTCGCACAGCATTCATTTGTCCGTGACATCAGCGTTAGCTGACAACTTATCCTTTTCCAGTATTTTTGGTATACACTGGATGTTTCAATTAAACAAAATGGCATTCGCACAGCATTCATTTGTCCGTGACACAAGTTAACACCACCGTTGTTTCCCACGTTGCTCATTAACGTGACTGGTAATAATATCTGAATCCCAAATGAATTTCAATCAAACACATTTTACGTACATCCAACCATAAAACTGAAAAGAGAAAATGTGTGTACGAACTCATGTGAAATGTTTATTAGCCGTTTTAAACACAGAAGGGGAAGTAATAATGATATAATAATTGCACCGAAAATATCCAGGCCATTTAAATGAAGTTGAACGGTGAAATTGTAAGTTTTATGAGCGTAAAATTGCATTTGTTTTGTTAAAGGATAACCACAGTTAAATTTAATTTGGTCATGGTGCACAGTTTCGGAAATTGGTGGCGTCGCGTTGCCGCCGCACTGTACCGAATTAAAATCGGTATATTATGAAAATTTCGCCCAACGAATAGCTTGATTTCCGTGGTTTCGGCGAAATTTAAGCACGTTTCACAGCGACAGCTTTTTATACAGACTTGTGTTCCTGCGACTGTACTGAACTAAAAAATACTTAGATTTAAATTTCGATTGGAATTTAACTTTTAATTGGCTTAGCGATGAATATAAAAAGGGAATGTAATTGCTAAGATTATGAGTACAACTAAATAATCTAACAATCGCAAGGCAATTTCTATGAAAGTTATTACTAAGTACATGATATTAAAGTGTTTTCAGCATTTCGTTGCTGACTGTTCCAACATACTTATTTAATTTTTTTATCTAAACACCAGTAGTGGATTGACATCAATCTCAATCGTTATAAATATTATTTCACGATCTACCAACTCATTAAATGCATAATTATAATTTAATTTATTTATTTTATTTTTGCATTAATTATATATATTCATAATTTATTACAGAAATTAGATTTTGTGTCTTAGTGCCATTTGCACTGATCATCCAAAGAGGATACGCAATTGACATTCGATCTTTTCTTGTTTCAGATATTCGACAATCACTACCACTTCCATCACAACTCTATATCGAAGAGGTCGTTGACACCGGCGCAGACGCACCACGGAAAGCTGGAAGGTGACGTGCGCGTGCGGTGGGCGCGGCAGCAGCGCGCTCTGTCGAGGAAGAAGAGAGACTACTTGCCTTTACAGGCTTTACACGACACTATTTCCACAGGTAATAATAGCAATTACATACTTTTTTCTAAAAGATGATTCACATTTGAAGGAAATGCAAATTCACTATAGTACCCACTTAGTATGAACGGGATGGGGTTATTACCAGTTTTTTTTTGTTTTAAAGTATAACATATACGGAGTAAAACAACAAAATATCCTGTTAATTATTTTTTTATTCACACAATAAATAAATATTTAGGAATCAACCTGGAGTTAGTGTTACACCCTTATACGCATGAATATGAATAGAAATTATTAATTATGAAAACTAGTAGCGTATACTACAGGTTTATACGAGTACGTAAATAAATATACCTACATATGGCCAATGCTAATGCTAATGTAATATGTTATTTATCGATACGAAGTTTTATACAAAAATACCTTTTAACATACTGCTCATACAATACTTTTGAAACTCAAAATATACTTACTGTTTTTTTTACAATACGGTAAAGTCTCAAATATCAGTATATTTTAAGTTACAACAGTATTGATAGTACTGTACTGTCTACACATCCTTTTTTTTAAATACGAGTACATACAGCTTTACAATAACAACGAATACCATTTTTTATAGTTTAGTACCTCCTATATTAAGAGCGTTTACGCCGCACACTAGCGCCACTAAGGAAAAAAAAAACATATCTAGTAATTAGAGATAGAAAATCAAATTATGCTCAACAAACTATTTGAATGAAGTAATTTAGCATTTTTACGTCACCTAATGAACACCTCACATGTTATGGTTTAGTTAAATAAGACGTTACGGCTACTTTTAACTATAACGCCGTATTTAACTAAAAACATGCTAAATTACTTCATTCAGATAGTTTGTTGATCATAATTTGATTTTCTATCTCTAATTACTAGATATGTTTTTTTTTCATTGGCGGCGCTAGTGTGCGGCGTAAACGCTCTTAACCTATTTCGGTTGTTTATCCTTTCAATCTAAGGAGTATATTGTCCACCAACAGCTGAAACACAACCATCAGACGCACCCTCGCCATCATCAGCGTCGAAGCGGGAGACAGGGTCCAAACGGGAGCCACAGTCCGTCAGAGTGAAGGGCAGGTCGCGCGCCGCCGAATCCAAGTTCCAGCTGAACGATCCCAAGTGGCCACACATGTGGTACCTTGTGAGTATGCTTGCTTTACTAACAATATGTAACATTGTGAACACAACTGTCAGACACAGCCGTCATCAGCGTCGCAGCGGGAGACAGGGTCCAAGAAGGAGCTCCAGACCACAAGGGTAAAGGGAAGTTCGCGCGCCAACGACTTTAAATTCCAGCTGAACAAACCCAAGTGACCATAGAATGAAACATTTTGGAAAAGCCTTATTTCTCGAAGCCTTTACTTACGTTTTAATTTCGCTTGATTGTTAGTTATGTTATGTTAATTAAAAGAAGATATTTTTTATCTAAATCTGCTCCCATTAATAATGTTCGTTTTGGGTGCGAGTTGATAGTCATTGTCAAAAAAGAAAATCAATAGTGAAAGCCTACGAATTCTAGGCATCATCATCATCATCATCTCAGCCAAAAGACGTCCACTGCTGGACAAAGGCCTCCCCCAAGGATCTTTTTAATGTTATTTTTGTTAGAAGTTTTTATTCTAAGGTTATTTATTAAACTTGTTGGCTTACCGATGTTTACAAAACTAGACAATAAAAAATAACATTTATAGACACAGAGAGAGAATAAGAATACATTTTGAGAATAGTTACGACTTATGGTTTTAGCTGTTTGTTTGTATAAAAGCCACTGGTTGGATTAAAATTACGACTACACAGCTTTAAATTTTCTTTTTATCGCATACGGACAAAGACTTTTCGTTGCTTACGCTCGTATTTGTTTTACACGAATATTTTATTTGTTAGTCACATGACAAAGTAGCAAGCGTTAGAGTGGCATGCTGCTGGTAGCAGAAAGCCAGGCCGACCCCGCACTACCTGGAGGCGGTCGGTCGAGAAAGAGATCGCAGTGATTGGTTGCAAGTTGAGACCTCGAAGCCACAGCACAAGACCACGACGCATGGAAATCCCTACTGCGTGCCCTATGTCTCTAATGAGGGATCACAGGATTCCATCATCATCATCATCATCATGACAAAGTCAGCCAGTCAACTGTTTTACATATATCTCAAATGTTGTGAATGGTTATTTTCGGCTGAAATGTCGATGAACCACTGACTGCCGGATATTGAAACCCGACCACGGTTTTCTCAGCTAATTACAAAATATGTTGAGTGACAGATGTTAAACAGAAATTAAATATATATACAGCCTAGAACCGAAGAGAGTACCTACTTAATAAAATTGTGATTAAGTGGTTATTCAATTAGAGCGATTATTATATATGTCTATAATAAATAAATTTTGACGACCTCCGTAGTCAATTGGCGCGCACGCCGGCTGGTGTTGCCATCTCCGAGGTCCCGGGTTCGATTCCCGGTCGGGTCAATGTAGAAAAACGATTTTTTTCTATGTTTTCTCGGGTCTGGGTGGTTTTGGTACCATCGTTGTTCCTGATTTCCTTAACACAAGTGCTTAAGCTACTGTCTTTGGAGTCAGGGCAATGTATGCGATGCGATGTATGTGATGTGTATAATGTATGCGATGTTGTCTAATATTAAATCATGTATGTCATCAGTGTAAAATCTTTCATATGTCTATGTCTGAGATAGACAACAGTCAGCAAAATTATATTAAAAACGAGCCGTCACCAGCCCGCTTCGCTGTGCGAAAATAATGAATCAATGAATGCTAATCAAATAGTTATTAGATTTACCGACATCATATATAGCATATCATTTGTACAATCTCATGTTTTTACTACATAAAAATTTTCATCAAGAGCCGTCCCCCGCCCCCTTCGCTGAGCGTAAACTTGTGAATAATTTTTTTTATAGCCTATCTTTCGCACAATCTCATGTTCTTACTACATACAAATTTTCATCAAGAGCCCGTCACCCGCCCGCTTCGCTGAGCGTAAACTTGTGTATAAAAATTCTTTTTTTTATAAGCTATCATTTGCACAATCTCGTGTTCTTACTACATACAAAATTTCATCAAAAGCCGTGCCCCGCCCGCTTCGCTGAGCGATAACTTGTGAATAAAATTTCTTTTTTTATAGCTGCACAATCTCATGTTCTTACTACATACAAATTTTCATCAAGAGCCGTCGTCACCCGTCCACTTCGCTGAGCGTAAACTTGTGAACAAAATTTCATTTTATATAGCCTATCATTTGCACAATCTTATGTTCTTACTACATACAAATTTTCATCAAGATCGGTCAAGCCGTTCTTGAGTTATAAGAGGACATACAGACAGACAGACAGACAGACAAAAATTTTAAAAATCGTAGAATTGGTGTCAGTGAGTCATAAAACGAATATTTATCCTAAAATTTGTCAAAAAAAATTGCATGTTCAGACAGAGCCTACAGATTTATATAGTAGTATAGATAACATGTTAAGGTAGATACCTACAAAATTCTACATTTATAATAACTTTTCCTTTAAAGATTTATTTAGAAGTTTATGAGATGTTCAGATACGGAAAAAATATATCGAACTCCAATACTAAATAAAGTGTCTAAGCACATTGTGCTAATTGTGTGAAAGGCTGGACATTTGTGTCATATTTTAAAATATTATTTGTTGGCAAAAGTTGTCAGAAAAGTTACTAGAAAAGTGTGACTTTATATTAGGCGTTGGACGTTTTAATGAACATGACTTTAGTCAAGTAATCAATGTTGAGAAGTATTCAGAAAAGCGTGTTCCTTAAATATAGCTAGGCCAACTTTCCAATTTTGTCTGCCAAAGTCGAAACTTTTAATGTGATTGACATTTCAAAACTTTCATTCCTTAATCTGTAATGTTATAAAGTTATAATAAGCAATGATTATATCTGTATTTGAACACACAACTTTATCGCAAATATAATTAAAGTCTGTCCACGTTATATAAGTATTTCCGGATTAAATTGCTTCAATATAAGAGGTAGGATGTGATAAAATCTTCGCATTATCGGATTGTGTGGTTTAATGTGCATATTTTACGAATTTAAAATATACTAGTGGTCGGCCAGTGGTCGAAACTCGACCGTAATTGTATTAAGATTGCACGGATTGTATACTAAGCAATGAAAAATTCAAAAGATAGAATGTGAGTTTGGATTGGCATTGACAGATTTCGGCCGCTCCTCTTCCATTTTGAAAAGAGTATTTAAATGCGTGTGTGTCAAATACATACCTATGCGTGTATGTCAAATACATGGTAGTTTGTGCTTGTTTATTGATTTAATGTATTTTTATGCTTAATTAAAAAAAATATTATCATTCTGTACTCCTTCTCAATGTAAACTATAAGTGTGCGTTTCATACTCCGTCCGCGCAATTTTCGTAAAAAGGGCTACAAAGTTTTTGCTTTATATAGATAACTAATCGCTGACAGCTTATGGCTAGACTTTTGGCTAACTCTAGCCTAAGTGTCTTACAAATTAACAAAGAATAAGCCCCGAATAGTTATTTAATTTTTTGTTCATGTTATGTAAACGTCATTTATATAAATAAAAATGAATCGCTAAATGTGTTGCTAAACGCAAAACTCGAGAACGGCTGAACCGATTTGGCTGATTTCTTTTTGTTGTGTTTGATGAACTCTGAAGAAGGTTCTTATGGAGAGAAAAAACGTAAAAAATACGAGGAAAATAGTAAAAACAACAATTTTCTTTTCCCATATAAACCACTCTCTACTGGACCGATTTAAAAAAATCTTTCACCATTAGAATGCTACATTAGCATACATACATATAATCACGCCTCTTTCCCGTAGGGGTAGGCAGAGACCACTTTTACTTTTACTTTTTTTTTTTTTTTTACTTTTTACACTTTTACTTTTACTTTTACATTAGCGCTGAGTAACATAGGCTATATCAAAACAATGTCCGTGCGAAGCAGGGACGGAACGCTAGTTTCAAACAAAAGTAAAAGAGACAAAACTTCGAAGCTTATTCTCTGCTTATTTGTGAGGTGTTTAATTTTTAGTACTCACTTAAGAATAGAATGGAATAGGATAGCATACAATAATCTTTATTGCAGGTACTGTGTACACGCGCCTGCACATCAACCTATCCAAAACTGTCAAATTTCTCTAATCGATTTTGATCTTTATAACCAAATACTAAGGTTCAAAATTTATTGAAGAAATTTGACATTTTGTGGTAGGTTGATCTGCTGCCGTCTGTACATTTTTGCTGGTTTTGAATGCCGTTTCGCTTAACCACAGAGGAGATAATAGTGTTTAACTTTAAAATTAAATTCTAAATCATTTATTCAGTTTGGGCTACAAATTACCTCTTATGAACGTCATTATGCCATCGGTTCGTAAGTCTACACTGGGCGGGAGATCTTGTACTGAGAAGAACCGGCAAGAAACTCAGCAAGGCCATTTCTTTTCTCCTGTACCGCTGTATGACGCTTCATAATATTGGAAAATGCCCTATCATAGACGGACACTTTCCATTGACATTTGACATCAAGTCCCTTTGAAGATAAAATAAAAACAAAACCTTTAAAAAATATTAAACTGGACTGTTTAAAAACAAAATATGGTTCATAAAGAATGGTTTATAAAATGAAGCAAATGTATATCAACAAATGTTGTAATTTTATATTTAAAAAGAAAACAAATAATACAATTTATTAACAGAGCAACAGTCTAAATGAGATTTGACAAACGTAGACGCCTCCAATTACTGTGTTCATAAAATACAATGCACAGTCTAATTTCAGCCCTTCTCGGCTGGTTTGAACTTTCTTTTCGGCGGGTTTTTTTATTAGAATATTGGCAAAGGAGTTTAATGTTGTTAGGTTGGTAATGTGATTTTTGCTTATATTTTAAGCTAGTTATTACCAAACTTTTGATTTACACGTTAACTTTAGGCAACGAGTCATAAAAGTAACTATATTTGAATGAGTAAGGTTATGGATACGCTATCTGACAAAAAAGAAGTATTCGTCATTTAGCCTTTGCGTAAGTGTTACTAACCGACTTGAAAAAAAAAACAGTAAACCAAAAAAATTAAAAACAGCTCTAAAAAGCAAGAAATAATATTGAAATCATCTATATATTATTACGATATATATTATATAAATATTAAATTAATACGTGAATTAGATATATTAAATTAATACGTGAAGCAAAAACTTTGTACCCCTATTTTACGAAAATTGCGCGGACAGAGGAGTATGAAATTTCGCACACTTATAGTTTAAATTGAAAAGGATATCCGAATGTTATTTTTTTTTTAAATTATGCATAAAAATACATTGAACCAATAAAACAAACATTACACACACTACCATGTATTTCACACACGCATCACATCACATCACATCGCATTGCGGTCGAATTTCGACTATTGGACGACCACCAGTAATATTAATTACCTAGATACGCATATCAGTTTTAAAGAAGGTGTATTGAAGTCGGGTGGTTGGTGGTCAGCTGGCGGACAATTTTGTTTCAATTAAACTTAATAGTTGTTCCATTATCTCCACTTTTTTTTATTGTAAAAGCCCCACCCGACTTCAATAGACCTTCTTTAAAACTGATATGCGTATCTAGGTAATTTATAATATGATTTCAATATTATTTCTTGCTTTTAGAGCTGTTTTTACTTTTTTTTAACCCACTTCGAAAAAGGAGGAGGTTTCTCAATTCGACTCGTATATTTTTTTTGATAACTTCGTCGTTTATGAACCGATTTTGATGATTCTTTTTTTTTTTTAGTTTCCTGTTTTTTAAAGTCTGTTTTTTTGGTAATTTTATTTTACGATTTTTAGTGTTAGGTAGACATAACAAGGATCTTCTCGGATGAGAAAACGACGGCCTAGCCTACTAGGCCACTACCTATAGTGGTACGTATTCTATGTAAAACTTCAATCTTAATTAGGTACTATTATTTTTGTACGAACTGAACATATTGGCATATTGAACCGTATGAAGTAAACCCAAAAAAGGTAACTGCTGTAAATTGTTGAGGAATTCCCTCGCCTGTTTATAGTCTTCATCATCAGACTTGTAATGGCACTTATAACCCATAAAGGTAAAGTTCTTATCAATAGAAATGAATTAAGTCCAAACACAAGGTAACTACTGTAAAACGTTGAGGAGTTCCCTTGATTGTCTTTCGTCTTCATCATCAGACCCCTAATGACAGTCACAACCCATCTAGGTATAAAGTTCTCATCAATACAAATAAATCAAACTCAAACACCAGGTAATTGCTGTAAATCGTTGAGGAGTTCCCTCGACTGTCTTTCAGCTCCATCATCAGATCGACTCCAGACCTTCATTAAATAGTAGTGCTTTAAAATACTTAATGAAAGAAATATCAAATTCACTGGTCGCCACTACGATTTTCGAAGGTTTCCCTCGATTTCTCTGGGATGCCATCATCGGATCCTGGTTTCCTTATCGTGGTACCATCTTTGGGATATTTCCTTTCCAACAAGAAAAGAATCATCAAAATCGGTTCATAAACAACGAAGTTATCCACGAACACACAAAAAAAATTCAATTAAAAGAGTCGAATTGAGAAACCTCCTCCTTTTTTGAAGTCAGTTAAAAAAGTGACAACTATAAAAGTTTAAATGAAACAAAATTGTCCCCCAGCCGACCACCAACCACCCGACTTCAGTAGACCTTCTTTAAAACTGATCGCCGCCCAAAGTCCGGCGTGCAAGCCACTCGGCTACGGAGGTCGTCAAAAAATGATTATGTCAAAATCAAAGTCAAAGTCAAAGCTATCTAGGTAATTAATTATATGATTTCAATATAATTTTTGCTTTTCAGAGCTGCTTTTACTTTTTTTAGTTTCCTGTTTTTTCTCTTTTATATTGATTACCAACACTATTTTACAACATTTTCAAATAGTAATATTACCTTACCACATTTTTACTTTATGTTCTATACGAACGCCTCGGTGGCCGAATGGCAAAGTGTTCGGCCTGATACCTGAAGGTCCGGGGTTCAATTCCCAGCACGGACAATGTGTGTTTCGGATTTTTGCCATGCATAGCCCGGGTTTGTGATCACCAACCCGAATTTGGCAAGCGTGGTGGTTAAGCCATTGCCCATCAATTGTAGTGATGACTTGATTTCAATGATGGAGGCCTTTGCCCAGCAGTGGGACAATAGTAGTACTTACTTACTTCTACACTAACATTTATTTTTAATAAAACTGATTGTTTTAGAGTTTTTATTAACGGGATTCTTACCATGTTTATTATTTGTGAGTATCCGATATTTCGGCACAGTTGCATGCGCCATGATCACGGACTTACAAATTGTATTATTCATTGGTTGTTTGTTGGCTGGTCACAAATTAGCGCGTATATTATGTGATCAAACAAACTTACCCGAAGTGAAGTTATAAATAATTTGAGTCGCTTTATTTGAAGAATTATATAAGCACTAGCGGCCGCTCGCGGTTTCACCCGTGTGGTCCCCGTTCCCGTGGGAATATCGGGATAAAAACTATCCTATGTGTTAATCCAGGTTATAAACTATCTGTACGCCGAATTTCATCCAAATCCGTTTAGTAGTTTTTACGTGAAAGAGTAACAAATATCCATCCATACTTACAAACTTTCGCGTTTATAATATTAGTAGGAAGTAGGATTAACCATGTTATTTATATTTTCGACCGAAGCATAATGAATTTAATTGTGATCAAACGAACTTACCTACCTGAAGTTAAGTTAGATCATAAGAATAAACCTTTATTCTTATGGTTAAAGTGGAAAATTGTAAAAACCAATTTGTTTTTTTACGCAGAATCGAGGAGGAGGCTTGGACATGAACGTGATACCGGCATGGCGGGAAGGCATCACCGGCCGAGGAGTCGTGGTCACCATTCTAGATGACGGCCTGGAGACGGACCACCCGGACTTAGTGGCTAATTATGTAAGTATCATTACTCTTAGACTCTTAGCAATTGTACTACGAAGAGACAGATGGTTTAACATCAACATCATCTTCATCAGCTCATTTTATGTCCCCACTGCTGGGGCACCACGCGGGCCCAGTGCGAATTGGTGGTTGTTAACGACTGCTAATGCAGCCGGGACCAACGTCTTTACGTGCCTTCCAAAGCACGGAGGAGCTCAAGATTATAAATTTTTGGTCATCCATCCGATGACCGAAAGATGGAAAGATGGACAGATGGTTAAGTAATCATAACTCTTACCCTCTTACAAATAAACTAAGTAGGCACTTTTAAGCTCCAACCAGATATTCAGTTAGTTTTTGTCTGTCTTCATACGATTCTTAATTATATTTAAGTGAAATAAACAAAACACAGAATAACTGTTTCAAGCTTATATTCAACTAGCGGCCGCTCGTGGGTTCTCATTCCCGTGGGAATATCTGGATCCGTTGCAGCGTGAAGAAGCAACAAATATACGAACATACACACAAACTTTCGCATTTATAATATTAGTAGGATTTATTTGTAAGAGGGTAAGACAACAGTGACACAGGCCAAGGAGATGTGTTGTTTACTTTTTCGTATTTGATAAACACTATAAGGTAATACGTAAAAGTTATTCCTGTAGGTATACAAAAGAAGTCGCCTCGGTGGCCGAGTGGCAAGCCGCTCGGTCTGATACCCGAAGGTCCCGGGTTCGATTCCCAGGTCGGGCACAGTGTGTTTCGGATTTTCCGATACATAATGTGATCCTGGGTTTGTGTCAGCAACCCGCATTTGGAAAGCGCGGGGATTAAGACAATGCCCATAAATTGTAGCGATGACTTGATTTCAATGATGGAGGCCTTTGCCCAGCTGTGGGACAGTATCTATGCTATTTACAAAAGAAGTAACTATACTGTAGGCTTAGCCAAAGTAACATTAAGAAAACGAGAGATAAAAGAAAAAAGGTATAGAATTGACATAAGCCGCGCTAAATCACGTTGTCAATCTTATGTCAATCCCATACATTTTATTCTCTTCGAACTTTGCTATAGTTTTCTTAATGTTACTTTGGCTACCGCCCCAGGTGGTTAAAGAAAGACGAAATTTCATGTCGTTAGCGTAGTTAGCGCGTTTTTTTAAACCCGGGATCTATGTGTTTGAGGCTGGTAGTCTACTAGACCACGGATGCGGTCAAAATAATTAAAGGCGATTGGGTAAGAAATAATTTTATTAGGAAGAATATCCAGAAAAGAACAATTTTCGTTATGCCTTGTAAGTACAAGCATTTAAATTTGGTAACCCATCCAAGTGGATGGGTTACCAAATTTAAATGCCTCAATCTCTTCCGTACTCCAGAAAGATGTTTAGCTAGTGTTAGTACGTAACAACTGCTATCTTATGACGGCTATACCGATTTTGCCCATGTGTACCCATACCCCACAGTCATATCACTATGTAATTTACCAAACTAACGAAACTAACGAACTCTGAACACTCAAAGTCAGTGACATAAACAAGAAACTATACTACGCGGCGAATCTCATTAGTTGAACTCTCAGTCCGAGCTTCAAACAAACGAAAGCAAAGACTAATTTAATATTCCAAGTCGTTTCGGCAACAATTTAAACAGGTAACAATTTAAGTCTCCGAATAGTAGCATTGTTCTTGTAGCATGTAGTCTTGAGAGAGCACTCATTTAGCTGTACTAATGAAGCGGTAGCTGCCTCTATATGTGTTTCATCTCTGATTACTATTAGTACTGTTATCTATTCTGTGCCTCTGATTTAGGTTGAAGTGTACTTGAGCTAACATTGAGGCACAGATTAATTAGTACTGCGTATTGAAGTTGTACAGAAGATATTATGTTAATGGTTGCCTAGTCTAGTGATGTAAATATGTAAAATTAGGTATCGTTACATCTAATTGTATGATGATTTGTATTAGTTATTGTCATCTTAGTAAGCATTTTCCAATATTTTCTTTAGTGTTTTTGAACACGAACGAAAAAGAAAAATCCTACGTTTTTTCAAATGTTTCAATATTTGGCCTTTAATATAAAGCTATTTGGTCTTTGTCCAGCAGTGGACGTCTTTTGGCTGAGCTGATGATGATGATGATAAAGCTATTTTAATTTTAATTACTTGAACTAACCTTAACGCTCTTAAATATAGAGGTTTCAGAGTGCCTACTGCGAATTTCATTTACCAAGAGGCGCTTCTTTAATAGCATACAAATTGTAGCTATTAAAGGAGTGCCCCTTGATTATAAACGGCGTGAGTTGCAATTTAGATTAAATGGTAAATAAAACTCGCATCTTAATATTTTAACCCCAACAAAGTTAAAGTTAAAGTCAACATTTTTTATTCAAATAAACTTAAGAAAAGTTCGTTTGAATCGTCCAAACATTTTTACAACTAACATTAAAGTTGAAAGCAGCACTACGTTAATGCAAACCAGAATAAAACGAAATGGTAGTAAAACCGACTGTATTAACGTCTACATAACCTATATAGCCGACTCAGGACTGAATTATCGCTTCTGCTCTACATTCGCGAATTTCCAAACACCGATTTAGGTTAAGATGAGACGGGAGAAGAGATACTTTCGGCATCGGTAAAAGGGCCAGAGTGACATCGGAACAAAGCCGAGTTTCAAATTACGCGATTCATCTCGCCAGCTTTAATTTCACTGTCGGCGTTCGGCAGCTGGGAAATGGGTCGGGGCTGCGCCAAAGCGATTATGTGGTGCATTGTACATATGTCTTGATGTGCTTAAATGGAATTGTGGCTTATGACTATGACTATGTTGCTGTCATTAACTTGTATCGACTATAAACGTTCCACTGCTGAGTACATTGGGAGTTCGGGCCACTTAGCTGGTCCAATGCGGATTGGTGTGACCCGTTCTTTCATAAAAACATCGACCTTTATGGAAATACTGATACCTTAATCCGGCATCCATCAGACGTCTTCGTCTTACAGCTACATTGTACTTGTATCTCAATGTGCTTAAGTGGAATTGTGGCCTATGACTATGTTGCTATCATTAACATGGTTGCTATCATTTACATTGGTTCAGGCCACTAAGCTGGTTCATTGCGGATTGGTGAGACCCGTTCTTTCGTAGGTAAAACTCGACCAATATGGAAATCATGATGCCTTAACGTAGCATCCGTCAGACGTCCACGTCTTTGGCTGACAATCTGTTCACAAGACCATGCAGACCTCGTATTGTAAATAATATTCTCTCCAATTTCCAGGAACCGTCCTGGATTTTAAACACATTTTGTCAATACTAATCTAATTTAACTCGAAACAATTTTTTTAAGTGCCGCTATTAAAATTCAATTTCCTTCACAGGATCCAATGGCGTCCTACGACGTGAACTCACACGACTCAGACCCGCAGCCACGTTATGACATGATCGACTCCAATCGGCACGGCACCAGATGTGCTGGAGAAGTGGCAGCCACTGCCAACAACTCGCTATGTGCTGTGGGCGTCGCTTTCGGAGCAAGAGTCGGAGGTAATTCACGCTGTATTTAAAAGATTCAGATCCTGAGGTATTGCACTTTTCATCAGGTGTGCGGGAGAAGTAGCTGCCACTGCCAACACCTCCTAATATGCTGAGGGCGTTGCCTTCGGAGGCTAGTGTGGGGGTAATTGTGGGGGGGTAATTGAAACTTCTTTCTAAGATTCCCAGGTGTTGGCACTTTATTGTGAGGTGCCTTAGTAAGAGACGTGTACAAAGGGACCAGCGTGGCGGGTCGTTAACAAGTCCTTAGACTTCTTGGGGTCCCGCCCAAGCGGTAAGTGTCCTAGGTTTTTAGTAGGTTGGTCATAACATCAGGCTAACCCCACACCCCGCAAAGCTAGAGCCGCGAGAGGTTTTTAAAAAAAGGTTTTTGCACTTGATTTCAACCTTAAAACCTTAAGCACACTAAATTTGAAGGAGAAGTGGCTGCCCCTGCCAAAAACTCGCCTGCCAACAATGTGCTGTTTGCGTCGCCTTCGGAGAGAGAGTCAGAGCAAATTTAAACTTCTTTGTAAGATTCCCAGGTGTTGACACTGGTTTCAACCTTAAAACCTTAGGACACTAGGTGAGATGTGCGGGACAAGTAGATGTTACTGTTAATAACTCGCTGTATGCTGTGGGTGCTATCTTTGAAGCGAGAATGGGAGGTAATTCAAATTATTTAATATAAGGATCCCAGATGATGGCACTTATTTTCCACCTCTAAAGCTTACGGCACAAGAAATGCTACTGTAATGCGGTGTACCGCGCGGTTACTACGTTTGTAACGACACTATTTTGCAAACGTACATTATTTTAAGAGCTGTCGTTCGTCGAAGAGCATATCATGTTTTTTATTTATTTAGGATCTGTTTTTGTTGTACGATGTCTTTTATTTTGTAGAATTTGTGTCTTAAATAGTGTTTTATATGTTCATTTTAAGTATTTATATCCAAATATAATTATATATTCTATTTTTCTTATATACCTATTGGAAACGATCGTCACCTCGCACAGGCCCTGCCGGAATACCAGCGACGTTGCGATGTGACTTGCTCACACCGTAGCGGCATATGCTGAGGTAGGGTCCTGATTGGCTCGTCACACTGTTGTCTTTGTTATTTTTTATTTTTATTGTTTTTGTATTTCATGTCTTTTCTTTTTTTTAATTATTTTTTCTATTTTTAATCATATTATGTGATGTGAGAGTCAATAAATGTTTTTTCTTTCTTTCTTTCTATATTAAAAATAAAAAACTATTACTTCTGAAAGCGACTCCAAATTATTTCTTCAGTTTTTTGTTCAGAATCTCTGAGAAAAATATTTTTTTTTGTAATACTGACTGAGTACTTGCAACTTTACTGAGTACAAGATTTGTTTCTAAAACCTTTATGCAATACAATTACGTACTTACATTGATATTTTTCATTATTTTTTAATATTTATTATTAAAAAAATAGGCCACTGTTGTAACTATCAAAGCATGGAAAATTGGAAACTCGTGTAACCACTACACACTCTGATTGCTGTTGAAATACGTTCCGTTCCACATAATTTATAAGCAAGCTATTTTGTTGTATATTAATAACATTTTATGAAATCATACTGGGTGACTACAATTAATATAAATGATTATTCAGACTTATAATTTTCACTATAAAACACCTAGTTTTGAAAATAAGTCCCTTAGCCCTTTTTATGTATGAAGAAATGTATGAAAGGTTTTTGTGGCTTTTACAATTTACGGCCTTGTGTTTGAGATACAATATTTTTGTAGCTATCCCTACTGAGTCTCTGACGCCTCGGTGGCCGAGTGGCAGAGTACTCGGCCCGATACCTGAAGGTCCCGGGTTCAATTCCCAGGTCGGGCAAAATGTGTTTCGGATTTTTCGATGCATAGCCCGGGTTCGTGATCATGATCACCAACCCGCAATTGGCAAGCGTGGTGATTAAGCCATTACCCATCAATGTAGCGATGACTTGATTTCAATGATGGAGGCCTTTGCTCAGCGGTGGGACAATTATAGGCTGTTTACTTTTATCTACTAAGTCACTATTGGATGTAAACGGATTACAAACGGATTTCCGTTTGTTACTATAGCTTTTTAAATTATGCATTAAAATTGTTTTTTAAAATATGCGTATTTACAGTATGTAAGTATAAAAAAAATTATGCTTACTGTACGTACCTACATGGTTTTATAAAGTTTGCGTGGCCATTTACGCATTGAAATATTAACACGTGTGTACACAATACGAGTATAACGTTGAAATAAACAGATCCGGAAATAGTTTTCGTTTCAATAAAGGTAATAATCATAGATCGGATTAGGTAGAGTTTTTTGACATACCTTTGCAAAGTTAGCATAATCATGGATAATCTTAAGCAAACTTAGTTTTTTCCAAAATTTGGATAAAACAAAGTATAAGATTTTTGAAAATAATCTCCAGTAACGATCACCTAAATCACACCTTGATAGTCTGACGTGAAAAAGAGTTAAAAGTGTATTTTCTCTCATTATTTTATTGGGTTATCCATACTATTGATAACGTTATGATGCAATTCACAGAAAAAACTACATATTCCGATCTATGGTAATAATAGGTGAGTGTATGATTTATTGATAAGCATGTTGCATTTATAGGAGCGACAGGATGTACTTGTATGTTAGCAGCATTCGTCATAGTTACATTATTATATGACATAGATATTCCCGACGCTAATTAATTAATTGCTATTCAGTCTGTTTCCGTTTGAGATACTATGCGCATAGATATCTATAAGTATATGCTTCAAAGCCTGATTAGTGTTAGTAGCTAATTCAGAGGTATGTAGCTTAATCGTTACGCTTCGCTTGCTGAATGCGAGCTGGTGATTACTGGATTAAATCGGAAGAGTATGTTATCCTACCTGGGAATTGAACTCAGATTATCGTGCCGACCGCTTTGTCAATTGCCACCGAGCCGTACTGCTTGTAACTCGTAGCTATAACGTATTAACAATAAAACAATTTTTACGGATCTACTTGCGTTTATTTTACACATTAGGTACTTATTTAATGTTTATCCTGACGTTTTGAACCCTTTGCAGGGTCCGTGGTCACAGGGAGACTGAGGTGTTGGTTGTCTCATAATTATTTGGTAGCTTGTATAAACATTAAATAAGTAATGTGTAAAATAAACGCGAGTAGATCCGTAAAAGTTGTTTCGTTTCAATGTGTAGTGTTCGCGTAAACTTTAGAAAACAGTATTGACAATATAGAGTGATATTTAAAAAAAAAAGTCAAACTATGTTATCCTAATCGTATTCCGAGCTACCGGTAACCGTATTAAACTGAAATTTCAAGAGCTGTACTGAGCGATGACTTCAGTGATGCATGATTTTAATGATGGACATGCAGATTCACCTTTGCCTATGAAATACCACAAATTTGATAACACAACGCTATAGTAAATTGTAATGACCGTTGGATAGATGGCGCACTGTGCCGCTATTAGCACTCAAAAATTAAAAAGCAGTGACAAAATCAGCGCTTACGTCAGCCTTCCCGGTAGCATAGTGGTCAGTGCAGCCGCCCGGATTGCGGAAGGCCCAGGTTCGATTCCTGGCTGGGTCGGGTGGTCGTTTAATTATTTCACTGTTTTTTATAAATTTTATAAAGATAAGTTTCAGTTTTGGATATAGTATATGCTATTTCATATTCTTCTGCATTTTATATGTAAAAAAATTAATAATAAAAATACAGTAGGTAGGTAGGTAGTAGTAGGTATCTATTGATATTATTTTGGGTCGGTATATCCCCACAGTTTGATTACCAACATAAGGCGTTGTACTCTAATCCGTTTTACCTTCATAAAGGTGTATTCCGACTTCAGGCATCATATTTTGCCTCTAATAACAAAACACGAGATTTACCCAACTCCAACCACTTAAGTAAGGCATGGCTTTGCATTAATTTACTTGTTACACTCATAATTTCATAGAAGTTTTAGGTCAGGAGGGGGCATTTCATAATTTGTCAGTGCCTTCCTCCACAATCTTCTTCTTTATTCATCATCAAATAACTCGAGAGAGCGAGGCACGTAATGCAAAAAATATTACGCCTCTTAAAGATAAGAAGGTCGGACGTGGCTGTGCGTCGAAAAAAATGCTACTTCACACAAAGTTTTGAGGAAATATAGGAAATGTGTCACTAGGTTTACTCGAAGCGGGCTTATGCCGCGTCATAAGTTTTTATTGCGCGAATTTATCATGACATATAAGCCCGGGGCGGCGTGTTTGCGGCCTGTAATGCGTGCTAAGACGTTTGGCTTTTCCGTTTTTCGGTGATCTGCGTGATAAGCAGATTTTTTAGTAATTGTTGTAAGTGATACGTACGATTTGTGTACGCCTTCATTGGATATATCTTTGAAATAGTTATGTGATGTTAATGTTGAATCAATAAAATAAGAAAGAGACAAGAAGACTTAATAAGACTTTTTAAGGAAATAGCAAAATGATTAGTCGTCATCACAGGAGACCGAAGAGCTGGCAGCTACCTCGGACAAAGAATTAGTCTGGCTATTCAAAGGGGAAACGCTGCCAGTATCTTCGGAACCTTGCCTAAAAGGACTCCTTTTAATAATATTTTTTAATTATTATATTATATATTTTTTCAAGGTTTTTTGTTATAGGTTCATTGTTCTAGTATATATATTTTTTTTTATTTATGTATGTAGGTATTATATAATATAATATAATAAGTTTTCATAATGTTACGTCGAAAGTGTGAAGTAGGTACTAATATATTATTTCATAGTCAAATGACACAATATGATCAATAAAATTAGGCCCAACTATGGGACGTTTATATGCATTTTGTATTGTTTTGATCACTCAATACTCAATAATTAATAGTTGACGATGAGCAGGCACAAATACAATAAATACATTGTAGACCCTGAAAAGGGTACAGCAATTAGTTATTATTAAGAATCCAATTCTCGATTCGAATTAGGTAATTGATGCAGACAAAAATAATATAAATTTGGAATGTAAATTGGTAGTTAGTACTTAGTTTTGTAAGAACAAAGTAGCATTTCGTATGATGTGTAGAACAAAATTTCGGTGTCTCTTTAGATTTGCGGGTTGTCGAGCGAAGTGATAGTCGAGTGGCGCGTGTGCTCGCCTCGTTTTAATGCGGAGACTGAGTTTATTTATTTAGCAGTAAACTTTTGTCGGCTCTTGTTTCTGACACAGTTGAAAAGTTAACAGCCGTCGACTTGCTCGTGTGTGACTTGTGTAAATAGGTGTAAACGCGATTGGGTGGCGATTGCTAAACGGCAAGCTTATTACCGAAAAAGCAACCGGTTGTTAATTGTTTTTTTTTTAAATATATTTTACGGGTAAGCACAGTGCCTTGATCTCACCTGATGTAAGGTGATGATAAGATGGAAGCGCACTTCACCCGGGCACCGCAACTAGTATCTTATCTCTAGCTGCCGGAACACAACAATGTTATGGCGACATATTTAGATGAGATGGTGGTAGCTAGCCAGGCGGACTAACAAGCCCTACCACCAACCAAACCGAGTACTTACACAAATATGTATCCCTCGGGAATTGAACCCGGGACCTCTGGGTCTAAACCGGTGGTCTTAGCCACTAGACCACAGAGGTGATTGTACAGTTGCAACGCGACTGCTCTAGTTGCGGTTGATTAACTGGTATTACGGACACAAATCGCTCAATGACCGCTCGCTTAATACCTATTTACACTTCAATAAGACAGTAGCGAGTTAAGAAATCAGTCAGTTAAGTAACAAGTAGTAAGTTGTAAGTAGCGTCCAAACGTAGGCGAGTGAGTAACCGTGTTGCCATTCCAATAAGAAGAAAAATTTATGCACAGTACTAAACTCGCCCGTCTACATGCCCGCCAGTTAAGTTGGCGGGGTGCGGGAGAAGCGGGGGAAGGGCCTTCTTCGCACTGGACTAGCCGAAAAATATCGCGATCTATCCAAATCAACTTGCTACTTAACACACTTTTGCCGTTCAAACGACAATAACAACTTAACTCGCCGATGTCGTAAGTTAACTCGCTACTGTACTTATCGAAGTGTAAATCGGGCTTAGTTACATTTGCGATTAAAATATAATGTAGTAGTTTACATACATTGAGCGATTTGTTTCCGTAATACCAATTTATCAACCGCAATTAGCGCAGTCGCGTTGCTAATAACTGGTTGCATTTTTCGGTAATAAGTCGCGGCTTTACCGTTGATTCGTCTCGGCGGATGAGTTACTAAAATCATATAAAGTCTATGGAGTCATATTAGGCTATTGTAGCGTAAAACTTGTTCAAGGTATTGCAAGACTAGCTGTGCCCCGCGGTTTCACCCGCGTTCTATTAGTCATAGCGTGATGTAATATAGCCTATAGCCTACTCAATAAATCGTCTCCTCTTGAGCGATCGGGATGGTTGGTCTATGACAGTGCGCGACGGTTGTGTGCTCCCGTCTTTACGTGTTTTTTGGATATAATTAAAAGATCAGGTGGTTTTGGTGGCCTAAGTAGGGTCCCCTGTGTACCTAGTGGTAACAGTCTTGTGCAAGTGTTTCCAAAACTAACGAAGACCAGGCCCAAAGCTGGGCTTTGACCGGCGCGACAAAGGGGGAGCGCTCCTCCCACTGCCGCTGTTCTGAAGCTGCTGATTGGACTCTTGCTGTTAGTAACTCAGTTATTTGGCATTGTCCTTCACACTGACAACGGGGGACGAAACAACCTACTTTGTTTCATTGTAAAAGTAAACTGATATTAACCTATTTTGAAGTGAAAACTTTTTGAATACAATACTAAAATTGTTGTGTTAAAAAGCTGTTTAGCTATCTTCATTGTTTCGATGCCAACGAACGTCTTAAGGCGCTTATGAACGTCGCGTCGTCGAATTAGCATAATCGCTGTGATCCTTAAGTCTGCCGCAATGCGCGGTTCATTCCAGAGCTTGACAACTGCCAAATTGTAGCGCACTAGTTCCGTGGTTGCTCGAGGTTATTGCGTTAATATCACCGTTTGAAAACAATGAGTGGGTAAGCGAAACACGTGTACTTACCTATGTGCATAAAACCTTCGTCGAATGAACGTGTAGTGAAGTCATTTAAATGTGACTAGTGGTCGCCCAGTGGTCGAAATTCGACCGTAATTTTATTATGACTGCACGGATTGTATCATAACCAATGAAAAATTAAAAAGACAGAATGTGAGTTTGGATTGGCATTGACAGATTTCGACCGCTCCTCTTGCATCTTTGAAATTTTTGATAAGAGTATAATATGCGTGTGTGTCAAATACACTGGCCTGCAAAATTAAGTATCACACTTTTAAAATTGCAATAACTTTTTAAGTACACAAGATATACTTTCGAAACAAAAAGGAAAAATTTTACTAATGTATAATTTACTTTAGTTTCAGAGAAAGCTGATAAAAATTGCTGCAAAACGTTTTTTATTTAAAAATCTCTAACTTCTATAGTTTAGAAAATAAATAAATATTAAAAGTGTAGTACTTAGTTTTGCAGGCCAGTGTACATCATAGTGTAAGTAATGTTTGTTTTATTGATTATTTAATGTATTATAATGCATAATAAAAAAAAAATAACATTCAGATAACCTTTTCTATATAAACTATAAGTGTGCGAAATTTCATACTCCTCCGTCCGCGCAATTTTCATAAAAATGGGGTACAAAGTTTTTGCTTCATGTAGGTATTAATATATAGATAGTGTTCGCGTAAACATAAGAGAACAATTAGAATAATTTATAAAATGTATTGAAATAAATCTTTATTCAACTAATCTTATTAGATAACCGCTTTTTTATCGTCTCAAAATATTTTACCTACCACCCGTTCAGGACGTCTTTTCTGCACAGCAGAAGCAGCAGTTAAGAGGGGACGCATTGGATCTTGATTTTTCCCAACAATTACAAAATATATAAAAGTGATATTTGATGACATGATTTTTCATTTAACTGACTTCATTTTTCTGGTTGCAGAAACACGATTTGCCAACTTTTATAACAGAGAAAAAAATATCAAATTAACCCCTTTTAAAACATAGATTTGCATTTTACAAGCAAACCAGACCGATTTAAGCATCTAAATTTTCTTAGTAGATTAGTCTTAACACATATTTCAATACGCTAGTTCATTTTTTTAAATAATTTGTAGTTTTAATTTGAAGGAAAAAAAAACCAGTTTTTCTTATGGTACGGGGCGCAAACGCTCCGTATTAGATTAATTGTTTAGCGGTGCGTCGCCTTTACAAAATTATGCCATAATATGTATCTCTTCGAGATATTTTTAGGTGGTTTGCGTTACTCTTATTAGTTTCTTTGGCCATCTACGTACATTTGTGAAAATTTTCCTTGATTTAGAGTACCTTTAAAAAGTTAACTATTATAATATATTACGAACAAATTATAATATAACATCAACAAAGGGGATTTAAAGCTTCTGACCAAATAGGGAATTCGACTGAATCCCGTATCTCAGGATTGCTGCTAGATTCAAATAAATCAACCAGCGTTATCCACAGGTGTTCGTATGCTGGACGGTGACGTCACCGATGCAGTGGAAGCCAGGTCTTTGAGCCTGAACCCTCAGCACGTGGACATCTACAGCGCCTCTTGGGGCCCCGACGACGATGGCAAAACCGTTGACGGGCCCGGAGAACTTGCCACCAGAGCTTTCATAGAAGGCGTCACTAAGGTATGGAAGAGGGAAAGGATTGAGTTGCATATAAGATCCCGATGGATCGAGGTGCTACTGAGAGAGGTAAACCTCAGACTCTACTTAGATAAGATAAGATAAGAAAGTATGGCAATTGCCTCATAGTTAAGAACCATTTCATATTTCCCATATAAACTTCAACGCATTTTTTTTTCCAATAATAAGATTTTAATGAATATTGCCATGCTAAAGGAAAATACAGATATGTTGATAGTTAATAGAAGTATAAATAAGGTTATTTAAGTAACTGAATTTATGAGATTTTAAATCTAAAATGGAAAATTTCAAATCACATAAAATAAGTTGTGCAAAGTTTTTTCTTGGCGGGAAAGTGAAGAGTCATGTCTGCGGTTTTGTTTTATTTTCTAAAATTTGTATTATGTCGAATATTAATGTGAAATAATGGTGGATTATTAGCCGTTAAGTGTTCGTGAGTGTGCATGAGTGTTGGTAAATGAAACAAAACAGTGCAACGTCACTTTTCAAATTCTCCCAAGAAGTACGACCGAGGACTTAGTAAAGCCCCACATCTTTACTGAGATACTCGAGGGGTTGGGGGGTCTATCATTTCTCACTTTTCATTTCTATTATCATTCATCATCATCATACAGGAAGGAAATATTGTTTATTTATGTATTACTTGTAAGAAAAATTACTTTGACACTGGCTAAATGTGCTAATCGCACGAAGCCATCAACTAAAAGAAAAAGAACAATGTTGAGCAAAGATTTTTTTATTAGGTACCTACTTAAACAATTGGCCTTCATCCTGATGTTAAGTGATGATAAGGCTAAAGATGGAAGCGCACTTCACCCGGAATTCTGAAGTTCTGAGGCTAATGTTTTTGAAAGATTATGAGCTTTTAAGCTAGAGGTTATTGATTGTGCACCACACCTCAGTGCGTCTCAAGTCCGATACGGAAAAGGACATTAGGTTAGAGCTAATCGACTTTAGATTCGACGACGCAAACAATACTGCTGGTTGTGCTCTATAAAAGCACGCATGCTATCTGATCGTCTGCTCCTTTGATTGGGCTACTGAGACAATAGTTTCCATTAGATGCCCTTGAAAATTTATTTAGGTACACACTCTAAAGAAAAAATACATCGTTTACATTAAATAGATCAGCAAAATGTGTTTCGATATAAGTTTGTTTACAATTTAATAAATGGAAATGCAATTACAGAAATTGTTTAACTTTCAGCAAAAATAAACAGAAAAATTATACAGCTACAAAAAAAACCTGCCCAAAATGTTAGTGTAAAACCTCGTTCGTGCCTTTCATCTTCTTCTGACGGACACTGTTAATTGCTTACATAATCCACACTCCACACTACACGCGACAGTTTATATGTAAACGAGCACCCTGACGTTTTTCATGAAACAAGAGTAATCAAAGCTACTCAGAAGCGTACAACAGACGCTTTCATTATTTTCACTACCGCCGTATTCAAGCCACGGTAAGTTTAAAAGAGGCAGCTGTGTAAAATTCGCTACTTCAATTTGTCGCGACGCCCACACTGCATATTCAGCTTTGTTGTCAACACTGTAAGATTACTTTTAGCAATCGGCAGCTGCATGACGGTTTTATAACTCAGTTAGTGGATGGTACAAGTGCCCACACTACCGAGTAATTTCTGTAATGACGCAATTATTTTCTCACTATTTTCAGCTCTAGGTATATCACAAACTAGGTAGACTGCAGAAGGTCTCATTGACAACCTTTCACGGACATGGGATCTCGGTAACAACTGCGATCGGTGCCAGCTTTTTTATTTGGAGCGAGATTGCTGCTTGCCACTGGGAATTTTCAGCGTTTCCGACTGTGTGATTTCCAAAGCGTTCCGCTCGGGACTGAATGATGGCGCGAGCGTCGAATTAGGCAATAATGTGGATTTTATTGAACGTTTACTTATTATTAAAATTATAATGGCCGACAACTATTACATATTCAAAGACAATTGGTTTGGTATGTTTATCTGTCTGAAACGGTGTATAGCCTGAATAAAATGATATTTAGTTTATTAATAAGATATATGCAGGAAATTGTAAAATATCGTGAAAATGCCAGCCGAAATTACTAGATAAAAGGCCAATGAATAACATATATATTTTATGGATTTAAAATCCTTATACATTTCGAATAAAACTCATTTAAAAACACCGTGTTTTTGGAAACCCTCGCCTTAACGGCGCCGGGCGGCGAGAAACATGAAGGGTTCCTCAAGCCGTGTGAAACGAAGCACCGTCCGAGGTTTTCTAGAGGGAACAGCATCACGCACTAATGCGTGTCCCTTTTAGTTGGGAAACAATCCCCGATCCAATCCGGACCGCTCAGGAGAATCTAGTAGGGATACTAGATTCTCCTGATCTCCGGATTGGATCGGGTGCGAGCTGCTGCGAGATTCGTGTTTGTGAAAGGGCACTATGTATGCGTTGTGGCTCGATAGCGGTATTTGTGAAGCTTACCTCCTACGGTCTCTTTTTTGTAGCTATATGGTCCAGTGCTTGACGGCAATGAAATTTACATAACCTTGTTGGCTTTCCTCGCTAAACTTGTTTAGACAATCCTCTTCGCTTCCCCTTTGGGTTTATGGCTTAGGTACACAGTGGGAATGAGATTAAGAAGCGAAGGTGGGAACGCTATGGGATAGTGTTGGATTTGTGAATGTATGCACGAGGTACGGAGACCTCACCTGCGAAATGAACTTAATGCGATGCGAATGTAGGTAAATAAATGTTGTTCCCATTGACATAGACAATTGGTTTCTGTAAATTCAATTGCTTTTACTGCCAGTTGGAGCAAAGAACAAATATTCTTGTGTTCGTTTATTGCTATAGCAAAAGCTAAGCACAGTTAAATAAACTATAATAATACTACTTTTCCCGTACTGTGGTATTATACATATGACTATAATTGAGGGAGTTAAAAAAGATATCATTATTATAATTATAATCAACCTACTAGGGAATAAGCCTCTCCTAATTCATACCACTGAGCCCGTTCTTAGGCTCGTCTTATCCAATTATTGCCAGCCACAACATTATCGTCATAATATAAAAAAAATTGTCGCTAATTTGAAAACTTATTTTCAACGCAGGGTCGTAACGGCAAAGGGTCGATATTCGTGTGGGCGTCCGGCAACGGAGGCCGCGAGCACGACAACTGCAACTGCGACGGTTACACCAACTCCATATGGACGCTATCCATATCCTCGGCCACGGAGCGCGGCGAGGTGCCCTGGTACTCCGAGATGTGCAGCTCCACGCTCGCTGCAACCTACAGCAGTGGGGCTATCAACGAGAAACAGGTAAAGACCAGATCTGACAAATCTTAAGTATTCCTAGCAGGAAGTTAAAGGGGACGAATAGTTGGTAGTTCGGCTATAGAAGCTACACCAACTTCATATGGACGCTGTCCGAGGATATGGACAGCGTCTTGGAGGGCGGCGAGAGCTCTACCCTGGCTGCTACATACAGCAGCGGGGCTATCAACGAGAAACAGGTAAAGTCCTGGGTGCTTGCTATGGAGTTATCATAGCAGTATTACTTCAACAATATTACAGTTATTAAAACGCTGACGCATGATTTACGCCGCTATACACGTCTCGTTTTTACAAAGCCAACAATACTGCAATAAAACTTTTTTTAAACTCATTGTAAGCCACCAGAACGTAAAAACCAGGTAAGCGGTGGATGTGGACTACAATATACAATGTTATTTTTAGTTTGTACGAAACCTGAAAACTGTTTATTCAGAATCAGTAATAGAATCGATTTTAATACCATTCTTTACCCATGTTTCGATTTTCACTAAAAATAAGGTTGTATAAAGACGACCTAGAAGATTTTAAATATAATCTAGGCTCAAGAGTATCAGACCTAGGGAAGTCCTAGCCGACCGACAACACTGTTGATTGGTGACGAATACCTGGTAGTTCGGCTACAGAGCCTCGAACACTCAACACCGACGCCAGGTTACGAGAGTAAATACTTGGTAAATGCAATTACGTTAAAAAGGTATTTTAAATGATGAATTTCGGCGAGTGTTCGAATGAATTACACGTATCTAATTTCTGCAACCCTTAATTTCTTTGATGGAATCATCGTTACATCAGACGTGGGGAGACGGGGGGACGTGCTATTACTACCTTGGGATCAGTAGGTACTCCGAGATGTGTAGTTATTTTTTACCATTATCAGTTTAAATTTACCAGTTCATAAATTTATTGTTAGTTTTTGTCAGTTATTGTCTACAGCTTCGCCGCTCCTGCTCCCAGCTGGCCTGGCTGTAATCTAGTATATGTCCAATGATGAGAACTTGTTATCTCAGGTGGTGACCACAGACCTCCATCACTCCTGTACCGCGGGTCACACGGGCACCTCGGCCTCCGCCCCGCTAGCAGCCGGAATATGCGCCCTAACGCTGCAAGCCAACAGGGATCTCACGTGGAGAGATATGCAGCATATTGGTAAGTCTTTTCTTTTTAAGACATTTGTCTATCTAGGTTGCTACATCGTCCAATTACTGGTCAGGGTCCAATTAATGCTAAGGACTAGAGTTGTTCAAAACGGGCTCCGGGGCTCCTAAATGCCAGCTTGTCCCTCTAGACTCTTTGCAGCGACGCGCCATTTGACTGGTCAACGATCCCAAGCTCACAAACCGGTTAGAACCCTTAGCCTTGAGACGTGATATCGGCTCGTTGTGTGTGTTCTACCGCCTGCATAATGGAGAATGCTCTGAGGAACTTTTTGACTTGTTGCCCACTTCCTCCTTCTACTATGGCACCGCTCGCCATCGAAACAGGGCACCCGTACATTTCCTGGAGCCGCTGTTCGCTCGAACGGTTCGCTTCCAGAGGAGCTTCATTCCACGTACCATTAAACTGTGGAATGAGCTGCCATCCGAGGTTTTCCCATCAAGCTACGACATGGGCTCTTTTAAAAGGGAAGTAAAGAGGTTTTTTTCAGGTCGGCAACACAAAAGCAACATTTCAGATGTTGCTGATGTCCATGGGCGGCGGTGACCGCTCACCACCAGGCGGCCCGTCTGCTCGTTTGCAGACTGTTAATATATAAAAAAACGGCTATAAAACAATAGCACGCTCAGACTATAAACTATAAATTTCAAGCACCTTAAAAAATACGCTATATTATAGCGCGCTATGAATTAGGAAACGTGTGGGTGCTCGACAGTCGCAATTAATCATGCAGCACGCTAGATCTCGTAGCACGTTACATTACATATCGTTTGTTGGACAGGTATCAGCGTGCTATACAAAAATATTATTTTTGCGTCGCATTAAATAAAGCAAACCAATGAACTCCCCTTCATACTTTTCAGGCTTAGGACTGTCTATAATTGATACAAACGTTATTTTAATATTAATTTAAATTGTAAATTAATTATAGGCGTATTTAAAAGTTTATTGGTTATTATTTATAATATATAAAAATCAACTATGTACATTTAGGTATCTTGTTTTTTTGTATCGTATCCCATACTTTTACTTGATTAAAATATTAACTAATCTTACATTACAATACAACGATCGCGCGCGTACCTAACGTGCTGCGACTGCGAAAACAGATCGCGCGCGAAACGATCTAACGTGCTGCTAGAGAGAGCGTCCGATAGCATTAGCGCCTATGTAGGCGCTAATGCTATCGCCATATGCCTATGTAGGTATGTATGTACATAGCACGCGGAACGCGCGAGATACAGGCAGCACGCCAGAATATGGCGCTATGCGATATATTAACCATCTCTAGTAAGTAACATGTTACATATGCTTAACATGTTTAGTCATATAGTCTGGACGCGCCTTCAAGACCCCCGTTTTTTTAGTACAAGGTGACAATTTTCAGACAATTCATTTTCACTCATTTAGATTTTTCATAAAATATATTATCTATCACTAACAAAATATTATAACTGAGTTGTTTAGGAGTGGGAGCAAGTGTGGAAATCAGACTAGCTAACGATAACCGCAAAGTGTTGAACCGTTCCAAAGTTTTCCTAATGAAAACATTACTTATCGTTATTAGTGTAACACGATGTAGTCTGGTTCACACGTAAAATTATTTGAATTTAGTCAGCTACTCGTAATTGTCAGCAGCGTAATCGTCATTGTAACCAGCGCCAAGATTTCCTCTATTCTAGGAGGCCTGACATTATGAGGCACCTTTTAGTGCTACTTATTTTATGTGTGTAAAAATTTTAGTAATATTATTTGTGTGGTGTCACTAATAAATGTTTTCTATTCTATTCTATCTATCTATTCTATCTATTCTATCTATTCTATCTATTCTATCTATTCTATCTATTCTATCTATTCTATCTATTCTATCTATTCTATCTATTCTATCTATTCTATCTATTCTATCTATTCTATCTATTCTATCTATTCTATCTATTCTATCTATTCTATCTATTCTATCTATTCTATCTATTCTATCTATTCTATCTATTCTATCTATTCTATCTATTCTATCTATTCTATCTATTCTATCTATTCTATCTATTCTATCTATTCTATCTATTCTATCTATTCTATCTATTCTATCTATTCTATCTATTCTATCTATTCTATCTAGGGCTATGCTCGGAGTTTTTCTGAGGTGATCCGACAGAGAACGAAAGTAATCGACATAGCCCATCGGATCAGCAAGCTGGAGTGGCAGTGGGCCGGTCATATTAGCCGCAGAACCGACAACCGTTGGGGTAAATGAGTTCTCGAGTGGAGACCGCGTATCGGCAAACGTAGTGTAGGATGCCCTCAGACTAGGTGGAGCGACGATCTTCGCAAGGTGGCTGGCAAGAGCTGGATGAGAATAGCCGCGGATCGTGCTCGGTGGCGTGCACTTGGAGAGGCCTATGTCCAGTAGTAGGCTGATGATGATGATGATGATGATGATGATGATGATGATGATGATGATGATGATGATGATGATGATGATGATGATGATGATGATGATGATGATGATGATGATGATGATTCTATTCTATTCTATTATCGACACTTTTTTTATAAGGGGTCAGCAACAGAATTTTTGTTTCCTCCGTGCTTCGGAATGTAAAGCCGTTGGTGCCGACTGCTTTACCAGTCGTTAACAACCACCAATCCGCACTGGGCCCGCGTGCCGCGTGGTGTTTTATGGCCCATTCTCCATCCATAAGGAAGGCTCGTGCCCCAGCAGTGGGGACATATATGAGCCAATGATGATGATGATGAACAGAATTTTTATTTTAGCAACTATTGAATACAGACTACCTGGCCCTAGGTGTCATCTAGTAAAATTTCAATGAAATTCTGTCATTTTTGCTGTGTCGAACACTGGGTTACTATGTCCACTATATATGCTTCCTACTCTATTTAGGTATATACTATACTAAAACATTTCGTTTGATAGGCGTTAGTACTTTTATTCGGTTCACTCGTTATATTCGTTCAGTTGATTGATTGGAAATGAATTGGTGGATTTTATATCTCAAAAGTGGACCCTGTTGAAATTGGAGTTCGTTTTGAAATTGTTCAAAGCCAGGTATTGTGTGGTTACTGACCGAACTTTCGATATTGCTCCCAATTACTGATTGAATGGGCTTAAAACTGGATGAAAGGGGTTGGGGCTAACCTCGACATTTGGGACTATATTCCCGATATTCAGTCTCGTTGACAAAATGACGTTTTGTATGAAGATTTTTTATAAAATATACTTTTCATACTAACGTTTTTTTTAAATTTTCTTAGCATCTATTTATTTTAACACAATAAAAATTGTAGAGTAATGTGTATGTTTTACTAGCTAAATATAGCAGACATTGAAAAGAAAAAAAATCAAGTCCCTTCAAAGCTACAATGAAACAAAAGGACAATTCCGCGAACAAAAAAGTTAGTCAATTTAAAAAAAACATTGTGCGATAACGACACAAAATTAATAATCATTGTTATTACTGAAGCTGAAGTAACATAGTCCTAATAAGCTAAGATAAGATAAGATAAGATAACTTTTATTGCCATAAAATTGTGTATATAATTAAAGGTGTATAATAATTTTAACAACCGGTATTGACTTTTAAAAATAATACACCTATTAATTAATAAGTGAGAAAAAAACGGCAATTTCATAGGTAAATAATAATAATAATAATAATAATATAATATATTTTAACCTATTATTAGATCAGCTTACGATGTGTCTATAAAACAGCAAAATAATGGCGTGTTTCTCTTCGCCCTCAAAGACAAACTGAAAATCTGTCCGAATCATCATATCATACTAATATTATAAAGAAGAAAGCTTTGTATTTTTGTATTTTTCCAATGAATAAACTCAAAAACTACTGGACCGATTTAAAAAAATCTTTTACCATTAGAATGCTACATTAGCGCGGAGTAACATAACTAGGCTATATTAAAAAAGAAATGTCTACCCGTGCGAAGCCGGGACGGGCCGCTAGTATTATATAGTGAGGTTTGATCATTTCACATTCATACTTAAAATGAATTACGATTGCGGATCGAACTATTGTTATACTATCTCAGCTTGGAAGGGCCTGGGGTCCAAGATAAGGCAGTCGAACACAAGCATTAGGAGCCTTCATATGAATAGCCTTTCAAAGCGAAGGCCTTTTTACTTATCTGCAATAAATGTTCTGGCTGTGTATAACCTCGAATAGAATTTCGGGAAAAGGTTTTCCGTTGTTTAGACGTCTGACAGCTTAGCGTCGTAATAATATAAAGTCCGTATTTTACCTAGACATATAAAAATATATACGAGTATTACTTCTGTAGCCTAGTGGTTTGCACGCCGGACTTTGGGCGGCACTAACTCTGAGGTCCCGGGTTCGATTCTCGGTCGGGTCAATGTCGAAAGAATCTTTTCGATATTGTCTTGGGTCTGGGTGGTTGATACCGTCCGTCGTCGTTGTTTCTGATTTCCAAATAACGAGTGCTTTAGCTACTTACCTTGGGATCAGAACAATGTATGCGATGTTGTCTAATATTTATTTATTATTACCTGCCAACTGTGAGATTTTGTAACGGATATTTTCAATTTCAATTTCAATTTCTTTATTGCTTCTTTATATGTACAAAAGGTCTTAAATTATAAAATTAGTAACAATACGGACCATGTCGGGCACTGCAAAAGTTAGGCGAGAGTAGCACGTTATGTTCATAGGAATAAAGTTGCATCTTTTACCGGTATTTTTAGTTCTTTAAATATAAGTATATATACATATATGCATACATATTTATATACATACACATTCATATTACATTTACATTTATTTCATTTATATTTATTTATCAATAATTATTTTATTATACTTATTATACATTATTATACTTTTATAAACGATCTTTTAGGTATTCTTCCAGCGTATAGTAGCATTTTTCAATAAGTAGATTTTGGGAATGGAACCTTTATAATCATTTATAAGTACTAAGTATAAGTAAGTATTTGAGTAGTAGTTTACTTGTCGTTGTTGTTTGTGACGGATATTTTTATTTTATTTATGGCACCTTGTTTTAATGAATGTTGGGCATGTTTCACATCAGCACTTTTGTTTTTGAGCTGGTATTTATTCCTTACGGGTAAGTACACTCGCCTGCACATCCACCTACCACAAACTGTCAAAGGATGGTGGGCGTTAGTGGTAAAAAAAAATCTGTAGCGGCCACTTTCGGAAATCAGAGATAGAAATCAAATTATGCTCAACAAACTATTTGAATGAAGTAATTTAGCATTTTTACGTCACCTAATGAACATCTGACATGTTATGGTTTCGTTAAATACGGCGTTATAGTTAAAAGTGGCCGTAACGTCTTATTTAACTAAACCATAACATGTCAGGTGTTCATTAGGTGACGTAAAAATGCTAAATTACTTCATTCTAATAGTTTGTTGAGCATAATTTGATTTTCTATCTCTAATTACTAGATATGTTTTTTTTTCATTGGTGGCGCTAGTGGCGGCGTAAACGCTCTTAAAGGTTTTAGTGTGTACTTCAATTAATAATAAGCGAGTTAACCCAAGTTCTCGTTAGATTTTGAGATAATCGTATTTTAAAATACATTAATTAACAATCGATGGAAAACATGTAAAAAGAAATATTGATGGCCCAAGAGATTATGGCATTACAGAAGAACAGATTTTTTTACGAGCACGAATTTCAGTCTCGCCACAGCATACGCGCTCGAGGATACACTACACGTAGGTATATTGTGCATTCAACAAACGAGGGGCAACAAGGACCTGAAGGCATATTTCGCTATTATTGCTCATGTGCCTCAGGAACACGAATACTTGGCTGCTGTGCGCATATGTCATGAGCGTAGTATTGTATCTAGGATGGGCTCGTCACCAAGATACCATACGAATGCCTGCGCAATTTTTGGACTCAATAATTCTCGATAAGCAATATAAAATAATTGGTTGTGAAAAAAAAAACTTATTTTTTAATTTAATGTATGATGAAGTTTTTGTATGTTGAATGTATATTTTTAAAGTACATAATATAAAAATAAGAAACCTAAACCAACATTGTTTTATTCTCATAAGAATTGATGTTTTATAATTGAAATACTATTCAATTTCAATGTGAAATAAGCAGCGCCCTTGTATTTGTCTATTCTTACTATGTTCTCCCTTCTATTCGTTCGTGTGTACTACATAAGTTATAAATAAATAAATACTAATAATTTTGAAAAATCATATCTAAAAACTTTACAGCAATATTAATGTTTTAATTTGTGGTCTATGTTTTCAGCTATTTCATTTATTTATGACGTCTTGATAAAATAACAGTGCGGATTCTTATATTCTTTAGTGCAAGTATTGTCGTTCTATAAATTAACATTACTAAGAGCGTGTTCCGATAAATTCTGCAAAACAATCTTGGATCGGGTTTTGAACCAGCACTTCTGACTAACTGGGTCAAGAGCACTAACAATTGGTGCATTGGCATTGGCGTGACTGTCGGACCCGTGCAAACTACTCTTACTTTGTAAGTCAAAGGAGCCTTATTCAATGTCTTGCCTAATTAGCGATGCACCTGACCCGGTATGTCAGAGGGTGCTGATTGAAATGTAGCTCGTAGAAAATTTTACAATCCCCTTTTCGAATTGCTATTTGTTCGTAATTTTTGCGTTTGAATTATTATATTAGGTTGGGGAAAAAGTGTTTTCGCTTATAATGTATGAACTTGTAATAAAATCTCTTTGGCTATACTAATTGTATCTGGCTGGTTTTGGTATCATTAAAAGTTTAAATTTAAAAGAAGATAACTCGAAATTCAAATTAGGAAAATGTGTGATTTTCATTTGTTTTTCTTACTGTCAAGATAAGTGAATCTAATGAAAAAATTCGATACATTTTAATTAAACATAAAGGTAAAAATGAAACGAGAGCCGCGAAAACAAATTTGCGATGTTTATGGACCTAGTGCAGTGTCTGTGAGAGTAGCACAAATTTGGTTTAGGCGTTTTCAATCCGAACATTTTGATGTCAAAGATGCACGTCGCTCTGGTCGCCCTATTACGGATAAAATGGATGCCATTTTTGAAAAAGTGGGGCAAGAATGGCATATCAGTAGTTACGACGTAGCTGAAGACCTGGGAATTGACCACAAAACAGTTTTGGCGCATTTGAAAAAAACTGGGTACACAAAAAAGCTCGACATTTGGGTACCTCACGAGCTCACTGAAAGAAACCTAATGAACCGTGTACTCATTTGTGATTCTTTATTACGACGTAATGAAACCGAACCATTTTGAGTATGCCTCGCAGGTTTGGAACCCCTGTTACGACGTTTACAAAACGCGTATTGAGCGTTTACAAAAAAGATTTCTGAAACATCTTTGTTATCGCCTTAAATTGCCATATAGTGCCGATTTATACGAGGACCTATGTAGGAGGTTTCACATTTTGCCACTCCATGTGCGTCGTGATATAGCAGACGTTATATTAATTTTAAAGATCATAGCTGGTACTTTGGATTGTCCTGATCTGTTATCTAAAATAAGTTTCAACGTCCCCCGTAGTTTTCGTCGTACAGTACCACTTTTTATCCCTTTTTGTAACACCAACTACCGGAAAAACGCCTTTATTTGCAGAGCTAGCAGGCGGATTAACACTGTTGCCCAATCTATAGATTTAGATATTTTCAATGCGAGTGTCCAATCAGTGAGGAAATCTCTCGGTGATCGTTTCTTCGAAGTTCCTTGATTAATATTATTGTAGTAATTTAGTGTTAGTTATTAGTTATAGTTTTTTATTTTTGTGTGTGCATTAATCAGTAATTATGGTTATCTACTCTAAAAAGCAATAAGCTGTTTGTTGTTAATTTTCTGTTTTACACTACCTTTATCAGTGCGAATCTTTTAGTAGCTTCTAAGTTCTATTGTAAGTTATATTTCATTAATATAAAGCTGATGATTTGCCGAATAAAATAAAATAAAAATAAAATAAAATAAATAAAATTAATAAGACGTATGTTTGATATTATATTCGATGCAGGAAATTGTAAAATATCGTAAAAAATACCAGCCGAAATTTCTAGATAAAAGGCCAATAAGTAACATTATATTTTTTTTATACATACACTCGAAAAACATAACTGAAGCATTCGGGTAAAAAAAAAACTCGATGACTGGTTCCTGGCGAATACCGGTGACTACTACTCCTTTACTCTACCCATATTTATGTTATAGTGTTTGAAAATAAGTTTTTTTTCTGTACAGTCGTGCGAACTGCCAAGCCCGAGCGATTGAGCCTCGGCGGGGAATGGAAAGTAAACGGAGTGGGACGCAACGTGTCTCACTCTTTCGGCTACGGCTTGCTCGACGCTACAGGCATGGTGCGGTTGGCCAGAACTTGGAGGTCTGTGGCACCGCAGAGGAGGTGCGAGCTGGCCGCGCCCAGGTCACAGCGGCTGATACCCACCAGGTCTTCCGTAATGCTACAGGTTAGTAAAGCAAACAAACATTCGTTCGTATAACGATTCCTCGATGCTACTGGTATGATAAGACTAGCTGGGGCTTGGAGATCTGTGCCGCCGCTAAAGGAGGTGCGAGCTGGCCGCGCCCAGGTCACAGCGGCTGATACCCACCAGGTCTTCCGTAATGCTACAGGTTAGTAAAGCAAACAAACATTCGTTCGTATAACGATTCCTCGATGCTACTGGTATGATAAGACTAGCTGGGGCTTGGAGATCTGTGCCGCCGCTAAAGGAGGTGCGAGCTAGCCGCGCCCAGACCACAGCGGCTAACACCTCTTCTGTCATGTTACTGGTTTGTAAAGCTGCCACGCATTCGTTCGTAGTAGGACTCCTCGATGGTACCGGTATGGTGCGGTTTGCCAGAACTTGAGAAGTCTGTGCCGCCGCAGAGGTATGAGCTAGCCGCGCCTAGGTCACCGCGGCTAATATCCACCAGGTCGTCCGTCTTGCTGCAGGTTTGTAGAATAATATCGCGTTTGGTTGAATAGAGACTCTTTGATGCTATTGGCATGATGCGGTTGGCCAGAATTTCGAGGTCTGTGCCGCCACGGAGAAACGAGCTAGTCGCGCTCAGTTCACAGTGCCTAATACCCACCAGGTCTTCTGTCATGCTACAGGTTTATAAAGCAAACAAGCATTCGTTCGTATTACGATTCCTCGCTGCTACTGGTATGGTGAGGTTAACTAGGGCTTGGTCTGTGCCGCCACCTCTGCAAAGTAGGTAGCTACACGAACACACAGTGGCTAATACCCACCAAGTCTTCCGTCATGCTACATGTCTGTTGAGCCTTACATTCATTTATATTAGAGCTTCTTGATGCTGCCGTCAAAGTGTGCCTGGCCTGTGGAACTTCACTACCAGAAGGCAGATGCAAACTTGGCGCGCCCAGGCCACAGCAGCTAATAGTATAGTCAGATGTGAGCAAGACTAGACGTTTCAAGGTCATAGCAGGTGTTAAACTTACCAAATTTCAAAGCCATATCAAAAATATGTTCTGTAACATTAATGGTATTTTTAACGACATTATAATTTCCTACTGCTATATATGACAGCTCGTCTCGCTTGGAAAGCACAAGGGGATACGGTGTCATCAGCACTTACAACGCTACGTGGATGTTGGTCTGACAATAGCCATAAAAAACTATTTAAACTTTCGCGTTCCATTATACTTAATTAAAACTAACAAACTCTTTGGTATAGGTATACTGGGCATACCTCCATGTTCCAAACTTTCGCGTTTATAATATTAGTAGGATTCAGCACTAAGTGAGACTCTTATTTTTCTGAACTCACGTTTCGGTGAAAGTGTTAAGGATTTGACAACCATGAAACAGCGGTCCCTGTCGATCTGCATATAAGCAAAAGAGATGCGAATAGTGCGTGGTCCACTGGATTCTAGTCCGGAAATTTAAAAAATGCAATTTATTTAGCATTTAGATGTTATATAAAAAAATAAGACAGCTAATAAACAATAGCGTTTAATATGTTCGACGTACATGAGTAAATAAAAAAGCATTATGTACCTAAATAGATACTATTTAGAGGTGACTTTGGAATGCTTTTGTATAAAGGAAATTACATTATGCTGCATTTTAGAAACATTAACATTGTTGTTAGTATAGTCTCTTATAACATAATATAGTACCTATACTTGGCGTTGTATGTTGGATACTTTATATAAACCATGCATAGGTGAGAGCGTTTAACAATTGTCAACGCTTTATTAAGCTGCTGTTTTGCCCACAGTTAGACGTGGGCTCGTGCCCGGGCGTCAACTACTTGGAGCATGTGCAAGCGCGCGTCTCCCTGTCTGCGGCGCGACGCGGTGATATACGGATCACGCTTACTTCCCCTGCTGGTACTAAGGTCACGCTGTTAGCTCCCAGGTAAACAAACAACTTATCTTTATTTATTTATTTGGTAATAGGTATCAAAAAAGGCCGGTCATCGAATGGGTGACCAAAAATGTATCAACTCGAGCTTCTTCGTGCTTCGAAAGGGAAGGAAAGCCGTTGCTCCTGGCTGCATTAGCAGTTGTTAACAACCACCAAACCGCACTAGGCCCGCGTGGTGTATGGCCTGTTCTCCCTATCCATCCATAGGTCGTGCCCCAGCAGTGGGGACTGGGGACCTTACGAGCTGGTGATGATGATGATGTGATTAAAGGTACACCAACAGTACATATTTTAAACAACATTTTTTTTTTTTTTTTACAATTATAATTCACAATGTATGTACTTATAAATAGATACACAGGATAATTATGGACCCCGCAGGGGCACGAAAATTAAGTAGAAGAGAGGAAGCGCTTTTAGTTATTATAATAGAGTATTAAATATATATATACAATAATTTTACTTTTATTATATATTTTATTATAAAGCAGTTGTATTACAGGGTTCTTATTCTTATTACGGGTATATACCAATAAAAGGCGTACACAGCATTGAATTTGTGGTGAGCTACAAGAATAACAACACATTGACTATATAGATAGACGACCTCCTTGGTCGAGTGGTTTGTACACCGGTTTTCATGGTGTCGCCATCTCTGAGGTCCCGGGTTCGATCCCCGGTCGGGTCATTTATAAATTATTGTTTTTCTAAATTGTCTCGGGTCTGGGTGTTTTCTATGTATAATAAGTATGTATTTAAGTATTTTAAGTATGTTTATCCGTTGTCTAGTAACCATATAACGAGTTTCATAACGAAGCTTCTCTTGGGCTAGATAATTGGTGTGAGTGTAGGAAAATTTACTTATTATTATTTATTATTTATAGATTACTAGCGGCCGCTCGCGGTTTCACTTGCGTGGTTCTCGTTCCCGTGGGAATATCGGGATAATAAGTATCCTACGTTTTAATCCAGGTTATTAACTATATGTATGCCGAATGTCATCCAAATCCATCCATTCGTTGCAGCGTGAAGAAGCAACAAATATACACACATACATACAGACAAACTTTCGCATTTACGAGTATAATATTAGTGTGATTGATTACACAAATGCACATCCCTATCTTTATGCATATACAGACATACTTAAACATTATAATATATATACATCTTAACTTGAATGCATTGAATTAAAGGTGTATGACGTGTATTAGAGTCTTTTTTTGACTTAGCTTCACGTTACAGTTAGTTACGGTAAACGCAAAGAGAATCGCTGTAGAAGTGCAATCTAATTTTTTTTTTTTCAGTTTATTCGATAGTAATCCTCATTTTCTTACGGCTATTTTACACTAACCGATAGAACATAATATTGCTATTTACATTGTTGTTATAGCGAACATAAGATAGTGGTTGCTCACCTATTAGATGTAATCAGAGCAAGCCCTACCACCCACTAAACCGACCGACTACATTTTAAGTAATCGAAATCTTCTATAGACATTATGTCAGCAGTTTTCAATCTCCAACTTATGTTTACCTACCCATATAGAAACATACAAAACAAACAACCTCACTGAAACATTTTTTCTTGTATAAATAGGGTTTCTTACCCGGGGTCCGCCTAACAAGTTCACCTGGGTGGACTAAGGGGACTTACTGATCAGATGTTAATGACGGTAGTTGTTGACATTGAATGGGCGCCTTTGGCTTTCAAAGTAAAAAAAAGGAAATAGTGTTGAATAATTTCGGCGGGCTGGTTAGAACCACGATAGCTCAATTGGGAGAGCACCTGACCCGGTATGCCAGAAGGGTGCAGGTTCAAATCCTGCTCGTGGAAATTTTTTCAACATTTATTTGTGTTTTTTTCTAAGGGGACTTGTTTTGAACCTTGGTACACCTGGGTGAACTACGAATACTGACGGAGACCCTTGGTACACCTTGGTGAACTACGGATACTGACGGAGACCCTTGGTACACCTGGGTGTAGGTCTAATGTCATCAGACTTCCGAAGTAAAAAAAAGTGTATAAGTAGGCACTTTAAATGACTACTAGTACTTAAAACCACTTGAAATAGTAGTCCTACGAGTGTACTATGTCGTTTCGCTACTCAATGTAGAATACAATTTATCGGACAGAATAGATTTTTAAGGTTAGTCTCGACAGAAAAGGTAGAAAATACCTTTCAAAAAGCCATTGTTTTCTGTCACTCCTACTTTGCAAACAAAAAGGCCACAATAAATCGTCGTTTCCTTTAAATAATAGTTTTCTGCCGCATATATTCCACAAACTTGGGACGAAATCACGAATGCGCTTCGCAATTGTTTCGGCACATAAATACGCCTCGAAAAGGCTGAATGTTAAGCCTGAACTCCTGTGCCGCAATGGAAAAATAAAACAGAAGATAATTCAGCAAAAACAATAGCTACGGAATTAAATTCATGACGGGAAAGTGAAGAGCGATGTTTGTAATTTTGTTTTATTAAAAAAAATATGTGTATTTATCGTAACTAGTGGTCGCCCAGTGGTCGAAATTCGACCGTAATTTTTTTAAGGCTGCACGGATTGTATAGGATAGCAATGAAATATTAAAAAAGATTACGGCCGCTCCTCTTCCATTTTTGAAATTTCTGAAAAGAGTGTAGATACTTGTGTGTCAAATGCCTACGTGGTAGTGTGTGTAATGTTTGTTTTATTGTTTTAATCTATTTTGATGCATAATTTAAAAAAATATATTAACAATGGTATAAACTTGTCTATATAAACTATAAGTTTGCGAAATTTCATACTCCTCCGTCCGCGCAATTTTCGTAAAAAAGGGGTACAAAGTTTTTGCTTCACGTATTAATATATAGATGTGATGTAATGGTGGTTTATTAACCGTTCGTGAACGTGTATAAGTTTTGGCAATTAAAACAAAAGATTGCAGCTTCACTTTTCAATATTTTTTATTTTTATTCCTTACGGGTAAACTACTTGGTCTTTATATCACCTGAAGTTAAGCGATCATAAGGCCTAAGGTGGAGGCGCACTTACCGCACCCGGAATTTTCAACTGCTGATTACTCATATTCTCTTAAGAACTCCGCGTGAGGTGTCTATTAAGTTCCACATTTCAGCTGATACTCAATGGGTTAAAAAGAAAATATTGTTCAATATCATCATAACTTTGACACTGGCTAAATGTGCTAACCGCACGATGCTACTAATTAAGGAAGAAAAAAACAATAGAAGTCTAATGGACATCGGAACAATGTGAGTGTGGCGCGAAGTTTCATGCATAATTACTGAACTTTCGTTCGGGATAGACCGGCTTCACTTAGGGCGTGGTCCCTTTGAGAGCTTTTAAGTAATAGCTAGGAGTTATTTTGTAGTTCAAGAAGAGCAAAACTGCTATTTGACCTACAAGGTTTGGCAGGCTATGACTGTGGACAAATTGACATTTTTTTATGATTACCGGTTACAGGCTTCTCAAAATTCCGCGTGAGAACATAAATGCTCCCTATTTTACTGTTAGGAGCTGAGGCTTAAAACGTCCTTTCGTCCGTTTTAAGTTTTAGCTCCTTAGTCTCAGAGAAGCGTATTGACGCCTTAATATCCAGTCTCTCAGTTTATTATTATTATTATATCTCTTAAATATGATTGCGCCTTATAATTAGTACAGCATTTAAAACCACTGAGGTTGGTGTTAATGCCGTTTAATCTACATCGATAATACAATAATTGACATTTACATTACATTGTAAAATATATATAAGTAAGTATATAAAATCACAATATAAGTAGGTACTACCTAGTTATATACACTTTTAAACTTTCGCGTTTTATTATAAATAAATAAATACCTAAACGGGGATCAACGTCAATCACCCATTAAAGACATCAAAGGCATGGGAAACGGAGAGTACAGGATTCCGTAGACCGACTTGTGGTGCAGGGCCGATTCGACGGCTGCAGATCAATTGGACGATCTCCTTTGCGAAGGACATACCAAATCAAGGCTTTACCCAAAAAGCAACAGAACGCACGAAAAGTTTAAGCAAGAGACAGATGGCGAGCGGTAATGAGACGCTACCTGGAAACTCGCGTGTCCACTACTACTCTGTCAAGAGTAAACGATTATTAATTTATTTAATTTAGGTACACGAATAGAATACCTAACAACCATCAGGTCATGGCATAATATGAAAAGTTTTAACGTTGCTTAGGCTAGACAACAGTAGTCCACGTTTAGTGTATACAAATTAAAAACAGTTAATATAAAACAATAAAAAACAGTAAGAAGAAAAACTAGTTCACAGCTCTCAGTGGGACCGCACCCTTACTCTTATTAAACAACATCGGGTTTGGGCCGGGTTCAGCGGTTTTTGGAGCGGTAGCAGCATCGTGTAATACCTCTGCAGTAGATAATTATGTCAGTTATTAAGTTCTCTAATAACATGGTGCCTGTGATTTCAACTAGCTTTCCGAGTAGGTTGAACTATAGTCATAGTAAGTTTATACTTTCATAGCACTTTTCTTATGAAAAGAATGTTAAATTTTGTATCAAGACTAATAGTTATCATGTGTATCAGTGGTAGTCCCTTTCTTCTGCGAATATCGATCGTCCGAAGATCAAAATCCTTAACGCGTTTGCTATAATCATCACTATCCATAATGTTCGCGTATACGAAATTTTATTTTACCTAATCGTCTTTAATTCTAATGCTTTTGTGTCATAATATCGGGTGCTATAATATTTAGATATCCTAATTTTTCTTGCTTTAAAGTCACATGTCCTAAGTGTTATATTGTATAATGTATGTTAGTCCGAATGGTGGTTTATAATAATATTGTTAGTCCTAAAACATATGTTTAAAAGTAGGTTTATCTTGGTTATGTTATCTTCATATAGTTTAGTTATTAAAAGACTTATTATCAAGAAAATAATTTTATCCAGAGACAGTTGCTAAAGTCTAAAGAGTTCATTACGTTAGGTTAGGGTAGTATGGTGACCAAAAACGCGCGAGCTGAGCGAGCGGTGCGAGCGTTGCAACGACGTTTTTGTACGTGCGACGTTTTTTTACATACCTAGACTTTACCTTTATGACCATACCTTTTAGACATACCTACAAAAGCTGACGTTTGAAATTGTTAATACTATTGTTGGGGTAATGCGACAAAAGATGAAATTGCTATTATTTTTCGGTAAGGCGTTAGCGTGTTTATAAACTTGATGGATTGTAAAGTATTTGTTATTTATAATATTTGTCTTTTTATAATATAGGAAACGTTTTTCTGGAGACTAAGTCGTCTAACATTATTATATTGATCAAAGGTTGAGTTAGTTTTCCAAACGTATATATTTTAGGGCACGTTATATTATGAGACATTACGTTAGGACTTATAACTATTATAGAAAAGCCTTTTGTCTTTTAAATATTAAATATTGTAATATTTATAGCAAAAAAAATTAGGTCATTATATTTAGAGATTTCGATTTTAGGGCAAGTGATATTATGAGATATTAAGTTAGGGCTACTTATCATTGGGACACCATGATGATTATGTCACAAAACATAATGATACGTTAGATTATGGATATAAAGTTTATGAGACAAAATAGAGAACCATTTTCAGTTTTGTTTAACGGTCTTGTTTCTTTTTTGTTTGTATTCGGTTTTTTTTTGTAAGACTTCTTTTGAGTCCGCCTGGCTAACAACCGCCATCTTATCTAAACATGTCGCCTTAAAAACAATGATAGTAGTATTCTGCATTGTTGTATTCCAAATAGCCCAAGGTCCGTAACTTTAAAAAAAGTGGCTAAACGGATAACTGTGTATGATAAAAAAGTATCATTTCATTAGTTTAATAAGTAAGAACTGTGTAATTAGTTAGTTCATCTATTGAGCGCACGGTTACTAGTCTCAGGCCGGATTAAACTCCTGGCCTAATTTTGGTTCATATGGAGGGGGGCGGATTATTTCTAAATACAGAGGTTTTCGTCGGTTCATAGGCCCGTTATAGCACAAGGTTAAAAAGTATACTTAATTAGTTATAAAATTAGAACTGTGTAATTAGTAAGTTCATCCACAGAGCGCACGACTCGTCCCGGGCCGGTTTCAGCTCCTGGCCTTTCATGTCGGTGCATATGTGGGGGGAGTCGCCCATGGGCGTCTGGCAGCTGGAAGTCTCCAACGAGGGCAAATACAGTGGTGAGTTGCAAACATTGAAAAACTACACGTAATGCGTACGAAATAGGGCAGAATTTCCAACAACAACATTTTGTGATTTTGTTTGTTTATTGTGTGTGAAATTCCAAATTGTCACATTCATATATAAAGTGATAAATGTTCATTCATAGTTACTACTGTAATAAAATATTAATTTGAGACTAGTGGGTCGCCCGCAAAACTTTGCGTTTATTCAACAGATTTTTAGGAATTTTGAATCCTATGACAGGTTTCTTTATTTTTCTGCACATCTACGGCTGGAGCTCTTCAAAATGACCATAACCATATGTGCAGCTATCGTCCCATAATCACTGGGACAAAAATCGGCTTACGCTATTAATATAAGATTTTTCATGAATCAGTTCAACAGACATTTTTATAATAGTGATTTTTGTAATACGCATTATTAGGGTTAATGAAGTACCTACATATATCAAAGATATACGTGACTAAGTATTAAAGCACATTCGCCAGATTCATTAACATACAACTCAGGAACATATTTGCATGTATGACAAAACCATTTCGATTCATTAGGTCGGGCGACATTGCAAGACTGGTCATTAACGTTGTATGGAACTAGTGCGCCGGCGGCTAAGAACGATCCGGTGCCGTCCCGTAATCCGATTACCGCTAGAAACAAGAGCAACGCAACCATGCCCGTTGTGGTCCAAATGGGCCGGAAAAACAGCCGGGGGAAGACCGTGTCTATAATACCCACGTACACCGGCGGCTTAGTGAAGAGGAAAAAAAACAAAAACTCCAAAAATTCAAATAGGAACTCGCAAAAGTCAAAACAGAGCCGGCCGGCCACCCGCTCACCCCTAGACAGTACGAGCAAGGGGACGACTACTTCGACTCCGGCGGATTTAAGTCTGAACCTGCGTGGGGATATTTCGGATCCGCTAGCCGACCCTAGAGGACGCAAGATGTCTAGCCTCTTCGAGCAGTATCCGAAAATCCAACGGATATATCCGGCGCCGCTCCAAGCCAATGGTACAGCCGCGTTGGCAATGCATGCGCTGTGTACGCTCGATGGTAGACGTTCGTTTTGTTTGGTCCGCCTAGTTTGAGCCAGCACGTCAATTACTGTTGTTCCGGGCCTCGCTACTTGCATGTCGTGTGTTCGCATTTTATCAATTTTGTTTTGGCAGTGCAACTTTATTTTTGATGGTGTACCGTCCGTCCGTATGTCGTTGTTGTTTTCAGTTGCGATAACGTAGGCTTCAAGTTAAAGTACTTTTGCGTAGCGTTAAATTATTGTTTATTTTTTATTTTAACAAAGGGTTTTTTTACTAGGTACTTTTGCTTTTGATATACTTATACGAAATTATTTTTATTTTGGCTTTCATAGCACCTACCTATTACCTACATAGTTATTTAAATAAAACACGCAGCAAAGATTTGTTTTTATTGCTCTTTTGAAAATTTCATAATTTATACATAATTATTTCATAATTTCATAATTATGTATAGTCGACAATAAAATTGCTTTGCCACCTAAGAAGTGAATTTTGTTTGCATATAATAAAACAACAAGTTCTATTTTTGTTTAAAAGACCAAGTGACAGATACGTTGTCATCATTGACAATGAGCCTTAGCGAAATTTTGTTGTAATGGAAGTTTTTGTCAAAAGTGATAAAGCAATTTCATGGTTGACTATACAATGTTTTTTTCAGTTTTGGCTACAATAATGACCTCTTACAATAATGTCATTACTTCTGATACAATCTGTAATGAAATTAGATTTTGCTAATATGCACACATTGAAAAAAAAGATAATTCTTTTCATGTTCTGTGAAAATAAGATTAGGGTTATATTGTCTTAAATTATATAACTCGCACACTTCTAAATATACCAGTTGTGGCCCAGTCAGAGATCTTAAGTTTTGGGATTTGTTTTTAATAATTTTCTGGAGTACCTAAATACCTAGTTATGCTTTGTCTTTATACTTAAATAAAACATATTTAATATTACTTCTACAATTGATAGGTATCTGCTTAATCCTATATACCTATCAATTGTAGCGATGACTTGATTTCTATGATGGAGGCCTTTGCCCAGCAGTGGGACAGTATGTAGGCTATTTTCTTTTCGTCTCTCTCATTACTTCTTTCAAGTAGGGGAGGAGAGGATCTGTACCTCTGTGACTAGCTGTGCTTCGATCGTATGCGCTTGCTAGTTGAATGATGTGTGACATCTTGACTTTTTAAACTGAAGTTGACGAAATGTCATACTATCCTTATAAAGATTTTATCAGTTTTATTTTTTAGAAAAAAAAAACATATTTTTATAAGCTTTTTTGAGATTTAATTTAAATCACAATTTTTTAAAATTGCGAAATCAAGGTTATTTATTTGTAACTTTTGTCTGTATCTACTGTATATAAATTGTATGTTCCTACTACATACAAGCTTAATGTATTCATTATTCTAGAATAATTAATGCATTATGCTTGGTATGCTATGCTGCTATGCTTGTGCCTAGGTACAACAGACAATTTTGTACATGAAAACAAGCATTATGATTGACTAGCTTCATTCACTCACTAGTTAATTCAGATTAGCGCTGCACTATTATGCTACCGTCACAACGAAGAATACTTGCATTAAGGACTGACAGTACGTAACCTCCTTACTGTACCCTTCGTTAGGACGGTAGTACAGCTTTCAGTACCATGCGCTTGAGTTCGCAAATCTCTTCAAATGTACTAATATGAAAATACTATTGTGTAGCCGGACCACTGTCTCAATGGGAGCTCATATTCTACGGTACCGAGACGCCCCCACAAGATTTCGACACTTCGCCTGAGACCAACTCTTTGGGGGTCAACCAGGCGCCGGAAGTCCATTCGTGGAACAGGCCGGACGAGCCGGAATCAATCGAGGAAGTGCGACAGAACGCGATCGAAGACGACCTGGCGTTGGTGTGGCACGACACGCACTCGGTAAGTTTCTATATGCATTAAAATATGACGTTTTATAATCTGTATGGTTTACTGGCTAAATCACCGGGGTAATATCCCAGACAGAGACCGGTCCATCGGTTTTATCACAAAAACCTTTGAAAGGTTTCAGAAGGGTAACCAAAGGGTATAATCTCTCTCACTACCGGCAACGCATCTGTGATTCCTTTGGTTTTGCGGGTGTCCATGAGCGGCGGTGATTACTTCCCATCAGGTGACCTGCCTGCTCGTTTGCCTCCTGCTAATATATATAAAAAAAACTTCCTTAACACTTGCCAAGTTCATTTGGAACGTATGTTCATAATATTAAGCACCATAAATAACACTGTAAATCTACCCGGTAGGGTCGCGGCAATTTGGTAAAGACTTGTAAAACACGCAGTGCACCGCCGCCGCCGCGCCATCTGCCGCCGCGTTGCAGCGATCGACCCAACGTCGAACAGTAATAGCTCTTATGTGCTAAGCATAAATACCATACCTGCACTGAAGCTGCATTCAGCCTCTGAAAGGGTATCCAAAGTAAACCAAATTCTTTCGAATTGAACAGCTTGTAATGCGCAATGGGTTTGGAAAGCATACCCCTTTTCAAAACTCCTTTTCAAAGTCCCTGACCAGAGATCCCGGGAATGACTCCCTGTTTAGGTGTCTGTGTGCAAAGTACCGGTTTGATTGGTGGTAGGGCTTGTTCTATGTAGGTACACCAACCTAGATAACACTATCGTATCGTCTGCCGCCGTGACAACAAATTTAGTAGCATTTTTGTGTTCCGACAGTTAGAGATAAGATTGCTAGTTCTTCAGCGGTTGATTATTACTTGGTAAAATGAAATGTGAATTATTAAGTGAAATGCACTTCCACCTTAGTCGTATTCCTGCATATTCATATTTTTTTGAGACGGTCACTTCATGGAACCCTGCATAATATGGAACGCGCAGTCAACTCGTGAATTGTCACGAATTATGTACCAAACATCCTATTTATTAATACAAGGTAATTTGTAAGGCTTTGATACTAAACCACTTTCCCCGGTTTTGTTGGGGGCAGAAATATTTATGCCATCTATTGACCGTTGTTTGTTGGAAAAGTGTTTAGTATCACGGCCGGAGCAAAGCCTTACAAATTACCTTTTTATTCGTTGATTCGAACGCAGAACGCAAGCTCATATAATGTGAAGTGCTCATACATGAGTAAATACATAATATCTACTCTGTGGTGAAGGCACATAATATGAGTTGCGTTCTGCGTTCAAAAAATGATAATTGAATTTCGTGCCTTCACGTTATATGAGTTTGCGTTCTGCGTTCGAAAAAAGATAAATTGCATTTCGTTTATCAAAAAGTCAAATGTAAAAACTATTTCATACAAAACCTCACGTCCTTAAAAAGAGAGCTATATCGATTCCGCCATTTTAAAAACAGAATGAAATTGAAATGGCGATGTTCGTACAATTTATTCTGATTGGCGGTACAGTGAACAATGGATTGGAATGCGTGCACCAATTTTCAAACCGTCCGAATCTAATTTCGGACAGCCATTGGTTTGAGAAGGTCCGAGATGAATAATAGCTGGAATTACCAGTCGCGACACCCTCCGCATTGTTGGGGAATCTCGCTGTGACGTGATACATGACAGACGGGAATCATTTCGTGTGCGGCGACCCTTGTCACAGTACCACGTCATCCATCATAGAATAAAGAAACTCCTTGGTCCGCTGAAAGTTTGGTGAAATTTATATTCCTCCGACGACCTCCGTAGCCGAGTGGCTTGCACGCCGGACTTTGGGCGGCGCTAACTCTGAGGTCTCGGGTTCGATTCCCGGTCGAGTCAATGTCGAAAACGATCTTTTTGATATTGTGTTGAGTCTGGGTGGTTGTGCTACCGTCGCGTCGTTGATTCTGGTTTCCATAAAACAAGTGCTTGGGATCAGAACAATGTATGTAATGTTGTCTTATATTTAAAAAAAATAATAAAAATATATTATGTTGTTGATTTGACGCGGTATTCTATATAGAAGTCGCACAGGCAGACCGCATACTACTAATTATATGAAAACTTTATGATGAAATATTTTGAAAAAAAAAAACGTTTATTAAAATTAATTGCCACAACCATTGGGCTCTTATGAATACCATAGTCAATACGACATCAGTGACATCGGAAGTCTACAGGGCGGGTGATATTCTACTGAAAAGAACCAGTTAAAACTCAGCAATGGCATTTATTTTCTCCTTTTCTCCTACAGCGTCGAAGATTGGAAAATGACCGGAATGAATAACATCTTCAAAGGACACTAATTACCTACATGCACAAACACTTCCAAATTATTTTCCATCACAAATCTTTCTTTTAAAACAGAATTGTTATCTGTTTGACAAGCTTCCATTAAGATTGTAAAATGGCTTACACAACTTAATTGCAAAGTTCAGCATGCCATGTCAAGTAGCAGAGCAGCATCACAAAATAAAGAAAAACAATTCTTGAAGTCCAATGTTCTAAATAAACAAATTGTTCTAAGTAAAGTAAACAGCCTATAACTGTCCCACTGCTGGGCAAAGGCCTTCATCATTGAAATCAAGTCATCACTACAACTGATGAGTAATGGCTTAATCACAACGTTTGCCAAATGCGGGTTGATGATCACAAACCCGGGCTATGCATTGAAAAATCCGAAACGCATATCCGACCTCGGATTGAACCCGGGCCCTTCGGGTATCGAGCCGAGAGCGAGTGCCAAAGCACTGGGCTACCGAGGCGTTAGTTCTAAGTCGTTTAGTTCTGAGTAGAATATATATATATAGTAGAATATATATCTGTAGTAGAATATCTTAATTTTTTGGGATCTACACCTAAGATTAATACATAATTATTATCCGATATAGATATTGCGATTTTGCTGAAAGCTTCAAGAGGATCGGATTATTGGTACGAACATTACTGGTACTGATTCAAATTTTTTGTATCTTGAAAGTAATTTTATAATTTTAAAATTGTAACTAATAAATTATGAATAACAAAAGTATGTAGCAAGTAGTTTGGTATAGTTAAATTATTAAAATAGAAATGACAGCGTCAACTTAGCTTAGTTGTAACTTATTAAACTAATTTAAATATAGGTATAGCTCGTGGTTATAGCTTTTATACCTCTATGACTTTTAATTTAACTGGATCCCGAGCTTTGAATTCTGAAGTCGTGCGAAGACCTGCTAAGTTGGAGATACCGGTATTCGACACTTTAAGCCCAGAGTCCGACTGAGTTTTCGTCGGCAAAAATAGCATAGATTTCGAAAATTACATGACATCAAAGCAAGGAAGCAGATATATGATTGATATTAAAGTTTCTGACCCTTAGGGGCCGTCCATTAATCACGTGAGACCCAAAGGGGGAGGGGGGGTCCGAACAAAATATCACGGGGGGGGGGGGGGGTTAAGGAGCTATCACGTGTATTTATTTTCGAAACCGAAATACATTTGTTTTTACAATCTTGCAAAATTGCGTAAAACTGATAATGCTAACACCTTATTTTTTTTACCTTAATTGTTTCTCTATATACGGTTGCTTATTTTACGGTTTTCGGTTGCCTACTTAGTATAAACAAAAAAATACACGTGATATTAGGTGGGGAGGGGAGGGGGAGGATAGTACAAAACCTCGTCATGTATTACCAGAGAGGGAAGGGAGGGTCTAAAAAATTGCTAAAAACACCACGTGATTAATGGACGGCCCCCTATTTCCAGTGATTAAAGGAAAAAGATGTCGATTACGTACTAGTTCCTCTCGAACGATCGTTAAAAGAATTGCCATGTTATAATACATTTGTTTTCTTTTAGATACACGAAGAGAGTGTGCCGCCATTGGGCATGAGCGAGCCCGGCATCACCGGCCAGCACTACGCAGGCAACAGCGCGTGCTCCACCCGCACCCAGATACCCCCCCACCATTGCCTAGGTTTGTGCCTCTTGCTCCTGTTACTACTGTCCATCGACGTCTTTACTCATACCCCTAATATAACTAAAAGCAACCACAAACCTTGTAGGTTAAGAAGCGACTGTGTGCTAACTGCTAATCTAAGTTTAGATTTAAGATCTCCTGTGGCTAGTTCGAGACCGCCGAGAGCTCCGTGCTTAGCGCAGTAATCTTCTAGGAATATACGAGTGATACCGGTTTTTTGTAGCAGCACTATTTAAATTACGGTTCACATAAACTTTCAAAAGATGGCGCCACGTTGAGCGAATTCGATTTTCAAATCGTATCAGTAGACAAAATGTATGTGTATAACGGTAAAAGTTTGATATGTAAATAATTTAAAACAATAGTGATTGGCTAATTTCATCGTGGTACTTATTAGGGAGAGCTATTATTTGATGGAAAAACATACGGAAATTCAATTAGATTGATACATGCAGGCAGAATCGGAAAAATGAATTTTGTTTTCGTTTTATTGTGTAACCGAAAAGCAATTTTTTGAAATGCTTGCTGCGGTAGCTAACTAATCTACGCACAAAATAAAACCTATATTACGAATATTTCTGTTGAAAAAGGCAACAATATATACTATTCTCGCAACGAAAAGCAGGATTCCGAAACTAGACGCTCCATACAAGAGGAGTTAGTGCAATTAGCCAATTCAATGGGGTCGTATAACTTTAACGAGTCTCGCTAGTGTAACTTGAACAGGAGTTTTGCTCTCCGACCGATTGTTCGAGTTAAGGGAAACGTTTCCCTGATGGTTACATTTCTTACATTATACAATGACGTATTATAGTCTGATTGCTGCTCTCAGGGATGTCAGTTAAGATTTTCATTGTAAACAAGTATCATCTTTTTAACAAGCAACATAAACACTTACGCCCGTTCCCAAAAATCTATCTAATTGTTGTTTTGTCAAATATAGATACAATAATCTCTATAAGCTCCATACAAATTATGTCAAATTTCTAACTCCAGTAAGCAAAACAACAGACAGATAAAATATAGGGAACGGGCGTTAGTGGAATTCAAAATTATGAATACCTAATAAGTAATGTATAAGGGTACGCTACATACCTAAATATGTAGGTATACGAAAAACCTAACTCCGAATATTATTATCACGCATTTCAAAATACCAATTCTCAGAATTTCGAAAACTTTTATTATTATTAATTATCTTTAGAGTAATAGTGAACTGGTGACAAATTTATACTGTTTTCATACAATAAATCATTTAAAGTCACTCCAACAAACAAAACAGAACAACTACTATAAAGGAAATAACTTTCAATGACTACCTATTTGTAAATTGTAAGAACATTAGCCGTTATGACAGTGTTAAATTAATGCGAGTATGCATACACGAAGCGACCTAAGCCTAAACTATGCCAAGATTGGGAATCTGGTAATATCATTTCGTGACTCATGCAATTGAACGACCCTCCAATTTCGCCCCTTTGAATAGGGATGTTATATCCCCATGTACACCTTACAGACGCAGCATCTGATATTCTGATGCTTTCCAATATGGATGATACTCACGTAATACTAGAGTTTGAGACAGGCCTTTGAATACCGTTAAAATTTTGGTAACAATACTACCGGTAAAAAAGGGTATGCTTGATATCGTTACCAGGGTGGCATTTTTACCGGTAAATTAACTAACGAATAAAACTTAACGAAAAAGAAAACGATACTATTTTAGATAACGTTACCAGCATTACCGTTACCAATTTACCTTTAAAGGAACAACGTTATTTACCGATACTTATAATGGGCCTTTAGTAACGGTATCAGGCCTTGGTTTGAGATTACATAGTGCGTCTTAAAGTTTGATTTTTACCGATTTTGTATCTGACCTTCCTAAGATGTCATTCAATGAAGTGCGAATATTTTCATCTTGAATATGTCACCTTATATGGTATATAAAAGCGTAATTCCATCTAATATAAAGTTATACGAAAGTTATGATTGTGCCGTATAATTTATTTTAGCTTATATTCGAAAGTTTTTCGATTCTGCCTCGCATCTTACATAATAAGTATTAAAACGTCTATAAAGTATTTTAGAACCGTAAGTGTAGGTTTATGATGACTTTCATTGTGTTTCCGAGTGTGATCCGCTAGAGGCGCTGTACTTTAAGTTTAACATTTTGCAGTCATCACTGTCATATATACAGTGACGTTTCTACATTTAGGCTGCGTTTCCACCAGAGCTATGCGAAGTAGCTAAGCGGTGCGCGTGGAAAATATCCACCAATAAAATTACTTCCTATTTCTTGCGTTGTAAAATGGAGTAATCATATTGGTTGATTTTTTTTCTCGCTCACCTCCTAGCTACCTCGCACAGCTCTGGTGGAAACGCAGCCTTAGGGGGGTTGATATAGAGCTGCAAATGCGCTGTGTCCACAGCATGTGATTTTAGTTAAAATATACCATGTTAAAATTAAGTACAAGCTGTTATTGATATATCCTATTTTTATTTTATGTCAGTTCTACTTATAGCTGCTGCTCTGTCACAAATATGATTGTATTTTTACTTAGTTAGGGAATAATGAATGCATCTCAACCTAGCTTTTCGTGCTTAAGTTAGGGAGTATTGAAGAACATTATGTATAAAACAGTATTTGGGTAAATATTATATATACTTAATAAACAGGTTGGTTGGAAAAAGGTTTGATGCCCCGTAAGATGATTAAAGACTTTATCTAAATGTATTAAAAAACAGTATGGTTTGTTTTCTTGCGATTCCTAATTTGGTCCCGTAAAGAATAGCTTATATTTATTGGATTGTTTTATCTCCTTACGGGATGTTACCCTCTTCCAAAGAACATGTGTAAGATTCTGCTTTCTTTAAAGGTTTTATTCAGACCGTAGTACTTATGAAATAATATTGGGAATATATACTAAGTAAGGCCTCCCAACCTTGCGCTGAGAGACAGAACCAAGTGCAATTTTTTTGTCACTTGACCTTTTTCGGGAATGTTCTTCAATACCACTGTCTGAATAAACCTTAACAATAGTGGAATCCTTTATATTATATGCACAATATAAAAGAACTGTGCTTGTGTGTAGTAAAATATCAAAAGATAAACAAGATACTTATTGTCCGTTAATTAAATAGTTGTTGCCAATATTTTTATGATGGTTCTTAGAATTCATTAAATATCAATAGAGCTGTTCTTACCATTCTAAATTAATGAAATATTTGAAACCGTATGTATATCTCAATAAAGTTTAAAATACAGATCAAAATTTTTTACGTTACTAATTTATCCTAATAAGAAAGTTACAGCTCAAATGCCTATACTAATCCATAACTTATTTATCTGCCACTAAACATTTTTGGTACATTATTTGAACTATTTATGGAAAGGTGCACTTGACAAAATCTTGACTGCTCCGAACCGCGTCGCACGCACCCCGCATACAACTCCCTTTGTTCGTATTAACTGAGCTTAATTTGAACCCTCACATTTTTTGCAACGGGGGAACACAAAATATGCCGTCGGATATTTTTGGAGCTTTCCAATTTCGCGGGATATTGGACACTTTAAAGTTATAACAAATGTTCGGCAGAATTCAATCCGCTCATAATGACTTGTGGAGTGAGCCCTTTTATAGTATATATATCTACGTTATTCTACATCTCCGTAATTAATGATTGTATTTTTTTAATAATGAGAAGCTTAACATTATTACACGCAAACACAGTTATTAATTAAAAGAAAATCTTCAAGTTTCAATGGAAAATTCCAATTTGGCATAAAGAGTTAAGGAGCAAATAAAAAAGTGCAATTACATAAAAATTATGATAATATATTTACGATTTCAATGTAACGTCCATTTTGCTCGTAATAGCATCTTTGATACGTACTTACATGAGTGAATGATTGAATGAGACACATAGCGTTTTGTGAGATGCCGAACTAGACTCAGGTTTGTGACATCGTTTTTAGATTTCTATATTTACGTAGTTACATTACAGTTTTACCAGAAAGTTCTACTTACATAATACTACTTAGTTTTTGTTGTGATCGTAACGTAGGTATCTGATCAGAAATATTTGAATTTATCGTTCCGAATAAGAGTGAGTTTCCCTTTGATACTTGTACATACAATATTTTATTCAAGATAGGCGAAGTTGATTAAAATAAATTACTAAGTTCTCTGCAATCGTTTAGAAAATAAAAAAAGTTTATAGAGAGAAACATATTTTTTTTTGGTGAATGATTGAATAAAGTCTGGAATGCCACCAATTTTTTTTGTGAATTTAAATACCTCTAACTCAATTAATATCAATGATTAACATGTATTTCGATTTTTGCTATTTTATCTCAATTTTTCATTCAAAAGTGTCTTTAAACATGCAGCTGCAAACACTTTCATGGAATAAAAAGTTTTAGGTAGTTCATTCCCTCTCTTCAAGTCTCTGAGTTCATCAGTCAACTAATTATATAACTAGCGGCCCGTCCCTGCTTCGCACGGGTAGACATTTTTTTTAAATATAGCCTATGTTACTCAGCGCTAATGTAGCATTCTAATGGTGAAAGAATTTTTTAAATCGGTCCAGTATTTTTTGAGTTTATTCGTTACAAACATACATACAAAAATACATAGCTTTCCTTTTCATAATATTAGTATAGATGATCTGTATTTTTAGAATTTGGAAAGTTTTGGTCACATTTTAACTTTGCCTGAAATGTTGTATCTTACATAACACTATCATGACATAAATAGAGAGACTTCAAGGGTCTCTTTAAGCTCTAACGCGCTCAAGCGACGCACACATTGACAACCTCCCACGGACGCGGTCCGATCCGATCCGATCCGAACCCTTCGGAGAATCTAGTAGGGCACGGGGACACACACTAGTGCGTGTTGCCGTTCCCTATAGAAAACCTCCGAAGGTGATTCGTTTCACACGGCTTGAGGGACCCTTTAAAGTTTCTCGCCGCCCCCAAACGAGCTCAACAATCTCTCCAAAAAACAAAAATCTGTGCTCGGACTGTCTCGAGCTGTTCCGAGTCCCGTGTCCGATCCGCGAAGTCAAAAATATACTTGGGTGGTTTGCACCGTGGTGCGAATCGCTGAAGTACGAAAATGACATTCGCCGATTCATACCATTGTTCGAAACAGCCAATTCAAAAAGCGTCCTTCTGCGATTTACACCGTGGTGCGAACCAGTCGTGATGTGAATCGATGAAGTACCCAACCGTGCAAGGGGTCTACATGTGCGTTGCTCGATCGCTATGCTTATCTTCTGTAGTCTCCAAAAATTGTGATCATGATTACAATTCATCTATCTGTGTCAGATACGTTATCTTATCAATATTACGTTTGCTGCTAGTTATGAATTAGATTTTACACACGTTTACTCTATAACGCGAAAATTTGAAATGGGTAGGTAATGTATTTTTTTATTACAAGGATTTTTTTTACATTAATTGATTACATTGGTTGCAAATCTGTCTGAACATATACCAAATCTTAGCGCATTTATTACAAGAAGATTCAAATGTATAAGTTTAGTAACAAATAATTTATTATAATTATTGAAATGGTTAGATAGCTTAATGGTGGTTTTAGTTTAGTGACGTTTTGGCGATGATTTCTTTGTTAATGTTTACGCTCATATTTATAGATTAGTTAACGGAAGTCCAGAAAATTCAATAAATGAGTAGTTTAATTGAAAAAATCGCCAATACGTTGACATTGTATGATTACGGGAATACATATCTGTTACAATAAGTTTCAGCGTTAAATTATAAAATACTTACAGTCTGTTCAGTTCAATGTGGTGTACGTGGCAGTGGCAAGTAATGATGCCTATTTTTTATAAATATAAATTCTAAATTTTTTTGAACCAAAAACGAAAAAAGACATTTTACAAAATGTCAAAGCACAAACTTGTAACGAAAGAATAGTTATACCTTGTCATTAAAAAAAATTAGTATTTTTTTACGATAATTTTTGGGTTATTCCACTAAACTCCAAAAAACTTTCCACTTTAACTCCAAAACACTTTTTAGTGAATAATTTATTTATATTTAAATCGCTTTTTTAGTCCTTATATGTTCTGTTTAAGAAAGTATTTGATCCCAACGGGACGCTATTCTAACAGATGATACACCGTATTTGTTATCTGAAATTAGTTTAGTTTATTGGAGCGCTGCAGGTTTCAGTTTTAACTTTAAGTGTAACAGTGCAATTGATTATGTCCTGCTTAAGAAGGTATTTGATCCCAACGGGACGCTATTCTAACAGATGATACACCGTCTTTATTATCTGAAATTAGTTTAATTTATTGGAGCGCTGCATGCAGGCTTCAGTTTTAACTTTAAGTGTAACAATGCATTTGATTTTATATAAATAAATACCAAACATTTGTCCCTACATTCCCCGAATTCACTAATTACAACCAACAATTAATTTAATATCCAATGCGGTCTTTTCAGAAGTTTGAAGAGGGATATAATAAATATCAATTTGAATGCAACACCGATTCGAAGCTCACCTCCTGTTTTGCCTCTTATTAAATTCATTACGGGCCCAAAAACAGGTTTAATTTCCCCAGGGGTTGCGTTGCGCTCACACTCAATTGTGGAAGTCGCAGTTGAACGTGGCACACTGTTTTGTCTAAGTATTTGAGGAAAATTTCGATGCAACTATGTTAATAACCGCTTAATTGTAAATCTCAATTTGTATAGCAAAAATCGTTTTAAATCTTGTTTTGCCTGCAAAGCGAATGCAAAAGAAATATCATTGTTTGTTGGTTGGAGTACTTAAGTAACTAGTTAGGTTTGGATGTCGAATTATGTAAGTCTACGTATTAGGTACATACACTTGCATTCGGTCACCAATTGACCGAAGCATAGAAAAAGAAAACAATGAAATGAAATGAATTGAATGAAAATTTAAATAATGAAAGATAACTTCGATGATTTAACAACCTAAATGTTCACTTTGGCGTTTTATTTAAGACCTTTTTAAACAAAAACCTTGATAACCTAAACATTGCTACTGCCACATAAACCATAATAAGACACGAACGTAACTTCTAATGGGTAGCATAGATTTGTGTGTTTAATGTAACTTGTAGATATATAAAAAAAATGCATATTGTGGTTGTGATCATAGAGAAGATTGCCAATCCATCTAGAGTAAGTCAAAACGGGAACTTGTATATAATAAGTAAGGTAGCTAGCCTATAACATCGGTATAAATAAATTTTGAGACTTGTACAAATTTGCTCATGAAAATTGTAAATTGAAAACGACTGAACGATCACGATTTCTCATCGACTGGTAGTTAAAAATGTATTGGGCGTGAATACGGCGTCGATAGCTTTAAAGTTAAATTATTAATAAATAAAAATACTTGAATATTCCATCTGGATGCGTTTGTGTTCTCGATCTATTCGAATAGGACGGTGTGGTCGATTTAGTGTAAAAAATTGTATCGAACTACGTATAGTACAGTCGATGTCGATGTGTATACAATGATTGGAACTATATCTTTCTAACAGCTGTCTCTCGGTTAAAAGTAGACCATTGTTCTACGTTTAAATGTGACATAGTTCACCTGTATACATGTTTCGACGTTGACCCTTGCCATGTCAACGATGTCAGCGTTGCGCTCGTTTTTCACATTTTTGTTTTATAAATGTAAAATTGATCACCAATTGGCGTGAAATAGCGATTTAATGAATTAATATTTATAACTGTAAATGTTGATGCATAATTTGTATATATTGAATCTAATGTGAAGGAAAAATAATAAAAACAATCTTTTATTACAAAAATTATGGAGATTTTCATTTGGAACATTGTAAAATACGAATCTTGTCTCTGATGTCGAAAATATATTTTTAAATAGCAGTTAGACACATTTTGTATTTGTTTATATAATTTCATATTTTATGTTTGTTACTTTGTTTAATAACTTAGATCTGATGTCACAATACTTTGTTAATCAGTTAAACATTCTGTTAAATCTTTTAACGAACTTTTAACGAACTGTTAACGTTGATTAATGTTCCACTCAACACTCACAAGTCTTAACGGTTCGTTAAAAGATTGACCAGAATGTTAAACTAGTTAACAAAGTATGGTGAAATTAAGTACTAGTCAGTATTTTTGTCTTGTTGCACGTTTGCTTGGCTTAACACGCTTAAAACAATCATAACCCGCCACTGGAGCATCTTCTCACTATCTTCTTGTTGTAAGTCACTTTGAGAGTCACTATTCACCTTAGTTACACATAATAGTTAAAAAGCATGAGGAGATATTTAATTTAATTTAATAATCTCTGATTTCATTTAATTTTGTACACGTCTGTTTTTGTGCATGTCCTACTGTCACCGTGTAGTATGTTGTGTGTTACGTATAACTTTTTTTTTCACCATTTTGCTGTCGACAAAATTATTTGAGATCAGTGACAAGATTCTGTATACCTGTCCCCCTTTCTCATTACTTTCCACTCACCCCTCTAAAGTGCAAACTGACGACGTGCCTCTTCGTGCGACGCAACCGCATCATTGGCCATCATTGGACCTCTGCATGGACGCTGAACAACTGCTGGGTGGTGGCAGACTGATGAGTCTATTTATGAACTTTATGTAATTAAAATCATCCTTGTTCTCTTTCTTTCACTAGAATGCGCGAAGGGTTTGCACTTGTACGACGGTCGATGCTACGAACATTGTCCAGAAGGCACTTACCCCGGCGAGGTTCTAACGGGACGGAGTTCAAGAAATCGTAATGTAACATACTCTGAAGGGAGCGGGAAGCGGGAAATGAAAAGACAGGGTTTTGAGGAGCAAAAGCCTATAGCGACTGAGGCTTTAGACTTACAGTCGGCTGACCAATCAATGCCTTTGATTTGTCTTCAGTGTCATTACACTTGTGCTTCTTGCACAGGTCCGCTGAACAGCCAATGCTCCTCTTGTTTAAACGACGCTCGACTCGTCAACGTAACTGATGTGGAATTGAAACTCTATTGCTACCCCATAACACTGTTACCACAGATAGCAAACGCCAATTGGCACTACAGACTCAACGTCACCCTCTCTGTAATGCTAGCCGTTGTTTCGTTCATTACCCTGTACCTATTGGTAGCTTGCATTTTCAAACGCTGCTCCAATTTCTGCTGTGGTGACAATTATAATTCTAACATTAATATAGCGTATAATAAGCTTGCCGTCGATGAGAAAGCTCAAAGTGCGGCTGAAGTGGAAGAAGAAATTAAGAAGGCTTTGAATGACACCAGTGATAGCGAAACGGAGGACGATTTGGACTTATAGCAGTTGCTCGCGTTTCGCCCACAATATTATGAATTATTCGATCAATTAACTGTTAGTGAATAGTGTTAATGATTAAACCGAATGCAGGTTACTATGTGATATTGTAAATCGTATGTCACAATTTTGTTTTTTTATTTTGCTATTATTTTTAATAAATTTCGTATTTTTTTGTAAGCCTTTTTAGATTAAAGCTGAGAGTTCATACGATAAGTGTGTAGGTACAAATAAACATGTTCGAAATGTTATTAGGTTTTATACCTACTCGTATATAGATTTTAGCAATTCATTGGTCCAAAGAACTATTCTGAACTCCTAAATTGACCGCTTGGTCTAACATTTTTTTTCCAATTTCTTATGAGTAAGTAGCTTAAAATTATTATTTGTCACATTTTCTTCCCTTATTCTACATTCCATAGTTTCTAAGTAAGTTAGTTGCCTTAAAACTAGAATATTGGCAAATCAAATTAGTTAGAGCTTTACATTATTATATATTTTTTTAATTTTAGCAATTTTTTGAATTTTTTTGCTTTTTTAAAGTTTTTTCTGTCCTATCATTAAAGAGATTATCTCCTATGCGAATCAATTTTTGAGATTATTTTTTAAGTATTTGCTTCATGAGCTTTTGATACTTTTTTATTTTATTTGTAGTTTTTTTTTCTTTATTAATACTTTAAGCTATTTTAATAATAAGCAAAGCTGTATATCCTTAATGTCTTCAATGAGAAAGTCTTTCTCTTTGGTCTCTTTTTGTTCATAGAAACATCAAACATATAAGGTTAAAACAGTTTTCTTATACGTTTTTAATTAATAAATTAATAAAAAAAATACTACCAATAACAATAATAATACCTACAGCTATAGTACATATAACATTTTTTGAGTCATTTAACTAGAAGTTAGCTCTTTATTTGCATTCATACTAGCGACGAGAATCACTTTACATAATTTTTTGTAGCTAGACATTATTAATAAGTTATTTTTTACATTGGTTAAATATCACAAAAAGCCTTCGGTGGGTAAGCGTGTGTGTAATCAAAATTGACCTTTATGTGCTTGAGAATAATGATGAGAATTGCTATTACATATTTATTTATGTACAGAGTAAAATGAAACAGAATCGACAGCATTGTAGAAGTTAAAGCATAATATTACTTAAGTAAATTTGCTCAAGTTGCCATTTCATTTGTTTGTAGTTGGAGCCCCTCTCTTCAAATGTAAATATTTTGTATGTAAATAAACGAGTTCCTATTTTTGTTTTGCGTTTTATTTTGTTTGCTTTGGTGAAATTATTTCGGCTTTAGTGTCTTTTCTAAGATAATGATAAGTATAGTAAATGATTTCATTTTATGCGTGAGTTTGGGTTTCTTGGAAACTACTACTATGAGTCAAATATACCTACAAAACCTCAGTGGTTGAAGACTCCGGGTGAAGTGTACTTCTAGGCTTATCATCGATAACAGGTAAGTAATAAAAAAAACGCACTTCATTAACTACGACAATATTTTATTTCTGATAGTGTTAAGAAAATGACTACGAACGGAATACGAACCCGACCTCGTTGTTGTTTCTGAAATTTATAAATATGTAGAGCACCATGTACCTATTTACTTTGTAAGCCAAAGTGAGCCTTTATCATTATTGTTGTTTCTGAACTTTAAAAATATCGATACCAGAAGTATCAATTAACGTAAGGGACATTTTGGCCAAAATGAGTTATATATAATTATATTAAGACTCAGAATTTTCCGCTCCATCGATTGGTATACTTAGAATTGCTCTATCGTTCAAAAAATTTCCTTTACGTTAACCATGTTCAGGCAATTAGAACGATTATCGCAAAAATATTTGATTATTATTCACTTACATTAAATTTCACCACTAAAATTATCCTTTACAGTAAATTAGCGTATATTTTTCGAAAAATTTCTAGCCGCTTACATTATTTTACATCATTTATTTTTTATTTACACCTTATTTTTCAGTAACGTAAGAAACATGTTTTTTGGCTCTCCTGTAAAATCGTGGTTTTGTCCCTTACATTAATTGATACTTCCGGTATCGATATGTAGAGCACCATGTACTTATTTACTTTGTAAGCCAAAGTGAGCCTTATATTATGTCAACAACTACATCATTATCTGATATCATATAAATAGGTCAAGGCTCAGCTATGAATACGTAAGCTTAGTTTATGAATATACTATCCGCCCGCCTGTGACTTCGTTCATAATGATTTTACCATTTTAGGAACCTACGCTCACCATACGCGGCACAACAACTTATTAAAGCTTCATCGCAATCGCAATGAATGGTATAAAAACGATCAACAAAAATAAAATACATAAAGATCAAAGTCGTAGATAAATAAGTATATAAATAAACTTTCCTACACTCACACCAATTATCTTAGCCCAAGAGAAGCTTCGTTATGAAAGTCGTTAAATGGTTAAATTAAGACTACGGATAAACATACTTAAAATACTTAAATACATACTTATTAATATTATTAGATGGCGCGGACCCGGCTCGGATTGCCAGAAGTTGCGGGTTCAAATCCCGCTTGTGCATTTTTTTAACACTAGGTATGTGCTTTACCACAAAACGATGGATAAAGTTAGACAACGATTAAAACAGATGCTGTTACTTTTTAGCTAATACTTTTAGACAGAGACACAATATTTTAAATTCGTATTTAGCCATTGTTTAACTTTAAGGCGACGCACCGCTAAACAATTAATCTAATAGAGTATTTGCGCCCCGTACCATAAGAAAAACTGTTTTTTTCCTTCAAATTAAAATACAAATTATTTAAAAAAAATGAACTAGCATAATTGAAGTATGTGTTAAGACTTATCTACTAAAAAGATTTAGATGCTTAAATCGGTCTGGTTTGCTTGTAAAATGCAAATATGCGATATTGTTTTTCTCTGTTATAAAAGTTGACAAATCGTGTTTCTGCAACTAGCAAAATGATGTCCATTAAATGAAAAATCATGTAAATCAAACATCACTTTCATATGTTTTGAAAGAAAGAGATTTGTAATTGTAGTTAATTGGTTTTTTTATTTTTTTTATTGTTCTTTTATTTGTAATTGTTGGGAAAATCAAGATCCCCGCCACGTAAATTTATATTTGCTTTACCTCATGTCACCTAACTAATACGAGTATAAGTAAAATATCCTATACCTAGGTTACATTAATTATTTTTTCAATAAACTAAAGTTAGGTAATATTTTATACCAATCCAAAGTTTGAAGCACAGTCGTTGAGAAACAAGTGTGGGTAATACAAAAAAAAACATGGGGTTAGTTCGTGTACAGACACGGGTGCAAATTGCTAGGGGCCCAGCCTCTTATTAAGCCCCATCTCAAAATAAGCGCGTTCGGATCGAACGATCAATAAAGCTAATGTATCGAGTAATAGAAGGCTGTAACGCGGATCTAAAGGGGCACTGGAATTGTCAACAATGTTTGTTTAATAGGCAGGTTAGTATAGGCACCAGTATTCGACGCTATAAGACCAGCGTTCTACACAATTTTACTGGCCAAATAATAACACAGATTTTTATTAAAAGTTGACCCGGCGGACTTCGTACCACTTTGACAGTTTCCATGACAACAAAAGAAACAAATGATTTTGTACTGGAAAATTAAATTGTCGTTTTACCGTTAAAAACCTTTCTCGAGTTTAAGCCATTCAAACGAACAGCAATTGATTTTTATTTATATACTATCTGACCGGTGCACTTCGTACCGCTTTGACAGTTTCCATGACAACAAAACAAACAAAACGTTGACAGTTTCCATGAAAAACAAACAAATCATTCGTCCGCTTAAGAACACCCGTATCCCATGATGGACCCCTATAGCAGCGCCACCTACCGGGTCCAATTGTAAATCTAAACCATTCTCGAATCCACTTGAACACACAAAAAATTTCTTCCTAATCGGTCCAGCCGTTTAGAAGTTCAGCAACATACACGCGCACAGAAGATTAATATATATATATTTCCGAATTTCGGACCTTATTCTTTGTTTATTTGTAAGGCACAAAGGGTCTTACAAATAAACAGAGAATAAGGTCGGAATAGTTATTCCGTGTTTTGTTCCCGTCGTGTAAACGTCATTTCAAATTAGAGTAAACGAGACAAAACACGGAATAACTATTCGGACCTTATTCTTTCTGCTGTGAATACAGACACAATAGAATTTTAATTGTTTGTAGGACGGATCTGGTGGGTTGCCATTTCCAGTAATTCAAGCATCGTTGTCAAGATTGTACAGCCCCCATGTCTGTGTCACCTCCGTTTCGTAACTGGAGATTTCTCACAATATACCAATAACTTCGTTGTTGGGGGAGAATGCTCCATCCCCCGTTATTTTGTTCTTATAATGCGTATTTTACGTGGGCAGACTGGGGACAGGATTTATTAATTTCGTTATACGGAGTGACACGCCAAATGTCATCGTTTTGTGATCATTCCTAGGAGACAAGGAATATTCACTAATTGTTTATGGACTTGTTAAAAGTGGTGGTATTATTATCTTTACCCAAATACAATGTTATTTATAGTTTATACGAAACCTGAAAACTGTTTGTTCAGAATCAGTAATAGAATCGATTTCAATATTTTTTATACCATGTTTCATTTTGACCAAATAATATTTACATAATCTCAATTATAGTATACCCTACTAAAAACACACAACGGGACAGCACAAAAAGCCTGTAACTTCGTGAGTTTTCAAGATATTATTTTAATTTTCTTTGTACTGATTCTTTAAATGAAAATATTTGACCCGTGTTTCGATTTTCGTATATACTAAAAATAAGGTTGTATATTTGGGTAGGTACACCTATGCTCACCATTGTCTGTAAACTGTTCTATGTATGTATGTTTTTGTGCAATTCAGAATGTGATATATTTTCATTGTGTTTTTTCCATAGTACGTCAGTTTTAATGAAACTTTTCTGCTTATAGAAATAGATATCTCAATCCATCACCAGGTTATTTTATGGTCCCACAGTTGGGGCACGAGTCTTCCCTATTAACGAAACACCACACAGGGAGAACGGGCCATAAACCACCATGCAGACCCATTGCAGATTGCTGGTTGTTAACAATTGCTAAAGCAGCCATGATGAAAGGCTTTACGTGCCTTCCGAAGCACGGAGGAGCTCGAGATGATAAATTTTTGTTCACGCATTAGAAATTTACGTGGCGGGGATCTTGATTTTTCGCAACAATTATAAAACATATGAAAGTGATATTTGATGACATTATTTTTAATTTAATCGACTTTATTTTGCTAGTTGCCGAAACACGATTTGTCAAATTTTATAACAGAGAAAAAATATATCAAAGTAACCTCTTTTAAAACATAGATTTGCATTTTACAAGCAAACCAGACCGATTTAAGCATCTAAATTTTCTTAGTAGATTAGTCTTAACACACTTCAATATGCTGGTTCATTTTTTTAAATAATTTGTAGTTTCAATTTGAAGGAAAAAACTCAGTTTCTCTTATGGTACGGAGCGCAAACGCTCCGTATTAGATTAATTGTTTAGCAGTGCGTCGCCTTAACCTTACCAATCGCAGACCGGGCGCGTTAACAAGTACTACGCCATCGAGCTCCTCAGACTTTCCATAGTGGACAGTGTTTTGTTTTTTATGTTTTTTACTAACAATTTAGATCTCGGTAAAATAAAAAAAATAAAAATAAAGTTCAGTTTCAATAAAACCGTAGCTTTAGGAAAATGCTTTTTTTATTTCATAATGGGGAGACCGTTTGCCTTTATCTCACCGGATGGTAGGTACGGAGGTTAGGTATATGCAGTTCATAGTTAATAATTAAACGAACTTACCTTGTGAAGTTCGATTATAATTATACGAGTATCACGAAGAAGATGATTACCAGTTAACATGCAGCAGTACGTAGTCTGATGCAGTCCTTGTCACATATTTTAAAGCTACTAAAGAAAAAAAAGAATATCTCTGTCTCACTCCCTGCCGCCCTACACAGCCGGTCGCCAGACGGCCGCCATTAATTTTAGAGGTAACTGAAATCAAATTTTTCAAAGGGGTAAGGAAGGAGAATGTATTCGAAGTTGGGTTGGGTGGGAGTATGGTAATCATCTTCTTCGTGATACTCGTATAATTATAATCGAACTTCACAAGGTAAGTTCGTTTAATTATTAATTATACTTCGTATCTCTTCGAAGATGATTACCAGTTAACATGCAGATGTTTAGAGCTTCAAAAGAAAAAATTGATTTGTTACATGAAAAGTTCTTATGAAATCTTTGCAGACTGCCTATAATACATAGGAAAACACTCATTTTAACAACAACATTTTAAGCAGATAACAAAAAATGATTTATACATTATTTAAAGAAAACGATACGCATCTAACTTTTCTAGTATTGTTATTGTAAAAATGTACACAAATTTATGTTTTATGTATTAAAGAAAAGAAAAAGAATTGCTAATTTGTTATTGTCTACAGATGTACTGATATCTCGATTATAATATTTACGGGAAATCTTTCCCGCAGTCTTAAGACCCACGGTTAATCCCGAAGTGGCGCGCGGCCGAGGTGGCCGCGTGTGCTGCGTGCACTAAACAGACCTGTATACCATATATATTCCACTTTTATGCTAATTGTACTTTTTCTCAACTCTCTTCATTCTAATATTTAAAGATTTGTTTGTTTTGACTGTAAAGCCTGTGCTGGACATATATTGGGATTTTCTTTAATTGAAGGAAGTCGACAAGTGGTTGGTAGGCGCTGGGTCTGTATGTTTTAATTAGATCAATGATTTTTATTGATATGTAATACTTTTTAACAAGACAAGATGTTTTAATTTTTCATTAAACTTTGCATTCGCTGAGCAGATGCAATTGCAAGTAATGTAATTATTTTAAGTGATAAATCACAAAAACTTAAATTATCATATGGGTAAACATCACTTTAATAATAGGACATAAGATTTGGGTTCCATGTATCATGATATTTTGGCTTAGGAGATCTTTACTCGGAAACGCCCTTTAACAGTCTAGTAATCATACCATGTGAGGATACTGAAGTGTTTAAACTATAGTTGATCTTGCCGTATCCACTAGCTCTTGATATTAAATGTTGTGTAAAATATATATAAATATACTTATCACAATAATCGTAATAATTAGCTTGGCAAAACTCAAGTCTTTAAAGATGAGTTAAATTGATTCAACGAGGTATCAGAAAAAGAAACCATATAAAAAATAAAAAAAAAGACAGATGGAGCTCCTCTTTTCAAAAGAGCTTGCCGGATAATAAAAGGAGGATATAGCAATGACGTATTTGGCTCAAATATAATTTCGTGAGAAACAAACCTTTTTTGATACTTAAAGTGCCACTGCTCAAATGACCAGTGTGACACGACAACAATGCCTTCCGCTTCCAATTTAATTTTTGAATATTTTTTTGGTAATGAAGTGACACGGTAAGAATGCGAAAAAAGTAAGCAATGCACAGTCTTTTCCTGTAACTGTACTGGT